>CM050425.1:6771820-8041403 GCA_027564155.1 Gymnocypris eckloni scoliostomus | reverse complement strand
CTTGAATTGAAAAATAAAAAGCTTTTTACAGTAGTACAAAAGAAACAGCAGAGATTAACCATAATGTGGGTCTGTTGTGGATGGACCTCAACACCAGGGGGCGTGTTTTCTGCTCCGATAGGCCATCAGAGCAAATCATAAACATATACAAGTGCACTTGATCCAAGGTTCTCTAGTCTTTGAGGTCACTTAAATTCACTTATTTTAGCACAGCGCTATCCAGTATGTGCATGCTCTTCATAGCACAAAGGACTGTGTATGTTTGTAGCATCTCGGCTGAGGAGAGAGATGAACAATGGGATGAAGTCTAGCCATTATTATGAAGAAAATCTCTACAGTGCCATTACTATAATGTTTGACTAGTGAGTTATCAATAGGAAACTTAAAGACTTACGTCAGGAGGGTTATAGCTGGTCTTTGTTTTGCTGAAAAGTGAAAAGAAAACCGTTTTGTTCCTAATTATTCTTATAGGTTAGAATGCATTAAAAATACTGCATAAGACGTACCTTTGTGTAGTCTCTTTTTTATTCTCTGTTGGTAAATTTGAGATTAATGTTAGTGTTCAAAGTTAAATAGGCTATTTAGATAGTGTTTGAGTAAATGGTACTCACTGCAGCAGCAGCGACAGCACCCTCTTCTGCAGCACAGACAGATGGCAACACAGCATGAGAGGAGGAACAGGAACGCTCCCACTTCCATGGCTGTAACTATTGTCATGTTCAGCTCAACTGCAACAGCGCATGTCAAACAGATATTCATTTACACTCTGTCCAGTCATTATGTTAGTCAAGGGTGTTGAGCCTTTTGATGTTTTGTTTGGCGTCTAAGCAACTGACTAATGTGTTTTTGCTTTAGTCAAAATTATCCCAAATGGAAACAACATTACTAGAAAATCATTCAAAGGTTTGAGGTTGATACATTTGGTTGAAAGAAGAACTGTAATATTGTAAAATATTACAAGATACAATAACTGGTGTCAAGAAACCTTTCTGATTATCAATGTTGAAAGCAGCTGTGCTTTCGCTAAATAAAAGTATTAATTTCATTCCCGAAGAAAATCCAACTGAAGCCAGATCCCAGTCACATATTTTTGAAAAGCACAAGTCTACTTTGTGGTAAAACAGAGGAACTTATAAGTAAATATAATTGGCATTAATTTTTAACTCTTGGTCCCCAAACAAAAACATTAAAGTCAACCTCAACAGAATATAAAGGTTTATGTGCTACTGTACCTTACAGACTTTTTAAAAGTACATTCTCATGTTACATTGAAAACATCAAGTAAAATTCATTTCTGATGATGTGGACTCTTTAAAATGACTAAACTGAACTAAACTTACATTCAGTTATCTTCATATGCCGTCCTGCACAACTTTTGGGTGCCCCCACCCCATTGGAGGCCTCACATCGATACTGACCCTCATCAGATTTTGATACCGCCTTGAACTTCTGCTCAAAAGCAAAGGAAAGGAAACTGTTTATATAAATCATACTTGCATGTCATGAAAGCATCAAAGCCAAACAAACATAAGCAGCATTTCTTAGCTATCAGGGGAAAGGCTAATAGTTTTAGCTAACTTTAATGAAAATACAAGTTTGTCAATGTGATAAAAGAGACTATAGCACTACACCAACCAGAGTCCCTGTTTTGGGGTCCATGGTGTAGTTGATTTCAGGGAGACTGGCAGTGTGAAGTGGTTTGTTGTCTTTGTACCAGCTGTAGGTGGCAGCAGGAACGCTCAGTTTGTCTTTGCAGTGGAGCTCCGCAGAAAATCCTCTCGTTACTGTTTCTGGGACCTCACATAACGGCGCATGTGGCGGCACTGTCCATGTAAGACAGAGTTGCATTACATTACCATATTGCATAAGAGTTAGACATATTGTTGGTGCAACTGCACATGTAATGAAAATGAAATTACAAGACTGAATAATTAAGAAGATTTTCATTCCCACCAAGCACATTGAGGGTGACAGTGACCTCCCCCAGCTTGATTTTGTCCTGACGGGCTGTGACTTCGCAATGATACACTCCTGAGTCTTTCTGTGTAACACCACGAAGGGTCATTGTTGCCCCATCAATGGATGCACGGTCCTTAAATGAACCTGGTAATGATGAGAGTAAGTCGGAATATTTCAAAGTAAAATATATGTAATGAAAGTACAAAACAAATATTCATTGAAAGACAGAAGGTGCAATCAAATTTACTGAGAGAACCAGTTATTTCAAATAGAAATCCATGCAATCTGGATTTTCCTATGCGGGCAAAATATTTCCTGATATTGCAGCTTTTAAAGTGACTTCTGTGTGAGCTGTGCCTTATGCACTGTTACACTATTGAAGTTCAATAATATCAAGTTTAGCCAGAATTTGACTAATGTGTAATTTGCTCCCAAAAGTCATGTAAATGACAAAATATCTAAAGCAATATACAAATGTTCAGATGAGGGACATGTTTAGGAACAGGGTTGCAGTAAATATAGAAATGGGCAAAACAAAAGCCTACCTGTAAAATCTCCATCAAAATAAACATACGAAACATCTTTTCCTCTCTTCTTCCATTCAACACGTGGGTTCGTTTCTTTCTCTGTCCTGAACTCACAGGACAGGACAGCATCTTTTGCAAAGAATAGACAGGAGTATCAAATCAATACAGTCTGAAAGCTTTTATATAACAACACGTCCAGCTGATTATCTGAAAACTAATGAACTTACTTGTGTTTTCATGCACCTCCACTTTGGCTTTGCTCGTCATCACAGTAACAGGATCTGAGCTGGGTACTGGAGGAGAGGGAAGATACAAATGAACACTTGAAAGTTGTAACACTACCAAAATTCCCTCCCACAGCATTTTTTAAATAGTAAACTATGGAGAAATCGTTATGTTAGTTTTTTATAAGGATGAACTGAATTGTTTTCACATAGGATTTTAATATAAGCTTAACCTAACACAGAATATTGGTTTAAATGAGACTGATATGTTAGATTTTTGTCTGTATTATGCCTTTTACATTGTTTAATATTTAGGTAAATATTAGGAAGTAAAGCCGATTTCAGAGTGAACAGATGAGTTTCTCCTCAAATGTGAAACCTCGCTATCATTCACTCCCCCACTCTAGTGGTGCCAGGAGCAGGGATGTGTAGGAATTTAAGTAATGGATGGATGTTCGCACAGTCTGTCTGTGTTTAGTGGGGGTGGAGTCCAAACCAAGCCTGATAACCTCCTCACTCACTGAAAACCATGCACTTCTGGGGAAAGTTAGGGAAAACACTTTCCTTTATCTGTATAAGTCCTTTTCTATAGTCCTCTGGATGTGTTGACAGTGGAATACAACTGAGTTCATTGAGAATAGAGAGAGAAAGGCTGCAGAGGGTCTTTTTACCCAGAGACACAAAGACCTATGCTGCTGTAACGTAAAACCTCTTCAGCTGGAAGAGGACTGGAGTTAAAATCACAAGGTATTTAACAACCCTAACTAGCACTTAGTGGCCTGAAACATGAAATATTATCCAAATAAAACAAATCTGTGATGTTAAAGTCAAAATGTACTGTTCTTAATTTTCAATATCCATTCTTATATAACAATGACATTATATAATTTGCAAAACATAATTTAGTTTACAGATATTTGGATCTCTAGACTGGGCGGGATAAAGAATTTCTCATGGTATGTTGGGTAAACATAATCTCAATGATAATGACCAACACACAAGGAGTCTGTCAAGGGGCATCAGTGACATGAAAGTGTCTCTGCCACATCAGAGTAAAGTTCAGATCTGGACAACTTCTTCATGGACATGTTATCACCCTCAGGATCTCATGTGTTCAAACGCTGTTTGAGATTTTTGTGTAAACAAAGTGTTTTACAAGACCCCCACCCACCCTATCCAGACCCTCAAAGCATCCATCTCTCTTTGAAAGAGCACACACACACACACACACACACACACACACACACACACATGCAACAATCACAGTTATTAGAACCACATCTATTCACAAAGCTGGTGGTATCGAGAGACAAATTAAATAGAATAAAACATGTAATTAAAATGTACAAATTATATAAATAATTGATTATGTATAATGATACATAATAAAATGTATAATAACTTTTAAACATTATGCTATGTTGTCTGTTAGCAGCATTTTAACACTTTAAAAAACAATGTAGAGTAGAATTAAAATAAAATAAAATGAAAAGTATAATTCATGAAAGTTTTGAACTGTATTTCCCAACTCGCTCCTCCGAATCCTCAAACCATTTCATTTAGAGTAAGACAGTTCAATTTTTCTTTTAAAATGTCCAGAACACAGACAACATAAACTAAAGAGCGTCAGATAATGAGACATGCAATCATCATACACTTACAGTAGAGCAGCATGAGAAGAGCGGGGAAGGTCATGTGTGTTGTGCTCATCTTCAGATTGTGAGCGCGTGGAGAGTCTGGATGTGCTTCTTTCTCTTCGGGTGTTCTTCAAGATAGTATTGCGCGCTCTCGTCGGAACGCTGCGCGAGCACGGCGCAACTGCTCTGAGACATGTGTCGATCATTTGCATATGAGACACGTAGGATAAATGGTTTCTTATCATAGTAGGCTATTGTTTCTAGGTAAACGTAGTAATCACGGGTTTGTTTGTTTTTCTTGGTAAAACATAAATAAATATGCATTTCCTTAAAACAATCTACATTTCTTTCACACGTCTTTACTTTTTTATGACAATTGTGGATAACATCACATTACTTTTTTTGTATGCACTGTAAAAATATTTTGTCTATAGCTGAAAAAATATTAGTGTGGAACCCAAATGTAATGTTTTTTATTCAAATAAACATAAATTAATATGAGGGGCTAGAATGCTTGAATCTGATTGGTTGACGAACGTTCTAGGAGGAAGGGCCTTTGTGGATGGCACTGATATATTTCCACCAATTTGAATTCTCTTTTCTGACTGTTTATACAGTTATGTTTTAACATTTATGCCTACACAAAACATCAACACTTTTAAGGCAGGTATTTTTTAAATCTGATATGGTATTGTCTGTCGTCTCATTTAATGTTAGAGGGTTAAGAAACCTTACCAAACTTTGTTTTATCTTAAATTGTTTCATTCTGATTTCTTTTTTTTTTTTTACAATAATGTCATTGTCAAAGAAGATTTACATTTTTGGAAATCACAAAGACGTGGATGTTCCATGGAACGTCAAGCTCAGCTGGGGTTTGGATTTTACTTCATTGCAGTCTGGAAATTTGTTTGTCTTTTACTTAAATTTTAACGTTAGACAGGATGTTTAAAAACACCATTTGGATCATCATGTTTGTTGTTATCAATCTTTATGGGGGTGGGGTGGGAGTTATTGAAATACTAATATTGATAGATGACCCCCAAAATCTAGTAATTCTAACTTAAAGATACAAAAACAACGCAATATAAGAAAATTATTATGGCAGTAATTGGGAGCTGACTAAATATGCACTTTGTAAATATTTTAGTAAATTCAGTTGTGGCTTGGCTAAAAAGAGGAAATCCCATGAGACTAAAGTTATTTCTAAAACTGTTAATCTTGTATCTAAAAGTGTGTAAGATATGACTGATTCTGATAAAGCTGAGCTTGCTGAACAACAGCATCAATTAGATAAAATTCCATAAAAAATTGTGATATTTTTCACACTAAATGCTCCCTTTGTCAGAGTCTGAGTGACACTGAAACTCTTCTTCATTTGTTTTGGTCAGACAATTATTATTTTCAACTCAAGGAATTATGTTAGTTTTTTTATATTGAGTTTATATTTGTTATATATGAAGAATATGAAGATTTTTCAATGAATCCCAAATCTGTTATTTTTGGAAGCTTTGCCTGCTTTATAATAAACCTAATTATCTTCCTATGTAGATCCTGTATTCACAAATGTAAACATTTGAATTGTGAACCTGAAGTATTTCTAAAAGGATAAAATAGCATTTACTTACAAAATAACATTTGCTTAACAAAAAGAAAGCACTCTTAACGTACAATGAGCACAGATTACAAACTGTTGCTCATATGCAGGGCATGTCTCAGAGCATGTGCTGCGCTCGTGCAGCATTCTAATGAGAGCGTGCATGCCATATATATATATATTCTTGAGTATTTACATTTTAAATGTTAAAGTCAGTTTGGTGATGCTAGTGGGCCAAAAATGACACACTTTACATGAAAAACCTCCTACACTAAAGTTCATTTTTAACATGATGACTGTAACATGCAGGGTTCACCGCTGGCTTCTCAAAATATGCGTGTGTCAGACCAAAGGGCTTTATCTTTATCCCATAGATGATGCATAGAAACATGGGAACCCTGGCATTCCTGGCAGGAAGGATGATGGGATGGAAAACAGCCTGCAGGCTCACGGTGATGAGAGCTATTAGGGTACCAGCGCCTGCCTAAAGCCTTTGTGAAGCTTTAGTGAAAAGCTCTGCGAGGATTTAACACAGCGTGACCTTTCAGTTAACAGCTAAATGAGTCAACAATTGGCATGAAAATTACAGCCTATACAGTAATACAAATCATAAAATATTTTTTTTATAATAAAGTCAGCTTTATTTACACAGTTTTCAAAAGCATGTTATAGCTGTTAAACAATTAAATTGCTTACAACAATTTAATGCTATTATTAACCAAACTAAATGAATTAGTTGTGGTATGTAAACATGGGCGTAAAAATTCAAATGTATGATTATTATTATTATTATTTGTAAAAATGCAAGGCAAATTTAATAAAACATCAGTTGATAACTTATAAAGTAATCTTCAAAAATTGCAATAATAATGATTATTTACACTTATTTCATCAAAGTTACTGTATAGCAGGTTAGGTTAACCTCTAAAGTGGACAGGAACAGATGAACGGTTTGGGTTCTGCGCATGGTGCCTCAATGAACGCCAGATTATCTGAAAATAGACAAAGCTTTGTTAAACTGGTAAAGACAGATCATGAAAAAGAGGAAAGCCTCTCTATAAAAGAAGAACAGAAGGATTATATATTATTCCTTTAGATTATCTGTGTGATGAATGCCATATTTTACTGATCGATTTTTGGTCATTTTTGTTCAGTAGCAACACTTACAACACCACGTCTCAACACAGTTCTCCTTCCCACCACGATTATTGGGCTCTCCTTTAGCCCAGCCGTTATAACTCCACCGCATTCCATCCAACCATATGAAGTTTTTTGTCTGTCAAAACAGGAAAGTGAATTAGAGGGACAGATGTGGTGATAATGCATGAAAAAAACATTTGAAATGAACATACATGAAGGATTCTCCGTCCTCCAAGCCATGCGCGAGTGCGGCCTCATTGTTATTAATGAATTATTATTAGAATTAAGTAACATAGTAAATACATTAAAACATACATATAAACAATTTTATAGGTTAACCAAATCAATTTTGTTACTGAATTGTGTCTTTTTATTAGAAATACCTTTTTTATCCTGGACATTCTGGACATCAATCAAGACTTAAATGTTGCTTGATGATGGTTCTCTTTGATGTTCATTTCATTTAGCTGCAATAACCATATTACTCTATATAAACAAATAAGTATTTATGATCATAAAAGACATCAGTACCTCAGCTTGAGAGGCATCAAGGTTTTCCTGAAGAACTGGTAACAACTCCTCTATAAGTCCACCACGCTGTGGACATACCACCACACTACAATCATCATTCCATATCTTACATTACACGTCACACCTGCTTGATAAAGGCAACGGTTTACAATGACCCTGAACACTGCAGTATTCAGTGCATTAGACCAGGGTTTCCCAAAGTGGGCTTCACAAACCCCGGTTGTTCGTGAGGGAATCGCAGGGGGTTCGTGTGTTGGTACGTTTACCATTAACAAATTAATAAAAAAAATATGTAAATTAAATTAAAACGTTTTTGCAAATACATTTTACAGATTTATACATATGATGTAAATGTAAAATCTTAAATGTATATGAAAAAATATATTTTTTGGGAAACCTTGTATTAAAAAACATTATTGAAAACAATGTAATAATTACATTGTAAATTACAGTAATGGGAATGTTTTATAATTTGTTGAGTTTAATAATAACAATAGCTATGTAAATACTACTAAAACTTTAAAACTGACAAAGCATACATGTTTTAAAGTTAAACATGCAAATATGCCATTCAATTATTACTTACAATCTCAGGGGTACTTCATGTAAACAATTTAGGTCAAAGGGGTTCGGCTGACGAAAAAGTTTGAAAACCCCTGCATTAGACCAAGCATGCTAGTATCAGATCTGTTTGCTATTTGCACAGAGTGGCAAAACTAATATGATCTGAGGTGGTTTACCAATCTGTGTCCTTCGTCTTTCCCTCCCAGGTTCCATTTGTATTTCTGCAATTTCTATTTCATTCATTTTATTAGTTCTATACTACTGTGTGTATATACTACTTGTCAAAAGACTGAACACACAGATTTTTATTCATCACTATTACATTTTCCCACACTAATAACAGGAGAGTGGTGTGTTTCTGTTGGGCACATGTGTTTGGGGGAGCATATAGGCCTGTATGGCTAACATCGTGTGGACTTGACAACAGCACAGCAATTGACACTGTAGACAGGTGTTATATGCAATGGGTACATCAACATGCCATGTCATACTGAGGAAAGGGACACTGTGGATAAAGCAGCTTTCAAAAGTGTAATACCCACAAGTCTCACAGTGAGTGTGAGGTCTCGAAACTATTATGCATGAACAAGGCATCCCTGTTCATATGAAACATTAAAAGCAAAGGTAAATATATTTTTTAGAATTTTAATGGAAGAAACAACATTATTATGCCAAACACTTCCCTGAAGTAGTAACTCATTAAAAATAAAACAAGTTGCATGACTTCACGTTTACAATTAAATTACCATTGTAAACACTGATAAGTCCTGCTTGGGCCAGTAGCAGCTATGTTTTTCATTAGTTTTTATCAAACTAAATGTTTACCTGCATCTTAAGAACTTGATCTTGACTCTTAGAGTTTGCTTTAGTTGTTGTAACCAAATAGTTAAGTTGATTTAGTAACGAATAATTGACAATAAATTGCTGTTGAATTATTAGAAAATAATGCACAGTGGTAATGCGCCAACGAGTTATTCGGCTTATAAACCTGGAATACACTACATGATTTTTTCCTGATTTTTCGCTGATTTAAGGTGCGTTCCATTCGACCGTGGACTGCGAAGTAGATTTTACTGGATACTCCACCATCATGAGTGATATTCCAATCGGAAGGGAGCAAATAAGTTCAGTTCGAAGGGCACTGCGAATGGCATAGGGAGTAAGGGAACATCAATACATTACTTCACATGAAGTGGAGGGAAAATCTCCCAACTGTCATTGCGCTTCACATAACCAATTAGAATTAATGGACTGTGTGAATGTAACCTATTGCAAAACCCTTCTTTAAAAAACTCTTTCAACAGCTCTGCAGTTTTTGGGATTGTCAACTGCATTTACTTGGGCGTTAGTCTCGAAATGTCTCGCACAAAGCAGCTTGCAGTGCTTTGTTACAATTTGTATTGTTAAAAGCGCTATATAAATAAAGGTGACTTGACAATAGCATCTCAAATACTGTCTGTATGAATGTGCAATGGGAGTCAAGTATTCCTTACCAGTAACCATAGCGACAGTGACCAAAGTAAAATAAAAGCCTCTGATTTTACCAAAGTAAAATCAGAGGCAGACAAAGTTTACATTTTTCTACCATCTCTGACAATATGACACACGTTTCTTGCTGAGTTTGTTGTGATCGAAACAACTTAAAAGTCTGATAGTATGTATTCCTCAGTCGTTTAGTGTATGATGGCCAGTTTTCCTTTGTGACTATTTACGAAGTTGATAAGTGAATGGTGACTGGTGTTTTAAAAATCTGTTCAGATTCATGTAGTGTATTCCAGCCTTAAAACGCTCTTGTGAGTAGAATTTTGACCTAGCAACGGGGGATTGAGCCATTGGTAGCAGACTAATGCAGTTATTCATGCAGTTTTGAGAGAGATAGAGAGTGATGGAGATAATTAGTTCTTTGAGTCTGTGCGTCTCTCAACAATGTTTAGCAGCAGTGGCTCTACTTATAGCGAAACTGTAAGTTAATCTGCTTCAAGAACAGCACCATTATTACCTCTCTAGTAAGAGATGACCAAGACTCAAACCCTCAATCTCCAGGTTACAAGTTAGACTTCCTAACCATTAAGCCACGACTGACCCTGAATTTCCATGTATTTTGTGGCAAAAACATGGAAGTAACTTGGCATTTTTGTGTCATTGTTATAATTTATTTATTTGCTTTTTTTTGTTGTTGTAAGGACCTTGGAATAAGTGAAATAATTTGGCAAAGTGATGTGGACATGTAATGCGGTCGAGGCCTGCCTGTAACTACTTTTACCATGCGTTTCCCTGAAAGTAATTGCACACCTTAGAACAAAACAAAAATCCTGACATTTTAGGCAATGTAGGAATCCCATCCAGGAAAAAGAGGACATATACATACCCTAGCACAATATACATAATATAGGCTAATAGTAACATCAGGTCAAAGGCACTATGTGAAAAGTGTATCTTTCTGGTCTCAGAAAGTCAATCAAATCCAAAGATTGTTTCTCAATCTATATAACTAATAAATACAAAGCAACCTAGCAAATACAATTTAGAAAAAAAATACATCCAAACTCCCAAACTTTTGCATATCTCAGACTGAAGTGATTTGGTGCTCTTAACATAAAAAACATTTTTGCAAGAGAAGCAAACAATAATAAAATATTATGAGGTCTTAAATCTTATACATGTGATGGCAATAGCTATTCTACTATCAGAAACGTGACAAGATAAAGGCCATAAATTTTGCTTGATTCATAGAATTGATTAATCCTGATTCATACAAATAATATTTTAGTAGTCCAGTTCCCTCATAAATGAAGAGGGCTTTATGAATTACAGTCAATACAAACTTAATTAAGTGAAAATTAACTTAATTGATTGATGTTGATTTTATTATCAAATCGTCTCCTTACAGAAAGCAATTATTTGGAGATTTTTGACAAGATGAGAAAATTCCTCTTGCTGGTTCTCACCATAACAGGTATGATCTGTGCTCTAGTTATATATTGTTCAAACATACAGTTAATATTAACTGTGTTGGTTTAATATTTAACAATGTGTCCTATTTTCTAAACTCTTGTTTGTGCATTTAGTGCTGCTTTCTGTTAACACTGTTATAAGTGTTTTTTATTTTTGACTTGCTTATTTATGTAAAATCTTAGTCTTTTAAGAGTGAAATAGTACAATAGCGTATCCTTATTTTTTAAACTTAGAGGGTATACTTTGAACTACTTATTTTTAATCATGCATCTTCAACAAAATATCTTCTACTTTACTGAAGTAGTCATTATTGATGGTAGCTTACAATATATAGCAAGCTAAATGTTAAATTAAATATCAAAAATTGTAAATAATTAAGTTGAATGAATATCTAGATTGATTAACATTATTACTTTCTGATCATTAGCTTCTGTAGCTTTTGCCAGTCCACCAGTTCAGGATGAGAAGCTTCCTGATCCAATAGTGAAGGTGCCAGTGGTTGAAAAAGGACCAACAGAAGAGCACACAGAAGCAGAAGCAGGTCCTCTGGTGCAGGATGAAGCTGTTGTGTATTCACATCTGGTGGAGCCTGACACAGTGCTGCTGGAGCCAGAAACAACAGAGGAACATAGAGTACCAGAAGAGACCCAAGTGATGTTGGAGAAACCTGTGCTAGAGGCAGATTACCTGACTGAAGAGACGGCAGAAACAGAACTAGAGCCTGAGCCAGAAATAACCGCTATTCAGACAGACAGATACGTCGTACATGTGGAGGGAGCTGTAGCAGAGTTAGAGTCTGAAACTAATACAGAAGTGGAAGATAAAGAAGAAGAAAATGTAAATGAGGAGCCTACACTTGAGGCTGACTATATAATGGCTGAAGTTCCAGAAATACAAATGGAACCTGGGAGGGAAAGACGAAGGACACAGATTGGTAAACCACCTCAGATCATATTAGTTTTGCCACTCTGTGCAAATAGCAAACAGATCTGATACTAGCATGCTTGGTCTAATGCACTGAATACTGCAGTGTTCAGGGTCATTGTAAACAGTTGCCTTTATCAAGCAGGTGTGACGTGTAATGTAAGATATGGAATGATGATTGTAGTGTGGTGGTATGTCCACAGGGGGGTGGACTTGTAAAGGAGTTGTCCTACAGGGCAAATGTTACCAGTTCTTCAGAAACAAACTTGATGCCTCTCAAGCTGAGGTATTAATGTCATATAAAACCTATGATGTTTTCATATATTTACTATATTATTTACTTAATAATAATAACTTGTTAACTAATGACTTAATGACTTATTAATGACTCTATTTCTCTTTTTTCACTTTATAACAACTATGGTTCTCCTTAGTTCCACTGTCAGTCCATCTGCCATAATGGCCACCTGGCCTCTGGGGCAAGCAGCTACATTCTTGGTGAAATAGGCAATCTAATGGATCGGAATGGCGGCCGCACTCGCGCATGGCTTGGTGGACGGAGAATCTTTAATGTAAGTTCATTTGTTTTGCAGTGTTTCAATTTTTTTGCATGGTTTATTTATTTTGCCACCATATCTGTCCCTCTAATACGTTACTTTCCTGTTTTGACAGACACGTCATTTCATATGGTTGGATGGAACGCAGTGGAGCTATAACGGCTGGGCTGCTGGAGAACCCAATAACGCTGGTGGGCAGGAGAACTGTGTTGAGACGTGGTGTAAGTGTTGATACTGAACAACAGTTGATAATAAGTTTCATTCACCACAGATAATCTAAAGGAATAATATATAATCCTTCTGTTCTTCTTTTATAGAGAGGCTTTCCTCTTTTTCATGATCTGTCTTTACCAGTTTAACAAAGCTTTGTCTATTTTCAGATAATCTGGCGTTCAATGAGGCACCATGCGCAGAACCCAAACCGTTCATCTGTTCCTGTCCACTTTAGAGGTTAACCTAACCTGCTATACAGTAACTTTGATGAAATAAGTGTAAATAATAATTATTATTGCAATTTTAAAGATTACTTTATAAGTTATCAACTGATATTTTATCAAATTTGCATTTCATTTTTACAAAAGAAAATATAATAATAAATGTTTATACACCACAATTGTTTAATTTAGTTTGGATAATATAGCATTAAACTGTTGTACGCAATTTAATAGTTTACTGACTAAAACCATAATTTTAAACACTTCTATTTATGCTTAAATAAAACTTTATGCTTAAAGTCAAAACTTGACTTTTGTTATATTTTATTACTGTATCTACAGGTGCATCTCGTGTATTAAATAAATTCAATGCACACAGACTGAAGTAGTTTAAGTCTTTTGTTCTTTTAATTGTGATGATTTTGGCTCACGTTTAACATAAACCCACCAATTCACTATCTCAACAAATTAGATTAATTCATTAGACCAATAAAAAAAACCTTTTTAATGAATTGTTAGCCTTCTGGAAAGTATGTTCATTTACTGTATATGTACTCAATACTTGGTTGGGGCTCCTTTTGGTTTAATTACTGCCTCAATTCAGCGTGGCATGAAAATGATCAGTTTGTGGCACTGCTGAGGTGGTATGGAAGCAGGTTTCTTTGGCAGTGGCCTTCAGCTCATTTGCATTTTTTGGTCTCTTGTTTCTAATTTTCCTCTTGGCAATCAGGTCTGGTGAGTTTGCTGGCCAGTCAAGCACACAAACACCATGCTCATATGGGCAGGTGCCAAATCCTGCTGGAAAATGAAATCAGCATCTTTAAAAAGCTGGTCAGCAGAAGGAAGCATGAAGTGCTCAAAAATTTGTAAAAGACAGTGGACCAACACCAGCAGATGACATTGCACACCAAATCATCACAGACTGTGGAAACTTAACACTGGACTTCAAGAAACTTGGGCTATGAGCTTCTCCACCCTTCCTCCAGACTCTAGGACCTTGGTTTCCAAATGAAATACAAAACTTGCTCTCATCTGAAAAGAGGACTTTGGACAACTGGGCAACAGTCCGGTTATTCTTCTCCTTAGCCCAGGTAAGACGCCTCTGACGACAACTGTAGCCAAATTCCTTGACACGTCTGTGTGTGGTGGCTCTTGATGCCTTGACACCAGCCTCAGTCCATTCCTTGTGAAGTTCACCCAAGTTCTTGAATCGATTTTGCTTGACAATCCTCATAAAGCTGCGGTTCTCTCGGTTGGTTGTGCATCTTTTTCTTCCACACTTTTTCCTTCCACTCAACTTTCTGTTAACATGCTTGGATACATCACTCTGTGGACAGCCAGCTTCTTTGGCAATGCATGTTTATGACTTTGTGGCTTTTTGTGCCAATTATTGACTCATTTAGCTGTTAACTGAAAGGTCACTCTGTGTTAAATCCTCGCAGAGCTTTTCACTAAAGCTTCACAAAGGCTTTAGGCAGGCGCTGGTACCCTAATAGCTCTCATCCCCATGAGCCTACCGTGCAGGCTGTTTTCCATCCCATCATCCTTCCTGCCAGGAATGCCAGGGTTCCCATGTTTCTATGCATCATCTATGGGATAAAGAGAGAGCCCTTTGGTCTGACACACGCATATTTTGAGAAACCAGCAGAGGTCCTTGGGGCAGTCATAAAAATAATTTTAGTGCAAGAGGTTTTTAAAGGTAAAGTGTGTTTTTGTAGCATCACCAAACTGAATTTTACATTTAAAAAGTGAATAAAACATTTGCAAATGTATTCTGATTTCTGGACTCAAGACTATAGAGACCAGAACTGTTAAATTCCCATACTACAGAACCACAGTGTTTACATGTTTCTCAGAAATCCAATAATGAATGCTTTACTTCTAAGATAAGTATTAACACTTAAAACAAATACACATCACCTTTAAAAATTATCTTTAGTACAGATATACTAGTTATTTCTAGAGATCATGCATTAAACTTCTGACTTTGGAAAAATGAATCTTTAGGAGCGTTTGGTTTTAATGGTCATACCGCGGATGCTGAGGATCAGTTGTTCAGAGGATCTGCTAGAATCTTTAAAGCCAAAGATTTTCCAGAAAGCTTCATATATATATACTATTATCAGAATATCTAAAGATTAAAGCCCCCTCTCTCACTTTGTCCGACACACACTATGAGATATGGGGCTGAAGCTTACTTTGGCATACACAACACATTGTTCTCCATGGCTGAGTCAGTTTTCCATTTTACCTCGGCAGCTGTGTTTTCACTACTGGGTGTCAGTGAAGGATTTGCAGGAACTAAACCACAGCCACTCCAGCCATTTCACTCACAAATGAATACATGTCATCTCCCTGGCCTCTTTTTTAATTTTTAGAACCAAATATGTGCATGTGTATGAAATGATATTGCACTAATAATGAGAATTCCACCTAAATTCCACCTTAAACTAGTACAGTTTTTATACGACTATTAACCAGTTGATATTATCGCTCAGCCTGTTACTCAGCAGTATCAGTGTTCTCAGAAGTTTTATAGACCTGAATGTGATACAGCAAAGTCGGTGTTTACAGCTTCAATGGGAGTGCTAATCAGACGTTATGCTCTCATCCTAGGTGTCTGATTAAATATGGCCTAAGACTGAGAGACATGATAATCTCATAGTGTAAAAATTTGTTTACCATGCAAGGGGACTAAGAGTTCAATTTTTCTCATTTTGGATAAACATAATAGTTTGAAATTGAACTGCTGTCTGTCCTCAGAAGAATGTGCCACTCCACTCAGATACAAGGTGTGCCCCAAATCATGTGCTTACTATTCTATGCCGTTTAAGTAGTTTTCACACTGAATATTCCAAAAAGAAAAAGTGCTCTTGATGCACTTAATTAACTGATTTTTTTTTTTAAATGTTGGACACTTCAAGCACTTAGCTCTAATGCTGACAAAATAATAAGAACACAACTATTCCCTAAGCATGCTGTTATATAAGACTGATTGTGTAGAGCCCTTTGATGCTGCAATTTGGACCTTCATTCAGTTGGTCCCCACTAAAGTCCCCTACATGGAGAAGAATCCTGGAATGTTTTCCTCAAAAACATATGCTTCTTTTCAACTAAAGAAAGAAAGATGTGAACATCTTGGATGACATGGGGTGAGTAAATTATCAAGAAATTCTGATTCTGGAATTTCTTTAAAAGCTATTAAATATTTTGTTCATTGTGAACACTGTGACATATTGATGTTGATGCCATTTTATAAATTATTTTTTGGCACAGACACCCTATACCAATGATAAAATCACTATCAAAAGCCTCTTTTGGGTTATTGCTTTAGTATGTCAGTCTTACCAGACATCATGTTTTCTGTGTAAGTCCAGTCTCAGGTTATTTCTGATGTCTGATTCCATCGTAGCTATTAAAACTGAACGTTAGGTCATCCTATACTTGCAGACAGTAAATGTTTGTCATCCTCTAGTTACCATCTGTGCCTGCACAGGTTATTGGACCCCAGTTGCAGCTTCCAAGATCCCACAGGCCACAGTATATCTGCCAGAGCCATGCCCAGGCTGTGGGTAAAGGGATATATCTTCATGTGCATGGTAAGAAATAAACAAATCTGGCTCCTGATTAAGTCAGCACGTACACAAACATAAATACCTACAGCCATCTTTTCCCCACCCATTCTTAGTCAATATCTCTGTCTGTTTTCCACAAACTTGAAAACATGGGAACCAGTGAGAGGGATCACTCAGAGGATTGTACTCAGAGCTGTGGAATTAAGTAGCTTTGACTCTGTATGCAACTCTCTCTCTCTCTCTCATAACTAACTGCACATTTAGCTTAGTTCTTCCATGGGAGGAGCAGAGGGATGGTTCTTTATAAAAGTCAGTTTGCCCTGAGGATGTCAACTTTAAAGCCTCAGGTCTGTTTCTGTGTTTCTATGTTTGTGAGAGTTTGTGATTTCCTTTTCATTGCTGTTTGTTACTAAAACTAGCTCCAATTTAAATACATTTTGCATGGAATTTCGCTTGCTTTTGTTTGCTACCTAAATTCAATAACTACTGGGGAAAATGTATGTGAGATGTTGTAAGAAAGTGGTTTTATTGAGAATTAAAAATGAAATCTTCCAATACGATAGCTGTACTGAGTGTGAAGACATTTGGACTTGTTTCCATAATGGAGATTGGAGGAAGGCCAGGTCTAAATGCGCAGAAAAAAGCAATCGTGAAGCAGCCTGACCCTGTCAAACCACCACCAAACAACTCAGAAGAAGGTAAATAAGTAAAAGATTGAGAAATGGGAGCAATATGACAAGTGGGCTCCAAAAATGCACCTAGTATACAACACATTTATATTCCATAATGGTGTAATAGTGAACTAACTATTGAAACCTCTTTTACTTCTTTAGATAAAAATGCAGGCAAAATAGTTGTGTACCTAAAACTTGTCCGTATGACAAAATACTTAAGATTTGATTAGACTCTTAATTCAAAGACTTGGGACAACCTGATCTCATGAGAAAACTGTATTACAAGTTGGCAGTTTAGTATGAATTTGTATGATGCGATTTGTATGGGAATGTACGATTTAAAAAAAAAGTTTAGTAAAGTAAAGTGCCAACCCCTAAACCTAACTGTCAATGGGTGCAAGCAGAATGTACAAAAAAATATGAGATCACACAAATTTATCAGATTTAGCCACAAATTAGACAAAACATTAAATAGTTCAAAATTGCCACGAAAGTGTTTGGACTTGTGAAAATATTGAAATTTTCTGTGCATTTGATTAATGACCTAGAAATAGTGCTTCTTCATTTTATTCAGGTTTTTATGCTTTATTTTTTTATTCCCAGAATTTTAATGCAGCATAAAACATTTGGATCCCACTGTTTTTAGTTGCATGTGCATGTGCATGCAGGTGTTCAGATCAGCAAATACAGTGACTGAATTGCTATGACACATCTACTGGTGCTCTTTTCAGAGGGTATGGACTGTAAAGATATGCAGAAGGAAGCACTGAACAGGCGCAATGCCTGGGAGCCCACTGTATTCTATTCGCTTGGCAATGAGACATTTTTCTTCACCGGGAAGGAGATCAACATCCGAGAGTCACTCGACTCTTTTGGCGCCGTCATCTGGCCAGGCGTGAGAATACATATTATAGGACTCTTCATACGGCACTTAACCCAGGGTCATCGTCTTTCTAAACTCCGCTTTTAACTCCTGGTGAAGAAACCGTTCACACTTTCATTTTAGAAGCCCACCACCACGTTTTACCTGGGGTTATTAAAAAACACAGCCACAGAGCAGGGTTTGCGTTAACACCTCTACAGTGGGATTTCTTGCTATATGTTACAAATCGGTATTAGAATGTTACAGCTAGATGCTTAACAACAGATGCCCAATACTGCCTCATTCACGTGCTTGACCTTTGGACAGTCACAGAGAGTTGCATATAAACAGTAGTTCCCTTTCAAAACTTCACTCATACTGTGTCTTTTATTTAAAAGACATATGGGGAAAACTCAATTTTCTCCAATAACTGAAGCCTTTTTTCAATAACGCAGTGTTACTGCATGGCCATTGGTTTGTGCAGTACTTTAAAGACGAACCAATGGCTCTGCAGCAGTGCTGCACTTGCCTATGGCTGCAATGCCCGCCAAAGTCTGCCAGAATGGGTGGGGCATATGGCTATATAGGCGGCCGCTTCGCCATAGGATCCTCAGATTTCTTCTCCTTCAGCGAGGACATCTCTTCGCTGATCTACGAGACTTGAAGCACTTCTCTTTGTTGACTAGCTTTCACAGCGGATCAAGACCCTCTAGCTTGGCTGTCTCGTTCAGGGGAAGTGAAGATGAGGTCCTCGATGACAGCGCGTTACTGGCTGCATCACAAGCAGATGAGCGGTCATGCTGGCTTTATGAATATCGGTCATAAAGCGACTCATCCAGAGGCCCTCGCTCCATCTGGCGAGCCCAAGCGGGGGATGGACGCCGAACTTTACTGTGTCCTGTCCACAGCTGTGGAAGAGCTGGGTCTGCAGTGGTCTCCACCGGAGGAGCCCACCCGCAGACACCTGGATGAGTAGTTCCTGCCGGGGCGCCGTCAGGCCTCTCGTCAGTGAGCCTCACTATTCTTCCCGAAAGTCCACAAAGAACTTACCAGGTCATGGCACGCCCCTACTGGATGAGTCTGTGGCAGCGTATCTCTATCCGCCCACGGCCATTGGTTGGATGCAAAGGCTGCCCACCCATCCAAGCCTTGGAGGACGACTTCAGCTCTCACTGGCCTCGGCGCTTCACCACAAGGTGGTCCTGCAGGTCTTTCAGGCCAAACTCCTCCGGTGCATGGACGAGTCTGGCCCAGAACACGCAGCATTCAGAGAACTGTGCAGCGCGACCGACCTGGCTTTACGTACCACCAAGATAACGGCCCAGGCAATCAGCAGGTCCATAGCCGGCTTAGTGGTGCTCGAGCACCACCTGTGGTGGACGATGATGTAGATCAAGGACACGGATAAAGTCCCCTACCTGGACTCACCAGTCTCCCCCCCTAGCCTGTTCAGACCCGCTGTGGAAGGGTTTGCTGAGTGCTTCTCTGTGGCACAGAAGTCATCCCAGGCATTGTGAAACTTCCTGCCTAAGTGCTCACCCCAGATCTGCGCCGACTCCCCAGCTCGCTAAAATACGCCAGCGGCTGCCCAAGCCTGCGAGCTCCGGGTGCCGGGGGCAATGTGTTTATTGCAGTCACTGGACCAGTTCAAGCGCCCAAACAGCCTATCGCTGTGATAGTGGGAAAAATAAAACACAAACATTCTCAAAAAGAGCAGATTTCCTCTTCCACACAATGCGCATGGCTTGTCCCCACACGGTGACAAACTACTCAAAGCAATCCAACCCCTTATCACGTGGGCCAAGGCCTGGCAGGCCATCCCCGGAGTGTCAGATTGGGTGATGGACATAATAAAATGAGGTTACTCACTGCAATTTGCTCACTTCAGCAGCCTGGTTCCCAGAGTGAAGACACACACGTCCTGCGCTCTGAGGTGACGACTTTGCTGGAAAATGATTCAATAGAAATGTCCCTCCAGCCCACAGTGAGTCAGGCTTCTACAACAGTCACGTCCTCGTCCCCAAAAAGTATGGCGGCCTGGGGCCCATCCTTGATATCAGGCTCCTGAACCGCACCCTCATGAGACGGCCGTTCAGGTTGATTACATTGAGACAGATCCTCTAACAAATATGCCCAGGGGACTGGTTTTTTTCCCTGGATCTGAAAGACGCTTACATTCACATCCAGATAGCCCCCATCACAGGCC
Organism: Gymnocypris eckloni scoliostomus; assembly: GCA_027564155.1. NCBI lineage: Eukaryota > Metazoa > Chordata > Actinopteri > Cypriniformes > Cyprinidae > Gymnocypris > Gymnocypris eckloni. The sequence continues at coordinate 8,021,040 of CM050425.1, read as the reverse complement.
ATTCTTGAGATTCGCCTTTGAGGGTGTGGCTTATCAATACACAGTCCTGCCCTTTGGACTGTCGCTGGCTCCCCGCACTTTTACGAAGTGCATGGATGCGGCTATTTCCCCTCCAAGACAGATGGGAATCCGCATTCTCAAATACCTCGACGACTGGCTCATTCTGGCCCAGTCAGAGGTGGAATTGTTGACCCTCCCTCCTTCTCAGCCACTGAGAGGGCCTGGGACTCAGAGTCAACTTTGCCAAGAGTGCACTGTCCCCCAGCCAACGGATATCTTTCCTGGGAACAGTTTTTTAGACTCAGCCCATGAGGGCTGCGGTCATGCCAGAGCGCACTCTGGCCATACAGCGGCTTGTGGAACTCCTTCGCAACAGGAGCCTCTCGCCCTCTCAAATCGTTTCAGAGGATGCTGAGCCACGTGTCTTCTGCGTCCCCAGTGCTACAGCTGGGCCTGCTTCGTATGCGGCCCCTTCAGCACTGGCTGAAACCGAGGGCTCCATCTGAAACCTGGTGTGGCAACCGCTACAGTCTGTCGACCTAGAATCCCTGTCGCTAAAGACTGCTCTGCTACTGGCGCTAGCATCGGTCAAGCGAATGTGTGGTTTGCAAGCGCTCTCTGTGATATCCACCTGCCTTCAATTTGGGCCTAACGACACTAAGGTCATCCTAAAGCCAAGGCATGGTTATATACCGAAGGTCCTCTCTACTCCGTTCTCAGATGAGGACCAGGAGCTGAATTTACTTTGCTCCGTTAGGATGCTAAAAATCTACCTGGAGCGTTACGCCCTCTTTAGGCAGTCGGAACATTTCTTTGTTTGCTTCGATAACCGCACCAAAGGGCGTCCGGTCATGAAGCAGAGACTTTCAAGGTGGATATTTGACGCTATTACATTAGGTTACTCTTCCTTGGGCCTGCATTTCCCCATTGGAGTACGAGCACACTCCACAAGAGTCGTTGCCTCGTCGTGGGCGTGGTCTAGCAGAGTGTCCATCACGGAAATATGTGCGGCGGCTGGCTGGGCCTTGCCATCCACATTTGCTAGGTTTTATAACCTGTAAGTCCCTACCTTACAGGCACGGGTCCTTTCCACTTGAATGGACGTGAACCTTAGCAGGTGGGACCAGCACTGGGCAGAGTTCGGCCGTGATACGCCCGACTTGCCAGTATTGTTTATTTGTGCGCTCTCGGCCCCCAGGGTGCCGAGGCAGTATAGGTCCCCCTTGGGACGATCACCCGGGCCAGGTGCGACCTCTGTGGGTTCAGCCTACTGCCTCAAGGGCTTCTACTACTTGTCCCCCTGGGTCCTTTCAGTGACAATGGCAAGTTAGATTCAGCGGTCCCCCTACCACAGCACGGCGTGGGTGTACTGGTTCCCCATATGTGTCTTAAATAAAAGACATGGTACGAGTGAAGTATCGAAATGGAACGTACTCGGGTTACTATCGTAACCTCGGTTCCCTGAGATATGGGAATGAGTAATGCGTTCCTTGCCGTGCTATGTCGCTGTACGACTCACTTCAGTTGATGTAAACCTGAGGATCCTACGGTGAAGCGGCCGCTTACATAGCCATATACCCCACCCGTTCTGGCGGGCATCGCCGCCATAGGCTCGTGCAACACCGCTGCTGAGCCATTGGTTCATCTTTAAAGCACTGCACAAACCAATGGCTATGCAGTAACACTGCATTAATGAAAAAAGGCTTCAGTTATCGGGAAAAAAGGAGTTTTCCCCGTATGTGTCTTAAATAAAAGATGCAGTACTCCTTCCCGTATTTCAGGGAACCGAGGTTACGATAGTAACAGAGTACGTTCCAGCATTTAAGGAGAAAATTGTGACATCAAATTCAACCCGAATTCCGGAAACGTTGGAAGTTTTTATTTTAATAAAATAAATACTAAAAGATTTTCAAATCACACGAGCCAATATTTGATTCACAATAGAACATAGATAACAAAAACAAATTTAAACTGAGCAATGTTTAAATTGTAAGCACAAAATGAGCTCATTTAAAGTTTGATGCCTGCTACAGGTCTCAAAATAGTTGGGACGGAGGCATGTTTACCATAGTGTAGTATCTCCTCTTCTTTTTAAAACAGTTTGAAGTTCTCTATAGGTGAAAGATCTGGACTGCAGGCTGTCGAATGCAGCACCCGGACTCTTCTACTACGAAGCTACTACCATGCTGTTGTAATAGCTGCAGTATGTGGTTTTGCATTATCCTGCTGACATACATGTCTTCTGGAGGGGAGCATATGTTGCTCTAAAGCCATTATATACCTTTCAGCATTCATAGTGCCTTCCAAAACATGCAAGCTAACCATACCATATGCACTTATCCAGCCCCATACCATCAGAGATGCTGGCTTTTGAACTGAACACTGATGACACACTGGAAGGTCTCCCTCCTCTTTAGCCCAGAGGACACGGCGTCTGAGATTTCCAACAAGAATCTCACATTTGGACTCGTCTGAACATAGAACACTTTTCCACTTTGAAACAGTCCATTTTAAATTAACCTTGGCCCACAGGACACGACGGCACTTCTTGACCAATGCTCACATATGGCTTCCTTTTTTCATAGAGCCTTAGATGGCATCTGCAGATGGCACGGCAGATTGTGTTTACCGACAGGGATTTCTGGAAATATTCCTGGGCCCATTTATTAATGTCAATGACAGATTCATGCCGATGAGTGATGCAGTGTTGTCTGAGGGCCCGAAGACCACAGGCATCCAACAAAGGTCTTCGGCCTTGTCCCTTACGCACAGATTTCTCCAGTTTCTCTGAAACTATTGATGCTGTTATGCACTGTAGATGATTAGATTTGCAAAGCCTTTGTAATTTGACATTGAGGAACATTGTTTTTAAAGTATTCCACAATCTTTTTACGCACTCTTTCACAGATTGGAGAGCCTCTCCCCATCTTTACTTCTAAGAGACTCTGCCTCTCTAAGACATCCCTTTTATGGTACAGACCTGATGTGAATTAACTTAATTAGTTGCTAGATGTTCTCCCAGCTGAAACTTTTAGCAGGCATCAAATTTTAAATGAGCTCATTTAGTGGATAAAAGTGTAAAATGTATCCGTTTAAATATTTATGTTACGGTATCTATGTTCTATTGTGAATAAAATATTGGCTCATGTGATTTAAAATAGTTTAGTTTTCATTTTATTCAAACATCAAAACGTCCCAACATTTTTGGAATTCGGGTTGTAGTCCACCTTACCTTTATAGTATGAAAAGTCCATTCAGGAAAAACTCAACAATACAATCGACAATAACCTGAGGATACAATTTTAATATTTACATAAACAGCGCGTTGTCTTCGTCCAATCAGTGACACTGACACAGAAAATTTGCAAAGAATGTCAAACGGTTTATTTTCTTTTAAATATTTTGTATTTTGGGGGGATTTAATGGTACTAAATTATATTTATGCATTAGTTATAACCCTTTTATTACGTTAATATGCGTTAACTTTTTGAGCTGAGATCTGAAAATTACATTTCCAACTTAGACGTAAATCTTGAATGCTATGGAGCACAGACTTGAGATTAGTTTTTTTAAGATCTCTTTTTTAAAGAGAAATGTGGGTTTTTGTCTAAAATGATTTTTTTTTTTTATTAAAAGTGGAATTTAAAAAGTTATTGAAGTTTAAGTTTATTGTTTTGAAATATACACAAAAACACTATTTAAAAAATGTATATGAAGTACATATGTTTAGAGTTAAAAACAACAAAATGTGTTTTACTTAAACTGTGAGGGTAAATAGACAAATTTTGTGTTCCAAATTTTAGGTTGATCTCAAAAACATAAGGTTTCAGTAAGATTTTGTGTGGATGCAGTACCAAACATTTCACTAGAGGAAATTTGTTTCCAATGCAGTAATTTTTCAGCACAATTTATTTTGTTATGTCTTCACATAGCAAGTGCTAAACCTTTACACCAAGTTTCATACCATTATGACAAATAAACATTTTAAATATATATATATTAACTGTTTCAAGTGTGAAAAACACTTGTGAAGTTTGCAAAGATTTCCAGTGTATGTATGTGTGCACACAGGCTGTGGCTCTCTGTCATTATTTGGAAAAGAACCGGGAACAGGTAGACCTGCTGGATAAAGCAGTGCTGGAACTTGGAGCAGGAACAGGACTGGTGTCAATAGTGACAAGTTTACTGGGTACTTAAACAAGCATCTCATTTTTTCCAAGTTCAAATGTAAATTTATTTTAATTATTTGTTTGCAGTTACCATTTATTTTCATTTACATCTTTTCCACATAAAGGTGCCTGGGTCACAGCCACAGATCTGCCCGATATCCTGTCAAATCTGAACTTTAACCTCTCACGCAACACACGGGGCCGGTGCAGATACACACCTCAGGTGGCGGCTCTGGTCTGGGGTCAGGATGTAAAACGTGACTTCCCCAGCTCCATCTACAATTACGACTATGTGTTTTGTGCAGACGTGGTCTATCATCACAGCTTTCTAGAGGATCTTCTGATCACCATGCAATACTTCTGTAAGCCAGGAACCACCCTACTCTGGGCAAATAAGGTCGGGCGCTATGTTTTTTTTTCAAACCATAGCTAACATGTTTGCTTTATGTCTTTAAGCCTGAAGTAGCGTCTTTTATAAGACCCGTTGGTTGTCCGTTTCATTACCAACAGGTGCGATTTCAATCTGACCTGCGTTTCATTGAAAACTTTAAAAATGTTTTTAATGTCACATTGCTGGAAGAGATCCCCCAAGAGGAGATAAGGATCTACCAGGCTACTGCAAGGACGTCAGCCCAAACGAGGGAGGAGGAGAAGAGGGAGAACCAACAACATGATGTGTAGCAAGAATTGCATATACATGGGAGATTACAGTGAGTGAGTACAGCAGCCCCAACATTGAAGGCAAGGTGCTCCACCTGTTGGCCCTCGATAAAGTTGCAAGGAATGATTGTCAAGCGTTACGATTCCTGATAATAATGGGGGAAAAAAATCCTTTTTGTTTCACAATAAAAAAGGTAATTCAATTTAATACTTTGTTACTTTATATGTCTACTTCTCATTGTGACAATTGTCAATTTCTTATTTTAAATATCTCAGTAATTCGTTTATTTCTTAGTCTGAGTTGGAAATAGTTTAGTTTTTAGTGTGTGAATTTCTTAAATTATGTTTTGTTTACCAATCTATTATACATAATCATTTATACTTTCCTTGTTAATTGTTATTAAAATGTAGTTGCATTTGCAACATGGTGCAAAGTCCTAATCTTCTCCCTATATCTACAGTACAGTTCAAAAGCTTGTGGTCAGTAACACTTTTGTCTTAAGTAAATTATTATTATATATTAATAATTTGGTTTCCACAAAAATATTAAGCATCATAGCCATTTTTAAAATTGATAAGCAATGTTTCTTGAGCACGAAATCAGAATATTAATATGATTCCTGAATTATCATGTGACACTGAAGACTAGTTACAGTTGCTGAATATTCAGCTTAGCCATCACAGAAGTAAATTATATTAAATAAAATATATTCAAATAAAAGTTATTTTAAACTTAATACTTCACAATATCACTCTTTTTATGAATAAAATAAATGCATCATTGGTGAAAAAAATTTCATAAGATTTACCAACCTCAATTTTGAACAGTATAGTGTGTGACAAGATAATAAATAACTATTTTAATAAAGTAGAGTCATCCTCAAGGAAAAGTTTGACAAACAAAAAGACAAACTAACATGAGGCTGGTCTAAACATTTCCCAAGCTAATTGTCTCTCAAACAACTTTGAAACAGACGAGCTCATGGGAGACCTCACTCAGGGAATAAGATGACTTGTTTACAGCCTTTGCAAACAGCATAATAAAGACAGAATAAGAAGATAGGAAGGAGTCCTTAATGGGGGCTTGACTCTGGATCGCACAGGGACGGTTCTTTCATACTTGGTCACATGACAAAAATCTGAAAATTGCAAAACCTCTCCACTTACAGTAATAAAACACTTTCAGTGAGCCATATAAATGCCTAACACATCAGAGGAGAGCATAAACAAGACAAATGTTTTACTATAGATAGGTCCATGACTTTTGCAGGTCTGGAAAATACAGCGTTAACATTTTTTATATTTAAGGGGAGCTTTCACACTAGCACTTTTGGTGCGTACCTGGGTTTGATTGACGTCAGAGTTCGGTTCGTTTGGATGAGGTGAACGCGGTCTTCCGACCTCGGTTGCGCACCCGTGAACCGTACCCGAGTCCACTTAAAAAGGGTGGTCTGGGGTACGGTTCATGTGAACTCCGGTACAGTTTGCTGCTTATGTGAACGCAATCGTACCCAATCACGGGAGTGAACCGCTATTAATACCGTATTGTTTGAAAAATGTGTGTTTGTGTGCGTTTCACTCACTTTTCTGAATAGCGTGACTGACGCGCTGCAAGCAGAAAGCTGTAGGTCTCATTTCTGTTCCCCTTCAGCATTCTTTAGAGCATTTGCAGAACATTCATAAGTTTGACGTAAGTGCTTTATGCACTGATGCTTTGTAAACAAAACGAACGGTTCAAAAACATAAATATATAAAAGTACAGAGAGCAATCTTATGCATTTTGCAGCCTTTTCCCACACCGTCGTTACTAAGCAACGGGGTAAACAGCTGCTGGCTTGATGACGCAAAAGAAACATAATTTGGACCCAAATAAAATAATATGAACAGTCCAGCGGGGGCATAAGCACTCGAACTTTGGTTCGGACCAGGCAATCGAACCAAGAGTGAAAGCACCTTAAGGTCTAACAGTTCATTTCAATGGTTGTGGTGTCAAGTGAATCTAAAAATACAAATATTCTCAACTAAAAAGAGGTACAAACAGTCTCTCAAATACTACGGGGAAAGAATTAGAAAACATGATGCCATGTCAACTTCCTGAACGCAAATCTAGTCACACTAGGCACATATATAAAATAAAGTTTATTGAAATTAGTAGTATTACATTAGTGTCGAAATAAACACGAGTTTGAATTCTTAAAACATTCTTTATATTTAAATTTGAAACTTATATTAGATTACAGAAAAGTTACTTTGGAGGAGTCAGTACAAGGATTCAGGTTTTTTTTTTTTAGGAAATTTTCAAAGGGAAGTCGAGAGACCTAAAGCCCTTTTTTAATACACAACAATAATCTTACACGCTTCAAGGTATTACTGACGTGGAGATAGGACACTAGAAACAAATCTTGATATGATTTGGTTAAGAAACAAAGCATTTTTATATTCCTATAACTGCTTTAAGGTATTTAAGTTTCTCCGATGTCCTCCGATGTCTCTAGGACAGGTTGGCCTATGAAGCTCAGAAACCCATAGAGAACAAACTAAACGAAAAAAAGACTGACTTCTCAGAGTCCTCCAAAAAAGCAGGGCTCTGCAGAACGCCAAGGAGGCGAACACACACGGGAGGAGAGATTCTACAAAAAAAGCCTGCAAGAAATCATCAGGTCAGCATACGAAAAGAGTCCACACATCCAAAGACCTGCCCTCCATGGGGCAAAAAATAGCAGCCGGCTTTGTAGGTTCTTCGATTCATTAGTCTCCGAATCATCAGAATGCAAATCAAGCCAGCAAATACAAAATTTTTAAAACAAAAGATCATTCAAAAACAGAAGAAACTACTTCACACAAAGATCACACAACATTTTCCAACAGCTCGCTGTTCGCAAGTGGGGTTTTCTTCGGGAGGGAAGGTTTCAGAGGGTCACACAGATCAGAGCGGAACGCTGCGACAGCAAATAAAGTGACACCTCTAAACTTCAGCAAAGTCCTTCAGCTGAAAACTATCATTCCCAGCAGGAAATCACACAGCCTGTGATGATGTGGCTTGTCCTGAGCTCACAAAGACGAGGATGAAAACAACTCATCCTATTAAAGCCGTGTTCTTCAATGCCCTTCTCAGACAGAAAGTGAAAGAAACGTTGAATTGCAGAAGAGGAAACAGAACGATGTGGTTGATCAATCCTCGGACATGGCAGCTGGAAGAACTTGTGCATGATGGACAGGCTGAACGAGGGCTGGGCTTAGTCCTCATCATCATCAAATTCATCATCGTCGTCATCATCCTCGCCCATGTAAGAGACGGGCGTTTCCACCCGAGAGCCGCTGTAGTGGGAGTCGTTTGAACTGGAGGCCATCGTGGCATCTGCCCCAACGTCACTGTCAGAGAAACAGAGGAAAGTGAAACACACTCAAACACAAGACACAGACTGTTCAGTTTTATTTACCTGCTGTTCCAAAAGAAAGTATGAAAAGTACTCCAAAAATGAAACCACACAAAATCAGTCCAAACAGCATGCATGCTTTATTTCAAGTCTTTTGATAGTTTTGTGGCCAAAATTTAAGACATTATTCACTGAAATTCTTTCCCGCCACCACACACACACAAAGTAATCAAGTGGCTTCATATGACTACTTTTATGGTACCATAACATTTTCCTCTCAATTCACTAGTGTTGTATGAAAAAAGAAAATTCTGCATTATATCTTTTGGGGAACAAAATCATTCTAGTTTTGAAAAATTACAGAATTTGTAAGTTTGGGTAAAAGTATTTATTGGAAATAAAATACCTGGCTCAAAAAGTTATGAGCATTATTATTAATATTTCCCACTTATTGTCAAATAACCACACCAGAGCAAAAAGCAATATCAGAACTATATTCATCATAAGTCAGTCACAGTTTAATTAAACTCCGCTTCCTGTGAAGGAAAGTTACTTCAAAGCAGCCAAAAATAAAATAGTTATAGCTGTATTTATTTTATCTGAAATAGAGCAGAACAGCAATATTGTAAAATATTATTACAATTTAAAATGAATACTTTCTATTTATTTTTAATGTAATTTATTCCTGGAATGTAGTTCCTGTACCCAAGAGCCCGTGCATGCTTTATTATGCTCTGAAGGACACACAATTGTTCTTCCAACCCTTCAGTACTACACAATCTCAAAATCTGTTAACAATTTAGAAAACATTTTGGTTTTCAGGCAATGTCAAGCCTGTCTCCTATTTATAAAAATCCTTCCTTTTTACCCTCTATTTCAGATGGATCTTTCACATTATGGTTTAGAAGGAGCACTGTAAATATTAATAATCTTTTTGAGGAGAATACATTTCTTACTTTGTTTTGGGAAGATTACATTTTTCTGACAGATTAGACAGACTCGTGAAATACCTTTTCTCATTTCCCACATGCACCTCCTACACAAAAGATTGATCAAGATTTTGAAACAAAACTCTGTAAAGGTACGGTCTTCAATATATTATAAAACATTTTTAATTTATCATGCAGTCAGGCTTTTCACCCTTCTCTAAAATAAAGCAGAATTGGGAATGAGATCTTAACCATGTTTTCACAGATGAGGAATGGTCCAAGGCCCTTAGTCGTGTACCTTGTTGCATAGAGAGTATTGGACAAAGGCCAAATTGTCTAAAATTAACCCTGGTTTTGATCCAAACTGTCGACAAGCTCCAGCTACTCTTTATCATACTTTTTGGCTTTGCCCAGCATTGATTTCTTTCTGGGCATTACTTTTCCAATCAATTTCCAAATGTTTTATTTTAGATATTGAACCATGCCCCCTAGTAGCATTATTTGGGCTCAACCCCACAGATGTTTACTCGTCATCCTCACAGTCAAATGCACTCGCCTTCTGCTTGATAATTACTAAAATGCTTATATTACTGAACTGAAAAATCCTTCCCCCAGCTACTTTCATTAAATTCACGACCTGATGCCGCTTATTCAAATAGAAAAGATCAGATTTATAATACTTGGTAATACAGAAAAAAAAATACTTGGTAATACAAAAAAAAAAAACACTAATTGCCAACTCTTCTTGTCACAAAAAAAAAACACATTAAAGAAAGAGGTAAGACAATAAGAATAACCCTTTCTCTATACCTGGCCTTTACAGTTCTTCCCCTTGCCCCTGATTTACTAATAAATGCAGAGCACAGAGATTTTCTTTTTTAACAGAAATTGTCATAGTGTAACCTGATTCATTAGCTACTCTTGTTTCCAACTCCATTAATTTTATTAATGAACAACTGAAAGGTGCACAACAGAAACTCACCCCCCAACGTGATAGCGGCCTCCGTTAGCAGACGAAGCCCCTGACATGTAGACATTACTGATAGGTCCCTGTGCCATTTCTGCACGCAAAAATATCCATCAAATTATACACGTGACCTTTACAGTCACAAAACTTCATATTTATACTCTGATGTGGTGACCAGCCGATATTAACCTGTGACATAGGGCTCCAGTGCTTTGGGCACCAAGCTTCTGGCAGTCTTCAGGTCCTCAGCAGAGCACTTGCCCACCTCGAGACCACAAGCCATGCCCATGCGCTTCAACACCTCAATGTCATCATGAATCTCGAACATGCTATCGAAGTTGAAGAGGTACTCAAACCTGATTACAAATAATGAGAAAAGGGTGTACAGTAAGGATCTCTGATATTTGAGTCAGGTTACCAAAAGCCTAAATGTACTGGCTTTTGATATCATACTTGTCATTGGAGATGCTGCAGTCAATGACTGTTTTCTTGCTGGTGTTTACGATGATAAATGGCAAGTGAATGACTGAGTTGGCAGGTGGGGGCCTTTTCGTCTGTTGTTCTCTCTGGCGGTTCCTCTGTACAAGGTTCTTGAAGGCAATTTGCTGCAATCGAACACATTCACTTTCAAAACAAGTTCATCAAAATAATTCTTATAATTGACAAAAGAGCAGCTTCTCACCTGTAAGATGAGTTCTTGAAGTTGCGACTGTTTTTGTTTGATTCTCTCCAAACGTCTTTGCCTCTCCACCTCCAGGTTCTGGCACTCCTGAGCAGAGTTTGTGGGCAGGCCAATCCATTTGATCTCTTTTTTCTCTTTGGAGATGATGTTCATGGCCATCAGCACATTGAGTGCATCATACACACGCCGCCGAATGTTCTTCTGGTCATACACATGCTGAAAAGGGACGACATACAGAAAGTGAAGCACTATTCATTTAAGATGTATGTGAATGAGCTACTCTTTAATCAGTTTAAAGAGCTGCGCTTCTTCTGCACTCAACAAACAAAGTTCTGGATCAATCCATAGCCACAGGAAGAGGCTTACTGCATCATTAGGGGAGATATGAGTATCACCAGAGCTGAACTCAGCCACAAGCTCATCAGCAACCTCGTTGTAGGTTGTGACACCCTTCCGCTGGACCTTTTCGCAAACCTTCATTGAGAAATGTCTGAGGCCTTTCCCATTCTTCTCCCCCTTCTTACCCCTCTTTCTGAGGAAAAGCAGAACAAAAAACAAATTATGGCACAATATTTAACATTATGATAGATGACCGAAAAAGAATAGCTGAAAGAAACGTTTTGCTGCTGCTTAGTAAATTTTCCTTATAAAAAGGTTCTATAGTGCCACCGTGGTACTTCTTGGAAAACAAAACTGATATACATTGATTTTGAAGTAAAAAAAAAAACCTTATGCCATGTCACCTTCTATGCCTATGTTCAAGAGTAGACAATAGCCAGGTTTAGTTATTCAAAATTAAAACTAAATAAGATTATGACTAAGATATTTTTTTTCTAAAAAAACTCAAATTAAGATTTGGATTTACTTGATAAAAAACCTTTTCACAAGTATCAACATAATAATTCTCACAGGAGTAGAAGTATTACAGTCCAGCAAAATATGTTTAGTGGACAGTGGATTTTGACAAGATGGAAACTTTGGGGAACTTTCTACTTACAGTACAAATGTATATATTGAGTGTCCTATCTGACATTTTAAGTCATTTTGTGCAAATGACTTGATATAAGGATAATAATAATGATTACTATCATTTATTTATTCATTCATATTATTTGTAATAATTCCATGTAAACAAAAAATATAATTCATCCCTAAAAGCATTAATTGTTTGTATTCTTACGGTAGCCAATTAACAATAGTAACAACAAAATTAATGTATACAATTATAATCAAACTATTATAAAATTAAAAATTATCTTTGATTTTGAATAGAGGATAAAGTTAAAATATTCTAAAATGTTGCTAAACAATAATAAATGTACTACTGGTTTGTCTCATTTGAATATAGATTGCAAAACCTGTTAATAATTAGATATGTTTTCCTTTGCACAGGCGGTTAGCCGTGCTTGTATTTTGAACACATTCTAAAGACTAAAATACGAATCATTCAAGAACAGAAATGCACCTGATTCCACTGAATGCATTTCTGAATTAGAATTGTCATTACATGTTATGAAGTAGCCTGCTGAAGTAAGACTCACCCCGAGGACCACGGAGATGCTTCTGATGGTTGACTCTGGGTGATAAACTGAGAGCTGGGTGTGTGTGGGCTGTTCATTAGGATTACATTGGAGCCACTGGGCCTCTGAGGTGTGCTAATGACCTGTGATAGAGACCATCAGGTTTAGAAGAATGTTCGGCAACTGAAATTTCGGCCGAACATTTGGTGCATCCCTAGAAAAAAAGGTTTCCACAAAAAATATTAAGCAGAACAACTCTTTTCAACAATGAAAATAAGAAATGTTTCTCGAACATCAAATCAGCATATTAAAATGATTTCTGAAGGATTTCTGAAGGATCATGTGACACTGAAGGCTGATTTATACTATGCATCAGTTTTCATTTATACTTCTGCGTCGACATGCAGTACACATCCAAACATACAAAAACGAGACAACAACGGAACAGGAGAAGATGGTATTCTTTCAATCTTCCCATGACTTGTACCACAGCAGATCAAGTTCAAAATATCGGTTATCGGTCTACTTGATCTGTAATAATCGGTATCGGCCCTGAAAAACACATATCGGTCGACCCCTACTCCACACAACCATTAACACCTCCAGCAACCCCCTCTCCCCCACCCCTTCAATTCAGATCAGCGAAGAAGAGGTGTTCCATGTCTTCCAGACGCAGAAAAGGAAAAAAGCATCAGGCCCAGCCGGTGTCATACCAGCCTGTCTGAAATCCTGTGCTGACACCCATCTTCACAAAAATCTTCAACAGATCACTGGAAGTCCCTTCATGCTTCAAACGCACCACCATCATCCCCATCCCAAAGAAGCCCAAAATTACAGGTCTAAATGACTACAGGCCTGTGGCTCTAACGTCTGTGGTCATGAAGTCATTTGAAAAACTGGTGCTAGCCCACCTGAAGGGCATCACTGGACCCTCGCTGGATCCTCTTCCGTTTGCCTACAGAGCAAACAGGTCTGTGGACGTTGCAGTCAACATGGGACTGCATTATGTTCTGCAACATCTACTAGACAGACCAGCGGCTTATGTGAGGATCCTGTTTGTGGACTTCAGCTCGGCCTTTAACACTATCATCCCAAAACCTCCTCCTGCCCAAACTAATTCAGCTCTCAGTGCCCACCTCCATCTGTCAGTGGATCAACAGCTTTCTGACAGACAGGCAGCAGCTAGTAAGACTGGGTATAATACACATCCAGCACATCATTAACTGTCTGGTTCAGCTCAGCTACCAAATCTGACCTCAGAAGACTACAGAGGGTTGTCCGGACAGCTGAGCGAATCATTGGTACAACCCTCCCCAGTCTCCAGGAACTGTACTTATCCAGAATGATCAAATGGGCTGCCAAAATCACTCTGGGCCCCTCACATCCAGCACACTCCCTCTTTGAACCGATACCATCTGGTCGACGCAACAGAAATCGGAGTATCAGAACGACCAGACACCGGAACAATTTCTTCCCTCAAGCAATCCATCTCATGAACACTTGAAAATAATTATGGTACACACAATATTTATACACTTATTTATCTTACACACATACTTAGTCTACACTTCAATTGCACATAATATACCTGTACATACAAAACTGTCCATTGTTATATACCTGCACATACAATTGTCAATTTCTATATTGTTATTCTTTATTTACTTGTTCTTTTTATTATCTGTGTTTTTGTTCTGTTACTGTCATTCTGTTGCACTGCGGTAGCTTCTGTCATGAAAACAAATTCCTTGTATGTGTAAACAAAAACATACATGGCAATAAAGCTCATTCTGATTCTGATGTACAGAAGTTTAAAACTGAACAGAAGTTCAGATGAGAATGAACAAACACACGTTTCTGATTCAAGACGAACACGCACGGAAGATTCAACGTCTGGAACAAAAGCAATGTTTGCACTGCTTCTGGCCACAGTACCTCTTGCGGTCTTGGGCATGTGCCACCCTGCATTCGAACCCACAACCTGAAAGGATCGGGGCCAGTGGGTTAGCAGAGTGCGCCACTCAGTGGACGCACATCCGACAGGCTGCTGTGGAGAGGTTTAGGTGTGAGAATAAACTCACAAAAAATGTGTTAGCCTTTTAACTAGCGTAACACACAGTTAAGTTAATTGTAACGCAGCTATGGTTAACTCGATAGCTGAGTCACATTTAACAGTTTGGTAACTGGTTAGCCTGAAACTTAATAGCATGCTAAGCTTAGCATAAAACAACAAACATCGGCAAGGTCAACTTCCGAGAGGTATTTCTCAGGAACGGAAAAATCAAAGTATCAAAAATCAGCAAGTATCAAAAATCTATTCAGTAATTTCTGTGCGGCTTGGTTCAAAGATCATATGATCAGATGTAGGAGAAAATTTGTAGGAAAAGTAGCAAAAACACTTTTCCATTTATTCAATGTGGCTGACAGGTACATTCATGGAAAATGACAAAATCGGCCTAACCCAGTGAACGGATATTAAAACGACATAATTTGGACGATGTTTTCAAAAGTTATGTGTTTTTGTACAAATAGTTATATCTCTGGAACACTATAGGCGCGGTCTTCAAATTTATGAGGTACCTCCAGGACATGGTGTTGACCCCTACTGATTTTTGTGCAGATATGTCAAATGGTTCAAAAGATATTGCAATTTGTGTCAAATTTCAAAATGGTGGACACGTGGTTCAGCCAATCTGGCAAAATGTATATCCTCAAATTCCCAAGGAATCCATAGAGACCAAGATAATAATTTTCTTAATAATTGTTCAAAAGTTATTAGCAAAAAATGGCACATTTTCAAATCTCATGATCCATAGGTGGCGCTGTTCCCAACTTTGGCATGGACCCTCAGATCATGGTGTTGATGAAGTGTACCAAGTTTTGATTGATCAAAGTTTGGCCAAGATACAGTCTCTGAACCAATTTCAGGTTGACCTAGTTAAAATTGACAACATAACTTTTTTCACTAGTATTTTAAAAATTCTGTTCAGTCATTCCTATGCAGCTCAGTCCAAAGATCATCTGAGCCAATTTTGGGAAGAATTTGATTAATTCTGCTTGAGTAATAGCAAAAAGACAGAATACTGTACTTTTCAAAATGGAGTCTTAATGTACACTGTTGAATGTGATCAGCTTGAAGAGGGTAATCAGGTGTACTTATTTTCATTCAGAATTAGGGGTTCAGGCGTTATTACCATTTTAATGTTGAATTTTTGAACTGGTGGTGGCGCTATAGAGTTGGTTCTAGAGACCCCAAAATTGGTCAGATCACTACTCATGGTCATCTCAACAACTCTACAATCTCTACATCTCAACAAACTCTACAACTATAGCCCATTCTGGGCTTGGCCTCTAAAAATACTTCTGAGCCCAAACTTTTGAAGTTTGTACTGCTATTTCTGAGCCCTGTAAAAGTAACTCATAAAACCGGAAACTCTATACAATGTCATAACAAACATCCGATTAAAGCATTGGCTGTTTAAAAGTGTGGACAGACAGGATATTAAACCTGAACAATAAACTGGAATTGAGTCAGTGTGCATTATGTGCACACATAATACGTTATAATCTTTACACTTCAGTGTTTACGCAATCAAACTCCATTCAAAACTTACCATGTGTGGTGCGATGTTCACGTTGGAAGGGCCCAGTGTTTTTGGCAACAGCTGTTTTCCAACCAACACTGACTGTGGATGCACCGTTACAAAAGACAGCACACCTGCAGGGGTAGTATTCACAAAGGACATCTTAATGCAGTGCTATGTAAGGTCAAGCAAGTGTTTGGGCTTTTGTGAACCATTACTGTAAGATCAAACATTCTTGAATATCTTTTTTTTTTATTCAGCTGCTGATTCACTGCACTGTTATCTTCAGAAACTCCTAATGCTCCTCTTACCTTTGCCAGGGCTCATGTTCTGATCAATGAAAACCTTCAGCTCCCCATTGGCCTCAATCAGACCAGCCTGTGGAGAACAAGATGACCATCAACTCACTGACTTAGACTATTTTCAGTCGATTACATCTAATAGAGCTAGCAAATACTCACATCTTTGGCCATGATCCCTGGGGCTGAGGAATAGATGCTTGGCCTAGCTGAAAAACCTGGGCCAAATTTCCACAACAAAATGTCTCTGCAACAGAAATGAAACTGGTTTGGCACAAAAGCAGAGGGCACTTGAAGACTGTAACCAAGGTTACTACACAAATCTTTGTTTCTCACAGAGAAAGTGACTAATGAGGAAAGTTTTCATTAAAAAAACGCCAAAAGAATGCAATGATCAATGATGATTTCAAACAAGTATATCTTGCAGTTTCAGGTGGTTTTTGATCTATAAACAGATTCATAGATGAACAGTTCAGACAGACATGGCTGGTTTCTATGATAGGCTTCAGGTTTACCTTCATGCCAAACCCCTCTGCGAACAAGACATAACCAGCATTCATTCAAAATGCCAAATAAATTATAAATGATCACAATAAATGATGAAATAAAATATGGCTGCATGTCTGAAAACCACCAAGGAAATATCATTAGGTATTATAGGTGGGTTCAAACGTCAAAGGTTCAGCACGTTTATATTCTTATTATAGGTATAATTACTTAAATATTGTATATATTTCATATGAAAATATTATAAGATTCAACACATACATTTTCTAAGACATTAAAAATATATATGTTTTACTGGATGATGATGACCTGTATAAAACACTTGATTGTTTGGTTCCTTTTACTCAATACGGATTACCTGTATGATGTTGCTTTTATGCAACAGTACAGTATACTTTCAATCCTCTGATATTCTGGTCATATGCTGATATTCTGCACAACAGCACTCTTGCTAGTGTGAATGTGAAATGGACTGAAACTCTGTCACAAATGGACTAATATGAGATTTGAGTCCTCTTTCAAGCCCAGGGACAGTGTGAACACAAAGAGAGCAGGGTTCTTCTCACACAGTTCACTAATGGAGTCCGAGCTTGCTTATTTTAAAATGCTGTAGGCTATAAGTAGGTAGCTAGCTCAGTCACAAGGCTTTGAGACACAGCCACAGTTGATGAAAACGAGGCCCGCCGATTTGCTTCCAGCACTCATGCAGCTTGTATTGCAAGACAAAGACCACGACGAATCTTTCCATCTCTTTAACATTACAATTTCAACTCGTGCCCTCAAAAAAACCCACATGCAAACTTCTGAAAGTCATCCATATGCAGCAGTTCCTGTCATTTTAAGTAACTTTTTTGCAAATGCAATGGGCCCTTAAATATTGGAAATATTCATGACCAATGTCCCAAGTTATAAAAATCACGTAAACGCATAAAGCAGAACGCAAATCAGTTTTATTTGTTTATATTTTCCGCATCAAACATAATGCACAATCGAAGCAGAATGTACTATAATAAAGCGTGTTAGCCCAGTTAGCTAGCTGCCTTTCAAACACGTTTTGCACCGAAACCCTGCTCTAAATGTGATCAAAACGTGCCCCTCCTGCTTAAATGCAACCAGATCGAGTATTGTGCACGTGCTCGTACCGTTTTGCGAACGGATCGGACTTAAATTGCCATCTGGAAATGAAGTGTGTAAACTTTCCTCTGAACTTACAGTCCTGAAGCCCTTTGCCTTCTTAGGTGCTGTTTTTGTTGGCATAGCCAGTTAGCAAGAGGACAGAGGAAGAGGAGGTCTGAAGCCCATCTCTCAAACAGGAAACAAAGATAAATCAAATAATATTAAAAAATAAAACCCATGTGCAGCTAATGGCCATGCTTTTGAAACGAGCTTGCACTTCGGAGATGTTTGATTGTAAGATCAGGGCATACTCATAAAACCCAAAATGGATGCGGATGTTATAAGCATGCACATAAAAGACGCATGGCAACTGTGAAATCCTCATGCATGGTTTCAGAAAATAATAAAAAATGTCTGCTATATTTTACAAAGAGTTTCTATAATTTATCTTAGGAACAGTATATAGAAACGAACTATTATTTTCAGCAAGAGTTGACAGTCATATCACTATTCTGCTGGAGGGTAAAAATCCATTGGCTTCGCTACAGCATGAGTTTAGACGACAGATATTCCTACAAAACTGGAAAATAATAGTTTACAAACTCATCAGAACTAATATAACAAGCAGGGTGGATTTGGTTTAATGCCTGGCAGCCATTTTACATGGAAGCTAAAGCAAAGCCATCATGCAGTGATGCTTTAATAGCCTGCTAGCTGAAGTGACAGGTCCTTAAGACGACCTAAACTAGTTATAATATAGTTAATGAACCCCTCGCGGTTATGCAAATTTAACAACAACTACCGTTTCATTTTGCAAAAGTATTTCAAAAAGGCTTTAGAGCGAATATGGTAACGATAAATCTGTTAAGCTAGCGACCAGGCGAGCTAGTAAGCTAACTTCCACTCAAATCGAGGTCATCTGGGCAGCTTTAATATAATCAATCTAGGATCTACATACTATTGTTTGCAACACGTCTGGCTTGGTAGCTTTTTCGTTCAATGGCCAAATACGAGTAAAAACCATTGAGGATTTCCCATTGCACTCCACTGACAGAAGCACTTGACATGGGTTAGCTTGTCGGCTAACACAAGCCATTTGAAGACAGATAGTTTCAATATTTCACATAAGTGATATTTAAACCAAACTGAAGGTTCACAGACTAACAATCATAGATTCCATTATGTATACTTCTAACGTTATACAGATAACGTTACACGCAGGGATTACTGACCGGGTTTGCTGAAAAACGCACTTATTTCATGCCAAAATATCTTATCATTTTCAAAGGCAGATAAATGACAACTTCTTTATGCAATGATGAATTCTAAATACAGAAAATTTCAGTCAAGGCTGTCTGCGTGGACTCAAAGCCCCCGCTGGTTTCACTTACGGTCGGTTGCATCCGCCTTCAACTGTCTAGTTCTGAATGAATAGGAGCGCACACAGTAGAAACTGCTCCCTCTCTGGGTCTGTAAAACTGAGCTTGGCGGTGTCTACGCCACGCGAAATCCGATTGGACAGTAATGCGCATGACGTCGAGGGAGTGTAATTCGGAAGCCACGCCTAAACTGGATTCTGATTGGATGGGACTCCACAGCACCTGTGGTAACATTTTCTCATTGGTTAATTTTACTGGATCCCACCCCACTGCGTCTGAGGGCGGAGCGCGCGTAATAATACATGTAAATAATAAAGAGAAACTCACTAATCAATGTCTATAAAATATCTATTACATTTTGAGTCAAAGTCTACAATAATAGCTATTATCAGTATGTACAAGTTTAGTCAACCATTTAAAAGCACTTTATAACAATATGTGTATATTAATACCGCTTCCCCATGTCTCTGTAACATTAATGTCCTATTTAACGTTGTCTCTTTATTATTATGCAGGGGTGTAAAATGTACATAAATTCAAAATAAAGTCAAAGTTTGACATAAAGTCAAAAATGTTATGCAATTAAAAGTCTTCGCACTAAAGCAAAAATATTTGAGGGAAAGCAAACAAAAGTATCCACAATTAATAGAACTTCAGTATTTAAAAATTAACCACTTTTCTTAGCTTTTTAATAGACTTTTTAGAACAGACAGAATAGATAAACAAATAGATAAATAAAAACAAATACATTTAAGTTTAAATAAAAGGAAAGTTAAACCTAGAACATGATTTTTTGGCGTGTTAGGATAAAAATCATCGAGTAAAGATATAAGTCCTGATAACATGTATTTTGAACTAAAATTTAATTATTTATTTATTTATTTATTTATTATCATTATTTATATATTTATTATTTATTATTTATTATCAATATATATATATATATATATATATATATATATATATTTGTAAATGTAAATGTCCAAGCATTCAGTTTTAACAATCTTAGTTTCAAATTCTCCAAAATAATACTTAAGTTGTGACGTATATTTATTCAAATATTTACACCTTCATTATTAAAGCTATTCTAATGTATTTTTGAAAGCAAACAAAAGCCAAGATTTAGAAAGTATGAATCATCTAACCAATCAATTAAAATGTCTGTAATTGAAATATGGCATTAGGTTGCTTTTTGGTGTCAGGCTTTGGAACTATTTTATCTGTATTCATGCTGCCCTTACAGAACACACTGTACTGTATGTTTTATATAGATAACTAAAGAGTAGTTCAAAATAGGGTGTCACCATTTTCGTGTCCCTATCATTTTCACATCTCTGGTTGAACACATTTGAAGAAGTTATCTGGGTTAAATACTGTACATCTATG
Organism: Gymnocypris eckloni scoliostomus; assembly: GCA_027564155.1. Taxonomy (NCBI): domain Eukaryota; kingdom Metazoa; phylum Chordata; class Actinopteri; order Cypriniformes; family Cyprinidae; genus Gymnocypris; species Gymnocypris eckloni. Next base: position 8,000,465 of record CM050425.1, on the reverse strand, counting down.
AAGATGGATTTTTCGCCTTTTGGAAAATAGAACATAACATAAATATGATTAGGTATAGTCATTAAACAAAAGCATTATTTAAAAACAAATATAAACAGAAACAAAATGCACCAATAAAAGAGACAAATTAAACAATTCAACATTTATTACTACAAGCTATATATTAAAATAGTTCATGTGCCTGACTGCAAACACTGCTTGTGTTTACAAATAACTGCACATGAGCAAAATCAGAGATGGTCTTGCTCTTACAACACATGCTGTGTCTGTGTTTATTTATTACAAGAGAAATACTTTGAGCAACAGGTAACTTGAGTTACATCATACATGAAAGATGCACAGACTTTTTATGGGCAAGCTATTATAGATATGTGAAACATGTTTTAATATCAGTCCATTCGGTGGTGTTCACACTAAACATTCAACACTGTTATCCACTCAAAGGTTTAGCCATACTGCACTGGTCAGCTGAACGTGCTCAAAAGTAGGTCATAACTAGTGTTAGATTATGCTGTCAGTCTGCAGATTGTGCTACTGTACTGAGTGATGACAGTAGTAACATAACATTAATAATAATAATTAATAAATAAATAAATAAATCAGACACAGAATTCAGATCTGATCTGATTTTCCCCAATATTTTTTGTTAGATCTTCCAAAAATGTATCTCCCCAGGATACTTTGTCATCCCACAGCGATCTATCATCGATGCTTGAGGCTTAGACCTTCAGAATGATTTATAGTTTGTCAAAATTAATTTTGTCCTGTTTCATTTAATCTATTTGTAAACAATGACATGTGCAAACAAAGAGCATTCAGTGCGCTGGCGTCCTGCTGCAGGCAGGCACCACTTTATAGGTACACCTTGCTAGTACCGGGTTGGACCATCTTTTGTCTTCAGAACTGAAAGATTCCACAAGGTGCTGGAAATATTCCTCAGAGATTTTGGTCTAGACTTACATGACAGCATCAGTTGTTGCAGATGTGGTCTGGTGATTATAGAGGACATTTGAGTATAGTGAACTCATTGTCAAGTTCAAGAAACCAGTTTAGAAGAAGAAATCAGAGATTATTTGAGCTTTGTAACATTTCACAATCTGGAAGTATACGAGTACACTATGGTCATAAAGAGATGGACATGATCAGCAGCAATACTCAGGTAGTCTGTGGCATTTGAACTATGCTCAATTGGTTCTAAGTGGCCTAAGTGTGCAAAGAAATTATCCCCCACCCTGTTACATCCACACCAGCAGTCTGAACCGTTGATATTGTGCAGGATGGATTCATGCTTTTATGTTGTTTACACCTAATTCTGACCCTACCATCTGAATTTCCAAGCAGAAATTGAGACCCATCAGACCAGGCAAGCTTTTGCTCAAACCATTTTTCAGACCAAATTTAAAGGGATAGTTCACCCAAAAATGAAAATTCTGTCATAATTGACTCACACTCAAGTAGTTCCAAACCTGTATGAATTTCTTTGTTTTGCCGAACACAAAGGAAGATATTTCGAAAGAAAGTTTGTAACCTGTTTCGGGGCACCATTGACTTCCATAGTAGGGAAAAAAATACTATGGAGGTCAATGGTGCCCCAGAACTGCTCTGTTTCCCACATTCTTCAGCATATTTTCCTTTGTGTTCAGTAGAACAAAGACATTCATACAGGTTTGGAACTAATTGAGGGTGAGTAAATTATGACAGAATTTTCATTTAAATCACCTTTCTTTTCCATTCTGATGCTCGGCTTGAACTTCAGCAGATCGCCTTGAACATGCATTCATGCCTAGAAGCATTGTGTATTTCTTTATTATATAGACTATTACAGTATAACTATAACACACACACGCACGCAAGCACACACATACACACATGATCCTTTATTAGGTATACCTTGCTAGTATCGGGTTGGACCCCCTTCTGCCTTCAGAACTGCCTTAATTCTTCATGGCATAGATTCAACAAGGTGTTGGAAATATTCCTCAGAAATGTTGGTCCATATTGACATGATAGCATCACGCAGTTGCTGCAGATTTGTCGGCTGTACATCCACGATGCGAATCTCCCGTTCCACCACATCCCAAAGGTGCTCTATTGGATTGATATCTGGTGACTGTGGTGGCATACCTTGTGTCATGTATCTGGTTACCACTCACTCAAACTGCACATCACCCATGGACTACATTTCCCATCATGCACTGCACTCACACATTCCCGTCCACCATTACACCAATCACACAGCTGTCACCATTCACTCATCAACTCTGATTGCCTCACCACACCTGCACCTCATTCACTCACTCACATAAAAGCAGCACACAAACACTCACCCAGTGTGAAGTCTTGTTTTCCCCTGGCTAACATTTCCAGCGTTTTCCCTAGTTTGTCTTCCGTGTTTTACCTGGACTGTTGACTCTCCTGATCGTTTGCTGCCTGCCTCTGACCCCGCCTGCTTACTGGTAATCCTCTCTGTCTGCCGCCTGCCCTGACCCATTGCTCTGCCTCTGATTACGAATCTGCCTTGTCTGCGTTGCCCTCAATCCCACTGCTTGATATTTGCCTGTTTGACCTCCTCTTTGTATAAATAAAGCTGCAAGTGGATCTACTCTCGCCTCTGACCAGTCATTCGTTACAGAAGACTTCGCCACAACAAGGATTCAGCAGCTTTTCCAAAGAACACTGGCCAGGTATGAATCCATACGTCCTGCTGCTCGACCTGAAACAGGGGAGTTCGCCATTGAGAATCGTCACTCAGTTCTCGAAATATCTCGCAAGGTACCGTCTGATGAGGTTGCATTAAAGGACATTTTTCGTTTTGGTTTATGTGAGCCCATTAGGTCATATTTACCTGAAGGGAAGTTTCATTGTAGTTTGAAGGATTTTATGAACTATGCTTTGCTGTGTGCTGGCTCTTCGATTACCGTGGGTGGTGCAGAGGAGGAACATGACACCGCACCCATTCCTGTAATGGCGGACGCACCAGAGCACGATCGCAAAATGTCGGCCACGCCTGAGTCCCCGGCCAAAAGGGCCACCAGGCCTGCAGATGCACCTATTCGGCCAGGACTGATTGCTTGTGTGTTGGACGCACCCATGGTGTCGGTGAGAGCAGCTGGCATCCCCAAGTCCGCTCCAGAGCCCGCTCCGTCCCAGGAGCTTGCAGAGTCCGCTCCAGAGCCCGCTCCGTCCCAGGAGCTTGCAGAGTCCGCTCCAGAGCCCGCTCCGTCCCAGGAGCTTGCAGAGTCCGCTCCAGAGCCCGCTCCGTCCCAGGAGCTTGCAGAGTCCGCTCCAGAGCCCGCTCCGTCCCAGGAGCTTGCAGAGTCCGCTCCAGAGCCCGCTCCGTCCCAGGACCTTGCAGAGTCCGCTCCAGAGCCCGCTCCGATCCAGGAGCTCGCAGAGTCCGCTCCAGAGGCCGCTCCGATCCAGGAGCTCGCAGAGTTCGCTCCAGAGGCCGCTCCGATCCAGGAGCTCGCAGAGTTCGCTCCAGAGGCCGCGCCGATCCAGGAGCTCACAGAGTTCGCTCCAGAGGCCGCTCGATCCAGGAGCTCAGTTCGCTCAGAGGCCGCTCCGATCCAGGAGCTCACAGAGTTCGCTCCAGAGGCCGTCCCGATCCAGGAGCTCACAGAGTTCGGCTCTCCTTCGTCTCCGCTGGTCCCGCCCAGCTCTCCTTCGTCTCCGCTGGTCCCGCCCAGCTCTCCTTCGTCTCCGCTGGTCCCGCCCAGCTCTCCTTCGTCTCCGCTGGTCCCGCCCAGCTCGCCTTCGCCGCTGGTTCCGTCCAGTTCTACCGAGCGCCCCAGAGGGTCAGAGCCACCTGAGTGCCCAAGAGAGTCAGAGCCGCCCGAGCGCCACCGAGATTCAGCGCTTCCAGAGTGCCCCCTCGAGGTAGTGGAGTTAACCAAGAACTTTCATGGAGGGAGCTCCCCTCCATTGCTCACGGAGACCCCGGACCTGCCATGGCCCATGAGGTCCCCTGATCCATCAGGGCTGCCCGAGGCCCCGGATCTACCATGGCCGCTTAAACTCCCTGCCCCGGTTCCTGAAACCAAATGTGCTCTCTCTGCCTCTTGTGTCTCCGTTTCCTCTAGGTCCCAGTCTCGGCCAGGGATCTCTGTTCTGCCCTGGAGGGCACCTGCTCCGTTGTGGAGGCCTCCTGTCTCGTCTGCTTCGCCCTGGTGGGCGCCTGTCTCTTCTGCTCCACCCTGGTGGGCGTGTGTCTCGTCTACTCCGCCCTGGAGGGCGCCCGTCTCGTCTGCTCCGCCCTGGTGGGCGTCTGTCTCGTCTGCACCCCCCTGGTGGGCGTCTGTCTCGTCTGCTCCGCCCTGGTGGGCGCCTGTCCTGCCAGAGTCACTCCACGTCTCCGTCGACCTGCCAGAGTCACTCCACGTCTCCGTCGACCTGCCAGAGTCACTCCACGTCTCCGTCGACCTGCCAGAGTCACTCCACGTCTCCGTCGACCTGCCAGAGTCACTCCACGCCTCCGCCGACCTGCCAGAGTCACTCCACGCCTCCGTCGACCTGCCAGAGTCACTCCACGCCTCCGCCGACCTGCCAGAGTCACCCACGCCTCCGCCGACCTGCCAGAGTCACTCCACGTCTCCCTCGACCTGCCAGAGTCACTCCACGTCTCCGTCCGACCTGCCAGAGTCACTCCACGTCTCCGTCGACCTGCCAGAGTCACTCCACGCTCCGCCGACCTGCCAGAGTCACTCCACGCCTCCGCCGACCTGCCAGAGTCACCCCACGCTCCGCCGACCTGCCAGAGTCACCCCACGCCTCCGCCGACCTGCCAGAGTCACCCCACGTCTCCGTCGACCTGCCAGAGTCACCCCACGCCTCCGCCGACCTGCCAGAGTCACCCCACGCCTCCGCCGACCTGCCAGAGTCACCTCACGCCTCCGCTGACCTGCCAGAGTCACCTCACGCCTCCGCTGACCTGCCAGAGTCACCTCACGCCTCCGCTGACCTGCCAGAGTCACCTCACGCCTCCGCTGACCTGCCAGAGTCACCTCACGCCTCCGCTGACCTGCCAGAGTCACCTCACGCCTCCGCTGACCTGCCAGAGTCACCCTCCGCTGACCTGCCAGAGTCACCTCACGCCTCCGCTGACCTGCCAGAGTCACCTCACGCCTCCGCTGACCTGCCAGAGTCACCTCACATCACAGCGGTCTACCCAGTGTCCCTTCACATCCTTGCTGTCTCGTCCGCCCTGCCCTGGTGGGCTCCTGTCTCATTGGCCCCACATGGACCTGGCCCTCCGTCCCCTCCCCCGGTTCCACCTCCGCTCCACCACCCTCCGGAAGTATGCTTTGTGTAAGCGTCTGGAAGCCGCTCTTAGGGGGTTCTGTCATGTATCTGGTTATCACTCACTCAAACTGCACATCACCCATGGACTACATTTCCCATCATGCACTGCACTCACACATTCCCGTCCACCATTACACCAATCACACAGCTGTCACCATTCACTCATCAACTCTGATTGCCTCACCACACCTGCACCTCATTCACTCACTCACATAAAAGCAGCACACAAACACTCACCCAGTGCGAAGTCTTGTTTTCCCCTGGCTAACATTTCCGAGCGTTTTCCCTAGTTTGTCTTCCCGTATTTTACCTGGACTGTTGACTCCCTCTCCTGATCGTTTGCTGCCTGCCTCTCTGACCCCGCCTGCTTACTGGTAATCCTCTCTGTCTGCCGCCTGCCCTGACCCATTGCTCTGCCTCTGATTACGAATCTGCCTTGTCTGCGTTGCCCTCAATCCCACTGCTTGATATTTGCCTGTTTGACCTCCTCTTTGTATAAATAAAGCTGCAAGTGGATCTACTCTCGCCTCTGACCAGTCATTCGTTACACCTTGGTTGTAACGAGTAGTTTTTTGAGTTATTGTTGCCTTTCTATAATCTCTAACCAGTCTGCCCATTCTCCTCTGACCTCTGACATCAACAAGGCAGTTTTGTCCACACAACTGCTGCTCACTGGATATTTTCTCTTTTTCGGACCATTCTCTGTAAATCCTAGAGATGGTTGTGCGTGAAAATCCCAGTAGATCAGCAGTTTTAGAAATACTCAGATCAGCCCGTCTGGCACCAACAACCTTTCCACATTCAAAGCCACTTAAATCCCCTTTCTTCCCCATTCTGATGCTCGGTTTGAACTTCAGCAAGTCGTCTTCACCACATCTTGATGCCTAAATGCATATAGTTGCTGCCATGTGATTGGCTGATTAACAATTTGGGTTACCAAGCAATTGAACAGGTGTAAAGTGGCCGGTGAGTGTATATGTGTATTATAGTTTGCAAAAATAAAAATAACAATTAATAATTATGTCCTATATTATATGGAGTTCACACTGGATGAAGAACAAAACTTATTTTATTTTAATTTATTTAAATTTCAAAATCTTATTCAGAGGGCCAACCAGTAGTAATATGGCCAAAAGTAAGATGAAATTCAGACAGAGCATGTGTAAATCGATGAGTTTCAATCTAATCAATTGTAAAGTGACAATTGATGGATATAAAAACATATAATGCACTACCACTGATAACATAAAATCAACGAGAAGTACAAATACATGTTCCTGAAAAGCCTGATGAATCTGCATTTGAAAGATATTTTTTTAAACGATGCATTCATAATAAACCTAAAATGTTTTAGTCCAGTAAATTTTTTGTTTTGTTTACATTATAAAACAAATATTTAATATTTCACAGCACAAACACACGTGCGCCACAACCTGAGGGTACACATTTTTACAATTTTATTAAAAAAGAACTTACTAAAAAAAGTATGAACGAGACTACCATTTGAGGGGCAAAAGCATCTGGTAGAAGCTATAGCTTTCATACGCTACTGAATATTTCTAATAAAAAATACGACAGAATCTCAAATTAATCAATCCTTTGTGAACAGATGCATGTCATAAACTGTATGACCGAATCGAATTAGAATAAGTGAATCATTTGAGCTGTATTAATTGATTCATGCGATAGTTTGTACAAGAGAGAGGAACAACTACAGTTAATGTAGTTAAATGTAGTTTACTACTTTTAATTTGCTACTACTCATCTCTGGTAGAGATATTTTAATCATACACAGTGACACCCTTATATGATCCGAACTACAGAACGCACGTTTACGAACTACAACTCCCAAACTGTAACTGTTTCCACCGCGCAGACTCGCTGGTGTTCTAGCGCATTCACTTGATGCCTACACGCATGCGCAGTTGTACATGGGAGCATTGGGTATCAATTTGGTCAAACAGCGGGTGATAAAATGGTAGGTGACATAGAAATTAAAAATATTGCTGACGTTTTCTGCTCCTGTGTTCGACGGAGAAGCTCTGGCAAACGTAGATATTCCGCGGCTTGCACGAGTTGTTGTCTGCGCGTGTCGCACCGAGAATGATCATAATTTTGTGTATGTTTTGTTTGGGCAGGAAGGTCAGTTGTTGATATTTAGGGAGTTCAGCTTGTACCTTTCCGCCTATCTGTCCTGGATTCGTGCATTCGAGGATTATTATTATTCTGTGCTTTAGCCAAGCATGCATGCTGTTAACCCTGATGTTCTGTTTTGGATTTTAGAGTCCCTCAAAACCCTATTTTAACACACCAACATCGTACTTAACATCCAACAATCATCTCTTAAATGCAACAGATCTGATTATAAACAAGATTTCAACTCGATGTTATGATTAAATAGTTTTACATTAAAAACTAAGCATATTACTGTTTTATGTCATTGAGATCCCAAGTTTAAACCCTGATTGATAATTGCAATGACATCACTGACAACAAACAAACAACCAGGCAGCCAATGTCAGCAGAACAAGTGGGTTAAGTGACATCCATACCCAGCTATGAAATGTCAAACGTAAGTCTTTTAGCCCTGCCCTTTCAACCCAGCCCCCAATAGCAGCCTGGTTATTTTCCAGAGTGTAATACCCTCTAAATATGTCTTAAGTGGGCTGTCAAACTTTTTGCACATTGTGTTCTGGTTCTATGTCTTGTGATGGCCCGGTAAGAATGGTTCTTTTGAACTAGTTTTAAGAACTAGAGTAAAAACAGCTTACTGTTCATCGATGGAAATAACTGTAGGGCTACCCGGTTGTTTTGCACTGACCGCCCTGAGCTTGCCATCTCATATTACATGCCAAGCGCAAGTGGCCTGTCACAGGTCCTCACATGCTTGGTGCTTCAGTCGAACGTGCTATAACCGGTAGAATGTCCTTTTAAATTGCCACATAGGTCTGGACTTTTGGGTCAACGCTTTGTTTATGGTTGTTCCTGTTGTCAGCTTTAGTCTTGTGCCTGAATGTGTGCAATTTTCTCTCTCTGTATGTTCGTTTGTGTCTCTTTCTGTTTGTACACACTGCTGAGTGTATTCCTCCGTCTGTCTGAGTTCATGTCTGAGGGCATATCTTTTGTGTCCACACAGCATAAACTAAAATCCTCCCAAAAGGACAAGGTACGACAGTTCATGTCCTTTACTCAAGCCGGGGAGAAGACTGCCGTATACTGCCTCACTCAAAATGACTGGAAACTAGAGGTGGCCACCGACAACTACTTTCAGAACCCAGATTTGTACTTCAAGGAATCCATGAAAAGCTCAGTGGACCGAAAAAAGCTGGAGCAGCTTTACAATCGATATAAAGGTGAGTTTTAATCTAAATTTGATATGTATTTGAGTATCACTGCATGATAAAAAGTACTCTTAGTCATTTGTTTCCCATTAAAAAAGTCTTACTCATTTTATTCTATTATTTTTGAGAAATATGATTCAATTGTAAAGCTTTTAAACTTTTCTACTCCGAGTGGCTTAAACTCTCGTGAGGGACTTCATTTTGAAATCGCATGACCAGCTGTGTCATGCAGTTCCTAATAATATAGTTTCTAATAATAAAAACAAGTTTACTTTATATAGTTCTTATCCAGGGGGTGCTTAAAGTTAGTGTTAAATGGAAATGCATCCTAATTCATCCACGTATGTTTCAATTTTATAAAATGTTTTGAATTTGTTTAATCACAATTTCATAACTCTTTCGGTGAAATGTCATACTTTCTCTTTGGTGATTTATGGCAGAATTCTCAAATAATTTTCTTATATTAAGCTGTAAGCTTGCATTCACATCTTCCTCTATCAATCAACAACTGATCGACTGAACCAAATTTTGGGACGTTTTTTACATTTGAATAAAATTAAAACTAAAAGACTTTCAAATCACATGAGCTGATTTTTTTTTCACAATAGAACATAGATAACATAACAAATATTTAAACTGAGAAATTGTATCCTCTAAATGAGTTTCAAATTTGATGCCTGCTACAGGTTTAAAAAAAGTTGGCACGGGGACAACAAAGGGCTGAAAAAGTACGAAATTTAAAAAAGATTCAGCTGGGAGAAAATCTAGCAACTAATTAAGTTAATTGACATCAGGTCTGTAACATTATTAGCTATAAAAGGGATGTCTTAGAGAGGCAATGGCTGTATCCGAAATTGCCCCCTATACCCTCAAGTAGTGCACTATTTGAGGGGACAGCCATTTTAAGTGATGTTCGAAACCATAGTGGATGTTCTTGAGTGCACTCATTCAATCCCACAATGCACTGTAAAAACTAGTGTACTACTCAGATGTACTCTCAACATTTAGAGAATCCCCATAATGCACTTTGAGTGTCGCGCGCTGAATGTATTCCCACGTCTCTCCAGAAGATGGCGCCCGCAGCTGAATCATCCATCCATTCATTCATTTTAGAAGTGCTCGTCCACGGCATAATACAGCGTAATTCAACACAGGTACAAATTAATAGTAAATTGACTATAATGGTTCATACATTATTTCTGTGACAGAGTTCAATATAAATCCTTTAATCTTACTACTTGAGCTGCCCGTTTCAAATTATTATTAAACAGCAAGCAAATTATGCAAAAGCTGCAGTCCTTCGTGCAATGTGTCCGAATTCCCTCACTCGTTTTGATTCACTCCTTCAAGTGAACTGTATGAGTGGACTAATGTAGGGAATAGTGAATGAAGCTAAAGGAGGCGATTTCAGATACAGCCAGAGTCTCTCAGAAGTAAAGATGGGCAGAAGCTTTCCAATCTGTGAAAGAGTGCATAAAAAGATTGTGGAATACTTTAAAAACAATGTTTCTCAATATCAAATTGCACAGGCTTTGCAAATCTCATTATCTACAGTGCACAACATCAAAAGATTCAGAGAAACTGGAGAAATCTCTGTGCGTAAGGTAGGACTGTGCGATCAATCGAAATCAAAACGCAATCGCGATTTGAGATGTTGCGATTTCCTAATCGCAAAGCCTGCGATGTGGACGCGATATTACTCTGTTCCAGAGCAAAGGCAATATGAGTGGCAGTCTTACTAACCAATAGAGTGAGCGCACCTCCGTTCTCCCCAATCAGCACTGCTCTAGCCAACTGCGTAAACGTCCACCATTATACATTTTTTATATTTAATATGTATTAGGGGTGTAACGATACGCGAATTCGTATTGAACCGACTTTCGGTTCGGTACGCATTACAAACTGAACGGTTCGTTGGACTAATCCTATTATGTTTGGAAAATAAAAGAGCTTAAAGTGTGTAAAATATCAGTGCAACAGCACAGCGTGCTCCAAAGCGCCTGCTCCATACAGCGTTGCAGAGCCGCGGCACATTGTAGCAGGAGTCACTGCACGGACCACGTAAAGAGAGGCGCTTTCAATGCGAGCGGTTCGGGTGTAGAGCCTGGTTTATTCTCGCCGTGTCATCATGTTTCTTTTATTTATTTATTTATTTTTATTCAGTGTTTGCTAAACGTTCTGTAATTTATTAGTCCGTATATAATACTGCATGTGGTGTATGCCATGCCTAATCTTATTCATTTTTGTTAATAAATTATGTAAGCTAGTTTGTCATTGTAGCCTGCTGTTTTATTATTGTTGTGCTTTTTAATTAAGAATAACAATGAATCCATATTTAGTTTGAGTCTTAAAAAGTGAGAGGTGAATAGATTATAACAGACTATTATATTTTCTTGTAAAACGTGACTACAAGATCGCAAATTCAAAAGTGAAAGTGAAAGCATCTGAAGTCTAGCTTATATTAGCAAAAGAGAAATTCCCCTTCACAAAATTCAAATCACAAATAATACTAATGACAAAAATAACTTTCGTTACCGTGTAACTATAAACTATTATAAAAGTTCATCAGCATGCATTGATTTATCCCATGTAGCAAAAAATAAATAATAAAATTGCGACCAAATTATGTGCTCGTGCGACCAACTGAGAAAGTCTAGAGCCCTGATTTGTCATTTCCAATTAATGTAGGCCTGTTACATTCTTATTTTTATTAGGCCTATTATTATTATGAAGTTACTTTTATTATTAAGTACAATTAAGTTGCCCCGCAATAATTACCACATAACTGACGTGCGTCGAGGATAAGATTAAGCTATTTACTACTCAAATAATATATATATATATTTTTTAAAGGTCTTTTAAAACAGGTCTATTAGGCTATAGCCTACCTACAATGAATTAAAGTCTTATAATTAAAATATTAACACCGCAGTCATCAATAAAAATCAATTAAATAAAAAGCATTTATTTCAAGCACCAACTTTCAAAACAACCTGTTTAACACAAAATACATTTCTTCTCTTTATTTTTTCCACTATGTACACGCCACAAGAAAAATAATAAAATAAATGAAAACAGCTATAGGCACGTGTGCAAACCCTGGTGCAAAAGTGTGATATCCATTGGCTCGCCTTCCTGGTTTAAAACAGAAATATTTACAACATTGTGACGTAACCGCCCCATTCCCGGAAACGAAAACGAACCAAGTGTTTTGTGAGGGTTAACATTGTGGTAAAGTGTAGAGAATGTGGTTGGGTTGAGGACCTGCCAACATTTAGAAATGTTGTTTAGTAATAATAAAAACAACAGCTATATGGGCATGCCATGGATGTTAAAATACCATCTTATGCTATGCTTAACAAGTTGGCTAATGTCTGCCTAATAATTTATTTTCTAGGTAAATTTTTTAAGTATAAAAAAATTACTTTATCAATGTATCAGTTTCATTTAAATCAGTTTAAACATTTGTTATGTTATCTGTGTTCTATTGTGAATAAAATATTGGCTCATGTGATTTGAAATTCTTTTAGTTTTCATTTTATTCAAATTCAAAAAACATCCCAACATTTCCAGAATCTGGGTTGTACAACTTTAACCAAACATATACGTACATCTAAGCAAAACAATGGAATTAAAATTAGAATAAAGACAAAGTCTAAGTGGAAAAATAAAATGTCTAAACAAGATGTTCCTGTTAGAGCAATAAAACAAGATCTGCAGCTTACATGCCACAGAGTGAAGAAAAAAATACTGGACCTATACAAACAAACTTGGTGCATTCAGATGTCTTTATGAAGCCCAAAACCACTTGGATGAAGAAGAGCCTGCAAAACCTAAACAAAAACTTACTCCTGCAACTTGAAATGTTGAATTCCTCTTAGAGATGTGCAGCAACTCGGCCGTGGCAGCGATGACCGATCATGAAAACGATGATCGTGGGGGAAAGAAATTCTGATTGGTTATAGCAGCACTTTGGGCGGCACCCTGAGCTCTGATTATTTCACATGCAAGCAGTTCAAACAAGTATAGATAGACGTGAGAAGAGAGAGAACAGTATGCAACAGTATGCAAAGACATTTGTTCAACAGTATGCATCTCTCTCTCTCTCTCTCTCTCTCTCTCGGTATTGTGCATAACTTAGAGTTCACTGGCATAAGCATCCTTTTGTGCAGATACAAGTTGTAATGTTATGTCTATGTTATGTATCCAAGTTATCTGATTAATATCATAGGAAGTGTCATAGAACGGGTTTAAGTTTATTGGCATACAGTCAGCTTCACCCCAGGCAGCTATTCTTTTTTAGATTTTACCATTGCTGCATCATAATCATAATCTAACATCTAATCATGTGTTCATGTATTCATAGACATGTTTTCATGTCATAGTTTTATTTTTAACAATCATAAGTTTATGATGAAACTTAGTGCTTGTTTTTTTGTCTTTTCTTTTCCCCCCTCAGATCCCCAGGATGAGAATAAGATTGGGATCGATGGAATTCAACAGTTCTGTGATGACCTCAATCTGGATCCGGCCAGCATCAGTGTTCTGGTTGTGGCATGGAAATTCCGTGCAGCAACACAGTGTGAATTCAGCAAGAAAGAGTTCATTGATGGCATGACAGAGCTGGGGTGGGCTATGACATCATTTCTTTATTTAGTCATGTGCACTGTTGACAATATATGGGTTGTGTGGTGGCTGGCAATGTCATTAAAGGAGCTTTGGCAAATATCACACAAAATGTCCTACTACCTGACAGAATCACTGACAAAAAGAAATCTTGAGAAATCAAACCTCTTTCTGTGACAGTCCTCAGCTTTGAGAACCACAGAAAAACGAGTCAATCTGAATGCTTGATCTATTTCAAATTATTTTGCATGTTTTAGATTTGCTGAGAGAAGTTTTGTGTGAATGGCGTGAAGAATCACTGAATAGATTGATGATGAGCCTACATGTTTCATTTCATTTGCAGGTGTGACAGTCCGGAGAAACTTCGAGCTCTTCTGCCCAGATTAGAACAGGATCTGAAAGACAGCGGAAAGTTCAAAGATTTCTACCAGTTCACCTTTAACTTTGCCAAGAATCCTGGACAAAAAGGTTTAGGTAAGGGCACCTTTTCTCTCTGCATTTGTGTGAGTTTTCACTGTGGTTTCTTACAACGAATGAACACTCGTCTGTATTAATGGTCTTTTCCCATTTCAGATTTAGAGATGGCAGTAGCATATTGGAACCTGGTTCTGGCTGGACGATTTAAGTTCCTAGACCTCTGGAACAGATTTTTATTGGTAAGGCATTACATCTTTGGACCTTTGACCCTGTTTAGCACTGAATACAAATGAAAATGGGTTTTCTGGCTGCTACGCAACCCATTAACCACAGAGTGGAATAATTTCCTTTAGCAATTAATTTAGATGCTCCCAGGTCTCTGTCCTTATTTTGTGCAGGAGCATCATAAGCGGTCAATTCCCAAAGACACATGGAACTTGCTTCTGGATTTTGGCAGCATGATTGCTGATGACATGTCAAACTATGATGAAGAAGGTGACGTGCATTATCAATAATTTTTAATTTTGTGAGCTGACATGCTGATATGATATGCTTTTTTGCAATTGCTTTTTAATTCTAAATTGGCTGCATTTACTCATATAGTGTATGTTGGATTTTAATCGTTTGACGTTTTGTTTTGTTTCAGGAGCATGGCCTGTTCTCATCGACGACTTTGTGGAATACGCTCGGCCGATCGTGACGGGATCAAAACGCAAAACTGTATAGTACTGCTGCCCCTGGGCGAGAACTCACGCCTTGGTCGCCTCATTGACTTTGTAGTTTTTTTTAAAGACTTGTAAGCATTATAAGACAGAACTAAGAGAAACACTTGAAACTGACAAGCTTTGCAAAAGGAAAAACAGGATGGAAAAGAGTAAAGACGACTCAGACTTCCACACATCACACAGGAAGGACAAGAGTGCGAAACTCAAGATTTCTTATAGAGCCATCAGATGCACATGGCCAACTATATTTGCACTGGCGACTCAATTCTTGCCCAAAACCCTTGGAGAATTTGGGTGGGTAACTTCGAACCTAGTACCTCATCTCCATAGCAATCAGTGTCACTCTATAGGGCCGAGTCCTCATTGCCTACCCATTCCTCACAGTCTGAATTATGGAATAGTCTCTCCAGTTTCGTTTAGATTATGTACCCATCTGTCTGGTTGTGTATCTCATGCAAGACTTGATGCTGATCATGTCCGCATTTTAAGCCAGACGTTCATGGGCAGCACAGCATGCGGCTCACAACACCAGCACTATTGTTGCAGTTGTAAAATACTGTATCTACTGCAGTAGTATGTACAGAGAGATATGTATTATCAGTAATGTTTTATTGTATGAAATATGAGACATATGAAAGAAAGGCTTGGTCAAAAGATGCCTCCATACCATGTTCTTGTGTGATTTTAGGTCAAATGTGTCATCTACCCTGTTGCGGAACTTGTAACAACTAGGTTCAGTGTTACTTTTTTTTTGTTTACCAGATTTATGTTAAAAAATAAATTATTGCCCTTTATGTTCTTCTCAATCTCTAACAACCCTGTTATTGTTTAAATGGAAATCTATCCTTGGACAACAAGAGGCTTTGCAAGCTTTCAGTATGAAACATTCTTCCATCAGTATCAGAAATTCAACATGCTTCTGAATCGAAATGATTAGTACAGAATATTAATATCTCCCTTCATAAATCACTGAAAAGAAACCCTGAAGCATGATGGTAGTTCTGCAGTTATATTTGGTTTGCACCAAACATTCAGGACACCGAGCTTAATTTTAGCATCCTGAGACCACAGTTATTTATATTTAAAAAATTCAGGTTTGTCACAAGGCTTCCAGCAGAATTCAGGCATGATATAATGTTCATCTTTTTTCAGAAGTGGTTTCCTTCTTGTCGAAGCGTGCCAAATCTGCAGTGCTGAGAATATTGATGTCAGCCAAAATGCTCTGCATCGCGGTCAGTACTGTAGCTGGCCTCTCGGTCACACATATGACATCTTCCCTGTTTTCTGTTGCTCCGTTAGGCCTGGATTGTGCCCAGTGTTTCTTTCATCCATGCTTTTCAAGAGAACTTTGTATATAGGAAGATTTAAAGCTTTTCCAATAATATACATTTTTGTAGCTTTTTTAATTATTCAGTTCTTCTGAAAGTTCAATTTCACAGGCTGATCTTTTGTTTTAGTGAATAGAAGCAGTCGAACACACTAAAATAACTGATTATATCACTTAATTTAGTGGATCTAAAACAGATTTAGTATGATTATATATGACTTTCTTCTGTGGAACCTGATATTTTAGGCTGTCATTCTGCCTGATAATCTCAATTCTAAAGAAAGTATCGGGAACAACATGAGGGTGAGTAAACGATGACAGAATTTTTATTTTGGGTGAACTATTCTTTTAATGGCGGAACTTGCAAGGCAATTTTACTGTGTACCACAAGAGAGCGGCAATGTGCTCCAAAGATGTTTCATTCACGTTTGAGAGCTTGTGTATTTATGTATTGCTGCATTTTTATTATGTGTGTTTATATGTATGTTATAATATTGTAAGTGTGTAAAAAAATGTATTTTCACTGAAATTTTCATTTTTGTTGCATTTTTCGTTGTTACTTCCAATCCATATTCAAAATAACAAAAAATGACGGAACTTCACAAAATCCGTGTTTCTGTACGGAGTGTTATCAATGGAACACACGTTTTATGCTAACCGCGGGCTTCAATCTACATACAGAGGAGCAGTCTTAAAAAACTCATTTTCAATCTATTGCATTTGACAAGAATGACAGTTTTTGGTATTTGACAAACAGTACAATCACTATGAATCTCGACAGGCTTCGTAAAAGAGTGAGACACTACATTGATCAGGTAAGACGAGGCAGTATATTTAGCATTAAGACTGCAGCTTTCATTTGTACCTCAAATAAGATTGTTAATTTCTGATTTTATAAAGCTGTTTATATGATACTACGTAATCAGAATATTATAGAAAATGAAAAAGTTAGAGTTATTACATTAAGCTTGGAACAGCTGGGTGTAATTTTGAAGCTAGCCAGCTGACTTTCACGCTAACAGGTTTGAAAGCTTCCTAATTTATATTTAAATAACATAATTATTGATTATTGATAGACATGACATCGTGTTGTTTTGGACTATTTTATTCTCAGAAATAAATAGGTAATATAACCTCTATGAGGGCGTGTGCACGTCAAACTGCACAAATGTGGCTAAATGATCTTCTACATCTTGTGATTGCTAAATAAAGTCAGGTTTTATCTTCATATTGACAATATAGATTGAATTAAGTTTTTCTGTATAATTATTGTATGATCTGTTTTATAGCAACAGTATCAAAGTGCTCTGTTCTGGGCTGACAAAGTATCATCCTTATCACTTGGTAAGTATCTTCATCCTCCTGAGCACTGTATTGAGTCAAACAGCAGTGCAAGTCTTAGATAAAAAGATAATACATATTGTGTGTTAATTAAAATACCTTGACTCTTAATTGCATACTGAACTAATCCCAGACTGTTTAATCTCTTACAGAGGATCCTCAAGACATTTATTGGTTAGCACAGTGCCTTTATTTGACAGCACAGTATCACAGAGCCTCTCATGCTCTCAGGTCTCGCAAACTTGACAAGGTAAAAGCTGTTGATTTATTGATCGACTGACTGATGAAAGTCATTTCAGTATTAACAAATATTCTTAAGTTGCAGTCCTTCAAAAACCTACCTCGATAAATTAATTAACATAATTATATTTTTGCTGATATGTTGGAAGTGCAGTAGAATGAAGTAAAGAAATCATCGTGTTCATGGGAGTTAATGAAGAAGTATACAAGACTTGTTATTTATAACTTAACCATATTTGTTTTTATTTTCAGCTGTATGGAGCCTGTCAGTATCTTGCTGCAAGATGTCATGTGAGTATTCACATTAATGTCATGGAAGCTTTCTTTTAAGCATCACATAAAATAAAATATTGTGATATTGCATGTAAATACATTGTATACAATATAAATTATTTGAATTTTTTTGGGGGAAAATTCAATGTAAACAAATAAATGTATTGGTATCTGAAAACGTAATCAGATCCAAAATATTTAATAAATGAACATACAATAGGTAGGGCATTTGTGTAGTTTTTGACTGACAGACCAGTTTTTTAGAAAACCTATTTAAGAAAATACTATTTGATTGAACTATTAAATCTTTTTTGTAATCTGCAGTATGCTGCCAAAGAATATCAACAAGCTCTAGACATACTGGACATGGAGGAAGCAGCCAGTAAAAAATTATTGGAGAGGAATGTAAAGGAGGATAATGGCTCAAGAGAAATCGTAAAGGAATGGGGAATGTCTCCTGCCTCAGTGAGTCTAACTCTTTTATTTATTCTGGACTTCTCCAGGATCAAAACTGCATTGTTTTTTTCTGATTTCTGGAACATTTTCTTTTCATTGATTGTGTTTATTATGTTTTATTTTTTATAGTCCAGTTGGTCTTAGTAATAAACTTGCCATTTGAATGGCATAACAGTTTGACTGGATCTTTTTCTCCATGTGGCCTTTTCACTCAGATCAATAGTTCCATCTGTCTCCTGCGGGGGAAGATCTATGATGCCATGGACAACAGACCCCTAGCCACATCTAGCTACAAAGAGGCCTTGAAACTGGACGTCTACTGCTTTGAAGCCTTTGACCTTTTGACGTCCCATCACATGCTGACAGCCCAAGAGGGTGAGAGATGCTCTTCATTTTCATTCAGTTTTTGTACAGACGCATAAAAATATACAGAGGTGGAAAGTAACGAATTACATTTACTCGCGTTACTGTAATTGAGTAGCTTTTTTGTGTACTTGTACTTTTTAAGTAATTTTTTAATCTGTAATTTTACTTTTACTTAAGTATATTTTGTGTGAAGTATTGTACTGCTACATTTTAAAACACATTAGTTACTGAGTAAAAAATCGCTCAGTGGAAACAACTGCAGCAAATAATGGGCAGAAGAAGAAACTGGCGCTAAAATCACAAGAGAGATGCAGACGAACAAGACAGGCGTTAATGGTGCAGACCCAGCTGAAAACCAGACCCCGTCGTATTCTGCTGAAGTTGAACTCGAAGGAAATGAAGTGAATCCCTGGCCATATTTATGCTCTATTATGCAGTGTAAGCTGTGTTTGCCTCAGGAGACTGAAATAGCAGCTTATAAAATCTCGACATCAACCCTTCGCAAGCATGTAGAGATAAGGTAAATACTTACATCATTGCATTGGTGGTTAGAATTAAGCTTTAACAGTTTAACAAAAGGTTTTGCACAAATGAGCCAAAAAGACAGTGGTGCAGGGTGTGCAATATCATCTGAGATAATATAGTAATTGATGTTTTAACGATGTGCGATTTGACATTATCAGTATTTTGCCAAAACCAAACAAATCACTCTAAACAGTGTGCCGTGAAATCTAGTAACGTTAACGTTAGATAAGACTAGTCCGCGTGCATCTGGACTGCTTTCTTTCACTGCGTGATTCAGTCTGTTAAAATGCGTTTAGAATGATCACAAAATTGAAGATATAGAAGCAGAAAATGTATATATTTATATAATTTAATATAGTAAGTCAACATCACATGAAGAATGCCGTTTTCTCAAAAATCACCATGATTACATAGGCCTGTAGTTTTGCTTTTACAGCAGTTCAAAAACAAGAAGTTAATTAAGAGACTTGCTTTTAGACACCATACTGCCTGTTTTTGCTCTATTTCGACAACAAAAAATAATACCAAACACAGCCACCATACACAGTTTTGCGTCTCTGACTCTGAGCAATGACGTGTTTCATTCCTTGAATTAACCGTTTAAATGATTCTGTTCAATCGCAATGACTCACTTATCAGTGACTTGCTGACACCTACTGGTGGATCTAATGTAACATTTAAAGTATCTTTTGATTTATTTATTTTTTAATTTCAAATGACTATTTAACATTTGTGACCCTGGCCTGGAGCACAACACCAGTCTTAAGTCGCTGGGGTATATTTGTAGCAATAGCCAACAATATATTGTATGGGTTAAAATTATACATTTTTCTTTAATGCCAAAAATCAATTAGCATATTAAGTAAAGATCATGTTCCATTAATATATTTTGTAAATTTTCTACTGTAAATATATCAAAACTAAGAGCTTAATTTGAACAACTTTAAAGGAGATTTTCTCAATATTTTGATTTTTTTGCTTCCTCAGATTCCAGATTTTCAAATATTGTCCTATCATAACAAACCATACATCAATGGAAATATGATTTATTCAGCTTTCAGATGATGTATAAATATAATTTAGGAAAATGGACCCTTATGGTTTTGTGGTTCAGGGTCACATTTTATGTCTTATTTATCAAAACATTATTTCTGCATTTGTAACTGCAAGCTAAATGCATTCATGTCAGTGTGTAATACATCTATGCCACTTCAGATGAAGCTTCTGCATTTCCTCTGCATTGCAAAGATGAATTTTGTTGATACTGATTTAATTTGCCTGGTAACAGCCCAAATGTCTTATTATTCTAAATAACTGATTCCTTTAATTAAAAACACCTAGTTTGAGATTTATAGGCCCATATCCCAGGTGTGTCAAACTCTGGAGGGTGTTACTGGAGGGCCACAGCCCTAAAGAGTTTAGTTCCAACCCTGCTCCAACACACAAACCATGTAGTTTTCAAATCAGCCTAAATGATTAGTTTAGCTGGATCAGATGTGTTTAATTAGGGTAATATCTACACTGTGTAGGAGTTTGACACCCTTGGTCTATCCCATTTTTTCCTCCCTCTCATTGTTAAAATGTAACTAAGTAATTTTTACTCAGAGTAAATTTTAAATGAGCTACTTTTTACTTTTACTTGAGTATATTTTTAGACTGGTACTTTTACTTGTACTTAAGTAAAATTTCAGTAATGTAATGGTACTTTTACTTGAGTAGAATATTTTTGTACTATTTCCACCTCTGAAAATATATATATCTGTGTGCGTGCGTGCGTGTGTGCGTGCATGTGTGTGTGTGTCAAGGTTATTTTCGTAAACGACTACTACAACCAAGATGAAAACTATTGATGAAAAAACAATTTTGTAAACTGAAATAAAATAAAAATGTCGGAAATATTTGAAAAACTAAAATGAAATGAAACTAACTACAGTTATTGAAAAACTAACTGAAATCAAATAATAATGAACAAAAATAAATAAACGTTTTCTTAATCAATACGTTCTCACCCCATGGCGGAAAATATATGAGCTGTGGGACAGTTTAGGGAAAGACCTGTAAATGGCGCATCACGCACATGGGGTTATGTGACGGAAAGACGCAAAGCAGTTTAAACAGAGTCCTGCACGGGTCCTGTTTGGTAAACGTGCACCAGCAGTACTTAACAACACCCGACCCGTTATCCAACAGCAGCACTCATTTATTTCTATACCAGACCAGAAGCGTTTGACATAAAGACCACGAGTCACGGCCCGAACCGCACTCGCATTAATCTACAACATCAGGTAGGCAACCATTTATTTTCTCTTGTAACACAAGCAATCAAACCAACATTAGGCAAGTTGGTGCTTTGAAGAAAAACAGACACGCAGAGCAACGTGATAATTAACAGAAAAAAAGAGATGAGAACGCACCTTTCTGTGAAAAATACAAAACTTGGCCTATCTTGTGATCGCTCTGCCAGGCTTTCGAACAAATATGCATAGGCTAAATCACATCATACACACATTTATAATTCTTCATATATAAAGAAAATAACATATTCAAATATGAGCCTTTAAATAGGCCTACGATTGCCGTTATTGTTGAAATTCATTAGTCCCAGTTATGATTTATGCGCGGCTGTTGTGATTTATGTACGGAAAAGTGTGCAAGACATGACAGTTAAAATCTCATGATTATGGCATAATAAAAAAGACATATAACCAAATTAGGCTACGTTTATTTTCAAATTAAATATCTCAACACACCATTAGATATGACATTAAGCACAACCTGTGTAGATTTATTTAGTAAAAGGTTTGACTGCTTCCTTTGGTGTATATTTGTATACTTTTACCATCTAATCAATCTCAGCATGCATTAATCTTGTGTCGCTAGACGTTTGCGTCACTAAGGTTAAATTATGCCCAAGTCTTTCTTTGGCCTTCGCTCTGGAAGTGATCTGTTGATTCTGCTAAACTTGAATTAAAACTGAAACTAAACTATATCAAAACTAAATAAAAATGTGTTCACAAAATAAAAACTAAACTAAATCTAACAAAAATATTAATGAAACTCAAAAAAACTAAACTGAATTTCAAAGCAAATTTGAAAACGATATTAAAATAAAACGAATTAAAAAATTCAATAGTGTAATAACCTTGGTGTGTGTATTTGTATATATATGTTTGATTTTTTTTGTAGTGTATTGTTTTCTGCCCTATTGCCATTTGCTTGTCATAACAGTCTTCACTTGAAAGTCACTTCAGATAAAATTTGTAAATGCTTTTAAATTCATAAAATGTTATTTTTTTGTAGAGAAAGATTTCCTGGATTCTCTGCCCTTAAGTCAACAATGTACAGAAGAGGAAGTGGAATTACTGCGTTTCCTTTTTGAAAATAAGTTAAAGAAGGTTAGAAGGCTTTTTTCTCTCTAGTAAGGTCAAATTAAGACAAAATAAGTAAAATATTTGTGTACCAAAGGTGGTTTGCTATGATTTGCATATGAAAAAGCTTTGATTGAACATTCACATCATCATGTGGATCAGATGCTGTTCATAATTTTTTCTCAGATTTTGTTGTTTATTCTTCAGTTTAAAAAAGGAACATGCACTAATTACTATGAGTACCTGTTTATTCAGTCAATGGTTTTGAAGTGCTCACTGAAGAGCTAATCAGCAACTCTCCATTTCCAGTATAACAAACCTAGCGAGATGGTCATCCCAGAAATAGTCAACGGTCTCCAGGACAACTTGGATGTTGTCGTATCCCTTGCAGAGCGACATTATTACAACTGTGACTTTAAAATGTGCTACTCTCTTACGTCAATGTAAGTCTGAAAAACTGACGTTGGTTTCTAATGTGACATTTAAGGAGAGCTTGAAATCCTGTTATGTTGATTTTTTTATTTTTGTATCTAGGGTTATGGTGAAAGACCCATTTCATGCTAACTGTTTACCAGTGCACATAGGAACCCTCGTTGAGCTGAGCAAAGCAAACGGTATGAGACTAAATACTGATTTCAGCTTTAATTGAAATGTGGAATCATAACATTTATCATCCGTTGTCTCTTTAGAGTTGTTTTACCTGTCTCATAAACTGGTGGATTTGTATCCCAGCAATCCAGTGAGTTAGATTCTCTTTCCTAACACAAGTTTCAGCTAAGTTTAATGCGATAGCTTTCTCATCGTTTCTTTCTCTGTGAACCTTTTCAAGGTTTCGTGGTTCGCTGTTGGGTGTTACTACCTCATGGTTGGGCATAAAAACGAACACGCAAGGCGGTATCTCAGGTACAACTGTATTATTTCAACTTACTATTCCATTCAAAAGTTTGTGGTCCAAAATATATTTTTTTAAAGAAATGTTTACTTTTAGCAAGGATGCATTAAATTGACCAGAAGTGACTCTAAAGATTTTTAGATTGTTACAAAAAATGAACAATTCAAATAGATGCTGTTTAAACTTTCTAAAATATTAAGCAGCATATCTGTTTTCTACATTGATAATACAACTGTTGAGCACCAAATCATCTTATAAGAAGGATTTAAAAAAAGTAGTGCTGTCAAACGATTAATCGTATCCAAAATAAGTGTTGTTTACATACGTTTGTGTATTATGTAAATGTATTATGTGTATATAAATACACACACATGCATGTATACATTTAAGAATAATTTTACGTTTATATTTTATATATATAAAAGTACACACAAATTATGTAAACAACAACTTTTGTTTTGGATGTGATTAATCGTGATTAATTGTTTGACAGCACTGTAAAAATTAATGGCTGCTTAAAAGTTTAGCTTTGCCTGCTCTGAATAAAATAAAAAAATATTGAAATAGAAAAAAAAGCTATTTGAATTGTAATCATGTTTAATATGATTTAAATAATATGTAATATTAATATTTAGTATTACTGTATTTCTGTTCAAATAAATGCAGCCTTGATGGGCATAAGATAATTATTTCAATAATATTCAATTGTTTTTCTGAAATTGTCTCACAACATATATTTCTCACTAACAAAGTCACTCATATCTTTGATAAAAATGCAAAATTAGTAAAAATGATTGTAATAGGGCAATCTTTTGCCCTATTTTTCTGGGGGAAACCCACTTTTTAGCGCTGACCCTGCAGAACTCAATTTCCCATAGAGGTAATTTTTGTGAAACATGTTTCTGTGGTAAATCTGGCAAAAGGTTTCGTAATGATAGCAGTAGTTTTCAAGCTGAGGAAACTTGTGGTTAACATCAAAATCCCCTTCTACAGTAAAGCCACCACACTGGAGCGCACTTACGGACCGGCATGGATAGCTTACGGTCACTCGTTTGCTGTGGAGAGTGAACATGATCAGGCCATGGCTGCGTACTTCACTTCTGCCCAGCTCATGAAAGGGTTTGTAGACCTGCAGTGCTTATGACAGTTAAAGTATTAGGACAAGAATATTTGCCTCTAGCTTAGGCCAAAAAAAGAAATAAAAAAATGTATGACTTCCTGTTTGAACAGCTGTCACTTGCCCATGCTGTACATCGGTTTGGAGTATGGACTCACTAACAACCCCAAGCTGGCAGAACGTTTCTTTAGCCAGGCCCTCAGCATTGCGCCCGAGGACCCCTTTGTCATACATGAGGTAGCTGTGGTTGCCTTCCAAAATGGAGAGTAAGTGATTACAAAAGCATTCGAACTATATTCATCAGTTGTTAGTGGTTTTGTACAAGCTTTGCTGATAAACGCTTTGCTTCGTTGCAGTTATAAAACAGCCGAGAAGTTGTTTTTAGATGCTATGGATAAGATCAAGGCCATTGGAAATGAGGTAACCATCCTGTTACTTCTATCAACTAGTTGTTTTTCTGTTTGTTTTTGGTCAGAGTAGACGTCATGATGCACTTTTATGGGTTTTCCTGGGTGCATCGTTTAACTGAGGAAACAATGAAAATACCTGTGAAACAAAGAAAATCAGATTCTTGTACCGGTTGTAACTTTTTCATTTGTGTCAATATCAAAAATATGTCTGTTCTCTGTAGCATATTAACTTTAATGGCCATATGTGACCCTGGACCACATAACCAATCATAAGGGTAATTTTTTTATTATTATTAAGATTTATACAAAGCAATGCTTATTACTATACAAAAAATAAGTTTGTATATATTTATGGTAGACAATTTACAAAATATCTTCATGGAACATGATCTTTACTTCATATCCTAATAATTTTGGCATAAAACGATAATTTTGACCCATACAATGTATTGTTGGCTATTGCTACAAATATACTCCAGCGATTTAAGATGTGACTGGTTTTGTGGTCCAGGGTCACATATTTCTCACTTTTGGTACATGGTAGGAATCATACCCTTGTAAAATGTTCTGTTCGTTTAATTAATCTTTTCTTTTCAGGTGACAGTAGACAAATGGGAGCCGCTCTTAAACAATTTGGGCCATGTTTGTCGAAAATTGAAGTAAGTTAAAAGAATCCTGATTTTACAGTACTTTTTAGTGTGGGGGCGATGGTGGCATGAAAAGTCGTAAAGTTTTCTGCTCTGTACATTTCTTATTATTTAACGGCTTATTTTGCACTTATTGTGTGACGTAGTTTTGGAATACTGTTTGCGAACCTTAGTAAAACAACATGCCGAGAACCAATACTAAAAAACTGCTGATATTACTGAAGATGCTGGCGATACACAGAATGTGTACGGCGCCATCTCGGGCCAGGGAGACATCAGAGAACTTCTATAAAAACCTCATTGTTAGAGCAAGAGCAGAAACTGAAGGATCTGGAGGCATTCCTTACTGACGTCGATGACGTTGATTACTGTCCTGGGCCCGTATTCATGAAAAATCTTAGTGCCAAGAGTTGCTCCTAGTAACAACATTCTTAGAAATGTGGGCGTTTCCTCTTAAAATGTAATAAAAAAGTAATTCAGAAAGCATCTTAACCCTTAAAAGAGGTCTTAAGGTCCAAAATTGTTAGGAGTACGAATGAGGACTTTTAAGAGTTTCTTTAGCAGTGGAGAAAATGGACAAAACATGAAGAGGAAGAAAAAACGTGTTGCACAAAATGCATGACAGTGAGTTAATAAGACGCCACACACATTAGATTGTGCAAGGATCATGTTTGTGACCAATCTTATTAGAGACACGCTAACATCTCAGACACCGCACAGAAATACCATCATGCCAGAAATGGACGTAATCTCTACATTATCTACATTGACATATTTGGCAACTGGAAAAATGCAACTATGCAGCAGTGATGATTTGGGTCTGTTACAGTACATTCAGAACCTTATTGTGTCGCTGTTCATTTCCTATAAAATACGTTAAGTATGACAAATAAAAAATAAAGAATATAATTGAGAGAGAGAGAGAGAGAGAGAGAGAGAACGGTAAAACAGGAAAAATTACACTTGTAATTTCAAAGTGAAGGCTTATAATAAATCCTACTCTTAAAAGCGCTCTTACTTCCTTCTTGGACAACCAACCAATCACAGTCTTCAAAAGACTGTGTCATAGCTAGCAACGGGGTCAGCATATTTTAATGTAGAGATTACGTCCATTTCTGGCGCTATTGCATTTCTGCACGGTGTCGGAGATGTTAGCGTGTCTCTAATAAGATCGGTCACAAACATGATCCTTGCACAATCTAATGTGCATCTTATTAACTCACTGTCATGCAATTTTTCTTCCTTTTCATGTTTTGTCCATTTTCTCCACTGCTAAAGAAACTCTTAAGCCTCTTAAAAGTCCTCATTCGTACTCCTAACAATTTTGAACCTTAAGACCTCTTTTAAGGGTTGAGATGCTTTCTGAATTACTTTTTTATTTACTGGGATCTTTTCTTTCATTTTAAGAGGAAACGCCCACATTTCTAAGAATTTTCATAGAATTTTGTTACTAGGAGCAACTCTTGGCACTAAGATGTTTCATGAATATGGACCCAGGGGTGGTATTTTAATGAAGAGCATGAGCTGGGCATGGTCACATGGCATCCTTTCTCTGTTTGTCTTGTTTTCTCCACTTTAATATAGAGTGCTTGTTTTGTTCTGTCACTCTAGTGTTTCATGAATTATGTATGTCCATCCACTGATATCAAAGGGCTTGCAATTCCCACTTGAACATCATTCCACTCAATATTCAACAATTATAAATGGCTCTTTAATTTTTATTTTTTTGGACTTTATCAGTATAAATTTGTCCACATGCAGTCTGTATTTAGAAATTTAATTGTACTAATTTTGTGAAAATATTTTATAAAAATAATAATTGTAATTTGTAAATGTCCCAGTTTTATTGATGTAATATTCATAATTCTAAATCTACTAAATTAGGTTTGTTTTTTCTTCCAAGTATTTAATAATTCATAGCCACATCTGAAAAACGACATGCACTGAGCATTTCACCTACACAAAACTGAAACCTGAGCATACGTAAAAGTGGCAAACTAGACCCACACTAAATACAAAAATCAATAATATTGTGCAGTGTTTATACTCTCAAGTCAACATTTGATTAGGATTTTCCGCTGCCTCTATAGCGAGCTTGTCTAGACATTGATCTGTTGCAATAGACAAAAGTCAGGTCAGTGATTGCTTTCATCTTATTGTGCAGGAAATATGAACAGGCTCTCGAATACCACAGGCAAGCATTGGTCCTCATCCCACAGAATGCCTCCACTTACTCAGCCATCGGTTATGTGCACAGCCTCATGGGAGATTTTGAGAGTGCCATCGACTACTTTCACACTGTGAGAATATACAACCATTACAATTTGTTGGTCTGTTTTTTTAATCAATTATGATTAACTTCAAACATTCAAACTCCTTCATTAGGCACTTGGTCTTAAACGAGATGACACATTTTCCGTAACCATGCTGGGTCACTGCATTGAGATGTATATCAGTGACTCGGATGCTTACATTGGTAAGACAACCACCCATATGCTTAGTATGCATCATCTTAGGGCTGCACGATTATGACAAAAATCGTAATTGTTGATTATTCTCTTGCGATTATTAATTACGGTTATTTTGAACAGATTTATGCCATTGTCTGAAGCTGCATGCCATATTTTTATATAATATATATATATAAAAAATACTGAAAACACTCTTCCTGAACTTTTATTGCTTTTCTATAGCATTGAACCTCTAATGTCAACTATACATTGGTTTGGTTTCTTCTTTAAACAAAAAAGGTAAATTTATGCATGGTGTAATAATGTTACACTAAAACCAAAAGAAAACTAAATATTTTCTAAAGCTATATATTTCATTTACAATTAAACAGATTACATTTCAAATTACAGTAACATTTTAGGCTCCAGACTAACATTCGAGAGCAGTGGCACCAGCAGCTGATTTGGTTGCACTGAACATGTAATATTACAAGCTTTGTCTCTTAGAAATGCACATTAGAACAGGAGCTTGAGTTCAGAGTAACGAGAGCTTGAGTTGGGATGCAGATTTACATTTGACAGTACCATTGAGAAAACTCTCATTTATCAGCCTCATCATTTATACAGAACCAAAAGTACAGCACCTCATTACCATAATAGCCTAACTATATGGTTTCTATGGTGTTTGCATTGATAAACAGTAGCCTGAAGACATTCAGTCCATTACAAATCCACATCAACTGATAGAATAATTAACAAAATAATGTAATTATATTATATTACTCCTTTAACATATTTAGTAATATAATAATACTCAGTATGAATATGCTACTTTTATGCCACCGTACAATTGTTACTAGGGTCAAACTGGTAAATGTGGGTGATTTGTGGATTTAATTGTCTTCTAACTGGATCATTGTTGCACTGTTTCTGCATCAGTGTTGATGAGAATAACATCTCCGATTAATTTGGCTTTAAACTAAATTAAAGAGACGTGATTTGTACTGGAGAACTCTGCGCTGAACTCTAGAGCTTTTTACTGGATTTCACAGCATTGTTTAGTGTGTGATCGCGACTGGTTACTGTAATAGACGCATACACTCTAAGCTCACGCTGCGCTGTTTTCTTTTGAGGCGAGCGGATAAAACGTCAGTGCGGTGCGCAGTTCAAACGAGTACCGCTATTTTTTTCCGCTTTTGACACATTTGGCGTTTAACATATCGATCATGCACAACAGAGGGACAATGACTATCAGTTAAACAAAATGTCTTTATCCAGTGTATTTGAGTTTGTTAAACACCTCTTAAGTACACAGAATAATGCAAGTAGGCAATTTTAATTGTTTATTTTAATAATCGCGTCTTTGAACGATTATGTAATCGTGGCATCCATAATCGTAATCGCGATTTAGAAATTGGATTAATTGTGCAGCCCTACATCTAATTCATAAATGACAGATTCAACGTGTCTTTGCAACTATTAAGTTGTCTTGTTTTCAGGAACTGATATTAAAGACAAGGTGAGAAAGACCCTCAGCACGCCTGCACTGATGAAGATGCTCAACACTTCTGCCGAAGGTAATGAGAGCAGAGCACAGCCCGTAGAAGAGGTGAACGTGTCCCTGGAAACGCAGTCTTTCAACGCTGACAAACAAACCGATGCTTTCCAACGCTTCCTCTTAGAATGTGACATGCACGAGAGCGATATGATGCTGGAGACATCCATGTCTGACACCAGCACGTGATCGAGACCTATAAATGGGTCAAAGAGAAACTTTGAGCATGAGGTGATGATAGAATGTGACGCTAAAGAGGACACAAACCATCCGCCACCCCCGCCGTGTTGGACCCCTGTGGATTTTTTACTATGAATAAATGTAGAAAAGTGATTGCAAAAGGGTTCAAATGATTTAATCAATAAACCCTGCATTCATATTTTTGCACAGATTTGTGTATTCTCATTGGTGCTCTATTAAAACACCTGTTTTGTGGATGAGGCTGAACACAATGTGATTTTTAAATTGTCAATCAGATGACATTTATCTGCTGACATGTGCATTTAGTTTAGAAAACCGTGAAACTAGTCAACCAAAGGATGTTACTTGTAATGAATTTGATCAGTGATTTTATCAGTCGTCTCAAATCTGTATCTGAAGTTGAGAATGCAAGGTAATCTGTGCATTGCAGGTCACCAAAATCAGCCCACAGATTTTATCATCAACTTTATACATTTTAGGGAATTTCTTTTTAACACTTTAAAAAAACTTGAAGTTAGTTTGTCCTACCATATCAGTAGTGAAATACAAGAATATGATAATTAATATGGTTTATGTGATAGTAGTGCACACTGCCAGTCAGAAGTTTGTAATAATTAAAGGTAAAAAAAAAAAAAATGAAAGAAGTCTCTTATGCTCACCAAAGCTGTATTTATTTGATTAAAATATACTATGCGTAACTATTACAATTTTAAATAATTTTCTATTTTAAAATGTAATTTAATAGGGACACATTAAATTGATAAAAAGTGAGTCGTCATTAAAGTTACAAAATATTTATATTTCAAATAAATGCTGAATAAATGTATCATAGTTCCACAAAAATATGAAGCTGCATAACTGCTTTTATTCCAAACGTTTGACCAAAAGTGTATGTTGATGTTACCACTGAAAGTTCCTGATTTATTTATTTTGCTGTACTCAAAGCCTCTCAAGGGGCATCTGGCCCCTCCTCACTAATTGTGCATCAGGAACGTCATGGGGTCTTTCAGATCGGCCCCTGAAGTAGAGCAGATGTGTCTTTGTTTAGTGCCATTGAAATGCACTGGCTGTGTCACTCTGGATGCTCCTCAGATGGAAGCTGGCTTGTGAGCAGCAGAATTAATCATGGGCTGCACACCATCCAAATCCAACATTGTCTACTCGCGTGTGCGCGTGAGTCAAGATCTGGACACCTGTTCCACATTTGTGCCCAGTTTAAAGAGCTCTGTTTCCACGACAGAGATGCCTTCACCTCAGCTCTGCATTGAGACGGCCAGCGGGAAGCAAACGTTTCTCAGTGGTAAGACACAATACAATACCATTAAATATGGACAATGATACTCTAAATAGAGGAAACAATGTAGATCGATATAAGTAAATGGATGAATAGATGTATAGAAGTCAACATTTGAAGTGGATGAAAAAAGTTCATCAAAGTTGTCCCAAGACAAGGTTTTAGGACAACTTTGATGAACGGTATTTATCCACTTCAAATGTTGACTAGTGTATTTGTAGAGCAATGGATTGTGGTCCAATTTAATATTAAGTGACTTTAACTACTAAATATTTAATGTAAATAATAAAATAAATGCTAGGAACTGTGTACACATACTGTGCATACTTGTATGTTGTATTGCACATCAATACTATTGACATGGGATGCTGAAGTTAATGACAGGTGTAATTATAGATATAACTGCAGCTGGTTTTTATGTAATGTTAATGTAAGTTTATCTTTGCTCAGTAAAGGTTTGTACATTTTGAATCGTGGACGTTAAGCCAAAATTTTGATACTTTGATATTACCGTAATTGCATTGTATCAAATGCCACTTTTAGTGGTTAAATGCATTTAATATAGTGTGGGTCTGATACTTTTGTGGATTAAAAATGAATAGTAGATACTTTTCTTAGATTAAGGTAACTGGATGTTTTTGTAGATTGATGATGAATTTGCAGATGTAAATTGTGCAAGTAAATTGTTGGATAGTTATTTTTGCATATAGATTAATGGGAAAATTGACAATTTGTCAGATGTAAATTAATTGAGTGGATAGGATAATGCTTTAGCAGAAAGATAGATGGACAGATAGATAAACAGCAGGATGCCCACTTTTATAGACAGATCCCTTTTTGTTGATAAAGTATGCATGCAGATAATACATTTGCACGTAAATAAATTAATGGACATACAGTCAAACTAAAAAGTGGGTGCAAGACACTATATTTCATTTATGTAAGTGAGTATAGAAAAATAAAGAAAACTGTGAAATTCTACCTTGCAAAAACTAATAATACATCCAAAAACATACAGTGGACTACCAGTAAACCCGATAAAAAATTGGGACCAAAAATGAATCATAACTTTGGCCTGGCCGTGTTTTGCTTAAGTGTCTTTCTTTATTGCTAATGCACCATTTTTACACCACATACTGAACAAAATTAAACATTAATTGGTTGACCTGAATTGGTATGATCTAATTGTGTACTGAAATTTAACAGCTGAATATTTTTTGCTTGATTGTAATCCATTCATACTTTTCTATCGAAGTAATCTGACATTATCAAGATGAATTTGTTCGGACACAGTTTAACTTGTCGTATATTATTTCCACTTTCTAAACTATAGCGAATGATAATATGAGAAATGTTGAAGGTGTCTGAATAAATGTAGGTTTGTCTGTGTGCATGCGTCTTCAAACAGATGGACTGATATATTTGCAGATAAATAAAGGTCTAGCTGGATAGATGGACATACATTTGTTTAGATTAATAAATGGGTCGATTTATGAGTAGATTCGCTGATGGATATAGATAGATAGCCTATTTTGTAGACGAACGGATTAATACATTTGAAGATAAATAATATATTTTTGTAGATAGACAGGGTAGGCCTATATTTTTGACTAAATATAATGGATAGGTTATATCTGTATAATTTATACTTAATGCGTTCGCAGACGGATGAATAGATACATTTGAATATAAATAAGGGAATGGAAACAGAACATAGATTGTGGTTTCGTGTTTACTGCAGTTCCTAGTCGTGACTGTCACGGTCGCTCCGTGAGTCAGCCCAGCAGCCCAGGTGTATGGAGCACAGTCAGCACCGGCAGCCTGTTCGGACCGGATCCACCGTGCGTCCAGCCGAGCTGCACCGACAGCGACTCCGAAGACGACACCGCGGCACCCGGCACTACACGATGACAGTCATATCCTCTCCACCTTGCTGAAATGAGGAGATTTGTTTCACTTGAATAATATAGCCTATTAAAGCGTGTCTCTCTGGTATCTAAATCAAAAGATGAACCAAATATATAATGCCCAAATAACCATAATCTATTTAGATTTACAATTTGAAATAACGTAGCACTGCTTTATAATTCTGTTTTTGTTGTATAAACAAAATACAACGAAAAACGTATTCCTCTTGACATGACAAGGGAATAAACACTAACGTGCAGGTCTCGCGGTATTTGGGTGTATTCCCGCGAGATTTCACGGATTTCGGACAGCGAAGAGGGTGAAATGGAGATATGAGGTCTGAAAAGGAGCAGAGGACAGGAAGCAGGGAGAGAGGCAGCGTGGAGATACAGTTCAGGGAGTGTCAGAGGGAGCAGGACAACGTCGCGGTGAACCCGAAGCACAAGGAGGAGAAAAAGGAGATCTTCACCAAGGTAAGTGGCGCAGTTGTTTGGTAGGCTGGGAGTGTGATGATGATGATGATGATGATGGAGGGAACGGGATTCAGCACCATAGACAGCGAAAACGCAGGACAGCCTGTCGAAACGAAGACTCCAGTGGCATCAATCACACAATTACCCTTTTGGGTGGATTTAATAGTCCAGGCGTTTAATATTTATATGCGTATAGAATAAAAAAAAAAAGAGAGCAGTCAATGGAGCAAGAGAGAGACAATGAAATTGAAAATGAAATGTTTTAATATGTATATAGCCAACGTGTATGTGTTTTCTCAATTTTGTGTATGACTTATATTTTTGGAACGCATGGAAATTCAAATTCACTGTTCTTTACCATGCATTTGAAATGAATGGGGACTTGATTTTTAATAATTAAAAATCACAAAAAGCATGATAAATCATTCCATTTGATTCATGCACAGGAATTGTGGACTCCTCAATAAAAGTAGACTGCAATAAGTAAATAAATTAGAAATGTTCACAGCGACACAGCCCCTGCTCAGCATTAATATTTCAGTTTTTATTTAGTTTAGGTCTCTTGCAGTGTTTTACACACACATTATGGCATTTTATTTATAATATTTGCATCTATTTTGTAATTGTGGGAGCTGATCTTGCTTTGATGTTGAAGATTTTTTAGTACAGTTTTCTTTATACATGCTTCTTTTTTATATAGGTTGTCATACGTCGACTGCCACCCAGTTTATCAAAAGACCAGCTCGAGGAGCATCTAAGTCCTCTTCCATCTTTTGACTATTTCGAGTTCTTCCCCGCTGATCAGAGGTATACAGTGCCCTCCACTAATATTGGCACCCTTGGTAAACATGAGCAAAGGTGGCTGTGAAAATAAATCTGCATTGTTTATCCTTTTTTATCTTTCATTCACAAAATTCCAACATATCACTGAAGTAAAACAATTGAAAGTGGGGGGAAAATCTCATTGTGAAATAAATACTTTCTCTAGTTCATGTTGGCCACAATTATTGGCACCCAATTATTGCAACGTCCTTTTCCCAGGGTAACAGCTCTGAGTTTTATCCTATAATGCCTGAAGAGTTTGGAGAACACCTGATAAGTGATCAGAGACCATTTTCTTCATACAGAATCTCTCCAGATCCTTCAGATACACAGCTCCATGTCAGTACTTCTTCTCTTCACTTCACCTCACTCATTTTCTGCAGGGTTCAGGTCAGAGGACAGGGACAGTCATGGTAAAAGTTTCATTTTGTGCTCAGTGACCCATTTTTATGTTTATTTTGATGTTTGCTTTAGATTGTTGTCCTGGTGGAAGATCCAAACACGGCCCATTATAAGATTTCTTATCTGTTTTTTATCTGTTGGTATTTGATAGAATCAATGCTGCCATGCATCTGAACAAGATGTTCAGGACCGCTGGCAGAAAAACAGGTCCACAACATTAAAGATCCAGCAGTATTTAACCGTGGACATTGGGTACTTTTTTATACCTGTTTGTACTAAACTTATCTGGTGGGTTTGCTGCCAAAATGCAATTTTTTTTTTCAGTTTCATCTGACCATAGAAGCCAGTGCCATTTGAAGTTCCAGTCATGTCTAACAACTGAATTTGCTGGAGTTTGTTTTATATATATATTTAGGTTACTGACCCCAAGACTCAACTAATCTCTACAATTCTCCAGCTGTGATCCTTGGAAAGTCTTTGGCCACTCAGACTCTCCTCCTCACCGTGCATTAGGACGATATACACACTTCCTCTTCCAGGCAGATTTTTAACATCTGATTGACAGTTGATTGATCTAAATGTTGATTGAAACATCTCAATTATTACCCTGATGGTGGAAATTGGGATTTCCGATGCTTTAACTCTTTTCTTACAGCCACTTTCTATTTTGTGATGCTCAACAATCTTGTTCTGCACATCAGAACTTACTCCTTGTGATGGATGATTAAGGGAATTTTGCCTTTGTGTTCCTCATATTTATAATCCTGTGGAACAGGAAGTCATGGCTGGACAATTTCATGCTCCTGGTCACCCTGGTGTGCTAAAAATTGTGAATATGAATGGGAATATACTTCAGAGATATTTTACTCATAAGAATTTCTAGGGGTGCCAATAATTGTGGCCAACATTCTTTGGAGAAAAACATTTATTTTATCATGACATTTACCTCCCACTTTCAATTGTTTTACTTCAATTATATGTTTGCATTTTGTGAATTGTTTGAGTGAAAGATCAAAAGGATAAACAATGCAAATGTATTTTCACAGCCGCCTTTGCTCATATTTATCAAGGGTGCCAATATTAGTGGAGGGCACTGTATTTGGTTTGTGTATATGAATATACTGTAATCAGGAGCACTGTCAGCATCTTATACATGTGCGTGTCTTTATATATTTATTCTCCTCAGCTTATATCCGCATCTCTTCTCAAGAGCATACATCAACTTCAAAAACCCAGAGGATATCATTATTTTCAGAGATCGCTTTGATGGCTATGTATTCATTGACAATAAAGGTAATTCATTTTTATAGTTTAATTTATTTATTTACTGTTTATTCCCCCTCAAACTAATTATAATAATGGTAGTTTAAATAGTTACGATTTAGTCTAATATAACAAGTCCATGTTTAATATAATATTTGTTTTATTTTGTTTTAATTTAGGCCAAGAGTATCCAGCTGTTGTAGAATTTGCTCCATTTCAGAAGGTTTCAAGAAAAGTTAAAGAAGAAAGATGCTAAAGCAGGAACTATTGAAGAAGGTGTTTATATTTTTTATTTATTAAACATTATTTATCAATTTCAAGTATTTATAAAAAGTGACTTTACTAAGTAAAATATATACTGCAAAAGCTAATACATTTGTTAAATACTTTATTTCAAATCATTTTTCAGACCCAGAATACAGGCGATTTCTGGAAAATTACTCTTGTGATGAGGAGAAATCAATGGCAAATCCAGAAACACTCCTGGGAGAGATTGAAGCTAAAGCCCGAGAACTCATTGGTACTCTTTTGGAAATTGTTTAGCCCTGTTAGCATTTTTGTAGATACAAGTATTTCCAGGACATATATTTACAGGACAGGTGCATTACAAAGCTGGACTTAGTTAATTTTGATGATAACATTATTGATGTTGAGAAATGCTCTTCTACTATAGAGCTGTTCAATTATGATATCAATTTGCAGGCTAGTCTGGTACGATAATTTGGGTTTATGGGAAGAGAAGTTTGAGTATATGTTGAGTAACAGATGAGTAAAATACGTCTGTGGTGAACATTACTTGAACTAGAACATAACAGATATTATACTACATAAATAACACACAATCATTCCTCAAATGTGAATTTTTAAGCCTATTGTGTGATTTAAAACACGTCACAGAAGTTATTTTGCTCATTAACAGAAAACCGCTCATTTCAGTGGGAACAAATTACTCTCCAAGTCATAAACTAAGCTCTATTTTCCCTCTGTGTGACTTTATTTGCAGCCAAAAGGACGACACCATTACTAGAATACATCAAAAACAAGAAGTTAGAGAAACAGGTAAGAACACCATCTGATTGCATGTTATACGCTATGATTTTGTATTGTATATACATGATTATTTTCAATTGTAGAGAATAAGAGAGGAAAAAAGAGAGGAGAGGCGAAGGAGGGAACTGGAAAAGAAGCGACAGAGGGAGGAGGAGAAGCGGAAGCGGAGAGAAGAGGAGAGAAGAAAGCGAAAGGAGGCTGAAAAGCAAAAGAAGCTCTCTGAAAAGGAGATAAAGATCAAGGTATGACTTAAAACCATATCACGTCCTGAAGATGACTGTCACGGCTGTGATGACTGTGTTATTTTGGTCTTAGTTTCATGGTGATTAATGTAATCAGCACAGGTGTTGTTCATTATGTCCCTCGTTTACCCTGTAACAGTAAATGTAAGTTGCCCTATTTTCACTTCTCATTTCTTCTAGTATTATTGTGTTCAGCACACCATTTCACATTGCCATCTCGTATTTGGATCTGTCTACCTTATACACCTTGTTTCACTTTAATCTTTGAACTTCATCATCCTCGGACATCGAGCATGACAGACTGTTTTTCACCTGTCATTGTTAGTATTGTACTGAAAACTAGTCATTATATGAGATTTGCAATATTGACGACTTTAGCTTTTGAAGAAATGTGATCGGGACGATGACGTGGACTCAGACAGACTGAAAGATAAAGGAGACAGCGGAGAGACGGAGAAGAACAGATGGGAAAAGCCGGCAGGACACACCAAGTCAAAGGATTCCAAGGATAAGTAAGAACTTGCCATAATAGATACAGTGGGGTTTAAAAATCTGGGATTCAGCATCTACCATGGCACAAAATCGAAATTCTGTTTTTGAATGCATCTTAATGATTGTGAAAGATTCATCCATGCATATGTTGACCGTAATCAAAACTCAAATCTTAATCATAATGTCGATCTTCCGGTTACAGGACAGACTTCTCTCTTAAACCCTGCCCATTTCTTACAGTTGACTTCAGATCTGCCTCCATCCAAGAAACAAAATCGATGGATTGAACCAAGTCCAAGTTAAGGATTTTAAGAAATGTAAAACTAAAGAAGTTATGTCTTAAAATGTAGAAATACTGCTCTGTTTCTAGGTCAATAATCAATTCAGTTTCTGTCATTGATCATGTGCACAGGTGTTCTTTCCTCCATTGAGGTACATGTTCTTTAGATCATTCTCAAATCATGCTGGATGTTACTTTTGGACCCCACTGTATATACATTTATTTATAAAGTCATATTCAAGTGGTTGATTTTATTAAGTGGGCTCTCCATAGTAGGAGTCAAATCGAGAGTGACAAGGAGCAGCGGGAAGCTCACGGCCGTCGCCAGAGGGACAAAGAGCATCGCGGCAGAGACGAGGAGCGCAAACGACAGAGGCATCACTATGAGTTTGACAAATTCATGCGACGTAAGGAGGAGACCAAATGGGGTAAAGGCTACTGCCAGGACAGAGCCAAGAAAGACCAACATCATGGCTATTCTTACTGCCCTGAGACCGGAGACAAACTGGGCAAGGAGGATCGAGAGGACATGGGCAGCAGGAAAGAACGGATTCGCAATAAGGTAAATAAATGCTAACAGAGTAGAGACATCTCACAGTCTCAGTCCATTTACAGCTCTGGTTCTGGTATTATGTACAGTTATTGTCATCAATCAGTTTGTCCGGTCTGTGTAGCAGATGAATCCACTAATGGATTCAATATTTACACATCTGTAGTTGATTTATACATCATTATGTCTGTGGGAAATACTATACGAATCTGCCCCCCTCCAGGGGCTTTCAATGCAGCCTACACTGATGTGTTGAGGTAGTTAGCTGTAATTTGGCTGTTGGCAATATTATTGACGGAAGACAACGTGTCTCTCAGTCTGTGTTAGTGCATCAGGAGAAAAGGACTTCCCAGTCTGAGGGGCCAGACCAGATAGGAGGGGCTCTGCCAGCAAAGGTACAGCTAGTTTTTTAGCCTTTCTACCCACGGGAGGGGATGCTACACATGCTGTTTACTGAGAGGCTGCGCACCTTACAGTGCCAGGCGTGCTTGTTGACAGCAGAATGTTGCTAATACTGTAATGGTACAGATGAGGAGTGGTTCCCAATTGAAGAGATTTATAACTGAAAACTACGACTCTGTTCCAAAATGTAGTGAGTTGCCTACATGGGCAGCATTTTAAGGCATGTAGAGATGGTTTGGGGGATTAATTTAAGACGGCAGATGAGGAATGTCCATTAGAAATATAGTCAAAAATGTATAAATGAGATGCAACAAGGTGCAAAAATAAGGATTTTTAAACGTCATTTAAAAATATAAAATGAAAAAAATATAAAATGAAAATAATATTTGACATTCTGCTATATTTTGGGGGGTTCTTCAAGATGGCAGATGAGGCAGGAAAAATGTAAATTATACATTTAGTTGCATAATGTATAAATTAGATT
This sequence comes from Gymnocypris eckloni scoliostomus, assembly GCA_027564155.1. NCBI lineage: Eukaryota > Metazoa > Chordata > Actinopteri > Cypriniformes > Cyprinidae > Gymnocypris > Gymnocypris eckloni. The sequence continues at coordinate 7,961,225 of CM050425.1, read as the reverse complement.
CAACATCTCATTTAATCCAGGAAAAAGATTTAAATGTGGATTTTAAGGATTTCGAAACATTTAAAACATAGAAACGTTATTTCATAAAGTGAAGAATAAATATGTAAGATTCTGCTTTTTCAGAGAAAATAAATCTATCTTAGAGTGTGGATGAGGCGAGAGAAATGTCAAGAAAATAATATTTAGTTAAATCAAATATTTATTTGAAACTTTAAACATTTTTTTAAAGACTTTCAAAACATTTAAAACAAAGAACATTTAAAATCTAGGTCTATTTTAGTCAAATAACTCCATCCAAGGCAGCTAAATTAATTTTAGTTAAACCATATTTATCCATTACATTTTTAGACACTATATTACACCAGTTATATAGTTAAAGATGTGGATAAAAAATATTTAATCATTTATAAAAATTAAATTTTTCCCCAAAAACAATTCACAAAGGAGCACTATTTGTGTGATTGCTGCCTATGTAAAGCATATGTAGAGTGTTGTCTTAAAAGGCTACTTCCTATGTAGACAGTACATAGCATTTCACTTGGTTTTGGAACAGATTCTACGTGTACATAGAAGAATACATATGATCTTACACATTTAACTGCTTACATGTTGGATTCTGTTTATTTAGTACGTAGTAATTTAGCAGATGATTTTATCCAAAGTGACTTACACATACACAAGCGATGATCGCAACAGTAGCCTGGTCACTAGCCCTGAGCTTTAGCCATTATGTGTCACCCCCATCACCACCACCATAAATACAAACTATGCTAAATGCTAAAAAGAGCATAACAGATACATTGCAGTATAATGGTTTTGTTATGAACTAAATGGATTTTGAAGGGCTGTCAATAGCTGGTTTTCTGCCTAACTGAAATGTGTTTCAGAAGGGAAAGCAAATTGATTACATGCATGAATAGCACTTTCTTAAGTAACCTGTCATGATACAAATCTGTTTGTATCTGTGGTATGAAATATGAGTGTATTGCTTTTCTTTTGTGTCTTACTCATTTCACGGCACAGGACCGACCGGCAATGCAGCTGTACCAACCTGGTGCTAGAAACCGCAAGCGAATGGGCTCCGGGAACAAGACGTTTGACTTTCCACCAATCTCTCCTGAACACGGAGGAGAACGATGTTACAAGACGGTCATCGGTACAGGCTCAGAGAAGAGTGTTGACGAGTGAAAAACAAAACACAAGACAGGAAGTCTACTTTCAGAAGCAAGGGTCATGCCAGTATAGAAAGAACAGTCAACCTTGTTTTCTGTCTTTTGAGTAAGTGTGTGTATAGTGCATTGAAATCCCCACTTAATATTTTATACACAAAGTCAACAGTGTCCTAAATCTAAAATGATCGGCTTCTGTACGCTTATCAAGGATTCACACCACTTCATTGACAATAATACCTCAGATCAGATTTGTATGCCTTTTGTAGTGCAAGAAATTGATTCCGTTAAACAAAAGAATATATATATAGATCTTACTGTAAAGAAAGCAGTATGTCTTGTGAAATATGTATTTTAAATATATGTACTGTGGGATGGGGAACAGAGATATATTTCTTTCTTTAGGAATATAAAAATGCTACATTGTATTAATGAAACATTTAAGCATGCAACTCTTAGTTTTACACTTTCACACTGCAATGCCTTTGAATGATGCCTCTTTTGTCCCTGATGTATAGACATTGTGGTTGTTCTGTATCAACAAATACGTCTCACAACAGGATATAGCAAATGTCAGAGCATTGTTTTACCTGTGAGCCAAAAAGAACAAAATTGTTTGTTAAAATCATCTTCTGTTAGGTCAAATAACATGTTTTGTGATGTTTCTGAACAGTGTGCATGTTTTGGAGTAATTGCAGTCATTCAGTGGTGGGAGGCTCCATGGGGTCACACGCCTTACCTTTGATTTGCACTTAAAGATCCCGTCTGTCATTAAAATAGCCTACTGATTGTTAGAATTATTGTTGAGTAACACAAAAACTCTGTAGAATACTTAAAAAATGTGATACTGTATTTGATGGATTGAACATTTGTGTACAATAAAGATACATGATTATATAAATTATTATTTGAATTATAGTTTCTTATGATTTTTTTGCTTTAAATGTTTACATTTGTAACTTATATTTTGACACTTTTATTACATTTAACAATGTATAGCTTTTGGTTAAAATAAACTAGTTAAATTAACAAAAAGAAATTCAATTATATAAAATTACAAAATTCTATTACTCAGTATTTGCACAGCAATTACAGTTTCTCTTGTGCAGCTAAATCACAACTGAAATAATCAAACAACAAAAAAAAACTTTTTCTCAAGGCTGGATTTCTTAAGATTTATGGCTTTTGCTTGCAAAACAGCTCAGCAGTTGAAGTCTGCTCTTTGTGAGTCAACTCTAAACCAGAAACTGTTTGCTCTGAAAAGATAGAAATTAATGTAATTTGCAGTTTCTCATTCTACTCCTTTAGTTCCCACACTTTCAGACTGAGAAAACAAGTCATAATGTCTTCCTGTGTCTTTCGCGGCATGACTTTTAACCTCTAAATTTACTTCTTAGTCTTTTTTTTTCATATCACTGCTGCTTTTCTTGTTCTCAGTGAAGGAGTATTGATGGAAGAAACATGTCCTATTCTGTCACTAATGGCAGTTATCTAATAGTAAAAGCAAATAGCAGTTCCCCTTGATCCAAAATCAAATGTTTTTTTAGGTTAGTGTGTTGTCTAGTAAAATGCATGAATAACCAACATAAAAGTTGAGCTCACAAAGCAAACAGGAAACAAGATCACAGGTTTGACGCTGATAAACCCCCCTGAATGTGTTTCTTCAGTACAGTTTCCCTTTTTGTTTTTCCTTTATAAATATCTATGAATAAAACATTCTTTCTATTTCTATATACCCACATGGGATTTTACAGGCCTGACCAAAGAAACACAGGTTTGTATTAATGCATCTGTAAGTCACCTACTAAAATTGGGCATATCTCAAAAGTGAATTGTTAGCTTCACCGTTGATTGGGTGGGACCCCTCAAAGCACTTGTGCTTGGCGTTAAGAAAGGTGTGCCTTTATTTCACTGGTTTATGTGGCGTATTGCCTTCACCCACATCCTACCACATCAATTTAACCTTAACAGGTGTTTAAAAATCCAATCCAACAAAACATAAAAAACACACATCATTAATAAGAAAGAGAAACTGTGTAAAACCAGCATGACATTAGAGGAACTTCCTCTGTGGATGCCGCAAACTCAGTTTAGTTTACCAATGTCAGTGAACCGTTGAATTAGCCTAATAGATGTTATAACTTTGATGATGAAACTGTATGTAATCTTCTTAGAACTGTTATACATGTATGATATTTTGGAAACATGGAATATGTTGTTACATTTCACTTATGTGTACTCTAAAATGTACTATATTTTGATTGAAATGAGCAGTCAGGCGGTGTACTTCCTCCCATCAAGAAGTTTCCTGCGTCTAACAGTCATGACCGATTAACTGCCATCAACACACGAGGGAAGTCGCACATGCTTCTTGAGGTATGTACACTAGTCTGATTTTGATTTTATTTCCTAAATATGTGCAGATATACTTAAGGAGTCGCTGCGATAGTCCCATGCGCGTCATGTGGTTTTCTCTAAAAGATGATTGGAAATTCAGATTTGAGTGAAAAGTTACATTTTGTACATGTGCTCTGCTGTTAGTTAGAACAGATGAATTGTTACCCGACCGCATTGCTTCTCTTGTCGAGGAAGAACTGTGTGATGTGCACTGAACGCATGATCTCATACAAGGTCAGCCCAAAATTACTCCAGATTTGAGTATTTTAAATGTTCCAACTGAACCTCCTTTTTATACAAAGGACAACATTGTAACATTTTAAATATAGTAGCACTGTTAAAAAATTCTATGTTTGACTCAATTAAAAATTGACTGATCATATACTATCAATGTCATTTCACAATAGAGAGCTCGTTTTGTTTTGACTATGAGTCATGATGGTGTAACATCTCATGAGTGATGAGAAAGTACTGTGGGATTGCACACAGAGTTTACTCTGAGCCTGTATTATGTTTTATAACTGTAAACAGGAAACAATGGGCTTAGTTGTGAGTTACTATGAGGATTTATATTAAAATCTCATTTACAATGTGTGTTTATCTGGCAGTGGTTTTATATGATGTTTCAAACTCCTAAAAACTTTTAAATTAATATAATTTAGTTGAGATCTGTTCTTCAAACTAAAATGTTTTTGTATGTTTCCTTTAAAAAAACTTAAATTTGTGTTTGATAGCTGTTTTACTATTTAAATTTCACTGACAAGTTTAGAAAAGGCGATTTAATAGCAGGTTCCATTGTGACTACTTACTCCATATAGTTTGATAGCAGGCCCCTTTATTGGGGTAATGTGTTAATGAACTTTGGCAATAACTGTGAGAATATTCAAGCTTTTTGTAGCCGGGTGGTTTGTGGTTATATGGAAACTGATTATATGGGGTGGGGGAAACATATTCTGAGAACTATTAAATCGAGTAAGTGGCAACGAGCCGTGGCTAGGTTGTTACCTTCATATAGGCATGGTTTCACAGCAAAAAAACAGGTTAGAAAATAGGTTAGAAGGTTATAGATTTTGCACCAGATACCAAATTGAAAAATACATGCAGTACAGTCAGGTACAGTTTATATCAGTGTGTACTGATGTGAATAGCACTGTTAATGTGTTCTCCACCAGCTGTGCTATAGGAGCGCTTGCACAAAACTTGTGCTTGTATGACTTTCTTTTTTTCTGTTGATACACTGAAAGTCAACAATATCCAATATCGTTTGGACCCGAAGCAGTCTTCAAAATATCTTCCTTAGTCCTCTACAAAAGAATGAAAGACATACTGTACAGGTTTTAAACAACATGCAATGAATTAATGATTAATTACTTGAACTGAAATTAATTGGGGGGTAAACTGTCCATCAACTAATAGTTATCACCATATTTTCCCCAGTTGATTTACTACATTAAGAATTGCAAACATTTGTATTTGTATTACAAGTTTTCTGAATCGTTATATTTAAATATGCAAATGAGGCATTATTTAATCAAATATGCATTAATCTGCATAAATTATGATTTGTTTTTATTCTGTTGACGTACAGTCAATGGCTTTTACAGTGGAGGTTTTGGATATCTCTTTTCATCACTGCATAAACCCGGAAATATTCCACTTTATATTAGTAACCTGTGCCACCTAATCTAAAAGATGTACTTAGATTTAAATTAATCAGTTGATCCAATGCACTTATTGTGAATATGCATGAATATTGTACATTTATAAAAATAAAATCTGCATGTAATTACACCTGTAATTAATTTCTGTAATTCTATTTATAATTACACTGTTGACTCATCCCTTACACCTTAACCAACACTTAAACCTACCCATACCACCAAAACATGCCCTAGCTTTACCCGTATCCTACCTCAACAGCAGCAAAAGTGTTTTACAATACAATATGAACACAGTAAGTACATTAAACTTATTTTTTATGTAAGTACATAGTAGTTAAGGCCACTCCATATAAAGTGGGACCCCATACTGTCAACAACTTACCTTATTTTTAGGAAAGAAAATGTATAAAATCGTGTGAATTATTTGACATTGGACCACAAAACCAGTCATATTTGTTTTAAATTGAGATCTTATTTTTTTTTTCATTGATGGACAAATGTGTCCAAAGTAAGTTCTTAGCAATGCATGTTACTAACCAAAAATCAAGTTTTGATATATTTATAGTAGGAAATGTATATCTTCAAAATATATCTACAAAATATTTGTATTTCTTTACTAAATATCCGAATGATTTTTGATATAAAAGAAAACTTGATACATTTTGACCCATACAATGTATTTTTGGCTATTGCTACAAATATATCCATGCTACTTATGACTAGTTTTGTGGACATATATGAACAAAATAAAAACCTTCATAATATGGATATGTAAAAACCTTAAGAATAAGGATATATAAAACTAAGTTTTGTGTAAGTGATACAGAAGTGGAGATTTTTGACTCATTTTGAGAAAACTGCCGTTATTGTAATTGAAATCTACAGACTCAAATTGATAAAAGCAACACTTAAAAGCGTATTTAGGATGTTTTCTTACCACTAGTTTGAAATAACACTTTATAAAAGCCACATAGCCCAAAATCTTAAAAATAGTGTTTTTGCCTGTAAAAAAAATTGAATTAATTACACTTACTTAATTTAACTGAAGAAAGATTTTAATTAAATTTAGTTGGCTTAGACATCAACTTAACTTTAACACATGTGTGTGTGTGTGTGTGTGTGTGTGTGTGTATGTAACAAACAAACAAAATACTGGTGGTGCAATGCCCACAAGTTCTTTCGCAAAATTCGCAAACATTACATAAACTCTAGATGTCCAACATAACTGAACATTAGCTAAAAAAAATATATAAAATAACACTTAATCCCTAAATTGACTTTTCTAATGCAGTCCCTTGTGAAGCATGCTGGAAACTCCACTTAAGTTATGTCAACAAAAATGTCTTATGTAGTTTAAACGTTTATGGTTTAAGTAAATTTCAAATTTAAATATATTAAGCAGAGTAAACAATATAAATATGAAATGTTCAAAAAATCTAATTTCTTTAGCTAATTTTAATTATTAAACTGAACAAGATGTGCGATGCATCCTGCTGCGTTTGCATGTAGCGTTTCGGCGCAAGTCTGCTTTAAGTCGCACAAAATTCAAAGAATTATAAAGCAGAAAATAAATGACTCAAGAGCGTGGGGTTGACTTTTAGACAGAGCTGGGGACACATTTTAGCCACTAAGTTTAAGTATTCAGTTTGAGTATGCAGAAAGGTGGTGTACCCATAAGTTGGCATCATGACCTCAAAAAGGCGCATCAAGTCTATGAATATCTTTTAAAGAAACAAGGGCACTGTTTCAGAATACATTATTTCACGTAAAGCATTTGAAACTACAGCCCAACCCTACAATTGCAATCTGTGCAAGACAGCCACACGAGATCTGTAATGACTATCAATTCTGATGCTGGCACACGCTGCGGCATTAAAATAATTTTTCACTTCCTTTGAAAAAAACACAAAAAAGTCCCTTGCTCGAGACTCTATCCATGTGAATCATTTCAATCAACATTTAAGAAACTGCTCTGAGACTTACGACTTCAGGCAGTGATTTGTTGGTTATTTGCGCCATCTGCACTGTGTGTACCTGTGCTGAAGGAGTATGTTTGGAAAGCCTACAACCTGGCCTCACACTTCCTGTTCACAGAAGTGCACCTCAATCTCTGTAATGGTGTGAAGTAGCATGACTTTTACACTGTTATATCTCGTCTTTCCTGTGAGACTGCAGGGAGAAGTCTTTTCAGCAAAAAAATGTCACAGGTATCTTAAAAGTAGATACTAAAATCAAACAAAATATGATTTTTTTTATTTAGAATTCATCCATTAAATAAATTGTAATTGTAAATTTTTTTTTTTTTTTTTACAAAGGTTGTCACTGCAGTAATGGCCTTTCAAAATGTACTAATATGTACCATTTATGGACTAATATATACATTTTAGGTAATAATGTGTACCTTTTAAGGTACTAATATGCACCCTTTAGGAGTAAACAAGGTACAACATGTTCCTTTTGGAAGTGTCCCATCCTAGCTTTTGTACCTTTTTTTTCTATATAAAACTATATAAATTATAATCTATAAATCAATTATTTTTAAATATGATACATTTTCTTTTTTTAAATAATCTTAAATGAAGCACTTAAAGTTGTAAATAAAGTCGATTTTTGGAGTACTATATCAGTTATTCTACTTCAAATTTTCACATTTAATTCGATGTTTTTCTTGCCGTTTCTTTGTAATTATTTGTGAAATTTACTAGCAATTGTTTCTACACCCAAATATGTGTACAACAAATAAAACTAACCAACAATGCAGATGTGTATCACAATTTGAGGTTCAAGTGGTAAAATCACAGGTGTAATAACTCTGTCTCTTCAAACAGGTGGGAAAACAACCATGAATGACTCAAAAACAGAAGAATTCAAAATGGACAATGCTACCTTGGCCATGTTTGACAACAAATTGGCCAGTGAAATTGTGTCAGCCATCTATGCCATCGTGACCCTTGCCAACCTGAGCGGTAACGGCATCTCTCTGTTTCTCTTACTGATGCGTACCTCTCCGAAAACCCCTTCCATCATCTTCATGATCAACCTCACCATCACTGACCTGATAGTGGGCGCTGTGCTCCCCTTTCAGATTGCCTACCAAATGCAGGGCCACAACTGGACTTTGGGAACAGGCATGTGCAATGTTCTGACAGTGGTTTTCTTCGTTAACATGTACTGCTCCATTTTATTCATGACCGCTATTAGCGCCGACCGCTACCTGGGGATAGTGAAACCGATGCGCTTCAGAGAAATGAGGAAGAGGAAAACATATGCCATTGTTGCCTGTATATTCATATGGTTGCTAGTCCTTGTGATTCTGATCCCGCTGGAACGCAAAGACCTGACATATAAAGTAGAGGAGCGCAATATCACCACATGTTTTGATGTGTTGAGGAAGGACATGCTCCCAAGCACTGCTCACTGGGCGGGCTTCCTTTTTGGCCTGTTCATCATCCTCTTCCTCTGTCCGTTCGTCATAACAGTGTATTGCTACATTAACATAATCTGCGTCCTGGTCAGAAAGACCAATAGTCAACAGAAAGGCCGTGCTGTGCGGTTGGCGTGCATTGTTCTGTTCGTGTTCGTTTTTTGTTTTGCTCCCAATAACATATTACTCTTGGCCCACTCAATCACAAGGCTGTTCTACAACAAGTCTCTCTATATCTACTATAAACTGACCCTGTCTCTTAGCTGCATTAATAGTTGCTTAGATCCATTTATTTATTATTTTGCATCGAAAGAGTTTCGTCGGAAGCTGAGGCAAATGCTGAGGTTGCAGACTCTCAGTACTGGAGAGACAGAAATGACTGAGGGTCGTAGAGAAAGCTTATTCTCTGGACGTTCAATGTACGATGCAAATGAAGACTGACCATTTTTAACATTTATTTTGTTGTTTTTAACACGACTTTCAGTTTCTGCTATTTGTATTTTAGAGGAGGGGGAAATGTCATAGTCACGATTCAGATTTGCAGCGGCAACATGAGCGCTGGTAAATGAGTCAGAGCACAAGCGCTAACCGCTAGTTCACAGCTCTGACAGAATTCCTAGTGTTTATAATAATGTATTTGTAAACGCAAGCTCATAGACAGGACCACTTCCTATATTTAGTTTTCTTGTTGTTTTTTAGCGTGTAGCTTTTGTTCTGTTTTGATTTCCTGGTTGAGCAGCTGAGGAAAAGCGTGCTGCTCACATGCATTCAGGCCACGTGATGTTGTGTAGCCTACTTTTTTGTATCAGACAACCAAGTTCCTACTCACTGAAACTTTGACATATTTCTTTGTACATTGATGTGTGGTTAGACTTTCAGAGATTTCAGTAACTGCTGATTTGATTGAAGAAGTACGAAGACTTAATGTGGCAGCTATTTTAGAAGCATTGCTAACCTGTAAATTATTTTATATTTTAAATATGGAGTTACTGTTTAGTTAGAACTCATTTTCTTTTCTATGAACCAAACTGTTTTAATATTTATTTTACTTAAGCTGTTTATAACGTGCTTGTATGGCATTCTAATTCATTGTTATATGTTTGTTATTTGTTTTTATTGCTGGATATTCTTCTTCTGTGGTAACAAAGTATACAAAGTCATATAGGGGCATTTATTTTGTGATGTTAAATTTAATAAATACATCTGAACAAATTGATTTTGTAATTATTGTCATTCTAAGATCAAATATTACTTATGGCCTATTCAACAAAATAAAAGTTACAACCAGTTTTTTTTTTTTTGTTAGGCTAATTGTTGTGAGAACCCAAACCACAGATATGTTACAGCGAGGTCAAGATTTTGTTTCAGTTCCTTTGAAACTGAGAACTATGGCACGTCAAGCCAAGTACTGTGTGCAAAGTACATATACTGAACAAATGGAATTTAAAAAAGTAAAAAAAACAATCAGTGCATAACCTCAGTGGAAATAATATAGCTTCCAGGAAATGTGAAGTATACAACTGAATGCGTAAGAAATGGCCAGTGCAATGCACAAAAAGGAAATAAAGCAGTTTGCAAATGCCACATCAAAGTGCACTACAACAGGTGATGTTATGGTTCAAGAGAAATAGTTTAAAAAGAGAGCATTTTCTATAACAGATGCATTTATTAATTTGTAATGGAGTGACTTGCAGAGTGGAGTATACATACATAAGGTATATACAGTGCCCTCCACTAATATTGGCACCCTTGGTAAACATGAGCAAAGGCGGCTGTGAAAATAAATCGGAATTGTTTATCCTTTTTATCTTTCATTCAAAAAAATCACAAAATTCCAACATATCATTGAAGTAAAACAATTGAAATTGGGGGGAAAATCTCATTGTGAAATAAATACTTTCTCTAGTTCATGTTGGCCACAATTATTGGCACCCAATTATTGCAATGTCCTTTTCCCAGGGTAACAGCTCTGAGTTTTATCCTATAATGCCTGAAGAGTTTGGAGAACACCTGATAAGTGATCAGAGACCATTTTCTTCATACAGAATCTCTCCAGATCCTTCAGATTCACAGCTCCATGTCAGTACTTCTTCTCTTCACTTCACCTCACTCGTTTTCTGCAGGGTTGAGGTCAGAGGTCAGGACAGGGACAGTCATGGTAAAAGGTTCATTTTGTGCTCAGTGACCCATTTTTATGTTTATTTTGATGTTTGCTTTAGATTGTTGTCCTGGTGGAAGATCCAAACACGGCTCATTATAAGATTTCTTATCTGTTTTTTATCTGTTGGTATCTGATAGAATCAATGCTGCCATGCATCTGAACAAGATGTTCAGGACCGCTGGCAGAAAAACAGGTCCACAACATTAAAGATCCAGCAGTATACTGTATTTAACCGTGGACATTGGGTACTTTTTTATACCTGTTTGTACTAAACTTATCTGGTGGGTTTGCTGCCAAAACACTATTTTTTCAGTCTCTCAGAGACTGACCATAGAAGCCAGTGCCATTTGATGTTCCAGTCGTGTCTGACAACTGAATTTGCCGGAGTAAATATGAATGGGAATATACTTCAGAGATGTTTTACTCAGAGTTTTTAGGGGTGCCAATAAAAATGTGTCCAACATTCTTTGGAGAAAAACATTTATTGCATCATGACATTTCCACTTTCAGTTGTTTTATTTAAATGATAGGTTGAAATTTTGTGAACATTTTGAGTGAAAGATCAAAAGGATAAACAATGCAGATTTCTTTTCACAGCCGCCTTTGCTCATAATTATTAAGGAACCATATAAATGATCTGGATTATGATTACTCAAAATATACACATAAAGTGTTTTTCTCAAATTGATAGCTGTGGGCTAAAATGACATGAGTCGCTCACCTATAGTGACAGTACGCCTCCGAATGAAAGACAAACTTAAAAACAAAAGATATAAAACATTTCTAAGAATAGTTTTTAAGGTTTCTTATAAACCTTCTCATTACTGATTTATGGATATTTGTATAGACATTTTTTATACGGTGGGTATTCACCAATGACTCAACATATTCATTGATATGATACAGTTAACCACTAAAATTGAATCAACTCTTGAATCAAGTAGGGTGACCATACATCCTCTTTCCCCTTGCTGGGATTTTCTAAATCACCTATTTAGGTTTTGACTTTGTTTTCTTGTTGTTTTATACTTGATGGAGAAAATGACTGAAAAGTACCTAGTTTGACCAATAGTATGCATTGCACATTATAGTGTACAAGAAGGTGGAATCTACAGAGAACAGTCAAGGCGATGTAATTACATGGACATATAATGTATGAGGACTGTAGAGAGGTCGTCAGTAGGAAAACAAAGCCAAACCCCCAATTTTGAAATCTCGGTCAGGACATGTCTGGGAAACAGTGGACATGGTCATCTTATTACATGGGTGCATAAGCAGGATTGTACTGTTGTGGCCCCTCCCTCAAATATTATGGAATTTAAAAAATGCCCACTGTAGGGGTCAAAATAGAACCAATGTAATATTTTAGATAATATTGGTGCCTTTTGTCATGACGATAGAACAGGCATTTCCTACACTCCATTTACTTTTCTTTCTCTTTTTGTATTAATGCAGGGAAATTCATAGTTGACATTTAAAAGATGTTTGTTAATAAAACACAAAGTATCAACAATATACATTATGTCAACTGAAAACAAAGATTACAAGAGAAAAAATAGGACAAATAAAAGACAAAAACAAGTATTTGAAGGTAAGACATTTAACCATCAATTATAGTAGGCTATAAAAATTAGTCATTGCAAAATGAAATAGTTCTACTTGCTTTCATTTTCTGACAATGAAATGGTATTTAGATCATTTTTAAATTCTTTAAAAAAAACAAGAAAATGTGGTATGTTGTTGGTAAATTTACATTTGTGGATATACAATTACGAAGAAAATGAATTACATTTATAACAAAAGCATTGCTTTTAGTAGAGTCAGATGCATAATATCCTAAAATAATTATTTTGAAAACGTAATAGACACATCTTGCTGGATATTATTAATAAATGAACAATATTTTTCCAAAGTTGTTCAGTATAATGACAAGTTCAGAATATAAACTACACTCTGTTTACACAATACGCGTGCAGTATCGTGACGTTGTTCTCTCGGGACAGGTAACTGCGCATGTGCGCGGTAGACTCCGCCTCTTCAGGAATCAGGATATCTGCCTGGCTGTCAGTGCAGTGCACTGTCGTACCTTTCGGGAAGCTAAAGAGTTGAGTGGAGTAAGCCTCCAGGTAAATGCTTAAAAAGAATAAAGATAAATTTATATTTACCTACTTTATATATGTGTAATTTGCCACTCCTGCGTGTATTCAATGTCAAAACATGAATAAATGAAGATGAACATCGCTTTTCGTCAATCCAAGTTCTTGCATGAATACACTGCTGTATAACTAGACTAAATACACTTCTGATGCAACAACACTGCGCATGCATTCTTATTCTTAGAAATGAGTAGACTGATCTTTTCTCTTTCAAAAAACAACGATAAGTAAATTATGATCTAGACAAATTGTGGTCAAGCTTACCTTCAACCATTATCGAGGTTGCTGTCCCTGATAACAGACTAATGCAGTTATAATGTATCCTTACATGCCATGTGCATTAATTCCATGTCTAGACATACTTGTTGATTTTCACATGCGTATAATGTTTCTCTTGATTCCCAGGACAGACCTCTGGACGTGACAGAAAGGACAGGTGTAATATGCCGTTAAATCCAGTTATATCCAAGCTGAGTGGAAAGCTTGTTGTCCTAGCAAGCGCCTCTCCACGACGTCTGGAGATTTTATCTAATGCTGTAAGTGATTTGTATATTTTATCAGGTTTTACATGGACAATGAACTTTGAATGATCAGTGCTTTCTCTTTCCATCTCCTGCATTGATGAGGCAGGGTTTACGGTTCGAGGTAGTTCCTTCTTGGTTTAAAGAAACATTGGACAAATCCTTGTTTAAGAACCCATATGACTATGCAGTGGAGACCGCCAAGCAGAAGGCTTTGGAAGTGGCTCGCCGAATGCCATTTGTAAGTTGTATGTTTCTGTATGTGATAAAGCATATTTTAGCATCAGACATTTACAATGTCCCCTTTATTCTGAATAACTGTATATGTGCTGGATTCAGAAACACTTGAAAAGTCCAGATATTGTAATTGGAGCAGACACTGTTGTGGTAAGTAGCTGTATAATATAATATATTCTATATGATATTCTGTCCTGAACTGCCTTGTTAAATTTGCCCTCTCTTTTCGTTTTCAGACAGTTGATGGTTTGATCTTGGAGAAGCCTACAGATAAACAAGATGCTTACCGTATGCTGTCTAGGTGCATTTCTTTTTGTTTTTACTTACGTGAGGCGTTTATTGCACAGATGCTGAAACTGAAATATACTGAAATGATTGTATTTCAGGTTGAGTGGTAAGGAACATAGCGTCTTCACGGGTGTAGCTATTGTGCTCTGCCATGACAAGAGTGGTATGTGAACGTTTAATTTATTTAATTAATGTCTTGTATTTTAAAATAGACTGATCATTTTATAGATTATTAGATTAATCATTGTTCCTTGCAGGTTCAGATACAGACTACAAAATGGTTGACTTTTATGAAGAGACAAAAGTTAAATTTGCAGAGTTATCTGAGGAGATGCTCTGGGAATACATCAACAGTGGAGAGCCCATGTGAGTTTATGGATCTTGTATTTCATATGCTAAATGCATTGAATGTTGCGATCATGTTTGCTGAGCATGTTCAGTCAATTTGAACTTGTTGAACCTGTGGAATTTGGACCTCAATAGAGTTAGTTAGTCATTTTTGTGTTTGCTTTGGCATGTTGAAAATGACATTTTTGCGTACACGGAGTAAATAAATCCATTTTCTGTACTCTGCATTTTACCTTCCGTGCAAATTCTTACCAACGATGAGACTGACAGATTTATCTGTGCTTGACAGGGACAAGGCTGGTGGTTATGGGATCCAGGCTTTGGGTGGCATGTTGGTGGAGTATGTGAAAGGAGATTTTCTTAATGTGGTAGGCTTCCCTCTTAACCACTTCTGCAAGCAGCTGGCATTGATTTTTAACAGCCCACCTGAAAGTCCAGCCCACAAGGTCAAACGGGAATCAGACAAGGCTTGGACTCCGGTTAACAGCCTGTCTGAAGGTGCCGCAAATGCAAATGGGGAGGTTGAGTTATTAGAAAATTGTAAAGATGGCAGTCGGATGCAAGAACAGAATGTGATCACGCCGGAGTGCAGCAGACAGGACGTCCCCCAGAGTATCATCAGCTTACTGGATGGGTTCAAAGCGTCAAAGGTAGTCACGATTCTTTACATTTTAAACAAGAGTTTACATATTCTACTTATGCCAGAGTGCAATTTTGGTAAAAATTCCCTGTGTTAATCAAAATTAAAACATAGGTTTAGACCAACACATGAGCGAGCAAATTATGACAGAATTTTCACTTTTGTATGAACTACACCTTTAATATTTTAACTTAATTTAGCTATTATGCTCTCAGTGCATTCATTTGCACATGCACCTTTAAACTACAAATGGCTTACATGATTTAGCAATGGGGAAATGTGTGGTAACTGTTTTGCAATGCATTTGTTTATCAGACTCTATTCACAGCATCCAAACTGAAGGTGTTTGATGTATTGAACAGCTCTAATAGTTTGACATTGGAAGAGGTAGCTGGCCAAATCAACGCCTCTGTTTTAGGCACTGAGAGGCTTTTGGAAGCTGCTGTCTCTTTAGGGCTGCTAGAACGGGTCAAACAGCAAGATACCAGTGGTGAGATTTACATACTGCCGTTTAACTCACATAAATGGTGTTACTGTCGTAGAAATGCGAGTTCTGAAACCTCTAAACTCATTGTTCATTTATAACTTACAAGCACTTTCTCTGTTCATTAAAGCAAGGCACTTGCATACATGCATTTCCTCCTACTGATCGTTTATTACATGTTCTCTTCATTGTCATGTCTGGAGGTGGACTGTGAATGTAACATTGTTTATTGTCTCTTGCAGTGTATAGAAATACAGAACAGGCCAGTCGCTTCCTGGTATCAGACAGCCCAGAGTCATTTCATGGGTACATTCTCCACTGCAATGATATGGTGTGGCCTCTCTTTAGTCATCTAGAGAACGCTGTCAGGGAGGGCACCAGCCAACATGAGCGAGCTTTTGGGAAGAAGAAAGAGGATGTGTTTCAGGCAAATGCAAGTTGAACGCATCTGCTTATATCACCTATGGATCATGCATTTTCAAAAGCTATTGACATTATTAAGTATTAGTATTAAGTAGAACTGCTTTGTTGTTTTCTAGGATGTCTACTACAGTAAAGATGAAGTTAAGTTACGATTCATGGATGCAATGCACAGCATCGCAAGGGTGACTGGAAAAGATGTGGCAACAGCGTTTGATCTTTCTCCCTATAAAACAGCTTGTGACATTGGAGGTAGGATTTTTTTTACCTCAAAAATAGAGAGAGAGAGAGATGGTAAAATAAAGATATCAATTGGTTCATTTTTAGGTTATTAAATTCATGATCTACTGATTATTCAAAAGTAGTCTATAACTTTTTTTTAATGGACAGCCATAATATATCAGGATCAATTCAAAGTCAAATACATTTTTAAATCACTAAAATAAAATATTGAAAAGTAATGAAAATATTTAATTCAAGTATGGATTAAAGACAAAGTCAATTAAAATAGCATCTCGGATTGTTGTTTTTTTATAACGTTCCGGATTATTCAACATTCCTCACTCATGAGAAAACCGTGACAAAAAAACAGATCAAAACATTGCGTGTCTGACTTCCCATTTAGACGTGAGCGAGGGACCGCGAGAATGCACAGATAAGATGTGCAGAAACCGCCGCCCGCTGCTGTCTTGCATAATTTGAGATTTCATTAGAGCATAGTGCATGCATATTTTATTCTGAAAGAGCTTGTTCTCAAAAGCTGCTTATCTGAAAAGGAGTCGCAAGCTTGTTTTACAAATTATAAATGCTTCTAATTACCACTTCTCTCAAGGGCTTTTTATGCTAAGGACATCTGTATTTATTTAATCCTGTTTATTCTCTTTACCTGCTTTGACCTAAATTTTAGAACTAGAATTCAGTTTACACACCGACAAAAATAGATTAACAATTTTAAAGGTAGTTAAGAGTGAAGGGTTTAATTTCTGTGACACTAGAGTAACTAAATTGAATTGTAAAGTATAAAGTAAAGACTTCTTTCATTGTTTGGACAAACAGATAGTCTTGCAAGGTCAACTAAACCTGATTCTGACATGAAATAAATATACACTATTAAAAATGATGGGGTCACTAAGATTATAAAAATAAATAATGTATTTTAATTCAGAAAGTATGCATAAAAAGTATGCAAAGTGACAAAGACAATATGGTTATTTTTTAATTATAATAAGAATTTTACAATAGTATTACTGTTTTTACTGTATTTTTGAGCAAATACTGTAAATGCAGCTTTGGTGAGCATAAAATATTTATTTAGAAACATAAACAAATCTTATCAACCCCAAACTTTTGAAGTGTAGTCTAGAGATACAACATATATATTTCTATGGTATAAGCATGTTATAAAAGTATTCTGTTCTCACAGGTTGCACTGGTGCCATGGCATACGAGTTTACAAAAGCCCATCCTGGACTGTCAGTTATTGTATTTGACTTGCCACAAGTCATTGAGATGACCATTTTCAGCCAAAAGAAACTGATGACAGAGTGTCATTTGTTGCAGGTTAGTGAATACTTTTTATGATAAAGAATTTTACAGTGTACATCCTGAGTAATGTGCAAAAGGCCTTACATCTAAATTCTTGCATTTATTTTATTTTTTTTTTATTTGCATGATAGGAGATTTCTTCAAAGATGACCTGCCTAAAGCAGATCCTGTATATTCTTGCACGAATCCTCCATGATTGGTCTGATGATAAACTGCATGTATTATTGAGTAAACTATCCAAAATGTGCACACCAGGTAAGTGCTTTAAAATGACATTATTAAAGTCTTAATGTGTAAGTCTGATTCTGAAGTATCAAGCTTTTTGATGCTAAGGACCCATCTATATATGACGATCCCTTTGCCAATGGTCCCTTAGTGCCCTCTGGGGGTATCTTCATCTCATTTTTGTGAACTCCTAGTAGAGATCTGCACGGGCTCAAACTGAAGTACCCGAGATCGTCTGACCCAACCCGACCCGAACACAGTTAAATTTAAAGCCCGAACCTGACCTGAAATCCCCAACAACGAATAACGGAAAAGGGTTGCATTTCAATTGAATGCAAAGAAACGGATTAATCAAGGTTTTCTGACATTTCACAAACATTTACCAGTTATGAAAGTTTGTGAACATCAGGTGCAGCGGTCGCATACATTCTGCCGAGTTTATGAATTTTGTATGGACAAGAAGATGATGACCGTGCAAAATTATGGTCATTTTTGTCAGTTAAGGCTCGTTAGCATTCTGTCTACTTTAAATCAGACATAAGATCTTAAATAAGATTGTATTTATTTGAATGAATTAATCATTTATTTGAGAGAGAGAGAGAGAGAGAGAGAGAGAGAGAGACCAAGCGAGCGAGCGAGCGAGCGACCGAGAAAAGTTCTGCATGTGAACCTGCGTCTGCGCGTCTCTCTCTACAAGCAATGAGGCTTAGTTACTTCAAAAACAGCGATTTTGCCGCCTAATTGCAGATAAATATAATGTTGTGACTTGCGAGTCAGTAGCCTGTCGAAGCTATTATACTAATAAAAGTGTCCGTGCTGTTTGTGCGCGATCTCTGATATGTGTGTGCGTGCCTCTATGAAAGCAGCAAAGCTCTGCATATAGTTTTGGTTTAGCTACAAACCCGAACCCGACCCGACCCGGAAGCTATCCATTAAATATTATGAAACCCGACCCGAAACCCGAGTATCTCGGGACCCGCGGGTTCGGGTCGGGTAGCAGACCTCTAACTCCTAGCCTAATTGATTCCTAACGTATCAACTCTATCATAACATCACTGGCTACTTTAAAGTATTTTGAACTGTGAACATTTGAAGGTCTTAAAAATTACTGTTTTTTTTTATTACATTTCTTTAAATCAAGGTTTTCAATGTTTGGTTTATGAATTATTGCTACCGAACAGGTTGTGGGCTTCTGGTGTCTGAGATCTTCCTAGACGAGGAAAGGAAAAGGCCGAGCCGAGCCCTGTTGCAAGCCCTCAGTATGACCGAAGGAAAGCAGAGGAGCACCACTGAATACAGTGACTTACTAAAGAAACATGGCTTCACTCCCAAACACATCAAACACACAGACAATCTGCTGGATGCCATGCTATTTGTGAAAGAAGACTCAAATGACAAAAGAGCATTACTAGGCTGTTCTTCAGCATCCATTGAGACCGCAGAACTTGAATGATATAACGACTACAACATTTTGGAAACACTACAGTTGACTAATTCTAGTTCAGTGTTTTAGCTGTGTTCCAATATTACGAATGTTTCTGACCTAAAAGCTCAAAATAAGTATTTGTACATGATTATTATTAATTACAGACACATTTTAGTAATTGTGAATGTTGTATATTGAATTAAATATGGTTTTGACTCAAAAGACAACGTTCTTGTCTAGCTAGTTTTTTTATAGGGAGGAATGGGGTTTGTAGTCATACAGGGAATGGATTGAAGAGCTATCATAACTATGAGGTTTTCGGTCAAAGTCCAATTATTCAGATATATAATTGGCACTATTACTTCAGCACTGTTTTTTTATTTTGGTTATAGTTCAAATCTCTTTTAGATTGGAATAATATGATACATGTTTAATTTAGAATACTAACGGAAATTATACAATGGACAATTAATTATAACGAGATAGATACAGTATGCCATGAAAGAGTTATGTACACAGCGTCTCTTCACGCGAACCTGGAGCAAATATCGCGAGAAACCCCGAGAGTTGCGCAGTGTGTCCTTCGCAGCATCCTCCTCCCCACTTTCCGCTCTAACATTACCTCCTGCTTCTGCTAGCACGTTCAGACAGTATATCGTGTTTATAATATACTAAGCGTAATCTTAGCGTTATCATCATGGCCGATGCTGCTATTTCTTTTGCTAAAGACTTCTTGGCCGGTGGGGTCGCAGCGGCTATTTCCAAAACTGCAGTCGCGCCGATAGAGAGAATCAAACTGCTGCTTCAGGTGAGAATCATCATCTCGACTTCTCTTAATGCACTCTGCCATGACGCATGCACATTTATAAACCCTTTTCTGTCGTGTTTAAGAATAACAGGAATTTTTTTGTGGCTATAAATATGCGAACTGGCTTTGTCCTTCAGAGGCCATGTTTGTGTTGTCTGCAACATCCGCATCCTTGAACGATCTCTACATTCAAATAGTCATTTTAATACTTAGTTTCTATTCTGGCATTCTTTCATGTGAATCTTAATTTATAGAGTTTAGTAACCCAAATGTACCGTATTTTAAGGTCAACCCGTGAATTTTCAGCAGCAGGTTGAGTGGCACCTTGCCCTCTGCAGTCTGGTCTCATGTTGCAGGCCTAGACTTTATGTATGCATTATGGTTGATTTTGGCAAGAAGGGCTTCTAAAATCAGAAGTAAATTATGTCAGAACTAAATGCTACCATGCAAATGTTTGGTATCTTAAAAAAAAAAAAAATATTGAAAGAAGTCTCAACTCACCAGTGCTGCATTTATTTGATTTAAAATACAGTAAAAATAGTAATATTGTGAAATTATAATTCAAAGTAATTGTTTTCTATTTTAATATATTTAATGTATTACTGTGGTAGCAAGGCTGAATTTACTGCAGTCATGACCAGTCTTCAGTGTCACATGATCCTTCAGAAATCATTCTGATATGCTGATTTCCTGCTGAAGAAACGTTTCATATTATTATCCAAGTTGAAAACAGTTTTGCTTAATATTTCTTTGGAAACTGTGATACGCTAGGATACTGTTCAAAAGTTTGGGGTCAGTAGATTTAACTGATTTGACTGATTAAATACATTTATAATGTTAACGAAACACTTCTGTTTCAAATAAATGCTTTTCTTTCGAACGTCCTATTCATCAGTGAATATTAGGAAAATGTATTATGGTTTCCATAAAAATATTAAGCAGCGCAGCTGTTTTCAGCATTGATAATAATAATAAAAGTTTCTTGAGCAGCAAATCAGCATATTAGAATATCTTACATTTCACTGCTAGTTATATTCTGTATAATTGTGTATGTGACGAATACAAAAATCTTGAATATCTGAAGGGTTATGTGAAAACAGAATAATGGCTGCTGAAAATACAGCTTTAGCATCATCGCATAAATCAATTGCATTTTAAAATGTATTAAAATAGACAGTGTTTTATATAAACTGCTAAAAAGGTTATTTTAAATGGTAATAGTATTTCACAGTTTTCAGCATTTAAAATATTGCTCAAGGACAATCAAACTAGGGCTGCCACTAACGACTATTGTTATTTCGATGAATCTAAAGACTAATATATCGACTAATCTAAACAATTAATTTTCCCAAATTTTTTGGGGATTTTTTGTTTTGTTTACATAAGAATATTTTATTAAATTAAATGAAATCCAAATTTCTATGAAATCCTTTTTTATTTTATTTTTAAAAAAATCAGTAACGTTACTGAAATCAGTTCAGTATCAGTAAGAAAATCTAGAATTTCCATAAAATAATGGAAACCAGAATTTGGTAAAGATAAAACTGTAAAACTCAATTAATTAGACAGGCTTTTTTATAATAAAAAAAAAAAATTAATTTAACCATTAAATTTGTTTTTGTGGTAATACAAAAATATGTAAGTTAACAATAGCTTTTAAAATGACTTAAAATACATATATATATAATAGAAATGATGCAATTATAATTAGTTCAAATAAGGTATCAAAAGCAAGAAATCATATGGATTTATTGAACAAATCTGTTAAAATACATAAACAATAGAGCTAATGTTCATTACACAACAAAGGCCTGCAGGGGGCGTTGGCCGCCTGATAATTATTTCTACACATTACCTGCGAGATATAATCCATGTTTAATATTGACCAAGCACCATTTAATTCAAATTTCCTCTTAATCTTTAATATTTGGCCATTTCTTTAGGAAATAAATGTTATAGCCACAGTAATTAGATGAATATGTGGACATCAAAACGTGTAAACTCAGAGTGAGTGTTTGAGCTTTTATTTTGAAATCGCGATATATCCTGTGTTTGTGTATGTTTGTAAATTATTTACTTTACACATCTGATAAAATGGCACCAGCTATAAATCCAGCTATCATGTATCTCACAGTATTTTGTGTTTCACTTTATAGGTACAACATGCCAGCAAGCAGATCAGTGTAGACAAACAGTACAAAGGTATTATCGACTGTATTGTGAGGATTCCTAAGGAGCAAGGCTTTGTTTCCTTTTGGCGTGGCAACCTAGCCAACGTCATTCGCTATTTCCCCACACAAGCACTCAACTTTGCCTTCAAGGACAAGTACAAACAGGTATTCTTGGGCGGCGTTGATAAGCACACGCAGTTCTGGCGGTACTTCGCCGGCAACCTGGCCTCCGGTGGAGCTGCAGGAGCCACTTCTCTCTGTTTCGTCTACCCCCTGGATTTCGCTCGTACCCGCTTGGCTGCCGATGTTGGCAAAGCTGGCAGCAGCAGAGAGTTCAATGGGCTGGGCGACTGCCTGGCCAAAATCTTTAGGTCAGACGGGTTGCGGGGTCTGTACCAGGGCTTCAACGTCTCTGTCCAGGGCATCATTATTTACAGGGCCGCCTACTTCGGAGTCTATGACACTGCTAAAGGTAATAAGTTTGTGCTTCAGATGATGGGATTTGCAGGGTTGTGTGCTATCGAGGATTGATTTCAAATTCTAGTGTATTTCTTAAATTTGAAATACTTTGAATAGAGGTACAAAACAGAATACAGAATTCAATTTGACTGTTTTGAAGTAAAATGTAAAAATCTGAATAAAATAATAGTAGCTTTTAGTAGAAAAGCAAATACATACTTTGAATCTTAGATTGACAAAGCCATGCTTGAAACAGTGTTTTAGTGTTATAGTATTTATTCATATTTTGAATTTGTATTTCTTTTATAATAAATTGAATAAAAATAACAAATTTTACAAAAAAAGTAAATACAAACTTTAAATCTTGGCTCGACAGCCGCGTTTGAAATTGTTAAATAGGGATTATATAATAATTTATGGATATTTTAAATGAGCTTTTTAGGAATTTAAATTGTAAACAATTCTCAATAAAAAATAACATTGATTTTAGAAAAGCAAATACAAACTTTGAATCTTTGGCTTGACAAAGCCTTGTTTGAAACTGTTATTTTACTATTGTTTATATACTATTATAGTATTTATTCATATTTTAAATTAGATTTTATTTTCAGTTTCCATTTTCATTTTATTGTGTGCTTTTCTCGTTTTCATTAGCTCTGTTTAGCTCTTTATATTTCTATTTAGCTTTAATTCATTTTTATTTGCATTTTAGTAAGTATAGAACTTTAATTTCATCCAAACTATCTGTAATAGTTTAAGTAAACAATAACAACACTAGTATTACAATTTGGGGAAAACAGTTCAAGAAGCCCTGAATGCTTGAAATATCACCTTTACAATTTTTATGTACAGTAGCTTGAGTCATATTTTTGGGGACCAGGGCGAAAGATCTCTTTATTTCCCAGAATACATTACCTATGTTTTTTTGAATTACAACTTAATATAAATATTTGTTTCTGTCATTCTTATTTAACTTGTGATATGGCCAAATTAAGTTAAATTCACACAGCCAATTCTTAAATTCTTCAAATATATAAGAGGCATGCATGCATTATTGTGTTGTGCAGGCATGCTTCCCGACCCTAAGAACACCCACATTGTGGTCAGCTGGATGATTGCACAATCTGTGACAGCAGTGGCTGGCGTGTTGTCCTATCCATTTGACACTGTGCGACGTCGCATGATGATGCAGTCCGGGCGCAAAGGAGGTACACAACAGACATACTCAAACATATGCACTTTTCTCCATCAAGTGTTCATTTATTTCAACTCAAGCCTTTGTCTTTTGTTTTCCCAGCGGATATTATGTACACTGGAACCATTGACTGCTGGAAAAAGATCGCTCGTGATGAGGGTGGAAAAGCTTTCTTCAAAGGGGCTCTGTCTAATGTATTTAGAGGAATGGGGGGCGCTTTTGTGCTCGTGCTTTATGATGAATTCAAGAAGTTTGTTTAAAGAATATGCCCTAAAAGATAGTAGAATAGCTTTTACCACAGCTTTGTCAAGCTTTACCCAAACCCTCTCTACTCCGCATAGATGTGGTCTTGGTTAAATTGTGTTAAATTGATGTTTGTTGCTATATTTTTATGTTTAGAAAATGCTCTGTCCTTTAATGATTAAAACCCATATTTTATTAAAAGAAAGCAGTCAAAGACATATTGCAGATACAATTCTAAAATTGGTATTATAAGGGAATGTTGTATATTTATGCTCAAAAATATTTTAAAAAGTTATATAAAAGTTTATTGATTTTATCTATTATATTGCTTCATAAATCTTCGCCATAGCCATCAATATCATGCAATATCACAATACCTCCTCAAGATGGCGTGACACAACGGTATTTTGCCCTGCATTCCTTCAGTACCATGTTCTTGTAGTCCCTCAGCTCAGTTTTTCAGCTCTTCTAGCCAAGTTCTGTGGTAACAAGGGTATACAATATCACTCTCAAGAAAAAAAATTGAAGTTCAAACACACAGAATTAACGTTCCACGCTTTAAACGTTTTCTCAAGTTGGGCTTGTAAAACCAACTGAGAGCTGGTGTCTGAAGGAATCAAAGACGTATTAAATATGACGCTTTAATTCACAACAGATTTGCCCTCTATGCCTCTCAGCAGTGAAAGAGCCTAGAAAAGTGTTCCAGCAGAGAATGTGTGGAGCCAGAGACATGGCTTTCACAGTCAGACCTTATGTGACACGAAAAGTGTATTTCCATGATTTCTCTTTTTGGAAGTCCGCTTAAGTATCTTCCATCTTGGATAATGAGGGGAGTCATATTTTCATGGTCATTTTCTTGTCAGTCTCAGTGTTTGGTTGCGTCACGCTGATCTTGATGAAGTAAATCCTGCTTTAGAAGTATAAATGTGAGGGCAAGTAAGGAAGAGCATTGTGAGTTCACTGTAATGACACTGAAATGTTACACCATTTTTAGCATGTAGAGCTATTGTAATCTTATTCCACACTATATGGAGAGAAAGGCTGTAAGACTACTTGCAGTGATGTTTGAACACCAATGAAGCTTGTAAATTCAATAAAAGTGGCTATCCTACCCTATATACATTAATGTTTTTCATTTTTAATTAGGGTATGTGGCAATTCAACGTTTATGAAACTTTGTATTTTAGATATTTAAACCCTTTTTTTATTAATCATTATACTCTCAAATACTTGATTCTTATTGGTTGATTGTGGCTTTTGGTGGGCAGATTCCCAATATTCCCCATCAATCAAGCACTGAAAACCTACTCATTATTGACCTTTCTTTATGTGTTTGTGTTGTGAGCATTTGCACCATCTGCTGTCAAAATGATGAAAATGTTTTCTTGATTTGCTGGTGATTTTTCTATTTGCATGTGTTTTCTGAAGTTGCAGCGCGTTGAGCTCACTCGGCCACCGTAAGTAATACTCTAAATAAGAAACAAATAAATGCCAGCAGGTGGCGGTAAATGTCTTTATGAGTTAAATGTCGGTGGCGGTATATGTCTTCAGGAATTCAGTTAAGTGGCTCACTGTATGAATCTATATTTTTTTTATCTCAACCGTCACGGAATGGAACGCACAGGATTGTGGGATATCAAAGGAAGCAAAGGATACATCTATTCTGCCTTCAAAAATCGATCAGATGAAGGTATCTCATGAGACAGGAAGTGAAGCTAACTTTGGTTTCGGACGTGCCTTGATGCCTTCCTACCTTCCCTGCTAAAAAAAACAATAGAAGCCCAATAGAAACCATCACAGAAATTCCAATGGTTTCCATTAAAATATAATTATAAACCATTAACTTTTTTTCAGTAAAACCAGTCCTAAATTATTTTTGTAGTGTGTTTTGGGCCTTTTTCCAATAGGATTTAGCATCCCACCAATAGAATCCTTCACATACCAGTAGTCACCATTATAGTTTCCATTAAAACCAATACAGTTCCCATTATAACCATTAAATCCATTACAGTTTCTATTGTGTTTTGGGCAGGGTTCTATTGTTTTTTTCAGCAGGGTTGGAATGTTGCCTCCGAAGGAGTTTTCGGATGCAGCCCACCATTTTCTTCAATGCGGAAGTAAGCCTATGGGTGAGACTTCTGGTTCATTAGCCGCTATAGATAAATAAAGAGAAGAATAACAAAGTGCAGTAAACTGTAAAACAGTTTGCACTACAAACCAGCCTGTTCATAATTAAGATAATACTATAAAAATATACGATAAGACACACCTATTTTTAATATCAAGCAGCAAAACAAACGGCAAAAAATAGCTGGACACGGATGAGACCGGAAGCTAGACCCAAATCATTTACGAACGGCCGTGCCCATTTTTACAGTAAGAAAATGGTGGTAATGATTTTTAATAAAAACAGCATTTGTGAGGGCAGTGCTGCTTTGTTTACAGCAGTTACCAGGAAAAAAGCGGCACCTAGTGGCAAAGTTAGCATTTTCATTCAGATCAATGGAGATAGGTATAAACCAAGCTGCAACCTCCCGCTCTCTCTCTTGAAACCAACACGGAAGTGACTTAAACTGTAATTCATCGACTGGCCGCTAGAGGCTGGCTGCAAAAGGGAGTCAATCCCATAGACTCCCCATGTTAAAATACCCAACTTTACAGCAAATTTTTTTTAAATCGCTTTTTAAAAATGCATTTGGCCTTTTGCCTAACGCTTTTCTTTATCCATTAGTCAATCTAATAAACAAATGTAATTGGACAGTACACATGGGAACAACCAATCAACTTTTCGCCTAGATTTGAAGAGCCAATCCCCTCTCTCACTTGTAAATGTAACACGCGCTGTCATTGGACAGTGAGAGAAAACTATATGCCATTACAGCGGGAGACTGGAGTATGAAGACGGATTAAAGAAACGCAAAATGTCAGTGGAATCTGAACATGTTTGGAGAGGGAGTGTGGATGATTTGTTTGCTTTAACTGATTTCTGCGAAATAAATTCTCCCTTCGGTTATCAAGGGCTGGTGCAAAATGCGGCATCGGCATCTCCAGCAGCACGGACTTTCTTCGATGTAACGTTAATACTTTTTATTTTAAAAACTACAATTCAACAAACTAACATTATATACTACAGAACTGTCATGTGTAAGCATTTATAGTGAAGTTTGTTAATAAAGTTTGGTTACGTTTTTATATTCGCTGCAAATTCGCCTAGGCTGCTTTAGAAACCGTCTGCAAATTTACCTCACAGTACAAAACGAAGTCTAATAATTAATTCAAATGAATGTTTGCAGGGCTATAGTAAAACAGCAGTAAAACAAGCTTTTCTTTTTCTATTGTGTTATATTTAAAATGTAACGTTTATTTCAAAACTATTTCATTTAAAACACATCGGACGTTTTGTCAGACGGTCCCTTACCCATCAAGCGCTGTTATAGCGCTTCAAAGCTTTCTCCGGTTTAACTTTACTGCTACAATTACACGTAACGTTAGGCAGTTTTGAAATATTTTTTTCATGTCGATTTAAAGTGTTGAATATACTGTTAAAATTGATTGTGGTTGTGATATCTTTTGGACTGTCGACTGAACAGTGTCAAGCGAAATCGAATGCCTGGCGAATATCGACCCTAAAACTAAAACCATACACACTAGTTCATCATCACTACATACGAGAAAGCTGAAATTGTATATGTATGTGAAGCGTCTGCTAAATTACTAAATGTGTGTATGTGTATATATATAAGAAATGTTGCATTTAATCATAAGATCAGTTGGTCACAAAATAATGTTTAACCCTTGTTTTCTTGCAGGCCTAAATTTTGAGTACGTGTTAGGGAACAAAAATGTTCTAGCCTTATTTAGTGATGGACTACTGACTAATAACAATACTTTACTTAAGGAATAGGCTGAGGTAATCAGTAACTAATGAGAAGGGGTTATTGATTTGTCACATAAGGGAACCAATCATGGTAGAGGAAAATTATGTAATGTGACATGACCTTACTTTTGCTATATACCTTCCTTAGGCTATATAAACTGTTGTATCCTTGTTGCTGGGGGATTCTCTGTGATTGGTGTGAGGACCTCCCGGCAGTGAAGCATTGTCTGGAGCCTGTCTGGTTACTGCTGTACAGCAGGTTAGTCGAACACGAAAGATCTTAGACCCAGGTGATAGTGTTCATAGCTGGGGCGAGACGTCCGACTCTTAGGTGTCGGGTAGCTGTAACGTTAATTCTTAACTAAAGTGTCTTAGGCCTGGTTAAGCTACATCCAGAGTGTGATGTGGTAGGCCTACCATATATAACATAATAAAATCATATTTAGATAGGCTACTGGTAGGTCTACCTTAATGTTACCTTTGTAGTTTAAACACAGATAAGCACAAACCGCATTATTACATTCAGAAATAGCACTGGTTGGCTAAATAATGCTAAATGTTTTTTTAAATAGCCAACTTTACTTAATTAAACCCTATGAAAAGTTACACATTTAAGGAAAACTATTTCACCATTGAAACCCAATAAAGCTGTGCGCCAATTACAATGATGCATTATTTGTTAATAGGCTTTCATTCTGTTGGCACGTGTATACATTTTGTTCCATAAGGACCTCTGTGTAACTTTTTTCAAACTGATGTACAAGGCTTAAATTCGCACCATTTTAGTATGGTATAGTGAACGTTTATCTTGTTGCTAGGTCGGCTGTTTTCGTACGTTGTAGCAGACTGTTTTCTTTAGCAGAAGCTTAGGCCTACATGACACAGGTAATATTTTAAAATAATTAAAACAAATCAATATTTCATGTCCTTTATTTGTTTATTTAGAGTGTGACCTTGTAATAAACGAGATAGGCTACAGTCAGCCTGATATTAGGCTATTATTCTTGTACAATTACCTAAACATATCGCTATGCTACATTTCTGGGAATACTATAAACTAAGAGAACAACCTTCACTGAAACTTCATATTTTGTTTGTAATAATCCATACATGGCAATAACGGGTGAGCAAACACAGCATAACGATTGTCTTCCTCAGCTAGAGCATTTCAAAGCTCTGTAATCAAGCTGATCTACAATCTTAAGCACAGCTGGACACAGTCTCTCTATTATGTCTCTGATTTTGTTTACTAGTATCAACAGACAGACTTTGCAAGTCTTTGTAATGAAAACCATGCAAGTCAATCAACTGACAGAGATCAAAGGCCAATGTAATTTACCAAAATGGCCATAATACAAAGCAATCTTCTGTAATGTGAACTGCCTCGTCTGACTCCAAGCATACTGTACATGTCAGATAAATATTAAGTAATTTTCTTCAAATGCAACCTTGACAAGGGTTTGGAATTACCAGCCTGCAAGTAATTATAATACTAGTGTTAAGTGCTTTGATATTAAAATGACTGGTTTAAAACCATTAACTTTCTTCAGATAGCAGGAAATGTACAATTGTTTCCACATGTTGATACTTTGGAAAACTATGTGTTCACTGACAACATGTGACATGAACTTAAAACATTATCTGTGTTATCCTTGTATGAATCAGAGAATTCTTATACATTTTCACTGGAATTTGGTGCAAATCCAAATACTTGCACTTTATTTTTATTACTACAGAATAAAAAGGGCTAGGGCTTTTATATCTCTGTCCTGAATTTACAACTACTAAGTAGACAAGAAGTCCACTTGATGGCACTGTTGAAATGAAAATGAAACAGCAATGGTAATGAGAATAAGATGAACTGCTAGAAGAATCAGGTCGAGAATCATAACAGACATGAACTTTCAACATATTCTTACCTTTAAAAAGCATGCGATTCTTTCTCTTTATATTTGTTTTGTTTGTTTGTATTTAAAAAATCCATTCTGAATGCACAGTTCTGAGAAATTCTAAAGCCATTTTGACTAAATGAAAAAGCAAAGCTTGCGAGTTACCCACTATGCATTTGACTAATATCACAGCTAAAGCACAGTTCCACGTAATGCAATGATTGTGTTCTGTGATATTATATGTGACTGCACTGAGGTATCCGCTAGATCCAAGGTTTGTTGTGGTCAAAATCCCATGTGCTCTGGTAGCAGCCTCAGTCAGTCAATCCATGAGCACATACTCATTTAGGTGTGGACTGTGAGAAGTGAAATATTTCATGACAGGGCTTTCATCCAGACCTCTGATGACTCTTTGTTGTTATTTCTGAGTTGTCCCAGTGGACCACTCTTACCTTGCTGTCTGCTGGCTGCATCTCATAAACACACACATACACACACTCACTGCTCACTTCAGATGTCTTGCATGCCATGTTCTCTGTCATGTCACACACCTTTAAACTCTTTCATTCTGTTTGAACCCCCAAACAACAGAAACACGTATCTAAGGATGTTGTGTCCTTAGTTTTATGTTTGTTTATTAAAAGACACTTTTCTTGTTACTAGATTTACTTTTCTTGTTAGTAAATTAACAACTATTTTGACCTCTAGTCTAGACAAATTAAATATTATGTTTATTATTATTATAAAAAAATATATATATTTGTTTCCAATTTTAATATAATAGTTAGGTCCTCTATTTTATCCATCATTCATTCTTCTTTAATAGTGTGATCCGTGAAAAACGAAAAACAAAAAAAACAGCAACGTATTTGTAAGGGTGTTGTGTCTTTAAGTTTGTTATTTTTAAATTAAGCTTTTTGTTTTACTTCTAGAGTCTAGACTAAAGAATCAGTCATTTATTAAATATTATATTAACAAGCAATGTAAAAAATCTATTTTGCACATTTTTTTATAATAGTGAGGTCCTTCGTTTTATCTTGGATTTATTCTTTAATATTGTGACCCACAAACTGTGAAATAATAAAATAATCGAAATAATTAAAATCAAATAAAACGAAATAAAAATAATTAAACACTGAAAGCAAATAATAACGTATTCCCATAAAAAAGGAAAAAAGAAACATCCACTTATTATTATTATTATTTACAGGAACTATGCAGAAAGGTGCTTGAGCAGATAATGCTCTGAGAAATGGAGAAACATCTGACACGTACAGAAGTGGTTAGTGTGGTTAGCTCACAATAAACATGTTTTTGCTCAGTTGCTTTTGTCGTGTGCACTGCAAAATGTCAATGATGACCAAACCTGATAACTGACTAAAAGTAGGTTTGGAAACTGACCAGTACTGTTACACTGATGATATTAATGAACATTTAGGGCCCTATCGTACACTGTAGGTTTGGAAACTGACCAGTACTGTTACACTGATGATATTAATGAACATTTAGGGCCCTATCGTACACCCAGCACAAAGCGGCGCCAGGACGCACGCATTTTTTGCTAGTTTCAGCCGACGCAGTTATAGTTTTTACATCCTGCATCACGTTGATTAAATGGCAAATGCATTTAAGCCCATTTGTGCGCCCATGGTCTGAAAATAATGTGTGTTATTCAAGCTCATTGTTGGTGCTATTTTGAGGCAACTGAAATAGACTGTGCCAATGACCAACAAAAACCTGGTCTAAAGTCAATGGCACAATATTTGTTTTGTTCTTTAATGAGCGCATAATATGTGCATATAGGCGGGTCCACAACGCGCGTACACTCTGCTTATTACACACACAGGGACTCAGCAACACACAAACATGCCAAATATTATATAATTGAAAGGATTACAATGTAAAATATTACTATTGTGTTTTATTGTTAGGGGGCTTTGGTGGAATCCGGCTTGTCCCGTAGATGGTCTGCTTGTGTGCTTTAACCTCGCGCACGAGCAGATCCGTTTCCTGTCTGGAGAAGCGTTCAGTCTTTGCTTTTGTAAATTCCATCATGTAAATAGCGAATCCGCCAACGTGCAAGTCCAACTGGCTCTTAAAGGGAATGGGAAATGTGCCATGCACTGCAGACCATGCGCTTAGATCGTTAAAATAGGACTCTTAATCTGAATATCCACAGAATTCTGCAGGTTTGCGAATGCAGATGTATAGTAATGTATTGTGTATTAGTCGTGATTAGTTCTATTCAAAGCAACGGTAGATCAGAGAGCGTGACATCTCTTGTAGCGCAACACTGTTGACATTGACCCTTTAGATGACCTTTACCATGCCCTTGACTCAAACAAACTGCCATTGATCATCACTCGCAGTCATATTGACTTTCAAAAGCTGTTTGTTTGATTGTATGTAAGTCAAGGCAAAGCAAAGCAAACAAAACAACTGTCACTTTTCTTTTCCACCGTTTGTTGCAGTGGCTTATTTGTCCCTGATCTGTTACAGTGCCTCTGTTCAAGACCAGTGTTTGACAACGGTCACACATCACAGAGCGCCACTTTTGAAGCGCAAATAGGTGACCCTCCACCTCAGTCCCACATCTCCCTCTTATTCTCTCTAGCAACAATAACAATCAATTCTTCAACATCAGAAGGTTCTGAAGAACAACTTATAAATCATATGCATCCCCTGCTGGTCTCTTGGCGGCCAAGTTGACTTTACTGAAGCGTTTCTTTGATCCTGCACTGCTTTGATTCACTTTTCTCTCACCCTTTTAGCTAAACATATCATTGGAATTTCGCTCTTTGTTCCTGACAGGTCTCGTCTTAGCTCAGTTTCTCTGCAGACACGCAGCCCTTCCCAGAGGGGGAGAACTGCTCCGCAGCCCAGACGAAATCGAGTGCTGCTCAAAGATTTATCCTCATCTTTTGAATCGACGCTCTCTTTTCCCCTTCACTCCCTACCTTGACATCTCCGCCCTCTCTGTGGCAGAATTGAAATGACAAGGTTGGTGTGGTCAGTGTCATTCAACATTTCGTAAATGCTGAGCACTAGTCTCATTAATCTCTATTACAAGTAGAGAT
This sequence comes from Gymnocypris eckloni scoliostomus, assembly GCA_027564155.1. NCBI lineage: Eukaryota > Metazoa > Chordata > Actinopteri > Cypriniformes > Cyprinidae > Gymnocypris > Gymnocypris eckloni. The sequence continues at coordinate 7,928,404 of CM050425.1, read as the reverse complement.
CTTGAATGAACAGTGGGATGCAGTGCTCCTCTGAAACTATAGTCCTGTATACATTCGAGCACTTTTAAGACAGTATTTGTGATCTCAGAGTCTTCAAGAATGTATACATGTACAATATGTAGTAGTATTATGAAGTAGTAGTAGTATTCCAAATTAACTCCTTATCTTGCCCTTTCATTTTTTATATGTTCTCTTTACTTGATCAAAACCCAATAGATAGAGTTGCACATATTGTGACCCTGGAGCACGAAACCAGTTATAAGTAGCACGGGTATATTTATAGAAATAGCCAATTATCCATTTCTCTTTTATGCTAAACATCATTAGGATAGTAAGTAAAGATCATGTTCCATGAAGTACTTTTGTAAATATTTTACCATAAATATATCAAAACTTAATTTTTAATTAATAATATGCTTTGCTAAGAACTTCATTTGGACCACTTTAAAGGCGATTTTCTCAATATTTTGATTTTTTTGCAACCTCAGATTCCAGATTTTCAAATAGTTGTATCTCGGCCAAATAGTATGAAATATGAGTTTCAGTATAAATCTCAATTTCAGAAAATTGACCCTTATGACTGGTTTTGTGGTCCAGGGTCACATATTGTGATGCATTTCTCAGAAATGTGGATTTTATATACATTTTTCAACATATAGAAATATTAAAAATATTTTTTCTCGCATTTACCCAGTAAAACAAATTATAGAAAAATACAATAAAAGATTTATATAAATGAATGAACCAATAAAAAAAGTGAACTCTTTGAACTTTTGTATAAGTGTTTAGTATATAGTATTAACCTGGGGTGCATTTCCCAACAGCAAGTTACGATGTTACATAGAATTCAACAGAACTTCCGATAATAGCTAACGATGCTTTTGGGAAACTCCCTGATTCTTAAATGTTAAGTGTGCTTTTTGAGACTTTAATATAATGTTTAAACAGAACCCGTCGACTACTTTTAATAAATTGGTAACACTTTTCAATAAGCTTAATTAGTTAACAGTAGTTAACAATATTATTAAACGTGAACTAAGAATGAACAATACTTCTACAGCATTTATTAATCTTAGTTAATGTTAATTTCAGCATTTACTAATGCACTATTAAAATCACAAGTAGTATTTGTTAACATTAGTTAATGCACTGTGAACTAACACGAATAAACAATGAACAACTGTATTTTCATTAACATACATTAATAAATGCACAGTTCATTGTTTGGTCATGTTATTAATACATTAAATAATGCTAATAAATGACATCTTATTGTCAAAATTAAATTGTATTAAAAAGATAGCAAATGATTAGATGAAATACTAAATAATTAAATAGGTGTACTGGAAGGATTTTTTTTTTTCCGGACAAGATAAGAGGGTAAAGAACTCACCAACTCACTTCCTCTTTTACCTTTGAAATATATACTCAGTGTGCAAAAACATGATCATTATCTATTACAAAACAGCAGCTCCAGGCTCATAAATGTGACTGTTCTCACGTAACCCTTCCCATGCATCTGCTTTTGTGTGATAATTAATATCCAACGTCTGATAGGTGCAATTCACGATAAAGAAATTGTTTTTATTGCATGCATTTTATTAAGTCTTCTGTGGCTGGAAAATAAAGATGATTGTCAAGCTGCTTGTTAGGTTTTGTTAATGAGATAAGTGATGTGACTTTTTAAACTTTAAACATTATTTAAAATGATCAAAATTTAGAACAGCTGTGTGCAGTTGAAATATGCCGATGTTTTAGAGAATTCTTTTTATTATAAACATGGATAGTTAAATATATTAGTATTTATATTTGTGGCACAGTCACAACATCATCTGTGATTGCTAATTACAGAAGACTAAGCATTATGGTGTTGAAGGTTTTAAAGATCTTGCAAGAATTCAGTAAAATAAAAATAGTAAGTGTATTATCTCTTTGACCCTTGCTCTCTTCCTTCCTCTATCTGTGGTTGGCTCTACATCTGCTCTTGAACTCTACACGATCAAGAGTTTGTGGTTAGACTTTCTGATAATCTGTTCTTGACTTAGTAAAAAAAAAAGCATTAGTAATTTTTTTACCATGGGAAAATACTAAATAGTCATAAATAATCAAATCAAGTTTGAGAGATAAAACTGTATGTGGAAGGATCCAGCATATAAAGGATAGAGTTGATTAAAGATGTTGATCACAACATTGAATCAATGTATACCATTTAAAACACCCCGATAAAGTAAAAGAAGAAACAAATTCACACCAATAATTAAAATACACATTTTTTGCTTTTGATTTCAGCAAATAACCATCTTCTTATTAATGGCCAGTTTAGATTTGCTTGACTTTGTTCTGTTGATTGTATGGTAATTTGGTGATTAAATTAACATATTTGTGATGTTCCATTCTAAATTCTTTAGGTTAGTATATTGGTTTTAACTCTCATCCATTACTAGAAGTGAAGCACTGGGTTCTTTTTAACATCAGCAAATGTTTATTTTTAGAAAGAGCAAGAAGACAATAAAGTCCTCCTCTATACCATCAAAGAACATAAAGTTTCCCAGAACTGGGTAAAATCACCAACAATACCTTTTACCAAGAATCTACTGGAGTCCCAAGAAATGAATGTGAAGTGAATAAGAAAGAATTAAAAGCAAAACCACTGATGTGACAGAGTTTATATCAAAGCCCTCCCTCATACTTCACCGAACCACTCTAAGACAGAGTGAGGTTGAGAGGATGGAAAGGAAATGAGTGGAGGAACAGCAGGGTTTGGTGATTCAGGTACTATAAATTGTGTCATCTTTTCCTCTGCGCTCTAGAGACTGAGACCTCTTCATTGACAAGTAACTGAGAGAGGAGCTTATCATGAACAGCTGGAGTGTGTATCACCTGGTAGTCTTCGCCTTGCTCTTTGCTCCGGAGTCCAGTGCTGAGTATAATAATAGTGGTGAGTATATTTTTTATCTTTCTAGTACTTCATATCTTAATTGACAGAATATTAATATTTATTGTTTAAAGCAATTTTCAAATAAGCTGATTACTCATTATTTCCATGTGACATCTATCTATCTATCTATCTATCTATCTATCTATCTATCTATCTATCTATCTATCTATCTATCTATCTATCTATCTATCTATCTATCTATCTATCTATCTATCTATCTATCAAGAACTGCTATACATTTTTGTAGCTGAAGAGCATGAGAAAAGACTTTGCAAGCTATTATGACTGTAACATAAAAAGTCCCATAGAAGCAATATAATTAGACTCATCACAAACACAATTTCCCAATATAAAGGTCATAGGTTTACTTTTTAGGAATGGAGCATATGACAAGCACATTCTTGCCAGTATACATTTAGACAAACATCTGATGATGATGATAAGCTTGCTGATAGGTGCGTCATGGTGCATGAGCTGTCTGCAGAGCCACATCAAAAGACCTGAGGAGGGGGCGGTGTTCATATGAGCTGGTATATCCTGTATACCCGACAAAAATTCACATCAGAACACATTCATTAAGTAAAACCCCCCATTTTCGCAATAATGTTATTCATTCAGTCAATTTCATACTGTAAACACTCACATATTACTCATACTGTAATCTCAAATAACATCTGTGAACTTTTTCAGCATTTTCTGTTATGATTTTTTTAAAACATCTTTTTACATTTTTTAAAACATTTGAACCATTTTCTGCTGTGAAATGTTTTAAACTATAATAATTAGGCTTACAATGACGACATTATTGTATATATTCTTGTTTATTACGTTACTACAAATAAATAAATAAATACATGGACATCAAGTATTGATTTGCTGTATTGAAAATATGGCCCCTTACAATGCATAACCTGATCAGATGAGAAAAGTGACTTATGAGGTGGCAATTTGGCATGAATTCATTCAATGTGATTCATGTAGATCCACCTTTAAAACCTAACTGTCAGTGATGCATAGCAGATTGTAAGAAAACAAATGAATTGAACTAAGAATTAAATTCACTATGAATTAGCCACTAAATTGTTAAACAGTTAAGAACTGCCATGGAAGTGTGGTGCGATTTACAGTAGGCTAATATTAGTCTTCTGAGGTCATTTTTCACTAAAAGGGATAACTGAGACAAAATAGTGCCAGTTCCGTTTGGTGTGATACCCCTAGTGAAAAAATAAATATACTGAATTGTATTTAAAATATTATTATTTCATGATAAATATAAGCCTACTAAAAATAAATAGAATATAGGTACACTGTAAATTAAACTACATTTATTTCATGCTTTCATCAAGCACAAATTTAGTGAACTACAAATTAATATTCATTTGTAAAATAGTATACCTTTTATAAATGCAATTGGGGAAGAATTAAATATATATTCATTTCTAAGATTACACTGGCTAGGTTCTTAATTCAATCTACAACATATCTGAAACTTGTTAAAAGTGATTTTCATAATGGTGTTGTCACAGTTTGTCTTCCTCTGCCTTTGTCTCCTCACCCTTATATGGTCCTTCCTGTTTCCCAGTCATTATTAGTTCAGTCAGTGTCAGCCTTGTCTTGATTATGTCCCAGGTGTCTCCAGTTATGTCTCCCTATATAAGTCTGTTCTACCCCATGTTACCGGTGGATTATTGTTAATGTCATGTGTCAAAGCTGTTTGGATGTTCTTCCCCGTGTTCCTGTGTAACCTCCGCTTGTCATCCATTAAAATACCCTGTTTGTTATAATCATCGCCTCCTCGCTTCCTGGATCCCGTGCAGCCCCGTGACAGAATAATCCACACCAAAAGGAAAACAATGGAGTTCTATCCCGGGATCTCACATTCGTGGAGTTCGCCAATTCTGCGGGCTCGCTTGGTGACGGAGCTCCACGACGCGGGCAATCCTCCATCTGTTTCGGCTCGGGCAAATTACCAGCGCTCTATGGATCTCCCAGACACCACAGGATTGTGTTGGAGAGAGGATCTACCGGTGTCTGGGAAGTTACGGTCCCGAGTCGAAACCAGCCCACGAGTGTCTCCGCTGGCCCGCCCAGCTCTTCTTCGCTGGTTCTGCCCGCCTCTGCTGGTTCCCGACCCGAGCGCCGCCACGAGCCAGTGCCTGTGCCAGTGCCTGCTCCGAGACTGCGCCTCTAGTGCCTGCTCCGAGACCGCGCCTCTAGTGCCTGCTCGAGACTGCGCCTCTAGTGCCTGCTCCGAGACTGCGCCCTCTAGTGCCTGCTCCGAGACTGCGCCCAGTGCCTGCTCCGAGACAGCGCCTCCAGTGCCTGCTCCGAGACTGCGCCTCCAGTGCCTGCACCTCGCCAGTGCCCTCCAGTGCATGCACCTCGCCAGTGCCCTCCAGTGCATGCACCTCGCCAGTGCCCTCCAGTGCCTGCACCTCGCCAGTGCCCTCCAGTGCCTGCACCTCGCCAGTGCCCTCCAGGCCAGCGCCCAGTGCCTGCACCTCGCCAGCCTCCAGTGCCGCCCGCCGCCTCCTCCAGTGCTCCTCCAGTGCCGCCTCGCCGGCCCTCCAGTGCCGGCCTCGCCGCCTCCTCCAGTGCCGGCTCGCCGCCTCCTCCAGTGCCGGCTCCGCCTGCCTCTCCAGAGCCCCTGCCGGCCCCGTCCGCTCACCAGAGCCCCAGCCGGCCCCGTCCCGCTCACCAGAGCCCCTGCCGGCCCCGTCCGCTCACCAGAGCCCCTGCCGGCCCCGTCCGCTCACCAGAGCCCCTGCCGCCCCGTCCGCTCACCAGAGCCCCTGCCGGCCCCGTCCGCTCACCAGAGCCCCGAGTGACGGCTCCTCCTGAGCACCCCTGAGAAGAGGTTCCCAAGAGAATTTTGGGGGCTACCTCCATGGCCTCCCAAGCTTCCTGCTCTGCCACGGAGGCATCTCAAGCTCCCTGCTCCGCCATGGAGGCATCCCAAGCTCCCTGCTCCGCCGCGGCCGCCTGAGTCCCCGGATCCGCCGCGTGGCCGCCTGAGTCCCCGGATCCGCCGTGGCCGCCTGAGTCCCCGGATCCGCCGTGGCCGCCTGAGTCCCCGGATCCGCCGTGGCCGCCTGAGTCCCCGGATCCGCCATGTGTCCCGAACGGTCACCGCCCTGGAGGCCACCTGTCCGGTCTCCTAGAACCTTGAGGCCTCCAGAGCGCCACCCTCCCTTTCGATGTCATACACGCGGACGCGCTATTGGAAGGGGGGGTAATGTCACAGTTTGTCTTCCTCTGCCTTTGTCTCCTCACCCTTATATGGTCCTTCCTGTTTCCCAGTCATTATTAGTTCAGTCAGTGTCAGCCTTGTCTTGATTATGTCCCAGGTGTCTCCAGTTATGTCTCCTATATAAGTCTGTTCTATCCCATGTTACCGGTGGATTATTGTTAATGTCATGTGTCAAAGCTGTTTGGATGTTCTTCCCCGTGTTCCTGTGTAACCTCCGTTTGTCATCCATTAAAATACCCTGTTTGTTATAATCATCGTCTCCTCGTTCCTGGATCCCCGTGCAGCCCCGTGACAGGTGTTCTCTGAGCACAAAAAAATACTTTAAGCAACGCACGCACGCACGCACGCACGCATCCACACACACACACACACACACACACACACACACACACACACACACACACACACACACACACACACACACACACACACAGAGAAAGACCCATAAATAAAATAAAAGGACAAAACCTTTGAAAGAAGATGCCCACTTCATAACCCCAATGACATGTCCATGCTCACTCAGCCCAACAACTAGTCTCTGTATAGAATGAATGAAGCAACTCATCTTATGAACCTGTAGATGTATGAAGGCCATATTAAGGTTGGTCTGTGGGGATTGTTTTTACTCTGTTGTGATGTCAATAAAGTAAACAAGGCTGTTGTATGAGTTCTCACCTACTACTATGGCGCAAGAGACAATATCACATTCTGTGTATTGATATGTATTTGTTCCATTGCTCCTTAAAAGTGTCTGAAGTATTGTGATAATGCGATTTTAACATAGGCCTAATATAGGGTACAGTATATTCAGTGAAGAGGGCTCGATAAGCCAGTCTCTCCTCACCATACTTTCACGGGCTGTGAAATGGAATTCACCAACAATTGTTTTTTGCGGTTTTGCTAAACATCTGAACCCGCATGTGTAGCAGATTTGGCACATTTTTTAAAAGAAACCTTTAAAGTCTAGATACTCGTTGCAGCAAAATATACAAGTCTCACCATGTATTTCAAATCTGAGAATGATGAAATTATTTGAAGATGATGCTGTGTCATTTATTCATTTTTATTTATTTTAGGTAAGGCTGTCTCTTTGGGCAAACTAAAGAAAATGAGAGGTATGTATTGAAACATAGTTCATAGTTTCTGCTGACAGGTGCTGCAAGGGCAGAATTTTCAAAAAGCACAAATCTAACAATCAGCAATTTGCAAATAAAATGATTGAATTGGTTTAAAATTATTTAATTGTTTAAATATTATAGTAATACTTCAGTAATTAATTTTTGTTGTATATTCTGTTGACCTGTTATAATTTTGAGTTATACTTGAGTCGAAAATTGTATATATAATAGGCAATGTTTTGAGCTTCAAAAGAATATATATATATATATATATATATATATATACAGTGCTCAGCGTAAATGAGTACACCCCCTTTGAAAAGTAACATTTTAAACAATATCTCAATGAACACAAAAAACATTTTCCAAAATGTTGACAAGACTAATTTTTATATAACATCTGTTTAACTTGTAACATGAAAGTAAGGTTAATAATATAACTTGGAGAACAAAATTTTCAGTTTTACTCAAATTAGGGTGATGCAAAAATGAGTACACCCCACTGAAAGTCTCTGGAGCAAAGCAAAATTTTAGACTACAAATGTCTAATTTAACAAGAATTCAACCACAGGTGAGTCTATTTATTCATTACACAGGTGACAGTTGACTATAAAAGGGTGTTACTTAAAGAAAACCCCTTCCCATTTCATGCTGTCAGCAATGGCACCACATGGAAGAGAAATGTCACAAGACCTGAGAAAGAAAATAATTTCTTTACACAAGAAAGGTGAAGGCTACAAGAAGATCAGCAAAGCTTTACTTATCAGTCAGAATACTGTAGCAAAAGTGGTACAAACATTTAAAAAAGATGGAACTGCAACCATCTCACAGAGATGTCCAGGTCGTCCACGGAAGTTAACACCTCGTCAGGGGCGTCTTCTGATGAGAAGGGTTGAAGAAAATCGACATGCAAGTTCACGGCAGTTATCTAAAGAAGTAGACACAATATGGCGTACACTGCAGAGGAATGGCATGCATCGGTGCCGTCCACGAAAGAAGCCTCTCCTAAAGCCCAGGCACAAAAAAGCCTGCCTAGAGTTTGCCAGGGCCCATGCTGACAAAGATGAAGACTACTGGGACTCTATACTCTGGAGTGATGAGACCAAGATAGATGTTTTTGGAACTGATGGCTTCAAAACTGTATGGCATCGCAAAGGTGAGGAATACAAAGAAAAATGCATGGTGCCTACAGTGAAACATGGTGGTGGCAGTGTCCTTATGTGGGGCTGCATGAGTGCTGCTGGTGTCGGGGAGCTGCATTTCATTGATGGCATCATGAATTCACAAATGTACTGCTCTATACTAAAAGAGAAGATGCTACCATCACTCTGTGCCCTTGGTCATCGTGCACTTTTCCAACATGACAATGATCCTAAACACACATCTAAAGACACTGTTGGATTTCTGAAGAAGAACAGGGTGAAAGTGATTCAGTGGCCAAATATGTAGCCTGATCTGAACTGACAAGTTGAGCATCACTCTCCATCCAGCATCCAATCCCTAAAATAGGTCATTCTTGAAGAATGGAAAAAGATAGATCTGGCAAAATGTCGCCAACTTGTTCATTCCATGCCTAGAAGACTTGGTGCTGTCATTAAAAATCATGGAGGCCATACAAAGTACTAGATTTAGTAGTTTTTGTTGTGGGGTGTACTCATTTTTGCATCACCCTAATTTGAGTAAAACTGAAAAATGTGTAATCTAAGTTATATTATTAACCTTACTTTTATGTTACAAGTTAAAAAGATGTTATATTAAACTTAGTCTTGTCAACATTTTGGAAAATGTTTTTGTGTTCATTGAGATATTGTTTAAAATGTTACTTTTCAAAGGTGTACTCATTTACGCTGAGCACTGTATATATATATACATACATACATATACACACACACACACACACATTTCATTTTATCTATGCTATTTTAATACTCATTTATATTAAACTCAAAATCATAAGGTACGTTTTATAATTATGCCTTTGAAAGTAAGGTGAGTTATAATTTTGACCTTTACCTTTTCAATCATTTAACCACGCTTCAAATGTATTTCTATAGTGCTTTTCACAATTTTGCATGGTTACAAAGCAGCTTTACTCTTTGAAATGTGGACAGCAGTCCTTTGGGCTGTCAAAATATTATGACTTATTAAACAACTTATAAAAATTATTCTGACCAGCCCTCAAAATTACATTAAAAGTTAAAGGGCCCTATTTTAACGATCTAAGTGCATGGTCTGAAGCGCCAGGCGCAGGTGCACATAGAGCATGTCCGAATCCACTTTTGCTAGTGTAACGACGGGAAAGATGGTCGGTTTGCTGTTAAGCTTTGTCATGGACAATGGTGGATATTAGGAAAATCATACCACTGGATGGCATGATTGACCAATCAAAATAATTTCTTCAACAGAGATAATGTACATCTAGCTTGCAAAATAAACCAACACTGTGATCAGGGCATTGATGCAAAATACTTAAGACCTAAGACATATTATTGATAAGCAAAATGCAAGATGGTATCAGTTGTGTTATCAGAAACAAGGCCTGTTATTTTATTTAGCCCTGCTAATTAATTATTGGGAAATATCAGACCACCGAATGCCAAGATTGACCAGATTATTCACTTTCTGCTGAATTTTGTATAGACCTACAGTACTCATAATTATTCTACTCTTTTCAAGGTAGGATATTAGATATTGACCTGGACCAGATTGTTTTTAATATTAGTAATACACTGCATGGTATTACTATAACATGGAGGACCCCAGATAATGAAATAGCCCCTGCTTGTTATGATGCTGAAGTGCAGTACAAGAGCCAGTATGTCAAAGACTGGAAGGTACTTAACACTCACAGACACTTACACATTTGAGCTGCAGTAAGGCTCACTTTTAGCACAAACCTGAGAAAACCAGACTTGTATTTGCTGGAGAAATACTCATGAATCTGATGTAAAATTACACATGCTATTCAAAAGCAATGCAAAGTTTGATAATCTTACAGCCTGCATGTTTTTTCTCACATGCAGCGAGCTAAGAGTATTCAAGTGAGACAACAACATAAGTTGTACAATTTGGACTTGTCCTCTCTCAGCATGAAGACGAATTACGATTTCAGGATAAGAATGAAGCTGTGGTGTCTAGACAAGGAGTGGAGCAATTGGACAAATGTGCAAAGTTGGGGAAACAATGAAGGTACCGTCTCTTTGTCCTTTAAATACCATGTGCTCAGGTTCAGGACTAGAGGCTGGTTTTATAAATAATCATTAATTGGTCATCAGCCATAGCAATATGTATGATTCAAGATACGTACGATCTCTTTACTAGCTTGTTCTTCTCATGTTAATTTGTCTCTAGTATGAATCACATTTGTTGTTGTATTCTTCAAGTTTGGTTTGGATAAATCAAATGAAGTATAAACAGAAGAAAATTATTGCATATATTCTTCTAGGTGTGTGTAAAAAGCTTCACAAATAAACTAAACATTTTGTTCACAGGTGCTCGTATGGTGGAAGCATCCGTCTACATATGGGTTTATATTTTGATAATTGTACTGCCACTAAGTGCCTTTCTTCTTGTCTGTCTGTTGACTCAACAGGGGTGAGTATTAACCAGCTCTTGAGTACTTACAATATCCTTGACACCGTTTTTATCAAACGCCTATCAAGTTTACAAAAACTTCTGGAGATCATGCAAGAGTACTGCTGTCATTAAAGTCAAAGGAAGACACACCAAATACTAATTTGGTCCAATTCCCCCCACCCCAAAAAATGCATTCTGTCTTTTTATTGGAAACATTTTCCATCTATTACATTTCATTTATTTTTACATTTTGTCGATTGTTTTGCTCATAAATGAAAGTGCTTGTGTTTTTTTAATTTGGGATTTAATAAAAGCTTCATCTTTATGTCCACCAGTGGTGTACTGCTAACTATTTTTGATACGCAAACCCATTTCTATGGGGAGGATGTGATTGAAGACAAGATTTTCCCAATAATATCTGCGTGCTAACTGACGGTTCAATAGAACTGATCTTTTAGATAAAGCGGCGGGTAATTACCTTTACCACACATTAAAAAAAAAACTCCTCAACAAAAAAGTAAAAGTTTACTCAGAATAATAAATGATATGAGATAAGATAAACTGCTTTCACTATATGTAATTTCCATCTGCCTCTTACAGAGAAACTAGTTTCCAAGAAGGGGCACTGGAGGTGGTATAGGTTTGTATTTCATACATGATAATTGCATTCAAATAGGCTAACAATCAGATGTAGCTAGCCACCACTTGATTGTTATATGAGAGTTCACACCAGCTAAAGTCTTCATACCTCCTCCAGCTTACATAAGAGAAGCAACAAACAGCTTGCTCGATTAATAAATTAAGTATGCTAAATATGGCTTACAGTCATGTTTCTGCAGAGCTATTTAACGATAATCAACACTCCCAACAATTACATCTTTACACTTTTAATTATACATTGTGCTTTTCTGTCTGGCAAACGGGAATTAATCGTGTTCCCTGGTGAATTGTTCTCCAAAGCATTAAGCAAAAATGTGTGGTCTATCTGTGATGACTTTTACTCTGAAATACCATGAAACGCACACACACACACACACACACACACACACACACACACAAAACAGAGATCAGCTTTGCTGGACTAAAATGTTTTATTTATTGTAATGCTTTAGTGGGGAAGACCCAGTTCATGCATTCATTATCATAAAGGCCCCGAGACATTCCGCACAAAGAGCGAGACGAGTTACGCGCCTTCTACGGCACCTCAAGAACGTGCAGGTGGAGGAATGACTCGCTTTGGCGACATGACAGAAGATGACAATGTCAAAGAACCGCCATCTCTAGCACATAAACTGTCCCTGAAGCAGACACTTAAGGGAGTTGTAAAGTGCTACACATCTCTGCGTTGTTTTCACTCTCATCAACTTGTTTTTAATATGCTACGATGAATGTGTCAGGGCCCCCAGGCGGTAAATGGTGGATGACAAATTTTACTGCAAGCAAACCCACTGGAGGCTGACCATATTGTACCTGTGCCGGGTTTCTTGATGCTCCTATTTATTGAAAAGCTCAAAGCTTGAAGAAATGCCTCTTTTGTCACCTTCTGGGTTGTATGTGAGCATGTGCTCGGCGGATGCAAAGTAAAACAGATGGTGAAGATTTTTGCAAAGACTCGATAAAAAAACACAGTGGAGGCCCTCTTTTCTATTCAATTATTTAGAGTTGAAGAAAGAAGCAATAGTATCAACATGTCTCCTCTGAAGCCCAAACGTTCTGGAGGAATGAATGACATATTTATATAGTAACCCATGCCGGATAGCCGGAAATGGAAACGCATACCTTCTAATGTATTTTGATTCACTGTGAACCTCCAAACTCAATGTCAAATTGCTGACAAAAGCACTTTTTTTGTCCAGTCAAATATATATTTTTCCTTTCTAGCATTCTAGAGAACTAAGTAAAAAACAACTCCATCCTGTTGCTATTAAATTACATTAAAGCTTTAAAAAAGTGAAAACTTCCACACCTCCAACAAGCGTATCTTAACTCTTTGCACTTGCGCTTGATAACATAAAAAGGTGTCACTGCCAAGCATTGGGGTAATGCTTCTAATTATGTTGAACTCAAATAAATAAATTATTTGCTTTTCACCAGGCGAGCGTGACAGGTTTGCCAACAGCCTGACAAATGGAAGAATCGTTTGCAAATGCAACGCGCATACATAACGTACAGCGGTGGAGAGCCTCAGACAAGGAAAGAGCTTGACAGCCGTTTTTTCCCCCTCCGTGTTAACAGTCTCAGTGCTCCTCTCAAAATAAAGCTCTGTTTGAGGAGTATAAGGTCTGTGTTGCAGTAAGCCTGATTGTGCAAAGCCTGATCTGGTATTCATTAGTGCTTATTACTTGTGACCTCACCTGCAAGTCGAGCCTGTCACAATTAAGCCTGTTCCTTTGGCACTTGCAAAGACTCTCCTCTGTGGCTATGGAAGACGACACCAGACAGACAAATTACACAAACTGAAGGTTTCGGAGTATGATGCGAGTTGTCATTGAGCTGGTGCATCAGTTAAGTCTACAGTACGAAAAACAGAGACAAAGAGATAGCTAGTTTGGCAGGGGCTTTCCAAAAGAAACCACTGTATCTGTGGGAGGAAAGATTTGATTATTAGTTTTTGCCACTAGCACAGATGAGAGGAGGAAGTCTCAGCGGAGAATAAGGAGGATGTGTGGTAGTGGGCGTGGAGCCGGCAGTGAGCTGATGTTGTATTCAGTGCTCTCCAAAGGTCAACCTAAAACTGTACTGTTGTTCCTTAAGGATGAATGGCGTACATTCATTATTAAGGCACTCTGTTTTAAAAACCCAGCAAGCTGCCTACGTAGGCCGCATTGTAAGGCTTCATAGGCCAGCTCCCAACACTGAGGCTGTTCCAAAAGGTTGGCTCCATGATTATGCCACTTTCAGATACCTTCTTTTTGGTAGCTTAAGCAAAGAAGGCAATTACAGAATTCATTGTGAGCTCTGCTGGATGAAGAAAGAGGAATTACTGTACTTTATTCAGTGCCAAAAGTATTGATAAAAACATTTAAATCCAATTAAATTCCAAGTTCTGTCATGAAATTCTAGATGGCACAGGCTGAGGGGTCGTTTGGAACACAAATTGATGATATTCACAGTTAAACTACTTGGCACAAGCTGATTGGTTCACGTTGCATATGCAGCCAATAAGCTTACTGCTTTACATTTAAATGGCTTTACATTTAAATTCCGTTACTCTGAAATCCTCCACCTTCCCCAACTCCACCTGCATAGATCTGCTACCTGTTATTTTATATGCTATTTTGCAGTAGCATTATGTCTTACTCACAGCACTTTATCGGCGTATGTATTGGCAGTAGCTAATTTTATGGTGTAGCAATATTATGGTCATTAAAGTATATTGTCACTAGCTTAGCAACATGCTAATAACAGAACTCCATTCTGTGGGAAAATAAGATGGTAGAATTACTGAAACAATTCGCAACCAAAAGTAATGTACCCGATATGTTGTATGTAGTAAAATTATAATTATGGTATTATGCTGTTAGCTTAGCAACATATTAACCAGTGTTGTAGTACTCAAGACTGGACAAGACAACTAAAGTCTGGAGTCCAAGACCATATTTTCTATGACTAGAACAAGACAAGCTCATTCGAGTTCAAGTCCAGGCCAAATGTGAATGCTTCTGAAAATATGGTCTTGGGCTCAATTTGGAACAGAGTTGAGTCTACAGCAAAGTTGAGACTACTACAACACTGATGCAAACACTAAGCTATCTTAAAATTGCCTTTGCTTGTTTGCTTGTCCTAGATGGTCTCGCAGTGTGGTTCGTTTAAAGGGGTTTTGAGCACTTTTTAGCTGGTCAGGTTGGAAGACACTATAGTTGGCCTCACAGCTGAACCCAGCTCGGCAAGACTGGAAGTCCAGCTTGACCTTCTGAGACCAACTTAATCCAGCAAACCATTTTAAGCTGGTTAAAATAATTGTTTCAACAGGGAGTACTATTTTTGCAACAAATAGCATTGATACCTTTGTGCATGCGTTCCAAATCCATCACTTACAAGGTTTCGTTTTAGTTGGGAAAGCAGTTGCCTATGAAGGCAGTAGACAGCAAGACAGCTTGCTAGTTTTTTAAGCTAATTTTACATCCAAATCCAGAGCAAATGTTATCTTAGCACTGCATTTAAGAATCTTCCAGAAATAGATTCACAAATAGGGTTCCAAAGTACAACAAGCTGAGTAATTAGGTGCAACGTGACTAATTGTGTGTACTCTAGTAAGATTCTTATCGCTTCAGTAGGGGAGGCCATTTGTGCAAACTGATTTGCCAATATTAAAACACACACACACACACACACACACACACACAAGATATGGACACAGACAAACACACACACCGGCCTTCTACCAAGAATATCTGTCTGCTCCAGAAGTGTCATATTATGCCAGTACATCTGTGTGAGATGCATTTTTTTTCATTATTATTAAGTATTCACATTTACAAACTAGCCCTGTTCACAGATGAAGTCTTACCTTATAAATTATAGATGCTGAAACAATCTCTAAAACATGTTCATTAAAGACAACGCTTTCTTTTTCTTTTTTTTTAAAAAGGGCACCGGCTCATAAATATTTCTTAAAAGCAAATTTCGTCACACACACACACACACACAGCGAAAAGAAAAGACTCCTTCCTCGACATCTCAAACATGTGAGAGGCATCGCATCAGCCTTCACTCGCAGACACGCAGAGGACACACACACCCTCGCACGCGGGGAGACAGAAGTGCGACTGCGTTCCTCTCTTGGAAGTGATGTTTGTGTGGATGACACGTATGATCCTTTAATCTCAGGCTCAGCTTGTTGAGCATCAAATTGAAATATCCTGAACAGATGTAAAAACACATGTGAGCCTCAACGCGCAAGCTGTGCCGAGCTTTGTTTCATCTGCTGATGATGGGAGCCTTAAGGAGATCTTTTTAAAATTTCATCACTATTCAAAAGGATAATTAATACGTACCCCCAGGCTTTGATTATGCTCCTCTTACTGTGTACGGCTGGTGTGGAGATAATGAGACACTCATCAGTCGCTGCCAGAGCTCCCCAACAAACGCACACAGTTTGCATAAGATACTTGAGATTCAGCAAAGGTAGCGGCGAGAGGTGCACCCAGCCCGATGCTAATTTTGATCGCGGTGAAACCAAAACCATCAGCTGAGTTGATACACGTGTTGCGGGTGTTGTGTTTACAAGGGTGCCTGTGTTGAGCGGTGACACTGCATCATCCTTGGGTCCTGTGTGGTTGAGCAGGGGAGGGATTTGGGAGATCTGGGCAGAGAAGAGTGATGGGCGTTTGGAGAGATTATAATGAAAGTTGTCAATTGGAATGCATTTTGGTGGCTATTTTCTCTGCTCATGAAAAAAAAAAATCTGACCTTTGACCTGCACATTCCCCTAACACCTGAGTTACAGGCAATTACTTAGCCGCTCTGTTCTCAACGCTGAGCCCTGACCCCTGGTTAGGCGCTATGAAGTGGGCTGCATAGGCGGTATAGCGTATAATATAAATTAACGTTTACTGTTAATTTAATACGGTAATACTGTTTAGAACCATTTTTATTTATAGGTTAGAACATTTGGAAGATTTATTGTAATGATTTTGTAATAATTTGTAAAAATATTATAACTAGGGTGACCATACATGCCATTTTTCCCAGATGCGTCCTGGTCAGGATTTCTATATTGATTTGATTCAAAGTACCTCAAGAGCGTTTCGAAAACATAAGGAACCGATGTCATACACCGATCGGTCTAAACACGCAAACAAAGCCAAATCCTAGATATTTTAGGCAATACAGAAATCCTGGCCAGGACGCATCCGGGAAAAATGGCACGTATGTCACCCTAATTCTAAATATTGATGAGATAGTTATCAAAAGGTGTGTGATGTCATACAAAAATGCTGGCAAGATTCAAATGAAGTAGCAACAGATTGTTCCATCTATATTGAGACATGCATCTAAAAGAAGCAAATTATCTAAAAACAAACCAAAGACATCTGATTGTGAACTTGCAGTTGATTGTAAGAAGGTGAGTTTAATCAGAGTAAATGTTTGGAAGTCCAGCATACGTCATCAAAAGAGAGGTCTGTTATTTCACTGGAAGGTTGAGTTATGACACTTTGAGAGAAAAAATAGATAGGATGGATTTACATTTCATGGCAACTGTAACATTACATTTAAGCAAATAAAATACATCTTTGTTGACAACTGCAAATACCAGCACTGCAGTTTTGTCAGCTGCCTAAATGCTGATTCAGACAAGTGTAGAATAAACATCAGCTGACCTGAGTTCAGTCAAGAACGCTATGCATTCATTTCTTGATATAATACATTTGACCTCATCAGTATGTATAAAGTAATTTGCCAGATTCACATATATATATATATATATATATATATATATATATATATATATATATATATATATATATCCAGGCGAAATCTCAGCATGACTACTAATGTAAAAAAAACAAAAAAACATAATGAATAAATAATACTAACTCAAAAATCACACATCTCAGCATGCTGTCCCAACATACAACAGATACCTCTGTTCTGAAAAAGACAGACTAATTAATTCCTATGGGTTAAAACACACACACATGTACACATGATCGCCAATCAACATAGTCATTACGACAGATGCCTAGCACACACACAGATGCACAACACGCACGCAAAAAGGTACCAAGATACCCAGATCTCCTGCTGCTGTCCAAATGATTATAGCCCCATTGACTCTTCTGCACAATGCATTGATGAAATTAAGAGTTGGATGGCAGACAAAGCCCTGCCAGTAGGAGAAAACTGAAGTCATTGCATTACACCAACAAAGGATGAGAGTTTCTGCTGTGACATACTTTTTAGGGCACACTGATCAAGTCAGCCTGGGGTCATTCTGGAGACAGACCTCTGGGCCTGACACAAGCAGTGAACTAAATCTGCATACTATCATCTGTGTGTGTGTGTGTGTGTGTGTGTGAGTACATGACTCTGGGTGGGATTTGGGGACACCTGCTGTAACCCATAGTAAACAGCATGGAGCTGTGTGCATTTTCATGCTTTAAAATCGAGATGAAACAGTGTTCGCAACCAATTTTACTTCATAATCTGATGTATGACAGGATATTTCAATAAGAAAAAAGAATATAGGACAGGCCTTGGTTATATCAATAGGGTTACATTTAAATTGATTTGAAAAGTACTTCTACTCGTTTATAAGTCGCTCAATGGCCTATGATTGAAATATATGTCAGAATGCTCACTGAATATAAACCTAACAGACCATTAGATTTCATTATCATTGATTAATCAAGTACCAATTGTTTCAAATAAACAACTTTTATTAATACATTTCAGCATTTATTAATTTAATTATATTTTTTATTTTTAGATTTTCGTTTGTATGTTTGTAACAAAGCATAAAAACTCTGACATAATAAGTACTGACTGTCATTGATGAACCATTTACAATGAAACCATGAAGTACTGAATTTGTGTCATATAATCATTTACTAATTAAACTGTTTTATCTTTTTATTTCAATTTCTATATATTTTTAAAACTCCTTTTTTATTATTTTTACATTTATATTTTGCTGTAATATATTTCACTTTCTTTTATGTAAACCACTTTGAATTACCAATGTGTATGCAAATATAATAAATAAATAAAAAATAGTAAGACTGACAAAGCCAGTGCTCTGTCATTGATGAATCATTCAAAGTGAAACCAGTAGAAACAATATTTACTTATTTCTTTACATTTTCATAAATATAAATAATTTATTAATTTAATTTCAGTTTTCTTCACATTTAGAGCTGTATTACACCACATTAGAGCTCCAGAGGTTTTGCTGTGACAACATTATACAAAAACAACAAACTAAAATTAACCATAGAAACTGACATAAAGTAAAGAGTGCTGTATGTTTTTGATGAACCATTCTAATTTATTATAATATATATATGGGTGGGATTTGACACCTGCATAAAACATAACATACAGCATGGAGCTGTGTATTTTTCATGCATAAAATCGAGAGTGGTCACAGGAGATTCTTTTGAGATGCCCCTTTACTTAATCTGATGTATGATCAGGATATTTCAACAAGATTCCAATACCAGGTGTAAACAGGCCTTGGTTTTATCAATAGGGAAGTGAATTGATTGTGAAAATGCAATGCCATTTATTTTCAGGTGGTAATGCTAATGAATTGAAATCAGCGACAGAAAGTTATGCATGTGAGACTTTCTTGTTAATCATTCACAATGCATACTCATTGACATATTTATGTCAGAAATAGATACATACATAAGCACTAGATTTTCTTAATAGAGCCATAAGGTTATTAATTTAGTTCTAATGTCTGTACTTTTTAGATTAGTGTTGATGTTCAGAACAAATACAATAGATTCGCTGACGTTCAAGCCCACATCAGTTAGGGGCTTCATGGTACCTTAATGCATTCTTATGTAAATGTGTTGGGTTGAGCCAGAAGAAAACTACATTTACTAATTAAATCTCATTTATTCTCCCTACTTTCAATATTATGCCTTTTGCAAGAGGTTTTATTTCTTTACAAGATTTATATTTTCTTAATATATTTGAGAGGCATCTGCAGAAATGACCATATATGAAACTATAATAAATACAATAAAAATAATTTGATCCAAGCCATCTGCTCTGTCATTGATGAATCATTCAAAGTGTAGAAACACTGGTTTCTGAAACAATATTTACTTATTGCTTTCTCAGACAGATAATAGCATGTCAGAGTCACTGGCCAAAGGGCCACATTTAGATTTGTATTTGTATGTTTTATTAATGTCTATTAATTATAAATTGTGATTGCAAGCAGTGGCAGCAGCCATCCAAGTGTCCTACAATTCAATTCGGTGCTTGACAGCGTACGAAATTATCTGTAGACAGATGATAGATCGTTAGTGGACTGAACATTTCCTATGCAGGACATTCAAGGACTTCTATATATCACACATAATAGTAAAGGAACAAGGTTTAAATAATGCCAACGTTTTGTAATTGCACGATTGAGAAACCGTGCACTTGACTGCATGCTAACAGCTTCGTGTGGACTGACAGTTCCTGTGTGCGCTAAGGCTTCTCTGGAGATGGGAGTTTCTTATTCTTCCCCCCTCAACTTGAGTGACAAACAGTGCGCCGTGCCTCCGAGCCGCGAGCTCGATCGGCCCTAACCTGCTCGCGCCGGTCAATGAGTGTCAATCAGGCCTCGCCCTCCGCTCGCATTCGCAACAAGTTCCATATCCTTAGAAAACAATTATGATTGGGCTGTTGTGAAAATTGATCCCCGGGTTGACGAGCTGCACGCACACATTCTTCTCTGGCTGGTGGGGTCCTGCCATGGGAAGCAATTACTGCTGGTTGCCAGCTGACAGCCTCATTCCAGAGTGAGTCAGGGCTGGCTTGATCCTCGGGCACTCTCTAGGCAAATTGTATCCTCGCACTCATCTCAAACCTCTTACCAACTGCTGGCTTCTATCAGGAAAATAGATTGTTCCTTTTGTTCCCAATGCATGTTGGGGAATGGGATGAACATGACGTTTCAACAGTAAGGAGCTGCTTTAATTTTAATGGGCCGCACTGTACGCCGGGTCAGAGTACAGGCTTCTGCCTGCAGACCTGGAGGAGGCCGGAGGATGGGACCTCCATCAACTTGACAGGTATCATATCACCCTAACAGTGAAGTGCAGAAACCACGTCCCAGGTTTTCGTATTGTTTGAGAGTCGGATTGTTCGACTAGACCGCTTTGGCAGTGATGGTTCGCTCATGGTGATATTTGTCAATTACAAACTTTCCAAAACGAAAAATAAAGTTTTAGTCTGAAAAGAAAAACAAGACTGTGCCTCACATGAATTTGTACAATCAAATAATTGTTACATTTTATGTAGCAGCTTATATTTGTCAATTTTGGAGATGGTACATAAATTTAAATCCAAGAAAGTGTGTATATATTTTATTAATAATATAGATATGGAACAGCCAGCGGTGGTCACCTAAAGTCAAAGCTTTTGTCTAATACAAAACTATGTCTTGTTAAAGGATTTATAATACTCTGCAGACAATATTGAGTTATTTAATATTTAATAACTTGGGCTAACCAGGAACTGCTCGTCAGATTAAATCATCATGTTTTTTTTTTTTACATACATAGGAACATTGGGGATAACAATCTCACATATTTCCAGGGATGAAATTCTTGTGGAACCAATTATGTTTCATTTAATCATTTAATGTAAGTCACAATAGTATGTTCAAGCTTCATTACTTCACAAAGGCTTCATGTTTCTTCCTCACTCAGTAATACTTACTCCCTCAAGGAATGAAAGAGGTTGATCCTTTTGGAACTACTGCAGGTTTTAAATGCGCCAAGACTCTATAAACAAGGGAAAAATTCAGTGAGTTTCAAAGTCTCATCTGTCAATTTACTTATTCATTTAATAAACACATCAAGAGACTGCACAGTGAACACTTTAATCATTGTAATCAATGCATGTAGCTGCATTCCTCTCTCTCGGTGTATTAGCAAGCACTAGAGAATAAATAAATTAAAATATATACAGACTTCAACTAATTATCATGCAAATACAGCAGCAACAAAGCATAGAGGGGCCGTTAATCTTTGCCAGCGCGTCGCTGCAATTCCCAGATGTGCTTACAGCTGTCCGTAGCACAATTAGAGACGAAGTGATGGTGTGTGTGTGTGTGTGAGAGAGAGAGAGAGAGAGAGAGAGAGAGAGAGAGAGAGAGTCTGTCACTTACTCATTGTCAAATTAATTCGGGTTTAGCTCGCCCTTGTCTCAGCAAGCAATACAGCGCGTGACCTGCCTTACCACACGCGACGCCACTGTCGATGTCTGATTAGTGAATGAAAGTCAGTCATTCGTGTTCCCCCACAGTCTGGTCATTTCGCAATGAATTCGGATTCGTTCGCTGTAAATCGGGTTGAGTACTCCTCGAGGCACCCGTTTGACTTGTTTAACCATCTATTTCAAACATGTTCAAACCGCAAAAGCATGTTCAATGAACACGAACGTGAACATGAACACATGTTCAAACGCAAACCGACTAAAGGGCGAAAACTAACTTTACTTGTAAATGCTAATTATATCTTGATTCCAAATGACTGTGTTTTTATGAGCTAAACCATTACGGCATCAACTTGTAGTCAAGGACACATGAAATAAATAAAAAATACGCAGGCCTACTAATCAAAAATTGCACACACTTTTATCGTAGTTATTTGCGAGTATATGCGTATGGATGTAATTATACCTTTAATTATTACATAAAATCATAATTGTTGTTGAAGTGAACTGTTCGAAAGAACCGATTCGCGTCAAAAAGCTGGATTTCTAGCAGCTCGCGCTCACAGCCATTTAATCACCTGACCTGTTGCGCAATGTCACGCGACCTCAGGGCACGGGGTTCCGCGATGGATGCATTTGAAGTTGATTGGGGCACGCGCTGGTGGTGTCAACATTACAGGATTTTAATTGACTTTTGGAGATGAGCTGCAGTATACAAAGGAACCACCAAATGCTATCAAGAACTCATCAGCCCAGACGTTTTGTCCATGCGTGGTAAGAGTGAATAGGGCAGGGGCATGCCATTATGCCGCATGTCAATCCAATTTGTTCTCCCATGCATAAAGATAAGTTGAATACTGCAGGTGCAGTTTGCATCACATGGTTTTGTTTGCAATATAGTGGCAAGCTGATTGCTTGTGCTAAAATTGAGAAGATGGATATATCATTTTAATTTTTTATTGTTTTTATGGGAAAAAATAACCCTCATGCTTTAAAACTTGTGTTTCATGTAAACTTTTGTTTTTGTCCTATCCACACATGTCCAAATGGACATTGTATTGTTTGTATTGATTCTATAGAGTGCAACTGTTGGCTTCTGAAAAATAAAAAATAAAAAATTAAAGAACACTTGAGCACCCACCTACTTCCATGAAGCACTGCGAATGATGTAGAGTCAGTTTCCATACTACACTCTCATACTACTAATATACTTGTATGCACAATATGCATATTTAGCAATAAATGTGAAGTATATTGTTTCCATATGTAAACAACATCTTTAAATAAATAGTTTCTAGCAGTAGTAATGTCATTTGCTTCATGGGATTACTTTTTTTTCAAATTGAAGTTTATAATGTGGTGATTTACCTCACATAGCTGATTGGTTTGTTTTGGTTTGGTTCGGTTCATGACTTGTAACTCTTGAAGACTTTTTTAAAATCCCTAAGGAAGAGTCTGCTGAAAAGTAGATGACACTGTATGTTTATCACTTAGTTTTCATTCTATATAGTGTTACGTTACATACAGCTGCTTAACTTAACGCTACATAATGTGATAAGCAATCAGCAAAATACTTTCACAGTGTCTAAGTGTAATCTAAAAATACACTCCTCATAAATATTTAATATTAAATATCTTTTGAATGGCATTTATTGTGTCACATTACTTCTGGTTGGAAACTTGTTGCAACGCCGTGTATGTTTGAGCCATAATAGTGATGTTTCATTAATGGCAGTTATATTATTTTTGTATGTTTTGATACATTGAAAGTTTACTTTCATGTTGTTCCATGTTGTCATCCTTTCTTGAGATTCAGAGATGGTAGTTTGAGGAACAATGAGGATATTTCATTTTCATGTGAGTAACTAACAGCTTAAACCAGAATGTATTAGTGAATTGTTGGGAACTCTGCACTGCCATGGGTAAACTGTAAAGTTTGGTTTGGTTTGCTTATTTTTTTCCCTTCTCCAAAGATTTTGACAACCTACTGTATGATGTCTTTCCATCTAAAGCAGACAATAAAAGGCCTTTCAGTTACAAATATTTCGCTCTGGTAAAATGTTAGGCTCTCTCTATTATGCATACTATTGCATACATTTAAGTTACATGTAAACAAGTTGAGTTGAAAGTAGCTCAGAATTAACTGATAATATCATATTAGAAACAATTTTGAGAAATGTTACTGCTCTGGCACTTAACACAATTAGAGGCCTTATTGCAGCATTGTAAAATAAAGTACAATAAGTCACCCAAACCTTTAACGCTCCGCGAATGCTTCCAAATCCATTGGTAACCCACTTAAGAGGAATCAAATTCTCTCAGGTAATTACAGCTTCAGAGCGCCGTGCCCTTATACGCAAACTTATATGCTCCAACGAGGACTTTGCTCTGAAATTTTAATCACATTTTCCATCCATCCCTGATGAATTCAAAGTGTATGGCCCTGTTTTTCTGCTATGAAATCCAATTCGGTGAAAAACTAAAATCTAATTGGCCTCCTTTTGTTCATCACGGCAGTTACAGACCGAGCAAAACAAATAAGCAAACTGCGATTTATTATCAGCACTCTTATTATCATAATGACCTTATTTGCCTAAATATTGTCCCTATTAGTCCAAGAGAAAGTATGGAGTCCAGTGCGTAATGAACCGCCGGGGTCTTAAATCACACTAGGGATTTTGACATGCCTTTTATTACTTTTACACTAAATGGAGGAAATGATGTGGTTCTTGTTGGTGATTACTTAGTGTCTCCTTGATGTCAAAGTGAAAACTGTATCCTCTTTTAATATTTGATTGTTTTTTCTGACGCAATTTTATCCAATTCATCATTTTGTCTGCTAATTTACTGAGCTTGTGACACTTTCAGTGATCTGAGTTACTGCATAAGTGGACCTTCTAAGATGATGTTGTCGTTTGATGTCAAATTTCCTTTTGGCAAATTGACTACATTGAGGGAAAAGAGTTTGTGCAAAACATCTTTCCCTCATTTCTCAGAGTTTCAAACCAGAAGAACTCTATAAACAACAGCGAGCACAACACTTGCGGTCTTTTCATGTCTCAAATGTTCATATAGGCTAGTTTCCACATACATATATATGTGTTTATTTCTTAATGAGGCCGCCTATTAATGTACTTTATTTTGGTCCATTTTAAAATCAGTTAAATCTATGCATGTTTGCTCTTGCTGATCAATTAATCCACGTTTGGCCTGAAACAAAACTTTAGCGTGAGCTGGTTGCTTATTTCCTACTTATCTATATCAGAGTTGCGTTAGGTGGTAATGTGCAGGCTCAAAAGTGTGACATTAACAGCATAGTTGTCATAGCTTTTCTCGCACGCTCCGTGAACTGGGCATGCATTCTTGTGACACATCAAGCTCGTTAAAATAGCTGGGAAACTATTGGTGGTGAACGCGAATACAAAATAGCGGGAAACGGTGTCTGTCTATAACCAAGACAAAAGCCAAAAAAAAAGAAAAGAACAAGAAAGCGAGGCACTGAGAGAAAGATATTGAAGTCTGATTGCTCTCCGTCTTTGTCTGGATTTGTTTCCCTGCTTGTTATTATTACGTTTAGAAAAACGACAATTACGCTGAAAAAATCAGAGGGGAATATTCATCATCTGCTCCACCAAATTGCATCAAGCTTATAAAATATTTCTTTCACTTGTTCAAAGGCTTGTTAGCACTTAAATTCAATTACTGCCGACTGTAACAGACTGTCAGGACTTTTTAGCAAATCATTAGTCAAGGTTTACTCCTGGGCAGAGAACAGCCGCTTGACAGCCTTAATTGTTGTGAACCATTTAAAGGTCTGCTAATGAAGCAGGGCTATATTCGGCCAGTAGTAGTTGGCCCGAGATTGACATTTCCAAAACTTTGGCAAGATCAAAGTGATACGGCGGAGACCATTTGCTAAATTATCAGCTCGAAATTAAGCCCGTCTGCGACCTTGCTTTTTCCATCCGAGCTTTTCTAAGATGGAGGGGAGGAAAAGGTTACCCTCAATCTCAGTGCCTTTCATCTAGAAATGAAATAACATGGAGATATATGAATTAAATATTGTCTTGGAGGAAGAGGCAAAGAGACGTTCATCTTGACATGATGACAGCAGCAGAATGTTGTGTGGAAGGCAGGGGTTTGATTACCGACGACAGCCAAAGAGCAGGCAACTTGACCAATCGTAGCAGAGTCAATTGCTTCATAAATAAAGCATTGTTGTTGTCCTCTATAAACTGCAGAGCATTTTAAAATCCTCTAACCTATCTCAATGTTGTTCTTCCTTCTATGCTTGAGAAATGAAATAGTTTATTGTGTTGAAATAGGAAAGACATTCACGGGGTTCTTGAGGGATGTAGGCCTATTTCCTGCATTATTTAAATGCAGCCTTCTAGATACTGTGTTTTCCCATGTTTCACACTAAAGTCCACACCCAATCCGTTCAAATAATGTATTTTAAAGCTCTTAGCAGCTGCTTTGCTACATGATGTAATAAGAACATACTAAGCTCCTTTGTAGCACTGTTTTGGTTTCCCCCGTCCATTCCTTTGTACCAGTGGCGATTTGTTCGCTCTCTCTTTTCTTTTTGGTCATTGCTGCATTCTTCAGAGCCATCTAAAGTGGTTTCGTATTCAATTGGTCCCTTGATGTCACATTGGACAGATACTTGGATGGAAAATGGGGGTAAGAGTGTTTTATGTACTTATTAGCTTAAGTGCTAAATCACAGCTGTTCCACAGAGCACGTTTAATAGTCGTTTTTGAAACTTAGCACATGAAAATCCACCTGAAACTTCACAGTGACATTTCCAAAGTGATCCTTGGCGAGTAGCTAATGACATGCAAAGGGTAATTCAGACAAAACCTGTGTGACCTGTACGTGGCTGAATAAGTAGTCGCGATCCTCTCATTAGAGGCTTTTCCCACGCATTTGATCCATGAATTACCTCGAGATTTTCTGGGAGGTGTTTTGGTAAATCCCCGCGCCTGTGCAGATATGCTTGTTGGTGCTTTCACATCAGTGGAATGTGATACACTCTTTAGTGTGACTGACAGGACGCAGCACAATGACTCACTTATGGCATCTCCACACCAGTGACCCACACCAGAACACTTTTGCTCTGAACCCCACCAGCTGGCGGCCTGCAAAACAGAGAAGATTAAATGTTCCGGATCACGGCTTGCTGTCGACGTATTGATGGAACCTTTTAAAGGCGAAATTGTTGCCGAGTGAATGCGTAGTGCACTTGGCTGATGTCATTTCACAGCTGTTTGCTCAATTAAGCTGTGCAATGGCACGGCCCCCACACTTTACTCATTTGCTCTACACATCGGTACCTCCTCTACAGTTAATGCCGAGGCCTTTTTTCAGGCCTTGTGACCTCTCATGAGCACGGGTTCAAAAGATTTGACTTCACTCATCACATTGTTAGGCTGTTGAGAGAATTGCTCCCCTTGTTGCTAGTTGTCCATCAGTTCTTCTCAGACTAGCTGTGGTTTTTGCTCCTATATCTGGCTTCGCTTCAATTAACAGACAGCTATTGCAGCTGCTTAAATGCTTTGTCTTTTGAGATTTTAAGAGCAGCCTCTTGTTTAAGATTTATCATTCATCAAGCAAAAGCAAGCCTTTTGGTGCCTAAGCTTGTGGTCGCAGCCTTCGCTCCATCAACCTGTGTGTCCTCACACTTTGCTTAAGCACTCGGATGATTAATGAATTCTGTGGCGCACACCTACCAGCAGCTATTAGCATTGATTTATCTTGTATAATATTCCAGTCTTGTCAGTTACATCTGATCACTGTCAGCTTGCTGTGATTCATTTTGTGGAATTGTAATGTGTACTTTTACAAAGATTTGGAAGAAGTGGAAATTATATTGGTAGAGAATGAGTTTGAATAACTAATGATGATCAATGAAATGTAAGAGTGTCCCAATGAAAATATAATCTTTGAATTGAATGACTCTACAAATGGCATGTGCTTTAACCATCAAGGAAAAGGCAATGATATAATTTAAACCATGAACCAACTGACTGTAATTTTTTTAATTCAACAAACCTGAGTGTTTTGAGAAAAATCTTATTACAATTTTTTTGTGTGCAAAAATTCATAATCATGCATTGTGAATTCTAATTTCATATTTTTTTAAATTATGTGATTTAAAGAGACCAATACTAGCAGTGAAGTTGATTTAAATTAAATGAAGTTAACTATGTTTAAATTAGGCCTATCTGATTTTAAGAGGCCAATATTAATAAGCTGTGGCAGTTTTAATTTTTGTCCCATTAAAATGAGTATGTAAATAAAGGGGTTTCATAATGTCACTTTTTCCCCTTCATTTTCATATTAGGATAGTTGTGTCACTCAGAGTTCTTTGACTTTATACCCCTTAAAAATTATCACACTGATGACAAAAAATTGTCATGGTTAGTGGCATATACTGTATACCCATTTTATCAATGACAGTGATCATATTTTAGTCTAATGTGCTTCATTTCATATAAGAATATTCTATATAATTATAGGTGGAAGAGGAAATCATATTTGCAAACTACCATCTGAAGTGCCACCATCATCAGATGGAAAACGTTGCCGAAAAGGCTAGTAGACTCCGCACAAAGATTGAGCAGATCTTTTTCCTCCCCTCCAGATCCCCTCTGGAAATACTTCCCAAAAAAGACGTACACCACATGGCCAGAGCTTAAGTCACTCAAAGTTATTGGGTTTTGACAGTGTGTGCCATCGAGGCTTTACCCTCAACAGGTGTTTTACATTCCCGCTCTAGAGGGTGGCCTGCAGACTGTAGCCCACAGAGGCTGTACGCTCTGCCTTAAATTGTTCCCTCCTCTGCCATTTGGCCAATGGGGTTACAGCAAGACATCTCACACTCATATCTTTCATTGCTACTTCAGACAACACATGTAGAGGCAACAGAGAGCCGAGCTGTAAACGTCAGACTTTGAACCATGAACCTGCCAAATCCTGCGATATGTTACCATCCTCAGTGAGCCTGGAAAGACTTTGCATTGTAGCTTTTATTTTTCAGCCGTTCTATATCCAGCCCTTGAGTTTGGCGCTCAAGGAGTTCTGTATACCCCCCAACCCACCTCCCACCGTCATCAAGTATTCCACACTAAAGCGCAATGGAATGTCAAGACGATGATAAGAAGCAAGCTGCGAGCTGTCAATGCCGTCCTGATTAGGGAGCGAGGCTGAGGTGGGATCCGTAGCTCGAGTGAGCAAATCTCGAATGTCCTCGCAAAATATTTCCACTAGCAAATCAAATGCAGCTGTATGGCGGGATCTGTTGCACCTGAGCTCCAAACAAGAGGAGACTTTATTATTATTTTAATTAGGTTCTTTGTGTTTAATTTCCCTAGGCTTACCCTTAGTCAGTGCCGGTGTGAATGAGGAAGCGTGCACTTTGAGTGCCGATACCCCCAAGTGATTATAGCGCAGGTAAAATAGCTGGCATGTATAAAATTTCTCTTATTAAAGTCAATACATATACATATGTCTGATGCATAATTTATACCAGCAGCATGTAGCGCCTACATGGGAGAATAGCTTCACAGACTTCAGACTTTTTTATTGCCTTCAAAGTGTTTTAGAAAGAGCATCAGGCTTTAGAGGGAATTCTGCCGAGCTTTCAGCAAACACTGATTTGGGTGAACGTCCCAAATGTAGTTTCCTGCATTTATTTGACCAGGATACCAAATATTTAGAGACAAAAGTTTCTTATTCTTGCATAGATTTAGTCAAATCTGCACTGCACTGTTATTAACACATTTGTATTTTTTTATAGCATATTAGAGTACTTAAAATGGATGTACAACCATAAAAATAGATTAAGCTTTTATAAAGCATTCCACACGGGAGTCCTGCTTTACCAATTTCTTAAGGGAAACGCTGTTCTTTAGTTATTAGTCGGGTTCCTAGCCATTTACATGTTTGACAGATGCTTTTATCCAAACCGCTTACATTGTATTGAAGATATACGTTTCATCAGTTCATGTATTTCCTGGGAATTGAACCCATGATCTACTAGAGTTTTAATGCCACATAGTTTTCCCTTCTTTGGGATATCAGAGAAAAAAAATGATACATTAAAAAACCTAAGAATTTAGATATAATTGGCAAAGAAAACCAGACAAATTTTCTATACTTATAAACTGCTAAAATAAATTCCATGATGTGCATAACATGCCATGTGATTGAATAATTTGTTCAGAGAAGAACATAACATCTAAAATGTTTCTGTCATCATTTTGAAGTAATTTATTACATTTATTAAAAAAAATGACTTCACGAGTGCTAATGTCTTCCATTTCTATTTTGTGGTAATTTTTCTGTCTTGAACTAAAATAATTTAAACACTTTTATTTGAAATTTGCTTTTGCATAAATTCAATTCTCAACTTTGATAGAAACAGCTATTTTTGTCAACTGAACAAATGCAAATGAAAGTCTAAAGCTAGATTATAACCAAAGACAAAGCAATCTTTGTTCTCGTCCATAGTTTGATGTATGTGCCTGATGAAAGGTTAATGGGGCAAAACAACTCAATTAAAAAAAGCAACAGTTTTGGTTCCCATAATCAAAATTGTGGCCACTCTGTTAAAAACATAGTACATTCCTCTGTTTAAGCACACCATCTGGCCCCTGAACAGACAAAAGTTTGCTTTCACGTTAGATGTTTATTGCTCTGAAAGATTGATGCGGCTAATATCAGCTTTCACGATGACAGATTATCATCAGCAGTTAATCAGCGCTATTAAGAGATAAATATCAGTAATTTAATCAGTACAGTAATTTCTTTAGCAATAATACAATTTACAAATGCAAGTGATTAAGTAATTAGCATACATCGCTCCAGATAACATTCCCTCAGAGTTCCGAGCGTCTGGTTTCTGTAGATCTCTCTGGTTGATTTTAGTCTCCCCTGCAATGTTTTTTTTTTTTATTCTTGTCTTTTTTGTGAATGAGAATTGTTAGTTCTTGGCCGAAACCCAAAGCACTTCATAAATGACCCTCGCCTTTTTTTTGAAGGCCTTCTTTAAGTCCGCCGTTAAGTCCAGCCGTTTTCAAGTTAGCGTGGACATGTTGCACAAGTGCTGCACACTAGGGAAATGAATGCCTTACATTAAATTCAATTGAAAAATTATGTGCACTTGATAAAATAAAGCCTGGCTCTGGGCTGGCATATCTAAACAGCTATCAAGGATCCCTTTGTTGCTCTTCAAGCAGCGCCCGCCTGGGGCAAGTCCTGGTTTCAACATTCTAAAGTTATACTCCTTTATTTACAAAGTAATTTGTCGGTTAGTGTTAATTTCCTAAATGCGACATAAAAGGAGTGCGGCGGAGAGAAAGTTTTGGGAGAAAATCATAAAAACAGCCGAGAATCAGGCAAATTGCTAACATGTGTGCCCTGCTGCCGAGGGCTGCCTCTGCGTGGCTGTTCCCGGCCCTCTGAGCATTGGCCAGTTACGTTTGAAGGGTGCAGTTCTTTAATGAAGGGCTAATTTTTATTGCCACTCCATTGACTTCAAAGCAGTTCAGGTTGCCAAACATAATTTCACTGGAGGTATTTTCAGGTGCACTGCAAATAGTTCATAAATAATTTCCCCATTAGGCCCGTTCTTCTCGCGAGCGCCACTTTTTGGGGTTGAATGTTTCATGTGTTTGTCGGCATGCCTCTCTCTTGGGTCCTCCTCCACGAGCCCACAGGAGTCAAATGCCACTTAGTAGATCTGCGAGTTGTCCGCTAGCCTTCAGACAGGACTGCGGCATCGGACGTGTCATTTACTCGCAGGGAGAAGCCTGATTAAAGGATTAGTGAATTAAAATAAATCCGACCCAACAAGGCTAATGGGGGATGCCTTATTGCACATGACCAGGCTGCCACTTTCAATGCGCTCTCAATACTGTTGTGGAATGAAACGCAACATCCCTGCACCCTGCTTTACCACGATGTTGAATTATTGCATTGTTCGA
Source organism: Gymnocypris eckloni scoliostomus (assembly GCA_027564155.1). Taxonomy (NCBI): domain Eukaryota; kingdom Metazoa; phylum Chordata; class Actinopteri; order Cypriniformes; family Cyprinidae; genus Gymnocypris; species Gymnocypris eckloni. The sequence continues at coordinate 7,896,646 of CM050425.1, read as the reverse complement.
AAATTTCACCCAGCACATATATAATCAGCCGTGGAGTCTTTGTTACTCATGCAGCAAGTCTCAAGCAATTAAAGTTGATGAAAGAATTGTGTTATGAATATTTGTTATGATTGTGATTAGATTATACGTCTGATGATGTGTGTGTGTACATGCATATTTGGCTCATTCAGGGAAAACCTCTTGAACACATTTATTCACAATTAGGGGCTTTTTAGTGTATTCCAAAAAGATTTTCCTTAAAGTAATATTTAGAGTTCATACAAGTTAACTATGTTGATCACTACAAAAATAAGTTTGACATGTTCCTCCTTTTCTTACAAAAAAAGCTATAATAATGCACATTTTTTTGGGTGATTATAATTTTTATAAAAACATTTATTTTTCTTTTGAAGCTAGATTTATATAGAGCAATACGTTGCTTATATGGCCATATTAGATTTTTTACTTATATGTTGCCATGACACTAATATTGGAAAAGGGAATATCATTTTCTAAATGAGTTTTTTGTGAGTGCTGCCAATTAAAATTAACTTGTATTGAACTTGAAAAATTCCTTTAATACAACCTAGGTGCTTTGTTGCATTACTGAAAATATATTTCTAGTCATGCTCTTATTTGCATCTGAAATGTAGTTTTCCTTCTTTATGGCATTCAGTTTTCTCATATAATACACATTTATCCTCCTTGTCGATTTGAGATTTTAATAGATTTTGAGAGACTTCTAGATCCAGGCAATGAAAGTCTTTATTGAACAAAAACTAGCAATAAATAGAATAACGGCATCAAAGCACATGTTTCACATTCCACCACATTCTGAAAGGATTATATGAGACTTATGGGGCCATGCCTTGACTTAGCAAGCTATTAAACATGTTTCGCCAATGTCAAATGCTTTGTGAAGAACTTCATAAAAACTCTTTTGATAGGTAATAACATGGAGGAAGTAGAGCTCTGGGATTTTTTTCTCTGGAGCACTCGGTCACAAACATAAAAATGCAGCTACAGACAAAAGAGCATGAGAGCCTAATGCGTTTTTCCCATTATTGTGTGTAAAGTATTATTATTGTTTTTTTAATTACATTTCTGTCCCTGCAGCAGACTGCAACATTTGAGGGGGAAAAATGGAACACTCCTTTTATTGTTACCAGGCAGGTATTTGGCAATAAGGCGCATTGGTGTCATTGTACACGTAACATGTTTAATGTGAAAACAGACCATAAATCATGAATCATTGCAGTGATATTTGATTATACTCCATAATTGCTGTTACCCACGCCAGAATTTTCAGCTCGTGCTGGCATTAAGTGCAATCTGCCCTGTAAACGGTTATAATGGGAAACATCGCTAACATTTGTGAGTTTATAGCTTATCATGTGTTCATATTGAGATATATTTGTGCTTTTTGTTTATATGTAATATAGAAATGATTTTGTCGGATATATTGAGGCTCTTTTATTGTTTGGTTTTGTTTACTTCGATTCAAAGCCATTTTTAATATTCCTAGACTTTAAATTTCCTCCCAAAATGAAGAGAACGTTAACCTGTCTGGTCAGATACTGTGTAATGAAGCTGTGTCATTGTTTACAGGCTTAAGTACTTTAGCCTATTTTATATGTATTTGGCTCTATAAATGGAAATATGTCAGCATATATACACCATCTTCAGCTGAAGTCGGCAAAGTTTGGTTCATGAGGACTTTAGAGACTCCATATAGGTCCCAAAAACATAGACGCCCCTAATAAACGCCTAATAGAAGGTATGTTCTCAATGTCAAGCCAGACAGATAATAATATGGCACATTTGTGTGGAAACACCATAGTGATGAAGTCCACAGGGTTTTGAAAGCGTACGTGGTGTGTATTTTTCAAATTGGGTGAAGTATGCTTGTTGGAAAATGCTGTTCTCTTGTGGGTTCTTTTTTTAAAGATCAAACCACCAATACAAGACTGATTGTTCTTGTGATTCATGACTGCAGTCTGCCTAATTCCTCTAGATACACAAACACTTAATTAATGAGTCATTATGAGAGGAAGGAGAGCCCAGGGTATCTGTTAAACACATTCACAGATTGGGGCTAATGAGTTCTGTCTGTGCACAGTATGCCCATTATGGGATTGGCGCTGACTGGTGTTCCACCTCTGGGTGGCGTCGGTGCTGGGATACTCGCTGGGCAGTCCTGCAGGGCCGGTTGGACTCCCAAGGGAGTGCTGAGGCCCTCAGCCCATGCTTATCCCAGCTACAGGAAATGAGAGCCTGACCTCTACTGTGGGAGGAATAAGGGCCATCTGAAACCTGGCAGGGGAAAAAGTGCATTTATCTTTCCCACAAAAAGCTTCATCTAATTGTAGCACTGAAGTACATAGTTTCCATCATAATCCATCTCTAAAGGAGTGAAGAACTGGAATAATTTTAGAGTATGTAAGTGGTGAATCTTCTTGTAATAAATACCCAGGAAGAGAGCCAGAATTGTTGCCACATTGGGTTTTGTCCTGTAATGCAGAACTTAGCAAAGGGGCTTTTATTCCCAGACCCGGTTCATTATCCTAACCCGTGTTTCAGAATGCAATTTTGATTCAAAGCCATTTTTAATGTTCCAAGACCATCCTCATAATAGGGCCCTCCCAAATGAAGAGACGCTTATTATGCATGGTCATAATTAATCCAAAAAGATCACTCACTTAATCGTTCACATCAGACCCTAGAAAATCTTCTCTAGATTTTCTGCTGCTTTCTGATCATAAATAATCACACAAAGAGACGCTCAATTAGGTTTCCATCAAAAGTCCTGGCATTATGTTGGGGAAAATCCTCTAACTAGTCAGGCTACATGCGTAATTGCTCTCCAGTGACTTTGATATCAGTCTTAAGCTGGAGGTTTAACTTCTCCTAATGACGGCTTCTTTGAGGTAAAAGTTCTCCATAATTGCAATTATAATTATCTGTAAAGTTATTTTTTTGTCCCATAACCTTTCTGCTGAGTTGCTATTGGTAGCATTCAATGTACATTAAATTTTGCTTTGTAGTGTTGCTTTTTGTGTCATTTTGCTGTGGAAAGTCTTTAAACCATTTTTTTAGTTTTGAAGTTTTGTAGTGGCCTGTCATTAAACTTTTTTTTCTTTCCATTTTTGCAGTTAAGTGTTGTGTAATGACTTTTATTTTTGTGCCGTTTTGCATTAGTGCCGTTGTGAATTGAAAACAGGCCCAAACTGTTTCATGTAATTCCTAACCGAATGTAAAAAGACATGAACTGTTTTTAATTTTCCACATATTAGACACACAAATAATAGTGCATATTTTAAAATGTTATTTGCAAATAGTTATTATTTACCAACTAGAATTAGACATAGAATTTACTTTCACCATTATAATTTGTTCAACATTTTTAACATTTATTTTTGACTTTTTTTTGCATAATTGATATTATTTGATCTATTGTTCAGTTATTTTACCTAGCACTGTCAGAAAAAACGTAAAGAAAAGTGAAGAAACAGTTTTAATATTTTGCTACATGCTGCTCTTCTTTCCACTAGGAGACTTCAGGGAAGAAATTGTAATCATCTCCAGATTTTTATACAGATTCTGTACACATCTTGTGGCTGTGTATCAACGTTTGAGCAGAAATTCACTCTCAATCTTCATTCTCTGAAACATCATGTCATCCTAGCCAATCAGTGATAAGGGCTGTAACTAGATCTGGTTAGACTCCTCATGCTGGTGAGCCCATTACTGCAAGATATGCCAACCCAAACCCATGTCTTTGTTTCGTCTTCCGCCAACTAAGATTACTGCGTAAGGATTTTTCCCTCAAGTGCAAGAAATTGCATTGACCTCTTCTATCTATTGCTTCCATATGCAAGCAGTTATCTTTCTTGCAAATGGAAATGAGACCCAAAATTGCAACAAATGGGGCCATGCCACTGAATGCAGATGTTTCCCCTTTTTGCGGAGAGTACACATGCCCGATTGAATTAACGTTAACCCTTCTGTTGACGAAACAGACATCTCTTTTAAAGTCTTTCCCCAAATTTGTTTAGAGTTGGACCCAGCAGAACAACTAGATCTCACACAGGAGTAAATAACCTGTGATTGTATTGAACACGTGTTGAGAAGTGCTCTCCCAGGGCCCTAGCAGGGGATCCTCGTGTCCAACAGTTCACCAGCTTCACCCCTTCGCTGAGTAAAATAGTGAGATTTGAGGAAAGCCACCTGTTTGTGAGGCGGTGGAGGGATGAAAGTGGTCAGTCGGGTGGAACGAGCCCGGGGGGATCCTAACAGGTGCTTCCTCTGCTCGGTGCTGGGAATGCAGTGCTATAATGTATGGAAATGGGCACAGGAACTCGCACACTTTGACTCTCTCTGCCCTAGCATATAATGAGGACAACTTATAAAACAGCCCTGAAGATAATTTGCCAAATTGGTTAAATGTTGCTCAGAGCCGTGCGTGTTAATGGCCTCCATTCGAAACTGGGATCGGTCACCTGAATGCAGCGCAAACGCTGTTGTTACATCGTAAATCTTTTTACCCTGCAGTTTCGCCAATATAGAGCGCTGTAACTTTGTTATCTAATCTATTTTTAGCACAATGAGATTAGGCCACTATTTAAACTTAAGTGTAGTATTTAGCAAACCGTAGACCGTAGCCGTTATTTTATTATTTTGAATGTATTGCCTACTCTTTCAGTGTTACAAATAACCTGTTTCCTTCTTGGCACATAATTCATCCTTGTGGCCCGGCTACACAGGAAGTATCTGTTCTATTTCCAGCTCAGGTCTCCCCTCCTTCACTCAGTTGAGTCCCAGGGCATAGCCTCCAAGTATCCAGGCACAAACAGCCTCTAACCCCATCATTTATAAGACCGTCAGCTCAATACACTCAAAAGTTATATATACACGCAGAAAACATGCCGAATTGGAACATACAGGTGCTAACTTATTTCACTTTAGCTTTTCCTGTCCGCAGTAATGAAGAACAGGTGAGGGCTGGTGCTTTAATCAGCTTGAGAGTAGGGCGCATGGAGATTTGCTGCTTGTTGAAAGGCACGCTGTCCACATGGGGTTGATTATAGGGGGTAGAAGGGAAAATCAGTCATGAGCAATTGTTTTCCCAGTCGCCATGCTCAAAACAGAATAACTTGCACATCTAGTGAAAGGTGGCTGATTCTGACCTCATCAAAGTCCCACCAACAAGATTCTCAATGGCCAAAGCAGACGTGAGGGCTCTCTTAGTGTCAACTTACATTGCGCGACTGTGAATCTCACGCTAAGTTTAGCCCTTCATCTGTTCGGCTGGTGTGAATCATTCTGAGTGACTCATAACTTGAATAATGACATCATTATTCAAGTGTTTCTGTCACTTCTGAGGAGTGGAGTCCAAAATGTTTATGATGACTGCTTTTTGTTAAGTACATTGTAAAAGAACAGAGGTGAAAATGTATCAATTCAATTCTTTTTTATTATTATTATTATGCAAACAGACATACTATTTACAGGTGACAAATCAAATACAAAATAACCAGGGTCAACAAAACATACATGACAGCCAACGTGTGTGTGTGTGTGTGTGTGTGTGGAGGGTGGAAGTATATAAACAAAGGAGCATGTAGAAAAGTACAACAGACATAACAATAGTAAAACACCATTATAGTAATGATGACAATAATATAATTAATAACAAATATTAGAGGATGGGGGATGATTAAGGTGATAAGTCATAGTAATAATAGTAGTAGCAATAATAATTAACTCCATTATTAAGAATCACAATGAGCTTTGTTGGCCAGGTATGTTTACACATACGAGGAATTTGTTATAGTGACAGAAGTGCCACAGTGCAACAGACTGACAGCAACAGGACACAGACAAGAAAAGAACAATATTGTATAATAGTGTTATGTTTTCCATGTTTAATGTCTAATTAAACATACAATTTTTAATGAGGGGAAATAAGGGGAAAGTTGGAGGATCAGGAAGAGGACAAATAATAGTAGTAGTAGTAATACTAATTTGTAGTAGTAGTAGTGATATTAACGACACCAACAACAATGTTAATAATAATAATAATAAAGCTATAAATAGTAAGATATTGTAAGGCTGCCTCTGGGCCCTCCGTGAGCACGGCATACGTTAGACATACGACGGGCCATCGAGGAGAGGTGCTGTGGGTCAGTTGATCAATTCAAGTCTGTAAGGAGAGATCAATTGTTTTGTCATACGCTGATGAAAATGATGAATTAATTCTATTAAGTCACAAGCTGTTCCCTCTCACATAAATATTCTGACTGGGATGCACAATATATTGGTATTATATTGGTTATTGGCTGATATTGGAGTTTTTTATGTAGAGATTTGTGTCAATTTTTGCTTGGTGTATCGATTGAATTCTTCATGCTCATTTCCCCTATTTTTGCATATAGATTATCTCATAATTCTCTCATAGTTACATAAACTATTTATTACTAATATTAAATGTAATCTGTAGCAAATCCCAGAATTAATATCCATATGTAATACTTTGCATTATAATGTTGTGATGGCTAATTTAACTTCAAACCAAAATTATATTTATAGTTTATTTATTTAGACAAAATGGTGCAAATTTTTGATATCAGTAATTTACCAGAGAACACTTAGAGAAAAGTAAGTCGCCTCACAGGTATCGGCCAGTAATTCAGAATTTCAGTTATAACATTACTGTGATTCGGAAATCATACAGCATTTATTCTATTTTTAGCGTCTATCATATTGAGCAGTTTTGACTTATTAAACAAAGCTGAAATGTGCAGTTTACCAACTTCAAACAAGTCTATATTTGATGGATAGTTGAATCATTTTCAATAGGGGAAGTAATACATCACGGCTATCCCGCCGAATCGGGAGGTAATTGTAATGTTTGGTAAACAGAAAGGATCCGGCTTCATTTGGCAGAGTATCCGTCTAACCACACAGGGTTAATTTTATTTGACGACTTCATATTTTCCCTGTTTTAACTTGGTTCTGGTAAACGTATGTGTGTGCTAGAGAAGTGTCAACAGACGTGCAATTACATTTGTTTACCCATTTGTGAAAGTGCTCGCCTGTTGATAAAAAATAAACTAGGAACTTTGCATGAGTGGAATCCAGTTAAACAGAACAAGGAGGTGTAGGAATATTCTTCTCACGCTAAGGATGTGTTCTGATGCTTCATGATTATATTTTAGAATTTTTTAATTGGCACAAAAATGAACCCAAAAAACAAAACAAATGCCCTTAATTCTTCACTCCAGTGCAAACTTACACAGTCAAGTTCCAAGGTTTTCCAAGGCCAGCACTGCCACTCTTTCCGATTCTCACAGGCACATACCAATAAGACCCCCAACCTTGGGTTGTTTACTTCCGAACACGCACACGAAGCAGCCGCTTCTGTCTTTGTCTTTACATGTTTTTTTGCATTCGCTTAAAATGCGCTGTTTGCACCGCATTTGTTAATGGGTGCTTACGGTTCCATAAAAGTTTCAGCTCATCACGAGGCCTGAACTTTTTGAGGTGATAAAGAGGTGAGAAAAGCGAATAATTCCAGGGTGATAAAAAGCCCACATAGAGATATTAAATTTAATCTACCTGGCCATGGTAGGCAGAGAACTTCGGAAGGTCATCGACAAGTAAATGGAAGGCATCGTTTCGCATAAAACTCCCCACCTGATCTGTGACAACACTACTTACCGTGTCATTCGGCTGACAAGTGGGCATCAGCTCCCATTACCGCTGCCCACGTCAAAGGTGTCAGGCAGCTTTTCAAACTTCTACTCTTCTCCGCCATATGAAAGTCGGTGACAGACAGAGTTACCGTCTCTGGACAGAGTGCTGCACTATGTGACCCGCTCCCATTAGGACTAAGAAAATAGTACGAGGAGGAGAGCTGTGGGAGAAAAGGATACAATAACAAAGTGCCATTTGGGTAGTCTATCAGAAGTGCCAGGGGACAATTAAGCTACTATTTTCTCTGCCCCCATCGGCCCGGGATCAGGCAGTTAAGTCGTTTCAGAGAAATCCTGCACCTGTAAAATTGCTGCGCTCCTCTGAATTATGGAGGGGGTGGTGTGGGTGTGAAAATAACCTGTCTTTAACCTCTGATCTCGGAACAGTGTAGGACCGCCGGCAATGGAAGATGCAGCCGCGGTCGAGGTGAAGATGAAATGAGCTGGAGTTCTTAAAAAAAAAAAAAACACCCATCGTACAGACATCTCCACTGCTTTGGTCAGAGATGAAAGCTTGACGTGTTCAAGTGAAAGGTAGACTGTAAATAATCACGCAGCCCTTTTTTATGAACTTGATGTAGATCAGTCCGAAATAGTTTGCCGATTGATTGTGTTAGTCGGACAGTCAGGCGCTGTCCGCTGCTTTCATCTGTGTTTTCCCAGTTGAGTTGCACAGGGGGCTTTGCCTGCGCTTTACCAGTAGGTGCAGCTGTGGTTCAACTGGAGCAGGGGTGAGAGAGCGGCTCTGAATACCACACATAATATTAGCAAACACAGCCGAGTCAGTAGCTTCTCTGATTATGTTAAGGCTGTGATCAAAACTATTGGCATGCGGCTCAGATCATGCAGAACACACTTGATTAGCCAACTGTAGATGAAGTCATTGCGTTTTAGATTCTGTGAGGGGCACAGCAACGCTGCATCTGGATGTGGGATCCGGCTTTATGTTTGGGGTTTGTTTTGCAGCTGTATCCAAGGTAATTTTCAGAATGTGTCAGAGGAACACTAACAGCAATAATAATAATAATAGCTGGTGGAGTAGTAGCAAATTATTTTAGGTCTGCCTGAGTGCAGTTCCTTTAAGCAGTTTAATTTAACATTGTGCTTTTAGTTCTGGATAATAAAGTAGGAAAGAGGAAAATGACAAATGATGCATTATACATTTTATAACGTCTTAGATTATCAATTTGGGCCTTAGTCAGCATACTGGGGATGTCATATAATTTGATGTCAGTCAAAAAAGAAGTGCAGTTCTTTTAATGGGTTGTATTGTTTTCATGATTCACCATATATTGGTACCATCTCGGTTGTTTTAATAGATTTTTTAGTTCTTGTTTGTTAATATTGGGTATTTATTTGTGCATGCTCATTTACAAAATGTTATATTTAGATTGCCATCATCTAACACTTTCTTGAAGATCATTTAAAAAAAAAAAGCACTAACAATTTTATAAAAATAAATGTAAAAGTTAGCAAAATAAATATCCTTGTTACCTATACATGTTACCCATACCCATTATAATTTTTTTGACATTTTAATGTACTTTTTAAAATGATTGATTGTAGTTTTATTTGTAATTAATATATCTTCATATATAGTCAAAATAGAATGGAATTTTAAAATCAGCCATTCATTGGTTATCAGCCATAAAATCAACATTTTGAAACATTATATTCAGGGCAGGACAAGGTTCTGGCATTTGGGAAATTGGTTTAACTTTTTAGTGTTTAAGTTGTTATAAATTTAAAATAGAGTAGAATTTTAAAATCGGTATATAATTGTTTAGCAGCCATACAAATGAAAATATTGAAATAGTATATTCAAATGTAGGGAAGAACTAGATTCTATCCTTCATGAAATTATTGATTTGAGTTTTTAGTGTTTTATTTGTAAGTCATTAAGACAAAACAGAGTAGGATTTTAAAATAGGCCATTAATTGGTAATGGTTGGGCAGGACTACATTCTCTTTTCCTTTTTTGAGCTCCAAACATTTATGTAAGAAGAACTGCAATGTTCATTGCTAATTATGTCCATGTATTTTCATTCTCATCAAATATCCCATCTACCTTGGCTAAGATCCTTTCAGGTAGCAAAGTTTGTCCCGTTGTGAATGTTAAATATTACCTATATAAGTGACAGTTCGAGTGTAACCTGATTTTATTCTCCTAATGATAGAGTAGTAGGTGGTTGGCTCCGCTCAACTTGTTGTGTGTCAGGTGAAATATTTCTGAGCACTTTGATGCTCAGTGGAGCTGAGAAAGGAAGTTTTGCTGAGGCCTGCTCCGTTCCTTGCACTTCCTGTGTTGCCCGCTGCTGCTCTGGACGGGGCTGGAGTACAGCAGACAGACCCAGCCCCAGAGGGAGCAGAAGTGGGCCTGACTTCATACATGATTAATACCCCCATCACTTTCTAAACGGCTGCCACAACTTTGCCAGAACAAGTCCGGAGTTTGGCTTCCAGATACATTGCTCCATTTATGAGAGGAAAGTTTTCTCCTGAGCGAGAAAGAAGCGTTCTTTAATTTGATAATTATGGAGCATGTTTTTGGGGGTGAAAGGAAAGGATCGGTCTCATTAGACTTAATTTTCAAATAGCCTTTCATCTAAATAGCATGTAATTTCGGCCGTCCCCGATTGCATACACTACCGGTCAAAAGTTTGGAATAATTACGATTTTTTTAAAATGTTTTTGAAAGAAGTCTCTTATGCTCACTAAGGCTGCATTTATTTTATTAAAAACATAGTAAAAAGTTATATTGTGTTATATGTTTTGATATATTTTAAAATGTTATTTCTTTCATTGATGGTAAAGTGTTTTTTAACAGCCATTACTCCAGTCTTCAGTGCCACATGATCTTTCTGAATTATTATAATATGCTGATGGTGCTCAAGTAACATTTGTGCTGCTTGAAGTTTTTGTGGAAACTGTGATACATTATAATATAAAAGTGTTTGTGGTAAGTACAAAATATAAAAAAATTATTCAGCAAAGATGCATTAAATTGATCAAAAGTGACAGAAATCTTTTTTAGTGTTACTATTTCAAATAAATTGTTCTTCTGAGGTTTTATTAATTGATGAATCATTAATAGTTTCTACAAAAATATTAAGCAACAAAAATGTTTCAACATCAGTAAGAACCAGTAATTGCGAATAATTGAATAAATTACGTTTTTTTTTAAATATACTTAAATAGAAAATAGTTTGTATTATTAAATTAACAACAATATTGTAATATTTAGCAATATTACTGTTTTTACTTTATTTTTGACCAAATAAATGTAGCTTTGGTGAGCATAAGAGACTTCTTTCAAAAACATACAAAAATATAAATTATTCCAAACTTTTGGTAGTGTAAATATCTTAAATACACCTCCATATTATTTGAGTATTGATTTTTTTTTAGTTCTCTGCAATCATGATTGTATTTTTGACTGTGTATATGTGAGTGAGACGGTATGGACAAGGGACGGGAATCCTAAGGTTCGAACAACACCACAGACATCTGCCTGCTGTGACCCCAATGTTGTGAAAGGTGTTTGCTTTAGCCCAGAGAGGGGCCATTGTAATCCATCCTGCCGCTGAAAGGAGGTGCTATTAGCGGCCCCCCATGCCCTGCTCTCCGTAGCCATCCAGCTAGGCCCGAGCCCCAAGGACAGCCTCAGCTTGCCGCAAAAAGCCTCCTTAACAGGCCTATCTGCATGGAGCCACCTGCTGATGGAGTTCTGGCCTTTGTGTGGCTGTCTACACAGGCTGATTCTTTATCCCCAGGGAGGAACACATGAAGGCCGGACAAGCTGGCTCCTGTCAGGGCCTACCGTGGACTAGCAGAAGGCCGTCAGATATATACGTAAAGCTTGTTTGTCGGGCAAAAAGTGCAGAGTATCTTATAATGTTGCATCTGGATGATGCATCGCAGTGCTCTACGGTAGCTGCACTTTTTGCTGGTTATGGCCGTCTCATTATGGTTTCATTAATCTGTAATTCAGCCTCATGGTTTTTGAATGAGGGATTAAAGTAGTATGTTCAATAGTATTGATTTAACTAATATGAAGCGTTAAACACTGAGGGGTTAACTCATGCACAGTACACTGGGAATTATTCAAGTCTAATGGCGTACTCTTAAGAAAACAGACGTATAAACCGTGCATACTATTATTATTCTGCAAATTACAGCTGAGTGTTGTGAAATGAAATACTCTCCCGGCAGGCTGTTTTTTTTTTTTTTTAAGAATATTGTAATTGAGATGCATTCTTTGTAAAGATTTTCAGCTGTCTAGTCAAATTATTGAAGGATGCATCTGTCTGACATTGTAATCGCAGACGTAATATGGCTGATTGTTCTTTCACCACAAAGTTTATGCTCATGAGAGAGTTAATTGCGTTAGAATGACGGAAAAACGCACGAATAGCCACACAATTAATATATAATATGCAACATATGGCGCTAAACAAAGAAAGAATAATGCAGTTGGTTGTGTTTCGGTGAAAGCAGTTGAAAAATGTTTAGGTAGGCAATGCACATTAAGTGTACTTCTCAGTGTCGTGCTTTGTATGCTAAGTTGGATGTATTGCCCTGAACTGACATAAATATTTAAGGCAGAAATAAGATGCATTGCAGAAACATAATTCAAATTACATTTATGACCAAAGACATTTGTATGAGCACAGAGAGATTGCTGAAAGTGAGTAAATTTTTTTTTGAATAAAATAATTTCTTGGTACAGTATGCACTGAGCTTTTAATGACTGCAGCACTGAAGCTGCATGAACTCAATTTTGTGTAAAAGCTGAGGATCATGTTCTCCAGCTTGATTTCAAAATGATCCAAAAAGCATCTTTAATGTTAGCCTTTTGCACACTACTTGCCAGAAGGTTAATATTGCTTAAATGGAAAGACCCCTTCCCCCCCTACGCTCCTCCACTGGATTAAAAAAGTAAAAAGTAAAACATTCTCTTCAAGGGTCTTGAAACTCTATGCAATCTGGCAACCTTACTTGGCATTTGTTTACAAATACAAGTAGGGAATACAATTCCAAAATATGTCTAATTGTTTTTGTTTTTGTACAATGTATTTGATACTTTATGTCCGATGCGTAAAAGGTTGGGTTGGGGTATGTTGGTGTAATTTTGGTGTAATTATAAAATTTGTAAATGTAAAATCCTTTGTTTTAAAAATGTGGTTTAAGTTACATTTTGAATCTCATATTTTCAATGTGGACTTTTTTGGTCCACTTTGGGGTGTTACAGGAAAATCAGATGTAATTATTTTAGTTTTTCAACACAGTGGCCTTTGATGCAAGGTAAAACTACTACATTTTTTTTGTTTCACCTTATTTTTACCTTTTGTCTTTCTTTGTCATTGTGATTTATATTCCTGTCAACCTCATATACTGAGTAAATGCACTGGTTTTAGTTCATTAAACATTAATAAGAGGAGAAATGTCATCTGTCCATCAAAGAGTCGATTTCAGCACATCAGCTGACAAAGACTCACGTAACCTAAGTTGACAGATAACTGAGAGTAAACTCTGACCTTCATCTGGCTATTGCACCATCAAATAAAGAGAATTTTAGGGATTGCCCTCTGACTAATGTCAGTGGTCTTGATCCGCGGATGAATTGACACCTGTCTTACTACATTCGCTCATGTCAGAGTTGTCAGTTTCTCCTCATGTACCCTCAGTTTATGGAGCTGTGTGAAGTTGTGAAGTGTAGATCACCCAGCCCTCAGTCAAACATATGACTGATTTTAGAGAGTGTCAGCTATCTAGTTTCAGCCTCAAAACTGCATGTTAAATCTATTAAATATGTATTACAAATGTTTAATAATTAACATATCGGAGCATTTGTCTCTGTTTTCAGTTGAAGCTTTCTCAAAATATCATTTGATATTATTTCAAAGACTTGAATACTAAATTAATACTAAATTAACACTTTTTCTGTTATTTCACAAATTTTGATTTACAACCAAGACAGGTTGTGATAGATACTTTCACTTGATGTCAATTCTTTGTTAGACATTTTTAATTTTGAAATAAATAACATAAACTAAGAAAATATTTTTCGGTTTTAGGTTTGTTTCGGTTAGGTTTTTTTAATCTAACCATAAGCTTATGATATTTTTATTTTTACTAGTTCTCTCTATTATACTATTACTCCACATTACTATATTTGTTATTATAGTTTATTATTTGCATATTATTTTCACATTTACATTCTCAAAATATTTGATTATATTAGCTTTTGAGCATTTGAAGAATGTTTAGGTATGTAATGTATATTATGTGTACTACTTAGTGTGTTACTTATTATGCTAAGTGGATGTGTTGTCCTGAACTGACAGAAATATGTAAGGCAGAAATAAGATTAATTTCTGCTTATTTTAAAGTCACATTTGTGACCATTTGTATGAGTATAGACTAGAGAGATTGCTAGTAGTTTAGCATTTTTGTAATTTATTATTTTTTTAACGTAATATAGTTTTATATGTTAAAAAAATTATACAAATATGTATTATAATTATGTGTGTGTGTGTGTAATCGTCAAAATATATTCACTTTTAGATATTTTACCCATGCAAAAAAGTAATAAAGATTAAATGAAACCTTTTTACCTCTCTATCTTGTTTCTCTCTAACTTATTTATCTTACTGAATAATGAATGGTATGAATTGTAGTTTATATTGAGTTTACTAATTACTCATTAATTAGTGGCATACACTGCATGTGTGTAAACAAGGAATCTCTTTTCCTGTTTTGCTCTTGTTATTTTTCCAGCACACAGCGAAGAGCAGCCCTGGTCTGAGGCATTGTTTTGTCGCCCCTGCTCTGTTCTCACGTTCTTATTTATTCGTCTTAATTTGAGGCATTGCTTTCAGCTCCAGCGCCTGCCGTTCTACAAGCGCTGGGAGCGATCTCGCTGACCAGCCAGGTCACTGGCAGAACGTGGGGCCAAAATGAGAATTTCTGCAAACAAACACAATCAGGCCACGATTAGATTCCGCTTTCATGATCTTGAAAGGAAATGCAAAGGAGATTAGATAACAGGCGGGCCATAAGGCTCATTTATCCCACTTGGCGCTAAGTGTCTAGAGATGGCTAAATGCTTTAATTCCCCACTTGTGAAGAGCACCTCGGGCCAACTCCAGCTATTGCAGAACTTAACTAACGGTATTAATGTGTAACGAGGAAAAAATAGCAAAGCTTATCGCATGAAAGTTTGCTTCGGTGTGTTCCGCCACACTGATGCTTTTTTCTCCAAGTTCCCAACCGTTTTAAGTGCCACTCTGCAGTTAAGTGACCGTGGCGTTTTTTGAACCCTCCAAGAAAGAGTTGTCCCAGCGCCAGCGTTTTTGATTTAGAGGCCAGCCCTGGCATGCTGTGCCCGATCGTTGTTATCGGAGTGAGGCTAATGGACGTGCTGGAATTAGAACAGGCAGAAAACGTCCTAAATGGGAGCCTTTGCAAGGCAGCTGTTTGCTAGTTCACAAGAATACCAATAAATGGCAGCTACATAGCTTTCCTTAATCAGATTCGAGCAATCAGCTTGAAAAAGAATTCCCATATGGTGCGGGAAAGCAGCGAGAAGGAAAGAGGGCCAAGGGTTACTGCAAGGACACAGGCCACTTCAAGGTTACCACGTCTGGCTACAATTAGCCATTCGCAGAAGAAGCAGGGACGATGCTTCGGGGAGCTATTGCAGCTCAGTCATTTGTAATTAGTTAGTTAGGAATTACTGACAGCGAAAAGCAAGGTGGCTCCGTTTGATCGTTTACAAACACATTTTGCTGGGACGGTTCTCGCTAATTCGCATGCAGTGAACTTGTAAGTACACACTTGCTGTGAGGTGACTGTGAGTACTTGGATCAAGGACGATGACTTGGACCGTTATTGCATCATATAGATCAAACACAAAACACTCAAAAAAATTAATCATGTTTTCCGACTAATAGTACACTTTTTTAAAAGAAATAAATCTCTGATTCTTTCTTTCGTTTTTGTTTAATAGATTTTTTTCTGCTTCCATTTCTGCCACTGCTTGTAATTCCGTATCAAACCCGTAATTCAGTTTGCAAACCAAACGAAGTTTGAAGGACTCCGTGTTCTGACAACCATACGAAGTCATCAGTATTCACCGCAAATATTAGTCTCATCAGATTCATGTCAGAGCAGGACAGGGTAAAGATGTTCAGATCTGTCTACATTTATGCGACTTTGCTTCATCTTCTCGTCATAGCAGATTGTCTTAAACCATACGAGGTCATGTCAATCTCGCATCAGCCTTTTTTAACAAGAGCCTGTGAAATCAGCTTTCAGTTTATTTCATAATGTTCTTCTGGCTGTACAATTTAATAAAGCCTGCAGTACTTAATTTAGAAAGAGTGGCTGTTTCCGTCTTTCATAAGGAAAGTTATTCTGTCGCCCAGATGTTGTTCGTCAAAACTTTGATTGCTACGCAAGTGTTGCAATACAGCATGTGAAATATGGTTTTTCTCTCACACTCTTTGCTGATAAAGTTTGACCATATATAAATTTGTGATCTGACTATATCCAAAATACACGAAAAGTCCATGTTATGTTAGAAAGGTGGCAAATATTTTCCTTCTAAACTAAAAATGTTTTATAAAAGCATCTAAAATTTGCTCAAAATGGCTCTTAGTTGGTCTTTCAGTCCCAGACTGGTCTTGTTTGTTTGTTTTAGTGGCAGTTTCAGCACTTTTCAGCTGCTAAACAGGCTTGTTTGAACAGAAATAGTTATTGTAATGTATGCTGTGTTATAAGTTGAGTACAGAATACAAAATAAAGCTAATAAAAAATAAACCCTAAAACATTTGCTTTGAAATGTTGCCTTTGTTCTGTTGTGAAGTCATGGAAAATTGGCAAACATGCAACAAATGAACTGTAAGATGAAAAAGTGAATGCGACCGTCGTGACAGCTAGCAAATGTTAGCATATTGTGAGCGCCTTGTTCCGCTAAGAACTGTCATGCTAATTAGCTAATTAAACCTAATCCTTACAAAAGTGCAGTCACACAACAGGGGTCTCAAATGCCAGAGATCTCTTTATCTCTGTGCATACTTATTCATTTTTAAAGCCGTGTTGACTGAACGTCTGCAGACATAAAAAGGAATGAAAGTCTTTCCAACAATAGAGGATAAACAAGGTTGGTTGAAATCAGCCCAGGAGAAACGCTCGCCTCTAGGGGTCACTTTCTTCTATTGACTTTGGCAGTCTTGTGTTTTAATCCATGTATCCTGATTGTATGTGCAAGCAATGAAGTGCACTTTGTAGTCAAGCAACGTACAACTCCTGTTTAGTCCGTTTGTTTAAATTATTTATTTTTAGTGTCTAACGATGTAGTGATGGATGGAATTCATGACTGCTTTTCTACATGATACTGATGAACATCAAATAGAGATGCATGGTATGTTGATAACACCTCGTTTTTTTATTGTTATCAATTAATATTAAATATATCAGCATTTAATATTTGTAATTTATTGTTATTGATCGATATTGGATATACATTTACATTAACATTTACATTTAGTCATTTAGCAGATGCTTTTATCCAAAGCGACTTACAAATGAGGACAAAAGAAGCAATTAACCAACAAAAGAGCAACAATATGCAATCGCTATGACAAGTCTCGATTAGCCTAATGCAGTAGACTTAGCAAGTTTTTTTATTTTTATGAAAGTAAACAATTAGAATAGAAAAAAAGAAAGCTAGTTTAAATGTGTGTGTTTATATATATGTATGTATGTGTATGTATATATACAGTCATGGCCAAAAATATCGGCACCCTTGGTAAATATGATCGAAGAACTCTGTGAAAGTTAATCTGCATTGTTAATCCTATTGATCTTTTATTTAAAAAATTCACAAATATCTAACGTTTCATTGGATAATAAGAAATTAAAAATGGGGGAAATATCATTATGAAATAAATGTTTTTCTCTACTACATTTTGGCCAAAATTAACAGCACCCTTTTATTCAATACTTTTTGAAACCTCCATTTGCCTATAATGCCTGATGAGGTTAGAGAACACCTGACAAGAGATCAGAGACCATTCCTTCATCCAGAATCACTCCAGATCCTTTAGATTCCTAGCTCCGTGACAGTGCTTCTTCTCTTCAGTTCACCCTCACTCATCTTCTACAGGGTTCAGGTCAGAGGAATGGCCATTGCAGAGGCTTGGTTTTGTGCTCAGTGACCCATTTTTGTGTTGTTTTTGAGGGTGTACATTTTAGTGTCTCTGCATATTAAACTGGTTAAATGTACATTAATTTAATCATACCCTGTGATACATGAACAGTGTTGATCCTGCTTGTTGTCATCTGCGATTGTGATAACCGACCGTAATATGAGACTTCTACCGCATGCATTTTGATCTGTAAACCATCAAGTTTCGAGTTACCCACCGTATTTAATTTGAAATATTTTATAAATCCCTCCATGGAATATTTAATTCCCATTTGGTGGCCTTCTGTGTCCAAAATTGTGCAAAAACTTTGTGGGACAAGGTTTTCACGCTGCAGCTCTCATTGTAAGACAGTGAGCAACTCTGTTTGTTTGTCCGAGGGAGCAACAGTAACTAAGGGGGGGCGGGGCTTACCGATAGGTAAATTAAACACGTACATACACATATGTTGAACCCCATGCACACATATTCAGGATCCCACATGGGGGATCACATATTTTGAATCCATTGCAAGCAGATGCTTTATACATATTGTGCACACATATGTAGGGCAGATCTTACCCTTTTTGTCAAAAACAACAAAGCCTGTGGAAAGCGAAGATGATACTAATTGAATAATAATATTAGTCATTTTGATGATTACTATAATGGACCTCTGGACTGTAAACCCTTGTGTTGGCAAACAATACGTTTCACTTTCGTTCAGCGTTTCGTTCCTCAAGCATCATGTGAAAAATCCAGATGTAACTGTTGCTGTCACCCCTGGATGGCTCATGACCTCAAATTTATATCCAGCTCGTACTCGCAGCTGTAGCACTTCAAAACTTTCCCTCCTCCAGCTGGAGCTCGCAAGCTTTGCATTGAAGATCTCCACCATGGGACTAAAACGCGAAGGAAAGCTCCACAGCTACCACAGACAAGAGCGTTTGAATCTACTTTAATAACGCCCATTACGAGCACGCCGTAGGATCATAACCCCCCCCTATCATTAATACATGAGAGGATTTTCTCCAGATCTTTCATGAAAGTCAAAGCAGCCGAGGTTTGCCGTAGCTCAGCGCAGACCACAAAAGGGAAATTTCCCCTTGTGGATGTCAGATGGAAAAGGGGCATTTAAATAGCAATACACATAATAGTTCTGAATCAATACAAGTCATCAATATAAGTCGGATTTGTTTTAATTTATGTGAACCGCTTACGGATGAACCTCGGGGAGTCCCGTTGGCTCCAGCACCATAAACCCGATTGTTATTTCGGTCTGTCCTCTCATCGTACACTCCTACAAATAAAAATTAGAAATCAATGTACGCTGCAATTTTTACGGTGCTGATTTAAGTGCTGGTGGCAGGCCAAATCCAATAGTGCCACTAAAGCTGACAAGCTTGACATGTGCCTTGCCATGCTGCCCCTCAATTATGCAGGACCCAATGTTTCCTTGCCTTTTAATTGAATCACACCGTCTCAAACTTGTTATTTTTAATTTGTTACATTTGATTTCTGTCACCAGTGCCAGGGTGGCATGAATTATGCAGAGGGGGACCTTAATTGTGGATCTTATTAGAACGAAACTAATTGCAAATGATTAAAAAGTGAATCGGAGGAGGTTTTAGCCTATGTAAGTTTCTGCGCCTGGGCTCGTTTGTTGTCAGTGTTTAGCATGTTTTGGTGGAATATGTCAAAGTGCTTAATGGTCTTGTAGAGACTGGTCTGATCTTTGTGCGGAGAGCAAGTTGTGTTATGATTTTAGATGGGGCCCACTGCTGTAAAAAAGCCCAATAACAGACATCTGACTCTCTTTTTCAACTAGGGAAGACCTCATATGAAAAGAATTGAGCGTAATTCACTTTTATTTTATTTTTTTGGCTTGTGCGCCATGATAGTTAACTTTTATTGATCTTTTCTCGTGCGTTTTGAACAGGCCTTCTTTTGGATTGTTTGACCGGTTTCAATATTGGGCTGAGGTTGATAGTGAGCAGACGTTACTCTGCATTTTAAGAGCTTTTGAATCCCAGACAGTCATAGTTACCTTTAATGGAATACATAAAATGCACCCCATTAAAATGCACATCTTACGTGTTAGTATGTTTATGTGCCACAGAAATTGTGCTAAAGTTGCATTCATTGGGCAAATGCATTTGTATGATCAAAATAAAATAAAATCCATTGAATAATAGGATGCATGTAGATGTATTACTGTAGATGTATTATGAAAGTTGTGTTTATATGATCACTTCTCTTTGCTGTCGGTTCAAGAAGGAATGGCTAAATTTAGTCTTTGGACACAACGGAGGTACCTGGTTATAAATGACAAGTCTTTTAAACTTGCATCAGGTACAGTATCTGGAAATCATTTCTCCTTCTGCACTTGCTTTAGTTTCATGAATGCTCAATAAATTCAACAGGACAGCTTAACTTTCCTTCTTTTTCTCCTCCCATAACCACAACCGTTTAAAGTCCCACAGGCACTTAGCGATTGAATTCAAACTCTATTCTGACAAAGCCTTGAGATTTCACCTTTGGGGGCAGTTGAGAAAGAAAATCCCTAAAGTAAGTGAAATTCCTCTTTTGGATGATCTAAACGGTTGAAGGGGTCCACAGCACTGGCAGTTCATGTCCATATGAGTTATACTTCATTTGCTGGACTATTCTCTGTGCCAAGCTGCCTGCCCTTTAAATCCATCCATATACATATAAAGACCACCTATATTTAAAGAGCAGGCATAGAGTATAGTATACCATCTGTATATTTTAATGTATATTGTTATTTTATATTCACCACTATAATACATATCTATATACTATTCAGAGTAAAGGAACCTGAAATGTATTCTATGATTCTCACATTATACTTTATAATAATAATAATTAATTATTGTATATTTGAAGATGTCTTTTATAAGAATATATTATATTACATTATATTATATTATAACTATTATGACCTTTTTAGTGTAATATACATTTGTAAAATAAAGTTGTTTATTATTAGTTATTAGTTTACTTTTATAAACTTTTGTATTAGTTTGTTTATATTTGTTAACATATTTTATATTGTTTACATATTTTAAAAGTTTTATGTAAGAAATAATATATTATATTTTGTAAAACATTTCTGCTTTTTGGCTTTGCTCTAAAATTAGTGCCATGCATTTGTAAATTGTATGTATTTACTTTTTAGTTTGTGTATTTATACATATTTTAAACTGTTTTTTTCTACAAGAAATACGTTATATTTTATATAATGTTAGTAAAACATTATTGCTTTCTGTTTTTGCTCTAAAATTTGTGTAATACGCATTTTGTTGTAAAAAAACACAGTAACAAAAATAGAAATGTAAAAATGTTGATTTATTGAAATATATTTTAAAATATTTTTGTGTAATACATTTTTTTTTAAATATATTTCATTGCTCTAAAATTACAGTTGCCCTACAATTAATGTAATATGCATTTGTAAAATAAATGTATTTATTTGTTAGTTTGTTTATACATATTTTAAAATGTTTTGTGTAAGATTATAGAAGATTGGTGTTCCTGTGGCTCAGTGGTGGAGCATTGCATTAACAGCGCAAAAGGTTGTGGGTTCAATTCCCAGGGAACACACATACTGATAAAAAATGTATAGTCTGAATTCACTGTAAGTCGCTTTGAATAAAAGCGTCTGTTAAATGTAAATGTATAGTATATTATATTATTTAATAAAACATTACTACTTTGTGGCTTTGCTCTAGAATTTGTGTAATATGCAATAAATGTATTTACTTATTAGCTTTCTTGTTTATACATATTTTTATATTTTTTTTTTTTTTACAAGAAATACCTTTTTAGTGAAACATTATTATTTTGTGGCTTCGCTCTAAAATTAGTACAATACACATTTGTTGATTGATTGATTAAATTATACACATTTTAAAATATTTTGTTTACGAACACAATTTTTATATTTTATTGCTTTAAAATTATATTTGCTCTTAAATTTGTGTAATACACTTTTGCAAAATAAAGGAGGAGACCAGGCAGAGAAGAGAGCTCTCACCGTGTTTCTAAAATCCACCTGTCAGGTAATGTTGTTTGGCCTTAGACTAGAAAGCTTTCCTAATTCGGTATGCATGATAAGTACAGCGTGACAAGCCCTGCCAATTTAAGAAGTCCATCTTAGCATAAAAGTCCCTTCCAATAAGTTCTCCTTGCCTGGCACCATCCATATGATGAAGTAGCTCACTAAATTTCAAGAGCATCTCTGGAATGGTAGCAGATTCTTGTCCACTGAAATGACTATTAGAGTCACTTTCTACACAAGTTAGGTTTGATGTCTCCTGTCAGCTGCAGGGAGAGGGATATGTCCTGAGACAGAGACTAATCTGGCTCAGGCTCTGATTGCATTGCCCCCTCATGATCCACTCACTGACCACTCCAAACGTGGGGACAGGAGATGGACGTTTCGGGGATGGGTGGACGGAGTTGGGAGGGGGGACTGAATAGTCCTCTGGCTGACTTCATGTTTCTTTATGTTGTCTAAAATGGAGCTGTCATTGAGCAGGCGTCTTTAGCTCTTTTCACTTTTTCTCATTAATAAAATTGCCTGTCAGTTGCTTAATATATGTAGTCACGATTAATCTCATTTTTTGTAGTCAACTCATTCAGTCCAAATACAAAAATAATGTGTACAGAAAGTGCTGGTTTGGCAGTTTGCATGAATGTCACTCCTAGTGTATATACGTCATTCTCCCTGAACAGAGATGCATTACTGCAGCAGCTCTCTTTATTTGTCTCAACTGAACACAAATAGTTCATATTATTTAGTGCTGGGCAATGATTAATTGTGATTATTTTGTGTCCATAATATGTGTATATTAATTATATATAGTTAAGATTTATTTATATATATTAAATATATTTTTATAATATAAATTATTTGAATATAAATATATACATGTAAATACATTAACCCTACATTTTCAAAATGTATAGTGTGTCTTTATATATACATAATAAATCTACACATTATACACATGCATATTATATAACCAAAAACGTTTATTTTGGATGCGAATAATCGTTGCCCATTATTATTATAAAACTGCATCTAACTCCGTGCAAAACACTATAAAACGTTGGAAATGTCAAACTTTTGTCTCACTTTATGGACTTAAGATTACATGTGAAAAGATGTTATTAGTGCTGACTGAAGTTATTCGTATTAACATTTCAACAAATAATAAGGTTTTGATCTATAGTTATTATAATTTTTTTTCAATTTTTACTTTAGTTATTTATTTGGTGATAATTCAATTTGACCATACAAAGTGCTTCATTGTAATTTTTTTTATAATTATGTATTTTAATTAATTAATGGATTGATTTTATTTTTGGTATATGAACTATCCTGGTGTGAATGAGACCTTCCTCTACAATGCCGTTACTTCCTTCCATCACGTAAAACCTTTGGCTCCAGTAAAATGTGTGACAGGAAATGTTCCATTTCTGAAATACCACTTCATTGTGGCAACTGAAAATAAATTGTCACTTGTATGATTTTCCTCTGACAGTATAGTCACCGCACGTCAGTCCACAGTCAGGCAGCTGCATTTGTAAACGCCTCACTGATATCTAATGTGGTTTTGTGGCAAGATGATCGGTAAACACCTATCTGAAACGCTTGTGATTTGACTGATGTGGTTCTGAAGGAGAGGTGAAATGTAAACAGTTGCTGTTTGCAGTGTCTTGGCCTGGTTTATTCCTGTTCTTAGTTATCAGAGCGGTTCAGTAATTGCTGTCAGTTAGAGGCATAAAGGCAGTGGTTTGCAGGAGTATCTGTGCGTATCCTCTCGGATGTGGCTTTCCCCCTTGCCTCCTGAGACTCCCCTCATCCTCGCCATCGTTGTTTACCTCGTATTGTCAACAGCGAACACATTGAGGAAAAAAATTAAAGGAGGCCTACCAGACGCTGCACAACAGGCACTATAATTGAGCAGATTACCCTCTGTACGCCAGCAGTGATTTGGGTTGAACAAGGAGCCAAGAACACAGCTTGTTTTTTTTTTCAGGAAAGATAGACATTCTTATTTTTTTTACTGTGCCACCTCCTTTCGTGGAACAGAACAGCTGAAAATTATTGTCATTTAATTCAGAGCTGTGTGGCACAAGAGCACAATTTATACATTTATGATTATGTCTGTTCAAAATAACTTATAAGAACACAGTCCATCTTGTTTATGTTGATTTAATTTAGCATTAAAGGCCAACAGTGTTGATCTTTCTTGGGCAAATTCACTAAACATGTGTAGCCCTTCAACTTGTATTTTTGTTGTTGCCACAAATAACACAATAATCAGGCATTAATTGTGGTGAAAAAAGTCCATGTCATTCTTTTCAGTTCATACATGTCTTATTTATAAGACATTTATTATAGTTTACTTTTAAAATGTTAATTTTTTTCTCGTAAATTGTTTGTTTTATTCATCATGGCAGCAGAACATTTTCAAATTATGATCACTTTGTGAAGAGAAGCATTAAGCATAATCGAGTGCTCTTTCAGCTCTTTATAGAGTTAGTTACCCTGAAACTGTTAATTCGGAAAATCATACTCAAACTCAAGTACTTCCAAACCTGTATGGCTTGCTTTCTTCTTCAGAATACAAACGCAGATAATTTGGAATTTTGTTTTCATGTCTATATAGTGACCAACACTGTTCTGTTACCAACATTCTTCAAAATACCAGAATTTTGTATCATTGGGTGAATTATTTATTTAATTCAGGTGTCTATCTAACGCTATCTCATGACCAATTTGTACATATTTTCAGAATCAGAATGAGCTTTATTGCCAGGTATGTTTACACATACAAGGAATTTGTTTTTGTGACAGAAGCAACCACAATGCAACAGAATGACAGTGACCGAACAAAAACACATATAATAAAAAGAAGAATTAAAACTAACATGTAAATAAGGAATAACAATATAGAAATTGACAATTGTATGTACAGGTATAAAAGAATGGACAGTATTGTATGTACAGGTATATTATGTGCAATTGAAGTGTAGACTAAGTATAGGGCTTTTCACACTTGAAATTGTTAACCCTGGGTCATCTAAACCCTGGATAAGCAGAATCCTGGGTTATCTGTAATCATGTTTCACACTTCTCATACTATACCTGGGGTTAACTGTTAACCCTGGGTATTCAAATGGTTCACATTGTACATTCCTAAACCCCATGTTAACGTTCTTATTTGCATATTTGCGGTGTCATTGTCACTGATTGGGCGAACAATCAGGAGGCAACCTGTTTACACGGCTTTTCACGTGTCTTGCCAGTTATTAAAAACAATGTCACTGCTTATGTCTTTAGATCAGCGAACAGACTGATCATAGCTTTAGAGGCAGGGATAGCCATTTTTAAATACTTTTAGTAGCAGAGCTACTGCAATCAATTTAGGGCTGGAAATCCATCTATCCTTTGCTTATCCATTTGCTTCTGCTTCTTCATGAAGAGCGCAGGTCATGGTTGCTTAGCAACGGCAGACGCAAGCTACAGAGTGCTTTGGAAAGAAGTAGAAAGGGGCACATATTGCGTTTTAAACGCGTTTTTGGTGCGACATGTGAACGGCCTCATGAGATGCTCAAAGGCAAGAACACAAAGACAAAAGTACAAAAGAAAGAAAACAAGGAGCAAAGTATGTGAATTTTTCTTTGAATCTCTTTTGGTCTTTTGATATTTCTTCTCAACGGCTGCAGTTTACACAACGCGCGTTTCCTGTTACTGACGTGACATGAGCCTTGCTGCTCAGTTTCTGATTGGCTGTCCGTTGCCAAATGTCCAGCAGCAACAAGCAAACAATGCTCCGTTTCACACTGAACAAACATAGTTCACAAATGCGGTGCTAACCCTGCTCCGGCGCAGGGTTTTATAACCCCGGATAAAATGCGGTGCTTACACCGCTTTCCAATTAAAGGTGTGAAACGTGTCTTTACCCGAGGTTAAAAGCGGTGTTTAGAACGATAATAACCCGGGGTTAAGCGCAGTGTGAAAAGCCCTTATGTTAGATAAAAAGTTTATAAGTGTATAAAGAGTGTGTGCACTATAAGAATTTTCAAGTGTTCATGAGATGGATTGCTTGAGGGAAGAAACTGTTCCTGTGTCTGGTCGTTCTGGTACTCAGAGCTTTGTAGCGTCGACCAGATGGTATCGGTTCAAAGAGGTGTGCTGGATGTAAATGGTCCAGAGTGATTTTGGCAGCCCTTTTGCTCACTCTGGATAAGTACCGTTCCTGGAGAGTGGGGAGGGTTGTACCAATGATTCACTAAGCAGTCCGGACAACCTTCTGTAGTCTTCTGAGGTCAGATTTGGTAGCTGAGCTGAACCAGACAGATATTGATGTGCAGAGGACTGATTCAATGACGGCAGAGTAGAACTGAATCAGCAGATCCTGTGGCAGGTTGAACTTTCTCAGCTGGCGAAGGAAGTACAGCCTCTGCTGGGCCTTTTTCACAATGGAGTCTAATGAACTTCCTCATTAGAGGAAGATTTGTTTTTTCAAATCTGCAATA
The DNA here is from genome assembly GCA_027564155.1 of Gymnocypris eckloni scoliostomus. Lineage (NCBI taxonomy): Eukaryota > Metazoa > Chordata > Actinopteri > Cypriniformes > Cyprinidae > Gymnocypris > Gymnocypris eckloni. The sequence continues at coordinate 7,870,149 of CM050425.1, read as the reverse complement.
GAACTCATTCAGATTGTCTGCCTGTTGTTGATTCTCCACAGTGCTGGGGGATGGTGTCTTGTAAGAGGCCGCTGTAACCCAATGGCGGCAGTCGTTCCGCAATGAATGAGCTTTGCGTGTTTACAGTCTTTCCTTTTCACGACACAACAAGAACATTAAAATGGAACACTTCTTCTTATATATTTTATCTCGTTATTTCATCTGACTCCATAAATGAAAAGGTTTTAATGATATCTGTGCATCATTAAAACATGAGCGAATGATTGATTATTCTTTTCAGCTCCGTTGAATACTTTACCCTCTCAGATGTAAACCCTATATCGCTCAGAGGCCCTGTTATCTGAGGTCTCACAGACACAATCTCGTCAGGCCGGTTAACTGTTAATCAGAGTAATTATGGTTATGTATCTAAGATTTGCCGTTAATGCACGTACACAATCAGAGACATGGATAACCCTTGAGCAATCAGAACTTTAGTTCAATTGTTTACTTCAGTAAAGGTCTTGGCCATTATCAGATATGTTAGTAGGTCAATGTACAACACTGTAATAACTTTGGATTGGTCAAATCCTTGTTTAAAGTAACATTAAATCAGAGCTACTGCAATCAAGGGCTGGAAATCCATCTATCTGACATCCATTTACTTCTGCTTTTCATGAAGAGCGCAGGTCATGGTCCGCCCCTGCATCCATAGTACAGGCGCTTTGAAAGTAGCGCGGATATTGCCGTCGCTAAAACTGCGCGGCTTGCGAAATATACGGATCCGCTACTGCTAAAGGCAAGAAAGCAATCAAAGACAGTCAGAATAAAATCAAGGAGCGTTACAATTTATTAACCAGGTCATTTTGAAACAATAATTCAAAACTCTCAATGTTACAAGAATAGAATCATCAGTTAACAATACTACCTGGCAATGAAAACTACACACAGTTTGTGCGGGCTGTCAGCCTACAGACGCCTGGAAATGAAACTACACACAAGTGATCTTGTGTGGGCAACCAACTTACTAACGCCTAACCATACCTGGTGAAATGAAACTACACAGAAGTGATCTGTGTGGGCAATCGGCTTACTGCCTAACCATACCTGGAAATGAAAACTACACACAAGTGATCTGTGTGGGCAATCGAAAGCTTACTGACGCTAACCATACCTGGAAATGAAAACTACACACAAGTGGTCTGTGTGGGCAACCAGCTTACTGTGTGCCCATAAGAACTTTGTGTCCCGTTTCCTTATATACCCAGATAATTCAATAAACTCACCAAATGGTGGTCTTGTTATTATAATTAGACTTCAGAATTTGCAACCAAATGGCTCCTGGTATCCTGTGGCAGGGAATGCTGGATGTACATGGTCCAGGAGGTGTTTTGAATAGAAGATCAGGAGAGTGGGAGGCACATCCTTACGCTGTTCACTATACTTCTCATATTTTAGAACTTCTTTAGCTTTTCATTAGGATTGGGAGAATGAGACCATTTTACCAGACGCATTGAGACATGCAAAAGGACTGATTCAATGACATGTATGGTTACTTTTGTACATATTACATTGCATGGATTTTTGGCAGTGAACTTTCTCAGGTGATGAGGGAGGGGAATGGTGACTGCACCAGGTCCATCGTCTTGGACCGTCAGCACAGAGTGTGAACCCCCATTAGAGGAAGATTTGGCTTTACAAATCTGCAGAGGTAGAACTTTTGTAGTTTGTCTGCCTTATGTAAGAGGCAGACATGCTGGCACCGGTGTCTTGCAACTGGTGATGTCTTTCATACCTTTCCACACTAAAGCAGAATCTCTGGAAGAGAACTTGATCCTTAGCTTCTCGGAATAATTTCTCTTTGCCACTCTGATCTCCTTTTCCAGTGTGCATTTGGCCTGTTTATACCAGACTTTATCCCCCTTCCTTTAAGCATCTTCTTTGGCCTGACGGAGCTGTCTGAGTTTTGCAATGAACCATGGTTTGTCATTGTTGTAGGTTAAACAATCCTGGTAGGAATGCACTTATCTTCACAGAAACTGATATAGGATGTTACAGTCTGTGTGAGCTCGTCCAAATAGTTTGAAGCAGTTTCAAAAACACTCCAATTAGGAAAGGTTGAGACAGGCTTCTAAAACCGCTCTGTCTCATTGGTCCATCTTTTTACAGTCTTTACTACATGTTTAGCAGATTTTAGTTTCTGCCTGTAGGTTGGTATAAGATGAACCAGGCAGTGGTCTGAGAGCCCCCAAACTGCCCGTGGGGCAGAGTGATATTCATTCTTTATTGTTGATAACAGTTATCCAGTATATTACTGTCTCTGGTGGGACATGTAACATGCTGTCTGTATTTTGGCAGTTCACGGGAGAGATTTGCTATATTAAACTCCCATGAACTCCCTTAATACATGTTTCTGTAAGCTGAGCTCACGTCGCTTGGAGGAATGTAGACACTGCGAGTTAATGAACGAACAGAACTCCCAGAGTGTTTCTAGATCAGAACAGCACATCTTCTTTAACACTGATACATCTGTACACCACCTCTCATTGATGTTGAAGCACATAATGCCGCCACGATTTCCATGTTGATTCTGCGTCGCGATCAGATCTGATCAGCTGAAAGTTCGGAAGATGAAGCGCGCTGTCTGGAATGGTGCCGTTCAGCCATGTTTACGTGAAACACAGAGCAGCAGAGTTTGAAAAATTCTTATTTAACCGGGAAAGCAGAAGGAGTTTGTCCGTTTTGTTGGGTAGAGAGTGGAGATTTGCTAGATGGATGCTAGGTAATGGCGTTCTTTGACAAAGCTTTACGAGGGCACCAGCTCGCTTCTCCCGTCTGCGCATCCTGAATCGTCTAAACAGCACTGCTGCTCCGCCGACTAAAATGTCCAGCAAAAATGTTCCCCCTTCTGTGTTTTGTGTGTGCTCAACGTGTATTTGCACGTGCATGGGATTGTGTAGGATGTCAGGGTGGGATTGTAAGGTTAAGAGTCCCGAATGAGTAAGGGCACTTCTCAAACACGTGGCTTACCTGCTGGCTGAGATCAGATTAATTTGTCCTTTATTGGCAAATGTAAAATTCAGAACTGGCGCTGACTAGAGCCAAATCCAGCCTCTTGGCTCAAAGCTCCAGGAAATTGCTTGCATTAGGGATATATTGGTGTGAAAATATCCCCTGACACTACTTTGAACTGGTTAACATCTTCATGTTCTGACACATTTTCTTGATTCTTGGGTTGTTGTTGTTGATTTGCGGCAGCAAGGCAATGGAAGCACAAACTTACGAATGAAATATGGAAGTTGTTTTAATATTATTGCAATAAGAGTGGGATATAAATCCTTCTGCGCAACAGCCAAAATGCAGTATACAGCATCTCTGTTAAGGAGCACTAGAGGTCTGGGCTGCCGTCACTGACAAAAATATGATGTGTGATATCCATGAGTGATGATAGACCTGTTTTTGTTATTCTTCTGAATGTTGGATCCGTTTGAGCTGGACTTGTTTTTATTATTTTGCCTGCCTTACCTCCATGTTAAGTATATGTGACCCTCTCTGTGAAATTCATTCTAAAGTCTCAAAATCTAATTATGAGATAACAAGCATCAAAGTTTGATTTCTACCATTCATTTCACTATAATTAAGTCACAAGAATCTACATATGATTTACATTTTCACAGAATGTTCTTTACCATATGACGAATTATTTTTTTATAGAAAACAGCAAATCACAAAAAAAATGACTTTAGCTGGGTTTTCACAGAGAGGGTCACATATATCTTAACATAACTTCCTCATGTAAATAATACTAGCCATTGATTGAAAAGTCTTCATTGGAACAGTTTATTCCCTCTTCCTGTTAAAGCTATTTCCTTCTTTCACATGTAATAGAGTAAATAACCCCAACGCCATGATGAATCTTTAACGATTAGAGGTGAAATTATCTAAATGAGTTTAATGATATTTGGCTTTTTACGCGTAAGCCTGGCCTTCTTGCATATCTCAGGGAGTGAATGAATAAGCATGTGTTTTGCATGTGTGCAAAACAAAACACATTTTCTTCTGGTCTGGCAAGTGTGAAACGATTTAAAAAAAGATTTGATGTTTACTCACTTTTATATGAAAACGAAACCCCAAACACATTCAAAGAGCAACCAAAGTTGCATTAAAGCATTTTATAGAGTAGATATAAAAACTAAACATTATTAGATTTAAATTAAGTGTCGGAAATTAGTTTTTTTATGCAAGTTCGTTGTGGGAGCAGATTTTCCAAGTTTTTTTTAGGGATTGTGCTTGTTTTGTCAAATCTCTTTGTTCTCTCTGTTACAAATGCAGGCCAAAAGGAAGACGTGCCACTTGCTAAAATTGGATTTCATGCATTTGCAAATATTTAAATTGTTAAGTGCTGATCTCTACTTACATTAATGAGGGTCTAGAGAAATTTTGACCTTGCGGTGTGCGTGAATCAATATGAAGTTGATAAGCCAAGTTCATTGCTGCCTAACATAAAACAAACCTGATTTGTTTACTTACCTAAGCCTGGGTATGTCAGGCCCATTATGAAATGATTTATAGACCACCATCCAATGAAATTGTTTAAAGTAGATTAGGTTCAGGGAACGATCAGCACTAATATGACAAGCTGATGCCACATGACAGGTAACCAAGCAAACAAGTTCCTGAAATTCAGATTGAATTAGAATCCTAATAATCCTGCGGGGAGTCCCAGATTCAATCAGAGAGTCTGGGGAAGGGGTGTGAACTCCACGCCCCTAAATAAGCACACACACACGCTTACACACACATCAGCCAATTGAGAAATAGATGACAGGAGTTTGTGTACGTGTGTGTGCGCTCAAGCTCACATGAACATGAATCATAGACTTACATCCTAATATTCAATTACAGTTTTGTGCTAGTTTCCTAATGTTTTTGTTTACTTTAATTTTTTATTACCTTCAATAAAAAATATATTTAAAACTTTAAGCAAAACGCTTGCCCTTTATTTTGCCTGATATTGATGCAATGGCAAAAGAAACGTAATACACAACAGAATGAGTGCCGCTCTCAGAAATTCTGTACCAAAGGCATTTATTGACCCATACCTAATAAAAGCACAGGCTCACATCACAATGATAAAGGGCTTCTGCAATAAAGTAAATATTATCTTTCAACAAAGTGAATTTATGCACCATGAAGAACACATTTAGACTAGTTAAAAAAGTTAAATCTTCAATTCAGTAATGTCCTTATGAGTGTTTACATATTTTCATAGATGATTTTTTCCCTGAAATTTCCTCTTTATTTGAAAATAATGAATATAAATGAGTATTGTTCCCTCTGTTCCTAGGCACATTAAAGAGATTGTCTGCATATTAGAATATTAATGTGTAAAGTAAGGAAGGTGCATTGTCTGGACATTTGAATATGCATGATGAATATTACATTATAGCAGCAACAAATTCCAATTGCAAGGACTGAGAACAAATCTATTATGTATTATTAGTATTATTTTTATATATATATATATATACATTTGCTTGGCAAAAAAGTTTTCTTGACATTTTTGGCAACATTTGAAAAGCACGTTATTTTCATATAATGCAGAGGTGCATTTTTTTCTCTCGACTTTAAATAGATTATTTGCACTTGTTATCATTACCCAAGATTTTTGAAGAAATCCATCATATAACAATGCTATGAATACTATTTATTGCTATAGCAATGCTATTTATTTGTGATTTATATATTATCTATCCACTGTGGTAACACAAAATGGACCTGAGGAGTCATTTCCTAATTTAAGAAAGCAACGCAACTCATAATGTTACTGTATGTCTTCGCTTTTTAACAGCTCCCTTATCCTTACTCCTTTTGCTGTCCGCATTACTTATAGACTGGCTCTTTTTCAGTGAAGAATGTTGCTTTGCATGAGAAGGAGGATGAGTATGTTTCAGATCAGGCCCTAATTAGGGCCCCCAGCGTCAGTCCAGTGCATCTAATGAGAGCTGTGTGACAGAGCAGGGGCCTGGTGAGCGCAGCCAGGTTCTGATGTGAAGAATTATAGGACCGGTGATCCCCAACGCAGCACGATCCACACCTGCAAATCCCTCACGAATGCCCTCCTCTGCTTTTGATGTGCTATTCTTTTCATGTCTTTAACTCCGACAACATCAAGAACCGATATCCCGTTGCAACTGAGGTGGAGGGGTGCGAGGGTAATCATCCATTATACGTTTTAATCATGCTAATTAATTGATAATAGACCCTGTAATTAACAACGGGGTGCGTCGTGTTTGTACGATGAGTTGTAGATTACAGGAATTCGTTTGGGAAGGCAAAGTTGAACAATACGGCAGCAATCACGCCACTTAATTTTGCCGCACATGTTTTAACGACCCCGGCACATCAATGTGTTTCAGATATCCACATGCGTACGGGCCACACATTTATCTTGGGAAGAACAAAATCTTTCCTAGACCTGCTCGTAATGCGAATAAGGCGCAATAGATGCAGTGGGAGTCCATTGCTCTTGATGTGACTGGGAAGTCGATTATGGCTACTGGGAGCTAGAGTGAGTTACAGTTCCCCTCTGCAGGAAATTAGCCCGTTATCAATTATCAATTAGTTTGCCATGTGATTTACAGCCTTTAAGCAGGTGGTAGGTCTCTTACTTTTTTCACCTGTTATCTATTTTTAAGAACACTCACGTGCTTTCATCCACTGAGCACTCAATCTGCCAGCACATGTGGAGAACATTGACTCTTTTTCTTGTTTAACTATGCTTTGTTCCAGCACTGAAGCCCTTTTCTCTTTTTGTCTTCCCTGCAGCTTTAAGATACTTGGTGTTCTTGCATTGGAAGGATAGGTCAGTGAGTCACACAAAGGAAAAAGGGCCTTGCTAAAATTAACAAATGCTGGGCCATCCTGCTTGCTTATACTATAAATGGAAGAATATAGATTTTTGTTAAACAAAAAAATCAACAATGTATGGTATAAAGGAAAATATAACTGCATTATGGCATCAGGAACATTTATAATATTGAATATGAATATTATTTGGTACTTTCCATTTAATATGGTATGAAACCTAAAAATGTATTTTTCTTCTTTCAGTACAGTAGATGCTTATCCAAAATATATTGATAGCCTATTCCACAAGGTCAAACTGAATACTGATTATTTTATATTTACTTTATAATAATGATTAATAATGTCATTACATTAAATATGAAATATTATCATGAATGTTTTTCCAACCCTGTTACCAATTTGTCACATCTTTAAATGTAGTTTAAAAAACCCTTTTCTGCAATAAATAAATGCACATAAAAATCAACTGGCAAAAATAAAATAATAATAAATAATAAAAACACTATGCCAGAATAGTCAATAGGGTTGCAGATTTAACCAATGTTAAGCTGAATATATAAATTGTAGATTTATGTTTGTAGTTAAATATTATTTTGTAGTTTTTGGGAAACTTGTATTTGCCTCAAATTAAAGAATTTTTCATGCAATAACTTTAGCAACCTGGTTCAGTGTTTGAACTTGTTGCATTCAATCAGTGCTACAATTTGTATTAAAACTAAGAAAATGATTTATGCTACATCATGCACTAAATATGAACAGGGTTGTTTTAGGTCATTAAAATTCATAATAATTACAAATAGTACACTATATAGGAAATAGCTAAACATTGTTTTGGGTCATTCAAATTTGAAAATAATAATAATAAAAGAAATAATAATAATTAAAATAGTTTGTAATACAGTTTTCACCATAGATCAGTTGTTGAATTACAGTTTTGGATAGGCCTGTATGTATCCAGCTATGATTGATTATCCTAATAGTCATATTCATGATTGGCCAAATATTTTCACTTATTTTCAGGTTGATGTTGTGATTTGAGCATACTATTAATTATTAAGCCGTTTCAAAGGCAGTTGAACAGAAATTGTCAGTGTATTGTTTACATGTTAACAAGATTTGATTTACATTGTCTATTTGATGGGCTGTAGCTTTATTTCATCTTTTAGAAATACTCATCAAACCACTAGTGGGCCACCATCCTTTTTTAGAGAGGAAAGTGATGTTCCTAATACATAATTTATACATTTATTTGTGTAAACTTAATGCAAATGACTCAAGATCAGTACAAAGTAAAGGATGGGATTTGAGAATTTTAGAAGGAATTAAAATAACTGTGGATGTATATAACCTTTTTAATATGTGATTTATGCCTGATTGTACTGTGTTAGAAAGGTACAGTATGAGTGGATTTCAGCTACAGCCAGCGTGATTGTGGTAGTTTTGAATAATAACATTGTGGATAACTTACATCATATAAAGTTTTGCACCGTCTAATAACCTGGGTTTTGTTATTTTATGTTTTGCATATTTGATTTTTACAGTTAATAAATTGCACCTGAAAATGATCAAACAAATTTTTTTTTCAGAGCAACATGGTCTGTTGCACCATGATGCCTTTTGGCTGAGAGCAGAGGGTAGCACTTGGGCACTCATTAACAGGCTGCCCACAGGCACAGATACGTAGCTGTCCCGCCAGCGCACTTGACACTCCCCTCAAACCTGTCTGTCTCCCGTCCATGTGCCCCCCATCCTGTCTCATTACTTATTGATTTGTAAATCAATAACACGTTTCAGGCTGCCTGAGATGGAAGAGGAGAGAGAACTGCCCTTGCTACCAGCTCGGAGAGAAAGATACTGGAGGGTAAAAGCAAGCCTAGACCATTTTACTTAAGTGAGTGGTGGCAGCAAATGGGATACATTTCACATTTAGATATATGACAGCAGCAACCATGTAAAATATGATCCATTCCACGATTGCACTCCTTGTCGTGTAAGCGTTCCTGTTTCTAAAGGATGTTTCGCCCAAAAATAGAAATTCTGTCATTATTTACTCCCTTACGCCGTTTCAAACCTGTATGACTCTTTTCTTCAATGAAAACAATTCAAGGAAAATAATTGTACTAGTTGCTCTTTTCTATACAATTAATGTGAATGTGGGTTTAAAGCATTCAAACTACAACGGGACAAATGTCACATTATTAGTTACAAGTTCCATGAATCATGGAATTCTGTACTTTCAGTTCAAATAGTGACATTAGACAATTTAATATTTATTTTGTTCATTTTTTGACTAGTAAAGCCCGCCTACTTTGATTTAAATGGTAATCTCAAACATTTTGACATTGACAAGCACTATTAGGCCACTGTTTCAGCTTACAGTTGTGCAATATCCTTGCATAAATAAAGTAGGTTTAATATTACGATACTATTTCACAACTTTTATTACATACATCCAGAAAAAATACAGAGGCACCTCAGGGTGAGTACGACAATGCATTCCCCTCACTGACTATATTCAATGTTGTTGAGTTGTCTGAGGCTGTTATTCACTGAAACCATAGAAATGTTCATTAGATTAATAGATTCCCGAATTAAATCATTCTTTTGAGTCCGGTATTTTCAATGAATCAGTTCATCAGTATTTCTTTGATCCGGTTCTTAAAGGTATAGGTCACCCAAAAATGAAAATTCCTTATGTCATTCCATCCAAACCCATAAGACCTTTGTTTATCTTCGGAACACAAATCAACAATTTCCTCTCTTCAGTTTCAGTCTTCAATGTGCATTCACGACAGTTCCTCTGCTTGCAAACACAGCGCAGTGCATCCGGGTCAAAGTCAGAATGCCAGCTCTGCATCAGCAGCACCACACACATGCGTAATGGTACTCTTGAACGCACGTCAAAGACTGACACAGAAGAAAATAATTAGCTGAATTAAGTTATTTTAGTATTCTTTGGGCACAAAAAGAATTCTCATAGCTTCATAAAATTACAGTTGAACACTGAGGTCACATGGACTATTTTAACGATGTCCTTGCTACCTTCTTGGGCAATGAATGTAGTAGTTCCATGGCTGTCTATGCAGGGTCAGAAAGCTCTCAGATTTCATCCAAAATATTATTTGTATTTTATTTATTATATATTTTTATATATTATTTGTGTTCCGAAGATGAACAAAGGTCTTACGGGTTTGGAACGACACGAGGGTGATTCATTAATGACCGAATTTTCATTTTTCACTTCAAGCTCAGCTCCCTGAAAGGGAAACTACCATATTGCTTCAGATATTGCTTCAGATGGATTTTCCTTTTATGTTCCACTGAAGTAATATTTTTGTAACAAGTAAATAACGACGTTTTCTTTTTTATTTTGTGTGAACTGTTCCTTTAAGATGTATTAAATCACGTTTGTGCGACTATGCTGTTGGTAGTGGCCAGTTTCAGAGATAAACCCAGAGGGGCCTGTCCGGATTCTCATTAGGTCAGGGCTTATTGTCACTGCTAACAGAAAAAAGAATTTGCTTGAAACAGCCAGGCACAGAACAAAAAGCTTCAGCCCAGGTCCCAATCAGCAGCTCATAAAGGAGCCAGCACAGGTCTTAATCAGTCAGTCCTTAATGGAGCCGCTCTTTAAAAGTATTATTAACCTCATCTGTCTAGATTAAGAACTAATAGCCCCCTTTCTGTGTATTGTCTTTGTAGCAGCTGGTAATGTACATATATATTAATCCACTCGCGCAGGCGAGATTGTGTGGCGCGGGGGAACAACAGTGCCCTTCACAAGCGAGGCAGACACAGGTTAGGAAGCCACTAATTAAATGTCAGACTTGACAGATTAAAATTATGAAATTTAAAATCAGCAAGTAGCTCTTTGTCATTGTCAAATTAAGCGGCCGGCGTGATGAGGAGACAGGAATGGAAGACTTTAATGGATTGAAGGGGAATGTACTTTAGCAGCCCTGGATATGGTGAATAAAGATTTCCCTGCGCTCAAGGTAATGGGCTGCACATTCAATTCAATGTGCCGATAGGCTGTGGCACCAGAGCCATCTGTGCTGCCACGCTTTTCCTAGCCATGCAATTTAGCTTTTTTCTTTGTAAACATGCAGTTAAAACGAGCTCTTTTATACGTGGCCTGTAATCTTAGGCAGCACTATGGGAATTGCATTCTCAATTGATTTTTAATAAGGTCTGATGTTAGAATGTTGCGTAGCTAATGGTCTAAAAACTTCAATAAGCGAAAAAATTGGTTTATTATGAATTTTTACTTTCACATAATTATGATTTTGTGAAAAAGAAACCATTGGTTACTGATAGGATGGTGGCAGATCTGAATGCACGTACGGTTGATTGTAAGAAAAGAGTGGGGTTTAACTGAAATAAACGATTGGATTATGTCACCAAAGAGAAGACTATAATTTTACCAAAAACATTAAACATATACATAGTTGAACAATTTTCCATGATATTAATAACATGAATTTAGGAAATAGATTTTCATTACATGCAGAAATCAAGGAAAGTTTCCGCAGGTCAGATTAAAACTAACAAAGCTCATCCACCGGGTGTTTATTTATTGATTTATTTTTTAACATGTCAGTTGGATTTTTCACATTTCATAATGCTGTTGAGTGGCAATTGGGAGCATTCTGCAAGCAAAGACAATTTGCTGGTTCAGTTTTTGTCTAAATGTTATATCTCATTAGTAAAATAGTCAAATTTGTTTTGTGTCTTTAATATCAAAGTGCCATATTCACACTCAACATCCATATTTGTAATGTTTCTGGTTCATAATTAACCTACGATCAGATCAATACATGAATCACAGATACTGGTCCGTGAATGAAGGCCTAATGAATACTAACAGAACTTTTTCAGCAGTCGGGGGAAAAAAAGCTCTTGCGCAGCATTTCTAAATAAATAAACCAGCACTAAATTAGCCTGATTCCTTGTGCTTGCGTTCAAGGTTCAAAGGCTTTGAGCTCAAATCAGGTCTAGATGTGTTTAGTTTCAGATGGGTTGAGAGCACAGCTTGCAATAAAGCAATGAACAAACCAGAGGCAGCATTAGAGCAGCAACACTCAACAAGGATCCGAAAACGATACTGATTAAAAGTGACAAGATCCAATTAAATTTAATTATACAAGCTGTATATTCATTTTAACTGACAATTTTTATTAGGGAGCCACACACACTTAAAGCAAGGAACTGCGGCTAAATTATGCCAGTGTAATACAGTTAGGTTATGCAGAATCCAGTGTGTCTAATTTGCTTTAATTGAGTTAGGGGCAAGAGGCCTGCAAAAGGAGTTCAATAGTTTGAGGAAAAGATCACTGAGATGCAAATCTCTTGGTTTGTCAGGCCAAATGCACTGAGGGAGATGATAAACAACTCTTCCTCAAGTGGAATTGAGATGTGAGCCATGTTCAGAATTGTTCAAACTTTTTAAAGGGCCTTTTTTTATAATGCTAGTTTCTTGAACCAAAAAAAAATCATAATTTAGCTTCTCTATGCATGCTTTCTGTGATATTTAGAATAAAACAGTAATGTACAGATAAGACTTCTATATATTTAAATTAGCATGGCTTTGATTGGCTAACCTTTCTGCATATGAAATGAGTACCAAGCATTGCTTTTGGATTGCAGGGTTTCTGACTTGGTCTCTGTTGGTGCGTTGTGACGGTTTCAGCGTGTATTACATGCACACAACATGGACAAGATTGAATAGCAAAATGTAAATTGTTTAGCTGAAATATCAATAGGTGGCTTGTTGCTTAAAAACTTTAATATGACTGGTTTAGTTAATCACCAGTTACCCTATTTAATTACTAAAACTGTATTTTCAATTTTATCATCACTTTATTTGTATTGTTTTTGGGGGCTTAATTAAAACTGCAATTAAAAGTCCATCACTGAAATGATCAGGTCTTGTGGTGAAAATAAACCTCAGAAACAGACATAAAGAAAAAGGGGCATTTGGTTTTCCACGATTTAGCTTTGTGAATAAAATGAGGAAGGGATTGTTCATAACAATATTTAGTTTGATTCAAACCCCCAGTACATCTAAACAAAGGGGACATGTTTTCAGTACGTTTTGGGGTAAAATGCAACCTGTTCCGTGCCCTTTAAAAGCAACTTGACAAAGTCTTTACCGTATACTCCATATCTAAATGTGACATGACACATGAGAGCTTCTGGTGTGCTTGAGTCCTTTGTAGAGGTGAGTGAGTGGCATAGTAACTGGTTAGCCTCAGGTGCTGTGCTTCATATATGTACCCAGCCTGTCTTGTGCACGGGGATGCTCAGTGACTTGCCCCGTGGTGCTATGCTGAGTTTTCAAAGCACACAGATCATTTGTTTTCCCTTTCCATGACATGTAGTTTAGCTCAGCTTTCTTCTGGATGTGTCACCGAGGCAGACTCCGGGCGTTTCCCCGGTCCAGTCTTTTTTACCAAAGAAAAATGGGAAATATCTGATGAAAGAATGAAATGGATATTTTTGATGCTTACATTTGTTAAAAAAAAATTGCGCCGTTTTACAGCTTAGTTAAAAAAAATCTACTGATTTAGCCAGGCAAGTAATTTAAGAACTACATTCTTATTTAGAATGATGTTATGGCAAAATAAAAAGGTTTTAAAGTTAAAATCTTAGGGAACTTAGGGGCTATATAGCACCATTGCCATACAAAGAACCTGTTAAGCCCCTTTCAGGGTTCTTTACAAGCCAAATAACCACTGTTGGTGCTGTTTAGCACCATTTTTGTTGAATAAATACAATGCAATATGGCACCTCTTATGGTTCTACATAGCACCTTTAAAGATGTGGTGGTATATAGCAACAAAAGTGTTTCCCCTATGATTACGAGCCAAGAACCACTTTTAGTGCTATATAGCACCATTTTTAGAGTGTAATAGGAAAAATAGTCTGTAATAATACAAAAGGACAACAATAAACGCTCAATTTCAGTTACAGTCAGTTCATTGTTCGATTCAGTAATGTCATTGTCCAGCTCAGTTCAGTTCAGTTCAAATAGCATCCATGCAATCAAGTTGACACTAATTTTTTGTGTCATTTGATGTTCAGCGTAAAAATCCTGAAGCTAAACCAGTTGAGAACCACTGATGTGGAACATTAAGGTATCTAAGTGTGTGTGCGTGCGTGCGTGCGTGCGTGCGTGTGTATGAGGAAGATTGAGAAAGAGAGAGTGTGTGAGGTGGTAATGATGTCCTCAAGTTGTTAAATGCAATGGTCTGTGTCCTGTTCACCCGGCATGCTGTTGCTCTCCCATCTGTGCAGGGAGCCACATCTGCTCCTGAGGTCATAGAGGTCAGCAGTGACACCAGATTTAACTGTTATTTACTCTGAGTCCCCGACAAGACACATACAGCCCGCGCCCACTCAACTGATGTATGTTAAATGTGCTCCAAATTACCAGTGTGTTGGATCTATTGATGGGCCATTCGAGCCTGTCAGTCTTTCTCTATCAGCCTCTCAGTTATCCCCCTCCTCTCCTTCCCCCATTCGTTCCATCCTTCATCTCTCTCTCGCTCCCTCTCTCTCTCTCCAGGCCCCACCGTGGCCCAGGCTGAGCACCTTGCTCTGAATGGGAAATGAGGGCTTCGACAGATACATGCACCTCTGGAACCTGTTGTGTGTTCAGACACATGTCTTGCCCATCTCATTTTGAACAGGTTAAAAGACCATGTCAAGCGCAATTATACTGTGCCAGCATCTTCAACAAGACCTTGCAGGAGACGTTGTTTATTATGTTCTGATTTACACTGGTATAATTAGAACATGAGTGCGGTTGGAAATCGTGAGGAAATTCATGTTTCTAGTTCTGATTTTGCTTATACAGTATATATACAAACAAAAATATTTCCACAAAAATATAAGCAACAGCTTTTTTAACATTGATCATAATTAGACATGTTTCTTGAGCACCAAATCAGCATATTAGAATTATTTCTGAATGATCATGTGACGCACATCCTGATTTTGCGGAGTTAGATGTGTTCCTGTTCCCTTAGCTCAGTGGTAGAGCATTGCGTTAGCAGTGTACAAGGTTGTGGGTTCAATTCCAAGGGAACACATACTGACAAAAAATTATAGCCTGAATAAATACTTTGGATAAAACCGTCTGCTAAATGCATAAATGTAAATGTAAACATATATTTTTGACCCTGGAACAACATTTTAATCTAAAAAAATGTATCTTGACCATATCCCTACACCTAAACCTAACCTTACCCATGAGTAATCCCTAAAATCAGAGGAAATTATAGATGAATGACACTGATGAACAAGCAACAAACACTGATTGTAAGCCTAAACTTCACAAAATTATAAACTTGTTCTTCAAATCTGATTGGTTAATAACAATGTTGTTCCAGGGTCAACAAAGATGTTGATCCAGGAACATGTCGCACTTGGTAAAACAAGGTTCTGCATCATGTGACATTGAAGATTGAAGTGATGACTGCTGAAAATTCAGCTTTGACGTCACAGAAATAAATTACATTTTGAATATACAAGAAGAATGGAATTATTTCACAATATTACTGTTTTTACTGTATTTTTGATCAAATAAACACAGCCTCGGTTTGCATAAATTATAATGTATGCAATAGCAGTTGCTATATTTTAGATAGCCAATATGGCTGAAAATTATAAATCAGATGGTAATTGTGTAATGATTGATTCAGTGAGTGAGTGAGAAACCAGACCCATTTTGAATGAGTCATTAAAAGAACCGGCTCTTAAGAGTCATTTGTTTGCAAATTGGACACTGGTCGTACTGTATTTTTGTCAACATATGTTAAACCTTCAAGAAAAATTATATATACATTTTTGTTCATTGTATTTATTCTGCAGCAAATTATTTCCATGCCATTCGTTTCCAGTATATTTTTGATTCCCAACTGATTTTCTATTGTGATCACTATTTAAACACCATTGAGCCATTTAATCAAACAATTAATCAAATTAATTAATTTATTCATTTAAATTTTCATCGGTTTTCTCAAGGCAGTGTGGATAAAAGGAAGGCGATGCCCTTTTACTCTGCTATATTTGTCTATGTGACACTGTAAGGACTTGTTGAGGGCTCAATGACACTGTGTATCTGATAATGTCAGAGCCTTGTCTGGCTGTAAGGGAGACTCATGTTTACACAGAGGCAGCGGTGAGGAGATTAGCGCAGAGGTTCTTGTAGAACAGCGCTGTGATGAGCAGAACAAGGCTCCGCTTCGGTTCATAAATAGCGCAGCACATGCACTGCTGCTAATTGACTCACACAGGCATTAGTGGGATTAAGTTAGAGCCCAAAGTTCATTAAGCAGATAAATGCATCTCTTAGCCTGCTAAAGAGCTCCAGCGCTAACACTGCCCACTGAAAATAGCGCTTATGCACAATGGTGCTCAACCGAGATTAAATCATGTTCCTTTTAAGTGCTGTTGCATGTGAGGAAAGTATCAGAAGTTCAAACGTAATGTACATAATTTCACTGTATGTACAGTATGTTTGGTTCAGCTAGCATGACTTTTAATGTAAAGAACACATTGCTGATCACGAAAACAAAGCTGCATTTTTAGCATGTGTAACAGTCATTAACTGTACACATCAGGGACATTTGCCATTTTATTTTTAAACACAAAGCTAATTGTCAAAATGTTTAGAATATATTTGAATGCAACATTTAGAATGTATAATTTGGGGTCAAGAAATAGCTAAATATTATAAAAGATTTCTAGTTCAAGCAAATGTTGTTCTGTTCCTCAAAGAATCCTGAAAAATGTATCCAGGTTTTCATAAGACACCTAGCCAATATGAAATATAAATGCAGCGTTCATCACTGTACATGTTGGCACATTTGGCATTATTTTAACAGACAAGAGCTAATCATCCCAATAAAAGCTGTTGTTTGCATATCACGCATGTATAATCTTCATCTCAGGAAAAAGTAAATGAACACAGGGCTGTTTTGGAGAAAGTGTAGCATCAACAGATTTTAAATCGACTCTCCAGCTATGAATGACATCACAGCGGGCGCTCAGAAAGCGGTGGAGAGTGCTTTCATTTTGCCACTTAGACGACAAATTACCCAGACAATAGACCTCTAAAGTTGGCAGGTAATTCAATCGTGACTGTTGACTCCAGGCATTTGCTTTGTTTGCCCTCAGAAGGAAATAGCCAAAAATTCATCTTGGCGGAGTCAAACGTAATGAAAGATAATATTCTTTATCTGCTCGGGATAGCTGCGGATGAACTCCTCCAATATGAGTGTAAATAAGATTTAGCGATTCCATACTTCAGTTGGCTTCAACTCAAAGTGATTTGGATCAATAGCGTTTGCCCGTACGCATGTGCGTGTGACAGGGCTCCAGCCTGTCATGAAGAGGAGGCACGAGGGCTGTATTCAGATTTCACCGGTGTCAAATTAATTCCAGGCTTATCGGGAAATTCAATTAGCAGGGAACCCCCCTTTGTGAGTAAGAGAGTGTCCGACATCCCAACGTGACAAATTACAGCGCTCAGAGAGCATATCAAGGCGAAGTGTTGAGGCTTGCTAATCTTCCCTCTAATTCTCAATTACTGTAAAATGAAGCCATAAATCACAGGGACAGCCAGATCGATGGAAACGTTGTTTTTGGAGTGATTGGCAGCCACCCCAAAGGTTACTTTTTAAGTTGGTTTAAGGTTACCACTCGGAGAGAGCTTGAGGCGGCGGGGGGGTTGCGACGTGTGGCAGCTTGGGTTGAGGCAGAGGAGGTGTGGTGGCGGCGGGGGGGTCGAACTCAATCTATATGATGCAAGGTTTCAATCCTTTAGGGGATACAGCAGAGGGACAGGACCAATTTTTAGCCC
Organism: Gymnocypris eckloni scoliostomus; assembly: GCA_027564155.1. NCBI lineage: Eukaryota > Metazoa > Chordata > Actinopteri > Cypriniformes > Cyprinidae > Gymnocypris > Gymnocypris eckloni. Next base: position 7,852,433 of record CM050425.1, on the reverse strand, counting down.
ATCAGCCATCCAATTTTTCTCCTTTTCATACCTGCTGTAGTAAATGAGAAACAAATTAAATTTCTCCCTACTCTCTCCACAGAAACCATTTAAATCCTTTATGGAAACTAAATTGTCCCCAGACAAATCGCCCCTGGTTCTATGACAATATACTATGGCGGTGCAACCGAAATAAATTTGTGTCACTCCAGATATGCCTTTGTCTGTAATGCCATTCATTGGAGACTTAAAGAAAAGATAGAGAGGGAAAATAAAAAGAAAGGGGCACTTTTGGTAAAGAACAAAAGAAGCTAGATAGGAGGACCCCCTTCATTTTCTCCCTCTCTCTCGATCGCGCTCTCTGTCACTCTCCTGGTGGTGCCCACCTCCAACTTGTGGCATTATTAATTTTGGGCCGGAGTTTTTGCATTCATGAGGCTGAGATTGAAATGTAAATGAGTCTGAGAGAGCGAGCAGTCAACACCAGCCCCGGCTGCACGGCCCGTGTTACGCGTGCTCCGTCTCCACACCCCAGCTCTTATCATTCACACAGATTAAGAGAGTAGAACATCAATCACTACATCTGGGAAACAATGAATAAAACGGTCCAACGAGGCAGATGAAAAATCACTGAGGAAGCAGAGTTAAGAGGACACAGGGCAGTGGGGGTGCAGCGGGGGCTGATTGCTGTGCTGGCGGCTCGCTGCGATGAGTGCTGAAGCCGAGAGGTTTGTTTGGATTTGCTTTGTCCAGCTGGGCTACGTGTGTTTCTGAGTACTCTCACCCAGTGCTCTGTTTTTGTTGCTGCCCTGCGCTGCGTAAAGGATCATAGCTCTTATTAGACCTATCAGTGTGAATGAAATCACATAGAAGCTCTATGATACAGCCCTTTCCAGTGTATTAGAATTCATTGATTATTGTCAACAGCCTGTTGAAACGTTTAGATCTAGGATTTAGACCTGTCTGTCTGTCTGTCTGTCTGTCTGTCTGTCTGTTCTGTCTGTCGTCTGTCTGTCTGTCGTTCTGTCTGTCTGTCTGTCGTTCTGTCTGTCTGTCATTCTGTCTGTCTGTCTGTCTGTCTGTCTGTCTGTCTGTCTGTCGTTCTGTCTGTCTGTCTGTTCTGTCTGTCTGTCTGTCTGTCTGTCTGTCTGTCTGTCTGTTCTGTCTGTCTGTCTGTCTGTCTGTCTGTCGTTCTGTCTGTTGTTCTGTCTGTCTGTCTGTCTGTCTGTCTGTCGTTCTGTCTGTCTGTCGTTCTGTCTGTCTGTCTGTCTGTCTGTCTGTCTGTCTGTCTGTCTGTCTGTCTGTCTGTCTGTCTGTCTGTCTGTCTGTCTGTCTGTCTGTCTCTGTCTGTTCTGTCTGTCTGTCTGTCTGTCGTTCTGTCTGTCTGTCTGTCTGTCGTTCTGTCTGTCGTTCTGTCTGTCGTTCTGTCTGTCGTTCTGTCGTTCTGTCTGTCGTTCTGTCTGTCTGTCTGTCTGTCTGTCTGTCTGTCTGTCCGTCCGTCCGTCTGTCTGTCTGTCGTTCTGTCTGTCTGTCTGTGTGTATGTCTGTATATATATATGAGCTTTCCATTATTCTGAGGGGAATTAATATTATTTATTAATGCATTAAGATGTTCTATAATAAGATTGTATGTATTTATTGGGCAAAAACACATATATGGGTTAAAAAAATCTATATAAAATATAAATCATTATGATGTGTAAAATATAAAAAAATAAACTTATTTTATTTAAATGTTTTTAAATGGAACCTGCAATTAAACATTCAGTTGTAGTCATATCAGCCAAATTTCAACTATAAAATGGTTGTAAAACACAACGGAAATTGTGATGCAGCAAAAATATAAAAAAAACAACATACAAAAATATATTGCACTAAACACATTTATAATTAATAAATTGTAGATATAAATACAGCCTCCTCCTATTTCTGTAAACATCAAAAGCCAAAACGTCATTTATTAAATTAATATAAATTTGCTCCACTTGAAATTTATGTAGAATTGAAAGGTTTTAATAAGAGCACAGACTCCATCTATCGAAGGGCCAGATTGGATAAAACAGCATCAATAAATTCCACTGGGAAGTCCGAGAGAGCTTCCCGTAATGGCAGCTTTATGGACTATGATTGGTGAATATTACAAAGCTTATTGGCCATGAGAGAAGACTGTATTAAAGCTTGCAGTTATTACTGACAAAACTTGGACATCTTTATGAACCCATTGTGATATCATACTAATTCCCCTCAGAATGACTTTATCTGCCCTGTCGCAGGTCCCCATTCGGCGTGTCACATTAGGTTTGTGTCTAATTCAGGCCAATTACAGCTGGCATCGCCACTTATAGCTTGTTTGGGGCCAGTGGAATTCCATTTTCTCAAGCGCCGCCACAGTCTGCTATTATTATTATCAGTTTTTTTGCCTTCTATCTTTCTTTTCTTCTCCCAGCTCTAGCTTTTACTTTGTGTTTTTCAGAACAAAAGCTAATGTGCTGAAAGACCGGTCTCGTCTCGTGCTCATTGAAATCATGCGAGTGCCATTTATGCTTAATACGTCTGCGTGCAGGAGGAAGCAAAGCAACCTGGCAGCTCCTGAAGCGAGATGAGAAGACCTCTGGGGATTTGTGCGCGTCGTCTTCCGAGAGCACTCAGACACTGACAGCCCGACCAAAATATTTCACATAATTTGATTAGGTTACAATGAAAATCTTTATTTATAGTGCTCCTCAGATGCAGGGGGTGGAAGCTTTTGTAGTGACGAATCCAAATTAACTTCTGTTTGTCTTACCATGGCAATCCAAACACAAACAAACACTGTTCATGTAACTAAGGGTAATTACAGCCTACAGAATGTCCATCCATTTCTTATGGCGGAAAGCGCTGTCGCTTCATTAGGTTTGTGCCACAACTCCTCCCATTTTGCAAGAGGTCAGGCTCCCACACAAAGACAAGCACACTTACGCTAAAGAACGTGAGCATTATATCAGCAATTAATTTGTAATACAGTGGTAACACACTGGTTCTTGCAGTATTTTAAAGGGTTAGTCCATCAGAAATTAAAACTTGTGTATTCATTTGCTTACTTACTGTTATGTTGTTCCAAACTAACTGTCTTCACAAAAGAAGATATTTTAATAAAATGTCTGAGTTTCCATACATTGAAAGTCAGTTGGGACTTGAGTTATTTGAACCCCACTGTTCTTCATAAAATCTTCTTTTGTGTTCCACAGAAAGTACGTAAGCCATGCAGGTTTGGAACGACACAAGGGTGAATAAATGACAGAATTTCAATTTTTGGTGAACCGTCCCTTTAAAGTGTACTAAATGTGTGGAAAAGCACGGTATACTTTTATTATCCACGCTCTAAATCAAGTCATTCACCTGCAAAGCCTTCATCAAACAGTACAGCTCAACCCGGAGGTTAATGAAAATGTCCTACGCATTGATTTACCTGCGCGTCTGAGGGCAAAGCCATTGAAACAAACAATTCATTTGTCTGCCACATGTTTCTTTGGCGAGACCCTCATAAAAGCTTTTCAATAAATTTCACCGTCTGTTGTACAGACCTTTCCTTTTCCTTGCGTCATTTTTTTAAATTGAAAGTTGGTTTTAAAGTCAGCTATAAACATCATTCCGCTCAATCAGTGCTGGTTCAGATCAAACGGCAGTGGGCTGCTACAGATACCTCCAACCCTGACTTGTCTCCCCGCTTTCATAGTGTTTAACACCGTGGCACACTTTTTTTTGCTAGAGACGGCTGTCACTGTATTTTGTCAGCAAAGCATAATATTTCTTCAGGAGTTCTAAACACGGTACTCAGCGGGGAAGAAATGAAAATACGGCACTACATAAACCGAGCGAGTCAGTTGTAAATCACCTAACACGATGTAGAGGCACCAGGCGGAGAGCTGCTCGCTGTCAAGTCCTCCCCTGGAAAACAGAACGGACACCAGTCATGATGCTTTAATCAGCCCCCAAATAATAGATGCCTCCCTGCTCCCCTCCAAGCTCGGTGCCATCGGATGAAACGGAAAACAACCTGAAACTTACTTTGCTTTCAGACTTCGCCGAGTTGCGCTATTGAAATGTTTTTGCCTTTGTTTGTTTGTTGGCGTGTCAGGGGTTATTTCTTTGGTGGGAATCTAAAAGGGATCTTTGAAGCTTTAATATGATCCTTTCACACAAACACTTCAAAGGTCGTCTCTAGTTTATATGATAAGGTGCCGTTTTTTAGACGCTTTGCATGTCAGATGTTAATGTTATTGTTGGCAGAACAGAGTTTTTCTTGCTTGTTTATTTATGCGCTTTTTCTCTCTTTCTCTGTGTGTTCAGAAGCACTGGATGTCTTGCGTTGCTGTGGTTGGTAGTTAGGCTACGTGCAGTCAGAGTGTTAACATCATCCAGATGGATGCAGTGCATTGTTTGAAGGCAGGATCTTGAAAAGGTCTGGGAAATGGGAAATTAATTATTCAAACTTTATTGAATGGCAAAAAAACATTTTAATCTGGTTATTTAAAGTTTTCTTCAGAAAGAGAAAATAAATGGCTAATCTATCCCCATGGCTTCTAGGGAGAGTCTGGGTTTGGACACGAAATGAAATAACTCTTCTTCTCGCATTAGAGGTCATCTGTCATAACCAATCAGTCCACACCAGTTCATCCAGAACCTCAACGCTCTTCCCAGATCGCCGGGCAGGACAGATGTTCCCGTCGCCCAAAAAAAAAAAAATCAAGTTAAGGCTCTCCGCGAGAGGAATTGCACTGTTTTGCTGCAGTTGATTAGTGTTAACCAAATAAGAGTGACTTCACTGACAGAGATGTACACTGGGCTGTGGAGCTCTTGAGAGCCGGCCAGATGGTCCTGTAGCCCCAGCTGCTGTAATGTAGTAAAGCTTGTTGAGAAGCTGGCGGTATTGATTTCATTTCTGCCCGTAGATGCAGCTACTACATCTACATGTGTCTGCACTGATATGGGCCGCTAGAAATCCAATATCTAGTCTGGGATGGAGGGCCCGGTGTGCCGATCCCTAATAAGGCTGTCAATCCCATCTGTCCTCTCCACTCTGAGAGAACGTCTGCCCCAGGAGAGAAGATATCAGAGACATTTCGTTATCCTCACCCCTACATGTAGGAACACCTCTCACCGTTATTCTCGTTAATTAGGAGATCAATGAACACGAACGTCCGGACGCACTGATAATGAGAAGGTTTGGCTCATTGTAGAACAGGATGTTCTTGATCATGGTACCACGTTGGTGCCTTTTATCAGACAGGTATTCGATAGACGTTGTCGGTTATTAATACGCTAATTTTTTAGGTGGCATAACAAACCCTTAAGCAGAATGCATAATCTTTAGATTATGCTGATGATTACTTTGACAGAACACTTCAATAGTTTTCCCGTGGAAGGATGGATGGCGGGGTCACGCAGCAGAGGTGCCGTTATATATCAAAAGAAGCCCTTATGCAGTCTGACACATTTATCTTTTGTTTGCTAATATTGGAAGCAGTGTATCTTGTGTTGTGCGTTATTTGTGTATGTTTGATAAATGCTCCTTCCATGACCGTTTTGGTCCCTGGGTCATCTCTTGCTCACTGATGTGCTTATTAATAATAAATTGCCTGTGCAGAATGTGCGAATTCTTCCTCCCTTTACAGTTATTGTGTAAACAAAAGACTGCTAGTGGAATCCATCTTAATAGAGGACGTTTTTATTCAATAAAGATAACTTGCCTGAGAAAAATGAGACCTCTTAACTCTCGCAGCCTCAGTCTTTCACTGTAAATCTTGTGACATTTCCCGCTACCCGCTGCGAGTGCCCATTGTGGCGTGTCACAGAGGAGCTCAGCCAATCGTAGGCAATTATACATGCTAATGAACGTGCCCTCGTATTCGATTCTGACATGGAGCGCTGTAGAGTCCGTAGGGATTGAGCCACCCACAGCGGTAGCACATAATTTCTCTTGAAAGTCATTAGCCGTTACTGTTATAGCAAGTGGCGGAAAAATGCATAGGAAGCCCTATATCATATAGACCACAACCTTGACCGAGCTTGTAATAATACATTACCGAGGCATGTGTGGCATATTAATCAGTTGGGAAGCGTAATTTATGCATTTTGCGATCTTTTATGATATGCCCCTCCCTCCTCAATCCGTTTTTAATCAAAGAAAGGTCAGTTCATGTAGAGGGCATAAATCTCCCTCACCTGGTGCTTTGTAAAAATACGGAGATTAGGTTTGTGCAATGTGGTCAGGGGAGAGCAGTAAATTACCCTGGTAACAAAGTTAACATTGATTCAGATATAACCACTTGTCCGCATGTAACAACGATAACCTTTTAGTACATTTGGAAAACAAATTTGACAACCATTAAAATAATGAATGAATTTTTGCTCGCTCAGAGAAGTGAAAGAAACTCTATTTGGACTGCAAAAGGCCCTTAATGCCTCATGCTGTTCTTTCATAGCAGGAGCCTAAAGTAACACATACTAATACAAAACTGACATAACAAATTACTGCGCTGAATGAAGGTGCACAATAGGCTATAGTCGCCTGCATTCAAATAGTTGAAAACGCTGTTTATGGGCTGCCGGCAATGACACTGTAGTCGGCGCTAATAGGGACGTAATTCGATAACAGCCACAACTTTCAGCACTAACTCTGTGCTTTTCCATGCATGAATCTTCAGTTAATTAGAAGAAGAATCCCAGCACTGCTTCATTTGTAAAACTGCTGGAGACAAAATACTGAAATTCCACTCAACATTGCATCTGTGCATCTGTCCGTGTGTGTATATAAAATACCATTCAAAAGTTTGGGGTTAGCAAGATTGATTGTTTATGAGAGACGTCTCCTTATGCTCACCAAGACTGCATTTTATTTTTTATTTTTTACAGTAAAATATTACAATTTATAATGGCTCTTTTCTTTTTAATTTACAAATGTAATTTATTCCTGTGTTGGCAAAGCTCAATTTAAGCAGCCATTACTTCAGTTTTCGGTGTCACGTGATCTTTCATAAATCATTCTAATAAGCTGATTTGAAAGTAGTTGTGCTGCTTAATATTTTTGTTGAAACTGTGATATATATTTTTCAGGATTCTTTGCTGAAAAGTTCAAAAGAACAGCTATATATATATATAGAGAGAGAGAGAGAAATAACATAGTGTCTTGAATCTTGATAATGTTGCATGGTTGTAAATATACACTGATGTACATGTCTATTTTTTTATGTATTTTTTTAATAAAAAAAACATTGTGTTCATCTAATTGAAGCTGGGAACTGGCTCCTAACATGAGGCTCTTGTATTGCTTAGAGTTAAAATATTTTTACAACTTGAAGCGCTAAAGTGACAAGGCCGTCAATGAAAGTAGTTTGTCCTCTGCAGTTCAGTGAAAATATTATGAGAGCTTGAAGAACGAGAGGAACGAAGAGTGATGGACAGCTCTGACACTCCAGAGCACTTAGGCAATTATTAACAGTTTCTGCCAGTCACCACATCTGACACAACACAAACACGCCGTGTCTAATTTTACACTACTCCGGCAGGCATGGGTCACTTTTAAAGAACACAGGGAAACTCATTTTATCGTAGATTTGACGACCAATCATCCAAATTGGCCCCATTGCTACCGAGCCCCCCTTCTCCCGCCATAACAGACAATGCCTGGGAGAAAAACAGCCGCTTAGATCTTTGAATTGCAGCTGTCCGTTGGAGCTTGCCAAGACTGAGATCAGTGTGGTGAAATGGCACACAGGTGTGGGGCTCGACCACAGACGTCTCTCTACGTAGATAGACATCAGCCTGTCAACGGGGGGTCATGGGATGCGTTGGGCCGAAATGGGCAACATGTGAAGAGGTCAGGCCCTGTAAAATCTTTACCACATCGTGCATGTCAACCAAAGGAGACCTCAGCTATGTTTTGATAGCCGTCCAGCAATTTTAACGTCTACTGACAGCGACTCTCAGCCATCAAAGCTCAGATGTAATTGATCAAAATTGCTCGCTTTTGCAGCCCATTGTAAGTATAAAATCGGATTGGTACACCTTATTATATCTCCGCATGTGAGTGCGGCCATAATTGCTTTCCAGATAGCCAACAGGACCTGAGAGAAAGCATCAGATATTCACTCTCTTGTATAGGTTAATCTGATCTGAGCGTGATTTCCTGACAGGCAGGTTGACGTGAGATTCTGCCATTTCCAATGCTGCTCCTATACATTCTGATGAATGCTGCTGGTAATTTCTTTTAGACAGATTACCCACAGATCTTTGCGGAGACATCTACACAACTACACGCACAGGCTCAAAAAAGTATCAGAGAAGAAGTCCAAACACATAACTGTCAATGATACTTTTGAAGTATCTCCTGATGGGACAAGGTTGACCAAACCTGATTTTCAGACATGCAGACATTCATAATAAGCTCTGAAGGTATTATACCAAACATCTCAAGAGGCTTTCGTGCATCATGTTGGTTTAGTGTCTGCCGTAGATCATTTTTATATATTTTTTTGTTGAATAAATGAATAGGTCTAATCGGTAGGGTAATTACAAGACAAAGAATCTTTGTAATTAGAGACTAATGACAAGCATGCAGCCTGTTCTTGCCAAGCAGCTGCTGGGAAAGGTAAAACTGAAGCCGTCCCCTGCACATGTTCCAACAGATGAAAGTAATTTAGTTGCACTTAACTGTCTATAAACAATTACCGTAAAATGCAGCCGTGTCTTTATGTATGGCTTCTGAAACATATTTTCTTCTGCCTGCCGAACAATTATTAACGATCTTCATCTGCTAGGTACACTTCATGAATTTTACATTACCTCTTGTCATTATCATAACTAGACTATCAAAGATATTAGAAGCCTTCGACATTCTCTTCTTGGGGATCTTTCTTAGATCTCTTGTCAAGTCTTTGAGAATTGTCTGCAATTGAATATTCCCTGGATTTTTTTTTTCTTCAAGATCATTTGCGAATGCATAAGCATGAGGATTATTGGGGCTGTCTCCATGTTTGTATCGCTGTCTGTCTTTCCGTCTGTGGAGGCATGTTCTTTTCCTCCATTTTAATGCCATTGTCCTTGTGTCGTCACGGTCTCATTCATTGCATGCCACTTTTTCTTCAAAACAAAATGCTAGATTGGTGGCACCAAAGTAAATCGGTTTATGTCATCCATACGTTCCGATAACAAGACAGGAGCCTTTTTACGTTACATGTGATTTGCGCTTGTCTCACTGTTTATTTATTTTTTAGGTGCGGAGTTTTGATGGAAATCTCGGATGTGGCAGAATAATTAGCATGCTTTTCTCCATGCTCTGTTCCTCAGGACACTGATGTCTTGTGATGCCCAGAAAACGAGCATGAATGCCGTGTTATCATTTAGAAACCGGCAGCCAGCTCCAACAGACTGTAATTATGTACTTCCAGGGACAAGATCAGTGTGCAGAACAAAGTGTGCTGGAAAACATTGCGAGGACTATTGGGTTGTTTTGTACAAAATGTCCATCACACACTTGGCATGCTTCGCCCCCCTTTCCCGCTCCCCTGGTGTCTTGTTATATTTTTTTCCGGGAAATTGATTTGCTTATTAATGGAGCAAATAATATTTGCTGATACCCTGTCAAGATGTTTACTGGGCTGCTGGCTTGCAGAATGTGTTATAAATGCTAGTGGGGGTCTGAATATTTTGCGTTTGGAAACTATGTGGCCATTATCCTACAGGCCATGGCTTTGTTGACAGATCCAGCGTTAGTGGACGGAAAATCCGTGACAGAGCCATGTTAGATCTGTTGGGCTTCAGCTGAACGCTTTGGGGAGAAAAATAAATGTGTAAAACATGAGTGAAATCACATGCAGAAAAATGTATCGGTTGGCTCATTATTCCACCTAAAGCGGATGAACCTGCACTTTCATAACCTGCTGTTGTACTAATTCAAAAATAACACAGACAATTCTTCATCACTGCCGCTGTGGTAATGGTTCTGCTACACAACATGTTATACGCGTGAAAGGTCATCGGCGAATAAAAGAAGAGCTTTGTGTTTAAGAGTGCCAATCGTAAAGATTTGAAATGAATTTTGGAATTTCTGGATCCTTAATGGTTTTTCATTAACAATTATTTCTGCGCTTTTAAGGAATAAATATTTGGGGGGAAAGTGCAGTTCAATTTAAAACCCATTGTGTTTTTACATGTTACACAGACTTTACAATAGCAGTATTTTTAGAGGCGAGATAAATCCAATTTAACCTTTACTTAAAGAAATGTAGTACCACTTCTTTCATTCATATTTATAAAATACTTTCTAAATCAATAGCTACTTACTGATGTACATGCAATGGTTAGTTGTAAGCTGTATGCGTTTTTTTAATCTCTAAAAATAATAATTTGAATCTCCTTTGAGATTTTGTCCTTTATTCAGTTAAAAAAATTAGAATCAGATTGGAACAGCACTGATTATGTTGTCTGTTTTGTCCTGTATTTTAGTTTGGCATTTTGTACGTATGCATCAGAAAAATGCATGTGAGACAACCATCAGAACTGAATCCATTTTTGGTTCCCAAAAGTGTTTGTGCTTGCAATATTCATGTTATTATTTTGTTATTGTTTGGTACATGTTGTTATTATTAAGACGAAGGTTAGTTTTATCTACAGATCCTTTGTATCAGATTTAAATTAGCACTCGTGTTTCAGTAGGCCTGGTTATCTATCCCTGGGGCTTTTAATGGGAAAGACTGATGGGACGTTTCAGTCAGTAAGCACAAGTAAAAACTCAATTTGAGAACAAAGCCACTCAGATTGCAGCACTGCCCCGAGCTACTGAATTTTTGAGTGGGATGAAGCCTATTATTTTACCATACGATTCTAATTATTTGCCTACCTGTAAATATGAGCGCACATGTGAAAAACATTGTGTTTTATTAGCTCTTATGTCAGTAAATTATGTAAGAGATGACAGCGGAGCGTGGAAAAGTCTTGATTTTGAATAAACCTAATTTAATACGTTTAGGACCCTGCCACAGGTAGTCAGCGGTCCGGATGTAAAAATCTGCCTCCAAGAATGAATTACCGCAATCAGATTAATGTTAGAGACTGTCATGATAATCGTTCGGTTGCATTATAGCAGGCTTCGCGTAGCAAGCGCTGAATATCATTATCTGGGCACAACAATGGAAATGCTGATGCTCGTGGCTGTTTGCTGTTGAAAATGTAGAAACAAACTGAATTTCCCTTGTTATATTTCTTCATTTTTCTGCATCTCCTACGAATTATCCAGCTTGATTCCATTTCAGTGGAAATGCATATTATAGAAAGACACAGTAATTGCAGCAGACATCAGGCACTCACTGAGAAAGTTACTATGCTGATTGCACAGGAAATGTTATTATTCCCTAAGCTTAACTGGAAGCAAGTCACTGCATCTATTAAGAATCCACCCAGCCAAAGAAACATATTAAATCCATACAAGATCCAGAGGTCCACAATTTGAATATAATTACCTAGATTGATTGATTTTTCCTCCTCCGTGATTGTGGTAAATTATATCATTCATTTGCTCAAGTGAGTGGAATAACTCCAGTCTCTGACTTCACATAAGACACACTGTATATCATCAGTGTATTTTTATAGTTCAAAAGAGTAAATGCATTTTCATAATCAATAAACTTCTACTGTTTTTGCTTTGAGATAGACTTTTCTGCAGAAACTCTGCCCTTCTCTCGCCTTCAGTCACCTACAGCAATAATTTCATCTGCAATTCTTCACTAATTATTGTAAGTACATGTTGCACAATCAGAGTACAGTTCAAGCATCAAAGGCTAAAACTATTATTGCCAATATTTTTATTTTGTGCTTTTATGTGTCACTTGTTAATGCACAACCAGATCTCTTGTTTTTTTATGGTCATGCACTTTCAGCATTACAAAAAATAAAGATGATATTACAAATATTATACATATATTATAATTTGCCTATTAAATATTACAAATATTGTATTTTGTTGAAAATAATAATAAGAATAGAAATTCTATAATTATTAACTATTCTGTAATTCTTCATGTAAATTAAGTTTTTATACTTTTTATTATTTATTGCATTACAAGTCAACTGTACTGATTCTACTGAAGCAAAATCATGCATGAAAATTATACAAATATGGTTATCTGACCTATGAAAATGTGCTTTTATGGATATCATATTTTTCTGTTAGACTTATAATGACCAGGTCTCACTTTTAAAACCGAGAGCCTCTTTAATTAACCAACTCTCATAGACAAGAAAGTCATTGATTTTTTATTTTTTTTAATTAGGCCATCAAAACTCTTTAGCGTATAATTTTCACAGTGTCCACCCTTAAGAAAATTAACCATGGTTTTTAGTGAACTATTACCAATTGTATAACCACAGTTTTACTGCAAATACCATGGTTGAACTATGGTTAGAGTAGCAAAACCATGGTTAATTTGTAGTTACCATGGCTTAACTATGGTATTATTGTTGTATTTTTAGTAAAAGCATCAGTAATGTTTGTAAGGGCAGTGGCTAGCAGCTGGACAATAGCCTTTTAAAATGTAGCATTTTCTAGTTAGCAGTGCCAGTAATGGTAAAATGAAGTCTTTCATATAAAAAACTAGGACATTTAGGAATAAAAAAGAAAAAGCCCCCCAAAAATGGCTAGTTTGTCGTAGCTAATCTTTGACAATGAAGCTGCTTTCAGTTGTGTTTCACCACTTGTCTCAATCGGCTGACTGTTATTAGTGTGTTTGATTTATTATAAGTCCTTAAGCAATAATATCTGCTCCAGTCTCTTCCTCAGGACTTGTTGTTCTATTGATCGACAACAATCACCAGCCAAGGCAGCGCTTCATTCCCTTGATGCCTGCTAATTAAGATTCTGGAGCATCTCCTTTGTTCTGCCTGATCTGTCCTCTCTGTGTTCTCTTGCATCGGTTGGGTCATATGGTGTTGCAGTCGCTCATGTGGCTTTATGCACTTAAATCTCTATCTGTGTCACAGAGTAACCTTTAAGTAAAAAACTGTTTGTATGTGCCCACAGACAGCCAATAATTATCATAACCTCACAATGCAAACAGAAACGGAGAGGGACCCTTAAGCTGTTTAACTTAAAAGCTAATGCTTCAAAAAGTACATAAAACAAATAATACGACTGAAACCACAACCCTAAGAGACCTCATAATTGTCTGCTTTCATGACACCATCTATCCAGAAAATTACTCCTTAGTTCTCAAGCCTTTTGGGCAATATCACAGAGGCTATCGCAAACAAGAGAAGCTTCAGAAAGCCTAGGCCTCCACCGGGATTGCTAAAACCATACGATTAGCCGGCCATGGGGATCTATTCCCATATAAACAATTTCAAAAGAGCAGTGCCTCATAGCAAACAGTGCTGCTCCGCGGCTGCCGCCTTCCTGCTCCCTCAAACTCTTTGTCCTCCATTCAGACTTTTCGAGGCGATCTATTATTTTCGACGAGATCCATAAAAGATGAAACAACCTTTGCGTTGATCTTCCTCAGATCTAAAGAGGAATACCTAGAGCTACAGTAGTGTTCTGTGTCTATATATTGAAATGAACTGTGAGGGGTCTGGTGCATTAGACATTGTTTTCTCCCACACACTTTTCCTGTAGATATGAGTAGGCTTTTTGACCCTCAACTTTGGCATGGAGAATAGAACGGCTCTATAATTAGATGCTACCGGTGTTGGAGAGTAACTAACTAGAAAAAGAAGCGATACTGTTAAATTAACTCGGCTATTGTTTTCTCTGTAGCCTGACAGTAGTTCAGCTGTTTTTAAACTGTGTTTAGTTTCTCCATTAGTGAGCTACATTTGTCAACAAATAGTGGAGTAGCTTGACAAAGGGGTCTTTGTATTGTACACACAGCTTAAAATCCCTACAAGAAGATATCAGTAATCAAAAATGCCCTCCTAAACTGTTCTCTCTCTCATATGTAGCAAATTAGCTCATTTACAAGAAGGAAATCTAGTGCCTGTATATGTATATCTACATATATATGTGTGTGTGTGTGTGTGTGTGTGTGTGTGTGTGTGTGTGTGTGTGTGTGTGTGTGTGTGTGTGTGTGTGTGTGTGTGTGTGTGTGTGTGTGTGTGTGTGTGTGTGTGTGTGTGTGTGTGTGTGTGTGTGTGTGTGTGATTGAAAAAAAAATCCAAATTATTTATTTTATAATCACTGTTTTTATAACAATATTAAACAGCACAACTGTTTTCAACATTGATAATAATAAGAAATGTTTATTGAGTGCCAAATTAGTATATTAGAATGATTTCTGAAGGATCATGTGACACTGAAGACTGGTGCAATGGCTGCTGAAATTCAGCTTTTCCACCACAGGAATAAATCACTTTTTTATGTAAAAAGCTAAATTGTAAGAATATTTCACAATATTATTATTTTTACTGAACAAGAGAAATTCATAAGAGAATTCCTTTACAAAATAAACAACATGCTAATCCCAAATTTATAATATAATAATATAATTACACTTTATATCCACACTTTATATTAAATTTTGTATTACAAATACATTTTTTGAATATTCAGTGATATTTGAAAGTGACAAGAGCCAGAGTGAATAGAATATCAATGGAATTATTATTAACTTTTTAATGATGCAATATGCTGTGAGCAAGTCTGAAGCCAATGACTTACTTTTTATGTGTTATTCGAACTGAATGAAGGTTCAAAAACCCACAGGAACTCTGTTTTAGCGTGCACTCATAAAACAGAAAAACTCCAGTCTACGCTGAGGTCAGATTCACTCCTAACACATTACATTCCTAATCAGCCATGTCATTTGCCCGCTGTGTGTCGGCCTAGTGTCCTGGAGAGCAATAACTGTGATCAGACACCCCCCGCTCATATTACACAAGGCAGACCTCCATTAATCAGCCATCTTGGATAAGGCCCAGCCATGTTGGACCCTTAACACTTTTAACGTGCAGTTTGTCAGCCATATTGGTGTATCTGTTGTATGTATGCAGTAATTTCCTTGAGACATTTTGACAGCATTGTCTTTTCAATGTCTGTGGTGTAATATGGGACTTAATATGGATACGCATGCTGAAAACAGCTGTCAGAAAACTCACTCAGGCCAGAGCACTTTGTTACAGACTGCTCATGTTCCATGGTAAGCAACTGTGCATTTTATTAGGACGTCATTTTAAATGTTAACTGATATTCTGCTGTAGTCCACAACCTTCAGCAGTGAGCAGTAGGCTTGAGTGTCCAAGCGCAAAGCTACTGCCTACATAGAAAACTGTCTTGTAAGGCAGCATGCTCAGTATCATGGAACATTATATGTGACCAATTTGAAACACTCTACATGGTAACCACATGCCACTCAATACAGTTTCAGTACAGTTTGTTGTTAGCATGATGCTAATCTAATGGAATGAAATTCGATACACAATACTATTTACATTTATGCATTTAACAGATGCTTTTATCCAACTTACATAGCGCACACGTATTACATGTATTATATATAGCATGGTGTGTATATCATACCATATATGGATAGATAGATGCACACACTATACTTTCCAAGCAGTTGAATAATACATTTTTATTTAGTTAATTCATTTATTTCAGTTAATTTTTTATCCTTTATTTTTATATATGCTTTTATTTATTTAAAAGCAGTTACCATATTAGATGTATTTTTTCTGTACATTTAAAGCAATACATTCATGGATTGCCTTCTCCAGCATCAATTTTTATTCAAAATACTATTTTTATATTAATTATAAATAATTATTATTGATTTTACATTGTTTTCATTGATTAATTAATCCCTTTCCCCCTTTTTTCAGTTTTGAATGAAATAGAAGTTTATGTTTTTCCCTAAGCTTGTTGCAATGCACTCTGGGATGTCTTCTCCTCAAAGCATCCAACGCTTTTCTTCGAATTTGACGGTAACGAGGTATCTTAGGAGGCAGCATAATTAAGCTGCCTACCTTTTGGAGCAGCCTCATTTTCTGTGGCCCTTCAGCAGTGCTCTAGAAAGGCGGCGTGGTGCTTATGAGCTATCTGACAAACTTATTGAAAATGTGCTCTGGTGGCACGATGATAAATGAGAGGATGAAATTAAGAGGGTTTAAAGAGGTTAGCCATGCAAACAGGATTTGCCTCTAAAGTGGTTTATCAATGAGTCTTTGTATTAACACTAGATATGATAGCAAATGCTATTTTGGGTGATGAGCACTCGACTTAACAAGCGCAACTCAATTTCCGAGCAGACGATTCTCTGCCACCCGTTTTGAGTAATCTGGTCCCGGCTGCGTTATTCAAATTACAATTGAATTCATCTTTCACAGCTTCATCTAATGCAGGCGTTTCTCTAGTCAAATCATGCTTTCTTAATGTGTTCATCAATATAGTATATCTGGGCCCCGGGGGACAGAGTGTAAAAGAACTTAACAGGAGAGATCTGTTTCCATAACCGTGTAGGGGATTATGTACCTATGACATTTATTAGCTTTACTACGAGGCCGCTAAAGCGGAGAGTCTGTTATCACGCGCACAATAACTCATTTTATGTATCGGCATATGTAGTCGCGGAGACTGTGCTGAGAGCTGATGTTTATTATGCCCTGTGAAGATTCGCCTCTTCGTGTCGTCCCCGTGGGTTTAAAGGCATCAATATTTTCCTGCTTTTCCACTTCGCTCTGCACACAATAGGCTTCAGTGTCCAAACCTTCAAAGGCCCGGACTGTCTTGCTTTGATTACAGGTTGCTATTACACAAGACACTCTTTATTGGATTTAATTGGATCTTGGAAAGGTCTGATACATTATTTACAGGTAACTGAAGGCGAAGTGATTTTGTTGTGTGCAATTGTTTTGGGTTTTATTTGTTTTGTCCTCAAAAACACGGCATTTGAAAGGGAATTTCAGACATGTGCTCGCTTTTAACCCAGTCTTCATTTATCATTTAGCAAGATAATTTGACTAATGGCCATAGGTTTATGCGAGGTTACCGCTGCACAGAAAAACACCGCACTGATTCATTGTGAAATATTATACGGTTGCGTTCAGTAGTTGCGAACTGGTCACGGTTAGACCTTGAACTTTCCACAGCTCTTAGAAATCCACCACCTCAGTGAACTGCAGCAGCTCGAGCTGAAGTTTTTTTTGCTGCTATTGATTAATGGTCAGGAACTGTAAAACATTTGGGAAATGGAGAGATGGGCTATAATCAGACTATGTTACATTCCCTCCGGCTATTTACAGACCCAAGTGCCCTTAGCCTTAAGAAAGTTAACATTTTTACCTCAGAAGCATTTCTGAGCTCTACAGTAAGCGTGAGCTGGTGGGCACCATCAGGATGCAGGAAATCGCTGTTCCTATCTCTCATTGACTGGCCAAAGATCATCTCTTCAGTTGATTTACAGTGCATTTTTTTCTTCTGACAGCACCGAATATTGTTAAAGCTTCTTTTTGTCATAGAATCGTTATGTGTTTTTTTTAAATATATTGCTCTATAATACAACATAATGTTAAGGATATTTTCCGAAATTGTGTAAGCAGCCAAAGACTGATGTGCTAGTCAATTGGTTTAGTCCAAATTGATGTGATTGACTTGTGGCTGAGAACCCGACCTGGCGGATAATGTTGGCAGAATGGGGAATCTTGTTTTGTCTTTCATCAGCCATTTTCTCACCGCTCTCATAAACGTCTGAGCTGGTCAAAATGGCCAACTTACAGCAAAATGAACAGCTTGAGAAGTCAATCTCATTAGAGACCGCTTGAGACTGTCCCTTGAAATGAAATCATTTTTCTTGGAAGTGCCCCCAGCTAACTATGATTAATTGTGAGTGCTTTGGTTTGGTTTATTGCATTGTTTTATTATGAACCTTATCAATATTGCAGGGACATTAGTGGTCCACAGTTTCTTTTCCTGTTTATATTTCCACTTTTGGTTTTGTAGGATTTTACTTTTCTTGACTGGCTCAATAATATTTACCATAGCTCCATCTTCATCCATTCATTATGTGGTAACTCTTTTGTGTACTGCTATGCTAATATTCTACCATGGTTTATGTATATTCAATATATCTTGTTGGACTCATTTGCTTTTAATGCAAGCAGACAACAATTTAATTTAGTAAGCTTTAAAATAAGATCTAACCAGAATTTTAAAAAGGATTTTTAAGTTAAAACAACTTTTGAATTTAAATTGTTTTATTTCATTTTATTTTACAACTCTTATGTAAATTGTAGATTTAACTCAATTTGTACAATATGGCAAGAGTATAGCCTCAGCTGTTGACAATCTCAAATACCAACCTGTTATCTTAGTTAAGAAAACAAGGTTGCTTCAGATGACTCAAAAACTACACGTATCAGAAAAATAATTTCTCAAAGCTCTCTATAATAACTGGGGAGGGGTGGCCAGTGACCTCAGTAATGCAATATGTCGAAACAGACTTTATTAGGATTATTAGGATCTATGTCTTGCAAAAATGAGAGTGGTCTGTTTTATTGACAATATTGATTTCATATTATGTGACCACACTCTCAAAGCACTGTTTTGATGAAGAATTTCAGTCATAACTGTACACAAAGGACACAAACAATACTTTTCAAGTGTTTTTCTGAATGCCTGATTTTAAAGTTCCCCTCAGGATAGCACTGAAATGTATTCAGCCCACTTTGACCTCTTGGACTTAGAATGTAGGGTGTGAGACAGTAGCTTAGCCTGTGGTAATCCCGTTAGAAATCCTTTGAGGCCTTGACAATCCTGCAAATACCCACAATCTAAATGTGAAATTTCACGTTTTAAACCGTCGGTACGTAGGCCTGCTATTAATCAGATCTTCTTAGGCAAAAATATATAGTTTCAGGCACTGCCTCTCTCATTAACATTTTGTTGTAAAAAAGAAGTACAAGAAGATGTTTGCATTTACATTGCAATACATTTGACCCGTAGTCAGGAATTGACATATAATTATTTTCCCCTCAAGTGCTCTTTATTTGTCGAGCGGAGGGATCGCTTTAGCATGGCTCACAGCGATACTACACCGTGTAAACTGCTTAGGTGGGCTGTTTGCTTTTCATTAACATTCACCCAGGATATGCTGAGACTCCATCTGCTGAAATCTCAGTCATATTACTGATGACCTTCTAGAAACAGAACATGTACTTTATTGTTTGATGCAGGTGGTGGTATTTTGTTACCGCACACCATTTTGGGTAGTAATCTCAACTAAAATGGCCCATGTTTAGTCGCTATGCATTTTATTTCAAACTGCATGTGACATTGTACATGGATACAGCTCATGCTTTCCTATTTTTAGTGTAGTATTTTAGTCATTTTCATTTGATCGTCGTGTGTGCTTTACATTTTACGGGTGGTTTCTCCTGCATGCGAGTTTCTGCTTAGCCTCTAGCTCGCATTTTTGTTACCTCGTCTAAATTGAGCCTGTTTTTGAGAATCTAATGCTGTTTCATCTCTGGTTCACCCTTTAGCAAAGGCTCAAATGACAAGCATCTCAAATGCTCAAATGTTTAGATTTTTGTTTCGCCTGCATTGTTTTCTCATCATATTTATGGCGGTTTGATATTTTCAGACAGCTAGAGATGCGGGATTTATTTTGACAATGTGCTTTACTGTTAACGGTTTGTCATAATAAGCATAAAATTACTTCTCTGCAATTCTTGTGCTTTTTGGGAAAAGTCCTTTTGAAAAAGTTTTCTCTTGATGTTCTGTAAACCTGCTCTCTTCATGTTGCTGACCGTAAAGGTTAAGGAAGTCATTTTTGGCACAATACGGGTCTCCACATTGGACTTTGAATCAAATTGACAGTGACAACAGAGAAGCTGAAGGACTGGGCCATGGTTTACACAAAGCTTAGTGTGCGGTTTAGATTATACACAGCAAAAAGTCACGGTAAATTATCAAAAAACTGCCAGACAAACAGTTTGTCCCGTATGGACAAACACTTGGAATTAGTGGATTTTGAAACATAACAAGCATGCATGTTGAATTTGCCTCAATAAATAATTTTGCATACTGCTGTGGTAAATTAAATATTATGATAAAGGTTATCTTTCTTCTTATGCATTTTTAGATCTATTATTATCATAGCTTCTGCTAGTGCAAGATAGCAGTTAGGTCTGTAGTAGAACAAAGTGCTTTCAGTTTGGTTATGATCTCCGTGTCGCTGGTTTTTTCTAGTTTCTCTGGTATAGCTGTATCAAGTATTTACTTTATTAATATTCACATTTCCATTGTTTTTGTTACAAAAAAGTATTAAGTATTGCTTAGTTACTTGTAGAGAATAAATAACTTTTAAAGTAACTGTCACTATGAAGTCTTTTCAGACCGCAGCTTCTGTTCACATCTTAAATGGCATTTACTCAATGCGTAGAGACTGTGACGCATGGTGTGAAATAAATGCAGTAAACAGTGAAATGGATTTCAAAATTTTCATCATTCAATATTGCATCGCTGCATTGCATTCACATGAGAGCGCTTAACTGGTTTTATCTCCCAATAGAAGGAGATAGACTAAGGGCATTGAAAACTCAGTTGCCTCTGATGCATCTGACTTTGATTCCCACTAGTATGAAAAGATATTCACTGTGTCGCCAGCCATTCAATCGTGAAGCTTATCTGAAAGCAATGGGAATGCCAGAGAGAGTTGACTCGATTGTTTGTTTATCACTTCTTGTAACCAGAAATGAAACCGGCATTGATCACTATAGCCAAAACAGCGCCAGTTATCATTAATTCCAGTCAAAATATTCCTGTAATTTTCTATAGATGTTCTTAAGCTTCAGAGCTATTTTCCTGTAATTTGCTCTGTTGATATCAGCAAGTATAATATTTTACAATACTCAACATGGGGAAAATTATAAGTCGAAGCATTTTAACAAGAGATAAATGTTTGGCTTTATCTGATTTTCTGTCTGGAAGGGCATGATCTCAGAATCAATATATTTTAGTTATGTCTTACTGAAGGCATAATTTAATTTAAGCAACAAGAGCTTTCACAAAAAATATATACAGCATCCCATTTAAGCCTTCTGTTGTGAAAATATAATAAACAGGAAACACTTTCCTCTGAACAGTAAACAGAAATTCATTGTTAGTTTATAACAATGTTAGATTAGATGTAGATTTGACTTTTAATGATTTTATAAGCATTTTCTTTATCCGCCAAAATAAACATTATTAAACATCACTGAATATAGTGGTCTGTTATATATATTTACGTATAGTTCATATGTGTTTCATTTGCAGAGTATGTGTATATTTATGTATATATATGTATATGTACATATATGTATATATATATATGTATATTTGTTTTTACAAAGCAATTCACAGTAAGTTGTTTGTAATATCTCACCTTTTCAGAAATCTTGGCCTCTCTGACCGCTTCTTGCTTTGAGAAGATCCGGTTTTGAACCTTTCGAATGGTTTCTCACTTCTTACAGGTAAACCACCAAGGTACTATAACTTGTCTCTCAAAGTGGAGGCTAACAGATTTTGAGTTGTAACTTTTATGCTGGAAGAGAAATGGCACCTAAAGTAGATTCTTGCTACTTTACTATTCTGTTAGATCCAGGTCCTGTAGGGTTTTAGTTTGATACTTCAAAATACAACAGATTTAGACTGAATAAGAAAGCAATGCCAGACCAAGAAAACAGCTAGCTTATTGGTTGAGATTTAATGGCTTAAATGCTCAAAAATTGCCCCAGATGGACAAAATGCTGTCAGCATTTGTTTCACAATCTTTCTCCTTCTCCTTCTCTTCATGGTCAAATTAATATTAAGACGTAATTCACTGGTGGCTTTTGAATTAAAATCGCTCTGAACAGATTTGAAAGCTTGATTTAATATTTTCAGCAATACACTTCCATGCTTTAAAGATTGCATCTGTATGTGTTTTTTGATTACTTCAATGGCTTGATGGCATGATTTTCATTGATTCAGTAGAAATAGCCTACCTCAGCTTTATAGTCAGTCTTCATTTGAAGTGGCTGATTGTTGAACACTGTGACATGTTGCAGTTGTATTGTCAATCCATTGAGTTCATATACCTAAACAAACTTGTGTTTTTGTCATTGCATTGCAATGTTTATCTGCTTGAATTCAGCACGACAGATTTTCAAATGAGGAATTTTACACATTCAAATATTTAAAAAGTTCTTAAGTTTCCAGGTTACTTACTTTATTAATTTTGCAGTGGAGGAGAACATTTGCGGCGGAAGAACAGATGAATGTTTTCCAGTCGCTGAAGCCCAGCTCCTTGTTCATTTTGCCAATTGCTAATGAAAGAGGATGTCAAAGACTGAAGTTTGCGTATCTTAAACTTAAAAATGCAGTCGAGCTCCTGAAGACCTGATGTGGACGCTTAAAACTTTTCCAACTAGAATTCCCAACACCTCTTCTTTCTTCTTTAGAGACTTGCTGAAAAGATTAAAAGGTAAACATGTCTTTGCACTTACAAGGAGAGACATGTTTACATAAGTTATGCATGGACACACAGTATAGTTTGGCTGATGTTGATAAGGCTTGCATGAAACTAAATGGTAGCATCTGTTGGTAGCATTCTTGTCGTTTCTGAAGGAATGGCACACAATGGGGAATATGCTTGAATAAGCCATGTTTAAGCCTTTTCAAAATGATTTCATTGCCCTATGTAGAATATGATTCAGCATTTCATAAAAGGTCTAATACTCTCACGAGATGTTAGATGTTACAATAAGTGCCTCTGCCTAAAATGTACAAAATTGGGAAGTGTTTTTTTGTTTGTTTCATTATATGCCAGTGCTATGACAAACATTGTTTTACTATAGGAACTAAAAAGAACATCAGCTTTACTATTGTCAGCATAAGACTGCAATAAACATCGCCACTTTTAATGTGAGCAATAACCTTGATTCAATAAAAAGTTTAGTTTGGTTTACTTTTAATTAAAAGGTTTCATAGGCTGCTTGCTTGTCTTTATTTGTGACTTGCGGCCTATATAAATACCTTTGTGTGTTTGTGCATGTTGAAAAAGAAACCATGACTTGGTGTGGGTTGATTGATGGTGGTTCTACGTTGCCAATTATTAGAGCACATAAAAGGATGCTGTTATGTCCTTCTTTATCCAGCAGACCCTAGCCAGAGGTCAGTGCCTAAATGTGCGGGTATCAGCCTTTGCTTATATCACTCCATCTTGATGTATGAGTGCTAAGCTACAAATTAAACCTGCTCTGACCTTTTAGGGGGTACTTGCTCAACAGGACGCCATTTGGACTAATTTCTCCATGTGATTTAGACAAAAAGCCACTATGTTGCATGCAATTACTTTGTGTACACACATCTGGATTTGGGTTTCCAGATGCAACAAGCCATCCAAAAAAGGCTTGCTAAAGACAGATGTGACTGATGTTAGTTTAGATGTACAGATGATACAGATCCATATTGCACCTCGTACATGACAAAGAGACGTGATTTTGTCTGAATAGACTCTTGGATCAACATCTAGTGCATTTGGATAGTAAAAACGCTTGTGTTTTAGTTAATGCTCTATCATGCTAGATTTTTTTTTTTTTTTTGAAACAACCTTTAGCTTTTAAGTATAATATATTGTGGCTCCTCTATAAAGAGTCTTGTAGTAATCATTTTAATTAATAAAAATGTGTACATATAATATACGAATGTTTCTGAACCAGAGCAACCTTTATTCATAAAATTGTTGAGGGCCACAAAGTTTTACAAACTCTATTACAAATATTAATAACTTTTATTGATAGATTACTTGTACAAGATGTACATTCTTTTTTTTGTGAGAAACAACAGAAACAAAAAAACTCAATGGTGAATCATGTTTGGGCATGCTTGCATATGCAATATGATGGGATACAACAAATTCCTTGGAGCATCAAGAAAATCTCAACACAAAGAAACTCTTATGGTTTCATCCACCATCCCTGAAATGTTTGTAAACTCAAACACGCTACATTTTAGTCAAACAAATGTAGTGCAGTCACACGTTCGCGCAAAACTGTTGCAAATGTTAACATTTAAAAAATATATAAAAATAAATGCAAAGCCATGTAAATATGTACACTTGAAATTTGACTAACATTTATAAACTTTGAGATAAAATAATAAATAAAAGCACCTATGACGTCAATTAAAGAAACAGAAACATTCCTAAACAAGCGTAATGGCGAACAATGAAAACAGCCCACAATATAGCGTTTATTGTTAGAGGTAGACCTGACTAAGATCTACTACCGTAGTTCAAACTGTTTCATGGTACGGTCATGGAAATAATACTGTTTTTTTTTCGTGTTAACAAATTCTTAAGCTTATTGTATTCAATTCAGGAAGCTGTAGACAGTTCTTGTTTATATGGGGAAAAAGACTGTGGATGCAGTTGCTGAAAAATGGTTTTGGAGCTTTAAATTAAATAATTCTACCTCTATTAATGCGATCAAATTGTTGTCTTTGGTTGATTTATTATGCTAAAAACCAGACATGTTTATGACCCAGAAACCTAGAGCATTTTGTACAGTGTCAAATTAATCTTCCTTGTCTGCTTTCAGTGATATCAATATCTCTTTAAATGCACGTGTACAAAACTATATTTGAATACCATTGAACTTCGGGGAGTTATGGCACGTTGCAAACAAGTAAGCAAATGATCTTTTACACAGCTTTTAAGGATGTGTTTGTGGCGAAGAAATTTCAACACATCGACATCAGTACCCAAAACCCAACAACTTAAAAATCATTGTTTAATTAGCAAACATCAACCGCTATATTACGTTTTTCCATATTTACAGTATTGCACTTAACTGCACATAATTGCATTTCAGTTAAACTGATGTTAAATTACAAAGTTGCAGTTGCTGTTTATCCTTTTTGAAACAAACAAAAACAAGTCGTTTCAATGTATTTCAGCAAAATGAAGCCAAATTTGTTTCCCCTTTACATAAAAGTAGTATATCTTGCATTAAGGATCATAAACGCCTTCATACAAGACCTGAAGTGCAAAAGCTAGGTTCACTTCTATTCCAGGACACATCACATAAAAAAGAAGAGAGCACAAAATATGAGAATGAAAGCTAAAGTCCATACACATGCCCGGAAGGAAATAACAGCAACGCAACATTTCCTCCCAAAACAGAAAGAATCATAAGAATCAATTCCACAAAAAAACAAGCGATTGTACCATTGATGTTATTGCTGTTTCCAGTCTTTGTCCACAGCAGAATGAACAATGAAAAACTAAAAATCAAAAATGCAAATAACGGCTTTAGATATGATTTGTGGTGGCGGGTTATCATGGCAGTGATCAACATAGATGTATGTCAGTTACAATGGAGGCCAGCCCCAATAGGTCTATCCTTCAATTGAGCACGTGCACTAGGCAGCGGCACAGTGGTAGGAGGCAAATATGGCCGTCTCTTTCTTTTCACTTTGAGGTTGAGATTCCATAGTTTCAGTGTCTGTCCGTAAAAACACAACCTCTAGCCTCACTCTGTGTCTGCCTTTTGCTTTATTTTAAAAGTCTTCTCTCCTAAACGCTGGTTTTCAGACAGACATCCAGACATTTTTGTATGGTCCTGGGGCTGTGATCTGTGCCTGGAAAGGGCTGAGCCAGTGGCCTCCAAGAAGTCCTGCCTGTTGGGCAAAAAGTAAAAGGTGATTCATTGGTATTTAATTACCTTTCTCTACAAGTGGTTTGTTTTGGCAGCTGGTTTTTTTGTGACTTTTTTCTCGCTCTCATTCTCTCCCCTTACACCCCTTTTTTCTCTTTTGTTTTTATTTTGTTTTGTTTTAACTGTGAGTGTCACGGCCTTTTCACAGGCTTAGTCTTGTGTTAGAAGCAATTATCAGTTCAGAGCAGCAGAGAAGCCCATGGGGGTCAGAGTCCCAGCGCCTCGGCGTGTTTTCTTGCCTTGAGTCGCAGGTCAGCGATGCTGGAGTTCTTGCTATTGCTCTTGGCAGCCGCTACCACGGCGGCCGCCGCAGAGGCCGAGTCTGCCAGCGACGCGATTGGTAATCCAAAGGGCGGGGGCGGGAACATCAGATAGGGAGCGTGGGCCGCGAGGTGTGGGTGCAGGTGATGATGGGAGTGCGCTCCGACCCCCTCCAACTGTAACTGAGCTTGGACCTGCGGGGCGAGCAAAAACAAACACGGAGTTAGTCAGTGGCCGCGGGGTCAGCCCGAGGAGCGGCGGGGTTCCGGTTTCAGGCTCGGACACCCCTCCGAAGGCTTGCGCTAACTGTGTGCTTTCAGTGAAAACAGTGCATTCACTCTTTTTCATCTGATCTTGAGCTGCATTATGCAATGTGCTCGGACAGCTTAATAGCCTAAGAACTTCCATCAGTTGCAAATCTCACTTCTCGGCATATTAGTTTGATCCACAGCGAATCTTTCCATATAACCGCTGCAAGCTGCAACATCATGCAATCTTAATTATATATTCAATTGCATAAATAAACAATTTCGCACTCAAAATATTCATTCTCATATATATAAATATTTATTCGCATGGTTCCTATGGGGAAAAAGATGTAAGCAGGCAGCATAAAATATCAGGTTGCAGATTCTTAGCAATTATTTCAGTAAGATGAGGTGAAAATTAGACATCCGCTGACTTAAAAAGTGACTTATTTTTATTTTATGTTTTAGTATGCTTCTCATGTATCTTTCTCTGCACAAGGATCATACATATTTCAAAGCTTTACATTTTGCAGTCCAACTAAAATACAACATCTGACAAGCTGCACACGTTTTTGACACTGGGAAAGAATGTTTTACCAATGTTTCTTTTTTTCTGTTTTCCACGTGAATACAAAACACAGGGAGATCGCTTTGAAAGGGGTATAAATAATGTCAGACCTGGTAGTCTGTTATTTTTGGAAAATAATCAGGTATGAATACAGCATGTTTCTTTGCTGTTCACAATTTCTAACCACAGGCCTTCTGACTTTATGCCTGGCACTTGCGTTTATTTTAATTAACTGTGTGAAAATACTAATAAAAATTAAAGCAGCCCCTTGCTCCAGTGTCTCCACAAATCAGTCAAATTGGACTGTGCAACGGCGACCCCTCTACAGGGGCAGTCAGAACAACAGGTGGTGGACATTTGTGGTGTTCAGTATGCAGTCCTCACGCCTCGGCCCTGCCAATGCTGCTCAGTGCCAATAACCATCAGTGCGTTATTCCTCTCTTTCATAATCTCTTTTATCTGCCTTTCCCTCGCTGCGCTATTAGCTTAATTATGGCTGCTCTCTCGTATGGCTGATGCAGACAGTTCTTCAGCACCAGATGAAATGTCTCTCGGTCCCTCTTATCTCATTCGTCTCTCATCGGGCCCCGGAGGTGAAAGGTTCGGGCCCTTCACGCGACGCACAGAGACTAGCGACACAGATTGTTTGTCAAAGCCTGAACATTTCTCGACCGCTACTTTTAGGTGGTTAAAATGGCGGAGCGAGACGTTTATTTAGTCGACTGAACTGCACATCACAAGAAATAAAATAAAAAGGAATAAAATCAGCTTCGTTATTTAGCTTACCTGTTGAAACGGCATTCTGAGTGCGCCCATGTTCACGTAAGGAGCGACCCTGCACGCGTCCAGGTGACTCGCGGTGCCCAAAATAACACCTAGAGTAGAAAAGTATAATAAATGAGCAAAGTTAGTCATAATGCTTTTTTAAGTAGGCTTAAATGATTTGACTAGTTACATCAAATGTATAATGTTGCTGCTGGCTCACTTATTGACTTGGGTCATGTCCCGTTATACATTAATTTAGAAATGCATAAAATAAGAAAATATAATATCACAAAAAGTTAGGAAAATTAGGTTACTTATTGAAATAATATTTTTTACCTTTGTGCATTTGGTTTTCCTGTTTTCGGCATTTCGCTCTTCTGTTCTGAAACCATACCTTAAAACAGAGAGGGGGCAAATGGTTAATTATTAATAATACAATTCTAGAAATGTGCAAATTCGTTATATTTAATTTGTCCATGCAACCGACAATACAGAAAAGCAGCGCGGATTTCTGTTGCCTCTGTTAATCGGTCTAGATTATTATTTCATTTCAATTGGAGAAGCAAATTCTGTTATTCATTGTTCGACAAATCTTCTTCATAATTAATATTGCAATTTTCATCTTCTGCACCAATGAATTCTGTGTTTATTCTTTGGCTGTGTCTACATTTAAAACAGTTTAGTTTTCTTATTTTCTTTCTTTATATGAAATAACATAGGCCTACAAGCTCTTGTCAAAGCACCATATGTAAACAAACTAACCATTTTACATCTCTAAAATGGAGGCCTGTTATTTTTTAATAGTAGCCTATATTTTTAATAAAATAAATTTGCTGCATCACATAGGTGTATTAAAATATGGTGAATATGAATTATGAACAGTGTAAATTTACATATGCCTAGCTTTCCATCATTACTAAGTTCTCTCGGTTCAGTTAAATCAGGCTATTAGTGCTCTCAGACTCATTAAAATTGAAAAGGAAACGTCTGTCAACCTGTTTTTTTTGTAAGGCACTCGGATTTTGCATTATAGATTAATAATAATAAGCCTATTGAATGTGTGACTTTTAGTGCGCCACAATGAATGCATCATATTTCAATCTTTGATCGATTGTAATTATCCAGCACTATGCTATAGTGAAAGTGACCTACACTGGTTTCGACAGTTATTTCTTCATTAAGGACCACTCAATGATGCGGTTCACAAATACCCTAATCTGATTTCCTTTTGATTTTTATTAGAGACAGTGAATAATGACATTTAATTTAGCCCTGCACCAAAAACCGAAAGATATTAGTCGTAATCGAATTACTGCCTTCTCCTCACTGAGGTCTCATAACTTTCAATTAGATTCTTGACAGCTGGTCGGTGTGGGGCTTCTATAGATCAGTATAGTAGCAGTCCATATCAACTAGGCCAGCTCACGTCCATTGCGTTTAACTCTGCATTTTCTGCGAAATGTGAAATATGATATGAGTCATAAAATGCCGTTGTGATGCATCATACAGAGGCGTTTTAACGCGGTATGATTTTTGCTTGCATCAAATCACAGCTCTGATCTATTCTTTGCTCTCCTCTTTTAATCTGATTTCTCCTCCGCCTCTGAAACATTAAAAAATGTCGTGCTTGCAAGCTGTCACACTGGCAAACAATGTTACTTATTTTCCCATTACATTTTGTAACACGGCCTATGTCACTGTAGGAGTTAAGGCAGAATTGAATTATTCCTAATACATTTTTATAGGAACAGTATATCAAGCCAATGGCAGATATTACAAAGATGAGGTTGGAGAAAATGAGGTGAGTGACATAAGAAGGTATCCCCTGCAGCAGTGGTTCAATCTCTTCATTAATTTTAATGATGTGGTTAGATCTTTCTGCAGCACATAAGCAAGTTTCCCTTTGAATATAGCTGCTGCTGCTGGAACTAAAAGGCGATTTCATATCCACACCCATGAAACTGAACCCGCATAAATCGACAGATAACAGATATGCTTTGTGTATGAGTGAACAACAACCGTCTCCAACTGTTAAACATCTTTGGCGCATGTATGATATGCACATTTAATCTAACCTACTTAAGCAAATGTAGGAGGAATGAAGGCCTAGCGATCACACTTACACTGTTTTATTTACTTGATTACTTTCCCCTTGCCAGTTCACTTCTCTATTACAAACGCATATTCATACAGTACTTCGTAAATAGATTGCCTATTATTTCTAACTTTACAAACTCCTAACTAAAACCCTTTGGTTTTACATTTATGCTACATTAAGTTAGCAGCGTGATCATTTCCTCTAGGCATATGAGCATAAACACCACAGCAGCGCTTTTATATGAGACTTAGTATTTTGCTAATATTAAATGTTAAAGCAATAAACATCATGAATGATCTCCGTGGACATTATTTTTCTCAGTTAGCCTATGCTACGCTGATAGAGTATTGTTACTGATTTATTTTTCTCTCTCACACACACACACACACACACACACACGGGCCTGCTTTAAACTATTTCGAGAACATCTACGTTAAACAAGGAAAAAATAAATGACAGAGAACCCTCATTTGTCATCCAGCTTATTTGCATTTCCACGAAAAGGTGCATTCGAGATGCATTCGTTTAAAAATTAATCTATTTTTAAATTAATAATATTTGAATATAGTCATATTTAACATTTGCCTGTTTTATCTGTTCTAAAATAGTTTTTAGAATGATTAAGTATTTTTTTTTTTTTTTATAAAAAGAATCCATGGCGTGTATGGAGGAATGGGCTGTTACCTGCACGCGGGCCTCGGACAGCCCCAGCCTCTGGCTCAACTCCTCCCGCATGAAGGCGTCTGGGTAATGCGTCTCATCAAATAAGCGCTCCAGTTCATTCAGCTGCTCTAAGGTGAAATTTGTCCTGCTCCGTCTCTGCTTCAGTTTACTCTGTGCGTCCTCGTCCTCTGATTTCACATCCTCCCTCTTGTCTTTGCAGTCATAAATTCCTGTGAAAATACAACATAAACACATCAACAAAGTCGCCTATTTCGTTTAAAGCGTTCATTTATTACACACGTGTTTTAAAAAACTGGAGATTGCGGCTCAGATGTAAAAATAATCGGGAACTAAATAAATCTAACTATACGACATGTCAACAGAGAACACTTTTTAATAATTCAAAATATTTTGTTTGGTGAAATCCAAGATGAATAGCAAGAAATTGCAGCTGCTTTGTAACATGCATTATAGCTTTACAAGTAAGTTCTCGATTTTTGTATATGTTATTGTTTAATTAGGCAGATTCGTATAATTAAGGGACATGGATAAAGAGGTTATGTTATTATGTAGTCCTAAAATTACGTTATACGATAGCCTATTATGAAACAGAAGTTTGCAATGAGCTAATGCAGCTCTGCACTTTTTAATATATATATATTTATATAGAACTGAGTCTTCAATCCAGATCAGTAAACTGTGTTATTCGCAAGTTTTGGAAATCAAATGTAAAGTTACATACTTTGTCTTACTGCAATCTTTTTCTTTATAAATTCTGTGCAGTGGTCTTTGTTTTGGTTTTCACGTAGGCCCATATTATCAATGCAATTTAAATGAATTATCATTATTATTAATATTATTATGATTAGCCTACTATTATTATTTATTGAGGTGTTATATTCCAAAATAACCTGTCATGGGCCTGCCATAAATGTCGTTAAACGTCGTTGTTCACAGTTTCAAAAGCAAACCCGTTTTATATTAAATCTCACTTTAAAAATGTTATCACATTATGGCTCTGTTTCAAATGACAGTATTTTTACTCTTTATTTACACAAGTGTTGTACGTAAAGAGAAAATAAGTGTTTTACTCATTTTCTGACAATTTAAGGAACGCTCAGGAATAAATACATTGATTTATCGTCCTTTCAAACTTGACAAGGGCCTATTGTTTTGTCTGTAATTCCTCAAATGAGAGTACATCTCTTTTTATACATTTATTGTGATTATTTTACTTAAAAATGCCGCATTTCTGTTCTTTCACAAAATAAAACAGTTCTATACACGGCACATAACGAACAAGTGCCCATTGCATCAGCTGAATACAGCTTGGATTTCACGACTCGCCTCTCAAGACGATCGAAACCTCTTTAAGATAATAAAAATGACCTCAATGTACAGTTACTCAGATTTGATAGATATTTCAACAACGTCGAAACGCGTATTCGCGCGAACATCAGAAACATGATTACGCTTTGCGTCAGTGTAACTCACCGTCAGTAGACCGTGTCACGTTAAACTCCTTCAATTTCTCCTTTTCCAGCTCCGCGTGCTCCTTGTAAAGGTGTACCGGACAATGGTTGTTGTTGGTTTCTGTAATCTCCTGAAGGTTGCTCTCCGAGTTGCCCAGCTCTCTGGCTCGGGCTAAACCACTCTCCAAAACTTCCTTGTACGTGATGCTCTCTTTGCTGCTCTCCTTGCTTTTCTGATCGAAGGATTTCGACACGAACGCCGTGAGTTCTTCCATGGCTGATTACAGAAATCCACTTTAAAATGTATCTAACGCGAATCGTTTCGTCTGCTCAACGGTGATTTCGGCGATATGTTTGCGTGTAGAAGGTTTAGATCACTCCTGCTGTTATGTCTGTGTTTTTCAGATCACACTATTTATACACGGCCACCTCAGCCCGGCCCCCATCGCCATCATGTCTGGAGTCATTACAGGCGCTTCTGAATCCAACTTTCAGCGGCTTTTCCTCAAATCAATGCTGTGCTGGATGGAGTCCCCTTAATTTCATTAGAATCAATTAGGATTCCTACGGTGCCGTGCGGTCAATTGGAAACGGGAACCGTGTTTAATTAATTCTGTGATAATTTCGCTGACGCAATTAGAGGATATGAATATTGCAGCATGGCATTATTAGTTCATTCTGGTGTATTGATGTTAACATGGACGCAGGCTATCGAGAGTCTGAGAGAAACTAGTCGAGTGAAAATAGACGGTGGTAATTTGTGGACAACTTTTCAATGTTTTCATCGCCAGGCATTATTTTGAGTGTTTTATCTAGCTAGTTTGTCAGATATAGCGTATTAATCGTAAAATATAGTATTTTTCGCCAAGTAATTTATTGCACGTTTTAATATTTTAATATTTATTTATTATATGCTTAGCCTATGTACGATTTTACATGGCATGAGTACATTATATTATATTATTTGTAATATTTTGTCATTTTAATACAATATAACATATAATGTCAATCATAATATTTTAAGATATTACTGATATTGATATTACATCGTGTAACACCTTTATTTTTAAGAGTGAAGTATAAATGGGCGCTTTCTTACAGTTAAACTCAGTTTACTATAATTATTTCCCATGTGCTTTTATTTTATTAGAAAAGGATTTTATTCAGCAATTTAAAAAAATTAAATAAACATTAAAATCTAAACGTATATATACCCATAAGTAAAGATAAGAAAACATTTGGTGTGATTGTGGTACAAATTGACCAGACGCTTTTGCAATAATTGTTTCAGTTTAATTGTATAGCCTACATCGCAATTGCACGACGCAAGTCATTTTACTGTACATCTGATCATAATAATATAGGTATTGTATGTAAAAATATGCAAGGCGTATATTTGTCTTACATTAATATTCAGTCTATTTAAAATTGGGTAGCCTACTAAATGCTCTCAACATTTTAATAATTATTATTGTACTTTATTTACATACAATTATTTTTTAATTCTTAAATGTACGATAAAATCGATAAATCCACCAGTGACATAATCACGAGCATTTATTTCTAGTGTGGTTATTTAAAAAATGCACAAGACTCTCGGATATGGGGCTATGATTTATGGCATGAACGGATCAGTGCAGGGCGAGAATCAAACGCATGTTATGATCCCCTGTGAATATTGAGCACCGTGGTGTGAAACCGCTCATGTAAACCTCACAGATGACGAGTTTGATAGCGCTTTATTTATTAAATCCATCCCCATTTAAGACCGCAGCCCCATATTTGAATATTTTTAGCATATGACCTCGTGGTTCATTTTTGTTCTCATTTCTGTTTACATTTAAACAAATCACTGTTCTTTAAAACGAGCATTAGATTTTTTGTAGTCGTTTTTTAATCACTTTTTAAGGGGAAAAAATATTTCTATTCTCATCATTCAAACTGTGGTCGGTATTATTTGTGCGCATAGTGTTGGCTGTGTTTAAGCAGTGATGCTGGATGGAAACTCGTTTCTAGGGTCACGTCAAGGGAAGGATCAAGTGTGTCAGGTGCACCGTTGATTCCGGGAGAGTTGCTGGAACACCGCTGCTTGTGAAGTTGGATTACTCCGTTCTCAGTTGTTGTTATTGTAGCTTAGAGCAGACGGGTAGGCCTTAATATTTTCAGCGTTTCTGCTGTGATCCCTTCTAGCAGGCTTTAAAAAAATGTAGCTCACTTTAACGGATTGTAGGACTTC
The DNA here is from genome assembly GCA_027564155.1 of Gymnocypris eckloni scoliostomus. Classification (NCBI taxonomy): domain Eukaryota; kingdom Metazoa; phylum Chordata; class Actinopteri; order Cypriniformes; family Cyprinidae; genus Gymnocypris; species Gymnocypris eckloni. The sequence continues at coordinate 7,818,436 of CM050425.1, read as the reverse complement.
AAAGTGGCTGGTGCAGATGTTTTTAAATAAGTTAGGTAGTACACCACCTATCCAAGTACACCACCTATCAACAGCAGCCTCCAGGGGATCGATACATATATAGGCTATATATACGTGAGTAAAGCGACAAGTCATGCTCTTACTCTGCCTCAGTAGTGTCGCTGAACTTTAGTAGCAGACAATTCTTAAAGGCGCAGGAATTTTATTTCCTCTCTCTCTCTCTCTCTCTCTCTCTCTCTCTCTCTCTCTCTCTCTCTCTCTCTCTCTCAGAATTGAACTATTCGATCGGGAGACGTTGGCTGCTTCGTGGACTTGGTGCCGTTTGTGTTTGGGTGAAGTTTATTGGCCAAGCAAGAATTAACTTACAAGCTTTTGTTTTGTTACCTGCATTAAACACGACACAAAGCAATATAAATACTCCATAACAACAGTAGAATAGACAGCGTGTAAACAAATAAATAGCCTAGTTACTAAAAATCACAGGGTATATCAGGCGAATAAATCCAGTCAGTCATTATTTTATCATGTATAGCTACTCGCTCAATATATCTCTTTTGTTATTTGAATTATATATATTTTTAAATGATCTCTCTTAAGTTTTAGTAAACTATATGGTTCTGCATAGGCATGTTTTTATCATTTCTGATCTTGTTCACATACTTTCTGGTATGACTTTAAGGGGTGAGCGGACACAATTAAATTACAATTAAGCTCTAAAAGGTTTCACTGGAAGTGACCGAATTAAGGTCGGACAGGTTGATGGATTACAGTCCATATCTGGGTTGTAAAGAAATAAATAAATCGTCAAGTGAAATGTCGATAACAATTTTACATTTGAAGCCATGGGCGATGCGCATGAAAATGTATGACATCACTGTCTTAGTCGAAGACAAGTTACACGAATAGCCTTTTTTGGAAATAAACACAAAATATATATCTCAACACATATAAATAATTATTTTTATGCCAGTTTGTGCTCTACAACAGCTCCTGTATTTTTATTTAGTCGGATTCAGTTAATGTCAGAAGCAGGCAGGTGGCTGAATACTGTCACTTTAAGAAATAATTGCTCTGAATTATTTGCATCCCCTTAATCAGACTGCAGAGACAGCAGGCAGGATTCTGCTTCCAGTTATGCAAAACGCAAATGTAATTATGCCTTACTGCTTGTAATTGTGTGATGGTAAAGTTCATCCTCCTCTCCTACCTTTGATTAGCTTTTGTCACATTATTAGCAAATAAACAGCTTTATTAAGTTTGATGCCATTCGAGAGAGAGGCCCGGACCATGTGGCCCCTTAAAAGTAAAGCAAAGAGCTGTGATGTAAAATTTGTGTCTGTATTTGCAGCAGGCCATTTAATCATCAGCCAGTGAATCGGTACCTGCTTTCAGCTGAGCTATATGTGTGCCGTGATTCTTCAAGCAGCACTCTTATTCTTATGAGAGCAGCTTGTTAATAAAGTGGAGGGGAAAGGAGACCCAAGACCTTTCTGCGGGAAGTCCAGGCTTACTCTGACAAATGCCATAACAGCGTTTGAACTTGCTCATTCACTCAGATTAATCCCTTATGTTAGCGAGACCAATGCGTTCTAAATTCATATTTAAAATGGTGGCTATTTGGTGTTGTTTTGAACCGTGCTGATTACTTCAGGGTTTAAACCCCCAATTAAGTGCAATGGCCGACCCCCAGTGGCAGACAGTTTTGAGTGTTATGCACAGGCATGCATGTAGGGAAGATAATGAGGTGTAGTTAGCCCTAACCGGCTTCCTCCTGTCTCTTGTTACACTCGCTGTAGTTTGCATTTAACCAAAGATAAGCAAGGTAAAAAAATGTTCGTTCTCTTTCATCGTTGTCTTGCACATACTCCTTTATCTCTTTGTACTCAGATTCTGTGTATTTAAAATGTCTGTTCATATACAAATGAGCACTAATAATACCTCGAATCTGTGACTTGTAGGTCCTGATTTAAATTTCTCCGCAGTTATTTCAGTCTTGTAAATTGTTTGTGTTTTTAAAACCGCTGAAGCGCGACATGTACAAGAATTGATTATCAACAGAATTATGGCTAAAAGCCAAAGGTCCCGAGTGTTGAAACCCTGAAGCATGAGACCACATTTTTCTCTTCCTTTTCCCTCTGCTGCTTTCTTCCCATAGGCTGATGGTATTAAATTGACTTTATCCTTGAAACATAATAATCCACAGAGTACTCTGACAAACCTACCGCCCCGAGCCCTCCACCTCTCCAATCCCACCCCGAACAAGCTCTTCCTGGCTTTTTATTCTGGATACAGCTGATTGTAGCAGCCAGGTTGAGGAGTGTGTTTTTATCGTGGTGTGCTGATAACAGAGCCAAACAATTGGCTGCATTGTTGGTCAGAGACGATGTTTTAGATTTGATTCTAACATCACCCCTGAAGCTTGGGGGGGGGACGTAGCAGAGCTGAAACATGTGAGAGTTTCAATCCAGATCAGGCAACAGTATTTTGGACGAGCCGTTTAGCACTTGCAAGGAGACCAGAAAGGAGTGAGTTAGAGGCTATTCGAGACATACTGAAGACAGTACGGACCGCTGGGTGTGAGTAGCTCTATAGGAAGAAAATAAGTTTAGGCTGTTGACAATATCTTGATGTTATACTGACGAAACACTATAGTCTTGCAAGTAATGTGAGTATGAACCGTTATCTTTGATGACATTCTGAGCGATAACCTTTAAAAAGTACCAGCCTCACACTTATATTCACTTTATCATATGCAGTATATAACAGTGAGGACGGTTATTGACAGTGCATAAATTGAGTAGCTTGCAGCAAAAGGTCTATGCAATTTAAATAGAAGAAAATATATTAACACTGTATGTTAACACCGAATGTAAAAATGCACTGTAAAAAAAATATTTATTATTTAAATATATTTTTCAAGAAAATACTATTTTAGTTTTTCTTCTTAATTTTTTTTTATCTTTAATTCAATGTTCTTTGCCATTTCATTGTAATTGTGAAATTTACCAGCAATTTCTGAGTGAAATTTGTTTCTACACCAAATCTGCAGTCAGTATATCCGACTCAACGCACCACGAAGTAGATCTTCAAGCGACTGTAATGAGACGTGTTTGTTAAACCACGATCTACATGGCAACAACCGTGTTGTATCTGTCGGAGGTCAAGCGTGCATGTAGCTTGCCAGCCGAGATGTGACAAGGGAATTTGAGTAAGAGGATCTTTCCTGATCATATCAGAGTTAATAGCTTGGGACCCATGGGAAATAAAATGCCTCAGCACAATAAGCTCAAATCAATACTATGAAAACGAATTTATGAAAGATGCACAATGTGGCATTTCATCCTCTCATTCACAGATAAGCACCATGCTGACTGTCATCTGAGAAAGCTCAGATGTTTGTGGAAGTCTGGAGATGTTGGGAAGATCATTCTGATGGGGAAAGCTGTCTCTGCTGCTGGTGTGCTGGTGGTCCCATCAGGCTTCTTAACTAGCTTGATCAGCAAGACTGCTCTGGTTAAGAATCTTCACCTTTCATGTTCTCCTGGTAAACAGCATGGCTAGAATGGTTAGAATAGCACCCAACCAGAACTAATTTATTTAAAATCAACTGGCCCAAACTCAGTAATGCAAAACAATTTCCAAACCTAAAGTACTAAAACCAGGGTTGTGGACTAGAGGTCTGCAGTTTGTCTAAGAAACAACCTCTTATTTATGTTTTGTTGGTTCTTTTGATTCTCTTGTGGTACAAATATTAAATGAATGTATATTTATTTCTCTGTCTGACAGTACAGTAGCATGATGAATTCAGGACTTAGCTAAATATATAAAGGTAGGGCAGTTTCTTAAATCTTAAAATATTTGATCTGTGCATAGGTTTAATTAAAAAGGAGCTTGTAATGTATAATGAAAGTGTCATAACTTGATCTGAATTCAATTATTTAGTCTGCTTAAAATCCACTTTTTTACAATCCTCTGTAAGTTCTCTTTCAGGTCAGCCTCCACCCAACCAACAACTGATGGACTGAACCAGGTCTCCGTACATTTATATTTTCCATTATTCCATAATGTACATCATAATGTTGTTATACTTCTATTACATCACAGCATTTTTTATTAATGTATGTAGCGTTACTGAAAAAATATATTTTTATTTTGGGAGTCCCAAGTTGAATTGGTAAAGAGTCTGATTGTGGATCCCTAGGATAAGAAATTTTGTCAACATCAGTGCTAGACAGTCTACATTAGCTGGTTCTCTAAAAGTGCTCATAGACATTCTGTACTCAACTTATTTGTACTATTTTAAATTAAACATAAAAAAAAACAAGACATACTCCCAAGATACATATTCCCTCTGCAAACGTTCTTAATTAGGCCGTTCTGTGTGGAGTCTATCAACTCTTCTCACAACTACTTCTGGCAGACAAAGCAAATCACACATTTGTTCTTGTTTATGAGGTCATTCCGCCTGCAGTCTAGTTTAGAAGCTCGGCTCAATGCATGTGTTGAGAAAATAATCTATGAGGGGACCGAGGGGTGGTTGTATCTTGTGGTCAAAGCCGAAGACCTATAGCATGCTTGCAGTTGCTGATAGCACACATTAATTTGCTTAATGCGGACATGTATCATTTTCATCTCGCTCAACCATCCCCCTGAAAGTAGACCAGCAGGATTTCTCTTACAGTAAATGAGCGGTCTCCGGGTCTAATTTTTTCAGTCTCCGGGTCTCTAGTGTCATTCGGACATGGCGGACTCATTTAGCATGAATACAGACAAGCTTTTATGCCTCATCCTGCAGTTGATCAATCATGCAATTAAAAGACGTTTCAAAACAGCAGCATTTTTTAATTTCATCCGGCTTTAGCTAAAGACGTGGACTGTGTCCATTTGTTGAGGGTGATTTATGCACTCATCTTAAGAAAGAGAAGTCACTGATCTGCCGGCTCATTAAGATTAATTAGTGACGGGCCTCAGAGTGGCGTGGCTGATGAAGAGGCGCTGGAAATGGCCAGCACTGCCAATGTGAGGTGAGCGGCTCTTCAGGCTTTTCTCTCTCTCTCTCTCTCTCTCTCTCTCTCTCTCTCTCTCTATTCGCTTGCAGCCTGAGGGTTGTGATGGAAGGGGGGAGGGACTGAGTAAGGAAAGGGAGAAGGGAGGCGCACCATCTGTGGACAAGTCCCTCAGCAGAGTTACCAGTCACCCCCATCTGTCACGCTGTGCCCCCGTCTCCCGTCCCCCCCCCTCATCCCCCTGGGCCAAGCTATTCAACCACTAACAGACCCGGCACTGGACAAAGATCAGGAGCTCTCCGGCGCACAAACACTGACCCTTTAGTAAAACAGACCTAAATGGAACATTGGCATACAGACAGGTAGAATAGACATTAAAGAAATTCAGGGAATAGTTCACCCAGAAATGAAAATCCTGTCATTATTTACTCATCCTCATGTCAGTCCAAACCCGTATGTTGTTATTTTTAAAGTGTAATGGAAATAGTGAAATTCTGAATTATCTTTAGCGATGTTGCTTTGTCAATTATATAAACTATAATAATGCAAACACATAATTCTTGACAACAGTTTAAGTATTAATAATAATAATATACTATAATAATAATAATATAAATAATATATAATAAAATACACACACACACACACACACACACACACATATATATATATATATATATATATATATATAAATTAAAATAAAAATCTATTTATTTTCTTATATTTCTGTGTGTGTGTGTGTGTCTGTGTGTGTGTGTGTGTGTAAATTTGTATAATGACATGGGTATGACATATGTATTACAATGTGAAGGACACTTTTGTTGTCTCCATGAGACAAAAGTCTTTAAAAACATACAAAATGTTTTATTTTTTTTTATTTTATTTTTAAACTGCACAAAGTTTTCTGTAAGCGGTAGGTTTAGGGCGATAGAAAATGCAGCTTGTACAGTATACATTACGTCTATGGAATGTCCCCATATAACATGGAAACCCAACATGGGTGTGTGCATGTGTGTGTTTGTGTTAGAGAGAGAGAGAGAGAGAGGGGGAGATTTCAGGTTAATTAGGACATTTTTCCTGGTCTCAATGGTAAAAGTGTCCCAGTTTATCTAAAAATTACCCTATGTAATATATGTATTTTAATTACTTTGTTGGCCTTTTCTTAATGTGGCTGGGCTATGCCTGTTTCTGAAGTTCAGGAAAAAAGTTACCACCTGTTTATATATGCATATATATATGTGTGTGTGTGTGTGTGTGTGTGTGTGTTAGTATTAGAAATTGTGTGGAGCTCATTGTAAAAGTAGCAACAATCAGGAAGTACCTTAGGGCAGTGTCTGTTGGAGAGGACCCAGGTTTTGAAGGGCCAAATGACTGCCTCTCATCTCCAACATGTCTCCTTTTGTTCCAGCAGCCTAGCCACCCCCTGTTAGAGACCAATGAATTCAGAGTCCTCACTTTACTTCTCCACACCACAGAGATGTGAACTGGACAACCTTGTTAGGTGACAGAGGATACTACTGCCCTTCAATCAGACCACCTGTCAGTGTGCATGCTGCTGTTTTCCTGAGGCAGTGTACATCCAAGCTGTCATATAAGGTGATTCATTTTACATGTGCTCATAACAAAAGCTGACATCTGTGGTAAGCGGGGAAAAAAGCTAAGGTCTGTGGTCATAATCGCAGTGACAGCTAATAATATAAACTAAGCTTCACAATTGCTTGAGGAATAGACAGGGCTCCAGACTGCGTAAAATGAGCCCCTTTTACATTTCTGGGGTTCCCAGAAGTGAAAGTCACTATAGTTGGGTAAACTTTTTCTTTTCCGCTTGCTAAAATAGCAGAAAAACAATCCACAATAGCATTTCTAGGACTTTACAAAAGAGAAAAATATTGATTGCATTGGTCAGAAGAGAAAAATGTCATTTGCCATCACTCCATCAGACGTAGTGTTAGAAACACCTACTCAGTATAATGTTAATAAAAGGCTCCATGATGCAACAGACAAAATACAAATTTGCACTAATAATTATTTAAATGTAATCTTGTTGGAGTGTGCGCCGGTTTTTCATTCACACAACAAAGAACACAGCGCAGGCTATTATGAATCATGTGTGATTAATGAACATATGAATCCTACGAACCGATTCTCTGTGATGAGCCAGACAAGTTGTTTCAAGAAACTCTATAGAAAAGTAGTTCTCAACCTTTATTGACTCAAAGTTGTTCAATACATTTTCTATGGATTTTCTATTGATTATTTAGGCAAAATAGTTTTCTATTTTATAAGATATGTTAGTTGGGTTAGATTATTTTATTTTATAAAAAATATTAATGCCTTCTAGTGGGTCCCAGCCCTGGTTGAGAACCACTTGCTTGAAAGTGGTCTGTTTGAATAGAAACACTCACCCAGTGAATCATTCAAAGCCATTACAGAGAGGGCTTACGGAACCACAAGGCAGTGTTCAGTTAAGTCCCAATTGAAATTAACCTGGAATTGTTAATTATATATATTTGATTTGTGAGACTGAAAAAAAATATATTGCTCCTAAATATTTCATTTCAGGAGCCAGTGGTTCGCAATAGTTGTCTTTTTTTTCATTTTAATAAATTGCCTCGGAATATATAACAGCTCTCATTATAGAACATCCACTCTGTGGACTAGGCCACTGGATACAGTGTGGACACATGATCACGAATGCTATCATTTAATATTAGAAACATTAATGATCGCATGCATGGCATAAGATAGCAAGCAATAGTGAGGGGGAAAAAACTAATGGCCCATTGCCTTTCAGCCATGCTCCTTTCAAAAGTTGTTTTCCTGAAAATTAGGCAATTGACTAATGGTGTAAAATGCTGTTAATTAGCTGTACAGAAGCCCAAACAGGCTTTTTTTTGCCTGTAACTAATAAGAAATCAATTAGCTAATGAATTGGTCATTAAGTGAAAAGCTAATCTTAGCCAGGGTATTTTTTAATGATTTTGCCTATGATCCTGTCTAATTGCCGTTGTCATACAGAGCTCTCAGCTTTCAGCATGGCTAATGAAGCTTCATTAGATCATAACTGGCACTCTTGGAAGATTTAGAGGCAAACCTGCTTCCCAATTATTTTTAATTGCCAGACATTCGCACAAACAAGCGCTGCACCTTGCAGAACAGGAGAGGAGATCTGGCAACGCCAGTGTCTCCTTCATTACTTCATTTGAAGCGATTAGAGCCATGTGCAGGGTCGCCGTTACACTGTTGTTTTTTTCCCCTAATCTAAAGAGCCTCATCATTTCAAACCTGTGGGTTATTGTGCTCTCCGTCACTTTGATTTGCACCCAGCAAAAAGCTGTTTCTTCCTGCTCCATAGCTGGGGCTGTGTCACTCACACAAACGCACACACACACACACACACACACACACACACACACACACACACAAACACACACTGTCTAGATTTATTTCACATATACATGTATCATCTTGCAACAACAACAAGAGACGGTGCAACCATGTGTAATTTAGAGAGGACAGCAGCCTGTTTTTATTGATCAATAGCCTGACCAATTTGTCAGATGCTTCTGCTCGCAATGTCTTTTTCATGGTTAATAGTGAACGTTCTTTTGACATGTTTTCAGTTTGACCATGACCATAACCCTGAATAATATGAAATATATATGAAGACGACATATAAATGTTGTTTTTTGGGGAAAAAAGCCTCTCTTATGCACACCACAGCTGGATTTACTTGATCAAAATACAGCAAAACAATAATATTGTTTAAAAAAAATACATTTTAAAATAACCATTTCTATTTAAAATAAATGTAATTTATTCTTGTGTTGGCAACATACATTTTTAAGCAGCCACTACCCCAGTCTTCAGTATCACATGATCCTTCAGAAATCATTCTAATATGCAGATTTGGGGCATTTCTTATTATAATAAATGTTGAAATCATTTGTGCTGCTTTCAGAATTCTTTGACCAGAAAGTTCAAAAGAACAGCATTTATTTGGAACAGAAATATTTTGTAACATTGGATCATTATAACGATATTTTGAAAGAGAGAGAGAGTGCATATATATAATGTGACACACACACACACACACACACACACACACACACACATATATATATATATATATATATATATGCACACACAGAGGCTTTTTCTTGCTACAAGCTGCTGAAGAATATCACAATCTAACATAAAACAACTAACATAAATTTTGAATTTATAACATTTATTAAAGCATTTTTTTTATTTAAATCTTTATTTTATTACAGTTGGACTCTTATTCCTTGTGGCTCTTTTTCCACAGATTTTAAATATCAGTATTATGGTGTGTGTGTCTTTACACAACAACAAACACAGTGTGAGCCTTGATCTGATTCGTGATTCACTCTTATGAACCGGTTCTTTTTAATGAGTCAGTAAGAACGATTCATGGAAAACCCTCAAGCACTGAAATTGAATGATGTATTATATAAAATGCATAAAATTTGAACTGTTAAAAAGGATTAAAGCAGTGCTTGGATTTCAATCTCCTTTCTTTTATAACAGTTGGACTTTTGTGCTTCATGCCTCTTTTTCATCACTCTTTCCTTTAAAAGCAAGGTGCTGAGTGCTTGCTATTTCAAACCATAGACCAAACAAGGTCACAATTGTTCCACTCCAGGAGAACTTCACTACACAGCACTCTCTGCCCACTTCTGAATTAACAAATATATATCGAGTGAGCACTAATTCGTCCCCTCCCAGCAGTCCGGCTAATATGTTTCTAGTGACATGCCAAAAAAGCATGCCTTCAAGGCACTTATTCTTGGAAAATGCGGATAGGGGTATGTTTTAGCCAGTGTGTTGATTTATAGTGAAGCCAGCTAACGTAACCTCACATAGAGGAAGGGCGAGAGAGAGAAAGATGGAGCGTTTTCACCGAGTGGCTCGTTTTTGATTGGGGATGAATGGAACACCAGATGTCCATCAATATTTAGTAGTAAACATCACAACCGTGCATCACAATGTGGCAGATGAATGAGTGGTGTGGCAAAGCACTGTGGGTAAAAATCTGCCAACACCTCTCTGATATGCTCCAACTCTGCAGGTCTCAGAATGATTGACAATGCGTTTTGTAGTTAAATCATCAGAGCATGCATTGTTACATGTTTAAAACATTTCATTTACAGCATGATTATGGCTTAGGTGAGCTGTAAGCATTCATTTTATCACACAGAATAATCAAATAATGCAGAGGAAGCCCTGGTAATGAAACGATCTTACTGTGATTAGGACTTCTGGAAGGCCTCACTGGCTTAATCCAAAATGCTCTGACTTGAACAGATGATGCATCCTAATTGACCGGTGCAAACTAATTTTGAAGGAAAGGTCATGAATTAAAAGTCTGTTTCATATTGCATTTTGCTCTATTTCAAACTCGATAAACTGGATTAAATCAAATTACGCCATGCATAATTTAACTTACGATTCAGGGGTGAGCATATGTTCATTCATCCGATTGAATCATTTGAAATGTACACAGTAGGGCTTTGGAGCAGCCAATTTGGTAGCTGAGAGGTGTGTGTGTGTGTGTGTGTGTGTGTGTTTGCAAGAGTGCATATGTTTGCACAAATATTAATATCTGATAGACTGAATATGTGGCAGACAGTTTATGGGACATTTATATTTTATTTAGTTAATTTTGTATTGATATATACACATACAAACCTATACAAATGCTTTACCTTCCCTTAATTTATAAATCCCTCACCACTTGCATATCTTTTCACCATTGGCAGTGGACCAACATTTTTTTTATCTGCTGAATGTAAACCCAAAACTAAAATTCTAGATGTGCATGCATGCTGTACTAACATAAAATAAATACTTTTAACAATTAAAAATAAAATTTGATGGGTTATATGGGTTGTATAGTATTGCTTTCTAATGAAATAGAATTATATCTATCTATGTATCTATCTATCTATCTATCTGTCTGTCTGTCTGTCTGTCTGTCTGTCGTTCTGTCTATCGTCAAAATATTTATAGAATTTATCATTAATAATTAATCATTAATAATTATTGTATATATATGTAAAAAAATGTATCTAATATTTACAAATTACATTCTTATATACTTTGCTAATAAATTAAGAATATTGATTAATTTTAACAATAGTTTATTCACACATTAGATAGCTAGATACGCTGAAAAAAAACTATAAACGCAACACTTTTGTTTTTGCCCCCATTTTTCAGGAGCTTAACTCAAAGATCTGAGAGTTTAGTGTACACAAAAGGCCTATTTCTCTCAAATATTGTTCACAAATCTGTCTAAATCTGTGTTAGTGAGCACTTCTCCTTTGCCGAGATAATCCATCCACCTCACATGTGTGGCATATCAAGATGCTGATTAGACAGCATGATTATTGCACAAGTGTGCAGTTGGCTGGCCAAAATAAAAGGCCACTCTAAAATGTGTTTTACTGTATTGGGGGGTCCAGGGAGGTCCGAAAACCAGTCAGTATCTGGTGTAACCACCATTTGCCTCACGCTGTACAACACATCTCCTTCACACAGAGTATATAATTTAATTAAATAATGTATATTTTTGTGATAGATAGATAGATAGATAGATAGATAGATAGATAGATAGATAGATAGATAGATAGATAGATCTTTAAATCTTAAATTGTGCTCCGATGACGAACGAAGCCTTTATGGGTTTGGAACGACATGGGGGTAAGTGATTCATTTATTAATTACTTTATAATTAATTATAATTATTGATGGGGTGGTGTAACCCTTTAAATGTATAAATGTTATACATTCTAACTCTATATATTAATTATAATTTATACAAGTTCTGTAAATTATCATAAACGTTTTAACATTTTATTATGAACAAACATGAATAACTCTACTAATAGTATATCTGTACATTTTTGTCAACGCAGATTAATAAATTGTAACAAATTGTTAATTCATGACACCTAATGCATTAATTAATTTGAAAGAATGGAACCTTGTTACCAAAGTTGTTTTCTTTCTCTCTCTCATTCTATCTCGCTCCTTTCCTCAGCTCTCAGTTAAAGAGTAAGTACACCATCTTAGTCTGTTTGTCCAGCCTACTGGGGTCTGGACATCTGGGCCCAGCAAGATATACTTACACATTCACATGCACACACTCTCACACACAAACCCTGGCGGGTGGAACACTTTGCCTGGAAGAGGCCAGTCCTCCCTTGCAAGTATTATGTAAATTGAATTAGTTAATTCAGTGCCCCTGTCTCAGGAAAATCTGCCACCAACACCTGCCACCGTTTCAAACGCAAGGACGCAGATTCACAATGACACGGTCTTCATTAAATAAACAAACCAGGTTCCCTATAACAGCATTTGGTGGAAGGCACCATCAATTCTTATACATTTAGATCACAGCAATTGGAAATGACACTGGGGAGCTCTATCAGCCTGTCTCCAGACACATGGGGTGAAGAAGACAGGCTGTGTGACTGTCTGCGCATGCTTTGTGCTTCTCGCCTCACATAGCTTAAGACGATGACTGACGTATTTTTCAGCCACAGTTCCACTATCAAAGAAACTTTTGTGGCCTTCTGATGCATCATCTAAATTTCATAAAGAGCCCCTCTACAGCAAGGCACTACCGGCAGTGCACTGTCTGTTTGCCTTTAACTTCGACACCCGCTCTTTATGCTTGCCTATCTCCTTTCTCCTACAGTTATATTGCCTAACTGGATCAAGGCGGATCACTGACATTCAGCATTCTGCACAAGGAAGTCGAATAGGTCCAGCACGCCAAGGGGTATAACAATACTTACCAGTACAATATGAAGTTTCTTGCAGCAACTGTGATTAACGCTACATGATAAGATGCACAGACACATCTCTCTTTAAACACTGCTTTTAATTTTTTATCTGGTTATATTGTTCGTTGGATATTAAAAAATTATTCAGATCAGAGGGAAAGTGAAATCTTTTCTGAGACCAGGGAGTGTTGTAACACCGGGTGGGTTGTAGTAATATCAGTTTCGTCAATTAGACTTGAGCAACAGGGGTGAAATCTCTATATGCATACACAGAAGTTGTAAGATAATAAACATAAAAGATTTTTGGGGCAGAAAACAAAAAAATATGTTTTAATTCACAGGATCAGTGATCCTGCTCATGAATGCTAAATGACACATCATCCGAATCAGCAGGCTGTCTGATTTAATTTGATATAAACTATCCACACAAGCTTTTACAGCAGGGAGTCATTACATTCTAATGTTACAAAAGATTGATTTTTCAAATAAATGTTGTTATTTTGAACTTTCTATTCATCAAAATCCTGAAAAAGTGTTTTCTAGATTGATCAATAAGAAAAAGTTTCAAGAAATGTTTCTTCAGCACCAGATCAGCACATTACAATGATTTCTGAAGGTTAAAGTAATGGTTGCTGAAATTCAACGTTGCTATCCCTGGAATAAATTACATTTTAATATATAATAATCATAAAAAAAAAAAAAGTATTTTTTTCCTAAATATAATTTTTCACAGTATTTTTTATTAAATTAAAGCAGCTTTGGTGAGTATAAGAGACTTCTTTCAACAACAACAAAAAAATCTTACGCAATTAAAACTTTTAAACAATGCTGTATATAATGCCATAACACTCAGATGAACACACTGGACCCACAGCCATACTTTATATAGACACATAATAACGAGAGTGACTTTATTTGCTGTAATAAATGGAGGTTGTATAATTATTGTTTTGAAAAGAAGTAGGCGTAACAAAATGTTATTTAGTTGTGGTTTGTTGTAGCCACAGCACCCTTTGTACTTTCCACTAATTTGTGAAATTACATAGCAGATAATACTTAGCAGATAAGTATGGGATTATATGTCAAATCTGAGACAAATAAAAAACATTTACAGATGTCGAAAGAAAACAACTTTCCTTGGTTTCCTTATCTTAGATGGTTTTCTGAAGAACCACAGAGCATAATAATATCGTCCTATTGGATCAAGCTGTTAAACACACTGTTATGTACTGTTTAGACTGATAAAACAATGAGCAAGACTGTAAAGCTGTAGCAGATTCACACATTTGTGAGTTGGTTTAACACCTTCAGCCAAAGCTGTGAAACTATGAGCTGAGGTTTGCTGTAGGGTTTATTTATTAGCTTTGGCTGTCTTTAAACATGGCTCTCGGGAGAAAGAGACAGCCAAGACATCCTTAATAGTTTTACCAAATGGAGCGAACAAACCTTTGAAATGACAGGGATATTAACACTCGCTTAACAAGAACTAATGACAGACTACGGTGCTCAGAATCAGACAATTAAAGCGTATGCCGTTTTGATGATATGGAAACACGGCGTCACAAACTCGTACTTGCAAAAACCTCCAGTGATGTCTAAAATAATTCACTAACTCAAAAACAAATCTGATTTGTTTAACCATAAGAGTTAGGAGTTGTGTAGATCATTTACATTTTGTATTGCTCTAAAAGTTTATTTTAAGAGTGCAGAAATCAGTAGCCCAACATGCTGTATTTATTGAGTCATTTTTGCAAACATGCGTGCCTCTGACACCTCATTGTTCTAAACCCTGTTTTTAGTCTTCAGTACTTATGAAATCTAAACACCTTCCTGCAGACAGCAAAGTCTTCCATTGACACATTCTTAAATGGACAATTATGGAATTAAACTAGATGCCAGAGCTTTTAGGGTCATCAGCTCATGATACATCTGAAGGAGTCAAATTGATTTAAACTGCAACGTTCTCAATCCATCTCATAAACAGCTCCGTCCCAATAATCCACGCTGGCAAGCTCAGTTACACTAATGGAGCAGTACAGTGTGTACAGATGGTTAAATCAATCATGTGTAACTCTCATCTCATAAACATTAGACATAAACATAATGAGAGAGCTGCAGGATAAATCGTCCTTGCTATAAAATATCTGTCCATATATCGCTGTAGTGTGCTGTTTCCAAACACCATATTTTGATCCTTGTTTGTTTGGGCCTGGTTTGATAGGATTCGGCAACGGGGCCTCATTTGAGCATTTTTGCTGAATTTGTTTCTGCATAAACATACAGGAATGTCAAGACATTTGACAGGTTCAGCAACATTCATTGCAATTAAAGGTCAAATGACATGCAATCGGAACGAGCTGAACCATCAGCCGCTGTTATAATTCTGAATGGGATTTAACAGTTGCAGCACAAGTGGATGCCTCAGCATTTGAGCATTTCCATAAGCGCTCGCGGCTGTCTCGCCATTACTATTTTTAAATGCACTTGGGCTAAATGCCCTGTCACATCATTTGCGTTTTTGCCAAATGCTGCAGCCATTTCCTAAAGGCCATATACTAAAACAAATGCCCATTACCATGCAAGTCTGCCTCAATGAGCGAAACTTTGAGTCCTGGACTGAGATCATTGACAGCTTGATGTGAAGAAGGTCAATTGGAATAACAGGTTTGTGCTTTATTACGAATGTAGCGCCTGTGTTTTGCTTTGAAAGCAGGAGTATGGAACATTGTGTCTGAGAAGTCAGGTAGCAACCAGCCGTGCTCGGTAATGAGAAGGATATGCCGAGCCACACATGGCCCAAACCTGTGATTAAGATTCATCTTTTTGGAATATTTTTAACCGTCCGCACAAGCGCGCTAGGCTGACCTGGAGGCAGAAGGGCCAAGATATGGTTTTGTATTAAGTTGCAATTAGGGTCATTTTGTTGTATCAATATGTCTGGGTATGCAAACATATGACTGCACTGAATTAAGGTATTGTTATAATCAGACAGAGGACTGGGAAATTTTAGCTCATATAGGAATTTTGTGTTGTATTGTACATGCCTCAATGCATGTTGCACCTACCAAAGCAAAGGATTTGTATATTTATTGTTTATATACGACATCTTAGGTGTTTCGTTGACATTTATCACTCTCCGGCGTATACCGAAACTTACATTTATTTATTGTACAACAATACTCTCAGCTCGTGAGAGCGATTGTCTGATTATACAGTTATTCAGTATTGTTGATTAATAGTTTTTTTACTATTTAATTTAGATTGTATATAGCTCATAAACAAAACAAAAACCTTCAGATTGTTACAGTGAATGTTGTGTAAAATAAATGTAATGGTATAGACAATAGGGTGCAAAAGTCTAAGACCAATGGAAATGATTTTAATTTGAATATGATATAATGTAACATAATATAATAATAGTATTAGGTTGTTTTATTTATGAGTGTAGAATCTTAATCTGTAGAATTTATTTCTCATTTTAACTTCAGAGTTTTTTTTTCAAATACTTTTTCAGTGAATTTAAGTACATATTGTGTAAAATACATTTCCAAAAGTCTGAGACCACTAGTGAAAATACTTGTACTTTGCGTTTTTGAATGCAACCATTATATTATATTATATTACGCTATTTTTATTTGAATGTACAATCTTCAATATTTATTTCAATTTGGGCTTCTCATTTCCAGGTTGAAGTTAGAATTTGAATTCTAATTTTTCAATGCGGTCTCAGATTTTGGTATATATTGGTATATAAGCATTACATTCAATATGCAATGCAAGTACACTTTGCTCTCTAGATATCGTGTTAAATGCGTAGGTGTTACTTCTCACAGACTTTGGATGCTCTGAAATTTCACTTTACTTGATATAAATTTCCAGCTGCTCGGCGAGTTCAGCCGTTGCCCTTTCTTAAATCACCTCATCTGTTCTCGTTTGTGGGCTGAAGAACTAATTACAGCCGGGTTTAATGTGCTGCAGCCCTGCCGCCTTCATGTGAATTGGCCATGATACATGGAGATACACAGAGAGCAGCTGTCATCTTCTGATCCCTCTCAACACAAACACATAAACACACCCGGTTAAATATTCTTTAGCGTAATCTGGCGTGTCAGTCAGTCTCTACCTTTACAAAGGTAACATGCATTAATGTCAGTCAGAGGGAGTCCCAGAAGCAGGCCTCCCCGTAGCCACCTCACTTTTAAAGTTCCAGCCGTGCCACACGTCACAGCCAGTATGAAGATACAAACAAGATGGCAAAGCGCATCAATCCGCCACTGACTCCCTACACTTTGATCTAATTCCACGCTTTGCTTTCTGCTGCATGAAGCTGTCAGATTAAGGGCTGTTGTGGAGCCCGCCGTGGCTGTTGAGCCTGACAGCCTGTGGGATGGATTACAGACAAAACAAAAGGGTTATCACCTTCACCGCCAACATTTCTATCCTCTTTGAGAGATCGAGGGAGGAGAATGCCTCTCTGTGCCTCTTTGTCAGATAGCATGGAGGGGAAAGGCGTGCCGCGCTGAAACTCTTCCTCCCCTCCTACGGTTTTGGGTCTATGGTGCATTAGGTCCTCTTGAGATGGACCTGCTCCTCTCAACATCCACAGCTGCTCACGATGCATGTGCTGAGAGCTGAGAGTGGTATTAGACACCTGCATTTCAGCTGTGTGAGAGAGAGAGAGCTGTACCAGGCCTTTGATGAGGAAAGAGTCATAACCTGTGACTTAAGAGTGGTCAGTAGTTCAGTTAATTTCCTGTATTGGTGATGAAGACAGTTTTGCACCGTGTGATACTTTCCACGGTGGATAGTGAGGTGGAGGAATAATATCACTCAGAAGCGTCATCTTCAAGTGGATTTTTCAATGCATGAAGTTTGATCTTTAAATTGCATGATTATAGCAGTGTGTTAGAAAAAAATTGACTGTAGCTGTGGCATAAATGACCTGTTCACATGTGTAGATTTGCTTATTATAAGGCAGTTGCTTAAAACTGAAAATAAATAAATATATATTGTCATCAGTCATTACAAAAGAAGGTACATTAATAGTATAAAAATGCATTATGATTGCTGAAGTTGATGCAAATGTGAAAAAAATTATAATTAATGTGAATATCATTTTCAAATATAAAGGTAAATGGTTCAATTTTTAAATGATATATCTTCCAAACGGAAAGTTTAGGGTCTATATTTTTATTTACTCTTTTATTCAGCAAAGATGCATTAAATTGACTGAAAGTGACAGTAAAGTTATATATATTTTTAAATGCTATCCGTTTGAATGTTTTAAACAAAGAGTCATTAAAAAATATCATGTTTCCACAAAAATATTAGGCAGCACAACACAACAAGAAATGTTTCTTGAGCACAAAATCAGCATTGCTTTCTGAAGTGAGACACTGAAGAAATGTAGCTTTGCCATCACACTATATGAATAGATTGTTTTAAAAAATATATTATTATTAAAACACTTATATTAAATAGCAATATTTTTATCAAATAAATTCATCCTTTGTAAGCATTTTAACATTTTAAACCCTACCATTATATTTAGTGTGTGTGTGTGCGTGTGCGTGTGTGTGTGTGCGCGTGCGTGCGTGTGTGTGTGTGTGTGTGTGTGTGTGTGTGTGTGTGTGTGTGTGTGTGTGTGTGTATATTAAAAAAATATAGGTTTGGGATAGGAATATAATTTGGAAATTTGAACCAAAGTACATCTATATTTAAATGTTTTATTTGCCACTGGCACCCTCTCAAAATAAGGTGTCTCTGCCTACAGTAAAACCTTGTGACTCTATCATGACTTCACTCCTCCAAAGCTGAAACAACTGTCTCAGACATAATCTGCTGACAGGATGTTGCATAATGCCATGTGTGAAAGGGCTAGGATCGAGCTGAGAATGATTTAGGTAAGGCAATTCTGGTGGTCTGTCTCACTTTCATGAAAGCGTTCATTAGTCTTGAGAGAGGCTTTCTTCTCCTGTCCTCCTTCAGGTGAGACATCTGTTATTTAAAACGAGCAGTGTTTGAAGAGCAACGAGAGGGGAAGAATTGTTATTCCATATTGTTGAGCCACTGACAGAGAGAGCACAGTTTTAAAGAACCAGCACTGAATGATAATGACAGAGAGAGATAATGAAGGCATTTGATGTGACACGTTCACCAGAGAGATTCAACAAAGGCAGTTGACGGACCATATTACAGGTCAGTTTACACACACACACACACACACACACACACACACACATTCACTAAAATCAGACAGCTACATTTATGCAGAAAGCTGCACTTTCTAGTTATGAGAAGAACCTTAAAATAGTATGCTGGTTTCACAGTTAGTCTCCAGTGAACAGAAGAACAGAAACATATATAGTATTTTTATGGAATACTAGTTTACTTATAACTGTATTCTGGACAGAATAATGACTACTATTTTTTTTTTAATAGAGACATTTGCATATGCAAAAAAAAACTATAGTATGCCACATTGTTGTCACATGACCTCATTATGATCCCACAAGTCGCTTAGCAAATAGTGTCTAGTTATTTTCTTAGTTTAAATATGATTAATTTGCTAAATTTTTTTTAATTATTTGTGACAGTCTGATCAAACAATCAAATTTCCAGTCAAGATCTTTGTATTTTTCCATGCAAAGATTTATAATTGTATACTGTACAGTTTGGCATGTTTTCATCTGAACATTCAATTTGCACACTGTGCAGTTAATACAGAATATAATTACTATGATGAAGATGAATTGTGCGTGCAAGAGAAAATGCATGAACAGACTTTCTCTGGAAACAACAGCGAAAAGCAACCCCCACTGGTGAAGTCGCCTGAGCAATTGAATGACAGATGTGAGGTAAATCTGGGCTGTGATGGGCAGATCACAGTGAAACAAGCCAGGTGTTGTCATTGCATGTAACAACACATAAAAACACATTATCCAGCACCAATGCCACTATCTTGTCTGACAGCTGCATTGGTTATAACCTGTGCATTTAAAACACACCCCCACTTACACTCTGCATATGCATATACATTTTTGCTTGGGATGAAAGGCTTAAGGAGGTCTGGAATATGTATAAGTGGGTCTTGTCCAGTAAATGCTGATGCAAGTTACTAAAGCATATAAGTAAATTTGGTCTTAATCAGAATTAGTCTGAAGTATTTCAATACTTGTAACACTCATGAAAAAGTAACTTACTTACTCCTAAAGGTTGCGTACTGTTTCCTAAAGTGTACATATCAGTACCTTTTAAGGGTACTACCTGTCTACCTACATTTTGTCTCCTGAGAGTGTAGGCAGCACAGTATTGGTATAGTCAAAAATTCTGGTTCAAGGATTTTTCTAAACACTTGAATCCTACATTTACCTAACATTTCGAGACAATTGTTTTGCTGCTTTGCAAGCATTGACATATCACACAATGCAAATATATTTTCCACTATATTATATTGTTATTGCATTTGTGCATATAATTAAGCATTATTACACAAGCAAGAGCACTATTGTCATGAATATTCATGATTTTGAGCTCTTCAGAAGTTCAATAGACCAGTCAGAGGAGGCAATTGCAACCACCTGAGCCTCCTCAAACATATTTTTAAAATGAACATAACAAAGCTGATATTATTACCTTATCTATGATAATATCGTATTAACTTTGTTTTAATTGACTTACCCATTAATGTGCATAACTTGGATGCCATATGGTGCAACATGTGTATGTCTGTTTCACACACTCGGTAAAAGTGTGTTCACTGTGCGAATGTTAGTGGAGGCAGTAGAATTTTTGTATTACTAAAATGCAACGTCTTTTGCTTCCATCCAAAACATGGCAGGAAAAGGGTAAAGAGAGGTCAGAATGTTCTTATTATGCAGACATATAGAACAGACGTTTTGCAGATAAAGCGTGTCTCGTGTGCCTAATCAACCACATCATACAGTATGTCAATTACAGTAAAATTACAGTACGTAATTTTGTGACTACGCTAGTAAATTTGGGGTATTTGTTGATAAAAATAGACCAATCCAAAATGAATGCTTAAATTGCAAACATGTTGTAGATTAGCTGATAAGGTATTTCTTAATAAATGCAGTTTATTCAGGACTTAAGTCTCCTATAATAGTTGAATAACATTTTGTGGAGTTTTATTTAGAAATAGTAATATATAGTGTCTCTCAATTTGATATAAAGGAAGAAAAGTAAAGCCAAGTCATGATATTTTCTGCAAACTGAGCAATTCTGAAAAGTATAGCTTGTTTCAGCAGCAGGTCTTGAAAGCTGTCCATGTTACAGTATGTCCCGCTGTGATCATGAAACGGGAATAATTTCTCCACTTCCCTGAGCAGGGGTCTGTGTTCACCGAGGCCTCATTGATCCACCTCTCTTTCTCTCTTCTTCTCCTTCTCGCCCCTTCCCCTCTTGGCTGGCTGTGAACTCCAGCTGATTAGCACTGACGGGTCCTGGCATCTCTCCTGGGAACCAGAGCAGTCTCATGACTGCCTTTAGATAGAATGATCTAATGGGGTCACTCTTTAAGTCAAGAGTCTATTAATAAGAATCAATAAATATGCCATAAGAGATGCAGAAGATGACAGCAGACACCGCAGCATTGTAATGAAGGTAGGAATGGCACGAAGCTGCAGGGTCTTGGCAAGCTAACAAAGTGCCGTGAAAATGTATTCCGCATCACAAGGGTGTGCGTGCGTCCCTGTGCACATGTTCCTTTGGCCACGCGTCATAGAGCACATGCTGAGTTCCTGCACCGCTCACATCTGAGTGTGTGGCGTTCCTGTGTGTCGACCCAAACTTGTCTATGAAAACTTTAAGGTCTCTACTGCATGTAGCCTATGCAGATGAGATACTTGTTAACTTGGTGTCCCCGATGGCTATTTAGGTCAGGTTTTTTCATTAGCAGATTTATACTCCCTGTTAATGTAATACATCCAATAAACTGGGAAGTTGGAAAGCTGCGCTTAGAAACCATTAAGCAGCTTGACGAGCAGAGATTTCTTCTTGTGTTAATGTATTTCCTTTTGAAAAAAGGATGCATTGATGTAGTGAAGGGCTTGCTAATTATTTTAATAGCATGTAGCCATATACATATATCTATATATATATAGTCAAAAATCATGATTTCTTGCAACTACTAGAAATAGGCAGGTTTATAGAAAGAGGAGCATTCTCATTCTAAAGAGCATTTGACTGGACAAAAGTTTGTGTTTTTACCAATTGATAAGGCGATAATACTTTCATGTTATGGCTGATAATAAATGGCCATTAATAAAATTCAATACTACACTAGTCAACATTTGAAGTGGATCAAAAAAGTTAATCAAAGTTGTCCTAAGACAAGAATGCATTTTGGTTTTAGGACAACTTTGATTAAAAGGTTTTGATCCACTTCAAATGTTGACTACTGTATTTTGTTTGAATAAATTAGGCAATAAAACTAAAATCAGTAATTTTAAATGCTACAATTGGATTTAGGCATCACATTATGATGTGCAGTATGAAAAAATATATTTTAAGATTAGCTAAATATAACATGTAGAAAAGTTATAAATTATTACTGTTCTTAAAGATTAACTGAGTATTAGATTACTAAAAAGGTAATATATCTGTAAATAGAGGGAAAATGAGCATGTACAATTAAATATCCAATGTCGACTGACTCTTATCTCTGATATTGTATGATAACCGATATGTACTTTATATCCCTAACAACGATGTGCATGTAAGAGCAGGAGTCATCAGCGGTTGTGGTCTGTTTTCCATCCAGCTAAAACACTAGGATGGCACTCGCAATGACAAGGTCATGGGTTTGATTGCCAGGAACATGAACTGATAAAATGTATATCTTAAATGCAACGGAAGTCGCTTTGGATAAAAGCATCTGCCAAATGTGTAAATGTAGATGACCTCAAAGGTAACCGACGTGGATTAAAAGCCACAAAATGGGGTCTTTAAATAGACATAGGCTACATGATCTGTGGTTTAAGTGGATGCCATTGTTCCCTGGTGGAAACAAAAAAGAGTGAGTCTTGAAGAACATTGAATAAATGGGATGTATCATGTAGGAAATATTTCAAGCCTGGCCTGTAAGTGCTAGTCAAGGGATGATGCTAATATAATGAAGACATCCTCTCAGACAGACTGTTGTGTTATACTTCGCTGGTTACAGAGGGTGTCTCTTAATTTGGGGTTTCAGTGGGACAGTGAAATAAATCATGCCCAGCTGATGTGTGTTTTCCTCACGCCCCAGGGAGTCTGGGTAATTGAGCATGTTCACTGCAGCAATATAAAGGCCTTTTAACAGGGTGATAAAACTATCGGTGCTGCTGTATTCTGAGCTCGGTGGGAAGTGTGCGCCTAGTCAAATTGAGCTCTTAAAATATGCATCCAAAAATTGTATTAGAGGTTCTGTTACTGATCAAAAAATAGAGTCATACAATCAAAACAATTCAAGACATTCCTGTAAATGGGGGGAAACAGTGCTGTAAGTGCTGCTGTGAGCGACTGTGGGAGCGTGGGGTGTCCATATGTGTGTGTAAAGAGAAAGAGAGTGAGTGTGTGGACCACAGGCATGCATGCCGTGTTGAATCAGTTGAGTTGCCATACATTGGGAATTCGGCTAGCCGGAGCATGCTCTGATGTGAAGCATATGATATTACTTAGGTAGGCATGAAAGCAATCTTTTTAATATCAGACACTTTGCTGAATGGAATGTCAGGGTCAGTGGAGGTGAGGGCCAACCTAGCGGTAGAACAGAAAAAAACAATAAAATATTAATAGTCCCTTCCCATGTCTTATAATGGTCACATTAAAGCTTGTGTTCAGTTATTACAAATGCCATATAAAAAGGTTGTGAAACTTAAATGTGTGTATAATTACAGTAGCTCCGTAGAAAAGCAGTTACGGTACACTAACCCTGTAAATGCTGATCCGTGTAAAGAGTTGGTTTTGGTTTTGCAATGATTGAGGTGATTTGCACACAGTGTTTTGCTGCATTTACAATCGAGAATGCCTTCTACATTTTAACTGATTAAACTAAATTTAATGAAAGTTCAAATGACTCATTCATGTATTGAACTTTGAATGTTGGCTTGGAAAAACCTTGTTTGAAAGTTAAAACTATATTTTTTTTAAATGGCCAGAAATGTAATAGTGGATGGATGATTGAAATTTGTATTTTGCTTATATATTACTTCATAATTAATAAATTATCTTTCATGGACTAGGGTGGAAAAACATTTAATTTCCCAAAATGCATCAGCTGTGTTGAATATCTTTTGTGTGGGAAAAAATTAGGCAACAAACATTGTAGGGATACCGCGAAACAGCTACATTCATTCAACAGCCAATCAAATTTATGAACTCTGAATGTTGGCTTGGCAAAGACTTGTTTGAAGGTTTAAAAAAAAATCATAATTTAAAAAGCTAGAAGTGTGAAGGTTTATGGATGAATAGACGGCACCTACAGAAATTAGTATGTAGCTTATGTATTCCATCATAGAAAAAAAAATAACTTACGTGGACCAGGGTGAATCAGCCATGTTGAATTTTTTTCAATTGCAGAATTCTCAAAATTCCTTATCCTATGATTCCAATCAAAATTTCAATTCAACTTCCTGGAGAATATGGCCAATTCAATCCATGAAAGGGAGCCAATTCTTTAATTCAGAATTCTGTGTAACACTGTTATCACAGGCAGCTTAATGAAGAACTTCTGACTCATTTGAAGTGCAAAGCATCTTAGAGGTTGACAGATGGGAAATCCGGCCTTGTGTATAATGGCCCACCTGTCTGTCATAACAATAGTGGGGAAAACAAGACAACAAACAGTGCAGGGAAACCGTAAAACAGCTACATTCACATAACAGCCATGTTAATTAACAGGCCTATCATAGGTACTGGATAAACAGAAACAGGGTTGTATCGGGCAATGGGTAGCTATAATGTGTACATGTAATTGCAGAGCTCCAGTGCAATGTATGCAAAAGATATGCCCTCTCTGTAGCTCTGTTGCTCTGTTCTGCTGCGCGCACTTGTACTCGTGTTCTAATGTGATGAAAATTCATGATGCTGCGTGCATGTTAACTACATTACAGAGTCTCCCGAGTTCCTTGACATGAATAAAAAAAGGCCTCATCTTGATGCCTAATTATTTTTGGACTTGACAGCCTTGTAGCGGCCAACGCATTGTAGGTCACAATGGTTTCATTGGTTTCCTGAAAGGATGCACAGCGGTAAGCAAACCCATAATTGCCACCCATAATGAGGACATTCCTGGTACACGATGGCCTATAGAACCTCTAGTGTACTCATGCCTCTATGTTTTTCTAAATTCCAAACATTTCTATGTTGCTTTGAGACGATCAAGCCCCAGCTGTTGTTTGTTGGACGTATAAAAGGGCCATAAAGCCAGAGTTTATATATAGGGTGAAAAAAATCCCATCAGTTTTGATTATCTCTCTCCATGCGACTGCTCTCTTAGGTTTATGATAATGATGTATCCTTACCACAGAATCTTCTGAATATAAGCAAACGCTATTTACCCACTTGGCAGAGCACAGATTCACAATAAAAATAGCTTCTACTGGTGAACGTGATGGTTTTAATTCTGAATGTTTTTTTTTACAGAGGCAGAATGCAGAGTGAAGTCTATGACGGACGCCTGTGGGCATTCAATCACAGAGGATGAGGTTTCCCAGCACAGCCAGCTCAGCAAGGCCCATGTCAGTCA
Source organism: Gymnocypris eckloni scoliostomus (assembly GCA_027564155.1). Classification (NCBI taxonomy): domain Eukaryota; kingdom Metazoa; phylum Chordata; class Actinopteri; order Cypriniformes; family Cyprinidae; genus Gymnocypris; species Gymnocypris eckloni. The sequence goes on along the minus strand of CM050425.1, from coordinate 7,792,868 downwards.
CATGGCTAATGACCATTTCAGTGACGGCTTCCTATCAACGTAATAAGAAGCACCTGTTAGCGGCGGATCCCAAACTTGGAGAAGGGTGTAATCAACCCCGGGGGACTGATTGAATCCTTCTCCTTCTGACCGTGGAGATGCGCTTCAGCGCAATGCCGCCTCCACCCAGGGCCACTGGAAAAGGATCTTCCTGGATTACTCGAGGACGGGCACGCCGGATGAGCCTTATTGGTTTGTGATTGTTCCACATTAACCCTCTGATTGTTCAAGAAGACATTATTAAAGGCTTCCTGAGAGAGGAATTGCAATCTTAATCATCTCTCTTTCAGCATGACGACTGTAAATGTGACGCAAGGGAAGCCTGCGGAAGTCTCCGTGGATGGCTCCTGGTCGATTAAGGCCATTGTGCGATTTCATGTCTTCCTAAGCACAATGAGCAATGAGATTAAGTTCAATTTGGACCTGCGCTTGGATTTCCCCACCTCCGTCAAGGCCCGAGCCCCCGCCGTGTCAGCCTGGGCCCACTGGGAAATCAGTGATCTCCAGACAGGTCACCGCTGGCCCATGTATAAATTCATGGGCTTAATCTCGCATCATTTCTATGGCATAGGGAAAAGAAATGCATTCAATTTACACTCTCTCCATTCGCCTCATACAGTACACACAGGGGAGGCATCCATATGTGTGTCTAACATGCTAAGGATTCATTCGGTTAGCACAAAACGTTTTGGGAGGCAGAATCCAGTTCGTGAAATTCAGCCTTTATGCTTTAACTCAGAGCGGAGCCTCAGTGGGAGACTGCTGGTTGGAATGGAAGGCTTCAAGTTGTCTCCGGCAGATGCTGAGTGTGTATTAAACAGATTAATTATTAAAACATGCTTGACAGATGAAAAGTGGGACCTCGGGCTAAAGAGAGAATGTTTATTCTTCTGCCATATACTGTAGTCATTTGGCTCCCACTCTCAAGTTATTGGGCACCTTGTTGAGGATTTGAGGGCTCAGTGTCATATGCGACACACAAACCATTTGGGGCTGTCCAGACCTGCACGGCTCTGATGGAAAATATGAGGCCCTTTATGGACCTGATTTACTGATTCAAAGGGTCTGTCTGTGGGTATTGCGTCTTGACGTGGTGACAGGATACTACAGTCCTCTCAGGAGCGACGTATAGATTGTTTAAATAGTTTGCACTATAAATCTATGTTAATGATTTACATTTATGGATTTAGTAGATGCATTTATGTGACTTACTTAGCATTTTCCAAATAGCTACAAGAAGATATTTTTAATGATGAAGAGCAGTTTATGTCCATGGATGGATAGATAGAAATTTTCCACAAAATATCATATTTTGTGTTCCAGAGCTGAAAAAAGTCATACAGATTTCGAAAGTCATTAAGGTGAGTAAAAGATGAGCACATTTTCTCTTTTTTTGATGAACCATCCCTTTAGAGTGTAGTTTTTGAATGAAATATTTTTTGTTGCTGCTGATCTCACACACCACTGCAGGAAAATATGCGGGAACCGGAGGGAAAACAACCTCTTTTGTTGGTCTTCATGATACATTTTGCATGCATATTAACTAGCAGGGATGGCTGCCAACGTCCTAAACAGTGGTGATTGCAATTTCTGTTTTATAGAAAAAAGGGAGATGTGTTGCAAGTGGCTCTCTCTGTTGTGTTTCAAGGCCAAACCGAGCTGCATCTGGCAGCGGGTCTGAATGCCACCTGCTCCAACAAGTCCCTAAGCCTTTCCTCCAAAACATGTGACCATGCAAATTGGGAACAAATTATTCTGTCCGAGAACGGAGCGTTTGCTGCAGCAAAAATGATCAAGAAAGGGCCCTTCTCCCATTAGACAGCGAAGACATGCGGTGGCAGCCACCGGTTACCTGGCCTCCCTGTTGACAGGGCTGTTGCTGATGGCCCCCAGCCCCCCTGGACCCTGGGGAATGGGCCTCAGATGCAGATGATCACTATTAGGAGCCGGACAGCCCTCCCCTCAGAGCGATTAGCATTCCCCTGGCGTGACCTACAGGTGTAGCCCAGATTAAGTGAATAAATTCATCGCCCTGAGGATCACTGGGCCTGACCCCTGCTGCTGGCGCCTGAATTAGAATGTGTTTGGAGCTCGCAGGCACGGCGATGATTGCAAGCTAAACATGGACGGCGGCAAAAGAGGGGGAAGGAATGATGTCGATGGCTAAGGTTTATTTGCAAAACAAACTAACTGTTTCATTAGATTTCTCACCATCCAAGTAAGAATTGACTACATCTTTTATTTCGCCGCTGTGTTTGAGTCTTTGTGGAGAAGGGGGGATTCGAGTAATTCAGGCTCATGTTTTGTTTCCTGTAATTTAATCTGAAACTAGCTTGTTTTTCTTTCCCCATCGGACTTGCCTGTTCTGTTGACATTTTTCCTGTTATTTGTATACTGCAAAGTGGTCCATTTTTCCCCCTTCAAAACCGCTTTTCTCAGTATGTGTCAGGATGTCTTTTGAATTTACCTTCAGCTCCTGACAGACTTTAGAATGGGGCGCGTGTACACAGACGAGGGGAAGATTCCTTTGTGCCCTGAGCATTTTCGTGAAGGCAGAGCCTGGCTCAAAGGCTGTCAACACAAACACTGCTGGTTTGCTTTCAGTTGCACTCCCTGTAAAGGTTGAGCAGTTGAAACACACATGGGTTAACACCATGCTCATTATGTACTTTTTCATCTCAGTGTTGATCTTATTGAAAGAAAAATAGCCAAGGAAAAGAAACTATCATAGTGTACCCAAAGCAGTGGTATAGGTTTGATGTAGGGGTATCACAAGAACATTTCATGATTATTTAAAAATTTCAACTGCATGGCAAATAACTAATATGCTAACAACATGTGTATTAGTGTGTCTGTCTGTTTTCCCCTCCCCTTTGTGTGTTTGTTGTGTGTGTGAGTGTGAGTGTGTGTGTGTTTATGTCTGTGCATGAATTGTTTTTATTTAATATTTTTATTCCATTAGGATTTTAATATTTTAAATAAATGCTGTTCTTTTGAACTTTTTAATAATCAAACAATCCTAGAGAAAAATGTAACTGTTTCCACAAATATATTAATAAATATTCAACATTTATAATAATATAATCTAAACAGCATATTAGAATGATTTCTGGAGGATCATTTGACACTAAAGACTGGATTAATGGCTCCAATTATCTATAATAATATTTCACAATACTGTGTTTTTCATCGACTAAATGCCACATTGATAAACATAAGATAATTCTTATAAAACATTAAACAAGCTTACTGACCCCAAACTTTTGAACCATTTTTCTCACATTTCCTTTTGCTCTCAAATAATAGACAATCCACATTTTGGCTCTCAACATACAATGTTGCCTTAATAGAGACCAGAACTGACCTTAGCTATTCACCAAAAGACTTGATTTTCATAGAATTTTCATAGCAATTTGCCAGGGCATACTTTTATTTCTGCGGTCTGTTGAATGCTGTCACTATCAATTGCAGTATCCCTGTATTCATTACACCAATAATGAAGCCCTTTATATAATCTTTTTCCTGCAGTGATTCATCCTCTTACATGGACAAAGTGATTGTTAGTGGAAAAATTGTGTTAGGAAACCATTTCTCCCAAGTCCAGAATTTCCATAGGGGTCGGTTGATGGAACCGAACATGAAGACGAAGTATTTAACACAGCAGATATCACTGTGAGTATGACGGAAGAATTGATTAATTATACTTTTTTTTACCAGTTTGCACTTATTTATAATGGCAGAACTGACTCTTACTACTCTTTTGCATAGATGACAGTGATTTGCCTTTGCATCTTAAAGACATCAAACCACTAACCATCTCTGGCACCCCATAGACAGTCTGTTTGCGGTTGTTGTTTTTAACTTGTGCGTTGATATCTGTGTGCTCTATGCAGAGCAGATGCAATGGAGGGAGAGATATTTCAAACCACAGCTATGCTCTCGTTGCGTTGCATCATGTAACTGCATATTTTGGTGGAGGCCCTCGTTGAGAGCAGCAATAAATGAGGGTTAACTGCTGAGTTCACCCAATCTCCTCTGCACTTTCTCTGGACACCACATGGTGACCACAATTTCAAACTGTGTTGTGTAGTCTATGAAAGGAAGTGGGTTTAATGTTTAGGGTATATTTTGTTCTGTTTTCTTCCTGAACTGTCATTTTCTATATTTCAAAAGCCAGAGAGATATCCTTAGCCAGAAGGGTTCCAATTGGTGCATTGAAATTTGAATTAAATTGACTGCCCAACAGGAAGATGAAAAAGTTGATAGGAAGAGAAATTTGAGTTGTAATTCAAAGACATTCACCACAGGCAATGCATACTGGGAAATATGAAACTGAGCTGCAGCACGGTGGCCAAGACCATACAGCGGTTTAACTGTCTTTAAAGTTGTCCAAATGAAGTTCTTAGCAATGCATATTAATTAAAATTAAGTTTTGATATATTTATGGTAATACGTTTACAAAATATCTTTATGGAACATGATCTTTACTTAATATCCTAATGATTTTTGGCATTAAAAAATATCAATAATCTTGACCCATGCAATGTATTGTTGGCCATTGCTATAAATATACATGTGCAACTTGACTGGTTTTGTGGCCCAGGGTCACATTTCATCTTCAAATTTGTTGTTTTGACAAACATTGTTTTTCTAGTTATATTAATTTCTTTGAATGTTTAATTCATCTTAAATATTCTGTACATTCCTTTTATACACACATTTATATTCCAATTTTGCATCCCGTTTGCTACCTTTAGTTTAAATTCAATTCAGGAACCGGCATTCTCAATTCAATTTTAAATGGCGCACAACCCCAGTGGCCTGAAATAAGCATACATAATCTTTTTTAAAAGTTTAAAAGTTTTCTATTAATAAATTACAGAGCTTCCAATTCAAAGCCAGAATCTCCTGTTTTGCTAGAGTCAGCCAATTATTTTTACATACTCTTATTATTAATTGCATTGAGCTTGAGAAATTAGACATTTATAGTCTCATTTAACCCATATCATTCAACATTAGCCTATATTAAGCACCCTCTTATTCCCTGTTGGTTTTTAGGGCTCTGGATAGTAAACTTTGGGTCTTAGACACGTCTGGTCTGCCTCTTCATATGCCATATTAATTAAGTAATGATATAGTGGTGTGCTGGAGATTATGTCACCAGAGGTGCATTAATTTAAATAGAATGGGATGGATTAGAGCAGGTCTTGCCTGCACGCGGAGAAACAGTTTGAGAGCTCAACTGGCCAAAGATGAACATAAGGTCCATTTGCATAAAGGTCAGACCATTTGTGTGTAGTTTTCCCATCCACATCTCACCAACCATCTCCACCAAGTTTCACATACAACTCAAATTATGCTACAAGAACAAACTGGTAAAAGATCAGATAATAAAAAAAAGATAGAGCCTGATTGTTAGACATATAACAGACCCTTTATCTGTCTACTTCAACTCTTGTTGTTATCAAATGATACAGTTGCTCAAGCACAGCGTTTGAATCCTAAGGACCTTAGGGAGCGGATTTGTCTCTCGCAAACCCCCTTCTAACGGGGATTAAGGGGATTAGACACCAGAAAATGACCAAGCGCAAACTCCCCGAGCAGCCTGAGCCTTCCCAGCGCCCCCCGTCCAGGGATGGACCTGAGGCTGGTTTACAAAGTTGCTCTCAAAGGCCCTTCTTACCATGACAAAGGGCCCAACAATTCACCGATCCACCAGAATAGCAGACAATGAACTTGCTGCGGTCCACCCAGCTCATTTTCATCTGAACAAATGGCATTACACTTGGCAATGACATTGTTCTAAATACGAACATGGCGCTCCTCTTTCTTCGCGGAGCTCAAGGTGTCATATTAATTATTTAAATCTGCAGAAAATTTCCAGCTCTATTCCTCCAAGGCCTTACCCAGTGCCAGAAGGTCTGGAATCTGCATTAGTTTTGTTAATTAGAGCTGAAACAAGGCTTTGATCTCAATGAAAATCAGAAAAAAGGAAAACTTCCAGAATGAATTATTTTCTTTCTAACCTATTTTTTCTGCAACGATTCTTTTTCTCAGTCTCACGCATGTTTATTCCTGCTGTGTCAAAGTTTGATTTAACTGCAAATAATGGCAGACGTAAGGTCAAGGGTTTGCACAGTTAACCAGCTTTATAAGGTCAACGATGCATACGATCACAATTCTACTTGCACTGAATCTGCTAATTGACAACAATAATTATAAAATTATCAAATATTTTTACAGAAATAAAAACCTTACTTTTACTTCATTTTTAATTAAAAAAAAAATGTATATACACTTGAATCTTGATGTAAATTTAAACCAATTAGTTCCATGTTTTCTGAAGCGTCTACGGCCTTGTTAAGCTCTGTTTTCTCAACACCCCTTGCTCTGTTTTCTCAACACCCCTTGCTCTGTTTTCTCAACACCCCTTGCTCCGTTTTCTCAACACAACTTATTTTTGTTGACTCTCCCTCAGCGAGGGTCAGTTTAATCAACGTGCTTGCCGAAATAAGTGTTTGTCCACTCAGACAGCGTGGCCAATTTGGTCCCGCTTTATCTGCAGCTTAGATGGAGATCAAACTCCCTCGTCTCCCGGTTTCCCCTTCTGTCATTCAAATCTCTCTGTTTATGTATACCCCCTCCCTCAGCGGCCCACGTAAAGATTTAACGATGGAAAGTGAAATAATTACACTGGAGCGCAGCTAGCCCATGGCACCAGGGCTTGATGTTGACCCTCCTAGCCCCAGAGTCAGCCCTCTCCCAAAGCTCACGCGAACAGACGTCCATGAATACAAAGGATTGAGGGGATTAGCCCATAAGACATTTGGTAGGCATTGTTCTCTAGCCGTAAATGAGTTTCGCCAGTTGCATGCGGCACGGGCCAAAGTCGGAACATCTCGGTGAGGAATTCTTATAATTAACCCTCACTCTCTTTCTCTCAGAGAGAAAAAAAATGACAGCTTTGGCCTCTGGATCCTGAATCTTGGACATTAGCAATTGAATAGAGAGCTTTCATACTGTATATCATTTTAATCTTTCATGTTTAGATCCACCAGATGGCTTATTATTAGCAGAGCTGAGGAGAAAGAGAGACAAATGGTCTTGTCTTTTTTAGGTAGAGATCAGCAGGAAAATGGTATTCATATCGGCTGAGCATTGGATAATTGTATATGTGGCTGTTCAGAGCTGTATCCAGCCTCTGCCTATAAATCATAAAACTATTAATAACAGACAGATGCAGCTCTAAAGAAATTATGTGCCGTTTGATGGGGAGCAAGACATATGGGTTTGAAATGGAAGATATATTATCGCTACATAATGTCATATATCTCATCCCAGTTTTGTGAAATATCATGTAAAATTGGCTTTACTTTTTCCCAGCGTAATCCACATATATGAATGTGGAACAACCATTCGTGCTACTTTGACATTAAGATGAAAATATATACAAAAAAATGTACATGCATAATGAATGTATTTATGCATTTATATTTTAGTATTTAAAAGTATTTTTTATTTATATAGATTAGGCCATTCATAATTTACCATTTTAGTATATTCAGAAGTATTTGATTAAATCAGTTTATTGCAAGATACACTGGTGGATTCTATGAGCTCCAGATCACTTGGCCAGGTTTGATAATTGATTTTTTCTAAGATCTGGTAATGACATACTTTGGCAGACGTGTAAGGGTGTGATGATATTCAGGGTAGTGTGCCGGGGGGGGTCTCTCCTCTGTTTTATTTCATCTCTGTGCACTTTGCATTTGGCTGTCCCACTCTCCACCTCTCTGTCGGCCCTCCAAAAGGAAACAATAAGGTTTAATCTCCTCCGCTGACAATGATGCATGGTGGGATGAAAAACACTTTTCAGGTGTTGTCATTAAAAAGCCATTTCTCCATAGCCCTGGTGAAAGAAACCCAAAGAAAGGCCCCAAAGTGTAATGCTTTAATACCCCTCAAGCTTTTCATTGGCATCTGCAGAGAACAAGCTGTCGGGATTGTCTTCTCTTTTTCAATTACCTGATCTTTTCAACTTTCTTCGAAATGAAAAACGCACCCACTGTGGAGCTGTGGTGCAGAATCCCCGTCCCTGTTTCCAACTGTTCTCATTTCGTGTCTGTGTGTGAGTTTCATTTAATCAAATTCTTATTGTTTATGAGCTGTTCAGCAAGTGGTTTTGAGCTGCTATAACAGTTTTGTGTTAATTCCATACCGCTGAAGCAGATTCGTTTTGACAATAAACTTGTTAACAGGGTCCAAAATTCACATTCGTTAAGCACCAAATGCAAGTAAAAGTGGGTTTGCAAGAGGCCAGTAACTTTATTAGGAACCACAATGTTATAGGGGAGACCGTGGATGGTTGTAACATGGGGTACAGTAAGTTGTAACAAGATTTGACCAGTCAGAAACAAGATAATCCCTATCAACACATGACTGAAATCCTCCTGAAATCTCTACACACAAAAAAAATGGTACAAAAGACCCTTTCAAAATATACACAAAATGTATTAGAGGGGGGATATTATTACCTAAATTACATAGAACATATTTAAGTGCACCACACAATTACAGCTGAGAGTATTTTTATCAGAGTACATAAAAGGCCTATAAATGTTTTAAAGGACCATAAATATATACATTTTGAATTAGATTTTTTTTTCTAAATTGTTAGTTGTATAACCTTTTACATTTTTGTAATAAAATGCTTGAAATTAAATGATGTTTCTTTGGTGGAAGAAGTTATGGTTGGTATAAAAATAACATCCAACCCGTTACAACACGCAGGTGTAGGTTGTATAAACAGCACTCTCAAAACACTCAAAAATTACAAATTTGTAGAAAATAAAAGTAAAAAATAATATCAAAGTATGATATTCTGTAAATAGCTTAGAAAATGTTACTTCCATCCCTATTTTCCCTTGAAAGTCAAACTGGCTGATCCTTGCTGATGTAAGAGCTATGCACGATTTAAATCAAAAGGATACAAACAATATCCCGAAGAAAACATCTGCTGTGTACCTTGCTTGTACATGTATGCTTAATGATGAGTGATTCAGTATATCAGAGCTGACTTTGGTCACTTTAATGTCTATTGTAGCTGCAGTTTTTCAAACTTACTTACATGCTTATGTCACACTGAATTGTTGGAAATGCACTCCAGAGTATTGTATGAATACAAACTATGATGATGAAATATTGTGCAAAAACAAGTGGCCCATAAATGGACTACAAACTGAAGAATTCGATGTAACCTGTCAAACCTTGCGAAACGTAAATGAGCTCCTGTGGGCTTCTCACTATTCATTTGTAGTCCAATTTAAATCCGCCATTGATTTTATCCTTCATGCATCGCTGAAAATTAGATGATCAAATCAAGGTGATGCCTTTTACTTCACGCTGAAAAAGAATAGATTGTATGGTTTGAATTCAAGCTGTTGAAAACGATCCACTGGAGTCCTGTGCAGTCTTGCGTGTCACTTAAGGTGAAACATAATCCTGAATATCTCCTTTAAGACATTTGACACCTGTATCATGGTGAGTGTTTTGATCTAAGAGGGGCAGGTGGTTAAGTGTGCAAAACTTAATCCGTGCGAATGGGGCACGCGCTTTGGCAATGAGACGTCGTTTACGAGATCACAGCTCTGCAAATATTTACGTTACACGAGATGAGATTAAAGCAAGCTTCTGTGAGAGAGCATGAACTGCAGCACAGATCAGATAAAGAAATACCTTCTTCTCTTTGAGCGCATCCATACAAGTTCTTTTCTTCTACAAAAGATGCACAGCATTTTGCAAAACAAGTGTGGGTTTACACCCCTGCAGTCTTGCGCCAAAGCAATTGCATGATGCTTTGGGGCAAACAGTGATACAGAAACCTTTTGATTTCAAAATGAAAAACAAAATGTGTATTAGTGTGTCTGTCTGTTTCCCCCCACCCCTTTGTGTGTTTGTTGTGTATGTGTGTGTGTGTGTGTTTGTGTTTGTGTATGGGTGGGTTGACTGCTGCTGAAACTATACTCTCTCCGTTCCTTTCAAAGACAAGAATTTATTTATTTTTCAAAGCCAGATGCAACCACAAGGGTGGCATGTTTTAACAACTGGTTGAAGTTCAGACTTTCAGACTGATGCACATATCGAAACGCTGATGTGGGGGCGTACAGATGCACGACAGATGAGAGGACGTGAGGAAGAAAGTACGAGAGCATCTCTCTTCATCTCCAATCTTCCCGGAGTCTTAAACCCATACGACCGTTTGAGCTTATTATAGGCGTAATCCTAACTAATGAACATGTGTTTTCATTTAAGCAAGCTTTGTGAGAAACACCTCGGCAAAGTAAGGCTTCTGAGTGCAACATCAAACGGCAACACAAATCGCAACTGCACTACTTTCTTTGTAAAGATGCTGTTTGTGTTGGTTTAACGCCCCCGCATTGTTGCGACTCCGCTTAATTTCCCGCCAAACAAGTCACTTTATTTATAACAGCAAAAGTCTCCAGTGGCTAATTACAGCGTGGCTCCTACAGTTAGAGGTGCTGCACCCAAAAAACTAAGTGACGTTTTGCCAGTGCCATATTTGTATCTCGAAAAGGGCCTGTGTCAGAGTTCCACTCGTTGCAAGTGTTTGGCCAACAAATCACTTTACACAGCTGCATGAAAGTGAGATCACACAGTGGCAAGGTTGCTACCTACTGTGCTGTATTAAGAGGATCTGAAGAGTCTGTGAGAGCAGGGCTGGATCGTTGGCTCTGTACCGAGCTCAAGCACTTAGTAGATCATTAGCTGGAGTTTTATTGGAAAGTACACACATACACACACGCACACACAATGCTGCACATGCTCAAATGTTCTTTCCTGCTGAGTTTTTGGGTAGTCGTATTCTCCGTAGCCAGACCTTCAAACTGATGGCTGAAGGTCTAGAATATATGACCGCATTCATTGGCCAAGGCCCGCCCATGAGGCCGTTTGACCGACATGTCAAACAATATATAACAGTTTGTTTCATTCAGCATCACATTTCGTGGCATGGAAATGTCGCCACAATAACAAACCCGTGTGTAAAACTCTCGGATGTATTTTGAAGATTCTATGCCACAAACTTTAAATATTTCACATACTTTTGAAAATACAGTGTTTAGTTGACCCTGATAAGCATTCATCGTCACATTTGTAAACATGATGGCTTTCTTCTTTTGTGAGGGGGTTTGGCGTCACGGCATCTTTGTTTCCAGGTGGAACGTTAAAGAACGCGACACACACGTCTCCCGGAAATCCTGTATAATTCAACCAATCCGACGACGACTTCGACACTACTGAAGTGTTTCCAGATAAGTGTAACATATGCATCAGACGTTTAACCAACGGTCCGTGGGTGTGACGTCTGAGGCTGAGACTAGGGTAGTCGTGATGTCGCCCGCCAGATATAGTATAGGTGCAGTTGGGCAGTAACAATAATGTATAGGGTATATAATGAAGAAAAGGCATTTGTTAGCATTGCCATTCATCTCAAAAGGAAGTACGTGATTTGAAATCTGCCATCTTTGCTCATGCTGTTTTGAGACAGTCAACTGAACTTATATGCCATGTGACTAATCACTCTAAAATACAAAATAAATAAATAACATCATGACAATCCTGACTGGCTCATGTCACCACAACATCATGCACAGCTCCATACTTGTCACGCTGTGACATCAGAGGAAGTCCATGTCCAAAACTGTTACTGCACTGATACAATATGTACTATCTTATAATGAAAAAAGTGTGTATTATTATTGCTTGCTTAAAAAGAATTTAGTCAGAATTCATATATTTTTGAATAGCTGTCATTGGCGGTGCTCCTTGCATCAAGTTGGCGTAATGAAAATATCTACCAGCAGGGGGTACAGAGTGTAATACATCCCTAACAAAACTTTCCAAATCAGTTTCGAGGCAGTTCCTATTTAATAAATTGGCCAATGGGTTGAACAATGCGGGTGATGGATTAAATGTTTTTATTTATAAAAATGTATGTATTTATATCATACTTGTAAATATATCATCAAAGAATTCAGAAAAAAATATTAGCAGTATCAATTGATAATAAGAAATGTTTCTTGAGCACCAAATATTAGAACAATTTCTGAAGTATCGTGTAAAAATTGTAATAAAAAAGGTTTTTACTCTTTTTTGTTGTTTTTTTTAAATAATTTTTCTGTTGGAGCACTGACCATGAGGCTCTGAACTTTTACTGCATTTGTGATCAAATCAATGCAGCCTGGAGAGCATAAGACATTTTAAAAACAATCTTAAATGACCCCAAACTTATGGTGCAACCATGGAACAGTATGGGATCAAATGGTGATACTGTTTTACTTTGACATGTCATTAAATGCATTTGAGAAGTTTGTGATATGACATAAGATGCACTTAGCGTCTGGCAGTGTAGTTTTTAATCTTTTACTTCTTTTGAAAATATATTTTGTGTTCTCATAAGCACGTATTAGCTCGGCAGTGTAACTAGCTAATTTAGCTGAGCTTATTTGTCTCTAGAGTAGCTGCTAGCTTAGCTAGCTGGCCCTGTTCACGAGTATGTACATAAGTGAGACGTTTGGGAAAAAGTTAGCTCAGAGCCGGGCTATGTGCAGTATGTGTCATTAATGTGCTCCCAAGACAGCAGCCACTCCTAGTCTCCTGCTTAATGTGTGACATCCCTAGCTGGCAGATTCCCACCCCGCTCAGAGAAGCCACCTGGCTGCAGAGAAGCCAAGTCATGTTCCTTCACCCACAGCTAAGCACACTTACACACACACACACACACACACACACACACACTCATTCCTCTGCCGCAAGAGGAGGGCAGGAAGAATTGGCAGACCTGTCCGCCTAACGAGGAGGGGCTCTGGGATCAAACGTCGGCCCGCTCTGTGTCCCGCCCCGGCCGGGCGTATGTGTCCGCGGCACCCAGACACCCTGCCAGCACAAGGCAATCCATCAGCTCCTCTTAAATTCCTTGCGTCCCGGCCCACAATCATACACCTGCCAAATTGCTCCTTGATATAGCTATTTTGAGAATAGAATTATGACGGCTGAGATGTTTTTGGCTGTCGCCGTGGTAACTGTGTCAGGGATGGTATTTAATTGGCCCGAGTTGTCCAATTCTTCTGCCTGAAAAAGACCAAACGAAATAGCTTGCGGAACCCAAAAGCTCTCCCTGTGGTGATTAAGACGCAGAGTTCGACACATGCGTGAGATTGGTGTTCCGGCGTCCGAGGCCCTTAGCCCGGCTCCCGCATGAGTCAAGCAGGTGCAGAAATCAGCGGCTTTAGATCAACTGACAACTGTTGCTTTCCTACGACCCTTTTAGTCTCTGATGAAGACATTGTGTTTTCATCAGCGCCGCCATAAATACAACACCCAACACCCCTGCACGTGCACAGCCATCAGACGCAAATCTGCCAATCCATCTCTGCGCTGGCCCTAAAACACCCTTTCAAAAACATCCCTGCTGTTGTGCTGAATAACAAGCAGGGTGCCGGGGCACATGGGGTTAGACCCTGCGTTTAGGTTATGTCTCTTGTGCAACAGAGCTTCTCCATAATTCAGCACTCTGCTCTCTGCCTAGCTTTCTGTTGACAGTGGCGTGATCAAGGCCCATAATCACATCTGACTTAACCGTGCAGAAAGTCCCGTTTGATAGCGCCCGGATAGGGAGCTCTCGCACAGGAAGTAGGTCAAAGTTCAGCTCCAGTGGCAGGTCGTGTGATTTCCCCCCTGAGCTGGACCAGGGGACGGCAGCACGGCCCCGTGGGAGCGGCGAGCGCCGAGAGCCGCACGGGGTCAGGAGGTGGGAGTCTCAGTGATTGATTGGACGTATCAGCGGCAGGGTTATTTTCAGTGCTAATCCCTCCACTCACTACCTGCTGTGGCACCGCATGCCCGCGACTGACTTAAAACAAGTGTAGCGAGCCAGTTATGAGGGATGACATTGAGCTTAAATTAACTGCAGCTGAAGGCCTCCCTCCCACGGCTGAAACACTATGTCTTTCCTAAAGAATGAAAAAAGGTTTAATGCATTCAAAAGCAAATGTATCAGAATGTGCCATTAGAAACGTGCTGCTGTTTTTAACGTGTATAGAACTGATGCAATATTCATATAACTGTGACACTATGGCTTTCCATTTAGTTCGCTAAATTTACACAAATGCTGCCAGAGACATCCTACAGAGTCATCCTACTGATATGAAAACGGTTGGATTTAGGTCCCACATACTGTAAAAAGTGTACATCCAGTTAATATTTTAAAAAGCTATTAATAATCTATCAATCTATATATATCTATATTATTATTATTTGAAGATCAATTTACAATAATAAGAATAATGATGATGAATAATTCAAATATAGTTCAATAGATAGATTATGTTATGTAATATTACACCAAAATAATTTTGAAAATAATATATTTAATATATATCTTTATATAAATAACTTGATTTAAAATTATTATTATTAATTCATAATTAATGTTATTAATTATATTATTGTTTAATTACTATCATTAATATGAATTAAATATGATTGTAAAATTTTCATTTATTAATCATCATCAAATATATATTATAATTATAATTAACAATAATAAATAATTAAATAATAAACATAATGCCTTTGATTTGAAGAATACCAATACATTTCCATGTTACCTTATTTTGATAACTTTTATTTTTTACAGCAGACATATTTATTTAAATCATGGAGAATATCCTTTGAAACATCAGTTTGGGAATATCTTTTAAGCTTTTTAGTTGCTTGCTTTTATTGAAAGATTTAAATTGAATCTGTTGCTTTTCAGACTCTTGGTTCAGACAGGTTCTGTAGACACTTGCACTGTAAGTTCAGTGTATGTAAGGATGTCATGGCTTGTTGTCTCACTATATCACATGGTTTCATGTCTGGGGAGAGGAAGGGTTTGACATCACACTTTATAGTGACAGTGCACTTTGTGTCAGCAGGGTTTACAAGGCCATCTCTACTGACCCAATATGACAAATAAGAGATGATATCTCTGACAGAGTAGCTATAAAGAGACAACCCCACCACTTACTAAAACCATAAACCCTGTTTCACCTCCAGCCAGGGTTAGCAAACCAGAATGTCATGTGGCGTTCATATTACGTCTCTAACCCCAGGATCAAAACTCTGATTCTTTCTCCCTCTCTTTCTCCCTTCTCATCCTCACACTTTTTTATTTTCTCTCCTACTCTCTCCCATCACCTTGTCAGTTGGGTGTAAAGTCACCACTGCCTGTAGTGCAAGTGTGTGTCTCAGCCATCGATGACATATTTCAGCCAGCTGCAGTCACCTGTATCATCAGCCTGTGCCTGTGCCAAAGATATGAACATACTTAAACACGATATATTCCCTGACACAACATCTAAGCTATTCAAAGTATTATCTTCTGACCAATTACAAAATTGCTGTTATGTCAGACATGATGATTTGCTGAAATAGATCATCCAATTAGGTCTCTGTTACACGAGTTAAGAGAAGATTGCTTGTACGATAGACAGGATTGTAGATTGCATTTATTGGCTAGATTTTATGAATGCATTTACTGATTTAAAAAGAAAACAGCTTGATTAAAATTCATCACATATCTTGACAAAACTAATTTTCATAGCAGAGTTCAATTTATTATTTATTAATCAATAAACAAGAAATTATTTTAAGAAACTAATTAACTCATTTTAGACACATCATTGGCAGTTAATTTGCCTGTTTTTGTTCCACCAATGACGAAAAATACCAAATAAAGTGTTTTAGAGAAAATCATGTGAGTTAATGACATAAAAACACTGGGCCTGTCCCAATACACAAACTTCAAGTCGTGACCACTTGAGAGAGCATACTATAAGTGAAACTGAAACTGAAAAAGTCGGAACAAGTTTGCACACTCGATCCACAATATAGTCTATAATGCTGCTCTGGAGTGGTATTTGAGACAAAGATTATCCTATCATTTATCATGTTTATCATATGCCCCGAAAACGCAAGATTTCTACGAACACGCCATGTCGTAATTACAGTAATTGCGAGAATCCAGCATCGCAGATTCATTTAGGTGTTGTTAGTGTTGTAACAGAAACGTATATTACCGAGTCAGAGGATGTGAACAGCTCTAAGTAATCTTGAAATTACAACATGGCGTCACCACAGCAAAGTTGAACAACACCGGTCCAGAACATTACGTGTTGTCATCTTGAAATTAAGTAACTGACCATTCGCAAAGATCCACCCCCTTCGTTACTGTTGCTATGTCTGACAAGCTGTGGTGCTCTCACGCCACACATCATGTTATCATGCAGTGAAAAATACATAGCGGAGCAAAGAGGACACTGAAGACGCGTCAACAGACCAGACAGAACAGGTTACTTTTGGTATGAAACAAAGTATCTGCTTTCAAACTGTATCATTTTTTTAAAGAAATTCAAAACATAAATACCATTTTGTGGCTCTTTAATATATCGTGACAGATAAAATAATTATATAAGTAAGTACGAATATATTTATATATGTGTGAAAGAGCAAAGAGCAGAAACAAGGAAGAAATTACTACATTTCTATTTGCGGTCTATTGCAAAGACCTATTTGTATCTTTCTTTTCTGAAAGAATCCATCAGCAGTTTGAACATATTGGTTCAATGAATGGTTCAATGATTCAGTCGCAAAGGCTTGGTATAAAACTGTATACTCAAAAAAAATCACTGAAAGTAGGCTATTATATGTTTAATATACTGTAATTATAATGAAAATCGGCATTGGACTGCACATATTTACATCAATAATGCCTACTCGGCCCATTCAATTGTGTTGTAGCTGGAGACACCAGAACAAGGAGAAATTTTGATTGGTATTTAAAGTCAATTATACCAGGTTTGACAGCAAACACAATCTATAAGCATTAACTAATTTCATATACTGGTGAAAATGGCTAAATTATGGCTGTTCTTGGTGCAAGAAACCTGAAAAAAAAACATAAAATGTGATATAACGGGTATATGATATCCAATCCAAGCTATTTTTGATATCTATAAATGTTTCTTTCCTTGTTTATCTGTTCATCTATTTCCATTCCTTAGGGTGGCTGAATGCTAAAATCGATCCTCTCATGCAGTACTTTGCCATCAATAACATGAGACTGATAATGAAAAGGTCTGGAACCGTGTTCAGATTGTGTGGTATTAGCTGGCCTCTCTCTCATCCTCTCATGGACTCAGCAGCAGTGTCCAGAGAAAGTGAGATAGTGACCTGGCCGAGTGATAATCGATAGCTGTCCGCTCTGCCTGTATTGTGTTTCTGTTCTAGGGTTCTGTTTTAATGTTGCTTTGTTCCCCTCTTTGGCCTCATTAAAAGATCTGGTTACTCTCAAACAGCTTTTTAATTTAGCCTAATGATTTTTTGCATAATATAAGAGACATGTAGTAAGCCCCGGGGAGCGGACCCCTATCTTCAAGGTGCCTTTAATGTAAGTGAGCTTTGTGTTCTCATGAGGCTTTTTTATTATTCTTATTCAGAACTAATGTGATATGTAGTGAAAACTATATGCCATGACATTAAAAGTTACATGAAAACAACACAACATATACTGTGTATATCATGTCGCATTAGTAATTGCAGTTGGCTGCAAGATGTATTTAAACATTGAATATCATTCACATTGCTTTCCCAATAACAATCAAAGGACAATGTTTACAACTTAATTTGCAGTTTGGCCACAATAACAAACAATGGAAATTCAGTAATGGCCTTATAAATTAGCAGCATGGATGATGGGAAAGAACGTGTGTTATTTATTTATTAAGCAAGATATAGCCAAAGGAGGGAAAACACTTACCTAATAGCGTCTCTCTTTTAGTTTTTGTTTGTTTTGGCAAATGAATGTGAAATCTAGTGACCACTATGCAGTTTCGTTTATTTAAAAAGCAGCTTGACATTTTAATGCTAGTATTTCAAGTGTTTATTGGAAAAAAAGCCATATGAGTTTTGAGAGACAACGAATTTTCAGTTTGAAGCAAATGATCTGAGGAAGAAGCGTCTCAATCGGGCTTTGGCCAAATCCTGACATGTAAACCGATTGATTTTTCCTCAGACTTTTAGACAAACGCTTCTTACAATCATAAAAAGTAATTATCAAAGATATCATTATTGTTTTCTTTTAGTAAATTTGGATACAAAATCCACCTTTCCCCTCGATATTGAATGACCATGACGTATCTGTGTGTGATCGTGTCTATTTGGAGCATTTGAGTTGTAATGCTGAGACTTGTGGAAAGGATGGGCCTCGCGTGGTTGTGAGCATTAGTCAAACAGACGGGCCCAGTCCCTGATCATCACTCATCCCCACTTCCTTGCTCTACATGATCCCTCCCTGTCATTAGTGTGTTTGGCGTAAATAATTTAGCTGTGCACATGTTTGGCGAAGTCTAAACACAACCGACACTCAATGAGGCAAAGTGCTTTCAAGCCCCAGTTGAGAACTGACACACTCCCAGAAATGGACTCCAAACAACAAACAAACACGCGCGCCACTTCAATCAGGCCCAAATTAAAGCGGGCTCTCGATATTCGCATGCAGACTCATTGATGCATTTCGTGCTTATTTTGGCATGCCGTTATCTACATGCCTCGCAAACTCTGTATTCCCAGTCATGCCGTCCTGCCACTCAACATGAGTCCTGCTTCTCTCTGTCTGTGAGCGGCACTCTTAGAGGAAATGATGGCTCTCAGCGGACAAAAAAAATCCATCAGCCCTTTTTCCGAGCTGCCAGAGCTGAAGATTTGTGTAATCACCAGCGCGTGCATGTCGAACGAGGCTATTCCCCGCTGAAGAGCATTGTACGACGGCGGCATTGGCGCTACAAAAGATGACATCACACGTAAAGTGGGTAAACACTTCATGACATGTTTTCAATATGATTACATTAGAACAAGCAGCGTTTGATTGAAAAGCTAATATTCAAGCCATGCAAATCATCAATCACGAGGAGCGCCATATTAATTATTCAATAAAACAGTCTAATTCAAGAATCAATGTTGGGACCGGGAGAGAGACGAGGGGGCTCCCAGCAGAGAGACAGAGGGGGGATAATAAAAAAGGAATAGGGAATTACCCCTCTCTCTGAGCTGTGGCCCCACTCATCCCCAGCTGTCAAAAACAACTGCCGCGCTTCGGTTTCATCTCGCCAAGTTTAAAGATGACTTTGGAAACACTTGATTTTCCCCATCAAACTCGTTAGGTCTTTGTACCTCATTAGTTGCGCTTTTTTTTTCCCTGTTCTCCTTTCCTACCTGCATTTTTACATTTCCCAATTCCTTTTCTTTTCGTCAAAATCATCATTATTCCTTCTTGCAGTTTGAAGTTCGGAATTGGGGGCTGTGATCTCCAGCAATTACCGACCAGGCCACAATTAATCCCAGGAAATTCATTATTTACATTCCCTTAAACAAACTGATCAATCGGCCCTTCTGTATGGGACCACTATAACGAAAGGGGCCAGAGCTGGCAGGTCTAATCTCATCTAATACAAAGCCCTCGGATATATTCCACTGATGTACGACCTCAAAGCTCATATGGCAGATTTTTTGGGAGGGTTGTAAGGGTCTCATCTAGTAGTTCTGAGACATGCAATATTGATGTCATAAATGAACCCAGAAGTCCATTCAAAGTTGAAGACCATTAAGGAGCTTAGTTTAGCTGCAGTCCCCTAACGACTATCTCCTGCCTTCATCTGTGATTGACTTGAGTTGAACACGTCCCAAAGCTTTCCTTGATCACACTTTATAACTTTCTTACATTCTGATACTTTAACCCAAATCCAACGCTTATTTGTGCAGTTAAACATATCTTTAATGAATTAACATTATTTACTGTAAATATAATTAAAATAAATTGAAATTTAAAAGAAATTCAAACAATTTTTTTAACTAGAAATGCTTAGTGTGTCACAACAAAGTTTGAATATTGGCATAAAGTTTTTTAAGTATAAGCCTAGTTTGTATGTTTCTATCTATCTATCTATCTATCTATCTATCTATCTATCTATCTATCTATCTATCTATCTATCTATCTATCTATCTATCTATCTATCTATCTATCTATCTATCTATCTATCTATCTATCTATCTATCTATCTATCTATCATTTTGTTAAGCCTTAAATCCTGCACATTTTTGGAAACTGTGATATAAAAACTTTGATTTCTGTTTTGAATAAATGCTGTTATTTTACATGTTACATTAACCATTAAAGAAGTCTAAAAAAGAATCATTAAATAATAACATCAAATATTAAAGAACACTTCCCTTTTTTGGAAATAGCCTCATTTTACAACTCCCCTAGAGTCAAACAGTTGAGTTTTACCGTTTTTGAATCCATTCAGCCGAGCTCCGGGTCTGGCGGTAGCACTTTTAACATTGCTTATCATAGATCATTGAATCGGATCAAGTAGTTCCAAACCTGTATGAATTTCTTTGTTCTGCCGAACACAAAAGAAGATATTTTGAAGAAAGTTTGTAATCAGGCTGTTTCGGGGCACCATTGACTTCTATAGTAGGAAAAACAAATACTATGGAAGTCAATGGTGCCCCAGAACTGCTCTGTTTCCCACAACCTTCAGAATATCTTCCTTTGTGTTCAGCAGAACAAAACATACATACAGGTTTGGAACTACTGCATGAGTAAATGATAGATTTTTCATTTTGGGTGAACTATCCCTTTGATACCCAGCGCTCTGATGCTGATGTTGTTGGTTCCCAAAATAATAATTGTGTAAAGATTGTCTTTTAAACATACTATGAAAAAAAGAAACTCCGTAAGCTTTTTGGGGGGTCGGGTTCATGTCCCCCCCAATGTCGAAAGCAAACCTATGCCCTTGCATGTGTGTGTGTGTGTGTGTATATACATACAAGTAAACTATAAACTAAATGTCTTTCAGATCTGATATGTCCAGACTTTGTATATCCTTGTTCATTATCCTACAAGGTCAGAATCAGTTGCTATTTTGAAATGCAACTCAGGTCTTATATAGACAAGGTCATTGTCCACAGGAGTGCGGAAAAAACAGGACCAGTGGCATTAGTGCAATTCTTTGACCAGCCTGGAGCCTTACACACAGAGTTGCATCTGAAAGGCTACACCACAGCCCATCACCGTGCATGTTAAACTATACTCTGACTGTCAACAATCACATGGTTATTAACAGCTACAGCCTCCACTGTATTTATTTCTATAATTATATCCCTAGAGGGAATCTCCGTGGCATGTCAGACCTAGCCGTCTGTGGTATTCATGCAAAATTGTTTGTGTATATGAGCATACACTGTTGAACTGAGCAGTATGACAATATAAAATGGAATTGTACAGCTGGACCTACACTGAATTAACATCAGATTCAAAGATATGGTATTATGTCATATTTCACTGTCAGACCACGATCCACTGAGGCTTGGAGAGGACTGAGTTATTGGCTTACTTCAGACTGATGGATACATAGAGTGTTCCAGTCCTTCACAAAGGGAAGTATTGATTGGTGTTGGCTTTGTATTCGCTCTCCATTTGTTGATCGGGCTTTGGGCCTGCACAGCATGACACATAACAGTCAATGCTGGGTTTCGGACATTAGTCAGTAAGTTGTACAGAGCGTGTGGAGGAGAGTGATCCCAAATGGTGCTGATTGGATACCGGAAACTCATATGGACCAATGGAAATAGTGTTGCTGACTTTGCAGCTTTGCAGCAGAATATCCGTATTAGTGTCTGAATGTGTTATTTAATACCACTCCAAAGTGAGACTTATTTTATTTGTGTTTTACAAAACTTCTCTTAAATATTTACATATTCATTTATTTATTAAATGGTAACTTTTTAATTGCAGTTCTTACATAATAATACCCATATTTGTGACCGAATGTGATCACCAAAGTGAGATTGTCTTTTTTATTTTTACAAAACTCTTATTTTGTATTTATTAATTCAGACCAATGTTATTTTAATATAACCGAGAGAGGATTATAGTTTTTATTAATATTTCCAATTTTTTTTTTCTGATTTTAATTTAATTATGTTTAATGAGTCATTGAATTATTTAATATACTAATTAATACAATACAAATAAATGATATTTTATTCTATTTTAAATTGATATTATAATTGTATTAACTATTATTTTAATTATAGTTTTTATTAATTGTATTTCAGTTTTAGGATAACTAACTGAAATAAAATGTTTTTGTATTATAATCTGTTAACATTTTTAATGGTTTTATTTTTTCTTAATTTAGTTTCATTTTAATTGTAGTTATCTATAATAACCCTGATTGATTCAGGCTACTTGGATTGAAGGGTTGAACCCTTTTTCTTTTTTATACAGAGTTTGTCTAATGTAAAATAATCATAATAATAATAGTAATTATTCCCTGTTTAAGAAAATGGCAAATCATTAGCCCAAACTCTAACCTGAAAAAAGCATCAGAATTGTCAACACTGTATCTGTGTTCCACAATTTATAAACAAAAAGAAAAAAACTTGGATTCTCCTTTTCATGTCTGTTCTTGGAAATAATTATAACGAGATGAAAGTGTTTAAATTCTTCGCCATGTTCTCTGCAGTTCAGAAATGTCCCCATTGTCAAAAATGGAGATTGTGTTTTATGTGGCTGTCATCTCCTGTGCTCTCCCTGTCTCCCGTCTCCTCCTCATTCCCACGCCAGAGAAAGGGAGCAGGGATAACAGCGGTAGCTAGAGACGGTGAATTCCCTGACAGCGTGGCATGACGGGAGAGGAACTGTATTGGCATGTTGATACCATGCAGAGTTCAATCTACGTGTCAGGCCTCTCCCTTCTATGCAACTGCATAGAAAGTAGGTAGACGTTTGCATAGGCTGACACTGTGGACTACAATTATATATATATATACAAAAAGGTAAATATACACAGTAGGAGGTGTCAAAAGACCTGAACAATATCTTTACTGATCAAACAAAAGGGTCAAAATGGCCAAGAGTTTTGCCCCCAATTCAATTATTTGAATAATTGAAAATGATTATCAATTATTTGATAAATTATACTTGTTGTGAGCTACTGTGTGCATAGCCTACATGATTTTACATTTTACTTCCATTGAAAACTATAGCTGCATGTAATATAATTGCAGTCAATTCTACTCCCCTTAACCGACCACGAAACATATCCTCAATCCTAACTGTATCCCACCTCAATATCAAAAAAGTGTTCTGCAATATTTATTTATTTACCTGTATCATTATTTTCTGTATTATTTATTATCTACTAGTGCTGTCAAAATTAGCGCGTTAAAGTAAGCGATTATTTTTTTTGTTTAACGCGTTACAATTATTTAACACCGTTAACGAAGGGGTGGGGCTACGGTTGGCCACCCCACTCATAGCTGCTACTTCTGTCTATTTTTTCTTGACAAGAAGTGCATTTATTCAGTCGCAGCAAGTCTGTTGACCACATCAAACTTGAGTCGTTTCAGACGCACATCACGTGCTTCCACTTCACTTAAACACCAGGTGCGAGTCAAATGAGCGCAGAAACGGTCCTGTGCTTGTAGCGCGCGCTGTAGCCTTTATCATTTCATATCAATGCGCGAAATAAATGCACAATTCAATGCATGAATCACATTGAAGTACACAGTTTTTTTTAAAACTGTCCCGGAGCAGCCCAGCACTGTCTCCCTCATCTAACACACCCGATTCAACTCGACAGTTCATTAGAAGAGACCGAAATGGGTCCGAAATGAAGCGGGTCAGAAAAAGAAGAGAATTGAGAGAAAATATGATGCGTGTCAGGTCTGCGTCACGTTCAGCAGCGACGGCTCTTAAAACCTGTTAACTGTCACGGTCCCACCGGTGGGTCCACTTGTCATTAGTGTGCAAGGGTACACCTGAAAAATCTACATCATAATAGGAGTTCTGACCTTTGTCACAAAAAGTCTTCTTTGTTGCCCTTTTCTCTATCACACTTTAGAAATCATGAGAAATTATATATCAATTGAAAACTTAAAATCTCAAAATTCATCCTCTGAAAACCATTTTAAAATCTGACATTACATTGCCATGAAAATGTAACATCAAAATCATGTTACAAAATGTTTTCGTTCATGAATTATAAAAGATCAAGTTTGGATAGTTCACTTTCACATTTATGTTCAAAAATGTGAGTGACAGTTAACAAGTTTTAAATAAATAGCAGCCAAAACAATCTAATAACAGCTGCTGAGATGTCTGTTCATCAAATAAAAAATTTAAAAGAGGAAATCAATAACTTTTATAGCTTCAAGAATTCATCTGTATTTAGTTCAGAATTTAGAGTTTGATAACTTTATTCTATTTCTGTATATTTATAATGAGGGGCACAGGAATCCTAGCTAAATATGGCATTTATTATAATGGTTTTATGTGAAGATTGTTTAAAATTCACGTATATTATAAGTTATTTCTAAGTCTAATAAATATTATAATTGATAGCTCTTAATTATAACGTAATCTTGAATGGCTATAGTCAATGGTTAAATATTAACACACACCTGGAGCAGTGGGCAGCCATTTATGCTGCAGCGCCCGGGGAGCAGTTGGAGGTTCAGAGCCTTGCTCAAGGGTCTCATCTCAGTCGTGGTATTGAAGATAGAGAGAGCACTGGACATTCACTCCCCCCACCTGCAATTCCTGCCGTCCCGAGACTCGAACTCGCAGCCTTTTGATTAGGAGTCTGACTCTCTAACCATTAGGCCACGACTTTCCCCCAATGTTAGATGGGATTAATCGCGATTAATTTCAGAAAATGTTGAGATTAATTAGTTGTGTTTTTTTATCGATTGATAGTATTATCAGATTCATTCAGAAATGAAACATTTGAATGAGTCATTGAATCAATCATTTAGCATGTTGATTCAAAACACTGATTCAATCAGGAACACTTTGTACTCTGTGAGACTCAACTTTGTTTGGAACCATTTTCATTGGTGGAGCAAAAATAGAAAAAAAATGCTATAAATGTAAGTTACTCTATATAGGCCTAAACTTGTTGCTGATTATTGAACCTGTTGTATAACGTCAATGTCAAATACTATTTTGCAATTGCGAATATCACCATGATCATCGGATACCCATTTTCCACAAGTTGATATGATTCTTTAGGGTCTTAGGCCCCATTTACACTAGTGCGTTTTCGTTTTAAAACACATAACTTTTGCTATGTTTACACCTATTGTTTACTCTACTCCGGCATTTTCAAGGTCGGAAATGGAGACTGAAAGCATTGCAGCCCCCATTTTAGTTTGAAAACTCCGGGGTTGAGTTTCAGTGTAAACTGACAAAAATGGAGACTTTTGAAAATTTGCTCTGCGTATCTTTGACGGCAGTGTAAACAATAACATCATGTTCATTGTTTTACCCGTAGATATGTATTGGTAGATTCCCCATTCGACCGCTCCAAGCACATAGTCCGCCATCTAAATAATAGGAATCTACCTATACATATATATATGGTTGTACCTAGGGCTGTGACGGTGGCCGTGACAACCGCGTCACCAGCGGTGGTTGGTTGCCGCTGCGGTTGTGTATTGCCACCGGCGGTAGTGCACGTGACGTTGCACACGCTATAACAAGCATAATGCAAAGTTTTGTGTAATAATAGGAACAGTTGCTAATTGTTTTATTTAGACTAAATCTATGCTTATTCACAAATTACCTCAAACGCCATACACAGCGTTTCCTTTAGATTGGCAGGTTTGAGCGCAGGAAAATACTGTTTATTCTGCATTCAGCATATTTATTTTGTGATGTTATCAAATACTAAATCGTCAAACTGGAATCATCTCCATTCATGACACCCATCTGCATTTGTACAAGTGTCTTCAAGTTCACGTCATCGCAAACGCCCGGCTGGTCAGGTGTGTATTGGTGAGGCTTTCTCCAATCTGGCCAAATATGAACGAGACAGCGGTAAATGGAAGATATTAACAAGAAATGTGGCAACATACGGTGTGATTACTATTCCACATAGAGCGCGTGCAGCAGACGAGGAGTTAAGGCGCCCGCTTTCCTGGTGGTAGAACAGTGAACCATGTCTAAACTGGATGCCGCGTTGCAACAACAACAGGTTGAGTCTGTATGCAGGACATTTGAACTTTGTGTCAGTACGTCTTAAATAGGACAAGGCAGTTTACTATGAGGGATTTGTCGTGTTGTATTGCGCATCTGTTGTAGATAGCATCACTGATTATAATGGGTTCTCGCTGCGCCGCGTGAGGTAGACAGGGTCACAGGGTGTATTTAACTTTCTTATTTAAGGCTGCTTTCCTATTTAACTGTATTATTTATTTTAAATTTATTTTAGTGTTTGCAGGCTGAGTGTTCACTGACGTAAGTACTAAAATAAACACGCACGTTTGTTAATAGATGATTGAGCCTCATTTATTTATTTTTGCTTTTCAAAATTATATATATATATCACTACATCACGCCACCGGCGGTAGTTGGTCCATTACCACAGCGGTGGTAAAAATCTGGGTCATGTGACATGCATTTTCAGTTGTGTAGTGTAGACGGAGACCGTTTCTGAAATGCAGTGGAAACGCCTGTGTAGACGAGGATCATTTTCGTTCTAAACCGTCGTTTTAAAACGAAAACGCACTAGTGTAAATGGGGCTTTAATGAAAAGTCTATCAAATACTTTGGTTAAAAGTTCTCAATGGGAGTGTAAAACAACAACATTTTTACCTTGTCAAAAACAGCTCTGCAAACAGCAAGCCATTTTAGTGCGTGTCCCTTTAAATGCTAATGAGCTCTGCACGCCCTGCCCCTCTCTTCTGGGTGGTGATGAGCAGACTGTAAACTTTAGCCAAATTTATCCACGGAACTTGCTAACTTGCGCATTATTTAGGGGTGAGAGAAGAAATCGATTCTCCGATACATTGCGATTCTCTCTTCAATGATTCTGAATCAATTCGGAATATTTCAGAATCGATTCTGAGCTTGGGTTTATTCCCACACATTTTCCTGTGTATGTGCTAGAGATGCGGCGGGCTTCATTGCACAGAATTTGCGCTTGTGAGACACGTGCACATTGCTTGACAGTGTGAGCTTCCACCCGGCGATGTTTTGCTTTAGATATGCTTTCATTTATACCGTTTGGAATGCAGTACTATTAGATGCACGAAACTCGCGCACTAATAGATAATGCGCTTTGTGCTTGTTTGCCCTGAAGCTCGATTGTGGCTCAAATACTTTTATACAAAATTGTTGTACACAAAGTAAGTTATGTTTTCAGAGCAGGACTAAACATCTGATATATCGAAATAGATCTGTGCATTAGTGTGAATGCAGCCTGTTAAAGCTGCCAATGTCTATGATCTCATCAGTAATAATCAAACGGCAATAATGCTGAGGAAAAAATAAAACATAACTATTGTCTGTAAACTTTTGGATATTTAAAGAACACTTATTTTAAAGTAATTGTTTTAAAAAGTTGTTTGCTTATATGATAAAATAAATAAAGTAAATTTTGCACAAAATAAATTTGATTGAAAATTTATATGAAAATATAGCCATGTGCAGTGATTTTGAAAACTGAGAATGTGATTCATCGTGATATTGAGTTGATAATGATAATCGTAATTGAATTGAATCGAGAAACCAGTGAAGATTCACACCCCTATTTTTAAGGCAAGGCCAGGCTAGGCAAGTTTATTTAAATAGCACATTTCATACACAGTGGTAATTGAAAGTGTGTTACATAAAAGGAAGTGAAATAGACATTAAAATAATAATAAAACAAGGAATTAAAATAATAATAATAAATAATTAAGAAAACAATCACAACAATAAAAACAAAATGATATAAAATAGATTTTAAACTAATTTAAAACATTTAAGAATAGAAAATGATTATAAATAGTGCAATAAGTTCGGCCGTAGCACAGTGCTCATTCAACAAATGCACAGCTAAACAGATGAGTTTTGAGTCTGGATTTAAATGTGGCTAATGTTTTAGCATATCTGATCTCTTCTCGAAGCTGATTCCAACTTCATCTTTGTTTCAATAACTTTGTTTTCCTTGTTTAACTGAAGAAGTTCTGGCACATCCAACTGTTAAATTCATCAATGCATGGGCAGAGGGAGTCAATGCGGCTATAGTCATTTGGAGATAATGCTAGGTAAATCTGGGTGTCATCTGCATAGCTGTGATAGGCAATTTGGTTCTTTCTCATTATTTGACTTAGTGGGAGCATATACAGGCTAAACAAGAGCAGTGCAAGAATTGAGGCTTGTGGGACTCCACATGTCATGGACGTCCACTTAGACTTATGTTCTCCTATACTCACATAATAACCTCTCCCTTCTAAGTATGACCTGAACCATTTGTGTACCATCCCAGAAAGCCCGACCCAGTTTTCCAGTCTCTCTAGAAGTATGTTATGATCGACAGTGTCAAACGCAGCACTAATATCTAGTAGTACCAGCATTGATATTTTGCCAAAATCAGAATTAAGATGAATATCTTTAATTATCTCAATAAGCGCTGTCTCTGTGCTGTGATGCGCTCGGAAACCAGATTGAAAATTGTCCAGGTATCCATTTTAATTTAAGTATTTGTTCAACTGATTAAAAACTCCCTTTACAATAATCTTACCTATGAAAGGAAGATTTGATATTTGTCAACATGGTGTTATCAAGATTTAGCTTTTTCAGAAGGGGCTTAACAACTGCAGTTTTCAGGGAGTTTGGAAAAGTACAACACTTCAAAGAGATCTGCTTCTAAACAGTTAAGCACACTTTTGAAAAAAAGATGTGGGAAGTGTGTCAAGAGAACAGGTTGACGATTTAAGGTGCAGTACTTTTTCTTCCAAAATTTTGCTATCAATTTCTTCAAAAACAGACATAGTCACTTCTTTTGAAATTGCAGTCGAATCTGTGTGACCTCTGCATAACTAGATGTGCCAATCTCATTTCTGATATTATTGATCTTCTCAGAAAAGAAGGAAGCAAACTCGTTGCATTTGCTGTCAGAGAGCATTTCACTGGGAATCTGACTTGGGGTGTGTGTCAGTCTCTCAACAGTAGCAAAAAGAGTGTGAGTGTTGTTTAAGTTACTGTTTATAAGGTTTGAGAAGAAGGTCTGTCTAACTTTGGCTAGTTTTACATTGAATGCATGAAGGCTGTCTTTATAGATGTTATAGTAAATTTTGAGTTTCGTCTTCTGTCACGTCCGCTCAGCCTTTCTGCATTGTCTTTTCATACTCTGAACTGCTGTTGATTTTCTCCAACATGATTTTTGTCTGCCATTTTTTAAGATGGCAGTACTGGCTACAGAGATTTCAACTATAAACAAAAAGCATAGAAACTCAAATTTTGGTTAAAATGTAAAGTTTTAAAGATGTATTTGCTCTGCAGAAGAATTAATTGGGGAAAAAATGTTGATCAAGAATCGCTTTTTCGGATTATGACTCCCAGAATCAGAGTAATTATTAATACAATTATTAGGAAAGGCGATTTGCAAAGATTCATAAAATAACCTTATACTCACTTCTTCTGTAGGTGAAGCTGGATCAAGAATGATTTGCGTGAACATAGACACATTTAGGCAGATCGGAGGCACATTCCCTTCAAAAACAAAAGTAATCCACTGTGTCTTCAGCGACTCAGATGTCAGGAGTAAATGATGATTGCTATGTTCATCATTACATCCAACAATAAAACACCTCAATCGCTTAGGAGGCATTCTTGTCTACCCCTGCTCCAGTGTCGAAACAATGACTGATGAAGACACTCAGGACGGGTCTAAGATAAAACGCCAGTGTCAATCAACAATCGTGGGAGGGGCCTGGGTCTGTGTGACATCACACAGCCAAGAAGCTGAGAACGGCTTGATTTGAGAAAGGGATATTATTAATAGGGATTTAAAAACACTGGGTGGATTTTTATCATTTTAGGGTGGATGTGTTCAATCACTGCCAACACACATTTATGTTCAACCAACATGTAAAAGTGAATTTTACTTCCGATGAGCCCTTTAAATACCATGTCCCCATCATTAACGTGTGTGTGGTACCAAGTGCCTATTTTGGAGTGCCTGTGTTTGAAAGTTAAGAATAACCAAATATGATAGTGGAGCCTGTCAGGATTGGATGTTTAAAGCTGTAAAAGTAATTTTCCTCTGTGCAGGGTCTGTGCGAGGCCCTTGTGTTAGCTTTAAGTGGATCCCCTGTTGCTGCTGGCTCTGAAGTGGAAAATGTACTGTTTCTTATTTAATAGAAAAATTAATGGCCATTTATCATTCTCTGGCCCTAATTGGTTTCCTGTGTCCATGTGGTGCAGTAAATTGAATGTGTCCTTTCTTTTGCAGCCCAAGCGTTGCGAATGTGGTAATCAGCTGCATTCAGCTCCAGTTCGTATGGGCAGAGAAAATATCAAGCTAAACATGCACACCACATTCCACTGGCAATTAATGTTCATTATGACTTCAAGGAAGAAAAACTGTCAGGTTGCTTTGAGAATAATTTTTAATTTTATTGGAGAACTAATGCCAGGCTGTGTCGAGGTATTTTGCATTATTAAATGTCCATGGATGGGCTCATACACCAAGAACTGATCCTATGAGTAGTGACCTTGCCAAACTTCAACGGCATATGTGATTACGCTGGAATTTTTATTCTTGTCGAATTGTCAAATATTGACTCAGCCCTAATTACATTTACAACACTCTGTGGGACGTATATTCCAGAATATTCCACAGGTTGTATAAGTTCCTCTGTGCGCCATATTTCTTGAGCAATGCATATTTAACAGGTGGCACAAATCTTCCCGTGCAAAGTTGTAGTGTTTATGTAGCAAAGTTATAATGAGGTCTGTAAGGGGACCAGGTGAGGTGGGTAAGATCACGGGGTGTCCCATTGGATTTATTTGCCTATGTATTACACGTGCACAACACAAAACTTGCACCACTATAAGAGAGGTAATTTGTGGACTTGGTGCTGATAAAATAATACGGTTAAAACAGGCCCACGTCCTGCAAATTCCCAGGAATGCCGTGGAGTTAGTGAAACCACATGAAAACATAACAAAGAACACGTTCCAACAACTCATTAAGCAGCACCAGCAGAAGTCATTCATCATAGGCCTGTATGAGAATGCTTCACACCCTTGGCGAAGACTCCGGAGGGAACTAGACGGGGCTCATAGGTTAATGAAGGAAAGAGGGAGCTCCGGCAAGCCACAGGCTCGGCTCGCTGATGGCCATTCCAGATCAACCTGGCCCACTCACAGCTCTGGAGAAGAGTATGTGTCAAGACGTACAGTGCCTCTACATTAGCTTCTACCACATGTTCGAGTCGGTCTTCTGTCCGGTGCAAGAACAAGTTGTCATTTTACAGGAATGTCCATATGGACTCTGTCTTGAATAGATTACAGGTGTGTATGGAGTCACTGAGTACTTTTGCACTGCAGGCAATTATAATGTTTGGAGCTGTCAAATACATATCTATGTTGGATGTGTCTCTTTCCTGAGGATGCACAGGATATTTTGAATTAGTGGAGACTGGGACTATGGTTACCAGGGCTATGTTTCATTAAGTATAAAGTTTTAAAAGTCGTATTATGCAATTCTATGTTTTCTTTAACAGTGGTTTTGTATGTTGGTATCAAACACTTAATTCAAGAAAGGTAATTTAAGGACTAAGCTAAAATTATTACATTGTTATGTCTTTGCTCTAGCAATAACAAATAAACATAAGCAAGCATTCAGGAAAGGGTTAAACTTGCAACCAATGAACATAAATTATAACTGAAAGATTGAACTGGGTATATTTCTTATATATTTTTTAATAATTAAAACAATAATACGGTTTAATGGTAGGTGCCATTGTGACAACATGCTGCTATATTGATTAGCATGGGTTCTTAGGCTTTAACAGAGGGTATATTCAACAGCTGTTTGTAATCAAGACTTTAAAGTATGTGCTTGAAATTAACTTTCATAAATGAATGAGCAATTTCATTGAAGTAAAAAGTGTGATAACTAGCCCTGTCTCACCTAACTATCATTTCTATTCATAATATGTATTTAGATCACAGTTTTAGAATATTTCCAGCTTTTTTTGTCATGTAAAATACATTTTTATTTGCCTCACTCTTTTAGAGAATCTATCATTGGATAACATGGAACAAATTAAGTCTAGTCATAAAAGGCTTATGCGAATTCAGTTGCTGTTGTATAACTTAGCAGGCTGTAAACACCACATAAACATTGTTTGGAAATTGGAAAGAACAAACATGGTAAGAAGCATGATGAACAGCTTATGGTTTGCTTTTTGCACTGCTAGGTCACACAATTGTGTTTCTTTTTACCCTTTTTTTACCAGCCTTAATGCTAGTTTACAGCCAAAGGGTAATAACTTCAGAATAGGGCGTTCTTTCCATGCAAGTATGAATCTCAACTAGCCAGGGCCCTAGTCCATTGCAGTGTATACTGAATCCTAATGGTCGGCTAAGAAAGCCTGACAGCAATACTTGACATGGGCATTAAATCATTGCCCCAAGGAATCCTCCATCCTGCACCTCCTGACAGGAACACTGTCATCTCTGCCAGGGCATTTCCTATGCCTCCTGACAACACTGGATCTGAATTAGTCATTGCATTAGATGTAAATTGGTGCTGTTCAAGGATAATAATGAGCACCAAGATACATGTCGGTGTCACTGACATGACGCCATTTTGATACTGTCTCCCACCGGTTTATTATGTCTAATGGTATTCAGGCCGCAGCTGGCCGGAAAGTTTATTTTCAGTTTATGCACTTGTATTTTTGTGTTTGTTTGGACACTTCTCGGCACAAAGTGTCCATAGCGGAGCTCTTCTCAGAGGGTCAGTCTGGCAGTGTTTATCCAGCTGTCTGCATGATGGCTGACGGCTTCCCACTTGACATGGTTTGGCATTAAGGCTGACTAGCCAACAAGTCCGACTGCATGGGCAGCTCCATGCCACAAACTGGCATCACTTCCACTGTGAGGTGAGACCAGACTATAGCTTTTGGTACTGCATTATTCACCGAGCGCATATGATCGCAGCCATATCATTGCGGGCTCATGTTTAAATCTAACCTATCAATCATGCACAAACATACTTGTTTGTATAAAAATGGCAGCTGTGACAGTCTGCCATTGCCTTTTCTGCACCGAGCTGGTTTACAAGCTCCAGCGATTTAATGTAGATCGCTGTGGGTTATTATTAATTAGGCTCAAATTATAACTAAGTGCAGTGTAATTAAAATCTGATAAATATTTGATGCTATTTTTATTACGATAATCGCAGCCTCGTTAATATGTAAGCAATTTGCTCTGAAAATCATTATTTCGAATTTGTTTTTGTTTTTATTCGTTGAGGGTTTTCTCCCTCCGTCGAACGGCTGACAGACACACTTTTTCATTGAAAAGAATGAAGGGCATAAACCGATGGTTTGAGCAAGATGGACAACATGTGCTTTATATGGAGAGAGGGAGGTCTTCCTGCCAGACTCCTAATTGAGGCCATTTAGCAAACATACATTCAGGAGGCTGAATGCTGAAGTATGAGCCAGAGGCTCTGTTGAACCATTAGCATGTATTCCCAGTTGCTCAAGTTAGCGAAGAAAAAAATAGAGGTCTACCACTGAAATAATGTCTGCCAATTACCGCAGTACATAGATATGGATGTGTTTTACCGCTGAAAACTGCCACAATCTGCTGGTGTAAGAAAAAGCCTCAGCACTGGGAGTGGAGACTGGGATCAATATCGGTGAGCTTTGTGCTCTATCAGGCTCATTCAGTATTCAGCTAACCATTGTGCACTGTTTTTGTTCATTGTAGCTCATAAACAGAGTCTTTATGAGTGCTTTTCCTAATAAAATATGTAGTGCAAGAAGCCGTTCTGCTCGTAAGGTATAAAATCCGGGTGGCCTCGTAGACCTGTACCGTGTTCGGGTAGAGCGCTGATGAGTTCCTGGGAGCAGTCAGAGGGCAGAACATGACTTTTGTCAGATTCCCAAATGGAAGGGAAAAATGTGTCCAACGGTGAACAAAGGCGATTCGTCTCTACGGAGTTTGCCCCCACATGATTTCAGGTCTAAGTTGTCCTATCACATGTCTGAGTTAATTTCGTGCAACAGTGCAAGACTATGGCAGTTCTGTCAGATTTATGTGGAAGTTGTAGGTTTCAATTCTGGAGATTCATTTCTGCAGGCAAGCACATGAGCACTTGAAAAGCTGTGAGATCTCCCCTTTCAAACATTATCATCCCCCTGTTGTATAGATTTTCCTCCCTGATGGCCAGCATTTGAAGAATTTATTTTCCTCGCTAATTACATGACAATATGATGGATTTATTCCATCCAATGCGAACGCAGAATCGAGTAGATGGTACGGAAAATGGTACACTCGCTCTGCCCTTTATGTGTGCTTCCTGGTGAATTTGCTGTTTGTGTTGCCATGTGTTTTTTTTTTCGAGATGTTGCTGAGCTTTGAAATCCCACCCTCTTGTGTCTCCTGCTGTTTCCCTGTGTTTTAAGTATCAGTCATACAGGTTGGGTAATGCACAATAGTGACTTGGATAGCATTGCATTTACGAATGGAAAACGTGTTCTCTTCCAACTCTAACACTCTGTGTAAGTGAAATTGTCATGTCTTTCAATACATGCTGAAAGTGTGTTATCAAAAGAGACATCTTTTATTCTCTAGCCCTTGCATCACATTCACTTGGCCATATACTCTGATCATTGTTCTCCATAGGGGAGGCAGGGCAAATTCAGCAGACTCGGTCTAATAAATAAATAAACAAACAAACAAATTGATTGATAAAGTATGTGTTCTAAAGTTTACTTTTTTGGCTGAAAAGTTCACTGCTTTTTTCTGAGACGTTATCAATATTCAGCGTCTGTTCTAACATGTGAAATGGGGTCATCAAATAAGATAGACAATCATGCATACAGTATAAAATAAGAAGCCTGTTCACCGCCTAGATTCACCTGCTCTTATTAATATTTAAGCATTTGTGAGAACCAAAAGATGACTTTGGTCTTTGAAGGTGCCCTTTTGGGTTTTAAACCTTTTTGTTTCATCGTTTGTGCTGTGCACATTCCAAACAACTCCTTTAGAGTTCAAATAATCCTCAGATGTGTATAACTCACTATAAAAGATGTTTAATGTACATACATATATAAGCTAGGTGTCATCAAATGTTTTAATGTTTTTGAATTAATTTGATTAAAAATACAGTAGAATAATAATATTGTGAAATATTACTACAATTTAAAATAACAGTTTTCTATTGTTAATATATTTTAAAATGTAATTTATTCCTGTAATGGCAATGCAGTTTTTTAATGATAGTTCATAATAGAGTTTTTATAGGTTTAAGTGCTTTTTATACAGTAATAAAATACACAGTGCAAGAAACATTCTGTGGGTGAAAGTTGTTGCTTATTGACATCAATCTTTAATTTTTCTGTTTCTTTTATGTTATCTTATTTTTGTCTGTAACTAACAATTGGATAACCTTTATATGTCTGACTTAGACTAACCAGTTAAAACTGCATTTTTCATGTTGTTTAAAAATATATAGTTTAGTTTATGTTTTGAGCTTGGGTTAGCATTAACCCCCGTTAACGCTGACAGCGATGAAATCGCTGGAGGTCACCAATGCATTACGATGTCAGCCGTAAGCAGCAGATCTGCACTTGGTAGTTGCTGTATAGCGTTTGCTGCTGCTCATCTTTATAAAGTTCAACTTTGCTCATTTCAACAGGAATGGCCAACTCTTACTGAAAAGGAAATGAATGGCTTGTTGCTGCAAATTGCTGTAATTGTGAACATTCCTTCTGATGTGATTCAAAAAGATGGGTATGCATTTATTTATGATGTGCTGTAGTTTGAACTACTTTCTTTTCCCCATACATATACGTAATGAGAATTTTCCATACCATTTGGATGGTCCTTCTCTAGACCTGGATGTGCAGGTGTGGTAGGCTGTGCATGAGAGTGATGGATCTGGAACTGGAAGCAGTGAGGTGAGGGTGAGGCCTGTCTCTCTCCCCGAGATGTGCCTGAGATGCTGATACAGGAACAATCTGACACATGTCTTCCTCACACATTTTAATGAGTGTACTGCTTCTGTGAAGCTATTAAACGAAATGAACCATTTGAAAGTGAATTTTAGATTTCCGGTCAAAGCGCTCTCTTCCAAGAATGGGTGAGAGGATTGGCGATTGTCGAGTGCCCCTCTCCTACCCCCCAGTATCCACACTAGAACCTCTCACACACTGCATGAATGATCAAAAGGGGCCAACGGCGGACGACCATTATGCCAATGACACTTTGAGTAAGAGTCTGGAGAACAAAATGACATGACAGCCATTAGGGTTTGAAAGTGGGACTTTAAAGGGAGGCTGAAGGATGAATGTCAGGAGGGAATCAAAGGGAGAAAGTTAAATCTTCATAACGTTCGCCGCTCTCCACGAAAAAATAAGTTCTTTGCAAACTAGCTCCCATTCAAGTCCAAAAACACGAAGACGAGTGTGTCCATGTAGAATAAAGCAGACGAGGAAGTTGAGTCTGGAGGTTCAGACATGAAAGCTAATAGGGCAACGAAACTCCATTGTGCAGGTGCTTGATCATTAGCGGACAGGTTTTTTACTCAGTGAGGAGATGCACAACGATACGCTGTGTACAAGTATCAGGAGCTCAAATGATGTGCTGGCTTCTAGACATGAGGTTATGGAGAAAAGAAAACATTGCCAAACAAAATTGCCAAGTTGAACATCAATTGGATAGAACAATGAATTCTGAGATGCTTCCCCAGGCCTTTTTCTACTTCTAAGCCTCCTTTTTAACTTAATTGCCAACAAAATCATAGGCCTCTGTGTTCTGTAATGCCGTTTGTGCAGTTTCTAATTCCCCTCCTCAGTCAAACGCCACATAATGCCAACGAATGTGGCTGATCAGCTGGATTTTCTGGCGCTGTCCATGTGGCTCATCTCTCCCTGCCAGTGCAAAGAAAAATGCATCTAATGTGTCTCCATGTCACATAATCAAGGATTTTAGAGTGTAAATCTTTGATCTGGGAGAACATTTTCTGATAGGATCAACCCCACCCCTCTTGGCTGATGTCTTCTGATCTCCCTCCAATTACTGGTGTCAAATGAGTCTGTTTACAGGCTGATTGGATGAGTGCTGTACTGACAGTGCACCTCCCTCTCCCTGGAAAGCCTCATTCCATCCTCGGCCACAGTTGCACCGATGGTGAGAGCCCCAGCACACAGCTGGAGCTGTTTGGAGCCGCTTCAGAGCCAGTTGTAAGGCGGCCAAGTCGGGGTCTCGAGGGCCTTCCATCTGGTGTGACAGGGCAGGCTCTGGGGCTTGGCTGACAAAGAGCGAGAGAGCCCACAAACCTTACAGAGCCTCACAAATCTTTTATTTATCGGCCTGCTCGGCTCACATTTGCAGTAGTTAGTTAATATGCAGACTGGGCTCCAGGACTTCAAATGGCGCTGTGGAGTGAAGCTGGCTGGATATTAGGGGAGGGGAGGTGGGGGCTCCTCAGCCAGGCGTCCCGCTGAGAACTAAAGGCGGGAGGAGGTCACTGTCCAGATGCAGGGGAGATCTGGAGCTCTCGTATTCAGCCGTCTTCATATTCATAGCTCCCATCATCATTATTATCATCATCATCGTCATCATAATGAGAATCCCAGCTTGCTTGCAATGCAAAGGAGATCTTAAGAACCGTATGACTTGCATCATCACTAATTTTATGCTGTTTGCTGTGCCCTTAAGGGCAACTCCTGAGGAATTTGTTTTTACATGCAACAAACGAAGCCTGCAATTAAGGTTTCTTAATTATTCCAGGCCAGCATAAAGGTAATGCATGCTTTAAAGGGATAGCTCACAAAAAAAATGGCAATTGTGTAATTTACTTCAAACCTGTATGGCTTTCTTTTTTCTTCATAACACAAAATATTTTGAAAGATGATCGAAATAGGTTTTATATAGATACAATTAAAGTCAACAGAGTCCAAAACAACACTGAACCCCATTTACTTTTATTGAAGAAAAGTTATTTATAAAATAAATAAATACAAAACATTTTCTTTTTGTTCCACAGAAAAAGAAGGTGAGTAAATAATGACAGAACTTGCATTATTGGATTCATTATCCAACCCACACTCATTGGAAATATGTGACTAGCTACATTTCTGCAAAACCTGAAATACATTAATCCAGGTAAATTGAACTGCACTTTTCAAGCGACATGACCACAAGAGGCACTATAAGCTGTATATTTTTTCTCCATTGCAGATGTTGGCTGGTGCTAAATGGCTTGTTCAATTGTCTCAGAAAGTTAAATGTGATTGTGGCAACATTTTGTTATGTATCACAAACATTTTATTGCAACCATGCTACTTCCTTCCAGCTCGCAACACGTGTTTCACTTGTACCTAAGGACTCTGCAGTGCTGTACCAGGTGCACTACTGAGCAATTTTACTACATCAGAAAAGTCTTACATATGGAACTGGTTATGTGATCCAAAATGTATTAGTTTACAAATAATGCACTTTGATAAAAGTGTTTTGAGGTCATAACAAAGTATTGTGCAAGGAACTATGTGAAAAAATTGCTTTATATTAATCAATCTGTGGTATTAATCAACCCCTATAATCATAATTTGTTGGTGTTTTGCTGCCAAAGCATATTTTTGCAGAAATGTAGCCAGATTCACAAATTTCCATTGAAAATGGGTTGGAACTATTCCTTTAAAAGTAGTAGGAAAGCATGTGCAGTCCTCATTTGCATAGTCAGTGTCAAGCATTAGCATGAATTCTGGGATATTCCATACTGCCATCTAATGTTTTGATATGTGAGTGCATTTGGGCTGACGCTAAGTATAAGTAATCAGTGATGAGAAAATACGTGTAAGACGTCTGGATTAGAAGAAAAAAAAGTTATGCTAATAATAGTTTTTTTTACTCCGTAAGAAAAAAGCCTTGACTTGAGTCAAAATATTAACATTTTATTCTTTCACTTACAAGTCCTGTAAAGAAAAACATTCTGTTCCAGGGAGACAGTTTCATGCTAAAGGAAGGTCAAAACAGAGCTCCGCGTGACATTTTCTTCAAATTTATGGAGTAACAGCATGTCACACTGAATTGTCATGCGATGACACCAATTTGACGTGATGGCTCTTTACAGCTGTCCCTTTCCTGTCATATAGTGCATGCACAGCAGATACAAGAGTTCAACAAGCCTCCAAAGGGGCTGTCTCGTCGCTCACAAAACCAAATGCACAGACATTGACGCAAGCGAAAGCCTTCACCAGCCCACCAAACATTGAGAAAACAGACTTGACAACAAATTTATAAGATGTAAAATCTCCAGCTTGTACATGAACGCACATTTTATTCAGTGGATATATGGTACAAACGCTACGCCATTAAGACCGACCACTCGTCGGGCCACTGGGAATTTAGAAAGAGGTGAAACAGTGCAGCCTTTCTGTGGCGTTCATGCACAGATGCCAGTAGCACGTCTGTGCTCAGAGCAGCCAATCTCAGAAATTATTAACTAGATGGCATCGGGAGCGCTGCTTAGGCTGTTCAACAGCTCCCTGAGCTCTTTAAGGAGCTCAAGACATATTTTCCAGCAGGCCCTCTGGAGCATCGCTCTTCACACATACGCGCTCTCCCTCTCTCGCCTTGTCACTCGTCCCTCTCCTCCTTATTTCTCCGGTTGTGTCCTCTTGGATCCAATTTGCAACTTAGAATCACCCCTGTTTGCTGGTTTTCTTCTGGTCTTATCTTATCTTGTTACACACTCTTCAGGCTTTGTGGTTAAATTATGTATTAAGGTCAATGTCAAAACATGGGAGATATGTAATCTACAGGGAGTTTCCTTTTATTCATTATTACAGTGAAGGCTGAGCACAACTGTCAGAGAGCCGAGGATGTGCGCAGCATGGAAGCTTGCTGCACAGCGGGGCTCTCCATAGCCCCCTCTCCCGCCTCTCTCCCAGGACAGACCCCTTGATAGATTTACCCAGCTAACCCATCTCACTTAAAAAGTTCTCTCTTCTCTGCTCCAATCTGAAAGCTGTCAAGCGCACCTATATAGCGGTGTCATTTATCCAAAGGAAGACGCACGCACTTGTGATGCCGGAAGATGTCACCCCTTTCAGTTGCATTTTGGGATCTTCTAACGGGGGACTTGCAGTTGGCTTGCAGGTGGGAGGCACTTTCTTTTTGGGAGGATCTCGAGGAACGTGACGCCTTTGTACGTATATATGTCTTAAATTAAACTTAAGTGACGTTGGGAATGGGACGCCTCCTCTGCGTTTTGTCTGAAAGTGTACCGCTCGTGCAAACATGACCCTCTGGTGGTCTCGCGCCTGCTGTAGGATCCGGGACCCGGACTGATGGGTAAATCCCATCTCTGCGGCATGCTTAGCAAAAAAAAGAAATAAAAAGCTTGATAAATTTGAGCCAACTCTCTCTGGGGCAACCATAATTATTTTCTGATTAGATTAATTCAGTTATACTTTGGTCCTTTCCAGAGCCACCGGCGTGCCTGGAAGAAGCGCACTCAGTCATGCTAACAATTACACAATTAGCTGTGCAGTGCAAACCATGCAGGGAAATTCAGCTCCAGCTAACAATCCACCCTCCTACATGCATCAGCCATAACAATTATCATTTGTGGGGTTTTATGGTTCTCTGATGCTGATGGGGGTTGGAATAATGTGAGTTCACCCTGATGTTTAACCCACCCACTCCTCTCTCATTATTTCTGCTCCATTGTGAATACCATAAATATCTCGATAACCGCAATGATAAACAGTTGAGACCGAGAAACAATTGTTCCCATTATGGGAAGAGTAATTGAGAATATCCCTTTCTCAGTGCTTTGTAGATGCTCTTCAGGGACACATTGTCCAAACGGTCAACAGCAGCGATATTTTTTCATTTAGATTCACTTTGAATGTGATTACTTACAGAAGGATCCTTACTGGCTCTCATTATGCCTGTAATATAAAATCAAGATCTTTATTTTATATTGTACATACACTTTCAAACACAATTACGTCAGTGTACAATCTAATTTTAGCTGTCAATTACTGATTTTCATTATATCTTCCTTTGTTTTCCTCACGAACAACTCCTGCAGGTTTGGAACGATGCGAGAGTGGGCAAATGATGACAGAAATGTCATTTTTGGGTGAACTATCCCTTTAAAGTGCAACGTAATAGTGTAGTGTCTGACCGCCACCCTGCGAGACTCATTTGGCGACACCATAAAAACGTTTTAGATGTTTATGTATTTGTTGACTTGAATACAGCCATGATGCAATTATAATGATGCAATATTTACAATCGCTAAAATGCGCTCAATCCACCACCCAGACTCAGTGAGCCGAGCTCGTTCTTGCTCAACACGGCGACGCAATGCAGCAGCTCTCAAATGACACAAATTTGTTTCTAAATACCAAGTTTCTGACGTGGAGGCCAGGGAGAAATCTGAAATTGTTTTGCAGATGGTGGACCTCCTATATATACTTGATCTCATGTCTCTCTCTGGAGCATTAGCATCTCTTTGTTTTGCTGAGTAGTTTGATGATAAACCCTCTGTAGCCGAGCCAGAATTCTCAGTAAGCTCACGACCCATCCTGAGTTTTTTTCACAGACCGGACATCCGCAATGAGCATGCATTTTAAATTAAAGCTGAAAAAGTAAAAACCTTCTCGTCTGGCCAAACGCATAATGAACGTAGCCTGCTGAACTAATCACGCTCGTCCAATGCAACAAGACAGGCGATAGAAGCCACGTTTTCTTTTTATCCTTGCTTTCGCTCCTCTCGTCCTAGAGGAGTGATAGCACCGTTGCATTCTTAACCTCGCGTGTAGAGCATGGAAAATAACTTGTGACTTGTAAGCCTAATTAAGGAATCCTCCCTGACCTGCACACCCAGGCCTCGTCAGAAATCTAACACAAGAGCTGATTCAACATGAGCTACACACCGGGCAGGACCCAGCACTAATGAATACTAATGAATAATAATTACAGGCTCTTTGGCACCCAGACGCACTGCAGGGACAAATGCTAATACGCTTTAAATGTACACCGCTAGGAATGACTAGCGGGTTCAACATGCGGCAGATTAGCCGAAGGGCCGATGCAAACTCAAGGTGAAGGATGAAACATTTCTCGCGGACGAAATTATGAGCATATTGGTTTGTTTTTCGGGGATGCGGGCGAAGCTATTGATCTAGAGAATTTAGGCCACATGAGAGCAGACGAATCTCGGGATGTGGCGCTCCTAGCGTGTCTGTTTGTGACACCTTTTAATTGGCAGCATTAGAGCTCATCAGCGAGCAGACTGTTGTTTGTGAGAGTGCTCTCTCCTAGTGCTTTTGTACTCATTCTCGCGTGGCAGGGAAATTAAACTTTGTGGTGTTATTTTTTCCCCCCACTGTTTATTCTTTTGATCTGTGTGTACATAATTCGCAGCTCTTTGAATTTAAATTTCACTGTCATGTTTCTCTTTTCATCACACTGATGGTTGCAGCTCTAATAATATTCAGCTTTTAAGTCACTGCAGAATGTTAATTAGATTCTCTCTTTTTTTAATTAATACGTCCCTGCAGGTTTCCTTATCAAATCATTTTTACCACTGTAAAATCACGCACTTTGTGTCAATGAATTACTGGATCTTAAAAATAAAATGACATTGAAAACAATAAGGTGTATGAGAGCTATGTTTACATACGCAGCATATTGCTTAATGAACTGCATATGTGATTCAGAAATGTTCACTTTCAAATCTAACCTGAAAAGTCATAATACTTAGCATTAGTGCAATGCGGTTACCTTATGCTTGTATTGCTGAGGTATTCGTGCTAATGTGTGTTGCTCTGCCTCCCTAAATGCTAGTGTTGTCCAGCAGCTTCTACTGTCCCATCTATCATCTTCAGCGGTGAGCCAAGGATTCTGGGATAGAGGAGCCACGTACTGGGCTGTGATAATGAAAGGTCACAAAGGGGGTGGAGTGTTGAAATTGCTTTACTTTACAATGAAACATGCTCAGCCTAAGCAGTGCTATACCCGAGGAACGCGGTCTGAAGCAGAGGTAGAATTTCAAATGGTCTCATGGCCGCTGAGGCGATAGATTTTTGTTTTCAGCACTGCGCTGAATGGAAGACGCCGAAGCCCATTAGGCATTCACGTGGGTTTTGGGTTGTCACATTCTGTATATTTTCATAAGTGAAAATGATTTGTTCTTGTAGTTTCGTACATTGGCTTAATTTTTATAAAATCCTGTGAAAATTTCTTAGTCTTGATTAAATCAAATTGAATTTTCAGTGCTTATGGCAAATATAATCTCTTTGCTGTTTATTTGTATATTCTTTTAACTTGATTATAACTATTTGAATTCGGAATTAACATTTGATGTTTGACATTTAGCACCATTTTCTGTTTTTATTCTAATGCAGTAAACACTGCATGTCAGCAAAATGCACTTTGTGTTTCATTTTAAGGTAATGGTCTTCCTCATATTTATTATCAAAGTTTGCTTATGTGCATTTATATAAATAAACCTGCCTTCAGTGCGAAGTATCAAAAAATAAATGGGAGAAGTTTCTCGCAAAATATATGTTGGGAGGGGGGCGGAAACATTTCACTGTGCTCACTGAAGAAAACTGATATTCACAGACCAGAAAAAATATATATATTTGGCATTTATTATACTTTATAATGAACTGATTCACATCTTGCTGAGAGGTAATTAATACGGGGAAATCTTGAATTAAAGATGTAAATCTTGACACTTTGGCAGGGGGGCCGGTAAGGGACAGTAGTCTCCAAGGCCTGAATTATTCTTAGCATAGACCAATTAACACCATGTATCTTCTTTTATGTTCAGTTCAATTAAGAGCCTTTACGGTTTTTAAGTTCTTTTCTTCTTTATAGTTGGAGAGTGTCAGAAACACAGATCAAAGCCAAACGCAGCAGTCCGTGCACCATAGGTAAATCTGCTTTGCATAAGAATCTGCATGTTGCTACGAAGGTTTTCATTCCAATTTTGCATGAATTAAAAAACAGGAAGGGAGCAGAAATGAGGGAGAGAACCCCACAAAGCAGTCTATTAATCTGCTCTCAAATCTCCCTATATTTACTACTCTGACAGCTGAGTACCTCGATAGCTCAAACCCCAGAAGACCGACACCGGCTGTAGAGAACAATTTGACTTTTTGTCATTCCACGACCGTTCCTTGTGTTTTATTTTGATTTGCAACGAGCTGGCGAGAGTTGAAAGTAAATGAATGGGCCTAAATAACCGAATCGTTTCTTTTTTTAAACACTTTTTCAAGAGTTAAAGATAATGATTTGTAGTTTATTTGTTAATAGTGATTTGGGATCAACAAGCTGTTATTTGTGTTATTTTTGGAGGATCCAATAAAAGAGTGTTTGTCTCTGTCCTCTTCATTCTTTTGTGTTTTATTTTGCTTTTTTATCGGACTGACAGTCATGTT
The DNA here is from genome assembly GCA_027564155.1 of Gymnocypris eckloni scoliostomus. Classification (NCBI taxonomy): domain Eukaryota; kingdom Metazoa; phylum Chordata; class Actinopteri; order Cypriniformes; family Cyprinidae; genus Gymnocypris; species Gymnocypris eckloni. The sequence continues at coordinate 7,748,222 of CM050425.1, read as the reverse complement.
GATTAGATTCTCTATTTTTCACTCTTGGTGTTGAAATTCAATCTCAAAACCTGTTTAGAAAATTACTGCACCCACTAATTTTCCTGCTGGGAAGAGTGTCATGACTTTTTGCTTATATTTATTTTACATTGGCCACTGTAGATTTCATTCTTAATTATACTTCTTGAGCAGATGTATGGTTTCTTGAAAAGATCTCTGCTGCATGCTGTATTAGAATCATCCAGTGATATGGTATGGTCAACATATATCATAATCATATTGAGAGATGACGTCCAGGGAGGGGCACAGCCTCAGGGTGGATAGATGCTTTCAGGGCAACATAATAACACAAACAACCTGTTTTTCAGCACCCTTAATTGCTGCGCTTTAATTGTATTAAGCAGTGAAATATCAATAAATCAATGGGCAAATGAACTGGGCAACTATGAGCAATGACTGTTTAGTGTTGCTCTATATTATTCTATTGATGTTCCACTAACGGCTGTCCTTGAGATATTGAATGCTATTCAACCCAGGCGCTGACATCATAATAGAAGGCAGCATTGAGGAGTCTGGCCGTGTGGACAGTCGCTCTCTGCGGCATGTTTTTCTCACATGTAGACTCGCTTTTGGAACCCTAGAGTGACGCTAATTTTATGAAGTGTACATTTGGACTTTTATGTGAATAATAAAACTTACTTCATCCAAAAAATTTCATAAAAATCTATTTTCATATAATGTACTGTCCTTATTTATAGCTAACATTCATTGTGCGGCTGATCTGTCCCAGATTGTCTCATAGCTGCGAGATCTGGTTATATGGAACTGTTTAATGACACAATAATCTGTAAATATATAAGACCATTACATAAGCTGAATGATTCAAGAATCAAATATTTCAGCTTTCTGTGCATATAGAGGAGACCAGGACATACAAATATTGTTACAACTACTTTATTTGTAGACATAATTACACAAATAATTGTTTGAATACCATATTAGAAAATGCTACTTCATTCTGTCCTCCAAACTACAATTAAGCTGTTTTGTGACATCATAAATCAACTACTCTAATACCAGGCTCAGCTACAGTATGTAATGAAGCTAGATTGTATCAGTTTATAAGCTGACCTGTGTTCTAACATAAGGACATTTTTCTAAAAATACTGGGAAAATTTTGATCATTTTTGCCTATACCATTCACAGTTTTTCTTTCTGTTTCTTTCATTTTTGTGTGCTTTGTAATTGTTTATCATTTCAATTTTGCTGAAAAGTCTAAACATAATGGAATATTTAATGTTAGGTTCACATTGTGACAACCTGCCCCACTACAATGTCAACATGTGCTCAATTAAATGTAGGCATATCTTCTATCGGCCAGAAACACTGCAATGTTCAATACCCATTTGTAGTTAAGATTTTAATATTTGTTCACAGAAATACCCTAAGAAATATAAAATAGTGTATATAAAATATAAAACAAACATGGACAACTACACCCAGTGTGCCCTAAATATAGCCTGTATTTTCATGTCAGGACAAAGAAGCAGTCAGTGATCCTGTCTCACAGGTAATATGTTTGACAGAAAGGCTTTTAATGTTTGATATCTAGAGATATGTAAAAAGTCATGTGGGAAAAAACTATTTGTCAGTTTGTTCTTGACCCACTATTTTTTAAGAATTTGTATGATGTGTGTTGTAATAAAAGCTTTGATGTTTTTTTTCTTTGGCACGTTTATTTTAAGCCTATTTTAGTGCTCTTTCACCTTCACGTGAGTGTTTCTGACTGTTGACAATTGCCATTTTAATCTAATGTTCAAATAATTTTTTTATAAGATAGCAGGCTAATTCAAATATCAAAATACTTTGGCAGATGTGATTTCTTTGTTGGTTTGTTTTCCTAACCTCGGTGTCTCTAAGTATTATTAAGTAAAAATCTTTGCTCTGTTGTGTTTGAAGATAGAAATAGCGTGTACTGCCATCTAGTGGAGTAATTATGCAACAGCGTTTTTTAATTGAACTTCAGACACAGTACGTGCTAGTCGTTCAACTTCTGACAATCTGTTCCAGTGACAATACACACATTTTATGCTATAATTTTCAATCAGGAAACAAACAGGCTTAGCCTGTGAAAAGTTGGCAAATATGTCTGGCTCTTGTGTATTCGAATTATGTTTAATGGTGCTGTGGCTGAAAACAATTTTAAGAAAGCCGACGTTGGTCTGAATCAACATGCGTGTCCTTTAATTGTCTCGCAATTTGAGTAAAAAAGAACAATGGACAGCGAAAATGAGCAAAACATGTTGCAAATCAAGCATGCAAATGCGAGGATTTATTCGCATGTCCTGCGTGCACTAGCACAGTTGGAATCAGTCAGGCTTGTTCTCGGTGGCCCTCTTTTTCCCTGCTGTGAACAACGTGCTCTGTCAGTGATTAGCAATAACACAGACAACGAATGTAATTTCTGTAGGAGGGCACACGTGCAATATCAGACCTTGAATAAGCATACGTATGCGCACACATTTCTGTTGTCTGTGCCTCCCATACACGAGTACAGACAGTTTAAGACATGTTTTTGATATTTCACATCTGAGTGATTTCATATGCCTACAGCCTCCTGTAGATGCAGATTTCTGCAGATGCTTGAGAAGAGCAAAGCAGGCCTTCACTGCAGTCTCCACTGTCTGCTGCACAGGTACACATGCTGCCTGCTCCCGGGATTGCTAATGTAATTGCTTTACATTGATTCTGTCTGACTAGAAGGCTTGTTTTGATCATTTTTCAAGGAGCAGTGCCAAGGCTTTAGACTCTTGTGATGTGAAAAGTATGTGTCCTTTTCAGCACGTATCAAACAGATACTTCCTCATGCAATACGATGGCTGAGAAGGGTATACTGTCCTCAGAAAAAAACTATTTTATGTCTCATTTTGCCATACAGTCAGCCATATCTGTTTCCACGGTACTGTACATTTGTAACTGGAGCACTTTGAGTGGATTGACTCAAGGCATAATTATAAGAACTAGATCTTTACATCCCAGACGTCATGACAAACGTCTCTGAGAAGGTGAGGTGGAATAATGTTTTAGGAATAAGACAGAACACGTTTCCATGAGATCATGCGATCTGACAGACACAAGGCCTCTGAGCTGCAGATATATTTCTATAAAGCATTGAAATTTTGACAGAAAAAAAAACACTTGTTAATTTGAGAATGAATTACAAAGAACATTATATTTAGGCCTATATGTATATATGTTTAAAATTTAGTTGAAAATATATATACATACACTCACACTTTTATACACAGAGACCCATACAGTATAATATGTAAGAAAAGTTACATTTTCACACACACACACATATATATATATATATATATACAGTATATATATATATATATATATACACACACACACATATCTCTGCACATGAACCAGCTGGAAACACTTGTTAGGGTGAACTTTTGAGAACTTTTGGAATTTTTATCACACGTAGCGAAGATGCTCACAAATTAGATCCTGCTGTGGTCAAAGGAGACATTCTTTGGCAGAGATAAAGAGAATATTGCCTCTATTGAAAGATCACAGTTTGCTGCCTTTGATAAGTCATCGCTGAATTTTCATGCTCATTAAAAAAAATTACGTTTCAATGTGTGATTAATTGAATGACAAATTGTGCCCCGTTTAAAATAATAATAACATAATCTCTCACATTAAATGGTTATTATTAATACTTAGGCAGAAAAAGTAATTCAACATGGAATTACTGGTGACAGTTTGCCTCGTGTTCAATTTTGTGGGCCATTAATGGTTGTTAATTGCAGTCTCTTTCATTTTATTGCTAGCTAATTATTTCCCTGTGCATATTGGTAAATAGAATTCACTTTTTACCTATAAAAAGCTAGATAGACTGTCAAATGTATAACTTTAACCTGGTCTACCTGATTCAATCAACAGTGTTTGAAAAACAATTTTTTAAAGACTAATTGCAGATCCCTCCTCGTTATTTCTGTTGTAAATGTGACTATATAAACTATAGCCTTTTAGTATGTCCATTGTACAGCATTCAGCTCAAATTCTGCAGATGATTCATATTCTACAAATCTGAACACGAGCTGTGCTGAGCTCAGACTGTAGTTTATGACGGCGTTTATGACATTTAAACTGTATTTACACTTCCATTGATTTTCATGATGCAGAGGTGAGTTAAATTCTCAATCTACACCTTGTCACTCACATCAATGAGATATTACACCACCGTAAATACATCTGAACCACGACTACTGAGCACGGATCCACTGATAACGATGATGGGAGTTGTTGGACTGATTCTTCACGCAGTCAAATCCAATGCCTTCTAATCTTCTCCTGCTTTTTCTGAATTATTCAAAGAGATCTTGAAGCAACAGAGGCGTCTCGACAGCGAGCAAAGCTCCCTATGAGAGAGCTTCAGATAATGTGAACTGAATGATGAAATTCTGGGAGCTGAAATGAAAGAGTGATGTGATGTGTGTTCAAAGGTGGGGCCCGGGTCCCCAGGCCCCTTGGGGCCCAACCAGCCTCTTTTACCTCTCTAAACCAGGGATGAATATGCTGTAACGTCTTTGGCAAAATTAACCTAAACTTATTTCCACATTCATGTGGCACGTCAAGGAAAGAAACGGCTCTTTGTCCAGCATTATGAGGGGAATCGCATTACTTTTCTTCTCATGTTTGAGGAAAAAAACCTAGATTGAAATCTTAAGTCAATTAATAGATGAAACACATTTTTCTAAAATAGGTTACTCATTTTTTTAGGAAGTATTTAGGGGGCAATTTAGTTAATGCATGAAATAATTCATGCCATGATGTAATGTCCATTCCTTTTTATCTTGAAAGGAAACTGATTTATCTGCCTTTAAATACAGTTAATAGCACATCAACAAACAAATAGCTTTAAATAGCGTGATGTTCTTCGATTAATATTGATGACATGCTACCTGACCTTGGTACTTGAGTGTGATTAAATAAAACAATAAAAGGAATATGCACATAATTATGTTTACAGTTCAGTACCTTGCTGTAAAACAAATATAAAACTTCTCTACGAACTCAAAATGGAAATGTATTTTTAGTGTAGTTCTCATGCAACATTCTTGTAAATCATATCCAGCACTCAACAAGACCTGAAAGGTTTTCCAAAGTTAAAAGCATAGATGTTGTGGTCTTGCCTGGTGACCGTAGCCACAGAAAGATGTATTTCAGAAATCTACCCTGTCATCTGATATATCTATATAGGTAATGTGTTTAGGCATAAATGTACTACCTGATATATAATGTGTGTGTGTGTGTGTGTGTGTGTGTGTGTGTGTGTGTGTGTGTGTGTACCATTAACATTAATACAGCATGAGAAAATCTCCATGGATTTTCAAAGGCATAAGCGTTGTTCCCTTTTTCCATTGTGATCTCAAATAAAGAATCCAAACATCTGAGAGCAATTGAAGTGTCTTGTGAAATCCATTCTTCCCACCAAGAATTGATTTATTATGTGAATTACAAATCTAAATGTTTTTTTTATATAAAGAGGGCGTCCTTTTGTGCTTTTATTAAAAATCATGAGGTAGGGTGGAATTACTTTTTAAGGATTTCAGACTGTGCTGTAGATCATATGTTTTTTTGTGTTTCCTTAAGCATGATGTTATTACAGTTGTAGTCTAGTTTAAACAATTTACATCGATGGTTGCAAGAAAATCATTACATGAGCAAAAAGTTTCTTTCTGTAAGGGACAATGCCTAATGTGGTATTATTATAAATTTCAGGGACATGCAGGGGGCTCCATGTGACTATTTTTTAATCAGTCTAATATTGTGATAATTAGAATTAGTACTTTTTCCGGGACACCGCACTAATGCAGTTGTCTAAAGCAATTTCCACTGCAATTCGAAACCTTTTTGTTCAACGTCACATTTCATTAATAATCTAGCTATTCTTAAACAGAATATGTCTACATTTTAAATAAAATAGGCCTAAGCAAGTGAGAGTGTGCAGAAAGAAACTTAGTTTACTTGATAATATAAATACTCCTGGGGAAGCACAACAGATGAAAAATAATAATCATAATTTTCTAGTTGTGATGATTTTGTCTGCAAAATCTAAATGCTGTCCAAGAACATAGATTGAGTACCCTGATTGTGTTTGAACAAGAATATTTTTCACTCACATAAAAAAAATATTTCGCTTGCTGATGATGGTAAAACATTACATGGGACTGCTGAGTAATATTCCTCCAGTAACTTTTTCACCTTAAGACAGAAATATTTCTTATTAAACAGTAATTTGTTTGAAGATCAGAAAACGTTCGCTTCATCCATTGACTTATTATTCAACTCTCTCTGGTCTAATCCATTCAAACGGTTCTTCTTGCGAATCGGCTCGATTGATTCCTTTAAACGAACCGCTTCAAGCGAACGAGTCGTTCACGCATGAACTCTGCTCTCGCGATATAAACTTTCCCGGTTACCTGAGGAAACGAGAGTTTGATTCAAAGTGTTGGCGTACCCATTTGAATGAACGAAAATAGCCAAAACTCATCCTAATAACAGAAGGTAGAGTAATGCCAACCATTTACCTTTATTTCTGTGGACTTTAGCCATGAAAAATACGTTTATTTGTCTATGTTATGGAATTATTTACCCGTTGTCCGTTAGCCGTGGAAGTGTATGCTGCGTGTTAGTCAGCTAGCAACAACAACAAACCATCTTATTTCTGTCACAGTTTAGCTATGGTTTTGTTTATACGCTTTCTTTTGGTTTACGTGTGGAATTGTGAGAAAATAAAGTGAATTTAAATAAGAAGATAGCCTATTTTCGCGGTGTTCTCTAGTTTCGTCCTCCTCCGCGGTGGGATGTTTAGAAACCAGTTTACGCCGCAATAACATAGTTACCGCAGTTATTAAAATTGTAAAATGCGAAATCCGTAAAACCTTTCTGCCATCGTGTTAAATATCTGTTAACGTTATTTATGACAAAAGAAGCTAATACCAAGTTAACACAGTTGTTCGGTGCTAGCACGGAAAGTAAGTGTAATGATTTGGTAACGTTAGAACTTGACGTTAAATTACTAACGTTAATATTTGTCATATTTATTTGTAAAGAATACATTAATTTAAGAAGCTTGGTTGAGAGTGAAGATAAGCAAGCAGCTGTTCATGTTCTGGGTGGCTTGTGTGTAAGCATGACAAATAAATAATTAGAATAATTTAAGTAAATAATAGTTTTCTGCTAAAGCTTGGGCCATTGAAAAAGTTTCAGTTTTTGTATATAATGTGGCAAATTATTCTGTGTTAGGGGAAGAAAAACATGTTATATTTTTCCTTAACATATTTATTATATTTGCATATGTGTAACTTTTTTTTTTTGTGTATTACAAAGTAATATTTATATACGTGCAGACATAAAGCTGCATGTGTATAAATAGAAATAACGATCAGAAATTTGTGAATTGCTTAGTGCCTGTTTCAAACATCTAAATTTGAGGATTCTGACTGTCCTTTCTGATTCATACTTTAGGTTATTTTTATATTTTTGTTAGAAATGGCATCACCACAAACGCTTCAGCCTGTCCTGAAGATGAAGGTCGACGAGCTTTTCCTCTTTTGGTTGAGTGAGCCGAGTACTCAGGCAATGTTAAAAGACTACCTCAACAAAATCAAGAATGGAGAAGAAATAGAGCTAATCCATGCTGATTTCAAGGGCACAAGCACTTTGGTATTAACAGAAAACAACAACAACAACATTGCCTCAAAGATTAATGCGACAGAGAGATTGACTACGGCCCTTGGTGCCCCGTGCAGCCCTCCTTCAGCCACCCTGCCATCTGCGAGTGGCAGCAATAACAGAGCGGGAGTGAATGCAAGGGCCTTGCGACGTTCTGTCAGCACTAAGAAGGTAAAGCATCCGTGCTCAGCACTCTCTTTGCAATGCAGTATGACCCCAGTTCTGTCATCTTGCAGACTTTTATATCCAGACCTGATTATCAAAGATTGATGCTTGCTTTTCACCTATGATTCTAAGTTTTAAAATGTGGGAGCGCAATCAAAATTGATCAAATACATTTATGGCATTCCATATACAAGACTTTTACAAGCAAAATGAAGTACAAAGAATATAATTTTTAAACATTTCTGCCTCAAACTGTATTTAATAATTATGTTTGTCTCATATATGTAGAACATGTAATGGATGGAACCACATTTTGACTTTGAGCATGCAGCACTCACATTTATTTAATGAAATTAAAGCCTTTTAATGCTTATTAATTCAATTAGGCTGTATTGCGATACCTATTTTTCCATGCCCAAATTTAAGAACTCTTAAAATAAGAAATGTATTATGTCATTTCAAACACTTAAGACTTTTTACAATCTTAAATTGAATAAGTGATACTTCTCCAATGTTTACGATCTGCAGTTGTTGTTTTTTTGTCATACACCTGTTCCTAAATACATTTTACATTTTGCACACAATCTATTTTGAGTTGCAAATGCATGCAAAAGCTGTAGAGCCCTGATTAGTCTAAGAAATGTGTTATGTTAACTTTCATATAAGGCAATCTCAAATCCATTTATCCCTCATATCACATTAAAACACAAACCAGTTATTATTATTTTTCCACTAGTTAATATTTAATGTGGTAAAAGGCATTTGCCAAATATATTTCTACATGTTAACATAGAAACCGCTCATTTTAAAGTGTTTTTTTAAAAGTGTTTGATAGGAAATTTCAATGAATGGTTCTCATCAGTGATGGTCCTACACATGTTTAACGGCCATTTTGCCACTAAGAGAGGGTTAAACTACTTTTTTCCCAGTTTAGCCACAAGAGGATGCTGAATGGCTTTTGCAGCTCCTGGTCAGTGCATGTAGGGCTCCTGCTCTGGTCAGATGAGCTTTGTGAACCCTGCATGTCTTGTGTAAAGAAATCCTGTTCATGTGTGGCCAGAGGTGGGCCAATCTCTATGCTGTCAATCCCTGGAATGGTAATGACTCTGTCATCATGAGCTGTCCAGCAATGATGGTGGACTTTGCTGCTGAGGTTTCAGAGCCTATAAATTGGATTATGCAGGGATATCTGCAATTAAAGCAGTGCCTCATGATACTTCCTGCTGTCAGTATCAGATCAATGTATCATTAAATTCACACATATCTTATTGGCCCAATAAGAGCAAGCTGATATCAAGAAGGCTTATTCATAAGTAACGTTGATGCACCCATGGAAATGAAAAAGATTATGAGATAAAATTAGCTTTTGATGTGAAACATAAGAAGTCCCTGTAATTCGGACACAACAGAGGACATCTATGTCGTTGAAAAGTCTTATTTCAGTCACATACGAAATTTGTTCAAAGCTTGACAAAAGATAATATAGCAAAATGTGAGAAGCAGAAACTGCAAACTTAGATTTTCTTTAAAGATGACAAATAAAGTAGCATTTTGAGGAAAGACATCTGTTTGCAGTGACAGTAAATCATGAGTAGGGACATTATCTGAGCTTGTGATACTTTATTTTGAAGTGCTAAGCAGATGTGTCTAGGCTTTGATTTCTATGTCCAGTTATTCAAAAAAGCTTTGGTGATCCTACTTGTGATGGAACAACTGTTGGCTATTTTATATTTTTTGGCATGATACAATCAACATGTGCCCACAACTTGTCACAATGTATTACAGAGATTTTGATCCCATATGTTCTATTTTAAGAGGCGAAAGGAATTCCAGAATACAAATACATTCTTCAAAGTATTAGTTAAAAATTCAATTAACGTCATGCTGATGCTCGTCGGAACAACTGTTCCAACTCTGACACAGGACACCGGTAAAGATAGCCTTGTTCCACTGTGCAGGAATTAACTACCGGGAATTTGGCTTTCACTTCATAGGCAGTTACATATTTGTCCATGGTGTAATACAGTATGCATAAATTCAGTCAGATGCTGTTAATGGTCAGAATAATTGGGTGTCCATCATCCCTGACTCCCGGTTGCAAGGTTAGAGGTCATTAAGGCATGTTGCATGGAAAAATATAAGCTAATTAAAGAAATAACTTGTGTTATGTACATTTAATATCACAAATTAATGTGTGATTATTTTTTCATGAATTACAATTTTCTTGCTTTTCTTTCATTTCTAAGTTTTAATATTCAACATTTAATATACATAAAAAATGGGAACACTAAAGAGTCAGTTTAGTAAAAGTAAAAACACAAAATGCTTTCTTAATGTACCATCCCTACAATTTAGTATCTTCCCTTTAAAGTATGGGTAATTAAAATGATCCATTTTGTCAGAAGCGTTAGTTGTAATAAACTTGTATATTAGAAATCAAGAGTATTTTGTGCTCCTCTGAAGCAAAGTTTTGCCTCGTTTTGGTTCCTCCCCTTTTATTGTTCATGCAGTTTCAAGGGGATTTTGACTTGTAGCTTTTATTTGAAAGTTTGTTTTGACTTTTGATAGGAGTTTATAACTCTTACAGCCTCCTATCGGATCAGTTATCAGATAGTGTTTATATTTTTCTCCCCTCCAGCACTTGAATTGGAGCATGTTTGTTAGTGCTCCTCACTTTTGCCTTGCTGGTCATCCTCTCTTCAACCACTTGGCCTTACTGACTGGGCACGGAGCTTTGTTTGGAAATTGGCACTGTCTGCACGGACAGCTGCCACCTCTTGTTCAGGCAGATCTTTTTCTCGTTCTGTTAGTACCAGCTTACTCTGACAGTGGAGAGTTGTTTTACGTATAGCACAAACACTGAGCCAAATAGAGGGGAAAGTGCTGGTAAGAGAACTTTCCAATTGACCCAGATGAGATGACAAACCAAAATATTGACATGTTCACCAGCAAGTTTACTTTGGCGCTTTTGTTGTTTTTTACTGTTTATTAATGGACTTATGAGCAAGGACTTCAAAAGCAGTTAGTTAGAAAATTGGGATTATCACATGTGTGCAGTATCCTGTCATTGGACAACAACAGGAACTGTTTTTACAGGAATGAGTGGAAGAATGTGGACTTGATGATCTGACATCTAAAAATACTTATTTAAGCCGGGCAGGGCTTTATTTTTGCACCACTTTGTTTGTTAGATGCTCTGGCTCCAAGCCTTCGGTGCATATTCACTCACTTTTATGGCAGATCAGTTGTCACTACAGTCTGCTTTTATTAATCCAATTAGTTTTCAAAGCAATAATGGGCATAATAAAGGGCTTTCAGATGCACAACACCCAGCCTCAGAGGTTGAGTTTCTTTGGATCAACATACTTCTAGAGAATTGATGTAATTGCAGTCAGTCTGGGAACGGATGTTTGTTAAAGGACTGAAGATACATTTGTTTTTAGGGGTTGCCTAAACAGAGCATGTTGGGTCTTTTAATAGTCCTCAACTGCTTCAGCCATCATTCTTTGAATTCAATACTTCTACGCTGTGCTACTAAGACTTGTCATCTATAATAAGCCACGGAATGGCTGGAAGCTATTGCCTTGGAAAGCAAAATAAACAACACATAGGCAGTAATACATGTGTAGGTTTTTTGGGTTTCTTTACCTTTCAAGGAGGGCCTATTCTGGCTTTGTGCATTATAAATTAAGTTAACCATGGGCATATAGATGGTTAAAAGATTCATTAATTTATTCAACCATTGAATATTGCTTTGCAATAAACAGAAATTTAGAGCGCATGTATGACAAGTTATGCCATGAAGATGCTATAACATGTAAACTGGTGTCTTCCCCTTAATGTTAATTGAGTTCTGTGTGGGACTGGTGCAAATTCGTTAATAGAAATTAAACTACATTAAAACTCAGAAATAGTGTTTTTTTTCCTGGAAACAACTATCTTTGTTGGTAGCATACATGTTAGGGATGTGCATCTCCATTACTGAGCCCTGATGCAATATGCATCTCAATGCATAGCCAACAATAACGATACATTCAAAATATATGAAGCAGCTAATAATGCGATACGATTCACCCCTATTACGATGCAGTGCAATCCAATTTTCATTCGATCGATTCAACACAATGCGGTTCAAAGCAATGCAATTGGGAAAAAATATAATGCTATGCAATTCAATATGGTACAAAATGAATGGATTGCTTTTATTTCTGATTCAGACAGCCTTGTTAATCTCGTTACACGTTTACCACAGTAAGAGATGCGAAAACAGTGATTAAAAGTGAACAACAATAAAGTAAACCTGCGAATCTAGAGGGCGAGAGAGAGAGGATTTGGGAAAATAAACAAATATTACATTCGTGACCATTCGGAAAAACAGAACACAAAGCCGCATGTGGCTTGATTTAAATGTATGCGCTCGGCATGAATCAAAAAGCATGGTCGAGATGTAACATTTGCCTGCTAACCAATTATTTATCTTATTAACAAAGCTTTGTACCTCACTTGTGTCATAATACTCACATTAAAATGTTTCAAATGGCTAACAATGTGTTTTGCTGTAGCAATGCCGGTGGTTCTGGAAGCGGATCACTGACCGCACGTCACAGCCCCACGCGCCGTACTTGTGTTTGGGATCATTTTATTTTAAATCCCGATAATGTCAATTGCAAACATTGCTATGATGTTTAAAAAAAAAAACGAGCACCATGAAACCATTTAAAAAGGCGCATTCAGCGGTCTCCGTGGCAGGATATGAAACAGAACACAAAATGATCCCATGCGTAACTACGGCGAGCTCTTTTCCTTTTATCAAATGATTGTAATCGCATCCATTCATTTTACCTTCCTGCCACTAGCCTTTTATTTAGACTAAAACCCTTTTCATTCGGGTGAGGAAGCTGGCGTTTTGAGTGGCATTTGCACATCCTGTCATGCCGGTGACTATATGCCACTGCAATAGACGGATTTTGCAGTATTTAAGGTTAAAGATTAATTGATTAATTGATCGTTAATTTAAACGAAGATCGATTATGGAAATGATTGAAAATTGACATCCCTAATTGCTATATATACAAATTATCTTGCAAATTCTATCTCACCAGAGTCACCAGTTGTTTTTATGTCAAACATTTGTCTATTATGCATTTTTGCTATTCGCAATTCAGAAGCAAGATTGCGCTCATGCAGAGGAGCTTCAGCACGCGCAACATGAAAGCCCTGTTTCATGAATCCTTCATTCGGGAGATTCCAACAGTGAATCAAGTCTATATGAAGTGAGACACTGACTCCTTCGTTTATTTTTTTTAATTTAATTTTGTTCAAATATATATATATATTTTTTTGACTCAAGCAATGAACATTTTGTCAGAACCACTAGTAAATTACATTATTTTGTGAGAGAATCGTGATCTCCAATTTATATAAAAAAATTATTCTCAATTTGTCCAGAATCGTGCAGCTCTAGTTTACATGTTGTTTATTAGCCTACTGCATATAATTCATTAAAAAATAAGTTTTATTTCATAAAGTATAAGTGAATTTCAAAATGCACCTACATTTTTTGTATTTTGTGTTTTTCAGTTGAATGAAAGACTATTTTTCCCTATATATTTCATCATTGAGGATCTTTAAAAAATTAAAAATCTCGTCTCGTTCTCGTGAACCTGGTCTCGTGTCTCGTCTCGTGGGATAAGTGTCTCGTCACACCACTATGAGTTAATGGTCATCAGATTGCGTAAATCAGTGGGAAATGAATAGAAATGATGATTCGGTGTAAGGAAACATTAAGTGAACATGTATACAAATATAAAAACCCTGGCAAAGCTGTATTATCAGTGAATGTGAGCAGAGCGCAGCGGGGAGCAGATCAGTGGAGATTTGTCCAGCGTTGCACAGATCAGCTGTACCACAGCATGTCACAGCACAGCAGCGCTACTGCAATCAGGAACACGTATACTAACGTTACATAGACATTTCTTGTGAGCGCGTTATTTGAGCAGACTTAGCTTTCCGGTGAGCATGAGTGGTAACTGAGCAGAATGATAGAGTGGAATATAGGTTGTTTGCAAACACATGATTCTGATGACGCGCGAAATGCAGCTGGAGGGCAGGAAGTTATTTTTTCTCCATAGGAATCAGTAACAGAAACTCAAGAGATGCCTGTGCTTTGCGCTGTTTATGAATGCTCAAATCGGAGCTTTCATCGTGTACGAAAATGTATTGTTCGTAAGGGGAAAAGTCAAGAAATTGACTGAAAAACGCAGGAAAACGTGGCTTGTAAACGTACATCTACGGTCGATAGGAGCCGGAGTCGCACAGCAATGACGTCATGTGCAAACAACCTATTGAACGAAGCGTCACGCGGTTAGCAGGCAGAGGGGGACATCACAGGTTTATCCGTTGTGCCAGTGGAATGGCAATCTGGTTGCAGGACGAGGCAGCGTCACGTGTTGCTTGCAGACGCGCCTGTATATTAATCGGCCTAATTTGCAGCACAATCGGCCAATGCCGATTAGTTAAATAATACCAAAAATGGTCAATCGGTCGACCTCTAGGTGAAATCATGCAGTTTTTGGCTCAATAGGTAGCCTAGACACTGCATTACACATGTTATACAGTGAATATCGTATTGAGATGTTTTAATTCCCTTATGTAGTGACTCCAATTCAGAAAAGGCCCATGCTTAGTGGTCTGAGCTCTGCACTATTCATCTAATATCCTGCACGTCTCAGATGCAAAGTGCATTCAACTGTAATCATATCAAATAAAAAAAAAATTTACTTGAGGGAAACCGAAGGATTCGGTTTAAATTTGAGGAATCTGTTTTTTAGTAGCTGATAATCTTTAGTTTTCTTTTGTAGATTTGAAGTATACTAATCTATCAGAATGTTGCATCCTATTGCAGTTAATCTGTGTTGTACTTAGTAGCTGCTGTATCTCCTGCATACAGATACACAGGGTTCCAAGTGAGCAGGTTTGTCTTTACATAACCTCTGTGAGAGCAGTGGAATGCACACTGAAAAGGGCAGATCCACACCCCCTCTGACTGTCAACCCCCCCCCTCCACCGCTTTCACACAAACACCCTCGTCCTATCTCCCCAGTGACTTTGCAGGACAGAACTGTATGACCTCTGCCCGCCACTATTGGATGTATGGAGCAACAGGCAGGGCTGTGATTCAGGCTACTGCACGGCTGAAGCAAGCAGCTGCTGTTCACCATTAAGAGAGCTGGTGCTCTGATAAAGACAGGCGGAGGAGTGTCCTGTGGTGGAACAGTCACTTAGCGAGATTATCCTGACCCCGGAGTGCGTACTGTCTGACACACTGGCTCCATTAGCTGACAGCAGTATGAGAATGAAGGAGATCTCTTTACGGCAGGACCCTGACCTGAGGAAGGAGCTGGCACTGCTGGCACGGGGTTGCGACTTTGTGCTACCGTCTCGCTTTAAGAAGAGGCTAAAAGCCTTCCAGCAAGGACAGGCAGGTTGTCTTATATGTTCTGTGTGAAACCATCAGACTGATCTTGTTTGCTTAATGCTATTGCTATCAGTCTCAGTGGGGAAGTGATGTGATGTGTGGTTATAGCTGTGCCATTGTAGTTTTTTAAAATAACTGAGCAGCTAGAGGATTATTGGTGGTTTTAGGAGCATCCAAATGTTTATGATTGAGCAGTCGGCTCGGTCTGTCCTGTGCTGGAGTTGATGATGGTCATTCCCTTTTATAGACATGGCTGAGACTGACTGGGGAAGGCAAGATTAAACGCATTCATCTCACAGTGGCTTAGACTGAGCAGAATCCCCTGCATGCCACATCAGAGAAAGATTTTCCAAATGCATTAGGCTTTCAAAATTCCATGCAGGCTCCTAAAAGTTAGTGAATTTGAAAGCAAAAGCTTTTTGTGCTGTTATTGATGAGTAGCAGTGAACTACTACGAGACATATGTTATGGATGTCTCTAGAATGAGATTACGATATTGATATTTTTTTTATAACCAATACCGATTTATTTGTATGTTTATGTACCTGATAACCGATATGCAGAACCGATATTTATTTACTGTTATAAAGTAAATAAATAACTGAGTGAAGTAAGTCCATTCTTCACTTTGGTTTTTCCTCCTTTCAGTCATCTTAACAACAACAAAAAAATGTTGAGATAATATTTTCATGTAAAATTTTATCTTAAAATTACAACAATAAAAACATTTTATTTATAAAAAGCATCATCAGCAACACACAATTAACAAAAAGCAAAATAATGTCTAATGTTTTTAAATGGAGAAAATAAAGGACAGAAGTCATTTCAACTTCATTTTAAACTACAGTTTTAGTAGATTTATAAGCTGTTTAATAGACTAAAGAGTGGAGAATAATTCACTGAATAATATTCTCTGGAATATTGAAATAAGCTATAACAAACAAAACATTGTATTTTATTGCATTTCTTAACTGGCACGTTTTATCAGAATTATTCAAATGTTTTTTGTCAATCTAAATTATGAAAACTGCTGACAGCGCGGTTTATCTATGCATTTACACAGAACTATACTCAAACTGTGATCACTTGTGGAGAAAATAAAAAATTTCCATAGAGATGTTTATTGGCGAAATAATGGTTCTATAGTAAATGTTAATATAATTTAGCGTGTTTCAAACAAGTCAATCTTGTTAAAAGTTACATGCTGTGGTCTTGCTGGAGCTTCTCCTGAGTGAACAGTGCCCACTGCTCCAGGTGTGTGTGTGTGTGTGTGTGTGTGTGTGTGTGTGTGTGTGCACTTGGATGGGTCAAATACAGAGAACACATTTCACTGCTGGTTATACTCTGTATTAGAGCTGGGCGGTATGACCAAAAATGTATATCACGGTATTTTTCTAAATTATACCGGTTTCACGGTATATGACGGTATTTATTTTTTTCATGCATGACCGGGTGTTAACCACATTTTCTACTGACTGAGGAAAAACTGCAGTAGATTGACTTAGAATGCCATATTTTAGTGTCATGATGAGTGAATATTGTAGAAAAATTCCACACTAAATACAGGGGTTAAAGCAAAAAGAAATGTGTTGACTGAAAATATTTCCTCGGCCAAACCCCATTCCACAGCCATACGGCTACAGTCACACACACAGTTTAAGAGCCGTGTTTTCTTCTTGTAATAAGGAGTGCTTGTCCTCCTAATTAAAAGCATTTAGGAGTACCTTCTGATCAATAAAAACAAATTCTGATAAAAAAATTAGCCTTCCGAATACGAGGTGACGTTTGACTCCTTAAAGTGACTTACAGGGTTATTTTATTTTTACCGTTGCAATGGCATAATTTTCATCTACTTCAAATTCAAACATTTATTTTTATAAGCTTTTTACAATTTATATTTAAAACAATCTAATAAGTACACTACTACAAATAAGTTACTAATCATGAAATTAGTATTAATAAATAATTTGTTTAATTTGGCACAGAAGAACACAAAAGTGGCTTGTACGTACATTTTCAGACGTTTAATGAGTCTCAGGAGTGGCATGAGTTCAATTCATAGATTAATGTGGACATTAATGTTTTACATATACATTTGCTTTTAGTGATGCACAACGGCTCAGCTGTTACTTTATTTTGAACTATTTTCGTTGATGAAATAGAACAAAATCATGCAGTACTTGTTTATTGATCTTTTGTATTAAATCAATATATCACATTTGCAAACTCCCCTTATAATTATTAAAAGCTGTCTCCTGATCGCGATCTGTGGGCGCACAGAAATTAAGAGGGCATGAGTGAGCTCAAGAATCAAAAGCACGTGCAAATGTGATGCATTCTGTCGGAACCTGTGGGAATGAGTATAATTATTATTAATAGCCGCAATCCTGCTCGGTGTTCTCTGCTAAGAACCCGACTGAATGATGCGAGTGGCGTTACTATGTTGTTTGCCGAGGCGGGGATGATTTTTGGTGTTCCGCAGAACAACAACAGTGTGCTACTTAGGTTCCTACATGTTTCTTTCCCCTCAGTAATCCCGATAACGTTTAAATGGTGAACACGGAGCAGTTTTCCGTGGCGGGAATGTAAAACCGGAGTGGATCCAGAGCGGAGTGATTACAGAACGCTTAGAGTGGAGAGGAGCGTGCTTTAATCCACTCAGGCTTTGATCACACCCCCTCAACAGACTGAATACGCCTCGTCTTTCCTTCATTTAAGACCTATTCAAGCTAAAATCAAGACATGTATAGCACTATTTGAGAAGGCGGGAACCCTGCAATTGACAGGAATCCGTCGAATCGACGGAGAACTTTAGTTTGTGAGAGCCGCGGGAGCTGATGCAGCGGACGGTGGATATTTGTGGCGGTCGATGTGGATATCGTGGATGACTTCTTCTCTCTCATCACATTCTACTAGTGCTTCAGTTTCGGAACTTTCACGCTTAGTAACACATACAGCTGTATCCTCGCCAAAATGCAATAGTGAAAAGAGACCCCTCTCTAACAGTGTCGCGTTTCAAACGTTATTTAAATGACACCGGTATTGCGGTATTTTAAAAATTCATATCGTAAGAAAAATAAACACCGGTATTCGGTATGAACCAGTATACCGCCCAGCACTACTCTGTATAATTGTGTATGTGACAAATAGGGCTGTGACGGTATTGGATTTTTCCTTACCGCGGTGATGCAGCAACAAATATCGCGGTTTGGCGGTTAATCGCACGACCCCCCCCCCCCAGTAAAAAAATTGACATGGTCGCACTTGTGCAAGTGCCTGGTCTGCTGCTCCAAAGCGTCTGCGCTGCAGAGCCACAGCACATTGTAGCAGGAGTCAGATTTCACTGATCACATGAAGAGATGTACTTTCAGAGCGGCGCTTGGTGGGTAGAGCTACACTCACTGCATCAGCACGAGCACGGTGCACGCAGCAGACTGAGCAACGGGAGGATTTGGTGTTTTCAAACTAGCAAAAGACTGCTTCTTAAACCAGAGAAGGTGACACAAATATACTGATGAAAAGAACGGGTTGAATGTTGAACACTTTCGTTACCATATAGCTATAAACTAGATTAATCAATGCATGCTGATTAACTTTTATCATAATGTTGTATCAAAAAGAGAAAGTTGCGACCAGTGGGAAGAATGAGTAGAGCCCTGAATGACTTGATCAAGAACGCATGCAGCTTGTAAATGAACATGGAAATGAATAATAATAAAGTCGTCGTCTTTATTCTTAAAACAGCAAATTAAATTAACAATAATATCAAAATAATATTAATCTCTATAACTTTTTTTTATATATTCTGAGTTTAATAGGAATTATGGAACAGTCTTTGTCATCGTTCGTAACCCATTCTTTGTACAACTAATTATTAAAAGAATAACAACCTGAGCAAGCTGCAGAAACAACAAGCGAGCTTAACATGCCCCGTGTTTTGTTCTGGTGATTTGTGCTAAACTTCGATTCATATTTCTTTAGACATTGTTTTTCGGGTAAGACTCCGTGGATATGAACGCACTTGTCCAAACACAACTTGTTGAAAACTGTGTTTGTTGAAACGGATAGGTTGTAACAGCAAATTAGGATGTAATTAATATTATTTGACTATTCGTTAGGCTACATTTACAATAACAACCTTTTTAAAGTGCAAAATAAAAGAGGCTTTTTCTTCCTGACCCGACCGTCCCCGTGAAATATATCTCGTTTCCAGAATCTCACAATTACATTTCCTCTACTGAAAGAGAGAGAGAGAGATAACAAATACAAATGTAGTCTGCACAAAATTGATTTTATTGTAGGCTATTTATTTTATTCGTCTTGTCCAGAATCAAATTAGTTTTACATTTTGTTGTCAACGTAATAATGTGTCGCAAGAGAAAAAATAATAATAATGTATGCCAGTTTGTACAAAATGTAAAAATAGCATGTTTGTTATTTTTATTCGTCTTGTCAAAATACTAAATTTGTTTAACCTTTGCTAACATCACGGAAAAGTGTCGCAGAAAAAAAAAGACATCTGTCATTTAAAATTATATGTAAAATATGAACAAAACCGTTGGCTTACATTGCAAAATTAAATCTCTTTTTCATGAAACCAAACAATTTAACTTCCCTGAGAAGAATGTCTCGAGTCAGACTTGCCTGTCATGGGTTTCTTCGCAGTAAACTGACCATTTTCAGCATCCACACTGTGCTTCATCCTTATTCTGCTCTGTCACTCATCGACAGGGCTCTGGGCAAAACCCTGCCGTGCCGCCCCCACTTCACTCAAATACGATTTTAAAGATGCATGTGAAAGATTGGATAATTTGTTTATTAACAACTACATTAAAATAAAAGCAAGCACGGGCATGTGCTATTAGCAGTCAGGGCTTAATCTGAACAAACCCGGTCAGGATCGTCACCTCCGAACTCCAATCATCTCATCTGACGGATCCTCTTCCTCCAGAGAAATACGTTTGTGTCAGGGTTATATAGTTTTGCATTTTTAAATTGGTTTTTATTTTAATATTGCTTTCAATTTTTTTTTAGCTAAAATGTAAGTTTCATTTTTTATTTTATTTTTTATTTTGTGAAGTTTTCTACCCTATACAGGTTAGTTTCGGTTTTAATTTGAGTTTTAGTAATTCAAGTTTAGAAGAATTAACAGAACACTTCCAGAGCACAGACCAAAGACATTTTAATTTAAACGTATTGACGCAAACCACTAGCGACACTAAATTAAAGCATGCTGATTAGAAAATTATTAATTTTATTATTTTGTATAGTCACTATTGGTTTCGTTTTGTTTGAGCTTGTCATTGTTTTTTATTATTCTTTCTTTCTTGTCTTAATGCCTTTATTTTTGTCAAATACAGTTCTTAATACAAAATATTTCCGTTTAACCATGTATACAACATTTCTTATTTTTAAATTCGTTTAACAAGCATTTTAGAAGTAAAAATGAAACTTTCATAGTCGCAAAAAAAACCAGATGCGGCTCGTTTAGGTGACTTGGTTTGTTTTGCATAAAATAAAATAGTTTACTGATTACATGAAACAAACCTATATTTGACAAAAATAAAGTAAGTGGCACTGAGAACTAATTTCACCCGAAGAGAAGGCAAAATATCTGCGTGCACTCAAAGCAAACGCAGACTCTGGACTGTCATATAGGATATGGGTTACACAAAAACTACCCAAACATTACAAAAAAATGTTTAATAAAATAACCGTGATTTTTAGAGTATATGCACACAATAAAAGCAACTAATGCAAGCTGGTTATCACTTAAGTGGGTCAACCGAGTGATTGCGCAAATGATCCGTTACCTCTCCATCCTCTGATGCCGGATCGATCACCCCGCTTTATTACACCAATTAAACACTGTATATGATAAACTCTAAATATTGAGTATTCCACTTGGCTAAAACACAGCAAAACACGGTTTTGGGTGTACATAAGCCTATTTAATAGATAATATTACACTTGTGTTATCTCCCCTGTGCTTTCTCTCTCACACACATACATTAGGCTATAATCTTACCTTTCAGAAGCGCGTGTCTGGCTTTAAAACTCATCAGACAGCACCAGCAGCAAAAGGAATTCATGTCTGGATAGTTTTATTCGATTTGATGACATTTATGAATGAACAGTATAATGTTTTGCATGTAGAGTAGCCTATTGATGACGCTCAGTTGGGGCGGCGCTGAGCGGCATTACTATGAAGCAAAGTTAATTTAGATGTAGAATAACTAAGCGGTGATAACGAATGCCCAAAAGATAAACTACAAATATCTGTCCCTTTGCCCCCCTGACTGTGTTGCTGCCGAGGCGACTGCCTTGTTCGCCTATATGCACATGCAGATCGCCTGTTCTGTCAGGGTGCGGTTATGCACATGCTGCCCACTGTGCGCAATAAAACACATGACGAGAAGCACTGGTGCGTGCAGCGTGAGCGTGAGAAGAGGGAGTAAAAACACACAGATATGCTGTTCTGAAAGGATGTCGGGAACGGGATATTGTTAGACCGCCCACTCTCGTTCAAATCACACCAGAGTTACCGACCGTTACTGTGTTTTATTCCCGCGTTGCAAGAAATTTGGTCATATCCCGCGAAAAACAGTGCGGTGATGACGGTGATGACCTCAACACCGCGGTCGCATCTCATTACCGCGGTGAAGCGGTAATGCGGTTATCGTCACAGCCCTAGTGACAAATAAAAAGAATTATGGTAGATTATGGTAAAATGCTTAAATATCAGGACAAATATCGGTAAACCGATATATCGGTCGATCTCTAGTCTTATTGCTGCATAAAATACAGCTGCACAGTTAATGACAATTGAATTATCAGTATGGCCTTATATTTAGGGCTGTGACGGTGGCAGATTTTTACCACCGCGGTGGTAATGGACCAACTACCGCCGGTGGCGCGGTGTTGTGAGATAGATATAGATATAGATATAGATATAGATAGATATAGATATAGATATAGATATATATATATAATTCTGAAACTTAAAAATAAATAAATGAGGCTCAATCAGCTATTAACAAACATACGTGTTTATTTTAGCACTTACGTCAGTGAACACTCAGCCTGCAAAACACTAAAATAAATATCAAATAAATAATACAGTTAAATAGGAAAGTAGCCTTAAATGAGAAAGTTAAATACACCCGGTCTACCTCACGCGAGCAGCACGGCGAGAACCCATTATAACCAGTGATGCTGTCTACACCAGATGCGCGATACAACACGACAAATCGGTCGCAGTAAACTGTCTCGTCCTATTTATGACAAACTGAAACAAAGTTAAAATGTCCTGTGGACAAACTCAACCTGTTGTGTTGCGACGCGGCGTCCGGTTTAGACTAGAGGTCTGCTACCCGACCCGAACCTGCGGGTCCAGAAATACTGTCGGGTTTAATGTTTAATGGATAGCTTCGGGCTCGGGTCGGGTTCGGGTTTGTAGCTAAACCCAAACTATATGCAGAGGCTTCGCTGCTTTCATAGAGGCACGCACACACATATCAGAGATCGCGCACAAACAGCACGGAAGCTTTTATTAGTAAAATAGCTTCGACAGGCTACTGACTCGCAAGTCACAACATTATATTTATCTGCAATGAGGCGGCAAAATCGCTGTTTTTGAAGTAACTAAGCCTCATTGCTTGTAGAGAGAGACGCGCAGACGCAGGTTCACATGCACGCGCAACTTTCCTCGGTCTCTCGCTCGCTCGGTCTCTCTCTCTCTCTCTCTCTCTCTCGCTCGCTCGGTCTCTCTCTCTCTCTCAAATAAATTGATTCATTCAAATAAATACAATCTTAAGATCTTATGTCTGATTTAAAGTAGACAGAATGCTAACGAGCCTTAACTGACAAAAAATGACCATAATTTGCACGGTCATCATCTTGTCCATACAAAATTCATAAACTCGGCAGAATGTATGTGACCGCTGCACCTGATGTTCACAAACTTTAATAACTGGTAAATGTTTGAAATGGCAGAGCCTTGATTAATCCGTTTCTTTGCATGCAATCGTGAAATGCAACCTTTTTCCTTTTTTTTTTTAGTTAATCGTTGTGGGGGGGGGGATTTCGGGTCGGGTTCGGGCTCTAAATTTAACTGTGCTGGTCGGGTCGGGTCAGACGATCTCGGGTACGGGCCGGGTTCGGGCTCAGTTTTGAGCCCGTGCAGACCTCTATTCTGACCCCTGCCAGATTATTACCCCCCTAGTATTGGTAGGTTTAGGGTTAGGTGTGGGGTTAGGGTTAGGCAATCAGATAGCGATTTCAACGAGAGTGGTAATAATTTGGCAGGGGGTCGAAAACGGGAACAACACCAGCTCTGTGATTGGCACTAAATCTCCCTCACCTGCTTTCAGATGGAGCCGTAGTTCACTGACAAGCTACGTGATATCGCGTTCATAATCACAGATTAATCTCATTTGATTATGAACGCAAAATTGCCTAGCTTGTCAGTGAACTACGGCTCTGTATTAACTGCCGCTCCATCTGAAAGCAGGTGATGGAGATTTACCGCCAATCACGGAACCGGCTTTACTGAAGAGATGCTCATGACAATCGCATTCGATTAATTGCACAGCCCTAGTAGTTGAAAATAATTTAATAATATTAATTAAATTTTTGTAATGTTTGTTTTTTACAAACATTACAAGTTACTGAAGTTTTTTTTTATCCCGGTTGGAGAAAATAATTGTGAAATTTGTTGGGAAACAAGGCTGCTGAATAATTGGGCATTCACTGTTGCTTTCTATAATATGACATGCGTTTTGTGTATACATGTCATGTTTTTCCATGTGGAGTTAATGACATAAATGAAATGTAATGTGAAGACTATATTAGTTTTGTTGACTAAGAGGTTAATAATGGATTTGGAATAAATAGCATATTAAAACTGGACTCACAAATGGGATCATTCTTTTTGTATGCCAGAATAAAGAATGACAGTGAAGGTTATGAATATCTGCTTCCATATCACAGTAACCAAATATTTGCCACCTAAAATATTTACATATCTCAGGATAAAACGGCAGCACAGAAGGTCAGGTTGGCTGGAGCCATGTCCATGTGTTTGTCTAATACAGGAAAGCCAAATGGGTCTTGTTCAGTGTAATGTTGCTTATTCTAGAGAGTGGGCTTTGATGGAGGTGTGGAAGTTCTAGGCGGGTCAAGATCTTCACAGCTGCAGCCTGACACTCAAATAGTTGAGGTTTTAAGTTACTGTGGGAAGCTGAGCCTTTGGAAAATCAGTAATAAGAGGAATTTAACCACAAGTGTTCACAAAACATTTGGGCATGAAGGAAATTTGGTCATTTGATAAAGCCATCATACTGTTGGTGTGCACACTTTGGTCACGTTTTCTCAAATTCCCCACCATTTTTTTTAAATATCAGTCTTCATAGAGTTTCCATCTACCCAACTCTGGGTCGTACTGCAAATTTCAAGGTTTTTATTTTAATTCTTGAACATTTCGGGCAAGGCTTTGTCAAGACAACATCAACATTTTCCTCTTCTTGTTATAAACTCCATGCTTTAAATTGTATTTTTGTTTAGTCAGTGTTACTAAATACTTGATTGTCAAATGTATAACAAGTCCAATAGTTTATTTCTGATGTTGTTTACCATACCAAGTTAATCTGTTTCTAACAGTAATGTTTGCAAGTCTGAACCTGCAGTCCATCACAAGTTATCAGTTTTGTAACTATTTAAAACTGTTCTTTTCGCAACATGAGAGCAA
Organism: Gymnocypris eckloni scoliostomus; assembly: GCA_027564155.1. Lineage (NCBI taxonomy): Eukaryota > Metazoa > Chordata > Actinopteri > Cypriniformes > Cyprinidae > Gymnocypris > Gymnocypris eckloni. Next base: position 7,723,098 of record CM050425.1, on the reverse strand, counting down.
ATAGATTGGACACAAGGACAACAGGTTAGCACTGGTTATTATCATCACACTGTCCTGTTTAATTTCAGCCAGACTCAGCCAAAAGTCATAGTGGTTTATGTACTAAACCTTTTTTCTGTCAACAGGTGGAAGAGTTTTTGTTTTATCATTTTTTGTATGTTTTAAGGAAATTTAACAAACCTTAAGGAAAACAAATTTTAAAATGCTAAATGAAAAGAGCTTACCCTAATTTTGTGTTTGGTTGTCATGAATGAGTCACAGCTCATGTTTCGAACCATTATCCATTTTACATTTTATTTTCCTTCATGTCATCACATGGAACAAAAATCCCCAAATATTGCAAGCCATCCTGAAAGTCATCCACAAGGGTGTGCATCTGTCAAAAATTGTTTTAAACTGTGTGTTTTACGCACTGAGGCGACTTAAGCCATCACTGTGCAATGCTGATTGAGGTGTAATTTTCAGAGCAACCGTACATCTCTCCCACGATGAGTCTTGTTGCTAATGGTTATTATTTCTGTCTTCTTCAGCAGGCGCAGGCTAAGAAAGAGGAGCCCGTTACACCAGCTTTAAGTGAAAGCATTCCAAAGTTCTACTTCCCTCGAGGACAGCCCCAGGCCAATATCAACATAGACAATCTTATTTCCAAGATAGAAAAAATATTTTCTCAATTTCCTGATGAAAGAGTCACTTTAAAAGACATGGGGCTGGTCGCCAAGGTAAGTGTGGTTTGTAACTTTTATCTGCTTGGCAAATTGTTAATTTTGTGTAACTAACGTATAACTGTTTACAAGTTTGAAGGTTTTACTTTTCCTGTAGCCAGTGGAAACATATCAGCACTGTTTATATGATGAATTACTTATCCTGAATAGAACCCGTCTAGGTAAACGACAGGATTCAGGAATTTAAACAAAATGATTTCTAAACATAATCATTGCTAATTAGCCCCATTTATAGTTTCTACAGCACATGTGAAAGATGTAGTCATAATGTCCAAGCACTTAACAGAAACCTCTGATTGAGCTCAATTGCCCGTTTAAGAGAGCATGGTTATAATGTTGCATTTTATTTCTGAACTCTACTGTAACATTCAGATCTCAAAACTTTGCGGTCCGTTTGGTACTTATTTGTTTAGAAATATAACAGTCCATTTTTAAATTCATTACGTCTTAATCTATTTTGTGATCCTGACGTTGCAGTAACAATCTATTTCTGCGTGACACTTTTTTTCTCCTTGCAGGCCTGCGAGTGCCCACTCTATTGGAAAGCTCCATTGTTCCATGCTGCCGGAGACAGGAGGGGATATGTGTCCGTTCACAAGTTTGTGGCAATGTGGCGAAAGTAAGACAATAGTTCTCTTCACAGTGCCCTCTCACATTAATATCGGCAGGGGTCAAGCCCTGCACATGATGCGTTTTAACAAGTGTGTGAATGTCCTGTTATCAAGAGCTGAAGTGTAGTGAGCTCTGTGCACTAAATATTGTATATAATCAATCAGGTTTTTAGCTAAGGGAGTGTGAAAATTCTGCAGAGAGCCCATGTTATGCACTAGAATTTTCTTAAATTATAATTTAATGGGAAAAAAATGCATACCTATATGATATACCTTCTATATCATTAATGTACCACATCTAGAAATACATTGACGTAATGATTTTTTATGAGATTAGTGTTTGGCTGAGCATCTGGGTGGGACGTCTGAATCTGTAAAGGTTGAAAACTCTTGTTTTAAATCATTATTCTTCCATCTTTGTATGTCAGAACTGGCTGAGCGTGAATTCTGGAGCCTCATTTGTAGATTCCAATAATCCGAAGACATATATTTGAAGTGAAGGGTTTTGGAGAACATATTGCTCTTTGAAAGAGTGAGAGGGAGCCTGAAACCATCTGTTTCCTCCCCACAGAGTGCTTCAGACCTGTCATGATGACGCATCCAAATTTCTTCACCTTCTGGCCAAGCCTGGCTGCAATTATTTGGAACAAGAGGACTTTATTCCATTCCTACAGGTACAGTTCTGGAATAGAGACCTACCACTGAGAACACAGGCACACACAGGTCAAAATACACTGAGCATTGATGATTTCAGCATTATTTCCTTTTTTATGTACTTGCAAAATTCCAAAAGTGATGCTTAATGTTATAAAATAACATTGTGCTGAAGTGCATTCTTCGAGTTCAGTGATAGACGTGTCATTTATATTCACTGGCAGGATTGGCCGTGCACACTGGAGGAGATGTATTCTGGCGTCCGCACTTTAATTTGTATTGTGTAGCTTTAGCAATTGCTTTGACTGTTTTGATGAATGAAAAAGCTATTGTTATGGAGTAGATTGGCCTGTTCCCGTCTGCTCCTGTACAGCAGTGATTTATGTGTTTTTCTATCGTTTAATTTCACATGGGGAAGGGTCAAAGAGTCCCGCACCTCCCCCAAAATAAGTTGTCGTAATTTATCGCCTTTTACGCATATATACCAGTATTTGACTATGTAACATGCATGAGTAAAATCTTTGTTTCTCTGCTGAAGAATGCTCTCGGTGGGAAAGCCAGCAGGCCATATGTATGCAGAGAGTGAGACTGAAACTGATGCACAAGCTAAAAACTGGACTCGGCCTTAAAACCACCCCTTTGTTCTTCCAAGTTTAATACCTTTCCACACATCTTCTACCAACGCATTAGTCTCTGCTAGTGGACAGACTAAAATGATTTGCCTTTTCTCTGTAATCTAATCCAGAGCCTCTTTGCACACAAATGTATTTAACATTGCTGTTTTTTTCCCTCTCTCCTGTAAGCCGTGTCAGTTATTATATGCTGACTTTGATGTTATATTGGTGTGTGAATCATTTTTATACCTTTTTTTTTTTTTTTTTTTTTTAGGATGTGGTGGATTCACATACAGGTCTGGCATTTCTAAAGGAGGCTTCAGACTTTCACTCACGCTACATTACCACTGTAAGGAATACTTCCAGTTGTGTATTTTTCTAGTAATTCAAATGTTTTGTGTACATTAAGCATGGATTGGCACCATTTAAAGAAAACCTGAACAGACTGTATATACACACTCTTATTATTTTGGTGCACCATAAGTCTGGACAGTTTACAGATCAGCACTGTCTTGTTGAATTACTTCAATCAGCCTGATGTTCAACAAGGTGCTTTTTCTGCCAACAGGTAGTCCAAAGGATATTTTACAATGTAAACCGCTCATGGACTGGAAAAATAACATGTACAGAACTCAGGAGAAGTAGTTTTCTTCAGGTAAATATGTTATGAGTCTACATCTAGGACTACAGTGGACATTTGTCCATTCATTTTCATGCTGCTTAATGAATGTAATTATTACCAAAGTAATAGAAAATAAGTGTATGCTAAATATACAGTATTTTAACCCAGCCCACATCAATATTATTTTATTAATTGCTGATTTAGGATTATTATTGTAGGTTTTAAGTAAATAAAGTTGTTTTGGGATTTCTACTATAGATTTTTCTAAAATCAGGCTGGCTTTTCCGTTGTGTAATGGTGAAATTATTTCCCAACAGAATGTGGCACTTCTGGAAGAGGAGGAAGAGATCAACCAGTTGACCGAGTTCTTCTCTTATGAACATTTCTATGTCATCTACTGTAAGTTCTGGGAGCTGGACACAGATCACGACTTGTACATAGACCAGAGAGACCTGATGCGACATAATGATCAAGGTACCCATCCGCCGCTGCGCCCTTAAGACTCACACTCTTCTGACCTGCTGTTTAACGATTGGCTGCTTATTGCTGGAGGTGACGTTAAATATCCCCTCCAGCAGCACTTGACTGCATATGTTTCCGTTTGCTGCAGAATGAGTTTAGTAAATTGAACGAAGCGCAGTGAAGTTTTAACATCAATTTCCTCTAGCATGACGGCATGTCTGGCACTCGAATCATTTTATCTCCTTTCAGGCAGGGTCAATAATCGCTGTCTTTAAAATGATAAAATAAGAATAGTAAATCACTGTCTTGTGGTTGCAATTTACAACCTTAGACAGCAAATTATTACCAAGTTAAAGCATTTTCTATGAAGAAAGGAGAAGACTGTGATGTGATTGTTCTGCTCTCTTTGACAGCCTTATCCCACCGAATGATTGAGAGATTATTCTCAGGAGCTGTAACCAGGTACCATCTCATTTTTCAGACGTTCTTTTGTTTCTCTCCCATTTTTGAAAGTTTGCGTGTGATGTCGCTTTATTATAGATTTTATGAGTGCTGTGGTTAATTGTGGTTACTCTGATGCTCAGGAACGGAAAGGTTCACAAAGAGGGCAAACTGAGCTACGCTGACTTCGTGTGCTTTCTCATATCTGAGGAGGACAAAAAGACTGAGACCAGGTAACTGAAAATACCTTCCTCCAGTGTATTTTATTTATTAATAAAACTTATAGCTATATATATATATAAACATTAACATGTAAAAACCGAAGGCTATAAAACCCAATTAAACCGACTTTGAATGAATATCATTAGTTTTTACAGTATTATTTACACCACCTGCTTTTTCTTGTTGTTATGCTTGTTGGTTGTGTAGCATAGAGTACTGGTTTCGCTGTATGGATCTGGATGGGGATGGAGTTCTGTCCATGTATGAGCTGCAGTACTTCTACCAGGAGCAGTCTCAGAAGATCGAGGCCATGGCCATTGAACCACTGCCTTTCGAGGACTGCCTGTGCCAAATGTTAGATATGGTCAAGCCAGAAATCCCAGGTATAGTTTGAAATAATAAATAACTTAATGTGTTGGATTGAATTTCTTCGACTTTGCATGCTTCTGAAGTAGTCACACATCCTGGCTAAAGTGAGCAAAACTGTAAAATTATTTGCGACATGCTTTATTTTTTTGTCAGGGCAAATCACTCTCAGGGACCTGAAGAGATGTAAACTTTCCCATATTTTCTTTGACACCTTCTTCAACATTGAGAAATACCTAGACCACGAACAGAGGGATCCCTTACTGGCTGCAAGGGTAAAGAATAACAGAAGTTTATTTTATTTATCATTTTATGGTTGTTTTGGTCTCTTTGATTTAATACTATTGGTGTTCTGCATATATAATGTTCTAGGATGCGGAGACAATGGGACAGGAGATTTCTGACTGGGAGAGATATGCTGCGGAGGAATATGATAACTTGGTAGCGGAGGAAACCTCAAATGAGCAGTCCAACAATTGGTAAGGCTGTGTTTCTCACAGTTGCCCACAAACCACAATATTATCACTGTGCAGCATCATAGATGAGCTAACAACACTGAACTTCAGCTGCGAGCAGCCTCTCTAAACTGTACAGGACTTTACTTCATGCAGCAGTTTTAATAACATCAATCCACTTTGGTCATTTGCTGCTTTGTCACTGCACTAAATCAGTGATCAGAGAGCTGATGAGGTATTATGTGACGCTTTTAGGATCAGCACAGACTTCTAATGGCAGGATGAGTAGAGTTGAAACAGGTAAGACACTGTAGGTGCAGGGTTGAGGTTCCTTCTGTGTTCTCCCCCACTTCTGTTCCTCATGGCGTCACCTGGTCACTGTTTAGATCATCATCATAACAGATTAAAAAATGTTTTACAGTTTCAGCAAACTCCAGTTTTGTCAAGTGTCTTTTCAATGGCATGCGTTCACATGTCCGTTCCTTAAATCTTTTGCCCTCCAGTTGGTTCTAGAAGTTTATATGAATATCACCTCTCCAATTTTCATTAAATTAAGCATCCAAAGTACAGGACTGTGTATGTTATAAATTCCATTATAAAGGTATGAACTGCTTTGTGAATTATATAATTGAATAAGTCTAATAAGGGCTGGGCGAAATACATTTTGTCATGTACAATTTTTTGCTTTCTTTTCAGCTATGACGATGTTCTAGACCCAATTGATCACATTACATCTGCTTTCGACCTGCGGAATGAGAAGAGACCTCTCTTTGAGATCCCCAACCCTCACTGTAACCTGGACCTGGATGAATATGAATACGAGGATGATTTTGAATGACAGCCACCCCCACACAACACAACACAAGTAGGGCTACCATCTGCTAGTGTGTAGAACAGGAAGTGGACCAATCCTGCTCTCCAGTACTGATGTCGCCTGGTTCAGCTAACCAAGGCTTGAGTGTACAGATAAGCTCCCTCAGCCGCTGGATACCAGACAGTAAACCAGCAGTCTGACGAGGATCTGTTCTGCGAGACAGATTGTGCTGGCCCAGTCTATCTCAGTCTGACAGCTTTCTGAAACAAACGTAGCTGCGCTGTAGGTTTCCAGCAACTACAGTGGAACCAAACACTTGAAATATTGAATGTGCTCTAAGTTTATAAATATATCAATATTTGTATGCATAGAATTGGCCAATAAGACATTCCAGAGATCCACCAAAGTGATTTCAGCTTGATTTCATGGATGGCTTATTTCTCATGGAGCTCTGTCGACGTGCCTTATGTGTTTGAAGTTCACATTAATATGAAATAATGCAGTAATTAGACTCTGACATTTTACTGTCTGTGTGAAAAGTGTTTCTAAATTATAATCTATTTATATGTATTTGTAAATATTTGTTTGCCTCGTTTGTTCTAAACCTTTAAGCTTTAGTCCAGCTAAATGTTTTCAACAAATCGTGTTTGTATTATTTCTATAGAAGTGCTTCCTAACAATGTGCTTTTATTATTGTAAAAATGAACTTTTTCATCTGTCTTAGAGTTCAATAAAGTATTAAAACAAGTCACATTCGCTGCTATTGCTGTTTAATTAAGGTTAATGTTTACATTTCTGCGTGTCAAATTCATTTTAAATATTTATGGAGCAACCGGTTTTAGTTTTACGAGTAGAAGGCATAAACATAATAGCTGTGACCAAAAATAGAATATTAAATTGCTTCTCAATTTACAACACGTGCGGTTTATTTGAATACCTGAATAAACACCACATTATGATTCTGCAATGCACAACAAAATAGGTGTGATCTAAAAGTACACAGGGTAACAAATATTTAAAAAAGATTGGTCCAAATTGCTATATTTTCTTTTTTGCGCTACAGTTTTTTTTTGCGCTACAGCACCATTCTGTATTTTTAAGCCCACATAGGCTTTGCAAAACTGTCATCAATAGCAATGCACTGTGAATTTACATTCTTTACAAATATTTCAGCACCGCCTTTTTAGATATCAATATGATTATTATAATTTTAAATGGCACAATTTTCATATACAGAACATTTATGTAGTGCATTAACAAGACCGTAATTAAAAAACAGATCCACGATGACAGATTAGCCATCAATATCTACAGTATCCACATCCACCTCTTCACTGCTCCTTGGATCTTTATCAGACACGAGACTGCAGGTCAGCTGCTCTCTGCTCAGTGGGGCTTGTTGTTGGACTTTTGAGTCTTCAGAACTTCACATGGAGGAAAAAAATCAATAGTATGTTACTCAACTGACGGACTTCACACGGTCAATAAAAGTGTTTATTGACCTCACCTTTTCAGAAGCTTGTTTCCCTTCGGTTCTGAAGAGGGGGGAAGAAACCTTTGGTCCCCTGTTAAAAACAGAAATCAGTTGATTATAATATTAAACTCCACATTCTTAGTAACACTACTGGATGTACCCTAAATTGTTTGTGGGTATATTTTATGATATATTTTGCTAGTGACATCAACAAATACTGCTGCATAGTAATTTTGATCAGATGACTTGCAAATTAATCCATGCTATGTTTCACCATTTAGTTTAATTTTGTAATCTTTTGTTTTTATTAATTTACACTATTATGAATAAATTATATATATATACACACAAAATGATTTATGCAAGTATATTATAAATGAATACAACTTTTGAATTATAAAATTAACCTAAAGATGAAAACCTTCTTGCCCGTGTTCTTTGTCAACAACCGTTCTATGTATTGCATTATTAAGCAGCTGGAGTGACCCACTCAGAGTCCACACCTTCAGAGATGACTTGTTTGACGGAGGGGGATCTGGAGCGGTTGGTGAGCGAGGGCTGTTTGTTGGTGTCAGAGCTGATGAAGGAGATGGCATCTTCTCCCTCGGCCGTGCCCATCAGAGACGCTCTGTAGTAAATCAGCGGCATCCAGCTCTCCTCTCTGTTGTTAATGACCTGCTCGCCAGCAAACTTCTGCAAATAACTGTAGCTGGAGAAGAGACGATCAGTTTAAAAAAGATGTTAAGATCCAAACGTGCTAGATAGTTGCAGAATTAATTTAGTTACAGCTTTAACTTACATAGTCTTCTTGTCCGGTTTGAGCAGTTTGCTGGAGAATTCACTGAGGATGGTGAGGTATGAGATGTACGGTGGAGAGTGTTTCTCAGACTGCTGAACGAACCCTTTGAAAACAAACTCAATGCCATCCCTGCACAGAGAAACACACTTCTTCATTCACACCAGTAAGAGAACATTTCCTTTTAAGACCTCACTATTCCTTCTCCTATCTATCTAAAGTTGAATCCTAATATAAGAGCAAAACTACAGCAGGCAAAATGAATTTTCAGGCCTGAAATAACCAAAGACAGGACTCTTCTGTACTGGCTGAATGAAGCCATGCGGTGCAGCATCTTAACGTAACTATTTTTATTTGCAGACGAGCTTAGCAATCAGTCTGTTGTCGCTGTGTCACTATCCCAGACATGTGATGTGAACCCGCTGACACTGAGTCAGCAGCGGAGTGGACTGCGCTACCTGTGGATCATGGCCAGGGACTCGCGGGATTTGATCTGGTCCCATCCGAAGGTGAGAGAGAAGCGTCTGGCCAGCTCCTTGATGCTGCTGTAGGTCTGAACCCTGGAGCTGCAGGTGTTTCCTCGGTCCTGCTCCTGTTTCAGCCTCAGATACAGCTGAACACACAGAAACGTCCATGCACATAACATATTAGAGAAAACAGGTCCTTATTTCTATTGCATTATTAATGATTATCTGTGATCACCAATATATTGCAGCTTAATTTGTCTCTGTTTCTCAGAAAACTTGTATATAATAACATATATACAAAATACATTGATTATATTTCTTTGGGAGTAGGCTGGACATTTGCACTCAAACATTAGATATCTGATATATAATGAAACAAACATGCTTTAATTGATAATGCATATGCATAATTACATTAGTGTAAGAAAAACATATGGTATATGTCATAAAAGACATTTAAAGTTCTGAATAGTCTTTTATAGTATTGTAATATTTAATAATCTTTAATCATGGAGCAGCTTACACTTCACTATAATTAAATATTATAATTAGATTAACATGTATATGTTTAATATGGATACTCTGGTACTATACATTTATTGCAGTTCTATTGTTGTCTAAAATAGGCTTTTTTAAACATTTCATAACTGTAATAATATTATAATGAAATATAGTGACAATGTACACATTTTAGATTAAATAATATATGTACACAACCATTCAAAAGTTTGGTCAGTAAGATTTTTTTTTTTATGAATAAAAGAAATGAACACTTTTGTTCAGCAAGGATGCATTAAATGAATCAAAAGTGAACAGAAATCATTTTACATTGTTACAAAAAATAATATTCAAAATAAATACTGTTCTTTTGAACTTTCTATTCATTAGAGAATCTAGGTTTCTACACACACATATATATATATAAAGCAGCACAACTGTTATCAACATTGATAATATGTAAAACTGATAACAGAGCTGTATCTTGATATCAGCATATGATGATTTCTGAAGGATCATTTGACACTGAAGACTCCAGTAATAACTGCGGAAAACTCAGCTTTGCCACGAGTGAAATAAATGACATTTTATGATATATAAAAAGACCCCCCACACACACACACATTATTGTAAAGCGCTTTGGGTGTACAACAATACACATTAAAGCGCTATATAAAAATGCATCATTCATTCATATATATATATATATATATATATAATATATTTTATATATTAAAATGTATAATATATTAAACAGAAAACAGTTATTTTAAATGAAAAATATATTTATAATATTTAACAATATTACTGTTTTTATTGTATTTTTTATTCATTAAATGCATCCTTGATGAGCATAAAAGATTACTTTCAAAAACAGAACAGTAGTGTACAACTTATAATTTAAATCTATATATTAAATGGAAGCATTGCTCACACACATACAGCTCTTTAGACTTTGCTTTGTTCTAAAATATATATTTATGTATAGATTTTTGTTTTAGAACAAAGCAAAGTCTAAAGAGCTGTGTATGTGTGAGCTGTGTATGTGTGTGTAAGAGCTGAGTATGTGTGTGTGAGCAATGCTTCCATGTCGTTCTTCAGCACAGGATCTACCATTAAGCGATTCAAAGAGTGAAAGAGCTGCTAGAACGTTCCCCGCTGAGCATGATGGGATGGATTCATTGTGTCTCTGAGGTGTGGACAGCTGCAGGGGCCCATCAGAGAGCAGAGAGCACAGGGGCCTGGGACAACCGGCTGAGCAGATGTGCCACACGGAGACACGTCACATGAGAGAGAGCTGCAGCCTCCATACCTGCTGAAGGCACTGCACCAGCGTGCGAGCGCTTTCCATCTTGTCCATCTGCCGTGTCCTGTTCAGGGTCTCTTTGATGATGTCGCCGAAGTCATTGTAGTACTGCAGGGGAGATATGACAGCAGTGAGCGACAATGTCTGCCATATGGCTTCACGCCTAGGAATGTAAGCCTGTGGCATACTGAAAGCACATTACCCACAAGTCTGTCTGGCCCTCAGGATAAGACTCTGGAAGTGTAGTCTATTAGTCATGAGAGGTTTAAGGTTTTTTTAAACTTCTAATATGGTGACAATTATGCTCAAACATACCAAACATCATGCAATCATGCAGTGTCAAACTCTACTTCATGATTTCATTATTAGAGAAATATTCAGGGTCAAAAACAAAGATTTTTTATGTCAACTATCAAATAATTATAGTCCCTCAAAAGAAAAATCATATTTGATCATAAACACAGTAAAAACACAAATATTGTACCATATTATTAAAATTCAAAATAACTGTTTTTAAATTTGTATATATTTACAACGTAATATTTTCCTGTGAATTTTCAGGCTTTAGTCTTCAGTGACACTGATTTGCTGCTCAATCAATCTGTCTTAATATTATCAATGTTGAAACCAGTTGTGCTGCTTATTAATATATGTATTCATTTTGTGTGTGTGTGTGTGTGTGTGTGTTACAAGATGATACATTTTATCAGGATTCTTTGATGAATTTAAATTTCTAACAGTATTTATGTAATATATATATTTTAATGTTACACATTTATATATTGTCACTTCTATTTAATGTCCTTTTTCCCAAAACATGAAAATAAAAAAATCTTAATGACCTCAAACTTTCGCCCAGTAGTTTCATACTTAAATATAATATTAAAACAAAATCATATTAAAATATAATTTTAAACATGTTTTTGTGTTGTCAATTTTTACTATTTTTGAAGAAAGTGTGGCGTTTACTGCATGTAAATGGCACTTTAATGAAAGTCAAGCAGTATATTTAACGATAATAACAATAACAACTGGCAAGACCTGTATCATTAAAGCTTTAGTTGCATTTAACACAGAGTATTTCTTTAAGTTAAGCATTCCAGTAAATATGTGCCAGCTCTTGATGCTGCTGTAAGATTTCTGACATATCTCTGTAACTTAAATTTCAGGCAACACTAACCCACCTATTGCCAAACAACAACCTTCATTTATTACCATCCATTTGCTTTAATACATATTCTAATACCTATTAGCTCTAAGCGGTCAAGAAATGTGCCACTGTCGAACAGTTCAGAGAAGTGACCACTTGTTACGAGGAGGAAGCTGTTCAAATGTGGGGTATGCGGCGCTTGTCAACTTTACATAATTTGCCTCGACTTTAAAAGCTGCTGTTCAAAATGATTGCATTCAGAGTGAGCATGTGTGTGTGTGTGTGTGTGTGTGTGTGTGTGTGTGTGTGTGTGTGTGTGTGTGTGTGGGCATGTTTATGTGGTTTATGAGGACACAAATTTGTATAATAACATGGGTATGACATAGGTATTACAAGGAGAAGGTGATTTATGAGGACATTTTCAGTGTCCCCATAATTTAAAATGCTTATAAATCATACAGAGTGAGTTTTTTTGAGGGACAATAGAAATGCACCGTCTCCTGTGAGGGCTAAGTTTAGGTGTAGGGTAGGTGTAGGGCAATAGCACATACAGTTTGTACAGTATAAAAACCATTACGCCTATGGAGAGTCCCCGTAAACCATAAAAACCAACATGTGTGTGTGTGAGTGTGCCGTGTGTGTGTGAGTGTGTGTGTGTGAGAGTGTGCCGCGTGTGTGTGTGTGTGTGTGTGTGTGTGTGTGTGTGTGTGTGTGTGTGTGTGTGTGTGTGTGTGTGTGTGTGTGTGCCATGTGTGTGGTGTGTGTGAGAGTGTGTGTGTGTGTGTGTGTGTGTGTGTGTGTGTGTGTGTGTGTGTGTGTGTGTGTGTGTGTGTGTGTGAGTGTGCCATGTGTGTGTGAGTGTGTGTGAGAGTGTGTGTGTGTGTGTGTGAGTGTGCCGCATGTGTGTGTGTGTGTGTGTGTGTGTGTGTGTGTGTGTGTGTGTGTGTGTGTGTGTGTGTGTGTGTGTGTGTGTGTTTTCTCTTCGAAGGCCTCATCAGAGAATGCTGTCTGCTCTGTGCTGGCTGAGCCAAGCGGGCATTCCAAACATGTCAGCATGTCAAACACACGCAAATACACAAACACACACAGCACTATTCCCACCTATCGTAAATTCCAAGCCTAAGAGCTCCAGTTATGAAAAGAGGAGCCAAATGAACAGACCACCTCCATCTAATACTAAACCGTATGCTAAATAGATTTTTGTAATTATTTTTTTTTTTTACATTTCTTATAAATATAATACTATTTCATATTTTTTTAACTAGAGTACTAGAAGTTTGGTAAAAAGTAATATTTGCTGTGAACAATACTATTTCCTGTAGATTGCATGTTGTGGTGCTATTCCACCAAACTGTGGTGCTTATCTGTAGAACATGAGAAAGAAACTACAGATTGCGTATAAAATGTTCTCTGAACAGATCCGAGAGAGAGAGACAGGAAGCCTGCGTGATGAGTGAAGTGGCATACCTTCACATACTGCTTGAAAACCTCAGCAGCCATGCTCATCTCTAGCACACTGTGCACTATCAGCTTGCAGTACGCCGCCAGAAGATTCCTCCGCCGGTGCAAGTCTTCCAGCCGTCCGTCTCCACACTCACTCTCACTGCCTGCGCAGACAGACACAGAGAGAGAGACAGGCTGAAACAGAGGCGTTGAGATTCAATAAGAGAGCGGTATAATTATGATACTCAAATCTTATAAATGAAATGCTTTCCTGGGGTGAGCTAAAGTTAACAACATTTTCTGCTCTGGAAAGAGAATGTGTCTGTCGTCGTCCTGCCTGGTCCTGAAGCCATCACTTAATAGAGAGGTTTCATAACAGCATTAGTGACGTGAAGAAAATCCAATAACTAAATTGCTTTTTATTACACGTTACCAGCAAAAGCTTATATTGCATTTTTCAGGAGGTGAGGAGTTTGTGCCACCACGAATCGACGACTCTCTGAAATATTTATAGAATTGATACGATTTGCTTCAGTCACACTTGATTTCTAATCAGATGCCCCAAAATCTGATGTTATCTCATACGCTGCTTGTGTTTGTCTTAAAGCAACACAAAGCCAAAAACAACACAAAAACTAGTTTGGGAGAGCTCGTATTGATTTTTCAGCATATTAGTCATTTTGGATATGCGTACCAAAGCTTCTTGGCTTTCGTGTCGCTTCTAAACAACATTCCACAGGGCTCTGTGTTGATCTAATTACCTGTTCATTTACAAGTGCAACTTCTGTAAGATCTCACCTAACATCATATGGGATTATTATCATAATGCATTTTCTGTTAGACTTACACTCCTTGATTCGATGGCATGTTTGATAGGTCAGTGAGAAGGTGGGGGTGCAATTGGATTAACTAACCACAAGCAAATACTGTTCTGCTACAACGATTTTCACTAATAGAAGGAGAATGAGGCTGATTGTGTTTCTTTATGTGATTATTTTGTGCCCAACACAGGCAGGTGTAGAGGCAGACTGCCATCTGCTGGTGAAATTCAGACTATTGTTTATATAATACAAAGGTATTAAATATATATATATATATATATATGCGATTAGGGTTGGAGAGATTTTTTAATAAAAAAAGTGTCTTATGCTTATGTATTAGATCAAAAATGCAGTTTAAAAAGTTAAAGTTAAAGTTAAAGTTAAAAATGAAATATTATAAGATTATTTGTAAAATAACTATTTTATTTTGTATATATTTAGAAATGTCATGCATTCCAGTTATGAAAAAGCAGAATTTTCAGCAGCCATTACTCCAGTCTTTGGTGTTACATGATCCTCAAGAAATCATTTTAATATGCTGATTTGGTCCACAAAAATCATTTCTCATAATGTCATAAACATTACATTACAATGTACAGTATACATATACTCATATATAGATGGATTTATCTATTTAAAAATATTTACCTCTATGAGATAGGAATTATGTAGCTGTATATTTCTGCATATTCCTGACAAACAGCACGTCACTGTGTCACTCACAGCCTCACATATAGAATAAGACAACCTCTGTCTCTCAGGGAAACTGCGTCTGTCACACAAGCATCAAGAGCCGTTGTGGTTTTGTTCTTCGTGTTTTCGTCTCTGTGGTTTAATTGGGCCCAGGGGAGGGGGAGCCCACACCCACACATAAAAAGTTTGTCCCAGGCCCTGTGAATTTTAGTGGCTGAATTTTATGATACACTTAGGTATTCCAGATAATATTGTAATGGTACATTTTCCACGAAAAATAAATTGCATCAGATGTTTTCTTTAGCAGATAGTTTGATTTGAACTGCAGACTGCTCATCAAGTTTTCAGCCAACTGGGAAGAACTTTATCAATTTCATAATTTCATCAATTCACCACAGCTACTTTTTATTCTTTGGGCCCTCCCTTAAAAGCATCCTGTGTGCACAGTCAATGTTAAGTGCATCGAGTTCAACAACATGAAAGTTCTTTTGTCTTATAAACGTTTTTCAAAGAAACCTCTCAAGAACATCCAAAAAATTTATCTAAAGGGCAACAACTCTCTAAACACTGAACTAACACTGGATCTGTTGAGGCCGCCCACATGGCAGCCCACAGGCCAAACAAGAACCCTTAAGATTTTCTGAAATGAAAAGAGAAAAAACCTTTACTACTGTGGGTGTCCTGCTCAGGGCTGGTGAAGACATGCTCCACGACGAAGGAAAGAAGAGCTTTCTGGAGTTTGGGATCAGGGGTGTACAGCAATGGAGCGCCTGCAGACGAATCCCACATCTGAAGCTGGTAATTATGAGCTATGAGAACATCACTCAGACACATGAAGGCCTTAGTGAAAAACAACATAAAACAGACAGTGCTTGATCAACAGATGTGATACAAAGTAGACAATATAACACAAAATATCATACTAGAATCCTAATCAATCTAATTATATCTTTCTCCAAAAGAGTGTATCAATGTACGAAGTTATTTTTGTGTTTCCATTACATTACATTACAAATATAAAATATGTTAAGTGTAATTAATTATATAAACAAAACTGAAATAAACAATTAATCAAAAACTCATGGCTGGAGATGCTAAAAAACTAAACGATGCAAAGGTTTTCAGTTTTTCTTTAAAGTTACAATTAAAATTACAGCCTAAAAATCTACCAAATCAATTCACTGAGAACATGGACCATTCAAATCGGTCTAGAAATAAACAAAATTACCCAGAACTTCCATTTGTTTTAGTTTCAATTAGTGTGTTTTTCTGCTGTCAGCTGGCCTTGAGATGGAGTGAGGATTCATTAAAACACAACGCAGGTGCCAAGGGCGCTCCACAATAAATTAAAGCCCAAACAAACAGGATTCAAACAATGCCAGCGCATCGGCCCACTGGCACACATGCTACAGCTTAACGCACAGACAATACGCTCTGATGTGCTTGGAATAATCCACTTTGAAGAAAGGGCTGAATCGAGTGCTGTGCTGTGAACAGAGAGAGAAACGTGATGCTCACTTGCTCTCGTACAAGCTGCTCAGCGTGCGAGAGACAGCGGTGACATTTCTCACAGAAGGCACGTAGCTGGCTTCTCTGCTGGAGGGCGGACTCCTAAAACCACACATAAACACACACATCCATAACCATGACAATTCTTTTCCTGTGCAGCTTTTGATTTATACTACATTTGTAGATGTAATGAGCATTTTGGTCAATTTATTTAATTATTACGCATGCCATACTGATTGAGAAAGTACACAAAGCTTTGACATTTTGGGG
The DNA here is from genome assembly GCA_027564155.1 of Gymnocypris eckloni scoliostomus. Lineage (NCBI taxonomy): Eukaryota > Metazoa > Chordata > Actinopteri > Cypriniformes > Cyprinidae > Gymnocypris > Gymnocypris eckloni. Next base: position 7,706,688 of record CM050425.1, on the reverse strand, counting down.
AAACGTCATATGATGAATAGAGAGAGTATAACAGCAAAATTACAGACTGCAGCAGAGCTCTAACTGAAGTAGACTGATGAAAGCGTCGTTGTGAGCAGTGCAGCCAGACTCTTGAGTAAAATATTCTTTCATAATTATGTGCACGTGGAGCTCCGGGGTGGACGTGCCGGATCGGTTCCTCCATCCCACGTAGTCGCAATATCATTTCAGCTAAATTACTCTTTTGAATCGAACATACATCCCAATTTTATGCTGAACACGTCTTTTTTTCCCTCACCTCGGGTTGCCATTGACATTAGAATTGCAGATTGAGCCGAGCTGCCGCCCGGGCCAAAAATTGCCGCCTGCGCTGTCAGTTATTGATGACGAGGCCAGAGGAGAAAGCGGCCATTTCTGAGCCAGCACTGAGCAAATCTTACCTACAGCAGCCTTAATGGCCACCAATATTTCACCGCATAAAGGTTAGAGGTGGGGAGATATGATTAGCCCGTGCACTGCATGGAAACACAGGCCTAATAAGAAGCCCAGCTATTAGCGGTGAGACATCCAAACGAAAGCGCAACCATTACGCCCCCTACAATCCATCACCAGCACCGACTTTTCCTAAAGACTCACGATCAATCGCTTTCTATCACTTATTAAAATCTGCTGGACATAACCTTAGAGCCTCTGTGTTGATATTTGAAATGCAATGTGGCAGGTTTAACCCTTATCCTGTCCTTGGGGTCTATATGACCCCAATCGACTTTTTCTTAATAAATAAAAATGGTTCCCTCGTCTCAGTGGAATAAAATTTTGTGACTTTTCCTACATTATCTAGCTATACACACACAAAAAACTGGGCTTGATTCGGTTGTTCTGAAGGTATGTAAAACATTTTACACTTATGGTCTTGGGGTCAATATGACCCCATTGAAAATGAATGGAAAATGTGATTTTCATCTTTTTTTATTTATTTGTCAAAAAATATCAATAGATCTGGCATAAATCTAACAATTTTCACACAGAAATGAAGGCCTGGGACTAGGGCATAAATGTGATGTAGAAAAAACATGCTCACTCACACACACACAAACACACACACAAACAAGCACACACAAACAAGCACACCCATGTATTTCTGCCACAGAGCATTTTTTAGAATTTGGCAAAGAAATTCAGTCACAAATGCAGAACAAAGATATAAAAGGGCAATACCTAATGCATGCACACACACACACACACACACACACACACACACACACACACACACACACACACACACACACACACACAGACACAGACACAGACACATGCACTGCCTCTCACTCTCTCAAAAACTACAAAAATTATTATTTGAAAGAATATTTATTTTTAATGTCTTTTCTAATGTTTATATATATATATAAATTCACAAAATGTATCACAAAAGTTGTGATAGAGCAGTTACATCTAGTAAAATGAATGGCTCTCTATTGCCTCTGCTGGTCAAAACTATTTATTTCTGAAACTGCAATCCTGTGAGGTTTATCTCTAACCAGCAGATGGCACACTTCTACACCTAACACTCAGTTCAATATCCAGAAACAACTTAAATTAAATTTAGATCATAATTTAAATGATTTTTCATAAAAATTTAATATTTCACATGCAAGCTAAATGTGTAGTTGAGGAATTTTTGCAGTAAATAGGTACAAAAAGTACTTCATATCTCCCAAAACACAGCATTAATGTATAGATGAGAAGTAAACAAAAAAAATGATATATTATTTGTATTATTAAAAATGTATAGATTTTTTACAATTACTCTATAAATTGTTGGGGTCATATTGACCCCAAATACCATAAGTGTAAACAGGTAACGAAGACCATACGAGGGTTAAAGGACACGGCTCTTTGTGATGGATCATATGGCTACTCTGTAGACAGAGAGTCTTGCATGCCTAAAAACACTTGTTTAATTAATCACCCAAGGAAAAACTCTGACCTTACGTCTGTGCTTGTAGATATTAGCATTCTAAGCATGATCTCAGCCGTTTATGACAGCAGTCACAATTCAATCGGAGTGGAAGAGAACGGTAGATGGCTCACCCTGGATGTCAAACCATCTCCAAAGGTGTTGAGCTTCCAAAGGACGCGGCTACACATGCAGCGCAGAGTCTCAATAGTCACCTACAAGAAATACAGATTAGAGATTAAAGACAAACCCTGTTGAAGGAATAAAGGAGTAGTGGGTTCAGTACAAGCCTAATAATGTTACCTCCATGAGAAGACCACCATGTTTTATCTCCACGTCCAAGAGTCTGGTCCCCAGCTCATACAGGCTCCATTTAGACAGATCCTGAGCACTAGACAGATTTGATAAAGCACAAATAAAATAAAAATAATACATTTGAATGCATCAGACAAAATTAAGACACATTAAGACACTGATTTTGATATTTAACTCTTTCTTTGTACAGATCCGAACTGAACTAGTTGTTAATGATGTAATAAAAGCATCTGTGCATCTCAGTATCTTGGTAACATTCCCAGAATGTTCATATAACCAAAGTAACATCTTCTTAAAGTATAAAAATTATTACTTTTTGAGTGTTTGCATTCTTAAACCATAGCTTTGTCAGCAGGGATGTCAAACACAGTTTGATAATTAAATTGGTCAAAGAAATGTGCTTATCGCAAATATTGCAGTGTATGTGGATAGAATAAACTAGAAACTGCTTACATATTGAACGCATTAAGTTTCTTCAGTGTGGACAGAATTTCCAAAGTGCTGTCCTCGTTTGCAGTGAAACAACCGTCCTGTACATGAAAAGAAGAACATTTAATTAGAGTCCATTCTGCTGTGTAAGATACATTCATAAATCTGTCATGAATCAACTTATTTTAGTTATGTCAAGATCCATAAAATGCATGTATCTGGTACAAGCTTGTAAAGAACATCTAGAGTTTTAGTGGTCCATTACTGTACTCACATTCAGTGATTCTTCTATCCATGTTCCCAGTGTGCCTGTCCAGTGCTGGATGAGCCGGTCAAAGCTGGGCCGGGCCAGAGAGTGCCAGGGCAAATCCTGAGCACAGAGGATCTGGTAAGAACGAGCAGTTGCCTCCAGCAAACCAACATCTGTGTGTCTGTCCACCGCAGCCTCCAGCTCCGCCAGCAATGCCTGCACACACTACACCCAAACACAAATATATCTAAAATCCAGACACTCTAAAGTGCTCTAGAAAACCCTACCAAATCATCAAAGAATCCATTTTTCTTCAGCATTAAATCATATGCATAAATAACACAGTGAAGTCATTAGTGCATCAGATACTCACCTGTGAGTTTTCATGATCACAGGTGTCCGTTTGGAAATACTGAGGTATTTTTAGAAGGGAGGCGAGTTTTTCAGCATCCTCTGAGTACTAGAGGATGAGGTTAGACAAGTTAATTTATGAAGAAGCAGTTATGGTAAAAGTGAACAGTGCAGTGATTTCTCTTGTACCTTGGATAACAGCTCAGGCAGCACTTTAATGAAGTGTTCAGTGAGTTTTGTGCAGTCATCAATTTGTAGCTTTTTCTCTTTAGTATTTATCACCTAAACAAACATAGATATGTAACTAGCAACAAGTAACAGTACCACAAAGTGTTGGATGTTCCTGTAAGAAAGTGAACAGCTGGAGTATAAACATAAAAGTAAAATATATCTGACAGCCCTGTCTGAGGTCAGAGCGCCATCTAATGGAAGATGCAACAGGAAGTCTTACCTTTTTACCCGCTCCTCTCCCTGACAAAGGAGGACCCTCTGCAGCCTGCCTTACTGACGCCAACATGAGCTCAATCACAAAGGCCTGCTCAGCACTGCTCAGAGCTGCAGTTAATGCACGCCGCACAGCACAAAAAAAAGATGTCAGTTGCTCTCTCACAGTGGAGTTTCAAATAGAGAAGATAATGTAGGATAGATATCAGTTCTTTTATTTCTATTTCTAGTAATCATCAAAACTACAGAGTTATTTGAATATTTAACTTTTCTAGTTGTATGTATACTTGTTAATATTTGTAAAAGGATGTAAATCTCTGCTTAGATGTATTACAAGCTACTGATAATGCAGCATTACAATAAAGAAGCATACTGGAGTGTATACTGTAGTATGTACTAAAGTACTAGTACTAACCTTGTTCCTGACAGGACGTGTGAGGTAAGAGCAGTGAGGTAAGACCGGTCCAGTCCTTCAGCAGAGCTCCTGCACTGTCCCACAGACTATCCACGAGGTACAGTACGTGCCGGTGCAGCTATGACAGAAGGGAGAGAAAAACTATCATCATATTAGTCATCAAAATAGCTCCATGAGCCTATGAACCCAGGAAAACACTGCTAATGTGGTCAGCCATTTTAATGTGGAAATCAGCAGAAATAAATGAATGCAAACTCTTATTCACGTGAGGTAAACATCCAAGCAGGTCAATTAGCAAAATTATTAGCTGTGCAAGCCCTAATTTATATACTAAATACTTTAATAAAACAATTTTACATTTAGTCATTTAGCAGACGCTTTTATCCAAAGCGACTTACAATAATAATGGCCTATTTCAAAATTGTATGTGATTACTTGATTAATAAAACAATTAAATTTAAGCAATTTGAAATAATGCTTATATATTATTCATTTTTTTTATTATTTACATTTTAAATGTAATTGGGTTTGCCTGCACAAACACCAGATCTCAGAGCACATGTACTTATAACTTTATTTTTAAGCAAGACCCATTTTGAGTTAACATACCTCATTCTCGGTGTGGAAGTGGATCAGGGCTCGGACTCTAGCTAAGAATAACTCTCTGTGCCTCTCCTGATCAGAGGCTCCATCTCTGGGCTTTGATAATTCATGGTTACTGAGCAGCCTAAGAGCAGAGAAATGACACCAGGATAGCAAATCAATTAAACTAAGCAAATCTATCATTTACATATGTACATGTGACACACAAAAGGTAGGATTTGTAGAATGAAAATGAACAGACCTGTTATAGAGGAATTCACCCGCAGTGGTAGCTAGAGGTCTGTGGGAGCAGTACACAAATTGGAAGGCATTCTTGTGGTCATCAGGACTCAGAACATCCTCACAGGATCTGGCACAAAAGGGAACACTTTAAACAATTACATGAGGAACAGTCTGGCATACGCTTCACAGACGAGAAATCAAAGCATGGATTATCAAACTCTATGAGAAATAGTCAGCATGAGGAGCAAGGGAGATACTTACTGAGAGATGACCATGAGCAATCTCATGGCCTGTATGGCCACTTCATGATCTTTATCCAGAGTCATGGAGATCATCCTCTCCTACAACAGAAACAGCATTCAATCGCTCATGTAAACACTGGTAACTACCCGCTATGAGAGCAATCTTGTCTCGAAAATCTACAATAGGACTTGAGTTAAAGACCCACGATGCACGTAAACAGCTCTTTAAATTCGGTTGTGCTAATGTGCTCGCTGCCGTTAGTGAGGATACGGTGAGGGTGGGGTCCTGTGGGAAGCTATCAGGCCACTAGGCCAGTGAGCCCAAGGCAAAACCTGAGGGGCTTTCCAGCCTGTCAATCAACAATCATGCCCTCCTGCTGTCCCAATGCAGCTTTACTGGACCTTAACTTAAAAACTGCCAAACAAGTTTACAGACCACATCCATTTGAGAAGTTTTGGCAAAACAGCAAGACCTGGAGGACAAACTTACAGCCAGTAAACAACTCTCCAAGAAGTTTATTTTTCTACAGCAGTTACTCTCAGGTGCAGTTTGAGCTTAACACTTCACTATGTCCTAACCGGGTATGTGATAGACGGTAGTCATGAAAATGGGAGATTTTATTCCAATCACCTGTGATGGCAACAAGTGGAACTTTTGTAAGGTGCTTGGTTTCTGTAGCATCATGTTAAGTAGATTCATCCATTTGTAAGTACCTTTGAGCCATTCAGCTGAGATACACACAACTGTATATCACACATCAAATATGTTCTGATTGGATGTGAATGTGGCATGGTTTACTGCATTTTGTGTTGAGTTCACAGACAAATTTTACAGAAACTTAAGAGCCTGACTCTGAAAATGACGAGTATCCCAGTTCATGCAGCCAATTTGAGATATAAATGGTGTGAAAAGTTTACTACTACAATAAGACAAAAGTGCACTTCAAATACACAGATGATGCACTTAATTGCCTGAAAAAAAATGAAGTGTGGAAAACTTTGTGCACTTAGCAGTCGCAGCTTTCCTAACATAGTGGAAGGGGAGAGGCTATCAGAAAATTCATACACTACAGGGTACATAGTACATCATTTGGGACACAACTATAGTGTGAGAATGTGGATGCAATCGTTACCTTAAACCGTATCGTGAAAAGGTCCATTTTGGAACTACTTTGATCCTGATAAAGTGCCTGTAGACCCAGCACGCATTTCAGACGTACATCAGGTTGCTGTAGAATATTCAACAAATAAAACAGGCAGTCAAATATCAACTCAACAACAACTGACATGGGTTATCATCTAAACATTTAAAAATAGAATGTTCTTTAAACACCCGGCTACTGGCTCACCCACCTTGTCATGCATCATCCATCCCACATACTTCAGATAGCTGTCGTTCAGAAACACTGAACTATATAGCTTCATCCACACTGTCAGTTCCTCCATGCAGATGGCCCTGATTTCAGGAATCACGTCTCTGGAAGTCACAACGCAGTTATAATGGTATGTAGTTTTTATTTGATTTTCAAGGAGGTGAAGGCTAGTGTGGTTAAAATAAAGATCACCTGTATCTCTTCAGGAAGACTCCTTTGAAAATGGCATCCATCATGTTCTCAATTTCACATTTCCTGTCCTGTAACTGAGGAATGAAAATAACTCATTCAGTTTGTTTACTCACATGATCCTTGCCTTTCCTCTGGATTTTTCTGACTTTACGGTTTCCTGTACATCAACCCCACCATTCAAAAGTTTTGTGGTCAGTAATATTTTATTCAGCAAGGGTGAATTAAATTGATCAAAAGTGAGTGTAAGACATTTATGAAGATTTATATTCCAAATAAAGGATGTTCTTTTGAATTTTCCATTCATCAAAGAATCCTGAGTTTAATGGTTTTGGTTTTAAATATCAAGCAGCACTGATAATAATAAGAAATGTTTCTTGAACACAAAATCAGCATATTAGAATGATTTCTGAGGATCGTGAGACAATGAAGACTAGGGAAATGGCAATTACAATTTAACTCAAATATTTCCTTTAGTAGACATTTCTATGCCTGTTTAAATTGTGCAACTCACTTACATCAGTAAGTGTCAAAGTATCATATTTACAATGTGATTTAGACCATGTATTATATTACTTTAGTTATATTTACTCGCCAAAGCCATTGTTACTCACACTTGTTGAGTGTGAAAGATTGGTGTATAGAAATGTTTAACTCTGTAAGCAGACATGCTGTCACCGTCTAACCTCACTGATCTTTCTCTGGATCCTGTCCAGCCTCGGAGAAGCCCGTTTGCTGGTCATCTTGGCCAGCTCGACCTCGTACAGCCGCTGACTGTTATCAACACTGACACTGAGGTTGAGAGCCACATTCACCAAAGCACTGAGCAGCTTCACTGCTGCAGAGACACACACACAACAGCAGCAAAACATCAGCTTTCGGGATGTCTGTCTTGTGTGTGTGTGTGTGTGTGTGTGTGTGTGTGTGTGTGTGTGTGTGTGTGTGTGTGTGTGTGTGTGTGTTTCAGGTCAAGTGGAATTAATCATCAGGGCGACTTACCTGCTAGCGTACAGGTGTGCCTGAAAGCACGAACTCTGGAATCGGAGAGCTCTGTCAGCAGTGAAGTGAGTGTGTTCAAGAGGTAGCCATCAAAGATTACACAGTTCTGACACTGGGCCACTAGCACCGATACAAACTCACAGAAGTGTGAACGAAACCTCTTCCAGTACAGGCCGGACATGATGAGGGGATACTCGCCACTGTCCTAAGGAGGATGGAAAGAGGGTCAAGATTGAAAAAATAGTTTTGAGTTTAAATTGTGTTATGCACTACTCTTCAAAGCTCTGGGCTCAGTAAATTTTTTCAAAGAAATTAATACTTTTATTTAGCAAGGACACATTAAATTGATCAAAAGTGACAGTAAAGATGTTTGAGTGTAACAACAGATTTCTATTTCAAATGAATGCTGTTCTTTCAAACTTTGTATTCATTTTAAGAATACAGAAAAAGAATCATGGTTTCAACTAAAAAAAGCATAATGATTTACAACAATGATAATTAATAACAAATGTTTCTTCTTGAGTACCAAATCAGCATATTAGAATGATTTCTGAACGATCGTGTGACACTGAAGTCTGAAGTAATGGCTGCTGAAAATTCAGCTTTGCATCACAGGAATAAATGGTTTTAAAATAGAAAACAGTTTCAATTTATATTGTAATAATATTTCACAAACAAAACATTTCAAATGAGACACTAAGGACAATTTGCAAAATGACACGAAGAGCCCTGAAGCGTACCATGTCTAGAGGCCACGTGACCGTTAAAATCCATGGAAATGCAAGGAACTTCTTATATTGTAAACCTGTGTCCTGTGATTTAAAAAAACACGAATTAGTGAGAGCAAGAAACATGGGAAAGTAATCAATGATGAGAACACTGGATGTCTAACCTCATCCAGATCCTCCACCATTTTACTCATGACATCTGTACCCTTTTTGCTCTGAAACATCTCGGCTGTTACCATCCCTAGAAACAGAATTCACATTCTGAACTACAATACACGACACAAGCCACAAAACAACAACAAACTATTGAAAATGAACTACATATATTATTCAACACTGATGTGAAATGATGTTCTATTATGAGACATTACGAAACTTGCCTTTGCATCCTGAACACTGGATAAAGAAGCTGATGAGATCAAGCAGTGCTGTGTCTCTGTCGCCAGTATATGCATCAATCCAGTCATCCACCACAGCCTTTCACAAAACAAACCAAACATCCATATAATCAAGATTTGTTTGAATCAATATGAGCTAAAAATAACTTTGTGACCTTCCAAGTAGTTATCTGTAGCAGGGCTGATCATGCTGGACACACCTGCATTGCGTTCCTGCCCATGCTGACCACCTCAAACAGTGTGACTGCTTCCACGTCTCCATTTTTGAGCTGTTCGTTCTCTGCTCTGCCCAGGCTGCCATTACTGCTCTTTGAATGCTTTCTTTTGGCATTCTCAGAGCATTCCCGGGCTTTCCTCTTTCCTCTCTGCACATGACATAATATAGTTATAAACTAATGTTCTTATAGTAAATCTCAAAAGAAGTCTGTTCTGCTATAATAAAAGTATATGAGATGTAAAACCCTATTGTTAAGGTTTAAAAAAGCAAAGCATTGTGGCTTTAGCAGCTCTTACCACAGTCTTTTGTCTGTTTTCATTTCTCTCACTTGAAACGTGATGCACCGATGCACAGGAAGAGACGTCAACTACTGAGTTCTCTCTGAAAACAGGAGGAACAGGCAGTTATTTATCTGTAGAACACCTTGAATAACAAAACGTAATTAAAGTAGGATATTTCAGAATAAGCCTGCATAAAATCTAAAACTGTATTGAGTCTGTTTTATGATGAAAATGCAGAGGTAGTTTTCAGGTGTCTCACTTTTGCACCGATCTGGACAGTAAAGTTGGCTCTGCTATCATCTCCTCTCAGGTCATAGCTGGACTAGAAACTGATGCTCTTCTGAATTGCAACAAAAGAGAAACAATTAAGAAATGTTAATGCTAATTCAATTGAGAATCATAAAAGTACATCAATGTTCTATATCATTGACAATGATACTGTTAATATTTGATAGACAGCAATAAATACAAATGCATTGTCATATGCAATTTAAAACTCAACACTATGCATCTAGAATGAGATCACATACCTTTTATCTAACCAGTTCACTTCACAGCGAAAAAACAAGATCTAAAATATTGGCTTTGGTATCTTGTTACTTACTATGAAGGATATATGTGTTCATATTATGCAGCCTAACCCAGTGTTTGTCAAACTTTTGACATTAGCACTCTAATATCCTATTATCAATATAAGACAATATTTCAAAGCAATACTTCCTTAGGTACTGTAATGTTGGCAAAGCTATTTGTTTTTATATATTTTCATATTCACAAAAACTAGATTAATACATTTAAGAGCTCCTGTTGCAGTGGTTGTCCGTGTTTTTTATAATATGGAGAAAATAATTTACTATACTAAATACAAACGTGCAAAATGTTTGTCAAAATATTGGAAATCAAAAACATTTCGCTTCTACTTCAACTTGGGAAAAAACACGTCTCCTAATGTACAGTTTGAATGCAGACATAAACTCGGGTCACACAAAAGCATAAGGTGACACGTGACCTAGTCTTGGATGCCATTGGCTGAGATGCACGTCAACAAATCAAAACCGAAAGCCTGATTGGCTAGTTCGAGTGTCAATCGGAATTCTTCCATTTCTATGTTACTGTGCCATATTGAAACAAAAGCCTCTTATGAGAACCTGCAGTTTCATTCATCTGAATGTGTAAACCGACTCCTAACATTAACACAACTGTCAGGTTAAGAACAAGGCTCACATGCCACTGAGTTTATTATTTAATAAGCATAGAAAGGATAATCGTGATATAGTGTAAGCTGACATCTCGGCTTTATTATAGACTTGCTGTTATCTATATCAAGATAACTATGCAAAAACGCGAATGTAGCTCAATAAATCTTACCAGTGACAGCCGTCATCTTGATTGGAGGATTAATGTAACTGCACCTATAGATGTGCGTACTCCCAGTTCAACATAGCCGCGTGCACGTCAACGAGAGCGCGCTGTGCGTCTGACGTAAACCCATGAGAGGTAATTACATAATTTGAGCAAATCAGTTTACCAGCAATACTGCTACTACGAATATAAGGTTAATTTATACAATGTTTTGAATGTATACAAAATAGCTTTATGTGATAACATTATAAACTCATTAAATAAATTCTAACATGTAATAAAAATAAATCCACCGATTGCTTCTGATCACGTGTTTATTTTGGATATGTAATCACGTGTGATGCTGATGAACAATACTAGCACCATCATGTACAGAATGGAAAGCACATGTGAAACAGTCACTTCAAGTATACAGATGCATAATAATATACATTATTGCACAAGTTTTATTTTCAGAAACGATCATTGTTGTTTATTAAAACTCAAAAATCATCAGCCAACAATGCAAAACAATATCTAATATGGTTAAAATAAATTATTTATAAGTGGTAGTACTCCGAATGTAAAGATTTTTCTCTTAATTTTTCAAGGTCTTAAAATGTATCTGGATCACATTGTGACAGTCTTATCTGTGGTGTGTACAGATGAATAAATAAATACAAACTTTTTTTTCAAGAGAATCACTTCAATCACTTCAATCCGTGACAATTTCGCACCCTCCTCTTCAGGCACTGTAGATCCAGCTGTTATGAGAGGTTACAGACAAATTCCACGACTGGATTGAGGTCTTCGGTGAGCTCTTCTGAGATTGACAGTACCGTTGATATCATGTTTTGTGTTAATTCTGACACCCTGTGAAGAGTACTTTCATTAATTATGCTGGATTACTTTTAGCTGGTTCTAACAAATGGAACTAAAACCACTCTCACCAGCTCACGTGATGTGCTTGCAACTGAGGATCCAGCTTGGACCCTTCCTCCATCGAAAGAGACATCTTTAGCTGCTTAAAATTTGCCTCAATATCCTTTCTTATGATGGATAAGGGCAAAACATCTTTGAGAGAATTTAGGACGTGCTGTACCAGAAACAAATGATATGAATGATGGACAGATCACATAGATATGATGTGAATGACGATCAAGTCAAACAAACTCACATAAATTGCTGATAGCTGATGTGCGATGTACTTATGACTGCCCAGATGCTTCACATCTTCATCTAACTGCTGACTGAGAACCAGCAGCTGATTCAGCCTCCCAATATGAGGAAAATAAGCTGGAATGATAAAACATTTCCTAATTGAACTGATTCATTTCGGTGCAACTACTTTTGATTCTAGCACTTTTTTAATTGTTTGTTTGTTCCTTTTAATATATTGTATATTATTACACATGTAGAATAAATATATTAAGGAGACGAGCACGCTAAATATTTAATAACATTAATTAGAAAAAATACTTTTAACTAGCAAATAACTTTTCTGAAGTTTTCCCGGTTGTCTTTTATTATTACTATAATTATTTCCAATTTTGTTATGTATTTTATGTTTACTAATTAATTTTTATTATCAAAGTGAATTTTTAATCTTATATTAATTTTGATATTTTGAAATGTTTTCATGTTAAGTACTTGGTGCTTTTTGTAATGCTTATTCATTGTAAAGCACTTTGAGCAACATTTCTTGTTTGAAATGTGCTATGCAAATAAAGGTTTTTTATTATTACTCATTATTACCCACATCGAGTCAACCATTGGCCAGTAAATGTAACTGTATCCCATTATCATTCTCCCATTGTCTCACCATCTGAAGGTGGTCTTTCCAACATGTCAATAGGGCTGCCATGTATCATATAAACCTCCACTCGAGGGAATAGAGTAGATAATCCTACAACATCCAAATACTCCTAAAGAAATGGAAATAAATGGAAACACATCATCCAAAAATTCGAACTGGTTGAAGAGAAATAGTTAATTGGTGATTAGTTACCTCAAGCTGAAGCTCCGGTTCATTGAGATGTTCAAGGCACTGGTTCATCTGATTTATTATCTCTGCCCGTACACACAAATTCAGAGATTGTACATGCATTGGATAACAATTACCGCTTTTGATTTCCAGGAACAATGATTATTTTAGTCCTAAGATTACCTTGTTTTTGAAAACACTCAGACTCTTCGGGACTTGTGTCCTGTTTGAGCTGCTCCTGAAGCTGCTAATTCAGATTAGATACTTGAATGAGACTAACACACAAGTACAGTGTTCAAAGATCTGAGCATCAGTGTAAGTGTCTCACCTGATGGACCTGAGCTCTGATCAGTAGATCCAGCTGGCTGCAGAGACACAGCATCTCCAGTGCCACCTGCTCACTGCTCAGGTGGATGGGCATCAAGGGCTTCCTCACGCACACCTCAACTGCAAATATGAAATAATCGAGAAACAAAACATGAATGTGTTCATATTCCGTCAGAACGTCAAAAAAACGCAACTATTATTGAAGAAATCGGCATTAAGTTACCTTTAAACTGTGGGCTGTAAGAGCAAGGTTTGCAAAGCGGATCCGTCAGACTCACAGCTGCCATTATCACGGTAATAATCCCAGCGATGACAGATTCATATAATACTGCGTTTATTGGTTCATTCATCCATTAATAGCGTTTGCCACTCTCATTGCAAAGGGGCTTTTCAGTGGTCCTCCTCTCCATGGTGTTCATTCACACAGCGGCATGCGATATAAATAAAAGGCGTGGTCAAATCTGCTAAACGACGAGAGACCACGAAATCTGCATCGAACTACCTGCCATTGAAATTGAATAAAGTGGGTAGAATGGACATTTTTATGAAACAAGCGTCTGAATGGGCTGAGCTTGTGGCCGAGGCGTTGTATTTAATTGTTTAGGTAAGAGGAATCAATTTTTAACTTTAACATTGTGTATTTTCAATTAATTTGCATTCAACGTTTAGTAGTTATATTATTTAGCTGGGTTCACACATTTCTCCAAACCGATAGTAAAGCAAGACATAGATAGCTGTATAGATCTACATACATAGATCTCTCACGCGGGGCTCGTTACTTTTCTCTGCGCTGTTAATGATGGGCCAATCACAGTCGTTTAGATGAGGATTTTAAAAATGAAATACGGTTGTCAGGCGACAATTAATTTAGAAATGAATCGATTTAATCGCGTATGTTATTTAACGTAACAATAAGACAACGTTTGAATTTTACATTTATCAGACGCTTTTATCCAAAGCGACTTACAGTGCATTCAGGCTATACATAGCTATCAGTATGCGGTTTCCCTGGGAATTAAACCCACAACCTTTTGCGCTGCTAACGCAATGCTCTACCACTGAGCCACAATTGTCGTAATTGTCATTTTGAGGCTCCTTGAAAGATGATGCATGCGTTACATAAGAATGAGTAATTAACTTGTAAATGCTTCACTCTGGACCTTTGTGTGCTTGACCAATATTGTCTTACATTTTATATATTTTTTTAATTATAATTACTTATTGTTCTAAAAAATAAGTACCCATACAAATGTATATTATACGAGTCTTTAAATGCATAAAGGATAACTGTTCTCATTTTGTTCTCTAAATATATTTAATTTAACTTAAAAAAACAAGTTATTAATAAAAGGATGGAGCTACTCCCAATGTTTATTAAATAGTAATAAACACAGACAAGAAAAATCTTAGACCCTTTCCGTGATTCCAATGAATGACAATAAAACTGCTTATTTAGAAGGTTTGTAACATATTTAAAGTGACAGGTATACTAAGAAATCAAAGTAATGTAATCAAAAGAAAAGAAAAACAAAACTTTTAAATAGTGTGCTGATAAAGAAAACATCAATACTGATATCTTGTATTACAAAAAAGACAAGATTTTTTCTGCAGTTTCAAATAAAAAAAATACAGCTGTAGTTAAACATTTTTTCTATCACAATCATTTCCTTAAGAAGTGCATCCGGAAAAAAAATCCGTTAGCAGAACTTTGCCGAGCTATTTAAAAAAAAGAAGTCCTGCTTTTGTCACAATTATTAATTTACATGCTTCATAATACAATAAAGTTCCATCATATTTCTGCTCCCTTTTATGACAATATGATACACCAGCAGAAGAGTCCATCAGCTGTAGCAGAAAACCTGAATTTCCCTTGAGTTATTTACTGGAGAAGTTTCCTAAGAGACAACAAGTTATGGCCGTCCAACAGGGTTCAGCGTGAGATTAGCCATGAGCTCATGCACCGCTGCAAATATTGTGCACTCTCCTGTACAAAAAAAGAAAACAAGGCTAGCATTAATATTGAAATGTAAATACAGAAACATAAAATGTTACATATCTGACTAATATTATTTCTGATTTCCATATCAATTTAACAGTTCACATTAAACAAAAGAGATGTGTGAACCTTGTCGTGGTGGATGATGCTCATTGAACCTCCTGAGGATGGAGCTGACCATCAGGGCCGCGGCTCCAGAGGAGCTGTGCTGGCGGGGGATATCAGCCTGCTGGGTCAGTCCAGTAGCCATGTCATACACTATAGGCACTATGATGCTGATGTGCTCCTGGGGTACCGGTAGCCTCTGGGTCAGCTGGAGCTGTAGAAGAGCATCACTTCAAGTTAATACACATTAGGAATCTATAGTAAACTTAAACCACAGATCAAACACAAGTTGCTGGGCGTACAATAGCCCGAATATTAGTGTAATAATCAGAATTCAGGACACGGTCATGTATGGTGATATCAGTTTTATCCATTGGGAACTGGTTGTATGGTGAAAGGGGATATTACAAACCAGACAGGAGTGGGAGAAGCACTTACAAAGAAGAGCATCTTGGTCTTAAGCACCACAGCAATGGTTCCTGGCGGGGCAATGGGAGGAGCGCTGGGTGGGATGGTCAGACAGAACTGCACATTCCAATTCAGCTGGGCCGCTTGGTCTGGGAACTGGAGGAAAAACGATGGGCCAGTGAGTTTACAAATGGAAAATATTGCTCAAAAGTTCAGGAAGTTTTGGAAAGAGGTCTCGTATGTAATATTGTGAAACATGATTACAATTTAAATACCTGTTTTGTGTCATATTTATGTATTTTATTGCTGCTATGGAACAGTTAGATTTTTGCTTTAAGCTTTAAATGTCATTTCTTTCAGCTTTTATTCATCTTTAGAGTTACATGATGCTTTAGAAATAATTATAATATTCTGATTTGGTGATTAAGTGATACTTAGCAGATCGTTATTATTAATAATCATTATTAAAGGTCAAAAGAACAGCATTTATTTAAAATCTTTACTGTCCCTATGGACCATATTAACATATCCTTACTAAATAAAAGTATTAATTAAAAACCTAACAAACCCCACATTTTTGAAAGTGTATGCTTGCAGAAGGGCAAAAAAAAACAACATTAAATAAACATGAATGTGCTTACCAACTCCAGTTTCATGATGCGAACACAGTCTCGGAGTATGTTGGTTGGAGCTCCCAACAGCTTTGTAAAGGCATTTAGTGTGTTGTATTTAAAGGGTGGTCCTGCAACCTATGGTTTAAGTCAAAGAAAATGACTTGCACTTGCATAACTGCACAATACCCGATTTGATGGCATTGCCAAGAAGGCCACTGAGTGAACTGAGTGATTTAAAGAAAAACAAATGCACTGAGTAGCAAAGATAAGCGTTTTCAAACTAGTTTTAAACCGGTAAGCTCTAATCATGACATTAAGCCAGTGTTGTTAAATCAGGATGAACAGGGCAGTTTTAAAATACACATTACAATTCTCTTCAAAAGTTCATTTCATACCCTGGTCTCAAAGAACTTCTCCAGGACCTGCAGCTCCTCCTGCGACCAGGGTCCAGTGTTTTCCGGTGTGACTTTCAGCTGCAGAGTCTGGTAGGTTTTGGGGTTGAGAGCCACTCTACATTTAAGCACTTCTGTCTTAAACATGATAACGCCTGGCTCGTTGGAGTTCACAATTGTGAGCTGTGAAGAGAAGGTAAGCTAGAGTGATGCAAATACAGCGTGCAAGCAGAATTATATTAATCTGACTGTAACATGTTTGTTTCTGACTCACATTGGGTTCTAACTGTATGATTCTCTGTAGGTGCCGCCTCATGATGACAGATCCCAGGAAGCGCTCCAGAGGTGAGCACAGGTAGCTGCCCGCCAGCCCTGGCACTGGGCATGGCATGGGTGACGGCAGAAGCAGAACATGTAGTTTGCTGTGGGTGAGGATGGTGGGAATAGAAGCGGCCCAGGACCGCTGTGGCAGTTTACGGGGTGGGGGCATTGCCTGTGAACCTACACACACAAACACACACCGTGACTGACTGAACAAATTCAACTACTGCTTAACGTAGTCATAAATAACATTACGTTTTCTCATTTACACTACTTTTTCTTCAAGAAATGTGTAGCTTTACTAAGCTAGGATACATTAAACTGATCAAAAGTGAAAGTAAAGGCATAATCTTAAAAAAGATTTCAGTTTCAAATAAATGCATTTTTTTACTAACTTTCTATTAATCTGGAATCCTAAACATGTACCATGGTTTACACAAATATATTAAGCAGCACAACTGCTTTCAATATGATACGAAAAAATATTTATTGAACACCAAATCAGTATATTAGAAAGATTTCGAAAGCATGTGACACTAATGGAGTAATGGCTACTGAAAACTGCCTTGCCATCACAAGTATAAATTACATTTTAAATATAGAAATAAGCTATTTTGAATGGTAACATTGTGCAATATTACCGTTTTACCTTGGTGAGCATAACAAATATAAAAACAAATCTTTAAAAATCTAATTTTTGAGTAGTGTACATCAAACATAGGAACAAACTATGTCCATGTACAATTTAACCCCAAAATCAAAATAAATCCATTAATATTTAGCTTAGTTTACATTTGACAAAGTTTACATTTATTTTTTGAACATTTCTAACTGCAATTTAATAATAATAAATAATTCTCATTACTGTAAAGTGGGAAAATATGTATATTTATAAATGAATAAGTAAATTACTGATTTTAACATGTTTGATAACATGGATCTGTCTTTAGACTCTCTGGACTTACTGGTTCCAGCTCGAGGGGAGTGGGATGGATCTGGAATAGGGGAGTGCAAAGAAGGGTTGCCTGGTGACATGCCAGGGATGCGGGCCCCTGGGGAGGGTCCAGAGACCAGCGGAGAACCTGGCCATGGTCCGACCCTTGGGCTGACGGACATGGATGGTGTGTATGGTGAACTCGGGTCAAGGGTTCCTGCAATACAAATGAAAGACATTTGGACCACAACTCACTATCTCCAGGAGTGCCAGTTTCCATCGATGTAGTTTTTTGTCCATGACATAAAAAGTACTCAACACAATCCACCAAAAACACACATATCCCAACTGCAATGTCAAAGCTGCTTCAACAACAACCAACAATGATGATTTTATATGATTAAAACCAAAGATATGAAAACCAATGACTCTGATTCACTTTCACATGATTTCAACCGCACACCAATTCAGATATTTTAAAGCATGAAAATATACTAAATCATGACATACTGTGAGACTGACAATACAAGGTAATTCAAAGGTTTGGGGTCAGAAAGATTTAAATTAAAAAAAGAAAGAAAATAATAGATGTAAAGACAATTGTTACAAAAACATTTAAATTAATGTTGTTCTTCTGAACTCAATTCATCATGAAATCCTGAAAAAAAAATGTATCAAGGTTTTACATTTTCTTTCTTGAGCACAAAATCAGCAGGATTTCTGAATGATCTCGAGACACTGAAGTCTGGAGTAATGGCTGCTGAAAATTCAGGAATACATTACATCTTAATATTTAAATAGCAAACAGATCTTTTAATTGAAATTTGTACTGTATTTTTGACCAAATAAATGCAGCCTTGGTGAGCATAAGAGACCTCTTATATACAGACCCCAAAATAGTCAAATCAAATCTTACAAACACAAATAACAATTTTGTATAAAAAAGAATATCAGGCTAAATCCCAGTACTAAGTTCTATTTTGATTTTGTTTTTCTTCCATATGATTCTGACATATTTAGATTTTCCAGACCCACCAGTCAAAGAAACAAGAATCAAGAGATAATACAAGAAGTATCAAGCAAGTGATCATTTAAGCAGAGTACATCCACCATGTGCAAAGTCGATCGTTAGCAACAAATCAGATGTCTTTCACCAGCCCATCAAAGATTGAAAGTCCTGGACCGCGGAGGTAAAAGGAAAGCCAATCAACAAAGCCCTGGATCCAGGCTTCCCGTGCACTTACCATGTGGGCTAGCAAAGTTGGAGGTCTGCCCCATAGAAATGCCCAGAGAGGAGGGAGAAGGGATGGGCCCAAAGGGAGAAAGAGCCCGCAGAGCTCCACTAGGGGAATTGGCTGCGTGGATGTTCCCTGCACACAATTAACCAATCAGTGGCCTCATCAACATCTGACAAGAGCATGTCGCTCCCGTTCCTGCATGCTCACTTTCACATAAGCTGCAGCCAAAGCGGGACAGGAGCTGCAGACCCCGAATGGAGATAGGTGGACAACTATGGGGATGCTTCTTCATGAGGTTGCACGGTGATGGTGGCATCAAATGCAGACTGACCAATAAAAGCATGCATACCAACAGACAGGAGGAGCTGGTGGGACGCTTTTGCAATGAGTGTGACGCCAATGAGAAAACACTTCCTCTTCTTTTTTTCCCCGACTCAATGGTGGCATGACCAGGATGGCAGAGGCAGCAAGATTACAGCATTTGACATGACAGAGACACATATTTATATACCTGGAGACTGTGTTGTCATCATGGACGGTGAGGGAGGCACGTGGTACGGATTGGGGGGCGATGTGAGGGGTGGATAAACCCCCCTGCCTGAAGGCTGCGTCTGGGTGTGGGGCATGAAGGGGTCATCTATGCTTATCGGGGAGGGAGGGTTGTCGTCCTCGTTGACCGAGCGTCTGCGGGCGTCTTGGTTACTATCCACAAACATGTTCAAGAACGTCTGCGGAAAACCATTGAAAAGTGACAATTATGCCCATGCACAACAACAGTTAAAGGGACAGTCCAAACAAAAATACCTTTCTGTCATCATTTACTCACCCTCAAGTTGTTCCAAACCTTATTTTCTATGTTTTTTCCACAGAAGAAAGAAAACAATACACGTTTGGAATGACATGAGAGTGAATAAATGACCATTTTCATTTTTGGGTCACTATCCCTTTAATATGTATCTTTTTTTTTTTTGCTCCACCCACCTTCAGCCCAGGGGCAGGGTAGAAACCTTCAACTATTTTGGTGTTGTCAAAAAGACTATAGGCTCCATCACGGATGGCCACCACACCTCTGCTACGGCAGTAGATGTCAATGCAGTACATGTTACGGAAGGCCAGACGGATGTGAGTGGGTGACTGAGGCAGGATGGAGAAGCACTGGTACGCCGTATTGGTCCTTTGGGTGAGGCCCAGCATAGGCACTGTGGGTAACTTGTTGATGGCATTTAGAGGAGCTTGAGTGTCTGAGAGGACCTGAGAACAGACAAGTATGTGAGAACACTTCCAGCATCTACTAATGAATAGTGATATATAGCCAATATCCACTCCAAATTGGTCAGTTTTAAAAAACATATCGGCAATATGTTAAATGTAAATAAAAATATGGTGAATTTGAACACAAATATTAATTTTACTATGATGATTTCTAGTGTCAAGACTCCAGATACCTGTAAAAGTTGTACAACATTGGGTGTCTTGTTGAACATCTCTTGAAGTTGGTGGAGAATTATGTTATGACAGTTGCTACAGCCTGAATTGGGCCCCACAGTCCCCAGGGCCAGATGGTAACGCTGGGATGCGGAGTTCCACTGTATCGTCACCTGAAAGAAACAGGATTCAACTTGTAGTAAGTGAAACCAGCGTGATTTAAACTAAATCATTAAATGAAGGCATTAAGAACCTTTAACATCTGCATTTGAACAAGATGAGAAGGTTTTACCGAGCTGCCTTTGGTGCTGCCATAACATAGAACCAGCTTCCGATAATTGTACAGCCGTATCTCTGAGAAAAGGCTCAAATACGAGGGCGTATCTGGAAATAGTAGATCATTATTCAATTACAAGCAATTCAAGTTCTTCAAACCATTCATAAGTCAAATATTTAAAATCAAGTTTTATGTTTATGAAAGAAGCATTTTTTTTATAAAACACAGTAAAACAACAATATTGGGAAATATTTAAATTAAAATACAAAGTAAAACAAAATTATATTTTAATGTATTGTAAAAGAACGTATTCCTGTGAAGGAATTAAAAATTGATGTAATAATTGAATACTTTCAATGTACTATGGCGTCAAATGAAAACAAATCATAGCTGGTTATCAATTCAAACTCGAATTAAAATGGAAGCGATGTGATTTATCTAGTTAGAACTAGGGATGGGTATCGTTAAGGTTTTAACGGTACTACTACTCTTATCGATACTGCTTATCGATCCGGTACTTTAACGGTATTCTTATCGGTACTTTTTGTTATTTATATATATACATACATATATACATACATACATACATACACATATATTTCTATGATAGATTAGCAGCTTAATTAACATGGCTTCATATTCTGAAATGTTAAATAAATATTTCATTAAATAAATATAAAACATCAATTTGTAAATGCACCAGTGTGCAGGCATTTTTTGTGTTTTATATACATAAGATAAGATAGAGTAAGAACATGAACAAAGAAACAAAGTTAAACAAACTGACAAATATACCATTTATTGTGTGTGTATTTGATCGTTTGACGCCTTGAGCTTGAGCGCGGCATGCACACACACACGCCAAACACACACACACACACACTCACACACACACACTCACACACACACACACGCACGCACGCACACACACACACACACACGCGCGCAAACACACGCAAACACACACACGCACACACACTTCAGCCTGAGGAACAGCGTCTCTCGTGTGGATTGTACTTCCAACATTTCATTATCAAACATGTCCAGCAATTTAGTAACTGTAAAGACGGCATTTTACAACAATCGACAGACGATTGATCTGATTCTGATGTTAAGTTTTGGTCAGGGAGGAACGAATGCGCGCCGCTGTGAAGAGAAGGAAGTTGTGCTAGAAGAAACACGGCTATAATCTTTAGAAGCTAAAAAAAACATTAAATAAACTCAGTTTAATATAACAGCCACAGGCCTAAAGTGTAAGCATGTTTTAATGGTTAGTTCTCTCTTCTATCATAAACAGGGCTTATGTTGCGCGTGCTGAACTCATCCACGTGAGCGATCGCGCTTCTGATTTGGGAATAGCAAAAATGCATCATAGACAAGAGTTTGAATATTATTGCATATAAAACAGCTGGTGACTCTGGCGGGATATAATTTGCAATAATAGTGTATATATATATAGCAATAATAAATGTATGTGTTTTCTTAATTTCTCCAGTACCGATAGCAGAACCGTTAACGTCAGAGCTTATCGATACTCCGGTCTTTCATAATTTAGCCCCGAGACCGATTAAATACCGAGTTTCGGTACCCATCCCTAGTTAGAACAGAGGTACCTACCAGGTAAAGCGCGCGAGAACTCCTGCACACATTCATAAAGCTGACTAATGCTGTTCCAGTCATTTAAGAACATCTCTACCACCTTCCTGCCACCCACCGGCTCCGAAAGGGGATTCTCATAAGTCAGGTAGACATGTCGCGAGGAAGCTGAATTGAAATAGACAGAAAATATTGTAAAAGACACATACATTATTGTTTTGAAATCTGTTAGAGGACAATTAACTGTCTTTACCTTGTTCTTTGTTGGCTGTACTGTTGAGTGGACAACTGGAGAAAACCAATTCTGCCACCCAGGTGCGATTATTCCGGCCCTGTAGTCTGAACGTACAGTCCAGCAGGAGCGCTCTAGAGCTTTTCTTGTTTCCTCACCCACTCCCTTACAAGGTGGAACTCTGAGAGAAGAAAAACGGAGTAAACTATCGCCAAAACTTTAAGTATCTAATATGTTTTTAATGTTTTTGAATAAGATCTCTTATCCTCCCCGAGGTTGCATTAATTAGATTTTTTTGTGTAAAAACAGCAATATTGTAAAATATTTTTTATAATTGATATATCTGTTTTAATATTTTAAAACACAATTTATTCCTGTGATGCAAAGCTAGATTTTCAGCAGCCATTACTTCAGTGTCACATGATTCTTCAGAAATCTTTCTAATAATCATATTCTGATATTTGAAGCACAATAAATATGCTGCTTAATTTTTTTGTGGAATCCATGATCATTTTTTTAGGATTCTTTAATGAATAGAAAGTTTCAAAGAACAAGTATTTATTTTAAATATCAATTTTGTAACATAATAAACATCTTTCTATATCAATTAAAGGAATAGTTCACCCAAAATTGAAAATGTTTTTCAATTTTGGAGAGTATGAAACACGGATACTTTGTTTATGTTGTTCATGCTTTGATCTGAATGTAAACAACGTATCAGCGTATATACGTTGCATATGTTGTTTACGTATGTGATACTCTTTAAAATGGCACTATAGGGTGACGCGGAGACAACGAATTGTTGAATAACTTTTTCTTTGCTCACAAAAAGTATTCTCATAGCTTTGCAAAATTACGGTTAAACCAATGATGTCACATGGACTATTTTAACGATGTCCTTGCTACGTTTCTGAACCTTGATCGTGTTAGGATCCTTGCTGTCTATGGGAGGGTCAAAGAGCTCTTGGAATTCATCTAAAACATATTAATTTGTGTTCCAAAGATGAACGAAGTTCTTACAGGTTTGGAACGACATGAGGGTGAGTTAGTAATGACAGAATTTAAATTTTTGGGTGAACTATCCCTTTAAATGCGTCCTTGCAGAATAAAAGTATTAAGTAGATATGCATCTATCATATGTGCTATTCTGGTTTATTAACTTCAGAGACACTTGAACTGACAACCAGAGATAATCTTACTTCAGAATACGTATGGCATGGCTACAGCCGTCTCCTTCGACCTGAACCCCTTGATGAGGAATCTCCATATTGGACAACTGGGAGAATAAAAGACCATTCAGTAAACACAAAATGTGATATTTACAACTGATAGCTTCAGATAATAAAGCACTGCTTTCACCATCTAATGGATATGCAGTACCTCACAGCGTAATCCGATGAGGGGCATGTTGGTGTCACACATGGCTACCAGGTGGGCCAACTCCTTATTGAAGGCACACATCTCTCCTGACCTCTTGGGTTTCTTCGGTTCAATGGCACTTTGCTCTCCTGACAACTATGGGGTGACAAAATAAGACTTCATTACATACAATAAAAAAAAATTAAAGCCACAAAAGAAAATGTTTTCATCAGAAAATTGAGTTAAAACAAATTAAAAATGAATCTTATGTATGGATGATTCGTTCACAATAATATAAATAACAGGCATTTAGAAACCCTTTTCAAATACAACACAAAGCGGTAACAAATGTTAACCATTCAGTTCAGTATATTCCGTTGAGTATCCCACCTTCCTCTTGGACCCAGGACGAGCCATTCGTCCAGATGAAATGTCCTGCACAAGCTCCTCCAGGTTAGGCTTAAACTGCTGCAGCAGCTGAGCAGAAGGCAGCCCATCCTCACTCTCAGTCTGACTCACAGACAGGAAGTAGTATTTATACTGGAGCTCTGTCGGATTGGTGGACACATCAAACATCTCGACTACCTGAGAAAAGATGAGTTAATTAAATGTTTAGTGTACACAAAAGCCTTTCTCTGTGAGATAAATACAGTAAATATTAAAGTATTTACAATATAGTATTGTGGGAGGCGGGTGAGTTTGATGAAGAGGCGATGTTTTGACAGCTTGCCCACAGGATGCGTGGTTAAGTTAGATAGGTGGAGAGTGTCGGTACACAGTGTGGGAAGATGTTTCACAGACTGTCGACATCTCTGCTCGCCCAACCACAATCTGTTTAAAACATAGAATATTATCATGACTGTCAAAACATGAAATGCTCCAAGAACAGGTAACTTGACTGCTTACTTTAGCTGCTTTAACCATGTGACGATGCGCTTCATATCATCATTAATATTCTTCTCAATCTCGTCTAACATTGACTGATCTGGAAAAAGGCAAGGAAGGATAGTTGAGTAGTTGATTTGTTCAAATGATCTGATGTGCATCCGATGGATATGTGACTTACCGAGTCCATAGAGCATTGGCTGAAACATTCCAGAATGCAAATCGACAAATATGTGGAGGCACTCCGATCGGCCGCAGGGCTCCAGGATTGGTATGACTAGTGTGGGCAGTGCAGTCTCTATGAAAGCTGAAAAATAATCACAAAATCAATCTTTTAATGCATAGAAAATAGAACAGCAGGCAAATGATTATATTATAAAACAAAAAAACACAAACACAGCAAGCAGCACAAGAATGGTGAAGATCATTGTGGTGTAAAATACTCACAGTTATCACTAGGGTTGCAACTTTTTAGGATGGCTTTAAATTCTTGCAGTTTCTGATGCGAGCGGGCATGTACACTATCGATTAAAAGCTTTTCAACTGAGAGATGATCAATCTGAAAGAACAGCCCACAAACAGACATAAGCTTTCATCCTGTTATTATACACTACCATTCAAAATTCGAGGTTTTATGTTTTTGAAAGAAGCTTTACTTATGTGAGCAGCCATTACTCCAGTCCTCAGTGCTGACTTTATGCTCAAGAAACATTTCTTATTATTATCAATGTTGATACGGAAATATTTTGGTATCATACATTCCAACTGTCATACATTTTTCATAAATAAGAATAAAAAGTCAAAAAGAACAGCATTTATTAACAAAATAAATCTATACCATTAGAAATGTCTTTACTGTAACTTTTGGTCAAATTAATGCATCCTTGTTAAATAAAAGTGATAATTTCCCACAGAACCCAAACATTTGAATGGCGTGTATATTATACTCAAAGAAAAGCCCATGCAATGATCATTGTTATGGAACTATCAATGTTATTAGGGCCTATCGCACTGCTGTAGTTCCAGAACTAAAAGTACAGTACTAAAGTACTGGGACGATTTTGCGTTTCCCAGTAGCATTTAAAGAGTTGCATTCGTACTAAGTGGGTACTAAGCAGTGACGTAAGCTGGTCGACAGCGATGTCATTTGTGTGCGGCGTTCAACAACGTAAACAAAGGAGAATGTCAAGTGATTGAAAGAACGGAAATGAGGCATAATAGGAGGCTGATAGAAGTACAAAACGCCGTAGACGAAGTTTTCAGGTAAATGCCGTTTATAAATTCTCTCATTATGATACAATGTTTACACTACAACAATATATGTTTACAGTGTTTTAAATCATGGCGGGTGAGGGCGTTTTCATACGCGTTTAGCCCAATCAGCGCACACTTACGTCACGGATCGTTCCTAGAACTGTTTTAGACCCTACTCGGAAGTAGGAGCTAATTTAGTTCATCCAAATGGAGTTCCTGGAACTAAAACCATTCCTAACATGCCAAACATGCCAAAAATGGGTAGTTCCACAATTAGTTTGGGTACTATGAAAAGGTTCCTGCAGTGCGAAAGGCCCTAATATCTTCAAAAAGGAGATTATATTAACCAGTGATACTCACCTTCATGGCTCTTTCCATTAATCTGGAATCACAGGCAGGGAGTGGAGGCTCATGGGAGATCTGTAATGGCTTGGATCCATCAGTCTCATCAATTCTGATGGCGACCTTGTGCACAGATGCAGTGCCAGTCTTTCTACCCAGGACCTGTTGACTGCAAGTCAAGAATCATGAGATGCAAAACCAAAAGAGAAAAATTCAATTAAATCTCTGTAGCAAATTTTGAAACCTACTTCCAGACAGACAACGTGAGGCACTTGGCAGGGACGTAGCGCTCCACCTGCACTAGATCACCCCACCGCTCTCTGATCAACATCAGAGTCTGGGAGTGCAACACCTCCAGCTGTAGCGATAGGCAAAACGAGTCTGATTCCAAACATTCAGGAAACGGTTTCGATTGGTTCACTTTTTGTTACTACATTTTTTACTACATACTAGTCTTGATCTAAAAGGATACGGAGGCAGTTGTACATGTCCTGAAGTGGCTTGTCATCTCCAAATAGTCGGGACTGCACCAACTCATGGATATAATTGACCTGCATGCTGTGGACCAATGCCCGTCCATCTAACATATATAAATACATATACACATATAAATAAAAAATATATACTACCATTCAAAATACCTTTACATTGTTACAAAAGATTTGTTTCAAATAAATGCAGTTCTTTCTATTCATCAAAAAAAAATGACACAACAATATTAAGCTGCATAACTTTTGATAATAATAAGAAATTTCTAAGCACCAAAGCAGCATTTTAGAATGATTTCTGAAGGATCATGTGACCCTGATGACTGGAATATGTAGCTGCTGAAAAAAAATATATATTAAAATACAAATCAGATATTTCAAATTGTAATAATATTAGTTTTTACTGTATTTTCTATCAAATAAACAGTCTTGGTGAGTATGAGTGTCTTTTAACCCCGAAACTTTTGAACTGTAGAATAAATAAAATATGTAAAAATATATATATTTATTTATATATATATATATATATATTTAAATAAAATGTATGGAAAACAAGGGTACATGCAGAGGGGTTCCATCATATCTTATTTCAGCCGCCATATCACCCTGCAGCCCTGGTTGGCCACTGAAGTTAAGCAGGGTTGAGCCTGGTCAGTACCTGGATGAGAGACCTCCTGGGAAAGCTAGGTTGCTGCTTTAAGAGGTGTTAGTTAGACCAGTAGGGGGTGCGATTTGGTACACTATGGCTGCCATCGCATCATCCAGGTGGATGCTGCACAATGGTGGTGAATGAGGAGATTCCCCCCTTCTATGTAAAGCGCTTTGAGTACCCAGAAAAGCGCTATATAAATGTAACATAAGTATTATTATTTCACATGTCTTATTATTACACATCGATCTTACCTCCAGTTTCCTTGTCTTCAACTAGAATCTCTAGTTTAAGTAGTCTCCAAGGGATGTCAGGATCATCCCCCATCACTGTCAGTGTGGCTTCAAATTCCCCCTCAACTCGAAACTTTACTCGTCCATTGGCTTCACACAAGTAAGATCATCCATAATCATAACAAAAAAAGAAAACATACAAAACAAAAATATTGAATAAAGTGTCTGGAAACATATACTTATTACAGGGCAAAATGTCTTTGCCATTAGATGTGGAGCTTGGAACTTACCCACAGTTAAGTTGGCCAGCTGCGGGGGCAAGTCAGTGGTGACTAGTCTGTGTCGCAGGATTTGATTCAGCTGATTTAGCGTTGTCTGCTTTTCTGCTTTGGTTATAGGGTCAGGAGGAATAATTTTGTCCTGTACAAAAATGAATGACATTGCTGTCCATTTCACATTTATAATATCCACTTTAAACTCTTGAACACTGTGTTTGACTACTCACTCGGATGCAGGTGGGCAGACGCGGATAAGACCCTGTGGTCAACACATCGATAGCGAAAGGGATGGCAAAACTAGGCAAACGTGCATGTACTAAGGCGTCCCTGGCCAGTGATGCCAGTCGATCGGCCGTGTCAACAAATAAATACGCTTGTTGATCCAGAAATGATGAGATCATCTGCAATCAGAGCTAAGAATGAGTACTTCATCAACAAGAATGAAAATAACACAGATTGGAGGTGAGAAATAAATCACATACCGCACATTTCTCCACCTTCCCAGCATTACTTGCCCATTTCACAAGAGCAAGCAGACGTACGAAGAGTTGCCGTGTCCGACTGGCAAACTGAACTATTTCAATTTTCCTGTAAGAGGCAGATTACATCAGTTATCTTCATATGCATGCATAATGTATCTCAGGGGTTTTAGAAACCAAGGACCCTCAAAACCTGTGAGGGACTCCCTTCCTAAAATTTGAAAAGGCATATATATTTTATATTATATTATATATTGCATTGTGTATAAAGACCTAATTTGTATTGTAAAAATATAATTTTATGTTATAAATATATGTCTAAAATGTTATTTAGAAAATAAATAACATTATTGCAGCATAGTTCTACTCATTATAGCAGTGTTCTTTAAGAAAATAAATTAGTAAACATGTTTTTTTTTTTCTCTCTAAACTTTTCCATGAACCCCAAGCACTTCCTTGCCCCTGGTGTAACCAATATTACACAATCATGTTTTCGACATGGTTGTTTCTTACCTTTCCATGTCTGTTTTTCGAGGAAGTCTGTGAAAATCATAAAGATAAGGTTAAATAATATCAAAATGACAGCACAAAACATTTTACATCTAGAGAACTTGGAAGACATAAAAATACAGATCCATAAAAGCAACAGAACAAGAAAATGTTTGCACATCTCCATATATGCTCTTATAGCAATTACAGTACACTTGCTATTAATAGACTTGTTTAATAGATACAACTTAACACCTGTGTCACCCACTATATCCTCCATGAATTCACATAGGCTTATATAAGCAGACCATTCAAATAAACTAGCTTCATGTAGAAATATTACTTTGCCCTAACAAATTTTACATGGTTAACCAAATAAACATAGCCAGGTAAGAAGTCATACAAGGGACAAGTGTTGTAGCAACATCCCCACACAACTTATCCACCCCCATATAATCTCTACCAACTTAAAATCAAGATGTTGACATGATCTGCAAAGTCAAACTTTTGTCGAGGAAACATATGGGCCAGTGCCAAACTAAACTTGATTTAAACATGCCTGACCAATGAGCAGAACAGGTCCTATATCTCATGAACTCACAGCTCAGCCAGAAGAGTGATCTCATGGTAGGCTCGCTGCAGCAGGAACTCGATCAGGAGGCTCAGCCGGACTCCCTGAGTGGCTGGGGCTCCCAGAGGAGGCTGCGGGGTTGAGCTCGGACCCCCGGCGGGGACCAGCTGCCCGTCCGAACCGATTTGAACTGGAGCCATTTTAAAATACAACGGGAGCTTTATACGGCCACTGGTCCGACCCTTTCCACTCGCGTTTACCACAAACTAGTTCGAGAGAATATTATTACACGTTCGTTCTAATGTTTATAGGCGGCCATGGAGAAAAGAAGAAATGAGTTTGTAACATGTAAGATGAGAGATGGAGCCCCGCCATCACCCACCGGAGCTGAAGCAGGAAGCAAAACTCTTTCCCTAAATGGCGCTGGAAAAATTATTTAAAATAAAAGTCTGAAGGCCAAAAACTTGATTTTAAAAGGATTAGATTTGCTTTATTTACGTTTTATTTATTTCACAGTACATTAAAACGGAAGAATAACTTAGTTTCTTAAAATAAAATAAAAATAAAAAAAAAACGTTTTATCTGTATATGGAGTCAAATAACATTTTAGGCAACAGTAGCTTCTGGAAAAGGAAAGCCAATGAGACCTTTATTTTGCCAAGGTCAACGGCCGGAAAGAATATCCGGTTTGAAATATATACTTTTTTTTTCTTTTTTAAATACATCAAGCATGACAAAGTAAAACTCGTTTTAAAAAACTAGTTAATTTTATGAAATTTATGCTAATCATTTTTGACAAACAAACCAAACAACGTCAGTTCTATTCACTTTTTTCATTATGAACAGGACTTCTGAAAACTAAAAATATAGCGAGAGATCAAACAAATATGGATAAATGATTTGCCAAAATAATAATGTTATGTACCAAAACCACATTTATTCAAATGTTTGGGTTATTTTTTGCATGCAGTTTTAATTTATAGACCTAATCAGGTTGGTTACTGTAGTCAAAAGTGAAACCAAGTGATACATATGGGTGTAATTCAATAATGAATAAATAATACATTATTTATAATACATGTATAATATGAGTATAAATATTTTAAACGTTA
The DNA here is from genome assembly GCA_027564155.1 of Gymnocypris eckloni scoliostomus. Taxonomy (NCBI): domain Eukaryota; kingdom Metazoa; phylum Chordata; class Actinopteri; order Cypriniformes; family Cyprinidae; genus Gymnocypris; species Gymnocypris eckloni. Next base: position 7,675,967 of record CM050425.1, on the reverse strand, counting down.
TTAATAGCATAAGTAGTTTTAAAACTAATATAATCATAGCCTGCAATATAATTATAATATCATATATAATATAATTAATAATATAATATCTCTAATAGGGTTGGTCTTTGCCCAGTATTTTCATACCTTTCCAACCATCCAATCGCCTTCTGGGAAGTTTACAGTAGATCAAGTGAATTGTATAAATTATTTTTAACCTAACGGCCTGTTTCAATATTAATAGGCTATTCAAACAAATATTTCAAATGGTTAAAACGTCGAGTTAAAATAATAGACATAACATAACTACACTCTATAAAACCAAACCGGTAATACGAAAGGTAAAATGAATAACCTGTGCATATGCCAGGTTCCAGTGTAGGGGAGGAGTTTATATAAACAGCTCAGTTCAGTGCAAGTGTCTAATGGAAGAGACGCACTAATCTCTACATGGAGAATCACTTTAATGATCAAAGGACGGAATGTTCCACCGGTACAGACAGCAACGAATGCCAGAGGTATGAACCTGACTTCATATTACTATGATGAAGTGGTGTTATTTATAAAATAAAAATCGCTATATTATGGATAGTGGAAAGGTCGCCACGAGATGGTCCAAAACACCTGTGCGTCAGGTGATGTTTGCGTCAGTGTCAATATAGAAATCGTCATGTAAAAATAATAATAATATTAATTAACTCGTTTTATTTTAGCTTCATAATTTGATATTTATATTAAAGTTTCGGTTTTCTTTTTTAACAGTATTCCCACAAGTCTTTAAAACAAGTGTTGAAATGTGTCTCTAGGGTAGACCAGTATGGATTTGAGAGAGCAGACGATTTCAACTATGAATCCTACGAGGAGTTTATGTCCAGGCATTTAGCTGTTGTCACTAGAAGGTCAAAGAAGTGGTCGAAACTTTTGCAGGGCACTGTAAAAGTGGAGAAAAATGTAAAAGGTAGGTAATTTAATGTAATTATATATATATATACATTTTATTATTATTTTACTATATTAAATTGACACATAAAGGATGAAGTTTTTCACTTTTTAAAGCTGTCATTTGGGTTTGCAGTGAAGCGTTATGTGAGGAAGGGGGTTCCATGTGAACATCGCACTCAGATCTGGATGGCAGCTAGTGGAGCCCAGGACCAGTTGGACAGAAATCCTGGCTACTATCATTCTCTATTAAAGGCTGAGCATGACCCTAAAATAGAAGAGGTTATACGTGCTGGTAAGTTATTTCTCCAGTCATGAAATGATTGTGTTCTATTTAAAGCATGATTTTAAATCAGATTGAATAGGACATATGGGAAACAAAATATTTTTCCAATATATTTTTTTCCAGATATGCACAGAACCTTTCCTGACAACATTCAGTTCCATGTCTCCTCCCAGCCATGTTTACAAAAAGCCCTGTTTAATGTACTTCTGGCTTATGGACACCACAATAAGGATGTTGGTTACTGTCAGGTACTATTCTCATGTACACATGCCCTTTTACACACATTGCCACTAAAGTGTTACTTGAATCCAGGATGTATTGAAGTTCCTACTGTAGATGAGAATCTAAAACTATTGTTGTGTATCTACTAGAGAATATTCAATTAAAACAAGTGAGGAAGTACGACACTCTAAGCTGCTGTAATTTAGTGTTGTTTACCCTGTCAATATAACGACTGAACCTGTTGTACCCGTCTGCATTCAAATCAGTAGGCTGCTGAAATGTATCCCTTGTTGCCTTTTTAGGGAATGAACTTTATTGCTGGATATCTCCTCATCATCACCAAAGATGAAGAGAAGTCTTTCTGGTTAATGGATGCTTTACTTGGCAAGATCTTACCAGGTCGGCCACTTCTACCCACTGTATATAACCAGGACTGCATTGGTTAATCATTATATTAGCCTTAATCAAAATGTAATAAATTGTTCCGCAACCTCAAACAACTTCTCGTTTCAGATGACATCATCTAGATCTTGTGGGCGGGGAAAATAATGTGAACCAATAGCCAAATAGCTGTTTAGCCATTGCTTTAGGGCTAGTGCTGTGGGTAATTTAAGCTTAAATCTTGCCATTTGTTAAAGAGATATTCCCCACAAAAATTATATTCTGTCATCATTTACTCACCCTCATGTCACCCCACCGTTATGACTTTCTTTCTCCTGGAAGACAAAACTAAATATTTGAGAATTAGCTCCATATGTGTCCATATTGGGAAGTCAATGGTCACCAAAACTATTTGGTTACCAAAATCTTGTCTTCTGCAGAAACAAAGAAGGTCATACAGGTTTGAAATGACTGGAGGGTGAGTACATACAGACAATTTTAATTTTGGGGTAAACTATTATTTTAACACAGCAATTTCATATTTGTTAACTGTAATGCCAATATAATAAATCCTCTGCAAATTTAATGATAGTTTTGAAGTACTCAAATCACCCACCACATACATCTGAATATCCTATTTAAGTTATAAATACTCAGAAATTATGAATTCATCATAAATCCATTCTGTATCATGTTCCATATATGTTTTGTTTTTTATCTAGACTATTACACACCAACAATGCTGGGGCTTAAAATGGATCAAGAGGTGCTTGGAGAGCTTGTCAGGATGAAGGTTCCTGCTGTTTGGCAGGTCATGAATCAGCACGATGCAATGTGGACCCTGGTGGTCTCGCGCTGGTTCATCTGCCTGTACATTGACATACTTCCTGTAGAGGTGAGGATGAAGTCAAAGGTTGTATTTTGTGAAAAGATTTCAGTGGTAAGCTTTGCAGTCATTGAATTCATACAATTTTGAAATCTGTATGAAATCATTAGCCGGTTTTATGTAGCATAGGTAGAGTTTGTAATGCTGATATTGAATGTAATGATTGGTGGCTGTGTGTTTTTCTCAGACAGTGCTCAGGATATGGGACTGCCTTTTTTACGAGGGATCCAAGATCCTGTTCCGTGTGGCTTTGACTCTGATTCGTCACCATCAGAACCTCATCTCACAGGCACAGAGTCTCCCAGAAATCTGCGAACGCTTCAAACAGACCACTCACGGGGAGTACGTAGAGGACTGCCATGCATTCATGCAGGTAAATTCTGTGAATGCTATTTATTCACTAAATATACTTCAGTCTGTGTGCATTTAGTTTATTTAATACATGAGTTTCACAATTTGATTTGAATTACTGAAATAAATGAACATTTCCACGACATTCTAATTTATTGAGATGCACCTGTAAACATACAGACCTCTTATAATGATTTGTTTGTTCTGAAGATTGTTCGTTTGTCATCTCCCTTCAGAAAATCTTTATGGAGCCCGGAGGTCTCTCTACAGCAACAATTACTAAACTCAGGAAGATGTGTAGGAATCGCATTACTTCTGTCTAAAACCCTCCTTTACACTAAATTGTGAACATACAGTTCTGCATGTGAGATGAGAATCTAATACTTAATGTGTGGAAAAGGTTCATGGTATGTTAAGCTTTTATATGGATATTTTAAACAATGAAAGGGATACACTACCTTTCCAAAATTTGGGGTCAGTAATATTTTTTTGAAAGCCGTCTCTTGTGATTACCAAGCCTGCATTTATTTGATCAAAAATACAGAAAAAACGTAATATTGTAAAGCATCATTTACAATTAAAAATAATGATTTATATATATATATATATAGAAAGATTTAAACATTTAATTTATTCCTGTGATGGCGAAAGGTGAATTTTTTCACCAAATCTAATTTGCTGATTTGGTGTTGTTTAATATTTATATTTCATAGATACGGTGATAAATATTGTTTGATTAATGGAAAACCAATAAAGCATTTATTGAATGCTTTTCAAACATTAGAAAGGTCTTAAATTTGACTTTTGATCAATTTAACGTGTCCTTGCTCAATACAAATATTATTTGTTTTTAATATACTGACCCCAACCCTTTGAACAGCAGTTCACCCCCCCCAAAAAAACTTTTTTTGTATCATTTACTGGAGGCATGCCGTTCCAAACTTGTATGATCTTTACTGTTTGTGTATAGATATTTAGAATTTTCATTTTTGGGAGGAATTCACTTTTTTATTTTTTTACTAATAACAATCAGTTTCCTAACTAAATTCTTTAACTAAATAAAGATTTAACAAGCAAACTATTTTTCTTGTCTTTTATTTTTCACTTTATTTAGAAACTTAGAATCACATTCCCTTAAAACATGAACTTCATAGCACTCAAAGCAACACTTCAATATCCACAACAATTCCATTTATGCAGCCATTCCATATGAAGGCGCATCAGAAAGGAGAGCTTCATCCACCATATGATCAAGCGTGTTTAAAGTGCACTCCTTGTGTTTGTAACAGTTAACCATTTACCTGGGTCTACTCTATAATAGTCTTCAAGTTATTCAGAACTTCCTGTAGTGTTAGTGTGAATATACCCTTTGTTCATCCAGTAGTGCAAACCCATAATATTTCCTCACTCTAGTAGAATTTCCCTTTTAACATTTTTGAATGAGCACAAATACAATGCTAAACGGAAGCAAGCAGACTATATAGTTTTGATATGCAGTATGAGAGGGAAACAGAGCTATTTAGTGTTATTGAAGGGCATTCTACTCTAGAAAGTCAAGTGGATATTCCATTTGTATAAGTTAACAGAGTCTCTTCTGTACCCACTGCCTCAGTAGATCTGGAGAGATCCAGGCTAGATGTGGAATTTCACTTCATTAAAACTTAGTACCAAACTGACATCTGACTCGACACTGTTATGCAAGGCTTTTTTAACGGTATTAAATTAAGTCTTAGTGTTCAACTCCAAATGAGAACTTTGAGATCAGGAAGTAGTGTTAAATATCTAGTCTCTTTTAGACTGTGCAGTAACAGCATCATCACTTTTCCCTAAATCCTTGTATTTATATAAATAAACGCATGAGGTACCAAACAGATCATATGCTTTCTAACCCGGATTAAGCATAAATAACAACAAACACCAGGCATTCATAAAGATAAGCTTAATCTGGTTCCTGGAAACAATACCTTAGCATGACCTAGAGCCTCAAACACACCTTTGATTTTGACCTGCACCATTAAATATGCATTAATTATACCATAATACAACAAAAAGTCCAGGAAGCGCAGGTCCACCTGAGCGATGGCAGGTGAAACATCAGCAGAGGGCAGGGCGGGGTAAAAACTAGGCAGCTGCAGTTGTAGTGGTGTTGTTGAATCCAGATGAGAGCAGAAATTGGTGGTGCCTACAATCCTGGCTTGAAGAATACACCAGGTTAGATGGTCTGGTAGCCCGCATGACTTCTTTTCCTGCCAATAAGGTAGGCCATGATCACGATGAGCACCAGCACAGCCAATGCAGCACCCACGATAATGGGAATCAACATGTCGTCCTCATCTAGATCACACTCCTCAGCTAGAACCGAGACAGAGCGAGAGGAGAGAAGGTGAGACGTGGTGAATTTTTATATATATAAAACATGTGAAAACCCAGCTAAAGTCATTTTTTTGTGATTTTGTTTTCAACAAAAAAATCATCCTTCATATGGTAAAGAACATTCTGTGGAAGTCAATATGAAAGATATGAAGGTTAAACTGAGTACGGTCATGTCAAAGTTTAAAATCATAGTGAAATGAATGGTAGAAATCAAAATTTGATGCTTATCATCTCATAATTAGGTTGAGACTTTAGCCTGGATTTCACAGAGAGGGTCACATATACATATAATAAATAAACAAAACTTTTTATCCTGTTTTTTATTATGTTATCATGTTTTTATTGTGTTTTATTGTTTCAGTTAGTGGTCTTTTAAAGTTACTTTTGAACCTAGTCAAAATAGCTCAACTGCAATTGGATTGAGATTACTTGGAATGCACATTGAACAAACATGATTCTGAGAATTATTCTGAGTTATTTGTTTTTGCTAATGAACTCTTTATATACACACACACACCACTGGTAGTCCACTGTATGAAGAAGAATGTTTGGGTATAATATGTCACAGTTTACATTATTTTGCTATTCTCACTTACATAAATGAACTATAGTGTCCTGCACCCACAAGTCAAAATAAATATAAAAAAATGTTGTCTGCTGTCTGAATAATTTTTGGTTTGACTGAATAGATTCAGCCACCAGATATCATTTTTGATATTTTTTTACTAGTGGGTGCAGGACACTATAGTTCTTTTTTTGGCCAAAAAATATGGCAAAAAAGGTCAAAATATAAATATTGATATATATTAGTAATATTGTTGTGTCATTTTTATTGGAGTGGATGAACAACACCGTAACCTTATGCAAAAGTTACTGAGTTTATCGGCTTCACATTGTTATGACAACTAAGCATTTTAAGCTGTGGATTAATCTTGTGTTGAACCCAGAACATTCCTTTAAGAATTAAAGGACAAAACTGAGAAATGTTAAAAGAGAGAAAAGAAAAACAAACCTGCTGCAAAATCTCCATTGACACCAAAAGGCTGCACTTGAAGCTGGAAGGTGTTGAGAGAGAAATCCTGTGTAACGCTCAAGGTCTTCTCCTTCTGACACATGTAAGAGTGGCCCAGGGTTCCCACCATGTAGTTCAGAGAGGTGTTCCTGAAAACAAGGCGCTCTGGGCAAAAACATGAAATTAAAAAAATGCTCAGATTTTAAAAACTAACACTCTTAAACATGGAATATTTAATACGGACTTACTAGCCATATCAGGCAATGCAGCTGACAACTCCAACCCACTAAGATGATACTTGTTTGTTGTGGAATTCTGAAAAGGAAACAAGCACATTTCATATGTTATGATGACACCAACATCACCTGAATAATTTAACAGGGCATTAGGGGAAATAATTGGAGATTTACCAAAGAAAAGCTGAAAGTCAGATTAATGTTGTCCTCGGAGAGAACGAGAGTTGCACTGTCCAGATCGCAGGATCCAGAGGATTTTACCAGGTTTGGATGCAGGTTCAAGACCTCCTGGACAGTCTGGAAAGAAAGGTATGTTTACATTTAGATTTTATTTACAAATGAGGACTAAAACTTCATTACTCTGAACTATAATCATAAAACGGTCATAAAATCCCTTTATATCAGCAAATCCCTTTATTTACAACAACCCGAGGAATTTTAATAATGGCAAAATAAATGGAAATTAAGCATACAGGTAATTGTTGTGCATCATCTCAGATGCACAACAAGCTAAGAATGGAAAATTAAATTATAATTTGTGACCACAAAACCAGTCTTAAGTCGCTGGGGTATATTTTTAGTAATAGCCAAAAATACATTTTATGGTTAAAAATGATCGATTTTTATTTTATGCCAAAAATCATTAGGATATTAAGTAAAGATCATGTTCCATGAAGATATTTTGTAAATTTCCTACCGTAAATATATCAAAACTTCATTTTTGTCTAGTAATATGCATTGCTAAGCACTTCATTTGGACAACTTTAAAGGCGATTTTCTCAATATTTTGCAACCTCAGATTCCAGATTTTCAAATAGTTGTATCTCGGCCAAATATTGTCAGATTCTAACAAACCATACATCAACGGAAAGCTTAATTATCACCTTCAGATTATGTATAAATCTCAATTTCCAAAAATGTACACTTAAGACTGGTTTTGTGGTCCAGGGTCACATTTAAAAAAGTTTGTTTGTTTACCCACTGAACATAAAAGGAGATATTCAGCACAATATTTCAAGTTACATCTGTCCAAGTACCTTGCCATGAGAGCTTGAAATAAAGCTAATGTTGAGCTGCAGTCCCATCTGTGCCAAGAGACAGACAGCATCAGTGGCATTGGTGGTATTGTAGCTGCCTCGCTCAGGGGGTCCAGGGGTTGCAGGAGAAGCCGGAGGAGAGCTGGTTTCAACAGCGATCACAGTGGGCGGAACATCAGCAGTCAAAGTATGATGCATAGAGAGAGCTGGAACGGCAATGTCATTATTTTTAAAAGGCTGTAGATGAGTTGTAGTATTGGTTAGGGTTAAAGGTGCACCAAGTAAGTTTTTGCTACACTATGCTTATTCATTCCAATAGCATAAGTAATTTTAGACTTTATACTAAGGCTGTGCAATTATTGCGTTCATAATCAAAGGCGATTCGTCTGCGATTACAAACGCGATATGTCCTAGCTTGTCAGTGAACTACGGCTCTGTGTATTAACTGTCGCTCCACCTGAAAACAGGTGATGGTGATTTACTGCTAATCAAAAAACCGGCTTTACTGTTAAGATGCACGTTAATCGAATTCGATTAATTAATTATGATAACAAAATATATATATATTATTTGATGAAGCTAATTGTATGACAGGCTGCTAAGTTAATGGCAATATGGTGGCGCCCATGAGGGGGCGACCCCGTACGTGTACACACACACACACACACCTTAAATTACAGGTTATATTCTGTATAATTGTGTATGTGACAAATAAAACTCTCGAAATATATATATATATATATATATATATATATATATATATATATATATATATATACACACACACAGCTTTATTAAAAGTACATATTAATCTCATTTCCAATCTAAATCACAGAATGTAAGCAATTAATGCACATTTATTTTTAATTTTTTTAACCCTTTTAAATTTAATTAAACCATATGGACACAAAAAAGTAGCGCCACGTCATTGACCTATATATACAGGTCTCAGCCTTATTAAAAGTACATATTCATCTAATTTCTTAATTTTATAAATGTTTTTAACATTTACTTAACATTTTCACCTTTAAAAATGTATAACTATAAACTGGTAGTAAAAACAGCATGGATATGGTCGTTTTACAAGTTATAGCGTTATCTGTAAATATAAAAAATGTTTCCCTCCAAATGAGAAATACTCAGCTTTTCTTACACAGTAGACATAAGTAATGTTAGGCCACGGGTTTGCAGGAATACACATTATTATAAAAAATACATAAGAAATAAACATCAAATAAAGAAAAAAAACACTGTAACGTTAACGTTAGCGTCCGCAATAAATATATGGAACCGTTTCTTATTATTATTAAACAAAATATAACCAGACCAAATAGTCCTGCAGCCCAAAATACACAATATTTAAATCAAACTTACCTAACAGCAGGCTAAAAATTGCCCCGGAGGGCATGTTTTGTTTGCGGATGATGGGGATCATGTTTCTTGCCAAAGTAACGTAAATCAAAACACACTCGATAGAAAAACAGATGATGCAGACTGTGCTATATGCGCCTTCAAACGGAGTCTTCAGAGAACTGTCGTTAATGTGCAGACGTTAAGACCGCTTTGAACTGCCGCTGTGCCAACTCTAACGTTACATCTGATAAACGCACTAGGCCAGATTTGTGTAGTTTCTCGAAACCGCAGCAGAAACACTAGAGTCATGTGAGCGACTGCTGGCAACACGCAACAGCAGCACTGCGCATGCGCTTCTTATGCTCGTGCTTTTTTGTTTTTTATCAATTTTGTTGTTGTTGTTGTTCTTTTAGAACAGATAGAAAACAATGTACCATGGAGTGCTGCTATCCATGTCGATCAATTAAATAATAATAATAATAATATTATTCATGGTGTGTCACATTTCAGTCATATAAATTAATATTTTTGTAAGCGTTGTGATAAATTATTAGTTCCTGGATAGTCAGTGAATAATAAAATAATAAAAACCATTACGATGGGATGTCCCCACTTTTCACAAAAACAAACGCTCGTGTGTGTGTGTGTGTGTGTGTGTGATTCATTTTGTTTAGTCGTGATTAATATTTCGACAAGTAAGTTATTGGCTATATTGTATGTTCCCTGTGGTTAAGCGGTAATTAAAAAATGGTGAAATATCGTGAAAATATACACTAGATAGATTTAGAAGTAGCTACATAAGTGATCTAAGTCAGGAGTTCTCAAACCTGTCCTGGACCCCTAGCCCTGCACATGTATGTCTCCTTTATCAGACCCCATTAACGTCTTGCAATCTCTACTAAAGAGCTAGATAAGGGAGACACAAAACGTGCAGGCCTCGGGGTCCTCCGGGACAGGATTGAGTGATGTAAAGAGCAATGGAACGAGGATACATGTGACTTCAGATACTCCTAAGTGTCACATCACAGAGACAATTTACAAGGAGGCGAAAGATTTTAGGACCATTCCGCAGTGCCATCACAGAAGTGTGATACCTGACCTTTTACCCTTTTATGTTTCTTGCAATGGTTTATTTATAATTACCTTATGAAATGAATCTAACACTTGCAGCAGTTATGAGGGAGACTGGAGCTAGCGGTCAAACGTTTTACTCCAGTGAAGAATATTTCTCAAGGTAGATTTATTTTGTTATCTGTGATAGTGATCGAGTGACAAGTGATAGGGACTTTTAACACTTTAAAGCTACTGAACATTTCCAACATTATTACCCAGGAATAAAGATACAGTAACAAAAATATGTCCTAAGAATGGTTTGCTAAAGTTCTCATTATAAAAACATTATTTCTTCATTTTCTTTGAACGGTCCAGTTTTTTTATGCTTTTAAAAACTTTTCTTCATGGTTATGCAATTATTAAAGAAACATTCCATTAGTTTTTAAAGTAGTAAAGTTTTTTTTTAATTATTAACATTTTTTAAAAGTTGGATGAACATCCAAAGGAAACATTTCAGAAACAAATTGCCATGAACAATGGATAAATAATGTTTTTGTGTTAACATTTTGAAAACATTATCAAAGACCACATGATTTCTAACAAATGTTTGTTTAATGTTACTTTAAGAATGTTTGTTCATAACTTTGCCAGTCTTACTCTCAGGAATGCTCTCTGTTAGCTTGGCCCTTGCTAAAGAAAAAGTATTCTAATTTAAACTAGTCTTGTAGCTTAACCAATGGCAAATGCAAAACAGCAGGGGGCACAACATGTACAAGCTAGCTTGTGAAATGAATGTTACTATTTTCAATTAAAAAAACAGAAGGAAAACCCACTTTGGTTAATTTTTGTAAGAGTTACAGGGGAAGTTTTTGATTTCTGTTTTGAAGCCGTTGCCTGATTTTATTTTCCCCTTAACTGTTAGAACAAATATTTCTATTGTATATGATTTCATGCAGGGGAAACATAAATGTGATTCAGATTTGTTACGAATACATCAACCCGATGCTTTTAAAATGGAAAAATCAAACTCAGCAGATAGTGTAACTTTCTGCAATACTGATGAAAGACTCATAACTGTTAGCGTGAAGGTGGTCTAAAAATCTACAGGAAATGCTGGTGAGACTTTTCTGAGATGAGAGGACAAGAGACTCTTTGGTGGAGGCAGTGGTTGTCATTCACTAGAACAGAAAACCCAGGGCTAGGGCTACTTCCTGTTAGGTAAAAGACTGACACAGTAGAAGCAATCAAAACAGAAAGGCTAAAAACTGTTGCACATCACTTACAGGCCAAGCAACAGGAAGGTACGGCATCCAAAGAAACTCCATCGTTTCAAGGAATGTAATGGAAATGAGCAAGACAATCACTCTTTTGTTCTTGGCCTCACATGTGTCCTTCACAGGTAAAATCATTTATCTTGCTCTCTACATGCTTATTGCGTAAAGGTGCCATACATCTACATACATCTAACACATTCAGTGCAGAGTTTTGATGGTTTGCTATATGGGTTGTGAGATCTGCATTCGTCGCTGTCTGGAGTGAATGTTATAGAAATTGAATATTAGAATTTGTTTGTGTGTAAAGAACATTGAGGTCAAACATCAGGACATCTTCATGTGGCCATTTTACTTTCCCTATACTCTCAGCAAGACTTGTATACAATATAACAGCCGTGACGACTGTGCATCACACTATTGTGTTTGCAGCATAATGTATGAAAAGATGAAAGGTTTTCAGCATTTCTATAATGGTCAGTGACTGTCATCTTCATTCTTAAATGTTGTTTCCTGAGATTCAAGAAGAAGGATCCAAGTAAAGCATCTCTGAAACTCTCCTTTTATGAAACTCGAGGTCAAAATGGACAGAATCAGCAAATGGCAGCTTTTCAAAAGTCAACAACTTTAATGGCCGCTTTGACATTTAATTTAAAACAAACATGTTTTTATATTTTTCTTATTATTATCATTAATAATATTATTTTATTGTAGTGATTGTTGTAAGCATTATTTAAAAAGTTATAGTAAAACAAATACAGCAACAAATCATGCAGGAGGTGATTATATATTCAGCATAATTATTTTGAATTATGGAATAATTGTTTGCCAGGTAAATTCAATGGGTTTTAGTACAACAAGCAAATTCAAGCACAGAGTTGATTTAGTACAAAAGCTGAAAGCTAAATTATTTTATTGTTTCAGGAAAACAGTTTTAGTATTAATTAAAATGAATCTTTGGTTGTGAAGTAATATTTTAGAAACATGCCTGAATTTGACTAGAGCATTTGTACAAATACACAAGTTTGTGTTGCAAATTAATAACAAAACATGGCTAAAAGTCAACAAACAAATTTTTCGATATCTGTTCAATATGTCTGTGTGTGCTGCCACACCTTAATTGGAAGAATGTATGTGCAAGTTTGAGACAACAGTGAGAAACATAAATAACTGACGGCATAGCCCCTTAAACATTTTGAATGTACAACGATTTTAACCCAAATTCAAATAAACATCTACTAGATATTTCTGACATCCGGAGCAAATTGCAAAGTCATTGAATCTGTTGCATATGATAATACTATCTTAACAGTCAATGTGGCCTCATTTAAAAAAACATATTATTTCTCAATTTCTTAATACATCATGATTCTGTATTGCTGTCATATACTGAATAGAATCACATATGAACAACTTTATTTTAGTATTAATAGCTTCTAAAGGTAATTAGGGGCCTAAAATAATAAAACAACATTGTCATCAGTGACGACTTCAAATTTGCAATGAATCATTGTAATAAATCATTCTTTATATTTAGCAAACTAAACTCAGCTGAGTAATGCATTAGTGATAAATGTACAATCTTCCAGGACATTAACTGTTAATTGTATGCAACGCGTTAATGCTAAAACACAGTGCAAATTCAGAATATAGGTGTTTTACGGAAAAAATATTATTCACTTTACAGTGCCAGTACACTGTTTTGTTTTTTGAGTGTATAAAGATTTACTTTGTCTCGTCTTATATACTGTGTTTTGTCCTTGTACGATGATCTTGCAGAAGAAGAGTGCTTTTTAACCCTATGGCATGTGAAAGGTGTGTGGTCAGTTTGCTAACCTTCATTCACCAGCCCCCATAAACACCTACTTGATCTGCAGTGATGCAACGGGGGCTTCACTGTTTTGTGCTCGTTCTTGCACTTAACTAGACCCATGCAGAGAAGCCACCGCACTAGATGACACACACACACACACACACACACACACATTACACAGAGATCACAGAGAGACAGATAGAGGAGCCTGGGCCCCTTCTGCCTCAAACAGGAAGGCATGAGTGCATATGTTTTCATAAAGATTTGTTTTGTGAACCACTAATGTAGAAACAAACTACGGATGAGAGTGAGGAATGAGACTTATCCCTTTTATGTTCAATTATGCAAGAATCGTCTAAAATAATATTTCAATAGGCCACCAAACAAGCCGTTTAAGATCACAGTAAATGCTGAATGAACTCTGTATGGTGCATGTCAGTTTTACTTACCTTTCTTTTCATGCATTTATCGAATCATTGTCTATTTATCTATAATTTATATTTATGTATTTCAACAGCGGTAGAGCGGTGGGTTAACTAGACCAAACTTTATTTGATAGGAGATTCCTGCTTGCATTACACAGTTGTTATCTCAATTACTTGAATGTTTTTTATTTGTCCCAATAATAGGCAAGTATCGTTAGCGCAGGAATGTCTTGATATCTTTGAGAACTGATTACATTTAAAAATCATTGATTAAAGTTAAATATGGATAGATATGGAAGAATATCAATGAAACCTTGCTAAATGAACAGATCACAATGCAATGCTTGTAAAGTACTTGGATGTGGCCCATCTTCCTCAGTTTAAGAGGAATAATTATGAACAATATATATATAGCGCATGCAAAATTCTTTTCATCTATGTAACTCCATTTTTGTCTGTTTGTTTGAATTTCTGTTGTTTGTGCCATTTGTGTTGTGCAGATATGACGTAGTGCAAATACTAGTATTCAGAAGATTTTTATACACATTTACATTATTTCAAGTCACGCTCGTTAATAATTACATTTAATTAGAAAACGCATTTAGACTTGATTTATATACAATCTTCAAGAAACATCTCTAATACTATCCATAGATTTATTTTGATTATTCGGTTAAATAAGAGAGTGTGCGGCATATTGAGCAATCTGATTAAATGTTCCATACATGTGCGCACTGTTTTATTTATCTATTTATTATTGAACTTATTTATTTGAAATGGGTCAGTGTTCTATTTTTAATAAATGTTTCCATTCAATGCATTGTACCGGATTAAGCTAGAGGCAAATTTTTGGCAAGGTCCTCACTAAACCACCTTTAAAAAATGACACAAAACAAATACTACACAATACATTAAGACACCTTCTGTAATATTTAGGCTAAGATGCATATAATTGATATTTCAGTGTTTTGTTGGATTTGTATGTTTTAACTGGTCTCTGTGGTTTGTTTATAAAGTTGTAAAGTCAGTTTGCATTCTTTACATCTAATACAATAAATGCAAGTATATAATTTGTGTCGCTTTTGAGAAGCCCCTGTTTAAACTCTAATTTAAATAATTTACTAGAATTAACACGAGAGAAAGTAATTGTATATTAATCAGCGACTCTAGAACTAGACATGAAAGCCTTGGTACTGGAAAGTTGTATCAACATCCCATAGCATTTGGGCATCTCAAATTTTCCAACTTCGAACTAAACTAACATCATCAAATCTAAATATAATTTCTTTCTCTATTTGCATGGTGGTTTAGGTACTAGAGGTGTTTTTGTCTCATTTTTCCATTCTCTTATGTATTCTTTTGTTTTCTTGCTCAAAACCAACTAAGCAAAGAAAGAAAAAGAAGATAAATAACCAGAACAAGCCACCGAATTCAAAACACCATGTTTTAGTTGAATACTTAATGAAAGTCTTTTAAAATGTTTCTTCTATTTGCAGAGGCCTCGACTGCGAGTGACCCAACGTATTGCTATATTTTAGATGTTTTTCTGCTGCTGTATTCTATCATTTTTACTGCTCTGTACTTCAGAGAGAAGGTAAGTGTAGCTCTAGCATGCACCATTTGTTCCAAGAGACTAAATTTACCTCACGGCTGTAATCGCTAACCTGTGTTCTGCCTTGTATTGCTTAGTTTACAAGGGAAGGGCCTGTTCCTCCAGACCCTGCGTCCCCGCCCCGTAACCCCAACGAGCCTGTCTATACAGTGAGTTCTCTTTAATATAGAAGTCTCCCGAATAGAGGTTTATGTTCAAGGTTCAAATATACTGTCTTGATGTGTATTACATTGAATGGGTCATTACTATGGAGTGCATTTTCATCTCCTTATCATGGGTGAGTGTAATATCTGATGAAATATTAAACCCCAAATTTCTATAGACTAAGTTTGAGCTTACTTTTAAGTTTATAGCCATATTTTTGATGTGCATGGTTGCTTTGCACTTCTGAAAATAAAAATTAACAATTTATTAAGTCCCCTCTTTTTTCCATTCTATATGCTAATCAAAAACGTTACTAGTTTTTGCTACTTTAAATGTCAAAGATATCAAACGTTAAATCCTACTTTAAATATCAAAGAAAAAGCTAAAATTCTTTGTTCTGGTTGCATATGGTTACACGGTATCTGTTTGTAAGAGTCTGTTTACCGCCAAGTAGATATGCACTCTGATACATTTTTAATTGAACATTTTTTGGGTAGGCCTACTGAAAAGCTTGAATTAAATGTTAATACTTAAAGGTAAAATCAAATATAGGCCTATGTAGTCTTGACGATTCGCACCCTGAGTCTGGCCAGAGCTTCTAAAAAGAATAAACACCTTTAAATTACAAAAGAGGCATTTAAAAAAAATACATGTGTGACAATATTTCAAAAGCACTGACAAATGACCCAAATAACACAAAGTGTGCTGTATTTCTTAGGACTTGAATCTGCCTCAGACGAGTTCTGATTACCAGCAACTGGATAGACCGGTGAGATTATTTTATGTTTTAATTTACTATATAAGTATATTTCCATTAGCCACAATGGCAGGGCGAGCATAGCAGTGCATTAACTGAACTTCACTTCCTGCCTTGATCTGGAATCTTCCATTTGTAATCTATGATACAGTATGATAAACGTTAATCGCAGTTCTAAAAGTAATTTTTAGATGCCTACCAACATCTACCTCATATCTACATATTTCAGATAAGAAGACGAGAGCCAGAGACACATTATCAGGTCAGTAACACTTGTCAAAAAGGATGTGAAATGAGATGAACAGATAAAAGTTTTCACCTTGGTAAATTAGTACATGTTTTATTCCTGCTGCCCTCCTGTGGTTGTCTACAGTTGAGCACTTATATTTGTAATGCTTCTGCAATGGTGGTCGGTGTATTTACTTTGGTTTGTGTATTTTATAGGAATTGAGACCACATACAAGTGATGAATACCAGGAAATAAAAACTAAAGGAACCAAAGTAAGTGTATCAAGCCAATGAATATGAGAAAAGTGTGTGGGTTGTGGGGTTAGGAAGTGTTTTGATGTGAGGTTTACCCAGCAGTGACGTATAATATCCTCACTATACTCAGCTGAAAAATCTATCTAAACACCAATGTTCTATTTCTGCAGCCTCGCAAAGCCAAGAACAAATCTAATGAGGTAATGTATTACTAATATTAAACACTTGGTTTGATATGTATACTTATGGCATTCACATAGCCTATTTAAACATCAAAATAACTTATGACCGCTTTGTATATAACATTTACATTAATGCATTTAGCAGACGCTTTTATCCAAAGCGACTTACAGTACATTCAGGTTATACATTTATTGTCAGTATGTGTTCCCTGGGAATTGAACCCACAACCTTTGCGCTGCAAACGCAATGCTCTACCACTGAGCCACAGGAACACTTATATAACATATTTATAAAAGTTTAAAAGTTACTATTCCCAAATGTATCCTCTACGTTAAGTGTCTTGTAAGTAGGTTTAAAACAGACTACAGGTTTTTACAATGACTACATCAGTTTAAGTCATTGATTTATTCCTTTAAAGGGTCGAACAGGGAGAAACAGGGATGCAGCCGAGGCTGTGGAGATGGAAATGTTTCCCACTGATACGTTACACAATTAACACACAGCACAAGAGCAACCTGTATATCTGCCAACTAACAGATCAATTGTGCATCTTGTATGTTAAATGCATTTATATGTTTGTTTTTTGTTACTTTGCCTAACCTGTAATTTAGTCTTGCATATACTACTACAATTCAATGGTTTGGTGTCAGTAATATTCAAATAATAATAATAATACTATTTAGCAAGGATGCATGAATTTGATCAAGTGTCGGTAAAGACATGTTTATAACGATAAAGATTTCTATTTCAAATAAATGTTGTTCTTTTGAACTTTCTATACAAAGAATCCAGAAAAAGTATATCATGGTTTTGATAAAAAATATTAAGCAGCACAACTGCTTCAAAAGTAAGAAATGTTTTTTGAGAACCAAATCAATAATTCATTCTGAAGGATCACATGACACTGAATTCTGGAGTAATGACTGTTGAAAATTCAGCTTTGCCATAAGAGGACTAAACAAACATGTTCAAATATACTAAAATAGACAGGTTATTTAAAAAATGTATTACTGTTTTACAGTACTAATATTTTGCTGTACTCTAATGAAATGCATTTTTAGTGACTTTTCAAAAACATAAACAAATATTGCAGACCCCAAACTTTTCAACAGTAGTGTGCATTATTGTATGTATGTAGACATTTATATTATAATATAGGATATTGAATGTTAATGCAAGGCATGAACAGAAATTTTTATACAATTTTATGAGACAATTTAAGTACTAAACATCTGTCTGGAGATGCACGGTTTTCTTATTCTTTATATGTTTTGTGTGTAAAATACCATATTTTGTGTGTACTACTGGCTAAAAATAAATTTTAATTATATCAACTTCATAAATTCATCAACATGATCCAAAATATGGCAAAATATTAACAGACCAAAGAGATGTAAGAATATTAAAACACTTGGAAAATGGTTTAATGATGTTTACAACAAAAGAGAACTGTACAGTTACAGTAAAAGATTATCTTTATATATATATAAAAAACAAACAAAATACAGCAGACAAATGCATCGAATCTACCATGTATCCTGATTCACATACTTATATTCTACACAATCATTCAGTTCTAAGCTACAGCGATGTAGCCGTTTAGCGTTCAGTCTTGGGTATATGTCGCTTGATAACAGGCCAAGAGTGGCACTAGGGTTCAGGTCTGTAGTGATACTCAGAATCCAACCAATCATCACTATTCCAACAGTGAGTTACAGCGTTCTGAAGGGAGATATAGAAGTACAATCTACAGCAGGGATAGGCAACTTCGGTCCTGGAGGGCCGGTGTCTTGTAGAGTTTAGCTCCAACCCTAATCAAGGACCGAAGTTGCCTATCCCTGATCGACAGCATGTGACAGGGTGAAAATGAAACACATTCCTTGAGCTTCAGCCGTAGGAAACATGGAAATGAGAGTATAGAGAGGAATTCTATTGAAACCAGTGACTGAAGTATTATGTACAGTCTTTTTATCTGAAACTTTTTTCTCTTTTGTTTTAAAAACAATGATAAGTTGGGCAGTGAAACTGATATCACATACATTGACACATCCAAAAACATACAAAAATACTATTTCTTTCACCTACAGTAAGACAGTTTTGCAGTTAAATTCCATGCTGTGACAGAAAAAGAGTAACAGATCCAACGAACAAGAAAACGAAAAACGACAACTTTTTTTCCCTATAAGCATCTCTGAAAAATACCAAAATATACATCTAAGCTTTGGAGTTTCTGAGGTTAGGACTACTGTCAGTGCTGGGTTCAGTTTATTAATACACAAGCTGAAGGGTTTGGGAAGGAAGAGGACAAAGAACAGAGCAATCTTTGGTATCTGCACTTGTAAAACATTTCATTTTTGGATATTTTTGCTTTGGGATAGAGCTTATAGTTGCTTTCGACCCCCCACTCGGCATAAAACTATTAAGATCCATCTGAAAACGGCAGTGTCGCACAGACGCCGCCCTTGCAGGATGGAGGACAACGATGCATAGTTGCACAGCTGATCAAACCAATTGAAATAATGATAGTGGAAACAGCAAAGCTAGATAAAAGACAATCGACGGAACAGCGAAACCACGGGACGACGGCACCTAAAGACGACTATGGAGAGACGTTACATGTTTTCAGTAGACAATCATAGAAACAGTGTTGCCTTGCAGCAGCCACAGAGTGGAACTCCAGAGGACAGTTTATCCTGAGCAGGTTGCAGGGAGCCCAGGACATCCTTCAGCTTGTATTAATAAGCATCACCCAGCCCACGGGGTTACTTTAAGTCCTTTCCAGAAGCCGGCAGAGCTGTTTTGCTTCCTCTTTCTACTAAACCCTGCCCACGAGTGACCAATGACCTAAAACCCCAAGCTGATGGTTGAGGCAGGGCACTAGAAGAGTTTAGTCCATACAATCAGATTGAAAGTCTTTGGTTACCACTGAGAAGGTGAGGAACAAGCAGACCGCAAACCCAGAAGAGCAACGGCACAAACCCTGCAACAAATAAGGGTTAGGAGTTTATAAAGAAGACGATTGTCAAATCATAAAAAAGCTTTGGTATAAAATGAATCAGGGGTTATAGTGTGAACTCAAATTTGCATTAAAGGCAAAATATAAATAAGTGGGATGGGTTTCTAATATGCATGAGCTTGTGCGGCCTTTTGGGTATCTATCCGGTTCCTCACTCAAAACTTTAAACAGACATCTGCAGGCTTCCATTTTAGGACCAATCTTTTTTATTTTTTATTATTATTTCATCTTTTGAAGTATATTAAAGCAAGTTTTTACTCAGTTTCGAGTTATAAATGAGGTATACAACAGCTCCTTAACTCAGACCAGCTCTCTGGTGCATGACCTCTTATGCAACTATCCTATTTTGTCACTAGACTGAGGGTCTACGGTGGCAAACCCCGCTACAATCGCGGAACTATCCAATCACAAGTCAGAGCATCCACACACGCCAAACTCAAGTGCCAAAAAGGATCGGCAACAACTTCAAATGTACAGAGCTGTTGCCAGGTTCAACATCCTTGGATAGATCCCATACCAAACATCATGAGCACATAGGTTAAAAAGGATATCATTTACAGCCAAGTGGTCAATTGCATCAAATGATGTATGATGCGTCCTTATATCCACTTAAAAAATAATAATTTCCTGTATTTCCTACCAATGAGTCTCACTATAAAGTCTCACTTTTAAGATATGACGTCAGACAGAACCTCTCTAAAGTATTATCTTTCAAAGTAAATGCACCACTAGCACCCCCTACATTTCAGCTGGAGTTGAGTTATTAGTAAAGCTTTTAACAGGTATCCAACCGGCTTGAATTTTACCTACAAAAAAAATAGGCAGCAACACTTCCAAAATATCACAAAGCACAAAGAAAACTCACAGCGTTATTTTCATGGTTGATATGCACCATGTGAGTTTTGACATTGGTGCATGCTCTGTTGCATCCCCTTTCACATGCGCACACACACACACACACACACGAAATCACAACCAAACAAAATCATCTCTTACGTCAACATATTACGGTTTGCTACAATGTGTCAAACTCAGAAATAATAGTAAGGCATAAATGATAAATGCAAGTTTTTGTCAAACTAAGAAAGCCAGTGACGTTGCTCCCTCATGATATACAAAAAAGGCATAAAGTAATTAAACTCAAATGATTGTTAAAAAGCAACATGGCAAATTAAATTCATAAAAAGTAAAGAAAAAAAAAAGAAGCTTGGGGCTTTCCTTTAGAAGCACCATCACAAGCCCCTCCCCTTGTGGGCCGGGCACACAACAGCCACTCCCACATCACAAGGGTGCGGTAGCAATTTTTGGTCTTGACTTTTTTTTTGTATATTTTAAATTTTTGTAGAATAGCTATAATATAAATGAAGTAATTTTTTGTTATTTTTTTCCCTTTTAGTGAATAAGCATGACAAAAACACTACATTCAAACTAGATATTAGTTCAAATATAAAATATGAGCATCTTACATAAGTGAATATATATAGAATTTAGAAAAGAAGTTCTCTAATCTTTGAGTCATTCCTCAGATAAATATATCAGAAACTCCCCACAGTCCCGGCGACCGCCGGGTTGTGACACTAATGCGCAAAACAACACACGAATCTACACGTCCAGAGAGGCTACGTTGAAATTTCCGGACAGAACCAGCGGAATGAGCAGCAACAAGACCCAGCCGCAAAGACAAAGGCTTTTTTTTTTACTTTGGCAAGTAGGATAACAAAATATTCATTACAAGTTAACCTGGACATACCCTTTAAGTAGTAGTACTTGAAATAGCAGTAGTAGACTTATGTGACATTATTATTACAGACTTTCCTGTTATACTCTGTAGTTTTGTTCTACATGTTGGTCATTTTAAAATGGACTGTTAGAAACAGTTTTGTACATTGGAGTTGATTACTGGTGTCTGCTTAAAGTGAACCTTCCATGTAAGTGCTGCTGAGGTATTTCAAACCATATTAACAATAAAACACAAATAGCGTCGCTAACAGTCGTAACAAAAATTGACAGACGAACAGTAACGAATGACAAAAGGGACAGTAAGGGGAGACTCTGACCTTTTCTTCACAGAATTTAAAATGTGAGTGTTAAAAGCAATGTTACAGATGAAACGGTTCTGTAATTCTCCCAGAATAATTGTTCTCCATTGTTCATTAACAAGAACAACAACAAAAAACTAAGTCTAGACAGTGTACCAATGCAATACTAAAAATCCACCTTCTTGTCAAATTAAGCCATTTTAGAGCCTTTTGCACTTCCACAGGTTCTTCTGGATTTCAAAATAAGAGTTTGGTGGACTTTTGATATTTCTATTGCAATTCATTTGTCGAAACGCAGCATGGAGTGTTGAGTCCTATGAGATTACATCTAAAACAAAGACTCGCCATAAAGGTAAAAGAATGAAATGACTCCCAAAGATTTCTCATAGACTCCCAAAATCTCAACAGCACTTAAACACAAGGCCCTTAAGATTCTCTTTGGATCGTTAAATGCTCAGATATTGAGAGCTAAAGCAAGTCAGCGCTGCGCTACAGAAGCTATATTTCTTCATATTTGTCGGACAATGCGAGTCAAAAGAGTAGGGTTTAAAAGAAGTGTAAGAGATGGTAAAGTTTGTCAGTAGTGAGTAGTGAAAGTGTGGTCAGCATTGCACTGGCCCACACAGGCACAGCAGCTAGTGAGAAATCGACTTTGGTTCAAGCTTTACATAATGGCTGCATTAAATAGGTAGGGGGAAACAAAACGGACCCTCCGGCTAAAATCCCCTTATTACGTTCTCACCCCTTTATAACAGATATTTCAGGCCCGCTACTGTACTGCATGGTACAGCCTACACATTGAGCTGGAGTGAAATTTAGAGAAGGCCCTGATTTCAGATTATGGAGGACTGAATCTGGCACCTTACAACTACAAAGAAGGGGACATTTTCAAAAAGCCTGTTAGGTAAGAACACGCTTGCTTTACTTTACTTCCAATTTTCAATTAATTGAAGAAAATGAGAAAATGACTCACTCAAAGTCCTCATCATTGACCAGCAGAAAGGACAATCCCAAACCTCAAACTGGTCCTTAGCTGTAGTATCAGGTCCTGGTCTCACCTCGGATCAACTTGGTTAGTTTGACTGACACTACAAAATTGAGGAGGGACAGCCATTTCAAATAAAAAAACTATGTTTTCGTCTTTGGAAAAGATCAAAATATTGCATTATATTTCCTGTGGTCTACCGAGAGCCTTCGCTCATAAATATTTAGGCTTAAACTACGCTACAGTAGCAATATACAGCAACAGGTATAACAAAGATTTTTGGTATATCTTGAAATAGAGGCAATACAAAGACCTCCAAAATAAAGACCTCTTAAAGCGTGACAGAAGCTCTGCTAAAAACCGAGCAGACCGCAGTTCTCAAATCCAGTTTTTTGGTACAGATACTGTGCACAAGTAGAAAATCAAAGACCCTAAAATCAAAAACAAACTTGAACATCATCCACCTCAACTTTATCTCGCTTGACGTACACCTTCACAATCAGGTGGTGATACCCTAAGTACATCCCATGCTAGGAAGACCGTGAGGAGGTTTACCTTACGTGGTTACATAGTCCTGATGCTAACGTTGCAAGCTCTTATTTTCTGAAGCTTCAAAGTAGACGTTACTGCTCAGTTACTTTTGCCCACGCTGAACAACTCCTCCTCGATGAATAATTTCATAATTCGTTAAAGCTTTTAGTATATTAAGTGAGACCATTACTGGGTGAGGATTCAAACCCAGACTAGTCTTCTGCTACGGAGTAAACTACGAAATGATATGAAAACAATATCTGAAAGGGTTTCACTAGAAAGAAAGGCCAGTCGAACGATTCCTTAAAACAATGAAACCGCATCACAACCGCTTATTACTCCATTTAAAGCCTTGTAACCACAAGTTAGTAAGATACTGGACATAAAGTTAACCCATTGTTTGACAAAAATAAATCATGTGCATCTAAAAGGAAACGTTCCATAGGGACAGGAACGTCTGTAAAGCAGGATCTCCAGTGAAATCATAGACAGAACATTTTTCTACAGTGAGGAAGAGGAGGTTACAGTCAGCAGTAAGAAGGTATCATTCAACACAGAGTAAACAAAGTTTTTTGGTTAAAAGCATTTCAGAAATACCTCTGAAGAAGAGGTTTCGTGTGAAAACGGGAGAAAGGAGCGAGTTTGCTGAAACGAATATGTCTTTGCATCGCACAGAGACTTGGCACAATGTCCAGGGAGGTTTCTGCTCTCCTGATGCAAGCTCTGCGGAGACGCCAACATTCTCTTACGGTTGATTTGGTTGAAGTCAACCCGTCGATGAGGTCCAAACATCGCAGATTAAGATGTAAATTAGAACATACAAACTTAAACATTACGTTAAAACAACATTAAATCCTATTTAAAAGGTTTTGTTTTTGGTGGTAGCAAGAGATTAAAGAAAAACTTAGAAAGAGGAAAGGGGTCTAGGAGAGGAGTGGGTAAAGCTTTCACTGGGCCTTAGAGGCCGTGGTGATGGTAGAGGTGGGCATAGTTGCTGTAGTGACAATGCTCTGGTGGCCATCGGCGGTGATGTGCAGGTTGAGGGCTCCGGCGGCCCCCCCTGCTGACATCAGGCTGACCGGGTTACTGGCGAGCAGTGACAAGTTCTGAGGGTTCAGAAAGAGCGGTGCCGTCATGAGGTTAGGGGTGCTGCCGGCGCTGGTGTTGGCAAACAGAAAGTTCCCGCTCCCATCCAGAGATGCAATGGGCAGTGCGCCACCAGATGCCAGAGCTAAAGAGACAATGAACAACATTTTAACTCCAGGTATTCAAAATACTGAAACAGAGCAGTGGCTAATGCAAATCAAATTATTAGAATGGAGATGCAGCGATATAGAATTTTGACTGTTAATAAATTAGATAAATCTTCTGACTGTTCTTCACATACCCAGCCCCTTGCATGTTCATTTATGAAATATTTTAGCTAATTTATGCATTCTGATACTGACAAAGGTGTAGTAGTATTATACGTTTTGAAGGGGTGTAACGATACATGTATTCGTACCGAACCGTCATTACACAATCTCACGTTCACTATCATGAATTGTGTAGTTTGTCAGTGATCTACGGCTCTGTGTATTAAATGCGGTTCCATTTGAAAACAGCTGATGTTGATTTACGGCTAATCACTGAACCGTCTTTACTGACAAGATGCGCATGACTATTGCATGCAATACATCCTGCAGCCCTACTTGTTATAATTATAAACAATATTATTAATAAGAATCATCAATCTATATATTAAAGAGTTTAAAAAAGCAATATCAAATGTTTAAACACGTGTTGTTGGATGAACAGTTTCTTAAAGGGGCTGAATGTGGTGGGTTTCTGATCATGTAAACAGTTAGAACATACAAACTCAAAAAATCTGTTGATCTCAAATTACACTGTATTATTGTTATTATTATTCTTTATAACATATATTATTTGAATAATATTTTAATAAAGTAAATGTATCACTACTACTAATAGCAACAAATAATAACATTGTATTCAAACTTGTGTAAAATTATAGAAAATATTATTATTATTATTAATAGTAGAAATAATGTAACAATAAAGTACAGTACTACTACTACTACTCAATAATAATATCATGTAATAAAAATCTCTGTAAACTGAATTAAACTAAAATGTATATTTTAATTAATGTAATAAAACAAATGTATTATAAAAAATTGCAATGAAAGGTCTATTTTTGAACAAATAAGCCTTTCTATTATGTTACCAATTATGTCGACCAAATCAGATTGATACTCATCATTAAAAAAATACAATAATATTATTATTGTTAGTATTAAGAACAATTTTCTTTGTATATTAATTATTATTATTATTTTCATAATAATGAAATACACTATTATTAAAAATATATATTAATATGAATAAACTTAATCTAAAAATGTAATAAAAAACATAAAACCTAATGCAATCAGATGGTCACATGAACTTATAAAGGTTTGCACTGTATGCAAATATGTTGTTTAGAATATTTTCATTGTATGCAAATAAGTCATTTATAATCTTGGAATTGTATGCAAATATGCTGAATGCAAAAAGCTTTTGAGAGTGTAGAGTGACACGTGCCATTAAAGGATTAGTTCACTTTCAAATGAAATTTCCTGATAATTTACTCCCCCCCCCCATGTCATCCGAGATGTTTATGTATTTCTTCCTTCAGTCAAAAATAAATTAAGGTTTTTGATGAAAACATTCCAGGATTTTTATCCATATAGTTAGTTTCAATGAACTCCAAACGGTTGAAGGTCAAAATTACGGTTTCAGTGCAGCTTCAAAGAGCTATAAAAGATACCAGACGATGAATAAGGGTCTTATCTAGCGAAACGATCGGTCATTTAAATTTTTTTTTTAAGAAATGTATATGCTTTATAAACACACAAATGCTCGCCTGTTTTCGATGCGCGTCCCAGACTTCCCGTAATATGTAAAGACGTTAAATACATAAACATCTTGGATGACATGGGGGTAAGTTAATTATCAGGAAATTTCATTTGAAAGTGAACTAATCCTTTAAAACATCTGTTTTGCTACCACATAATCATCTTGCTGGTGATGCCAACATTAATAAGCACATGCAAAGCCATATTGTAAATACAAGTGTACTTGCCGCTCCACACACCTTGGATTGTGGCCAAGGTGCTGTTGCTCATCAGTGCTGGACCCAAAGCGTTTCCGAGGCCACCGGGTGCAAAACTTAGAAGAGCCCCGCTGCACAGGAAACACCAGAGAAAAAGTATTAAAGACACGGATGTCCAATCACGAGCTTCATTCAGAGAACCAAAATGACACTTACCCATGAGTGAACTGTGATGACGCCATGAGCCCAGGATTGAGGCCTGCGGCTGCAGCCATGGCAGCGAGGCTGGCGCTCGTGGGCAGCTGGGTGGCTCCTTGAAAAGCGGCTGAGAGGTTGGGAGCCGCCACCATCACCTGCCCAGTGCCCAGAGTTGCTGCCAGGGAGGAAGGCGCCTGACTTACTGCCGTCACCATCTCCTGAGCTGAAGTGTGCTCTGAGGAGGGCGTCTGCGCTGCGGTGGGAGAGGGCTGAGCGAAGGAGAGGATGCTGCGGTGGTGATCAAAGGTGCAGTGGAGATGACCGAAGCAGTGTTAGTGGTAGCCGAGCCAATAGTTGTGCCTGAAGGAAGAAAAGGCTCTTTTAAAGATTGTGAGGTGCACAAAAGGAAGTTTTTTAAGGCTTTTCTTGCCTACCAGTGAAACCGACGCTGGTGAGAGGAAAAACTGGGTTTACAGTCATTGTAGTCGGTGTGCTACTGGTCACAAGACTTGCTGTACTCGGTGCCTGTAACAGGGGAAAGGAGGAGATGTTTTAGCCCTATTTTAAGCAGTCAGATCTGCGGTGATGAATGAAGGGAGGCAGTTTACATGTCACGTACCAGAGGTGTGGTGGGAGAAAAGATTGCTTTGATAGGATTGCTGATGGCGCTGCCACTGCTGGGTGGGTTGATCCTCTTCTCTTTCTGTCTGCGGTTACAGAACCATACTCGGATCACCTCTTTCTCCATGTTGAGCTGGTCCGCGATCATGGTGACCTCCTCAGAAGTAGGTTTTTGGTTCTGCTAGAAAAGGGCAAATGCACAAGAAACGCCCTTACGGCAAAAACAAATCACAAAGACCTAAAAGGCCTCAGTCCATGGTTTTTTGAGGAGGTAATAATTCAGCTGAAGAATTAAGTTGAGACAATATCAAAAGTTTAAACAATGATTTTGGATGTACGGTTCTTTAAAGAAGGAATGTTGCTGAATGTTGTGGGTGTTTTTATAATGTAAGAAGGTAGAACATGCAAACATTTTCTGTAGTTCTCAATTGACAGTTTTATAATATAGATTTATATTATTGTAATTTATTATAATAATTAATATTATCATATATAATTTCACTACTATTACTACTAATTGCAACAATTACAATTGAATACAAAACTATGTAAACTGAATTATAGAAAATATAATTAATACTAAGTAGTAGTAATAACATAATAATAAAATACACTACTACTAAGAATAAACAATAATAATAATAAAGTATAATACAAATCTGTAAACTAAATGAAATACAATTATTATTAATATTTTAGTAACAGAAATTTGTTATAAATAAATATATATATTTCCCCACTACCTCTACTAAAAATATATTTATTATAAATCTGTTCATAAATAAAATATCAATGAGCGTAATTAATAATAATAATTTAATGTACATTAAAATAATACATTGAATTAAAAGAAAATATTAACAGTATTATTAATAAACACTAATGCAATATTTAATTGATAGTGCCATCACATTGTCACTAAAAACCAGCAGAAGATTTTGCGCCAGTAAAACTTTAATAACAGCTCATCAAATAAGCTCTGATGTGAGATGTCGCTCACCTCCAGAAAGCTCTTTTCTAAGGCCACTCGGATGTTGGTCTCAATGCTGGTCCTCTTCTTGCGCGGCGGTTCAGGCCCTCTATGCCCAGCCCAGGTGAGCCAAGAGAGCTGGGACTGGACAGGGCCTGGTCAGACGACTGATTCTCTGCAAAAACAGCGCGCACAAAAGCACAGAGGAGTGATATAAGCACCTGTGCCAAACAACACTGCAAAGCATGAGCTCTAGGGATGTTCAGTTTAACCGTTAACTGACCGATAAGAATTTTGACCGATTAATACAATCAGTTAACGGTTTAAAGTCACTTATTTTTTTCAGTAATTGATCAAAATATTTTAAAAGGTTTTCTGCATGATTAAAATAAGCTATGCGTAAAAAAATATAAGTTTTTTAGAGAGAGAGAGATAGAAACATAAGTCGCTTATAAGTTGCATTTTATTATTTAATTCAGAAATAAGCTGACACGAATTACAAACATTGTAATAAACACTGTAAACATAGCTAGGCTATTTTAGTTCCCCTCACTCCACAACAAATCTAAGACTATTTAAACAAATCTAAGACAACAAAGGCTATTTAGAAAAGAACAAGAATTAAACATGTAAGAACGCTATATATATATATATATATATATATATATATATATGACAAACCAAAATGAATTAATTTAGGCTAAAACAAAACTGAAACAAATGTTGAGTCTCTTGTTCAACAAAAAATCTAATGTTTTTGTATTCGTGATTTGAATGCCAAAATAGTAGGCTATTTTGTATATATTATGTAGGCTGACTAGTGTTTAAATATCCACGTAAAACAAAATGTTTTGCATAACTTCACGGCGGTATGTGATAACGCTTAACAGCACAGATTTTACTACATATTTAAACAGAGCAGTGTGTTTTTTTCCATATGTTTGTCTATTGTCTTTTATAATGATAATGAACAGGCTGCATTGTCAAGTTAAAATGATTAAATGTGAGCAATCACTTGATTTTTCCCCCTTTTAACAGTAGAAACAAGACACTGAAAACATTTATAATAAATGTATAAGGTAAGTGGTTGCAAACACTTTATTTTAGCTTACTAACGCTCATTTATATTTAGCTTTTGAAAGTTAGTCAACCTAATTTCTTAGTTTAAATGTGGCTAAAACACATTGATTGCAACCACTTACCTTCAAAAAATGTGTAAATTCTATTAATGTTTTTTTGTTCACTCCAGTGAGTTGATCATAGCATATTTTTGATAAATTTATAGCCTTCTCAAATCATCACGACTTGCCTGAAATAAAATCTATAGATATAAAACAGTTCAAGCATATCACAATGTTGGTTTAAATTTTCTTCCTAGATAAATGTGCGCTGTTAAACGCATATTATCAATCGTTTGAGCGGAGCGAAGCGCATACAGAAAGCTTTAAATTACTACTTTAAAACTAAATAATTCAAACGCAAAATAGAAACTCTTTCAGTAATCCTAAAGATGCATTTCTCTAAAATATAAAAATAAGGAAAGGCCTAAAACAGGCTTGATTAAAATTTGCGTTTTATTTTATAATTATATATAATTTAAAAATAAAACAAATTATAATGGCAAATGCTATATGCAACACGTTCACCTATAATTGTATTGCATTTATATTTTCAGATTTGTGTTCATCTGTTCTGAATATCTTCCATTTTAAAAGATTTGATGCAACGCAATTTTGTCTGATGTGAATTATTTAGCCTATTATTTTTTTAATCCATGCAGCAAACACTTTAAAATGACTTTATTGCATTCCAGATGCTTTTAAAGAACTTTCACAATATATTTTACAGGTAGCCTAGCTTGAATGTAAAACTTTGTTGTGAATTCATTGTATTCCCATGTGTAAAATAGCAATACTTAATTATTGTAGACTAACCCGATCTTATGATAAAGGTGAGTATAAGCACGAATTTCAGTTTTTATTTGGCATATTGCATATGTAGAAATTGACTTTGGCATGCAAAAGACTGATAAATTCATAAATAATGACATGGCTGTTCAGTCGGAGATACGGACACATATCTACCAACTGCTGAAATGTTTGCGAGGCAAATCTTGGGTCTAAGCGCTCATGGTACACACAGGGCTTACAGCCCTGCTGGGCCTATTTATTCATTATAAATATATATATATACACATATCACCTAGCTTTATTATGTTTTTCTCCGCTTGCAGAAGCGCTGCAGGTGCGTGATGTGATCATGTGAATCCTCATGTTCTGTTGTTTGCGCATGTAAAATGAATCCCCGGAAAACAAATGTTAGTATTTTTAACGGGCCACAGACACTTATTCAATTCAGTTCTAATTTAAAATAATCTTGTCAGTTAATGGATAATGTCGGTTAGGAAAAATAACCAAAATGAACACCCCTAATGAGCTCTAATACTTAGCAACATTAAGTAAAACATTAGCTTTATATATAAAAAATGACAGAAAGGAGCGCTGAGACCTGCAGTACCCCGAGAGGAACTCCAAAACTAAAGAGGAATGTGACAGGAATCTTCATATCCTAACATTGATTCTAACATTCTTCATGGAATGCAATGTTATTTTGAATGAGGGCAGCAAAGGAGAGAAATGGCTCAGAGCAGAGAAAATACATACCTGCATCATTGAGCCATTTTTCAAGCAGAGGCTTCAGTTTGCACATGTTTTTAAAGCTCAGGTTCAAGGCCTCAAAGCGAGAAATGGTGGTTTGGCTGAAGTCATTTCCATAAAGTTTTCCCATGGCAAGGCCAACATCCCCCTGATACAAGCAACACAATAGCATTAAAGTTTTAAATGTTGAAAAAGTCAGGCAGAATTTACAAGTCACTATGAGTCTCAGATAATAATTCACATTCTGTGATGACCTGATTAAATACAATCTGAGACTTCTGAATAGGGAAATTAACAAGAGCGTGCAACAAGTAAAAAGTGTGACCAGTAAAGCCCTGTTTACCTGCGTGAAGCCCAGTTTGATACGTCTCTGTTTGAAGGTCTTGGCAAACTGCTCTAGCTCCTCCAGGTCGCTGGGCTCCTCAAGGCTGGGTGAGTCGATGTGCTTTGGTGTCGTCTGGCTGTGAGGAAGGGATTGGATGGGGGTCGCTGCTATCGTGCGTGTGGGTGTAGCAGTCTGAGAGGTGGAAGGAAAAAGGCGTTGAGCAGTTTTGGTTTTGGAATGTGTGCAAATCCACTCTCGTAGCTGTCTAACAGATTATTATTATTTTTTTATAAAATAATCTAGATGATTGTACAAATGGATCCAGTGGGTGAATGGGATGCCCCTTACCTGTGTGGCAAGTGTGATGCTTGGCTGGGCCTGCAGGAGGTTGGCTTGGCTTTGAGGTAGTTGAGTTAGAAAGTTCTGGGCCTGCAGGAGACCTGGTTTGAGCAAGAGGAAAACGAAACAATCAGATAGGCTGATCACATGGAGGCCGGAAAGATCAGAGAAGGTTAAAATGACATAGAACTCACTCTGCTGGCCCTGTGGTGTCTGCGAGATGAAGAACTGCGTAGGCTGCAGCTGTGTTGCGATGGGGTGGCCTGGCTGGACCAGCACAAACTGTTGGAGGTTGAGGTTTGCTGCTGTTGCAGCTGCTGTTGCAGCTGCTGTATTGTTCCATACAAACACAGAGCGAGGAGAATGTTATTATGTGTCACTATACCAAGTGCACCAGTTAAGCTATGACTGCCATGACAACCTCACCAATTAAAACAAGTGGGGTTCAACAGTAAAGACGTTTTAGATTTTGTTGGGAAAAATAAATTTTGCTGTTGCCATGACAATCAGCAAAGTAAAACATTTAGGCATATGATATAGTGTTTTCTGCTATTTTCATCCTAGTGTACTTTTCCATTTAAAACGGTTCAAATGCACCCATTTTTTATGTAATAATTTCATTTTGGGTACTTTGATTCCCCAAACACTTCTGATACAGCTTCCTTCGTATAAATAGCTGAAGGGTCTGGAGAACAAAAATCCCTTATAATTTGTCTTAATGTTTTGTTTTCATATTTTGTTGCATTTTACCTATACACATCTATAGTTACCAATGTGTACCAATGTCCTATATTTGGCTAAATGTTAATGTTAATTAAAAATACACTTCGCTTCTGACACTTGAGACATTCTTAGGACAAGTCAAAATACTGCCAGGGCAAAACATTTCCAATTTTTTTTTTAACTTTTTGTTAGTGTCTGTAATCTATTAGTTTTGCCTTTAATGTAATGCTATTTATTCAAATGACAATATCATATTGAAAGAATGGTGTTGCTACAATCAAATAAAACAAGGCTATTTCAGTACTGAGACTCGGATGAATGAACCGCGGCTCTCTTACAGGTGTGATCTGGATGGGTTGGGAGAGGGTGATGGGGGTGGCAGCGGAGGCAGAGATGCTGGCTCCTGTAGTGCTGCTCTGCTGGCCGGCTGAATGCTGCACCGCTGCTGCTAAGAGCTGAGCCTGAGCCTGCTGCAGCAATAACTGCTGCTGCGCTGGAGTCAAAGTCAACTGCAAAAAATAGAGTGAGACAAAGACAATAATTCATTTAACCTCTAATCACCACATTTGGCACTAGGCCCACTTCCATAAAATTCTCAAGGTGGAAACAAAGCTTTACCTGGACTCTGTGTGTTTATTTACTAAATTGCAGTTGCAGATGTTGCCATTGTCGAAATGTGCTATTTACAGTAAGGCATGATTAATTATATTTAATAACTATATCAACCTATACTAAAATCCTTATTTGAGTCAGTGTGCCTGATTTTAAACATTTCCCTAAATCCAATTTGTGCACAAAATAGAACAGTGTCACTTTATAACAGGTTTATATATAAACCACACTGATAGTTCTGTAGTAGCCTGAAATGATATATATCTTTGTGCTATTGACAAGTAAGGTTTAAACTAAAGGTGATTTTTCAAGTCACAAAAAGGCTTCTACCACTTCAAAAAAGAAAATCGATACCCAACCGTACAGGATGAAGAAAATGAAGATGAATAGAAGTGCTATATTATACTATGAACAGGCAACAAGCTACGTTAACTTGTTTCTTTAAATAATTATGTACAACAGTGGAACTCCTCATGAAAAACTGCACCATGATTTGCAAATGATGTAGTCAGTCTGCCTTTGCTCTCAAACGTTTTTAATATTTATATATGAATAGTTTACAATATTGTTTATTTAGCTATAGTCAACAGATTTTAAACAATAGTTATATGTTTATGTCAATTGCAATGCTTCATGGATGTTCTTTCCCTCATTAAAGCAGATTTGTACCTTTGTCTTTTTGTCAAAATGTATTTTTTTTGCTACAAATCCATGTTTGTAATGTTGTAATTCACCTAGTGGCTGTTTGGTTTATGGCTTTTAATTCTTTAACAAAAAGGTATTTTAATTCTCTATGGAAAAATGAATGGGGAAAGATACTTTCGGAAAAAAGACCACTGAAAAATCTGACAGGCACTGTTGTACTCTTTTGCACAATATGGTTCATGCTTTTTTGTCTGGTTTAAATGTTACAGTTTGGTAGCAGAAGCAAATAAGAATGAATAAAGAGATCAGAACATTTTCTATGTGGAAATGGGGGCAGAGAAAGCAAATATAAAGGAAGACCATCCCAAAATTCCTCAAACATCAAATGTGTTTTGTTCGACGCTCACGTACGGTGATATAAATATACCGCAGTCTTCTGAGACTTCAAGCGGAGAGCAAAGCGGGTATGCTAATTAACGAAACTGTTATGCAGTAAATGTAAATTCTGCATAGATTTGCATATTCTCAACCATCTGTTTCCGAGCAACTGCAGAGCAGCTAATTAGCATACGGGGCACAATCATTTCCCCTGTGACCAGGAGATAGCATGTTGTGCTTTAAATCTCGAATCTTACATTATTTTTGAATAGACAACAATGCATGACATCAGGTGGAAAGCCTCAGCAGTCACTGCATGAAACATGATAATGACACACGCAGGTCAAGACAGTGGCAGTTTGTGACTCAGACACGGGCCCTGGGGACATCTTTAAATTCCTATAGCTCTTTCATCCATGTCACAGACCACAAATGTGTGTGTGAGCTCAGAGAAAAAGATTATACCTGTTGGAGCAAGGCCTGTGCGTGTGCGTTGGTGAGTGCGCTTGTTGTTTGCACAGTCTGCCTCTGAAAGTCCAGTCCATTTGTTTGGGCACCTGGAGGAAGAAAAGCAGTCAGCGCCACAATAGATCAGAGCCACACAAAAAGGTCTTTTCAACCAAGTTATTCAGCTCCATGGCCTTTCTTATTTCAAACTTTAAAAAAAAAAGTTCTGCGATACATATTGAGAGACATTGTCCTAGATGTTTAACCTCAGTCAAAGCTGCACAAGTGACCGTTTACAACTTACAAGTTGTGAAGTGATAGTCTTTCAACTCACTCAAAGTTGTGTTAGAAAGATCAAGGCAAAAGATCTGAGCAACTACTGGAGAAAATATCAAAATGCAAGTCTCTAAAGAGCCAACTGTTCCTTGGGTAACCCACCAGTGTTTTCGTTCCCGCTCTCCATTGCACATTTACTTGTTTCCGATGGATTAATCATTCGAGAATCTGGAACAGACAGAGGAAGGTCGGACTTTCAGCTTCTCTTCAAAGACCAATCATTCAGTGACTATCAAAAGTGAGACAGCAACATTAAAATAAAAAAATTATAATAATCCAAACCATGACCCAATTTTCTTTTAATAAACACTTCAAAGAATATTCCTACTTTATATGCTATTGACTACACAGAATGTCTCAAAGTTTTGCTATGAGAAAATGAACAAAATCAGAAAGGTCTATAATTAACAAACCAACAACGCTGACTACTCAACTCCAGATAGCACAGCATCACTATACGGTAAAAACAGATCACAACAAACATCACTCACCAGCAGCTGCTGCACCTGCCTTGTCAAGCGTCTCTACGAGCATCACAACAAACTTAGCACCCCTTTCGCAGACTACCCTCAAAAGCAAAGAAGTCTCTCTCAGTGTAACTAAACGGTTTGGAGTGGAAAAACTACACACGTGCAGAGCACAGCTAAGCTTCAGTGAAACTGTGGCTGCTTTTCTCTCAGTCTCTTCGGCTTGCTTGCTCTCTCTTACTCTCTCCATGCCATGATTGTCATAACAACTAGAGTGTGAAGAAGTTCGTTTTCATTCTGGAACAGAAGCGAAGCGGCTGCCAGCGCCGTAATAAAGCATAATCAGTATGCAGCTGATTAAAGCCATATGCAAATCTCCCTCACTTCATTAGGCGAATAACACTTTGAAGTCCTGCAAGCAATTCATTTCGCACGGCGCTCTGAGAGCTTTCTCCCTAATTTAAATGTTCATAAATATTTATCATCTCATTAGCATATTAATTGGATCGCTTTGGAGGGAAAAGGGAGGAATGAAAAAAAAGTGTCAATGCACAAGTCCAATTATCTACGGAGCGCTGGTTAAATTATGTGAAACAGGTGAGCTTTCTGTCAATGCGATCAAAGCGCACAAACCGGCAAGGTCGGTATCTGGACATAAAGACAGCAGGTTGTGTTCAGAAGCATTTCTTCTATTTTCTAAGCACCAGAGGTTGTGGATGGAGCTGTTCGGGAAGTAAATTACTTGCCATTCTCCACCATCCTATTCAAAAAGCCCCCTGTGGCCCAAACACTTCACGGATCAAATTCCGTGACTTCTGTAGCCGTATTGTCTGGAAAGAACATGAAGTCTGCTTTGCATATCCAGATTAACTGTGCACCTAATTAACTGATATTTTCAGAGCTTGGCCTAATTACAACAGAGATTTACACATTAAAACAAAGATCTGACAGACTATGCATAAAGAAATCCGCCTATCCAAAAGGAAGTACTGCTGACACACTTAAAATACTTTTCAGAGCGCTAAACTTTACTCAGACAATAGCAGGATTACAAAACTAGCACAATCCAACAAAACAGCTACAGTTTCATTGGTTATAGCTGTTATTTTTGTTTAACTTCTTAACCAGACAAACTTGTGTGGAAACCATTTAACAGTTTAGTTTAATGGCAAAACTAACCTGGAGAGTAATATTCAAATTAGCACAAAAAAACTCAATTTAATGCAAATATTATACTTGATAAACAGGCATTTGGGGCATTTTATGGAAAAGAGGACTGAATGCAGCACAGAGGACAACATCATTTCAATATTTCAATACCAGCACGCAGAAACAAATAACATCATTCATATTCAAATTATGCATTTGAAAACATTACATTTGAGTTTCAGAGAGGAACTGATGAAAAATTAAAGACGCTTGATAGTATGATAGAAACCATTCACAGATCACAAGTATTTTCACTCGTATATTATCATTTAATAAGACAAAACCATTTAACTGGACAACATGAAGTCACGCCAATCTGCCGCATATTAATACAAAGAGGAATGTTGCACAAAATTCTCGAAGGCTGGAAAAAAACACAAACTCTGTTGATTTTAGGACTATAATCATTTTAATTATTAGACTGTTCGCCTGCAGGGACTGTTTCGACATGTTCACATCAGCAGAGCATGAAGAAAAACTCAAGCAAAAGAAAAAAATACAGACAGATGGTCAAGGAGAGATGCAAAATGCCATGAAGTTTCACTACTATGCTTGAAAAGTGTTAGTTACTACAGAAATAAAAGTAAGGATTCATGCAGGTCATTTACACTATTGGTATGAGCTGTGGATACAGGAAACAAGTTTCAGCACGTCATTGTCTCTATAGGCCCTACACACAGAGGGAAAATCTTATCAGTTTAAACGCAGGGTCTGTTACACCTGACTCCTTCATGACATGTCTAAAGCCAAACAAGTATATGCTCATTTAAATTACAAACCAAATAGATATCATGTAGTCGAAAAATTCATGTTAAATGAGAGAATGGTGATATGATTTTAAAGCAGATTTAAAAAAGAAATGTGGTAAATTTCCCCAAGTTTCTCTTGTAGTCAGACATCAGGGTAAAATAAGTTTTAAGATATAATATTTTAACAGTTAGCTCTGGTCTTTGATTTGGCGAGCCAAGACATAGTTTTGCCTTAAATGTAAGATACTCTATATTAATTACGGGAACAACTGTGTAAAAACAATATTATAAAAATATGGAAAAAAATTACCGAGATATGTTGTTACTGTTAACTAAAACCTTTGTTAAATGAAATAAAGCTAAAATAAAATATAAATATTAGATGAAAACTTAGTTATTAGATAAATACTACCTCATCAACTAACTGAAATAAATAAATTGAAGTACTAAAACAAATAAAGTAAATTAGAGCTAAACTAACTAATAACAACAAAAGTGCATAACAACATTACTTTAGAAAATTACAATTAAAATTTAGAATTTAAATAAAACCTTATTCAAAGCATTATGAAATATTATAATATATAAATCAATACTAAAACAATTCTGGCACCATTTTCATTATAGAAGTAATACACCTATTAGTAATTATGTTATCACTACTACATCAAAATATTATAAACTAAATCCAAAACTTTTCAGATTTCATAATCCTTGAACCACAAAATAAAATACTAACTCCAATTGTTATACATATATCCAACTTTACCCACATAAAACGATATTTACCATTTAAGTTTTAAAATGCCAAATGTGGACTATTACAAACATTAACATTTAGAATTTCTGTAAAGTGCTGTGTTATACAAATTAAACTGCCAATCATGAATTAGTTCTGAATATCTGTGATTCGAACGTAGATGCAAAACCACGTCACGATTGAGAGTTATATTAATGATTGTAAGACATTTGATGACTAAAGAACAAAAGACTATTTGTCACGAGAATAAAAATAACAAAACTGACTTTTGGCTGTTAACGGATGATGAAACCGTAAAATGACTAAATACACAATCATACCGCTTCTGGAACAATAGTGGAGAAGCTGTACTCTATTTGAGGATCACTTATTAGACTAGCAAATAAAGCTGGCATAATGTCTGCATACATCTTGAGCAGACAGACTGATACAACGTTACAGAAACACCGGCTGTGCTACAAAGTATCAATTTGTCACAACCGGACTGGGTGCATTGTATAAACTGCCGTCAGTTCCACAATCCTTCAACAATGAAATGGATTCATTCTGATAGAATATGCTGAACAGCGCATTCTGAGCTCTAGAAGGCCCACATGAATAACATAACAGGGCTACACGCCTGCAATGGGCACAAAAGGCAAGAGAATAGGCATTTAAAAAAAATCCTAACTGTCCTAACTGTATACCAAGCAAGCCCCAGCTGCTCGGCTCTTTCGTATTTTCACCGTAAACACGTTGCGCAGACGCCGGCTGATTGCGAGCGAATGAATATTCAACGCTTTATATGTGGGATTGGCTCACGGCACAAAACAGCAACACAAAGCCGCTGGAGTAGCATTAGCCGCTTAGCATGCACACAGCAGCCTTTAGTTATGATTAACTGTAAAATTCTAACAAGCTCTGACCGGGGTCAGTGCAAAACCCCGCGAGCTGTCGTCGATTATGACTAATAAAATATGCAAAGTGGCGAATTCTCGGCGGCGGTATGAATATGTAACGCGCCTGCTCTAATCACACAAAGGAGGCATTTTTCCTTTAATATGCCGTCGCACTGCATCGCCAGTTTCACCGTCGCACAGACAGAGAATTATTCCCCGATACGTTTATTTAAAGGGTGCATATAATTGCAACATCTGGTATGAGTATTTTGTTTACGCTTTCCCTACCGCGCTTTCTGGGTTGAGAGAAACAGTGTTTGAATATGAATATGAATATGTAAAATGCAGTAATGATTACCTGGTCCTGAACTCTCATCTTGACTCGCTGCTCCTCCGTCCGCCATTTTGAATATTTAAGCCCAAATCCTCAAAACACAATACAGAGCTCACCGAGGCACTCACTCACTCACAGCATCAGCATGGCAGATCTGAGAGTCCCCATCAGTGCGTCTCAACGCACCCAGAACCACCTCCAAAGGACACGCTGACATCGATCGTTCACCATAACACTTTCAACTTTTAAATGCACTTTAGACGCACGTAGTCCTTGCATGCGTTATAGGTCACGTGCAAACAAGCTTTGTTTAATATACAATGTAGTAGCCTAAATTAAACAGAAAGAAAGAAATGTATAACATCTTTGTTACATGGAATGATGGAAATTTGATGAAATCAAAAACGAACAACAAGGAAAGAAAATAATTGGTGGTCTATATTACCACAGATACAAACACATTTGGCTTGTCTCTGTAGGATGAGGTAATGTTTAAAGTATCCCTTTTTCAAATTAATTGGAATCACTTTTTAATCGCAATTTTACCACATTTCACATATTTGATAAAAAACTGTATTATTCAACTATTTGTAAAATAACAGTAAATTTGTATACAAGTTAATATTAAATAATGCAATAAAGTAGTAATAAAGAAAGCTGTATACATACTGAAAGACCAAAATGCCATGACTGCTTCTGTACTAAATTACAGGTCCCATAAGAGTGTAAAAAAGCAGATGAAACACTATTTAAACACACACACACACACAGTTTTTTTTATATAAAAGCAATTTTACAACAAATGGGAAATTCGTTTATTTAGATATTTTTGACAATGTTTCAGATTTTGATTCCGTTACCAAAAATAATATTTATAGCTTATTCTTTACTGAAATCTGACAGAAATGATCGGAAAACAATAAAGGGGCTTAAATGAAATACCCTGACTGGAAAGAGTGAGAGCAAGTCTGTTAACTAGCACCGTTGAGCAGTACACAGAAACTGATGTTTTTGTGAGCATGGTGTCTGATAAAGATGAATAGTTCTTTACAAAAGGAAAAATGACCTGTTCACAAAGTGGCTGTAATTTCAATTATGTCTCCTGCACTACCATCTGCTGGATTTGTGTGGCAATGCACCGCATCTGGAATACACATCCTGTTAGATCAACCAGGCCTAAATTTAGATCGGTTGTTCAAAGACGTTAACAATACAATTTTATTGTAATGTTACTTAAACAATCACATAGCAAAGCATTCGCATGTAAACCTTACGCTTTATCAAGTGATATTTTACACCCTGAATAAAATGCTGGGAGGTTCAAAGCTGTAACATTTAATATGTCCCTTACTGTTAGCTATGTGAAAATCCCCTTCCCCTTGCACTTCAGTTCATTTTCCAGCAACGACTCCTAATCTGTACTAATATCACATCTGCCATTTTACAACCTAACTTGTAAAACTTTGAGGAAGAGGATAAAAGTACAAAGTGCAATGAAGGTGTGGTAGACACAGGCACAGAAGCAAAACAGTTTCGGTGAGCACACAGGAAGCCAAGAGATAAGGATATATCAAAAAATATATATGAAAATCGACCTGAGAACCACCATCTATTGCAGTGTGATTGGAAAAATACAAAATGACCAACTGGAAGCTGATTTTCCGCAGCCTATGTTTAATATCAGGTGAGGTGGTCGTTTCCTGACCTTCACAACGAGTCAAAATCAAATCAATGACATTATGTTTGATAGATTAGTTTGTGTCAGTGATTTGTTCATGTTTTTAGTTGCTCTATATGTAATATTTGTTAAAGGATATGTTTTCAAGTATTCATGTTCTTGATGTTTTCACAAGGGCTACAAAATGGTGGATTTTTCAGCTACTTATTTTCATTCATTCATTTACATAGACAAAATACACTGCATCCGCAGACTTTATGCAATCTTAAATACCATAATTTATTACTGTGAAAGAATTGAATAAATATAATGAAATAAGTTGATATTTATCAGAATGTGTAATAACATAACCACACCGAGTTTTCTGATAAACTAAAGTTGTGTTTTGTTATACTGTAAGTGAGAACATTTTCAAATGTATAAAGGAATTTGACTAAATATTGTCAGATTATTA
Source organism: Gymnocypris eckloni scoliostomus (assembly GCA_027564155.1). Taxonomy (NCBI): domain Eukaryota; kingdom Metazoa; phylum Chordata; class Actinopteri; order Cypriniformes; family Cyprinidae; genus Gymnocypris; species Gymnocypris eckloni. The sequence goes on along the minus strand of CM050425.1, from coordinate 7,634,723 downwards.
TCTCTCCCTTTTATCTTAAAATATTTTTTCAATTCTATGTAATGTTTTTGAAACCTTTGTGCAATATTATTAAATCCTGAATTTCAAAAACATTCTGCATTATGAATTTAGCATTTTGGAGATTATATTCACGCAGTTCTCTCTCGTTGTCTCATAGTGATGTCAGCTAGTTTTGGGCTGGAAGTGACGATGAGTCAAGCTACATGGAGGTTGCCAGGGGTGATGATGTCACCCTTACATGTCATTTTAAACCTAAAAATCAAGTAAATGATCTTATCATTGTAACATGGATTGGTGATGCTGATGAGACATCTGGAGAAAAGGTAAGCCAGAAAAACTTCAACTGTCTACCAAAACACCATAAACCATGATTAGTGTAAAAACAATAACTGTGTAATAATGAATAAACGTTCACAATAAAGCATTCAATTGTTCTTTGTTTTGGCCTCATAGGTCCTTTTCGGTAATTTTACTCCTATGGTAAAGTAGACATTGGTCCAGACTATCAAGACAAAGCCTTGATAGAAACTGACCTTGATGCAAAAACATCGAAATTGACACTAAAACAAGTCACTCTTAAAGAAAGCAGAATAATTCGATGTGTTGTTCAGATTCCTGGAGACATTGAAGGCAAAACAACCGACACTACTTTTCTTTTGGTTCAGGGTAAGATCCCTGGCACTTTGTCTCAAAAGAAAAGTCCATATATCTTTACACGGCGATGAATATCTACATTTGTTTTACAGTTGCACCAACACAACCCATTTGTAAGGTAGTAGGCACAGCAGAATACGGACACAATATTAGCCTAACCTGTGTCTCTGAGGAGGGCTCACCTACACCAACATACAAATGGGAGAGATATAATGTCAAAAATGTCCCCCAAGCATTTCCTCTCAAAACCACCGAAAGTAAGTTCTGTCTCTCCTTCAGTGGACTGAGTAATTACATATGTTTTCACTCTAGTTTAAACATTATTTTGTGTAACAGAGGAAGGAGTTCTGTCTCTGGTCAATGTGTCCATGGAGACATCAGGTTTCTATATTTGCCTGTCAAGCAATAAGGTCGGATCTGCCAAATGTAACATGACATTGTCCGTAACGCCGTGTGAGTATTGCCACAATTGTCTGCTTTCTTTCATTTTAAGATGATCAATTTATTTTAGTCATATTACCAGTTATTTTACCATGCATTGATAGTAAAGATCTTGATATTATAGCTTAATGTCAATATGACAATTAACCTGATTTACTGTGCACTCTTATCAGTTTATGCTACTCCAAAACACTCAGAAAAATGTGTAACTATTATATGTTTTGATGAGGTTCAAGCGTGGAACCTTCATGCTTACCGTTTGGGTTTACTTGTATTTTGATATGTGCAAGTATTTTAACGGTAGTAAAATGTTTAATGTGTGAAATATTGACCTCTGAAGACTCTCGACTGAGTTTAATTTCCATGTCTTTCTGTTTTACAGCCTCTATGAATCTTGCTACAATAGGCATTGTGGCTGGTTGTATTGCTGGAGTTGCAGTGCTTATAATAATCATCGTCTGCTGCTGCCGCAAACGGAAACAGAAACAGAAAGCAAAAGATTATGAAATGGAGTAGGTCTCTATTTATGCTCTCAAAGTAATAGATGAAGTGATTGTTGGTTCTTGGGTGGTAGGTCCTGTTTGTTAGGATGTGTTTTTTTTTACCCATCTGTATGTTTGTTTATTGCCTCAGGAATCCAACGGTGGAATACCATGACAAACCACCACTGGGAAATACTGAGGACGGGAATACAGACATCGTGGCGATCACTGAAGAGGAAACTAACAAAGCTTGCATTGATGACCTCAAAAATCACTATGATGAACGCAGAGGAAGAAGCCGTGATGACCTCAACCAAGAAGGCCTTGATGACGTCAGAGATCGCTATGATGATCGCAGAGGTAGTCGTGACGAACTGAAAGATCGCAATGACAAATGCAAAGGTAGTCGTGATGACCTCAGAGATCGCTATGACGAACGCAGAGGTAGTCGTGATGAACTGAAAGATCGCTATGACGAACGCAGAGGTAGTCGTGATGAACTGAAAGATCGCTATGACGATCGCAGAGGTAGTCGTGATGAGCTCAGAGATCGCTATGATGATCGCAGAGGTAGTCGTGATGACCTCAAAGATCGCTATGATGATCGCAGAGGTAGTCGCGATGACCTTAAAGATCGCTATGATGATCGCAGAGGTAGTCGCGATGACCTTAAAGATCGCTATGACGATCGCAGAGGTAGTCATGATGAGCTCAGAGATCGCTATTAGATAAAATCAGCAAGATCAGTATGATGATCGAACCAATGACCACCACCATTTTTTTTTGCTAAAAGGATGTCAAAATGGTATCCAGTGTTTATTTTTGTTCTGAAGTTGTTTGTGTTGTGGCTACTATATTGTTCTATTGTTTTATTATATTTCCCCTGTGTTGATAATCAAATCAAATTGTGCTGTATGCTACCTGCTGTATTCTGATGAATCGTCCTTTTTTATTTCCTTTTGTTATTTGATTTTACAGTATTTTAATACAATTTTATATACAGCAACAAAGTTGTTTTGTTGTGTCTGTTAGCTAAAGTTACTGACATTTCTATTCTGACTGTTCTTCTGAATCATGGATGGATGTTTTCATTTCTTTTTATAGGCAGGGGTTCACATGTAAATACACACTAAAGTAACCCGCCCTCTTAAAGACATTTTTGTACATTACATGGCCGGAACTAATTGATGTTACACACACCTGCTTTTCATAGTCTAATTAAAAGGTGATTCGAACTAGCCTACTTTATTAAAATTAAACTGTTTCATTTATTATTCTCAAATAAAATGTGTATTTGGAACAACAGCAAAGACATAATACATAATAAACACATACTAATGCTTTCAACTCACACTTGAAGTCACACTTGCTTTACATTTAATGCAATATATTACTGTATTTGTCTGACAGACGCATCCACCTTTAACATTGGGAGACTGTTTCAGTGGTTGTTACATAAAATAGTTTCTCATATTTCTTTGACATCCGTTTCATTGAGTACAAAAATCCACTCTCTTTTTATTTTCAACTCGGAATCAACCGTTTAGCATCTTTCAATATAAGAGTTTTTAGTGTTTAATTGTCAAAGTCGCTTCCCCCTTTAATAAAGTGGTACAGTCCGCCCAGCGCCGCAGACAGAGATGAATTTAAGCGAATAACAGTCTGGGAGAAGATGGACTACATACTTGTGAACTAAACACTAAAGTGGATCATGGTTTTGTTACACGGACTCTGGATTCTATTCATGCTATTTTCACGTGAGTTGATCTGTTTTCTATTTGACCACCATAATTGCAGAAAACGGGGACACACACAACTAAAGCAACAGGTTGAGAGCTTAGAAAACATTGAGCCCGGCTTTATTTTTAGATTGATCACGGGTTCTTTGACGGTTTTTACTATAATCCATGTCCATTTACACCTGACAATGCCTTTACAATTTACATATTTTAGTTCAAAAATCTAATAAAACCTTTTTGCACGTTTATTGTCAAATGAGTCCGTTACATTTTAACTTTTGACAAGCTTCAAGTTAACATAAAACAACACAATTGAACTACTTGAAATAAAATAAGTAAAATAATAAAATATATTACTCTCATTTAAATCGATATGTATCTCTGTTCAGCATAATATATTAATCTTTATTATTGATTATTATATAATGTCTGCATATGTGTAATGTATAAAAGGGACAAGGTTATACAGCAGCATAGGCAAACATTTGAAACTATTTATCATCCCTGAGTTGTTATTGTGGGAGAGAATTGTGGGAAGTGCTGCTGGAATGTGTGTCAGGGAGTGCAGCTGCATTGTATCAGTTCTTGAACGGTGGATGCAACAGAGACAATACAATATATGATGATTTTTTTATGAGTATGTCAGTGGCCAACTTTGTGAACTAAAACTACTCTCCATAAAAACCCTCTCAGAAGAGAGAATGTGCAAACATTTATTTAGGAAAAGGTTTTTTGAGCTAGTAAAGAGTTGAATACTGTTTTCAATAGCATGTGATTGTATGTAATATGCCTCCCTGTAATAGTTTGGTTAGCATTAGCAATTCATTAATATATAATCAAGTAAAGTTGTCTGCTAGTAACGGCTTGGTTTAAATCTCTTTAACCTAATTGGGTGTTCATGGATGACTGAGTCAATGAGTGTGCTTATTGGTGGGACCTCAACATCCCCCTCCTTCACTGAGTCTTAGTGGTGGGGTTCACCATAATGGCAAACAATGAGTCAAACAGGCTACAGAGAGGACAAAAGGAGAACCCCATCTACCCTGAACAGAGCATTAACGAACGTATTCCAGAATTCTCGCCTACATTCCCCTCAGCAACACGATCATACTAAAGTACAGTTGAAAAATGCTCCGGAAGTTGCTCCATTTCCTCTAGGCCAACGATGAAGGAGTGAAGATCTCATCCAGACATCTGTGGTGACTGCTTGTTGTATATTTTAATGCAGTGTGCTCCACCCTTTGACAATAAATACAGTATCTCTGTGTTTGTGGGAGAGACCTCCTCCCTACTTGTACTTGATCTTTTGTAAGAGTTTTCTCAGAATATTTCAGTTTCACCACCCCACCCCAATCACACAGTCAGAGCCGGTGACGCCTCTCCAAAAAATGACAGCCCCCACCTCTCTGCGCCCCCTGCATAGCATGGAATTTTACTTTCTTCACTCACACTTCTTTCTTTCTCACTCTCTTTGTTTTTCACACCAGCAGATCATCCTCTTGGGCGCTTCTCTGGTTTTGTCCAGTGTTCTGTTTCATAATCTCCCACACACGGCTGGACAAACACACTCTTTCATGCTTAGAAACACATACACATTCAAATGCTGACTGACTGGATCCAGATGTTTTTAGGCATTTGTTTTCAGGTCATCTCACCTTGCAATCTCTAGCAGATAAAGTGAATTCCCTTTGGAATGGTGTGACTAAGCATTCTCGAAAAGAGGCACTGAGCAAATCGTTTTGTTTATCCACTGGTTGGTTAGGCCTAGACTGACAAAGGGCTTTTGGTAATGATCACATGCCTGTCTCTGACACTATGAAACGTACCATTAGACTCAAACACCATAATACTAATCATGAACAGGTCAGTAGTCATTACAGTTGCTGCTGAAAGCTCACTGTATCTTGGAATTTGCACTAGGCTACTCTCTTTGCTCATGGGTGTGTTTACTTAATATGCTGATTTTAGTCTGCCTCAATTCTTACTGTATACAACAATTTAAATAAAAGTCATCATTTTGACAAATTGCTGAAATGACATTTAATTTAAAAAAATGTATTACTAATTCTACTGACCAATTCTAATCTACAACATGATAATAAGCCAAGTAAAATATTTTAATGAATTAAGTTTTACACAAATTTTAAGCTCAACCTTCATTTCTGTTACCCAAGCTATCACAAAACAAATACAAGATTATCAGTAACTAAAAACTAACATTTGCATCGTTCTGGCACAGTTTCTGTATTTACTTTTTATATTTATTTGCAGGAAAATAACATCACACAAAACAGACTTCTATACACTGTATTTAAATGTCTCAAACTTTTGTAGAATCATATTTTGTCTTAACTCTAATTTTCCTAACGGTTCTAGAGAATCAATCATGAATTTGCAAAACAAATATAGCGTTTGAAAATTCAGCATATCTCAGCCTCCTGTCTGGTGCTCTACATAAGAACAATATGTTATAATAAGAACAATATTGTAAAAATGCTAGCAATCATATACTTGCCCACCTTAATAATTGTTACAGAGATAAACTAGCCATCTTACACTAAACGACTGAGGATCACAAACTTTTCAAACTGTTCCAAACACAACAAACTCGTAGAAACGCGTGCCTCATTAATAGGAGATGCATGACAAATGAAAACAATATGTGATATCCTCCAACTGGATAGCTAATGAATTAAAGTCTGAGCATATCATACTCTTTTCTGTGAAATCTGCAGACTAGCTCTGACTTTCATCGACTAGTGTTTTGTCTCACTAAATCTCTTTCTCTCTTTTTGGCACAGTGCAAAGTTGTAATGGTGTACAGGTGATTGTGAAAGATGAGAAGAAGTTTGCTATGCTGTTCTCCTCCATCGTTCTTCCGTGTCATTACACCACCCACTCCTGAAATAAAATGAATGAACATCAGAAGGTATCTTATTTCAACCACGGAAAGATGTCAACACACACATCTTTTAAAGTTTAAGTCCACCGATGTTAATCTGCTTTCCTGTCTGAATTGTTTGTCAGACAAAAATGGCAGATTCGGCGTTGTGATTGGTCAGATCTCCTGTCAATCAAACTCTATGCAAAGGGTCAGTTAAACAGGCTGGGTTATAAGCAAATATTTTCTGGCTTTTCAGAAGCAGATCTGCGCATTGGACAGCTGCAGTGTGTGGTGTGTGTGTGGTGTGTATTTCTGTAAGGTGATCATTTCTGTATGACCTGGAAGGAAAAATGAAGGCCAGTTGGAGCTACTGGTGCAGGGTGAGTCTCATGAATTCAAATACTTCTCAAAAACTGAATCAACACTACAAAAATCCCGTGTGTGTGTGTCTATTTAACATGGTTTAGAAAAGTTTGAATTGCTTGGAGGTGAAAAAGTGCCAGTGAATATTGCTTTTATCATATTTAAAAGTCAATATTTTTCTATAAATAAATAGCTGACAAATGCTTTACAAATTCAACAGGTTAGTCTCAAACACAAAACTGAAAAAAGGTCAACAAGTTTCCAGACTAATGATCAATTTAATAACATCAAGATTATATATATTTATAAAGCAACACTGTCCAAAATTTTGATCAAATATGGATCTATTCTACAATTAAAAACATATACATTTAATTGAATAGAAAGAAATTTGCAAAGTGGAATTGTTCTGGGGAAAAAACAGCTCAAACAACATAATGTAGATATTTTGACACATTTGGGGTGTCAAATTTACAGTACCATTCAGAACTTGGGTAATTCTGTATACCAAGGCTGCATTTATTTGATCACAATATGTAATATATTTCACATTTATATGGTTACTCAGCTAGCGCACTCTGTGAACTTGAGGGGAACTAATTCATACAGCCACAAACACAGGATTCAGTTGGTTATAAATAATTGCAAAATGACATCAGTTATATAAAAAGTCTGGCATAATTTGTTTGCAGATGCTACTTATTTAATATCTATTTAATGCAATGACATTCATAAAAAGACATTTAACTCTGGCTTAATGGTCCAAATACTTCTTGAGGCCACTGTGTAATAAAATCATCTTATGTTATTACATTTTAAGCCTGCTCTACTCTCAAGTCTGCAGTCTTGTGCGTAATCCATCCCCTTAGGAAACCCTGCCGATTGTGCTGTGTTTTCCTGTTCCGTAAATAGGGCTGTTTTTTCTAGGTCGCACAATGGTCAGGGGGCTGGACCTCATAAAGGTCTCACAAAAACCCCTACGGCTTTCCTTATCAAACACAAACACCCTCTCTTCTGACTTAGGCATCACAGCTTTTCCTCCTCCAGTCACCTCTCCAACAAAGACTATGACTGTTCTGACAAAATATTACAGAAAGATAATAAGTATGAATGATGTGTTGTTCCTACTGATTACAAATGTTAGGTGCTAAAAGTAAATTGTTCATCTGACAGCCTAATACATTTTTTATGTTACTGTGTGAACCAAACAAATACAAATATTAAACTGAAACATTTACTCCACTACAATTGACCCTTCGCAAAGACCCCACCCCCTTCATTACTGTTGCTATGTCCGAAAAGCCATGCCGCTCTCACTCCACAAATCATGTTATCACGCAATGAAAAATACACTGACAATGCACCGACAGACAAGACAGAGCAGATTACTTTTCATATGAAACATTTTAATTTTTAAAGAAATTTAAACGATAAAACCGTTTTATGGCTCTTTAATGTGACAGATTGTTGTAGCGTCTCAATTCAAGCAGCATGTGAACTAATGATTTCTTTCTCTTTACTAGTTATTTCATGAAATAAAAATGAATGAACATCAGAAGGTATCTTATTTCAACCACGGAAAGATGTCAATACACCCATTTCTTCAAGTTTAAGTCCACCGATGTTAATCTGCTTTCCTGTCTGAATTGTTTGTCAGACAAAAATGGCAGATTCGGCGTTGTGATTGGTCAGATCTCCTGTCAATCAAACTCTATGCAAAGGGTCAGTTAAACAGGCTGGGTTATAAGCAAATCTTTTCTGGCTTTTTCAGAAGCAGATCTGCGCATTGGACAGCTGCAGTGGGGCGACAGCGGTGTGTATTTCTGTAAGGTGATCATTTCTGATGACCTGGAAGGGAAAAATGAAGGCCAGTTGGAGCTACTGGTGCAGGGTGAGTCTCATGAATTCAAATACTTCTCAAAAACTGAATCAACACTACAAAAAATCCTGTTGTTGTCTATATAACATGGTTTAGAAAAGTTTGAATTGCTTGAAAAAGTGCCAGTGAATGCTGGGCTTTAGGGACTCAATATTTAAAATCTTTTGTCAATATTTTTCTATAAATAAATAGACATTGTTCTCTAAAATTGTTAGTTTTGTGTGTACATGCTTGGTTATTGTGTCTAAATGTTTGTTAGTGCCAATTCCTGTCTGAATTCCTGAGTGCACTTACAAGCGCTGCTATGACGACAACCAAACGGCGCATGCCTCTCGACAGGGCTCAGATCCTTAATAAGAGATGCTATTGTTCATTTGTGCCCTGGCAGATCAGGAAAACCTCACATATTCTGCATGTCCTGGGCAGGAACACTGCGGAGAGAAACAATTAGTTTGGTGCTGTGGGACTGAACCTAACATCATAAGTTATTTCTGTGTCAGCTGGACAAAGCAAAGTCAGATACCTCATGCCAGACAAAGGGTAAATAACTGACTGTTATCGACATGAGCAATATAAGCCACTTCTTAAGCCGTTTCCATGGGAACGAAGGGGGTTTCATTGGCCAGGGGATGCCAGGGCCTCCAGAGCAGTCCTGTGCGGTGAAGAGAAAAACCCATGAGAGGGTTAGAGCTTACACAGGAGGATCAATGAGAGTGTTATGTAGACGCTAAGAAGTGGAGGAAGTTACTGCTGCCCTCTGAGTAATCAAGATTTAATTGGTTTATGAAGTGGAGAGTATAATCTGGAGTATTTGGTGGTTAAAAGCTTGACTTTGTACCAGACACTCCCCATTTCATCAAACTTGCTGTGTAGTCATGTTTTACTTACAGTTTAGCTCTTGATTGTCAGTGGTGGATGCCAAGGAAAGCAACACTATTATTACTTATGAAGGATTGCACTGTAAAAATGAACAGTATTTAACTGCACTTTCTTACAGTACTATATTCAGAATTCAGTCAAATTAATTAATACAATTTTTACTGTAAAATCAAAACATCAACCAAAAAAACTATTTTTATCAAACTGCTGTCTTACCAAGAAAGTGATCACATTTTTCTTAGGTAAGAGAACATATTACTGTGGGAAAAAGCATCTTATTATTCTACACAGATCAACTGTATGTAAGTTTCTTATTTTGAAATAATTTTCAATTCACCCTGTTGATACATTTACTTCTAATAAGGTGAATGCCTTCTGTTTCTTTTTCATGCTTCCCCTCAAATGTCTGTTGTTTGGTGAGCGGGTTCGAAATTCTGCCAAGATTGCTTTACAGCAGCAACAAGCGCACATGTACAGCTGTAATTACAACAGATATATCGACGAACATACTGTTGCTTTAAAGTGCTCCTATTATGGGTTATGAGAGGTTTATATTTTGGTTTTGGGAGTCCGTAACAACAGGTTGACATGCATGCAAGGCCAAAAAATACTTTCATTGTCTTATAAAATGCATTTATTTTTACCTTATTTGCTCAACGACTCCCAAACGATTCCTTCAACGATTGCTTTTTCCAAACCCCTTCTTTGCGTGATGCTAATCGGAGGTGATTGGTCCGATTGGTCGATTTAATCATGCTTGTAATGCCTGCTAACACAGGTTTGTGAGGGCAGTGCTTCAAAAAGTAGTTCACCCCAAAATTCAGTCATTCACAAAAGAAACACAAATTTAGAAAATATTTTGTCTATACACTGAAAGTTATTTGGCTTTAATGTTGTTTTTGGACCCAATCAGCTTTTATTTTATGGACAAAAAAAACAATTCTTAAAATATCTGTTTAGTGTTCTGTAGAAGAAAAAATGAATTACTCATTAATTACTCACCCTCACATTGTTCCAAACATGTAATACCTTCATTCATCTTTGGAACACAAATGAAGGCATTTTTTATTAAACCTGAGACAGCAATGCAATGCCGTTCAAGTCCCAAAAAGGTAGTAAGGACATCGTTAAAATAGTCCATGTGACATCAGTGGATAAACCTTAATGTTATGAATCTATGAAAATATGTTTTGTTTGCAGAGGAACAAAAATAATGACTTTATTCAACAGTTGTGTGGTGCTGCTGATGCAGGAGCTGGCGTTCTGATGTAGAGCACGCCACGGAAGAGAAGAAATTGTTGAAGAAAGTCATTATTTTTGTTTTCTTTTCACACAACATTTGTCTTGTAGCTTGATGATATTACAGTTGAATCACTGATGTCACATGGACTATTTTATCAATGTCTTTCTTTACTACTTTTGGGCCTTGAACATGGTGTAGCATTGCTGTCTTCACAGGGTCAGAAAGCTCTTTTCATCAAAAATATCTTATATAATTTGTGTTCTGAAGATGAACAAAGGTCTTACAGCTTTGGAATGACATGACGGTGAGTAACTAATAGCAGAATTTTCATTTTTGGGTGAACTATCCCTCTAAAAAGTCTGATAATGACTTGCAGTATATACTACACAGCTTGCCTTCCCTATATCTCTGCCCGTCTTTCTCTCCATGTCTCTACCTCTCTTCGGGAGGTCCCCTTTACTCTCAGGTTACGGTTGGTTTAATGACTGTAACAGAGGAGGAGAGGTGTTGGATATTATTCCTCTTCCTGTCTGCCAGCTCAGCACTTCCTGTTACTCAGGGATAAATCTGCTCTGACAGTGGGCAATGTTTATGGCACACTCTCATTCAGTTTAAAGACTTGTGGCATTTTGTGAAGACCTGTAAAATATGAACGTGCATACAGAGTCAAAACGAAATGAAAGTAGTGACAGATCTTTTATTCAGTTCATTTCTAAATGTCAAAATTACAAGTAAGAAATTACACATATGCATTAATTAATTGTTCAGTTTAGAAAACATACAGGATGACTTCATCCTGAATTCAACAGATTCGGTCTCCTGCACACTTGTTGCGTTAGGATTTGTATACACTCGAAATGGTGGGTCTAAACACTGAGGCCAGTTTAGGTGGTGAGAATGCTCTCGATTTTTGGCACTATGCCAGTCGTTGACAAAGGACACTCAGTGTAAAATAGACTGTACATCTAAAGCCACCCCTCCGTTTCTCTCTCAGGGAAGATGTTTGTTGAAAGGTAATTGGACAGTGCTCTGGGACACCTTTTAATTCCAAACAATGCCAGCACTGTCTCCATGGTGATGATGTACACTTGCCCCCCTTTCAGGATAGTTAATGAGGCTGTGTGATTAATAAGTCTCCCATATTCCTCCTCTGTCTCTCCCGCTGAAGCCCTCTCTACCTCATCTCTTTCTCACTCTCTCCGTTCGTGCACATTAGTGAACCTGATCTGTGCTCGGGCAAGATATAAATACTGAACGAAAGCAGACATCTACATTAGCATAAGCCCTGGGAACCAGCAACATGTCAACGTATCATTACTGTCAGTTGCTGAGCTGTATAAAGAAATGATGTTTACAAGAGATATTTTATCTTAACCAATTTTTATAAATCAGTTTTCATTGCTTCCAAATCACTGCTGTTTGCATCTTTTTTATTTATAATTTATCCAGTATAATAATTATATAATTTAAGTATATATAATGGTACATATATCAAACTGTATATATATATATATATATATATATATATAGGTTGATGTTTGGACTAGGAAGCTTTTATTTTTATTTTTTATTTTATTTTATTTTATTTATAATTTTATTTCAATTACTTTTGACTTTTTAAATGTTCATGTGTTACTTCGATCATTTGCATACACAAGTTGCATGGTCATATATCATCCTTACAAGTAATCATATGCACCAAAACTTCACAGAAAAACAGCACTGGCCTAAAATGAGTTTCTCATCCAGAGACAAGTTTGACCTTTCACCCTTTTCTTGGTATCTGTCAGGGACTGCAAACACACACACCTAAGCACATGCTCTACCAATCAAATGTTTGGACACACCTATGTATGCATGCTTTATTTTTAATATTTTTACACTGTAGAATAATAGTAAAGCCATCACAGCCATGAAGTAACAAAACTCAAAGAATGGGAATTACGTAGTGACCAAAATTGTTATCCACTCATGGTTACAAAACTAATTTCAAGTATTTAACCATCACGAGAAACAAATTCAGTGAAGTTTTCCAGAGCTTTTGACTGGTACTGTATATGTGTATATATATATATATATACATACAGACTTTTATACTTTTGCATTTGATTTAGTCTCTGAACCGACAATCATGCTTAAAACCACAAATCAAGTTTTCAAATCAGCTTTCAACTTACACTTAATTAATCCACAGCCACTAACAGAGTAACTTTTTTCATAATAACACACAAGCATTTAGCCACGACCCTAAACTTTGAACTTTCATCTGCTGCCCACTGCTGCTGTTTACGTCTGATCTTCTCCCTTCTCCAGGTAGGACAGGTGTGCTGGATGACATCCTGCCTGAGTTTGATTTGGAGATTATGCCAGGTACGCCTGCCATACCTCTCTCTCACCTGTCCTTTTCAGTGGGTGCTCTCACACAGGTCCTTTTCAATTCACTTGCTTCACCTTCTGCTGCACTCAGCAAACTCCAAAATACTCCAATCTGATCTGTTCCCTCTGAAAATTAAAAAAGAGATAATTTAAAATTACAGAACATATCAATGATTGATGTTGCATAATATTACTGCAGATTATACTGCATAACTTTAATTAACTAATCACATGAGTGTTAATTTTAATAGTTACATTTACATCTTGCCCTCTGCTGAAGCTTTCTCTCTTTCAGAATGCTAGTAGTATTGCTTGCATTTAACATTTTTATTGTAAACCACTTGTGTAAAAGACAGCTTCACTGATTATAATGGAAGCGGTAGTTTTGCTGCATCGCATCACGCAGCTAGCTTGCAGTGCAGACACGCTGTAACGCACACATTTACTGTGGTCGTTACGCCACCAAATTATACGGAAATAAGAGGTTTTCAACTATATCTGATGGCAAAAATAAGGTAAATAAAAAAGTAACACTTCTTACATTTATTGTGTAATATTTATAAAGTGTATTATGGTAGGCTGGGTAAAAATACAGATTTTCGGATCTCAGCGTTGCTTCTTCCAACCCTTGTTGGCGATGAGCCAGTGTTTCCTTGGGGTAAATTTAAAAATAAAAGTAATTTGGCTCTGTCCTGTTCATTACCCCAATCGGTCACAAGTGCTCAGAGGCATATAGTTTTGAACATTCTTGGGTTGAATAAGAGGTCTGCAATGTATACTGCTGGAATTTTAACACCACACCCAGAGGAAATTCATCATTAGGCCCTTAGAAAGTCCAGATAAGAGGTTGTGCATCATTCAAGCTCTCCCTTGTTGTTGGTCTGAGACTTCATATCCTGTGAGCAAAAATGATTTCAGGACAGCACTTCCTTCAGGATTTGCTTTTGCCACGGAAACCAAGTTTCCTGATGAGTCTTTTTATCTTCCTTAGAGTGGGTATTTGTGGGAGTTGTCGTCCTTGGTAGTGTGCTCTTCCTGTTGTTGGTTGGGATCTGCTGGTGCCAGTGTTGCCCTCACTCCTGTTGTTGTTATGTACGCTGCTGCTGCTGTCCTGATACATGTTGTTGTCCAAAACACTGTGAGTACACAACACACATACATACTACACACACACATTGCCTGTATTCACAACCTGAAAAATACATTTCCATTTGCCTTCAAAGTATATGAAGCAGGGAAGATGGCAAAGAGCGGCCAGCCTCCTCAGATTACCATGTATCAACCGTATTACGTTCCTGGTGTTCCTGTGGTCCCTTCAGCCGCATCATCAATCATTGAACCTAAGTTGACTGTAGTGGCTCCTTCAGTAGAAAACAATATAACTGGAGGTAAGTGACAATACAACAGCATATAAAAAACAAATGCTAAATATTTTAATGTCTTAGCTTGTTCTTGGAACACATCTGTCCGAAGTCTGTCTAGTGAATCTGCATTTGTTGAAGCAAGTCTGCATGATCTAATTCAAAGCAAACTCAACTAACATCATCTTCAGCTGCACTGAACTTTAATCTCAGGCTGTCCATAGTATTTAAAATGTTTAAAGGAGTAGTGGTCAGATGAGACGAGAGTGTATGTTGTATTTGAGTATGTGAACATGAGCTGATAACAGTAGAAATTGTTGTAGGAAATAGAAGATTTAAAGATAGTGACAGTGCAGAAAGCTTGCTGGCATTGTGAAGGTATAGCAGTTGTGTTGTCAGTGAAGATGGTGAATGGTTTCACAATGTATGTGTGTATCAACAAGTAAAAATGTGGCAAACACTTAAGGGGCAACTGGTTCCTTCCACATGTGAATGGCATTTTTCTACTATACAATGCAATTTAACGTGAGAGAACAATCCCATAAGCACCGATGGAAGTGGAAAGTTCTGCAGGTGATTTACTGACAATGCAAGTTAAAGAACACAGCCAGATCAGAGTTCCCATAATGACCAACGCAATCTACCAAGAGCATCATCTTGTTTAAGACATGCTATTTTTGGCCATTAAATTAATTAAATTGACTAGCGCAAACCTCTCATACATTTTTGTCTGAAAGGAAACTTGTACACATGCATATTTAATACGGTCAGCCGCAAATATACATCTGCACTCATTTTTGACTAATTATTTGTTCATTTTCAAAGCAATTTATTTATTATTTTTACATTTAACTCCATGAAATAGATTTTTTTTAATATAGTTGTTTATTGGCCAATGTTTTTATTTATATTTTTAAATTAACTGTATATTTTATTTTTAAGTAGCAATCCATAGTTATACTGACTGAGCTGGATTGCAGGTGGTATGTGAATAAGACAGGGTTCTGTGCTATAGCAGGCAAAATTTAGCAAAAATAGCCTAAATCCAGTACATGTGCATGCTTCTGTAAAGGCTTAACTAAGTACTGTGTGAGTGTTACATGCCTGTGGCTTAATCTTAAATGATGCGCTGTATGTGTGGTACAGTAACATGGACACAGTAGAAACACACAGGTCATGTGTGTATGTCCACAGTGCGCAGTGGCTATCGACTCCAGGCCAGTCAGGGTCAGGACGCTATGAAGGTTGTGTACTACACAGAGAGGGACCTGGCACAGTTCCACCCTATCAAGGGGGGCAGTCATCCATGTAAGCCTGTATGCAGTCAGCATGTTTCTATACACTGAATTTGCCTTTATAAAAAATAAAGGCTGAATTTGAGATAAGTTGAGTTTGTGAAAAGCTTCCAATGGTCAGCTGACACACTTGATGGCATGTCTAATTCCCATCATTATCATTATCATCATCATCATCATTATCAGCAGTATCCTATCAAAGGGCAATGATTGTTTCCGATCTAAGCACTCCCCAGCGGACATGTCTTTTACATTCATCTTAAAGGGATAGTTCATTCTCCAATAATTAAAACTCGGTCATCATTTACCTTAATGTCATTCCAAACCTGTATTTTTTTATCTTCTGTGGAACACAAAAGATGATATCTTGAAGGATGTTTCAGTTGTTTTTGTCCATACAATGAGTCATATTGATAACAGATTTTTCATTTTTAGATAAACTATCCCTTTAAAATACATATGTGGTTGTGCATGTCAGACAATTCATAATATTCTAACAAAGTTCAGAATTTCTCACAAAGATAGATTTTCTGCTGCATATTACAGACAATGACAACAGATTTGTTACTGCAATAACAAAACATCCAGTCTATAATGATGTCATTGTATCAGCAGCTGGCAGCATATCAGAACTGAGCTCTCTGCATGATGGTGACGTAGACTTCAGGCAGACCTATCGCCAGGTCCAGAGGAAAGCACTACCACCCATCAGTGACTACATGGAAGAGCCGCGCATCCGAACAGCATCAAACGGCCACGGGCTCCGTCCCTCATATTATCAGAGCAATCACTCTCTGGATGAGCATGACAACAGGTGCAATTCAAGTGTTTGTGCATGACCTTGTAATTTAGGACAGGGGTTTTCAAACTGGAGACACAAGAGAGAAATGCTTCATGACAATGTAGACTAAAGTAATGATGCTGAAAATATAGCTTTGACATCTCAAGAATTAATAACATTTTAAAATATATAAAAATGACTGTGGCCAAGAGAGCTCAAAACGCTCTGAAACCGAAACGCACTGTAAATACTAACGACACAAACAAATATGAACGTGCTGCAAGTATGCACAGACTACATCAGAAATGACAAGTGACAAACCTGGGACATGCTTATAAATGTCTGCACTGAAAGGTGCGATTTTTGTTTATTTTTACATCCTGATCATATGATTCCTTAGCTTTTACTTTTTAATTATTAGCCTAAATAAGCTGATGAAATGCACAATTACTGTAACTGAAACATTATGGAAGCTGTCTACTTTTACAACTCCCTTACAGAAATTAACCATTGTTTTAAAATAAATAAATAGCCTATATATATTATATATATGTATTATTAGCCTACTGTATATAAAAATACAAAATGTTTACTATAGTTAAACCATGGTAAATTAGCTACATAAACCATAGTTTAACTACAATATTTTTACAACTGTGGTTACACAAATGGTTATCAATATGCCAAAAAAATATGGTTACTACGCTTTTACTATAATAAAGCCATAACTTTTGTAAGCCTTGTTAGGATCCCCCATTGTGGTCTGTGCTACTTGCAGCACATTTTTGTGTTTGGTTGTGTTGTGAGTATTTGCAGCGTGTTTGTGTTTGGTTGTGTTGTAAGTATTTGTGTTTTCTTAAACTGCAGCACATTGAGCTCTCTATAAAATTGAAAACAGATATTTTAAAGGGGTCATGTGATGCGATTTCAAGTTTTCCTTTCTCTTTAGAGTGTTTCTATCTAAAGTCTCAAACCCAAAGAGATATTCTTTATAAAAGTTAAGACTCGTCCACGCCCCCCTAAAATGGGTAATTTAAACACGCCCCCGCGTCTACGTCACTGTGTGGGTAGATTTACATAACACCGCCCAAATGTATATGCAAAGAAAGTGGGGTGATTTTTATTCTCGCTGTAGTGTTGTTGCTGGCGCCATGTCGAGGAGACGCTGTTTCAATGTGGAAGCGAAAGTACTTTGATTGGGCTTCCAAAAGAGGACAAAACTAGAAATCAGTGGTTAAGTTGTATTTACAACACTGTTCCAGAACAGTTCAACCCAAATATTAGAGTGTGTGCAGAGCATTTTACGGAGTACTATTTCCTGAACCTGTGAAAGTAACCTACAATGCCAGCTGTGCACAAAGGCTGTTTCTATAAAGTGGCGCAGCCTGTAAGTATGTTTTAATATTTAAAGAATGCAGACATAGTAATGTAATGTTTACGCGGATTGATGCAACGCAGCATTTAAAAACACAGTACAAGTCATTATAACCAGTAATTATGTCCCCACTGGATGCAACAAATGCCTCGTTAATAATGGGTTTTATTGTTTTTGTCTCATCGTGCTGGCACACAGCATCACAATACGGTGAGGGGCGTAACATTTCCGTCACACGCTTGAGGTATTCGGCCAATCACAATGCTCTGGATAGCTGGCCAATCAGAGCACACCTAGCTTCTCAGAACGATGAGCTTTCTAAAAATCGATGCGTTTCAGTAGGCGGGGCATAAAGGAGCAACAATAATGTACAGTATGTGGAAAATAATGTGTTTTTAACCTTAAATCACATAAACACATTGCATTACACAAAGTACACAAAATAAGGTTCTTCTTAGTAACATCAGATGACCCCTTTAAATTATATATATATATATATATATATATATATATATATATCTGTATAATGTGAATACTAATAATATCATGACTGTTTGTGCAGATGGAACTGTCGTTCTGAGCACCTGCCCCGTAAAGCCTTTGATGCTAGGGGGCGCACTGGGTCACTAGATGAGCTGGAAGAGTTTGCTATGTCATACGGCCCACACGATCATCGGAGAGGTGACTTTCGTGGCCCTCAGCGAGACTTTGAAATGGGGAAAAGGCCGCGGGACCATCCCACGTCTTACCGAAATGGGCCACGGTATTCTAGAGGTGATGATGACAAGGACAACTACCACCGTCGAGGCTCACCACCTTCCCCGCCAAAAAGGCACAACACTGTCAACAGTGAGCGTTACCTCGCTCGCCAGAGGTCTTATGACGATACCTACCTGAACACTCTGCTGGAGCGCAAGGCTAGGGGCCACAGAGAGCGAGGTGGGAGGGTTGATGATGACAGTGACACACCCTCAAAAGGCAGTTCCAAGAAGAGCAATGACTGTTACAACAGCAGGTCACCTAGCCACCACCCCGAGGAGGATGATCATTTACCTCCGTACTCTGAGATGGAGGCAGAGAGGTTTAGAACTGAAGAGCATATAGGGAGGGAACGGTACAGGACTGCTGATCCTGCCATGCGGCCTTTTTCATACACACGTCCGGCTCATGGACTGCCCCATACATTACAGGAGCACAGGGAGGACAGGGACAAATCCAGGAAACTGGTGAGTTACTTATAATCATCTGCCATGGTTTCTGTGCATTGACGGGTGGACCAAACTTCCCTCAAGCCTAAAAAGAAGAGACAGATGAGATTCCATTAACACGAAATGTAAAGTCTTAAATGTTAAAGAGCAAAAATAAGTGTTCTACCCTTGAAAACAAGCTGTATCTTGTCAAAAAATAGATCTCAGCTCATCAACTATGTATTATGCATTCATATTTATATAGTCATCAAGTAATTTCAGACATAGTGCTCTTCTCAGACATGTGGCCTTTTGGGTTAATAAGGTTAAATCCAACTTGCAACATCTCTCAATCCCATTTTCTGTGATAATTGTGGCATATGGGGCAACAATAATACAAATAAATACAACTTCTTGTTACATCTTCAAAATGTAGGGAGCTACTAGACTGACTGGTAAAATTATGATGTTTATTTTGAATTTCCTTTTCCTTCTCAGTCTTACCGCTCAAAAGTTTAGGGTCAGTAATAAAAAAAAAAATATATATATATATTTATTAAGCAAGTATGCATTAAATTGATGTAAAGTGACAGTAAAAAACATTTATAATGTTGCAAAAGATTTCTATTTCAAATAAATACTGTTCTTTTGAACTCTCAAATTATCAAAGAAAAAATCCTGAAAATTGTTCATAAATATTAAGCAGCACAACTGTGTTAACACTGAAGACTTTAATTCTTTAAGTAATGGCTTCTGAAAATGAATTTTTGCCATAACTGGAATAAATCCCATATAAATAAATATATTAAATATATTGCATATCACATATAATAAAAAAATGCTTGAAAACAATTATTTAAAATTATTATTTTACAATATTACTATTTTTACGGTCTTTTTGAACAAATAAATGCAGCCTTGATGAGCATAACATCTTACTGACCGCAAACTTTTAAACGGCAGTGTATAATTAAACATCTGTTTTTTATTGTGATTTTTTTCTCAAAATTATAATTTTACTGTTTACTGTCTGTTGTTTTTATCTCAAAATTACATTTAAAAAATATTTTTAACTCTGAGGATCTATTGTCAGCCTATATTTTATTTTATACTTCTTATATGTCACTTGTTTTCCAAAGAGGTATTCAAAGAAATTTGAATATGAAATTATTTGAACTGTACAGTATGTTATTTTTTTTGTATGCTGAAATGTAAATCATATTCTTTACATGAATGTATGTAAATGAAAGTCCGCTTTGAATGATCAAAACGGTTAATTTCTCAGGCAGGTTTTATGTGTTTTGTTCTGTTTGCCTGATTGTATCATAAAAGGCATCACTAACTCTAATGGGCTCACAGTACAGCAATGCACTGGCACACTAACAACGCATCTACAAACGCATCAAGCTAATGGCTGTCTAATGTGTGGCTCTTGGTGTTTTTTTAACAGACCACTCATCTAAGCAGAGACTCACTAATTGTGTGACGCCTTCAGACTGCGCTGACATCATACTAATAACATCACCATCCAGCTGAAGAGAAATGCCCCAAACACTAAGCATCAATCTGCCAGAAACACTCATTTTATGCAGGATCACACAGACATGAAGATCTTGGGAACTTTTGCTGGTCAAGGGCAAGAACGTACTGTGTGTTTGTTTTTATTTTCTGTATTGATAATAATGTAAAAAATATATATATTTCTAATTAGTCCTCAGAATGCCACTGCACTAAAAATATCTTAGAAAGGACAATTGTTCAAATGATATTCAAGTGCTTTAAACATTCCTTGATATGTTGTATATCTTCAGTACTGTAATGGGACGCTGTCTCTGATCTTTCAATATTGCCTTTGTTTGCACTGTACTGTACATTTGTGTCAGTGTTAATCAGTTGGCTCTCGAGGGAAGCATGAATGATTGTGCTTTTTATGATGTGCCATTTATTTGTATTTCACGGTTTTAAAATAATGACTTTGATATGAACACTTGCTATCTGTTTCTTTTTTTGTGTGTGTATTCATGATAAAATATATCGTTGTACTGTATCATCAGTATCAGGGCATGAACGCTTGCTTCTTTGGTCTTGCTTCAACATAAGAAGACAAATACAGTAAAGCAATTTTTGCAATACAGAATCATGGCCATGCAGGAAGCTGGACAGGACACAGAAAAGGAAAGGATGATTCTTTCCAGGACGAGATAACAATACCAGGAAACAATCTGATACTAGCCCTCACAGGTGTTTAGTGGTCAAACTTTATGGTTAGATCTCTGTATGTCGCTTTCTTTCGCATTGTGCCATATAGTACATGTATTATTAACAATTAATAAAACGTCCTGCAAATAGGTTGTTTACACTCTGTATAGTAAACAAAAACACAGCACCTCGCCATTTGAATATTAAGCATATGTGTGATGGCAGTACAGAATACAGCTCATTCAGAACTTAAAGCTGGAATTAATTTACTTGTTTTACTTGCAGTTTTTTGGGAAAATAGCATGTATAATGTTACATCAAACACTGTTCCATTCTGAGAACAGTGACCAAAAGGACAACAACGGCCACAGTCAGCAGTTTACCTTTTCTTTTAACCAGTCTAAGCTTGTTTGCTGGTCTCCACATCTAATCAGGCTTGTCCGTTGCTCAGTTTTACATGCGTTTTAATATTTTTCATCTGGTAAGACAGTCTTCATTTGCTGCAAAAATAAAACGTTTGGAAGACTTGATACCCATTGAGCTGGCAAGTGACGCCCCCTGGTGGTTAAATGTTATTAACTGTACAAATATATTAATTCTATCGAATGAAGTAAACAACGCAATAATCCTTTCACTTTGAGCGATGATACATATTTACAATAATACAAATGTGAAAATAATTTCATTTTGAACAATAATCAATGAAAAAATGTAAATAAAGTAACATGACCCGAGGTGTTGTGCACCTGTTGGTGGGTGGAGTCTGTGACGTCATCGTGGGATGGGGGAGGGGACTCAGACTTCCACAGAGCAAAGGTGTGTTTACACTGACTCGAGAGAATTTAGGTAAATAAGAACATATCTGGATATATTTGCGTCGCATGTTTTACGATGGCATGATGGCCAGCATACATCGACTGTATTTGTTTGATTCGCAAATATAGGATTTTTCTGTGTTTTGGAACAATACAGTAAAGTAAAAAACTAACTCCGTGTAACCGAGAAGCATGAAAGAAACACTGAAGCTCAAGGTGCTTGCGCTCGTGCTCTGCGTATTTCCAAAAGGTAAGTCGACATTCAAAGTAACTGCCAGGGTTTAAACTTGGAATATTAGGAGTGTTTCATTTAGTGGCACACCACTTTTAAAGAATTAAAACAATTTCTGGTAATTCTATCGATTCAGTTGCGTGGTTAATCATCAGCAGGTGCAAACATGACAGGCAGATAACGTCGATCACGTCATTTACGAGCTTCGTGCCAGCCAATATGTTAATATTATGTTTTACTGAAACTTTAGTTTGTTTGTATGCATAAGAATTTGTCAAATAAACATTTTCAGGCCTGGAACAGGAATATAAATTGATACAGTTTTAAAATGTATATAGTAAATATCATTATTTTCTAAAATATTTAATTTGCTGAGAATGTTTCTTTGTGAGTATGGAATTGTTAATGTTATGAAATGACTAACTAACTAAATAAAATTAATGACTGAAAAAGTAATGAAAACTTATGGTCAGAAGGTGTGGAACTATGATGCAAACGTATGTTAACTGATCCCTCTCCTTTATTCTCAGAGCTGTTGTCTGTCCAGGTTACGGTTCCTCATACAGAGAGAAACACAATGCTGTTTGCTTCAGTCATTCTGCGATGTGACTATTCCACTACTGCAAACCCACAAGATGTCCTGGTCACATGGCGGTACAAGTCCTTCTGTTTGGATCCAGTGCTGGAATATTACTCAGCTGGTGAGTGGTGTGTAGGTCAACTGAATATAGAAGGCTTTTTAATTTTTTGTCTGAATAGATGACATGTGGTGATTGATGGACCATGTACATTTCTTTCTTTCTTCAGCATATCAAGCAGCTCTGGGTCTGAAGCAAGACCCAGCCAATGACTGTCCAGACAGTCAGCGCACTCTCCGCATAGTGATTCAGAGAAGAGGTCTCAATGAAGCTATTCTGGGGACAGAATATCGAGAACGCAAGATATACGTACAAAACAGTGAGTCTCGACATGCAGAAGCAGTGACATAAATCAATGACATTTTTATATTAGTATAGCAGAATACTTGCATAAAATGCTTATAAATATCAGTTATCACTCTGTATCTCCCAATAAAAACACCCAATAATAAATGTAAGTAAACTTAGCGAAGGACCATTTAATATTTATCATAAGAGGCTTCCTAAAACGTACTATTAAATAGTATTAACTATTAATCAGAACAGGTTTTTCAGCTTCAAGTTTTGATAACATTGATAATTTAGAGATGTTAGAAATTAATTGATCAAATATGATATAGCAGCTTTGTAGGATTAAATTAATTAGTGTAGACAACTGTGAAAACCACATATGTAGGCATTTATAGAATTACAGGATACCATTCATTACATGCTTGAAAGTTGGTCTTAGAAACTTCATTAATCAGGTCTTATCTCATATAGTTTTTTAACTATATATATTGCTGATTCCTTATGTACAATTTATGTTTGCTTGATCAAGGCTTCACTAACAAGAGCCAGTAATAATTTTTTTCTGTATGTTTTTCACAGATGCTGACCTTGTTATCAATGAGGTGATGTGGTGGGACAACGGCATGTATTTCTGCTCCATCGATGCAGCCGGTGATGTTGTGGGAGACTCCGATAAAGAAATCAGACTCATTGTGTATCGTAAGTATTAACACACTGAAGACTTGTTCAAACCCTAAAAACATTATAGATGCTGATGATGGTCATATCCCCTCTTCCTCTCAGACTGGCTGACTGTGCTGCTCATTGTCCTCGGTGGACTGTTCCTTCATCATACTGATTTGTATCTGCTGCTGCCAGTGCTGTCCTCAGAACTGCTGCTGCTATGTCCGGTGTCCCTGCTGTCCTCGCACTTGCTGCTGCCCAGAAGAAGGTATCCACGAGCATTGACTCGTTATCACTTTAGTATCTTTATCTGAGCATCTTTCACACCAGATAATTAAAAAAATAAATTATGATATCCAAAGTGTTCTACTTGTGTTGGATATCACTTCCTTTAAATAAATGTCTACTGATTACAAAAATCATGTTCCGCATAATAATTGATTAGTTTCTCAATCATAATAATAATAAAATGTTGAATAATATACATGTATATATATTATATGACCTGTTTTCTTTTTTGACAACGAAAACTAAATATGTAGACCGACAACACAAAAAACTATGCATTATAAATACATTTTATTATAAATATTATTATTATTATTAGTAGTAGTAGTATCATTACTGTTATTATTAATTATTATTTCAAATAATAAAGTAATATATTTATAATAATTTGTTGTCTTCTAATACCAGATAACTTTCTTCAGTCATTCTATAAAATGTAAT
The DNA here is from genome assembly GCA_027564155.1 of Gymnocypris eckloni scoliostomus. Lineage (NCBI taxonomy): Eukaryota > Metazoa > Chordata > Actinopteri > Cypriniformes > Cyprinidae > Gymnocypris > Gymnocypris eckloni. The sequence continues at coordinate 7,610,217 of CM050425.1, read as the reverse complement.
ACAAAAAAATGTAATGTAGTATTTTGAAATATTTCTTCCATGTGCATTTATCTATTTAGCGGTGATGCACCACAAGATGATGCGTGATGCTCAAAAAGCAATGGTACCGTGGCTCCATGGCCAGCCCATCTATGCCCCCATTGCCTCAAAGGCATCTACTCAAGCAAACCCTTTACTATATTCAGGTCAGTATAACTTCCTCTAGTAATCTGCTAATGTATGTAGTGTTTGCTTTTGATCACTAATGACTTGACACTCATAATTTGTCCTCCACAGGGTCTTTTTCTGAAACTTCATCCAAACACAACCTTCCCATGGCCCCGATGGGCATTCCTCCTCCTCAATCTACCCTGCCATTCATACCTCCCCACAGATACCATGCCAATGGCAGCATACATGGAAGTGTACGTGGTAATAACCAGGTGTTAGATTTTCTGGAGAACCAAGTAAGAGGGATGGATATGGCTCCCCCAATGCTTCAGCCTCAACATCACTACACAGCAGTCCCGTTCCAAAGCCTTCCTCATCAATATGCGGCCCCACAACCACAATATGCTTCTCCACCACCTCAACCCATACACCAAGCTATGCCTATATCAGCCAGGCCACCCAGCATGCTCTCAGCCCTGGACGAGATGGGTGTCCAAGGTGTGGAGCGCAGGGTCATCCAGCTGCCTCCCATCATGGGCCGAGCGAAACAGACCTCTCGACGGAACAATGATGGTGGAAGACACCGGCTATCTAATCATTCCAGCGGTAGCTCTAACCGCAATGGTCATCATCGTGATGATTCCTTGAGAGAGCCGTCATCTTCACGCAGAGGGACGCAGATGCAGCGCAGCTACAGTGACGAGTCGGACTGGGACGACAGGCGTGGAGGCCGAGGTTCATCAGGACACAGGGAAGTTTTAAATTCGGAGAGGTCTCGTCCACGTATTCGCAGTAAAGGGGAGCTTCTGGAGGAGCTGGAGCGCGCGACGAACCGCAGAGATAGGAGCAACTCGCCTTCTCCACGTAGAGGCTCCTGGAGTTCAAACGAGGAGGACAGTTATAGAAAGAGGAAGCGATCTCAAGGGAGATTGTGTGACAAACCACCAGATTATTCTACCATTGAGATTTTGCCTGGCCACAGCAGGAGAAGTGGCCACTTCTCGGTAAGAATGTAGATTTATGATTTGAAGCTGTACTTATATACTGTGGTTCCAAAAAGGACATATTTAAAGGGAATCATTCACCCCAAAATGAAAATCCTGTCATCATTTACACACCTTCACGTTGTTCCAAAGCTGTATGACTTTATTTATTCTGCTAACACTAAAGAAAGTATTTTGAAAAATCTCCGCTTGTTTGACTATTATTGAATGAACAAAAACCTATTCATCAAAATATCATATTTTGTCTTCTGTAGAAGAAATCCATACTGGGTTGGAATGAAATGAGGGTGAATAAATGACAGATTTTTTTTTATGTGTTTAAAATATGCATTTGTTTTGCTGAAATGGCGATTTGAACACAAAGAAAACAGCAATTTTAGTATTTTTATGTCACTTTTGATAAAAGTGTCTTCCAAATGAATACAAGTAGTGTAAATAATTATGGTTTGTTAATCATAATGTGTTTTTACAGGAAAAGAGCTCTCGCAGTGGCATGAGTGTTGTGATCTGAGTCACTGTCCTTCATTTCTAACCTGATCTTTCATTACTCACCAGTCACCCCCTACAAGTGAATATCTTCTGTACTACTGCCATTGGGACTAATTGTGTACTTCAGCACAATAATTAAGCAGTAACTGCAAATGGCCTTCAATAGACCATTGAAGACAGGGGTTTTACACTTTATTTTATATTTTTTAATCTACGTTTAGATGTTATTTTATAAAAAAAAAAAAGTTTTATATGTGTAACTTTTCACTGTTTTAACTGTATATTGTTTAATTATTAACCACAGCAAGGTTTTTGGTATTTGATCAGTACAATTTATAGACTAAGTTAACATTAAAGGCACTTCAGCTGAAGGTTGTACATAAAAGAGCCTCTGTAGTTTATCTAGTTTCTGTTTACTTTTAGTTAATCTTTGTTTGGAGTAGTTTTAATTTTGATTGAGTTGTTTTCTTTGTCTTTTCACTGTGTTGTTATCCAAATACAATCCTTGGGATGATTTATATTTGAGTATGTATGAGTACATATGTATTGTTATTAGTTGAATTGCAAAATAGCATTTTTTTTTAACTCATAATCAAAGATACATGGACAGTACCAGCAGTTTCCCAAACAAAGATGATTTTTTTTCTCATGTGCTGAGAATGTATGTAAACACTGGCTGCAATAAAGTAACTTTTTATAGTTTTTATACTAGAGACCATCTTTCCAGCATGTTTCATGATTTAATGCAGAAACATGTACTTTTTATCTGTAGACTAAACAATTATATAATTTATTTTGTTTGTACAAGATTGATCAAAGAACCAACTTTATAAAGCATATTTGAGCGTGTCGTTTCGTTCGACGTACGTTATTAAGTATCTATTTTCATCACTCATATTTTAAATGCAAACGTTTGAACGAACAAAGACTGGAAAGCGGCAGGCAGGCCTAAATCTTCCGTTTGTATGAAAACGCCGTCATTGGCATCGCCTCATTCTATTGGCCACTTCTGCCCAAAAGGGGCGGGCCAAAGGCGAGAGCGTTGGGAAGCGAGAGTGTCAATGTCATACAAACCTGGATCGTTTCTATCAGTCTATTACAACACCATCTACTGATAACGCGAGTCAGTAGAGACAGGCAGCAGCAGGTCAACGTTTGGGTTAAACCGAGTGAAGCAGAAGCTGCCGGTGGACTGGCTGTTCTCAGGTAATTACGCGGCTTTGCTTGTAAACAAATTACTCGTAATAGAACAATGGCAATGCTAAGCCTGTCCGTAATGTGCATTATTTGGCCTGAACCACATAACGTTAACGTTACTGTTGTTAAAATAAAGATGCGCAGCGAATACATTATGCATTTGCGTTGTTTTTTGTGTGTGAGTTCTAAAGGCCTTGTTTACAATTGGAGAAGACGAACTTGCTGGACTTGCAAAAGCTGTATTAGTCATTTTTTCTTTGTTGCACCATGACCAGCTCTTTATAATAAAACAATTATCATGATAACCACAGTTTATGCGCCAGTTTACTGCAGTGACTGTTATTACTGTGAAATCATCTTGTTGGAAAACCCTTTATAAGTTGGCACAATACAAGTTCTATAAGTTGGTACAGTAGCTGGACCATCTACCGACTAGAAATCAGTCACCAAACCAGCATAAACTGGTATTGTGCCAAACCATGGTTACCAGTATATTGAGCTTTTAAAAAGAATCTTCTCTGAACCTGAATGTTCTTATTTTGCAGGAATCATGAACTCTCTCTCGGGTAAGAGTGTGCTGGCCCTGTGCAGGGTTTTCTCCAGCCCCCTGTCACTTTCCCCTGCTATCATAGGGGCAGTGAGGGTCTGTCACTCAGGCGTGAACTCCAAGGGCACGGTGTTCACCAAAAAACGAGGCTATGATATCACCAGGAACCCAGACTTGAACAAAGTAAGCATCTTTAGGGTTCAAACTCCGTGCACTTGTGATCTAGATAACTAAGCAGGTATTAGATTGTAAGCTTTGATGTGGTTTTATAACATTTAGTAATGCCAAAGTCCCCGCAGATAAGAAAGTATAAAAGTGGCATTGTGAGATCTTGAATCTAAAAGACTTTGCCCCTACCAAGCATTAAGAGAGATGCTCTGAATATGCTTAGGCTTCTTTTAAAATCAATGCAGAGATTAAGGATGTGACTCAGGAGTTTTGCTAAACACTTTTTGCTGGGTCATGAAAATGTGTCCATTTAAAATGATACTTTGCAATCTGTATCCTGTTTGCAAAGACTTTAAGGCCAGGATGAGGAATGGGCATAACTGAGAAGTGTAGAACTTTAAAGCCATGACGGATGGAAACTGATAGACGTAAACAGTGAGCGGAGAATCCAACAGGGGAGGGTGTCACATGCTTACTTCCCATTGGTCAGAAATAAATAGATCCAACATGTGATCTACCCTAAGCTGGAATGTTGCCCGGCGCAGGCCCAATTGCAGGGTGGTAATTTGTATTTAAACCAGACTGTAGGAGGAGTGCATATTTTTATTTTTCATTCGCAGCCGTCACATGTTGTTAATGATGTTATGGTGCTGTGTTAACAGGGCATGGCGTTCACCCTGGAAGAGAGGTTACAGCTGGGTATCCATGGCCTGCTGCCTCCCTGTTTCCTCTCTCAGGATGTCCAAGTGCTTCGTGTCATGAAGAGCTACGAGACACGCAGTAACCCTCTCGACAAGTAACCAAACTTCATCTGAAACATTCTGTACATACTTTGTATGATCAAAGCCAATGAAAAGCACAGTGACAATAATTTTCTTGGCCCATTTCCTATTTGTACTAAAAAAAACATTCTGACTCTGCAGATACATATTGCTGATGACACTGCAGGACAGGAATGAGAAGCTTTTCTACCGTGTGTTAACATCTGACATTGAAGAATTCATGCCTATCGTCTACACTCCTACTGTGGGCCTGGCCTGCCAACAGTATGGCCTTGCTTTCAGAAGACCAAGGTGAGGTTTATACATACTCTGGACCTGGAACGACTTGTTTAGCCAGACCTATTCTGAATCAAATTCTTTATAAACTCTCAGACCAGTCCATCCAGTTTTCTTAGGTGCATGGTGAACATACAGTATAAGGCCCATATGATTTTGACTGATTTGTTTTTCTTGTAGAGGGTTATTTATCACTATCCATGACAAGGGGCATATTGCCACCATGCTGAACTCATGGCCAGGCAGGACATTAAGGTTTGTTTAGAGTGATAAAGTGTCATTAGGTGCCAGTAGATGGTTGTTTCATTGTATGTGCATTAATAGGCCATAGTGGTGACGGATGGAGAACGAATCCTTGGATTAGGAGACCTGGGCGGCTATGGAATGGGGATCCCAGTGGGCAAACTAGCTCTGTATACAGCATGTGGAGGAGTGCCACCTAAGCAGTGCCTGCCTGTACTGCTGGATGTGGGCACTGATAATCAGGTAAAACGAGAATAGTATAGTTACTCCATGTTTTGAGTCTTTAATTCATTTTATGTTTCTGAAAGAAGTCTCTAATGTTCTCCAAGGCTGCAATTATGCAATATTGTTGAAGGCTGCAATATTGTGAAATAGTATTACACTTTTTTGTTATAGAATATAATTTTATTTTTAAAACAATATAAATGTATTTACTGTCACTTTTGATTAATTTAATGCATCTGTGCTAAAATAAAAGTATTGGCCCCAAACTTTCGAATAATAATAATAATAATGTATATACTGTACACCTGTACTCTATTGTCATAGGTTTAATTGGGTACACAAACATAGTTGTCCCTATTTGTAACCCTGTTGTCCATTTTTAACCCTTTATATATTTTTTTGTTCAGACACTCTTAGACGACCCTTTGTACATCGGCTTAAAGCACAAAAGAGTGAGGGGCAAAGAATACGATGACCTCATTGATGAGTTCATGCAAGCGGTCACCGACAAGTATGTTTGAAACTAAAGTTGTGAAATTAAAAATGATATACTTACCCTTATGATTTAGTTATGGTTTACTTAACCTTATGATTTATTTACAACTTCTGTTGTACAGTTCAAGTCGTACTTTTAAGTCTTTTTAGTGAATCAGTTGATCTGTTCTGAATGATCTGGTTCACCAGCTCAACTAACTTAATGATTTGAATCGGTGGTTCTCAAGTTAACAGTTAACTATAGGGGAAGATTATGTGTGTGAAATACTTACAGACTGTACAAACAAGTCTTCATTTTTATCTTTTGTTTCAGGTATGGGATGAATTGTCTAATTCAGTTTGAGGATTTTGCCAACAGCAATGCCTTTCGTATCCTCAATAAATACCGCAGTCGTTATTGCACCTTTAATGATGATATCCAGGGTAAGTATGCACACTCACTGTAATATCAAACTATAAAGATTTTCATTTTTTATAATGGAAATTATGGTATTAGAGCCATACATTTGTTTGCTCATCTCTTTCCCCACCTTTTCAGGCACAGCTTCTGTTGCTGTTGCTGGGATCTTTGCTGCTCTTAAGATTACAAAGAATAAACTCTCTGACCACAAGTTCGTATTTCAGGGAGCAGGAGAGGTAAAGTGAATTTAATTGAAAGATGCTACAAACTTCTACTGAGAAATAGCAAATAGAAGATCCATTACGAAACACTTTTAAGCTTACACCAGTTATTCCAGGATTATCAGATGTGTAATGTTTTGTCACATGACCAGGCAGCCTTGGGCATTGCTCACTTACTGATAATGGCCATGGCCAAGGAAGGTATATCTCATGCTGAGGCTGTCAAGAGGATTTGGATGGTGGATTCTAAAGGCCTAATTGTCAAGGTAACAATCAAACCCACAGTAGTTTGTCTTTTTTGGCATTTTTATTCCTACAGGCTATATTTGTCCTCCTACTCAACATCTGAATATACAAATGTATGTAGGCTTAATGCAAAATGTCAAAACATAAATTAAAGCAATATTCTGCATTGGAACACCTGCATAATTAAACGTTATACCAAAACTGTTATTTTGTGTCATTTGGCCCATTAGGGCAGAGGTCCTCTGAACCATGAGAAGGAAGAATTTGCCCATGAGCATCCACACATAAAGACACTAGAGGAAGTGGTGGAAACCATCAAGCCCACAGCTATCATTGGTAAGGGGGGGGGCATTGAACCCATTCTATAAATAGAGTTATTTTGATATTATATAAATAGCTACTATTATACTACTTATTAATAGTTTGAATTGGCTTTTAATTTGAGTAATTTCATTGTGTGTTTGTCATTTTATATTAGTGTTTTTTTTTTGTAAAGTGACGAAATCACAAGATTACCAAAACTTAAAATAAATAAAAGCAATCCAAAATATTATAAAGTACTATAATAGTAACTATATAAAATATAAAATAATACTCTCTGCTTTTTAAAAATATTTTTTAAAAATTATTTTATTTTATTTTTATAAAAATATTGGTAATTTTATTACTTCAACATTAGCATATTTCGGGTTAGTTACCAAGGTATTTTAAGTATTAAATATGTTTTCCATTATAATATTTATATGTTATTAAATTATTTCAGCGTTTAGTTACTTAAAATGATTTTTATAGTTTAGTTAACAATAACAACACTGTTCTTATATATACACGCATAACATTTTTTACAGGATTGACAATGAGAACTGATTGCAATACTCTACCCCAGTCTCATGTGTTTTTATAGCTGGAATGATTCTTTGTGCATCTTTAATATTTTTTTATTCATCCTGAATGAATTGCAATGGTATATTGAAAATATTCAAATTTGAACAGAAGTATTTTATATTTCTGTTCATAATGCTAAATGCAGCAAAATGTACTATTTGAAAATGATTTGAGATTATAAACACCAAACTTCAAATCATCTACAGGTGTGGCTGCCATAAGTGGTGCTTTCACTGAGAAGATCATCAAGAACATGGCCACCTACAACGAACGTCCAATCATTTTTGCCCTCAGCAATCCCACAAGCAAAGCTGAGTGCACAGCAGAGCAGTGTTACACACTTACTGAGGTAATACTCACTGAAATCTAATGGATAAAACTAGTGAACGTGGTCTTTATTAAAACAATCACATAAAGCATCCCATAGAGCAAATCTTTCACATCAGTTTAAAGGGCATGTGTATGTATCACAGGGAAGGGGCATATTTGCCAGCGGAAGCCCCTTTAAAAAGGTCACTTTGGCAGATGGGCGCAGCTTCTACCCTGGCCAGGGAAACAATGCTTATGTGTTCCCCGGAGTAGCACTGGCAGTCATCGCCTGTGGTGTTCGCCACATCTCAGATGACATTTTTCTTACTACAGCAGAGGTAAATGAGCATGAAGAGTCAAGAGCCAACAATAATAAAAGTGGATGAGTGTTCCCTGCAAAACCCTTTGATTGCCAATTTATTTAGAGTGCGAAAGCTAAAATTAAGGCTTTGATTTCACTCCAGGCGATCTCTGACATGGTTACTGAGGAGCATCTGGCTGAGGGCAGACTGTACCCCCCTCTGAATACCATCAGAGAAGTGTCCTTCAAAATTGCTGTTAAGGTAAGTTACCATTATCATATGTAGAGGATGATTACTACAAGAACAGGTCTTATTAGCCAACTCTATGTTTTGGCGCCCACAAGAAATATGGAATGAGATCATGCTAAATTAAGAGATTTATTAATATAGCAAAGTAGGTTATAAGAGCTGTCAGGTCATATTTGACAGGGTTGTGCAGGACTGTGTACTAAAAATCATTAGTACAAAAAATCTAATTTGAAAGCTCACAGAAAAACATGGTTTCAATTCAAATATTAATTTTAACCAACTCAGCACCCATCAAATATGGAATGAGATCATGCTAAATTTAGAAATTACATTTACATTTAGCAGAAGCTTTTATCCAAAGGTTATACATTTTTGTCAGTATGTTTTCCTGGGAATCAAACCCACAACCTTTGCGCTGCTAACGCAATGCTCTACCACTGACCCACAGGAACATTTAGAGTTCTATTAATTTTGTAAAGTACACTACTCCTCACAATTTGGGGTCAGAAATATATATTTTTTAATTACTGCTTTTATTCAGCAAGGATGCATTAAACTGATCAAAAGTGATATCACAGACATTTATAATTTACAAAATATATTTCAAATCAGGGCTTCAGACTGCTACTAAAACAGTCACATTTGCGACCAAAAATATGAATTTGCTAAAATCAGCACAAAATCAAATATTGTGTTTAGGAAATAATACAATACACCAGCATGCAACAAAAGGGGCTTTTCGCCGCAGAGGAACCTTTTCATAGTTCCTAGAACTATTGGCAGAAGTTTCCGCCTTTTTGTGTGTTTACACCGCAGGAAGTATGAAAGTATTTAGTTCTAGGGTCTAAAACTGTTACCTGGCTACCCAACATTTTTAAAAAGCTAAAGTTAATTAGCAAAAAAGGTAACTCTGTTTTAAATCATTTTCAAAAATAAAGTTTTTTCATTGTGCATTCCAATTAATCTGTCAAACTGCAGTTGTTTTTGTTTTTTTTAGGTTAAAAACAACTGCAAATACAGCTAACTAACACAATAAAAACTTGATAACATAATAAAAAAACTCGATTTTTGAAATTTATCTGAAGTTTAATTTGAAGTTATCTGTTTTTGCAAATAAACTCTTCATTTACTCCACGCACATGGAAAGCTATTAGCAATTAGCTACCTGTTGTCTGTAGTGTTGTGTTCTTTTCTCATTCTCGATGATATGTAACACTGCAAGTTGTCATAGGAGATTTAGTCTTTTAATCTTGTAAATTGTGCATTTACATTCAATTTCCGTTATCACGAATCCCACAACACACAACAGAAACAGCTCCGATCACAGCATTCTCCATTCACTGGTTGTTGACGTTTGTAAATTGTGCGAATAAAGACATCGCTGTCGGCCGCTTCAGAGTTCATTGCTTCAGAGCTTCTTTGGTTCTCTAGGAACGACCCTGCTGGTTAACATCTTAGAACTACGCGGTGCAATAGCACCTAAAGTAACTCATTAGGACTTCCCCTCAATAATCAGCTTCAAGCAAAACTAGTGAATTTGATGCTAGATAGATTTGATGCTATTAAGCTTGTAAACTTAATGGCATACTGTAAATTATATTCCCTATTATACCAATAAAAGCTATCACGAATGAAAGTTGTTAAAAATTGATGAATTTTGACTTCGACTGAAGTTTTAACAGTAGCAAACCTGTCACACTGTACTGTGTTCACTCACTGTTTATTTCTTCCCAAACCCCTCTTTTTCTTCAGATTGTGGACCATGCCTACAAACAAGGCATTGCTTCCTGGTACCCTGAACCCAAAGATAAAGAGGCCTTTGTTTTATCCCAAGTCTATAACTCCGACTACGACTCCTTCACTCTGGATTCATACAGCTGGCCAAAGGATGCCATGAAAGTTCAGAACGTGTAGATTATTCATCCACAGCCCACTAATAAGGATAAGCTCATATCAGTCACATGCCTTATTTCTCAGTTCATAATCATCTGACAATATACACTCCAGCTCCAGGCCACCCAATCCTTGAACAGTAGCTGCTCCCACTGATTTGACACAAGATGAGCTGTATTCGCTGAGGGCTAACAGTGATAAAAGTATGCAGTGTTCATTCAAACTCAAATTGTCTTCAAAACAGTGGCTCAGTTCAAAATGAAAAATGCAGCTGTGTAACAAGCACTTTCCAAATTAACCAGGCTACTGAATCAGTGATCTTCTCCAGTTTATTAATTCTAAACTCTTTTATATCTAACTAGTTATCCACTCCACATATTTAGCGTTCCTGGAAGTGCAAATATCAATGTAGGGAGAAACTATTTTTGTACAGTGACCCCCACTTGAAAATAACTGACTGCCTGGGTTGAATGTTTGTATGAAAAGGGATTTTAATTAGGTAGGTAGGTAAAGTAGTTATCCAGTTCACTCCAGTGTGAATTGACTCCTTTTGCAATTAATTAAAAATTTTTTTTTTTACAAGTTGTCTATGCCAAAGTTTATCTATTTTTAGTATTATTGTCATGTATCAATGAATACTGGAAATTGTTAGCTTGAGTATATCAGTTTATTTAAGTGTTCACCTGAAAAGCAAGCTATGTATGTGTTCATTGCAGCATGTGGAATTTTTTTTAACAATTCTCCTCATTTAGAAAGAGGCTTTGCTTATTAGTAACGCACAACTATGGAATTATATTTTCTGATATTTTAGGAGATTTTGAAGGGACAGTGACTTTTAAATAAACACTTACAAATAAATGGGTTTTATTTGTGAGCTGCTATCTTGGCCTATAGTTTTGGATATGGAGCGTCAATAGTGGTTTGCACTTCAGGATTTTGTTTTTATTTACTATTCAAAAAGCAACCACATGTTTTCAGTGAGAAAACAGATTTAGAATAAACCTATATCTAGTATTCTAAAAAATAAATCTAGTAAAAACACAGAAATAGTTGTTGTTTTGCTGGGTGAATATAAGTACGTATAAGTGTTTCTGAAGGCAGGTTTTGTTCCTGTGGAATAAGTTTTCTGAAAAGGGAATCGCACACCTTTCCTAATTCAGGGGTCAAAATATCATTAAAATGCCACATAATATCTATAAAGTAGAAAGAAAAGGGGGCTTTTTTGTGTTGTAAGTTTTGGGTTCTATTTATTATTGTTATAATGGTAATTATGATGTTTGATGGTCAAACTGACCCTAACTGGTTTTAATACAATTAACTAAAAATCACACTATCAATGTTGTTCAGACATCTTGCAGTGTATTTAAGGTTTTTGAAAGTGCATTTGGGAAATGTCTCACTTCTTAAATAATCAGTTTCATTTCTTCTTTCTTGCTCAAACAATCATCCATCAGACACAGTTAACTTAAAACTAAATTATAACTGTTTCCTTGATGCTTTGCCATCCATTTAAACAATTTCATGACAGTCTATATACTATTAGCAAAAAGCACAGTGGGAGATTAGCCTCTACAAATAAGTAACTATCAAAAGTGGTGTATCCAAAATGTCAGTTTTCATGTATATGTACAGTATCTCACAGAAGCGAGTACACCCCTCACATTTTTGTAAATATTTTATATCTTTTATGTGACAACATTGAAGAAATGACACTTTGCTACAATGTAAAGTAGTGAGTGTACAGCTTGTATAACAGTGTAAATTTACTGTCCCCTCAAAATAAATCATCACACAGCCATTAATCTTTAAACCGCTGGCCACAAAAGTGAGTACACTCCTAAGTGAAAATGTCCAAATTTGGCCCAGTGTGTCAATATTTTGTGTGACCACCATTATTTTCCAGCACTGCCTTAACTCTCTTGGGCATGGAGTTCACCAGAGCTTCACAGGTTGCCACTGGAGTCCTCTTCCACTCCTCCATGACGACATCACGGAGCTGGTGAATGTTCAGACCCTTGTGCTCCTCGACCTTCCGTTTGAGGATGCCCCACAGATTACCTTTATCCTCAGCTGCTTTAGCAAGGCAGTGGTCGTCTTGGAGGCGTGTTTGGGGTCGTTATCATGTTGGAATACTGCCCTGCGGCCTCAGTCTCCGAAGGGAGGGGATCATGCTCTGCTTCAGTATGTCACAGTACATGTTGGCATTCATGCTTCCCTCAATGAACTGTAGTTCTACAGTGACGGCAGCACTCATGCAGCCCCAGACCATGACACTCCCATCACCATGTTTGACTGCAGGCAAGACACACTTGTCTTTGTACTCCTCAACTGGTTGTCGCCACACACGCTTGACACCATCTGAACCAAATAAGTTTATCTTGGTCTCATCAGACCACAGGAGATGGTTCCAGTAATCCATGTCCTTAATTTGCTTGTCTTAAGCAAACAGTTTGCGGGCTTTCTTGTGCATCATCTTTAGAAGAGGCTTCCTTAAGGGACGACAGCCATGCAGACCAATTTGATGCAGTGTGCGGCGTATGGTCTGAGCACTGACAGGCAGACCCTCCACCCCTTCAACTTCTGCAGCAATGCTGGCAGCACTCATACATATATTTCCCTAACACAACCTCTGGATATGATGCTGAGCAGGTGCACTCAACTTCTTTAGTCGACCATGGTGAGGCCTGTTCTGAGTGGAACCTGTCCTGTTAAATCGCTGTATGGTCTTGGCCACCGTGCTGCAGCTCAGTTTCAGGGTCTTGGCAATCTTCTTATAGCCTACGCCATCTTTATGTAGAGCAACATTTTTTTTTTCAGATCCTTTGCCATGAGGTGCCATGTTGAACTTCCAGTGACCAGTATGAGAGAGTGAGAGCGATAACACCAAATTTAACACACCTGAGACCTTGTAACACTAACGAGTCACATGACACAACGGGGAGAGAAAATGGCTTATTCGGCCCAATTTGGACATTTTAAATTAGGCGTGTACTTTTGTGGCCAGCGGTTTAGACATTAATGGCTGAGTGATGAGTTACTTTGAGGGGACAGCAAATTTACACTGTTATACAAGCTGTACACTCACTACTTTACATTGTAGCAAAGTGTCATTACTTCAGTGTTGTCACATAAAAAGATATAATAAAATATTTACAACAATATGAGCAGTGTACTCACTTCTGCGATATGCTGTATATTATCAATTACTCTAATGCTCAATTAATTTGTATCTCACATAATTGTATTTTATTTTCATTGTTATCATTGTCAAAAAACGTTCACATTTGTATCACACTAAACTGATCTTTGATATCATAATTTCTCATCTGACTGCATTACTGCATCAGTAAATATGAAGTTCCACAAAGATTTTTAGAAGAATTGATTTAGTGATGTGCTGCAAAGCGTAAAATAGTGAGGTGAGTGATCACCCGTTTTGTTTTCTTTTTTTCTCTGGTTGTATGATATGAGTCTTGTAAGACATCCTGCACGTGTTCGATTAGGTGCAGGATGTCTTAAAAGATTCATAAAGTACATTTTGGCCTAGATTTTGTGGGGATTTAAAATCGAACAGTAACGTCTATATGTTATAGATGTTTGCATGGAAACTCGGGTAATATTACCGAACAACACTTGTCTTTGACGTTTACAGTACAATGAAATAATAATAATACAATTTATGAATTGGCATACATATTTATTTAGATTTTTACATGGAACCTATATTCCATTAAAATGACCGAACAACACTTGCAAAACGTGTTTTTTACTGTAAAGAAAAACAAGAATAAACCCCAGCACCAACAATTAATCTGTGCATTGGCGTGTGCATGCCCGCAAATAAAAAAAGGTCTCACATTTGGAATCTTTATTAACTCATTGTAATGCGAGGCCAGTGTTGAAACCACGTGAGCACCATGTAGATGCAACGTAACCATTTTTGTAAACGGAACAAAAAAGCGATTTTTTTTTTTTATAAATAGTGTATTACCATTTCCTTCAGTTTTTCGAGCTGGGCAGGAAACGATGATGATGCGTGCTTGAGTATTTGATTGTTGCAAACGCAGGGCGACGTGCAGTCAGTCGCTACTGATTGTCCTCTAATCTAGTCTGCTCCTGTCTGCGTCAATGACTCGGTTGTTGCGTTATTTTTAAAACAGACAGTTGGTTATGATGCTGGCGTCATGACGGATGATAAGAAAGCAGTCGGCAGCAGCAGCAGCAGCACGTCGGTACGTCGGTACAGAAGGTGAGTGAATTATGCTTCATTCTTTCGAGATTATAAACACACGAGTTACGTTTTCAGTCGTTGCGTCATTGTGTACATGTCGCAGAATTTCAAACACCCACCGATTTGGTCTTGCACTAAAATAAAGTTAACTCGAGGTTTAGCGTTTCGGCCACTAACACATAGTTGTTTGTCAGAGATAAAATGGATATGTTTTCGAAATGCGCTATATGTAACGTTATAAGGACACATCCTATTTCGCCTTGATATATTGCAACACATGATGCTAGCTGCTACACAGCGGATGAAGCAAGACAGAGGCCGTCTTAATTGGATGGATATATATATATATATAGCTATAAATTATGGTGTGTATGGAATGCAGGTGTGTGTGTGTGTGTGTGTGTGTGTGTGTCTACAATCCAGTGTTTTTAGACTATATGGGGTGGAATTGTATCTGGATTTTAAAGTGTCTCCGATTACATTACTTACTAATAGTACAAATTATGTATACTACTTCTTAGTGTTATGTGGTGGGACTCTGACTAATGTGGGACACCTAAGCTTCAGTGCGTTTATCTCTTCTTTTACAGCATTAAAGTAAACATGATTGGTGTTGAATTCAAGCAAAGGAAATGATGTGAGAAATGTGGACATGAAATCATCAAACAGGAAATACCTCTTGTAAAGTTCACTAAAATGTCAGTGACATATGATTTAGACTAAATTAATGTTAAGGATATACATCTGTTATAAATAAAACAATGTTCTAAATGGTCAAATTAGGGTGAAGTCAGCTAAAATGGCCTATCAGTTAAAATGGGCCAAATAAGGTTGTAGCATTATATCTCTTTTTAAATTTGTACAGAAAATCATAATAACTGATCTTGCATTGTTGCTTCAACACTTGTTGACATGTAACAATCATTTTTATTGATCTGAGTTTTGAAGGCGGGCAGGGCAGAGTGTTCGAGAAGCTCGTCAGAGAAATTGTAAGGTAACTGAGCCTGAAAATTTCATTAATCACTAATAAGGGTATAAAGCAATTATAAGTAAGCTTACCAACAAAGCAAAGGTCTATGAACCATGTTTTGACATGCTCTTTCAAATAAAAGTTTAATTTATAAAAGAAACTTAGATTTTTGTGATAAAAGGTAATTTCAGGAAGAAATGCCTGGTTAAGCTAAAATGGGCCACGATTTTCAGCTAAAATGGACTTTATACACGTTCACACTTTTAGACAGAAATTGATGGTGAAAATAGGTTTATAGGTCTAGATATGTATCCATACACAATCTTAACAGTCTTTTTTTTAAATTGCATTGCAGACAGTATGGCAGGAGGACAAGCAAAGAAAGGAAACGGAAAGTGAAAGAAAGGAAGATGTCAGTCAAATGGGCTGCATACACACACACGCACACATTTTTCCACAGAAATTGAGGGTGAAAATACGTTTAAAGGCCTACTGTAGATATGCATCCATAAAATATGAACAGTCTTTAAAAAAATACAAGCATACACACATACATGCACACAATAGACACCAATGTACAGAAACACACACTTATACAACATGATCAGTTAATTTTTAATTGCATTGTTTAATTAAATATTCATTCAACTTTCTATTTAATTAAATACATTTAGTATTGCTATGGCACACTAAAGACAATAGTGTCAGTTTACTGTTAAAAATAAAATGATTTAGGCTGAAATTACCTGTGTTGTTCTCTTTTTATACTGGCCCATTTTTCCTGAATGTTGTGCCTGCTCAAGAAGGTACCTGCTTAAAATGTGATAAGAATATTTTTGAAGGAATCAAGAATATTTTTGAAGCAATCACTCAAAGGTCAGTGACATAGGATTTAGACAAAATTATTGTTGAGGATATAAATCTGTTATAAATAAAACAAATTATATTTGATGTATTTGTACATCAAATTTAGCAATATTGCTAAAATGTGTTTAGAATATTTTCAATATAAAGCGATCTTTGTTGTCCTATCTTAGAAGATGTTTCAAAAGTGGGACAGCAATATTCTCTGTTATTCAATTCATAAAATGTGCAAAATATTTTGTTAAACAACATCAGATAACTATTAACATGCAAATGTGTTACTTAGTTAAAATCTCAAAGTGTACTTCAAGTAAATGATAAACATTGATGATAACATTATTTTGTGAATTTTAATGTGTTTGAAATACAAAAGCCTTCCAAAGACATAGTAATACAATACTCACTGTGATAATTCAAATACAAAGAATGTTTATCAGCAGTTGATGCAATGTCGAAGTGTTGAGGAAACACTTAAAACTGAAATTATTTTTGTAAATCCGTTGGTCAAACAACCGGACTAGTGACTAGTCTTGTGTGAATATCCACAAAACTGGAACTTTGTGAATATATATTAAGTAGAGAATTTTCGAAAGGAAATTTACAAAAGAAAAATAAATAAAGGAGAATCGATCAATGATATATAATATAGATGTGAATAAGTAATCAAAAAAGTAATTGTAGAGTGTGTTCAAGTTCAAACGTGAAATAAAAAAAAGATTTATATATATTATTCACCCAATAGCACGCGCAATGTCGACTTTCGTGATTGGCCACAATACCTGCACGTTGTAGCCAATGGGCGTGCTTCTCTATTAGTGCGCGAGGCTTCATATAACCGCTCATCAGAGCCAATCGCTTCAGGTAAACACTAAAGATTAATTACTTGGATAGAGAGATATTTGGGATGCAAACCTGAACAGATGTGATATCAGAAAATTATATATTAGATAATGCTGTGTTTACTTCAAGCTCTCAGCATGAGCACAGTAGGAACTGAAATTTAAACCGGTTAAAAGAAAAGGCTCAATTAACTGTATTTAATACACTACGCATTAATATCTCTTTCCTTTGTGCTTTGAACTTCTCTATGCGGTCTAATTTTTTATCTTATACACTTAATACATTGCTTAATACATTTAAACAAGTTTAGACGTGTCTGTGTGGGTGTATATGCCGCTCTTTTCACGTCTCGTATGCAAACATTGCTTCTCCTCTCCTGCTACCTTGTTGTCATGCCATCACGTGACTCAGCGGCTCCCAGCGCGAGCGGATACTATTGACTACAGATGAAACGGTAGAACTCCGAGCTACAAAAGAAATGAAAAGGGGATGAAGGAAATCCTTCACATAGTAGGCTACATATTGTATATAACTGTATATCGAATTTGTCCTTTTTAATGCAGTATCACTGTAAGGTATCCACCGGTTAACATTTTCAACACTGTATACTACATAAAATATAGGACAATTTTAATAATAGTTGTCTGCAGCAAAGGGCTTAGTGAAAATGTAAATTCACTCTTTTGACAGCAACGTTAGATGAGTCATTCTACACACTGCAGCTAAATTCGGTTGTCAGTTCACCATTTAACTCCTTAATCACGTTCTGTACACACATAATTATCTAAAATACGGGAGTAGAAACCGCATTCGACTAGTGACAACCGCGTTTACAGAAATTCTTCTCTGACAGATGTTATTAACTGAATACTTTTCATGACAGCCAAGGAATCTGTGCATACTGTAACCTTATCAGGTTTGACTTCTTCAACCCACTGTAGTGCAATGATGACTGGCTCAAGTTCTGCCGTATATACTGATAACTGATCTGTTATTCTTTTGGAAATGTCAATCTTAAATTCTGGAATATGTATTCCAATTCCCACACTTTCCTGTTTGTTCTTGGATCCATCTGTATAAATATTAAGATAATTTGAATAACTGTTTCTTAGATACATACTAGTTTTAACTCCCACTTCCTCCATTCTCCATTCTTTTTATTTTCCATAATACTAAAATCGGTCTTAACCTCAGGAAAAAGCCATGGTGGAACGTTACTAACTGGATGTGGTAAAGTGTCAGTGTTGCCAGATCTTCATAGAAAAAAACAACAAACAAGGACAAGCACTAAAACTAAAGACAAAAAACAATAAAACTCTCTAAAGCAGCCTCACGAGCATAAACACAACGCTGCACGTCTATCAGGGTTAGTTTAGTTAAAATCGACAAAATGAGTCTTTAGTCAAAAAATGGCACAAAACAAACGGCTAAACTTTTACTCACTCCCGCAAGACGACAGAATATTGCTATGGTTACAAATGCGGGAGTGAGTGCTGTTCCATACACACATGGAACGATAATTTACAGGACTCACTCCCGCATTTAAATGCGGTTGTCACTCTTGAAACTAGTGTAGTGTAGTGCCTCTGTCAAAGCAACCCAATTTCAAAAACGTCCCCAACTAAAATGTTTGATTTTGTCAAAATCAAATTGAAGAAAGATTAACACACATAGTGCTGAAAGCCAAAATATTAACGCAGTGTCTATTTACACTAAGTGCAAATAGCCAGCCTTGATGGCAGAGGCTATTTGCACTAACTCTGCCCACCAACGTGTGATTGGGCTGGTCAACATCACAAAATACTTTTTACTCTGGTCAGCTACTGTCAGTGTTGCCAACTTCTTTCGATGGAAAGTAGCTGAAGCCAGTTTGAAAAGTCACTAAATGTCGCTAGATGATGTCATATGCATAATTAGCATGTTCAAGCCATCATCGCGTCGTATTGCCATTTACATTTGTTTGTCTCTGCTCATACTGTATTTTAATGCAGCCAAATTATCAATAAAACTGTTTTACTTTATATGGTTTCATCTTCGCATCCTCCCCTTAAACAGTTATCATATCTTGATGCTAACACTGCTACTGACAATTTCTGTTCCACTCTGATGTCTTGTTTTGACACTTTCTGCCCCTTATCTTCCAGGCCAGCCCGTACCACTCCTGCCCCTTGGCTATCTGTCGTTCTCCGCAAACATCGTTCTAAACTCAGGGCTGCAGAAAGGGTATGGCGCAAATCACAAAATCCTACTGACCTTAATTTTTATCGATCACTCCTCTCTAACTTCTCTGCTAATGTCTCCACTGCTAAAAGGACATACTATCATGACAAAATTAACAATTCGCCTAATTCTCGCATGCTCTTTAAAACATTTTCCTCCCTCCTTTCTCCTCCTCCTCCCCCTCCTTCATCAACTCTAACAGCTGACTACTTTGCCACATTCTTCATTAATAAAATTACAAACTTCACTTCACAATTTTCCACACCACAATCTGTCAAACACATCTTACCAGCAAACATAAACTCGTTCACATACTTCTCTCCACTCTCTGAGGCAGAAATCTCTAAACTCATCCTTTCCAGTCATCCTACTACTTGTCCGCTTGATCCTATTCCATCTCATCTCCTTCAAGCTATTTCTCCTGCAGTTGTTCCTGCACTCACTCACATTGTTAACACATCCCTTCACACTGGAATTTTTCCCTCAGCATTTAAACCGGCTCGTATATCCCCACTTCTTAAGAAACCCACTCTTAACCCAACTCTTTTAAGGAACTAGACCGGTTTCCCTTCCACCTTTCATTGCAAAAACACTTGAACGAGTTGTGTTCAACCAAGTCACTGCCTTTCTCACACAGAACAACCTCCTGGACAGTAACCAATCTGGCTTCAGAAGTGGACATTCCACCGAAACTGCCTTGCTCTCAGTTTGTTGAAGACCTAAGACTAGCAAGAACGGTTTCCAAGTCTTCATTACTTATATTGCTGGATATGTCTGCGGTTTTTGATATGGTCAACCACCAGATACTCCTGTCAACCCTATTGAGAAAGGACATCTCAGGAACCGCACTCCACTCTGCGTTAGTGCACGCCTCTATTTGATCGTGTCACGTCATCGTTTGGTACAATTTATTCGGTCTTCTCGCTTATTCGGTCGAACACCGAAAGAGCTTTTGTTGTTGTTGCTATTTTCGGTTGGCGACATTCGGTGCATCCCTATTCCCTAGTACTTCTGTTATTTAAATGTCTGTAACACAGAAATAATATGTGGTTTAAAAGAGCGTTTGTGTTGCTCTTTCTGGACCAGCAGCAGCATGAATGCAGATTTGAATGTCTTTAACACCTGTTTCACATTGCGAGTGTCAGTGGAGCATGAGCAGCGTTTTGTCACCGCCCATTACAGTGAATGACAGCTTTCACATATGGGCAGCTACGAAATGTGCTTCTCACGCTCCACTGACACTCGCCATGTGAAACAGTCGCAATAGACATAGCTGAATCGTTGTCATTCAGGAAAAAGATCACGTGGGTGTTTGAATCAAGATTGCAATTTTTTTACGATTAATGGTGCAGCTCTAATGTAAACACTGCAAAATGTTTTGGGAGGATATCGTCACGTTCTCGCAAGACCAGTCGGATCTCGCGAGATCTCGTCCCATCCCTAATAACCAGCTCTCTTCCAAGAAGTTAGTCTGCACAAAAATCCTAATTTATTATTTTATTGAGCCGTCATCTGATGAAATCAAATAATACACACAGTATAAGACAAGACGAAGACAATTCCTGTACTGTGACTTCGGCTATATTTGCATGTAAAATTAGAGAAGCAACATAATATCTCTTTTAACTGAAAGGGCTGCTCCTCTCAGACGCTCATTGAACAGAACAGATGCAGAGAAAGAGCTGCGCACTGTTATTTTATTGAGCCGTCATCTGATGAAATCAAATAATACACACAGTATAAGACAAGACGAAGACAATTCGTCGCTACTCGCTTTTTAGGAAAAAAGTCGCTAGGGGGGGTCTGAAAAGTCGTTAAATATAGCGACAAAGTCACTAAGTTGGCAACACTGGCTACAGTGGCGGACATGGTAAAGCATATGTTGTATAGATTTTGATGCGATCGACTCAGGTTCGAATCCACTTTTGGCAAACATTTTTTCTCCCTTTTCAAATTTCAAATCACATCAGAAAAGCATTTATTTTCAATAAAAATGAAGGAAATAACCAAAAAGTTGCAAATAAAGTATCGGGTAGGGTTAGGGTAGGTGCGGGGAGGGCTTTATTGTCCCAATAAGGTGGCATGCATTTATAATTTGATTTAAAATACAATTTTACACTCTAAGTTATTATTGCATACTGTTTTATAATGTACTACAATATTGAGGTGCAGATAATTGCCACTATTTGCAATAAGTAGTATAAATAACAGAAAATCCTGTTATTTTAACATAGTGTAAATAGAATATATAGCTATTTGTACTTAGTGCAAATAGCCGCTGCCAAATATTAAATAATATCAATGTATATTTACTGAGTAATCCACTGGTTTGTAGAGGGGGGTGAAAATGTTCACCTGCGATTCGGGGCCAGACTACAGGGCTGGAAGTAAAATTATTGTAATTTAATTTGTAATTATGTTTAAATGAGAGCCTATTTGACATAAAGCCATCATACATGTATTTGGATACTGATGTTTACATGCTATTGTGGTCTGATCTATTTGATTAGCATGCAATAATGGCCAGCCATGATCCGCTGTAGTGCTGGAGAAGAGGATGACAGAAAGAGGAAACCATGGAGAAATACTTTCCCAAATATGTCCCATTCTTCACTCTGCTGGCTCTGTCAGGTTTCTTATTCCTGCTCTGGAATATCACCTCACTGGAAGTGAGTAAAAATCAAGTCACCTTTATTTTTACAGTGCTTTATACAATATAGATTGTGTTACAGCAGCTTTACAGCAATAAACAGGAAAATAACTGAATGAGTTATGTGAACTCATAGGGCTGCATGATAAATCATATTTTAATTGTAATTACGATTTTTGCTTCTCTTGATTTATTAAGCAAAACCATCTTCAGTATTTGCCCGCTGGTTATTTGTACTTAAAAATGGTTTCATTTTCATTTTGCATTCACGTCATCTTGCATTGGTAGAAAGTATTCACAAGCTTTCATGGTTGCGGTTGCCAGATGTTAAGTGCTTAAATCCCCCAATCAGAGTTTTTTCCTTAAATTGACACATTTTCTAATAAAAAGTTTTGGATTGTTTTGTGGACACATGATACAGTACAGCCATGCCCAGTCATGATCCACTAAAGTATTGTTCTAGTTCGTGAACAATAAATCAGTAATCCATTATTTGCAATGTGGAAGTAAGTAGTTCATACTATTATTATTTGTGCAAGGCTTAAGCCCGGCTAACATTGTGTGATTTTGACCATGATTTGTCCGTCTGAGACAAATTTTTGAAATCCTAAAAGATTCCTATAATCCTAGGCTAAAATCTGTTGTCTTTGATCGTTAGTTTGACATGTTCACCAACTGCCGATTAATGCCGTTTGTGATCAAATTTTTGTGTAAAATTTTACTAATCAATTAATTTCCCAGAATAAAATCAACAATTTTACTTAAGAATATTTTATTAAACCACATATTTTATTAAAAATAAAGCAAAAGTAAAGTGCAACATAGAGTGCTAGAAGCAAGTGTCCAAATCACTGAAATCAAAGTTCAGTGTTATAGTGTAAGAATGAAAACATATCCACATGTTCTAGTCTACTATTAATACAATTATAATCAAAAAACACTTTTTAAAGGAGTATTTAGCTGAAATATTATTTACCAGAATTTATTTAGGTGAAAAAATGTAACTGTGCAATATTTCTGAAAAAAGAAAGAAAGAAAAACACTTTTTCTTAAATATAAAATCAATTAATTGGAGATGCTTTTCCATCCATCATCTTCTTTCGCTTATCCGGAGACGGGTCGTGGGGCAGCAGTCTAAGCAGAGATGCCCAGACTTCCCTCTCCCTAGACACTTCCTCCTGTTCCTCCGGGGGGATACCGAGGCATTCCCAGGCCAGTCGGGAGCCATAATCCCTCCAGCATGTCCTCCTGGTGGGTCGCGCCCGGAACACCTCCCCAGGAAGGTGTCCAGTAGACATACGGAACAGATGCCCGAGCCACATCAGTTGGGTCCTCTCAATGTCGAGGAGCAGCGGCTCTACTCTGAGCTTCTCCCGAGTGACCGAGCTCCTCACCCTATCTCTAAGGGATCGCCCAGCCACCCTGCGGAGAAAGCTAATTTCGGCCGCCTGTATCCGGGATCTTGTCCACCACAGCTCATGACCATAGGTGAGAGTAGGAACGTAGATTGACCGGTAAATCGAGAGCTTCGCCTTGCAGCTCAACTCCTTCTTCACCACGACAGACCGGTACATCGACCGCATTACTGCAGAAGCTGCACCGATCCGTCTATCAATCTCCCGTTCCATCCTTCCCTCCATCGTGAATATGACCCCGAGATACTTAAACTCCTCCACTTGCGGCAGGAACACTCCACTATGGCCTCGGACTTGGAGGTGCTGATTGTCATCCCAGCCGCTTCACACTCAGTTGCAAACCATCCCAGTGCATGACGAAGGTCCCGGTCTGAACAAGGGCCAACAAGACAACATCATCCGCAAAAAGCAGAGATGAAATCGTGTGGACCCCAAACTGGACACCCTCCAGCACTTGACTCTGCCTAGAAATTCTGTCCATTAAAATTATGAACAGAACCAGTGACAAAGGGCAGCCCTATGAAAACAGTGTTGGCAGGGCACCGCTAACCGCTTCCCCCTCCTGAGGCGCCGGACGGTTTGCCAGAATCTCCTCGATGCCAACCGGTAGTCCTTCTCCATGCCCTCACCGAACTCCTCCCATTTTTTTTTGCCTCCTCAACCAACCGTGCTGCAGTCACAGTTGGAGATGCTTTTGATTATTAAAATTTAATGGAACCATTAAAATTGAATCCAGAAAATAATGTAAACAGAATTTGGTACAAATAAAACTGTAAAACTCAATTAATTAGACAGGCTTTTTGATTTAATAAAATTTTATTTAACTATTAAAACAGAGTATAGAAAAAATTAAATGGAAAAACTGAGTTTGCAAATAAAACGGATTTCATAGAGCCCTGTAGTTATAATAATTGTTTTTGTGGTAATAAAAATAGATGTATGTGAATAATAGCTTTTAAAATGACTTAAAATACATATATAATAGCAATTATGCATGAATAATTAGTTCAAATAAAGTATCAAAAGCAAGAAATTATGTGGTTTTATTGAACAAAACTGTTAAAATACACAATGTATTATAAACAATAGAGCTAATGTACATTACGCATTACAACAAAGGCATGCAGGGGGCGCCGACGGCCTGATTATTATTTTTACACAATACTGCGTGATCTAATCCTTGTTTTATATTGACCAAGCACCATTTAAGTCAAATGCCCACTTAATCTTTAATATTTGGCCATTTCATTGGGACAGAAATGCTATAGCCACAGTAATTAAACGAATATGTGGCCATAAAAAATGTGTAAACTCAGAGAGAGGGTTTGAGCTTTTATTTTGAAATCGATTTATAAATGATTTACCTTACAAATCTGATGAAATGTGATGGCTAAATGTTATAATAAACACAAACTTCACAACAACATGCAGAGATGGAGTTTGAGACGCTCCACACATGTAAATAAGTTCGTGTGGAGCTACTGTGAACGGAGCCGCTGTGTGACGCACGTACTTAACCTACACGCATCTAAATAATTAAAGCGCATATACTGTATTAGAACTGCATCGCATATAATTATTTAATTAAATTATAGCATTTGTGAATTCACAAATTATGCTCAATTGTGATTTTAAATGGGCTTATTATATCATGCAGCCTTGGAAAATACTCTAATAATGTGTTTTATGGATTCTTGTCCGTGAAATGCGCCACTTCCGGTATTTTTCCGGTTAGTCGATGCGAGCAAATTGAAGTCCACGATTTAAAAAAATCGGCTAGTCGACTAAAATCGACAAATCGTAACAGCCCTACACTATTCTTCTTAAATATGCCGGTATTGCCGCCACTCATATACTTTTCATGATAGCCAACATTTCAGCCCCGCGTGCAATGCACCACGCAGTCACTGAACATTTATAGGTTGAAAACTACGAACAAGTTTTCTTGCGCACACCAATTTTTAACACGTCTTCTTGACTGTCGTACAGTCTGACATTTATAACAACTGAGATCCCGCAGTGTGACGTGATCATCATAATCGTACAGTCTGACAAGTACAATCCTAAAGGACTTTTTAAAAATCGCACAGTGTGCGCATTCTGTTACTTTTCTTTTTTAATGATGGCTAACTAACTAACTTGAAGAAGATAATACTACAGTGAAGTGGTTTGTGGTCACAAAACAACAGGTTGTAAGCAACATAATTTGTTCGTTTGTGGATGTAAATAGAGAATGATTTTCTAATTATTAGATTTAGCATACAGTAGGTCATTCATCTATTGCCATGTTACAATTTTGCATGTGAAAAACATGTGAGGTTCTTACTGTAAGAATAAGGTTACTTTTAATGTCAGGGTACAAAGCATGTTTTGTAATATTTCATGATCATGCACTTGTTTTTGAAGGTTATTGTAACAAGCCAACACAGATTAATCTTGCCCTCTGAACTCTGGAAACATTCTCATGCTTCTCTGTAATGAAATTTCACATTAAAGCTTCTGTGTTTTGTCTTCTGCAGAGCTGGAACTGTCAGTCAGTATCTACCTTATACCAGCTTCAGAACAGCATCCAGTCAGTCTTAAAGACCTCTGAATTGTTTCTGCCGGTGGAGTTTAACTACTCCTGTGCCCACCTCGGCCAGGAGCCCACTGCAGAGGAAGCCAGAGAGGAGAGCTATCTTCTCAAATCCATCGCCTGGCCAGAGCCGTTGGTCCTGGGACTGCCGTTACGTCAAAGTAGCGATCCTGCACAGAGCTATTATACGATCCAAGACCCCGGAGATTTGCAGGTGGGTGGGCAACTGGTAGTGAAGGTGCAGATGCACAACTTTTTGGGTCAGCCCAAAAAACACGGTGGAGACTTTCTAGTTGCGCGACTTCACACGCTAGAACTGGAGGCAGGTGTTGCTGGCCAGGTACATGACTACAACAATGGGAACTACGCAGTATTTTTCCCACTGCTTTGGGCAGGTGTTGCCCAGGTGGAACTGACAATGATTCACCCCAGTGAAGCTGTGATGGTCCTCAGGCGATTGAGAGAGGAACAATCAGATCGAGTGTTCTTCAAGAGCCTCTTCCGTTCAGGGTACGTCTCTGAGACCACTCTGTGTAATTTGTGTTTGCCGAACAAACAGCAGCCACTTTGCAACTACACAGACCCCCAGACCGGAGAACCCTGGTTCTGTTATAAACCCAAGATGTTGGACTGTGATACACGAATTAACCATTCAAAAGGGGGGTATAAGAAACACCTTCTCACTGTTTATGAGTCACAGTTATTCCAGAGGTGAGTGAGAAGTTAAACCTATTTCTACATTTAGAGTAGTGGTTGAGCGATATATTTCTGTTGGCCGATGCCAACATCTACGGTGCATAGAATGCAGATTATATATATAGTATAAATATTTCAGTTTAATGATGAACATACACTTTTTTTCTACTTCATGAATGACACTTTAATTGTGTTTTGTTCTAGTGGAGTAAATATCAAAATTCCAATATACTCTGCAGGGGTGGACAACGTGACTGTTCAAGCTGCTAAAGGTATTGTTTGTGGCACATGTAATATTAAAAGTTTGGGGTTGGTAAGATTATTATGTTTTCAGTTTTTGAAGGAAATCTCTCACCAAAGCTGCACTGTTTTGATCAAAAACACAGTTCAGTTAAGAACAATGGCAATAAAACATAAAGATTGATTTGTTGTTGGTTCTTAACAATTGTCTTTTAATAATTTATATTAATAGTACTTCTTATACTGCATATATCTGGCTCAGTTTGGAAAAAGGTGGAACAGCTGATAAAGAACTGATAGTAGAGATATGCCGAACTAATACTTGCAATTGATTGAATGTGCTTTATTTTGCGATAACAACCAACTGGCTGTGCATTATACTACTTATTACACGGCGCTTGCCACAAAAGTAGCCTAAATAATTAGACACGAAACACTGATCAGCGACAGGGAAGTGATACATGGTCAAGATGACTCGACTCCTAGAACCTGGATGAGCCCGTGTTATTAGTTTTACCAGTTATTATCGGGGAATAACACACCTTGGAATGTCGTGATTGACCAACCAGAATCAAGTATTTCAGAGAGCTGTGTAATAATGTGCAATATTATTACAATTTAAAATATTTTCTTTTTAGTATATTTTTAAATGTACCTTAATCCTATAATGGCAAAGCTAAATGTTCAGCAGCCATTGCTGCAGTCTTCAGTGTCACATGATCTTTTAGAAATCACTCTTAATATGCTGATTTGGTGCTCAAGAAACATTACACCATTATAATTGTTGCAAATGCTGTGCTGCTTAATATTTTTGTGGAACCCATTAAACACTTTTGTAGCAATTTAAATGTGTTCCAAAAACGGAAAATTCTGACATTAATTACACACCCTCGTGTCGTTCTTCGAAACACAAATTAAGGTATTTATGAATTCCAAGAGTTTTCTTACTCTGTATAGACAGCTACTATAAAAAAAATATTTTTGTTTTATTTTCATAGCTTCAAAAAAAATGCAGTTGAACCACTGATGTCACATGGACTATTGTAACGATGTCCTTACTACCTTTCTGGACCTTGAACATGGTAGTTGTGTGTTGCTGTCTATGTGGGGTCAGGAAGCTCTCGGATCTCATAAAAAAAAATAAAACCGTACTGACCCCAAACTTTTAAATGTGTATCATTTTAAATATACAAGAACAGTATTAACAGGTTTAAATTCTAAGTTCTTATCAGCATTTTTTCTTTCTTTCTCTCATCATCATTTTCATTTTTTCTTCTGTTTCCTCTTTCGTTCCAGTACACACCAAAGGATTACACCTTGAATTCACTCCTTCCGGGTACTACTACCTGGGATCATGGAGGCCTTGGAGTGGTGTCGTCATGCGTCAGTTTAATGGCTCTTCAGTCATAACACAATGTCTTCGAGGGAAAATGGTGTACATGTATGGAGACTCCACTGTGCGACAGTTGTACGAGTATCTCATTGCCCAAGTTCCAGGTCAGTAATATTTTTGAAACTCTTTTTAAAGGTACTGTGTTAATTTGTAGTCTTTATTGATTTGTGGCTTTAACCACATCTCCAAAACATTTTCAGCCAACCCAAAAAAGCAAAGCATGAAACAAATAAAAAAATATAGTGAATAGTATAGTCATATTGAATAGATTCCATAAAAAGTACAATGTAAATGTGGCCCGAGACAACAAAGTACAGATATTTGTTTGTAGTCCAGGGTGAGTTTTTCATATATCTTCGTGCCAAATAAGTATTTTACACATTTTATGCCTGAGTGGGCATGAATCTATTGTCTTATCTACATCTCACCCTCTGTTTTATCTCCCAATACAGAGTTTAAGGAATTCAACTTTCATAGCCCGAAGAATGTTGGCCCGTACATGGCAGTGGACAGCAATCACAACATATTATTGAGATACCGCTGCCATGGGCCACCAATCCGCTTCACGTCCGTGTCCTCAGCTGAGATGCACTACATCTCAAACGAGCTAGATGGCTTACGAGGGGGCTCGGACACGGTGGTCGTGATTAGCATCTGGTCGCATTTCAGCACTTTCCCTGTGCAAGTGTACATACGGCGCCTGCGCCACATCCGCAGGGCAGTGATCCGACTTCTGAACCGAGAACCGGCGACTTTAGTGCTGATCCGCACAGCCAACCTCCAGAAACTGGACCCCGAGTCCAGCTTGTTCAACAGCGACTGGTTCTCCCAACAGCTTAACGCAGTGCTCGAGCCATGTTTAAAGGTCTGAAGAACGTCCAGCTCGTGGATGCCTGGGAGATGACACTCGCCCACCATCACCCTCATCAGCTACACCCTCCACCTGACATTATATCAAACATGGTTAACTTCATCCTATCACACATCTGTCCAGTGAGGAGAAAGAAAAGGCGGGGCTAAACTTCTCAAGCAGTATCTTAAGGAACTGGTGAGACCTAGGGATAATCTTGGTCTCTGTCTTTGAGACCAGCTCTTTTGCTAGTTATTCAGCTATTATTTGCTATCTGTTTGGCTTGCAAATGTTTAAAATGATTTTGATGGCAATATTAAAATGCAAAAGCACCATAACAGTTAATGTAGCCTTTTATACTTTAATGGCAATATCCTGATGTATGAAGGATCTTTTATTACTTGTTCTTCCCTAGAACAATTTTAACATATTACTAAAGAGAATAGATAATTTCCCCATAAAAATGCATGATAATTGAGCACTTATCATTATTGGTTTTACACTGGACAAGAGGCAGACCTCTTGATCTTGAATGAAAATCAGATTTCAGTCCAGTGGCAACAAATGGATGAGGTTCCGTTAATTATTTATAAAATGATTCTCAAATCATTTCCGCATGTTTATGTAGTCAACAGGCAAAAAATAATAAAACATATTTTCTTGTACTCCAGTCAGGGATTTGAGTAGGGATAGTTCATTAAAAAATTAAAATCCAGTCATCAATTACTCACCTTAACTTTGTTCCAAACCTGTATGATTTCCTTTATTCTGCAAACAAAAACCATCAGACATTTTTTAATAATCTTGTGTATTCCACAGGAGAAAGAAAGTCAAAATGGGTTGGAATGACACGAGGGGGAGTAAATGATGACAGGATTTTTGTTTTTATATAAACTATTCCTTTAGGGTAAAAATGAAGCCATCAACCTCAAGGGTGCAACTGGATAAAAAAAAAGAAAGATTAAATTATTTATGTATAAAACAGTTTGTAAAATATTGGTATATATAAGGGGCACCAGTGTCATCCAGAGATATGAATTATACTTAGTCACTTATTTAAATATACATTTGACCATTTTGTTACAGTATGATTATTGATGTTCGTGTTCATTTTGTCTTTTATATCCTTGATTAGTTTGAATATACTTTCTCCCATTCTGCATTTACCTCTGAAAGATGGGAAAATGTATACATTAGTTTTACCATATGTTCTGTCTGTTCTATTTTATGTATCCAAAAGCAACGTAAAAGACATTTGCACTCCAAAAATGGTGTTTCAGAAATTTTGGAAGAGTTGTTTACGATCAGTTCATGTGCCTTATTTAACACGATCTGTTTTTGAATTAATTTGTTCTATTCAATTCTTATGTGGTTTACAGCTATGACATTGGTTCTCTGTACTAGAGGTTCCACTGCAGTTTCTTTTTTAATTTATTTTATTTTGCAGTGACAAAGGAAGTTGTTAAAATCCTTTATCCGTCCAGTGTTCACGAATCACCTAAATAAACTAATTCTTAAACATTCATTGTGCTCTTCTCTAAACTTCTTTTGAATGATATCTAGCACTGCAGATTGGTATATTATTTTTGATGCAGTAACATCCACTCAGACGAGAAAATGTAATATTTGAAATGATCATTATTGTAGAAGGAATAATTTTTTAAAGATAAGCAAATACGTTTTGTAATGTGAGAATAACTGATAAAAACTGAGTATTTCTGATCACATGGATACAATATCATGTTACAATAATACAAATTCATAATGAAAGATTAATTAAAAAAGGGGCAAAAAAACAAACACCCTGTTGATTATTTTAGAGCAGGACGACTGGACAAAGGCAAGAATAATAAACTGAATTTGAAAATGTTATTAGTTATATATAAAACTACTTCATACTAACAACATTTTTTAAAAACTTAATAGGTGCCATTTTCAGGTGTTCTAAAATAAGCCACAAGCTGTGTGAAGGAAGATTTATCCTTAAGTACCAACTAAGGGACTCGCTGCAAGGATGGACGTAAGGTTTCAAGTTTTTTTACATACATAACTTGGCTGAAAAGATCATATCAACATCCCTGAATATCAGAAATTCGTGTTTCTTCAGAATATCTTATGCATGTGTTCTACGTTTTGTTAAGATTGGACACTGCATTCACAAGATTAGTCATTATGGGTCTCACTCAAAAATCTATCAGCCTACATCTCCTCATGAAACCCTCAGACTTGGCGCCAATCCAGAGATCAGTGTTTTGTGATTACGTGATGAGTAATGTTTAATACAGTCCAGTAGCGGCTGCTTATTTGTTTACCACAGGTATTCAAACAGTCAATCATTTTTCAACCAATGTTATGTGTAAACAGCATGTAGGCGAGGCATTGTTTCACCTTGTGGATGAAGCACCGTACGTGGATCACACAATTTCCATTCACATCTCATTCTACCGGATGCAGTTTCTTGTAGAACCACAAGGGGTCAGCAGTGTGGAGTCACAAAAACATATACAGTAGGCAACGCGGGAAAGTAGTATACTACTGCTTACTTAGTATATACTATTTTAGTTAACAAATAATATTTGAAAAAAAAATTCTAACAGTATTATGTTACATTGTTGTCAAATGTGACCTCACTATATCATTTAAGCGTGATTTTTAGTTGTCATCTAAAAATGCTTTTCTAATAATTTTGGCTGTCTGGTAATGAATAAAAATAATGAGGTGTTAAAAATCACAGCTGATAACACCGCCTCATATGTCTCACTTGTAATAGGTCAAGTTGTGTGCATTGCATTGTGGGATACATGTGCTACAGAAATTGTGTGAGTATTATGGTAGTATGATACTCCCTAATTGTTTCAAATAATAAGTACTTTAAAGTATGTAATTTATGTATAATGCTGGATAAAGGTGATTAATGCATAGATGAACAGTACACTTGATTATAAGGGCAAGACGCTTTTATTAAAGTTGATTTTAATGTAACTTTATTTTGATGTTAATCAAATTTCCAATATCACAGTACAGTTCAGTGCATATTTTCTAATGTATGGGTTGACAAAAAATAAAATAATGTTATGGATATGTAAAAATAAAACAAATAAACAAAAATGTATTACAGTTGTTTAATAAATGTTTCCTAAGAAAAACAATGAAAGAGACTTTTCTAAACTGTATTTGTAGATATTCCGAAAACAGTGTGACAGAAGTGTAAGGTAAGAATTATGATGGCAACAAGTATTTTGGATGGAAAACACCTTTATCAAGATGCATTTGAAACAAGCCTTTTAAAGAATGTGCAATCATACAAATATGAATATGTAACATTTTGTGCGTTATTACCAACCGTATGATTTTTTGCTATAGGTACAAGTGGCACGAGACAATGGCCTAAACTGTAAAAGAATCTGAGGATCTCTGTTCATGATGAAAGTATGTGGAGTCTCTACTGGATGACTGATGATGGAGGGGAGGTTTCTGGGGTACCAGTCGAGGAGAGTCCCTTTCGGTCCTCTGGATGCACCTTACACAGCACCGGTATCAAGCCTGAGCTTCTTTCTCCTTTGCCTTCTGCTCCCGGTTATACCTGTGGGGAATAAAGAGCTCATATATTGAACATCCCCCAACTTGGTCACACACCTAAATGACACAATATGCTGGAAGACCCGTTCTGCTTTATTGCTACCAGTCTTGTTAAAGTGTAGATAAGCAAAAAGTAAGCTGAGTACACTAGGGATGGCAAGATTCCCCGATTCGCTCGGTGCATCGGCATTAAAAGTTAACAATGCAATGCATCGGTTTAAAAAGAACGCATAGGCTACCAGTTGCCATTTATTTTGCGATGCATTGTCTCTAACATATTTGCATTGGTAAAAATAAATTTATTTATATATAAATGACTAGAGGATGTGCTATATTTTATTATTTAGAAAGTGACCAATAATCTGTATGTAGATTGATTTTTCCTCTCGAAACGGTTTCTCAAGCGCATTCTCTCATCATTACCACTGCTGCATCACAACACCACGGAGGCCCGAGGAAAAACGGGGATTAAAGTTCAAAACCTGGCTTGAAATAACCTAACAAATTAATCGGGGCTAAAGCGGTTAAGAGATAAGCAATCTCAATCATTTGTGCATGCTTATTCTTAAGCAGCCCTTAATGTCGATCATGGGTCAAATCGATCCACCATGGAAAACAGTGAATATATTTGTGCAGTTTAATGCATTTGAGAGGTTGTGTTTTCCTCAGTGTATAACTGACATGTCACAGGTATAATTTTAATCTGTAAACGTTAGAAAGTCATGCAAAAATATCCACGCGAGAGCAACGAGCACTGCTGCGCACTAAACAGACGGAGCGCAATCGAATAGGAGTGCAATAATTCAAATCTAAGTAAAATATACGTAAAATATATAGAAGTAAAATATACATTTAGCTAAAATATTTGTTGTTAGACATTAAATATTTCTTTTGTAGAATTTTAAACCTACATATAAGTGTATTTGTATGATACCTAAGGGACTATTGTTATAGGTAAATCTAATTTAAGCTAGTACAGTACTAATTTCTAAGCTCAAATTAGTTAGTTTTCTATAGCAGTTAAAATAGTCATTTTAGTCATGAGATGCACATCCCTAGAGTACACCGCAGATCAAATGTGAAAAAAGGTTGTTCTTTAATGGCACAACAGAAATAAAGCATACCGTTTTATTTGGAGAGCGGGTGGAAAATGGTAATGAGAAATAAAATGAGTGCTTTGGGTGCAAAAAACTTAATCAAAAATAAGAACACTTCAAGAGGGAAAACATAATATATAAATATAGAATTTTAGGTATCATTTAATTACAATATGCAGCTGTTACCTTTAATAAACTCTTTTATTATATACATCTAAATAGCTGGCACCCCTGTGTCCTCGTTGGCATGAAATTGAAGTTATGTTCCTCTTTTCTACCTTGTTGTGATGTATAGCCAAGCGAAACGGCTTCTTGAATGAGGAAAAAGTTTATGTAGGCCAGAATTGAATTTGGTCCAACAGGAATTGATTGGATTATTGTTATTTGCTATTGCTGCGATTTTATTGGAGTGACAGATTGCTGGAGGGCAGATGTTATTGTCCCGCCCTCGTAACAGGAAGAGGCTTTGGCGCAAGGGCAAGGAAAGGTTATTTTGATTTAATATTACGAAGACCTGTGATTTAAAAATAATAATAATTGTGCACAAATATCATTTATAATAAAAAAATTATAATCCTATTAAAAATTGTTGACTAAGTTTCACTTTTTGTCACAGCCATTGACGGATCCAGAAATGAATCACATGCAGCTGTTGTGAACGACGTGATATGAGGTGGCTTTTACGCAAGACTTGATGCACTTCACTGCCAGACTGTTTGCGTCAGCTCAAGGTTTGTTTGGAAACTGGACAAAAGTCTAAAATCAAGAACATTCACCTTTTGCCTGTTTCCCCATTTATGTGTTTTTATAGCATGTATTGTGTAGGTTAATGAGAGTACTCACTTCCATATTCTGTAGAGCTGTGATCCTCCTGCACCTCCAACAAAGAAGTTTACAGCAAAGAGATTCCAGTTCTTGGGTATAATAACCAAGGAATACCTGGACCAAACAAGACCTGAAAAACAGAGAGTGAGGGAGATTGGGATCTTTGAATTGTTCAGTTTTTTTAAAGAATTGTTTACTGAGTGAGATATACCTGTGGCTGTCAACACAGCAGATTGGGAGGTACTGAGTTTCTCTGCTGGACGTGCCATGTCTGCTAAGCCAGCAAAGACCAGACTCTGTGTGAAATCAGAAATGAAACTATTCATTTTCATCCATTCATAAACCCCCTTTTGCTTTCAGAACTGCCTTAGTTCTTCGTGGCATAGATTCAACAAGGTGTTGGAAACATTCCTCAGAGATTTTGGTCCATATTGACATGATAGCATCACGCAGTTGCTGCAGATTTGTCGGCTGCACATCCATGATGTGAATCTTCCGTTCCACCACATCCCAAAGGTGCTCTATTGGATTGAGATCTGGTGACTGTGGAGGCCATTTGAGTAAAGTGAACTCATTGTCATGTTCAAGAAACCAGTCTGAGATGATTTGAGTTTTGTGACATGGTGCATTATCCTGCTGGAAGTAGCATCAGAAGATGGGTACACTGTAGCAACAATACTCAGTGAGGCTGTGGCGTTTAAACGATGCTCAATTGGTACTAAGGGTCCCAAAGTGTCCAAGAAAATATCCCCCACACCATTACACCACCACCACCAGCAGCCTGAACCATTGAGACAAGGCAGAATGGATCCATGCTTTCAAGCTCTTTATGCCAAATGTTGACCCTACCATCTGAATGTCGCAGCAGAAATCGAGACTCATCAGACCAAGCAACGTTTTTCCAATCTTCTATTGTCCAATTTTGGTGAGCATGTTTGAATTGTAGCCTCTGTTTCCTGTTCTTAGCTAGCAGGAGCAGCACCCGGTGTGGTCTTCTGCTGCTGTGGCCCATCTGCTTCAGGGTTCGACGTGTTGTTGTGTTCAGAGATGGTATTCTGCATACCTTGGTTGTAACGAGTGTTTATTTGAGTTACTGTTTCCTTTCTATCATCTCTAGCCAGTCTGCCCATTCTGCTCTGACCTCAACAAGGCATTTTTGTCCACACAACTGCCACTCACTGGATATTTTCTCTTTTTCGGACCATTCTCCGTAAACCCTAGAGATGGTTGTGCGTGAAAATCCCAGAAGATCAGCAGTTTTAGAAATACTCAGACCTGCCCATCTGCCACCAACAACCATTCCACGTTCAGTCACTTAAATCTCCTTTCTTCCCCATTCTGATGCTCGGTTTGAACTTCAGCAAGTCGTCTTCACCACATCTAGATGCCTAAATGCATCGAGTTGCTGCCATGTGATTGGCTGATTAGCAATTTGTGTTACCAAGCAATTGAACAGGTGTACTTAAAGTGGCCGGTGAGTGTGTGTGTGTGTGTGTGTATATATACATATACAAACCCGATTCCAAAAAAGTTGGGACACTGTACAAATTGTGAATAAAAACAGAATGCAATGATGTGGAAGTTTCAAATTTCCATATTTTATTCAGAATACAACATAGATGACATATCAAATGTTTAAACTGAGAAAATGTATCATTTTAAGGGAAAAATAAGTTGATTTTAAATTTCATGGCATCAACACATCTCAAAAAAGTTGGGACAAGGCCATGTTTACCACTGTGTGGCATCCCCTCTTCTTTTTATAACAGTCTGCAAATGTCTGGGGACTGAGGAGACAAGTTGCTCAAGTTTAGGAATAGGAATGTTGTCCCATTCTTGTCTAATAGCTTTAGCTGTGCATTTGTTGAATGAGCACTGTGCTACGTCCGAACTGACTGCATTGTATTTTATGTATAATCCTTTTCTATTTAAAATGTTTTAAATTTCATTTTAAATCAATTTCTATATCATTTAAAAATTCCTTGATTTATTATTTTTAACTCCTTGTTTTTATTGCTGTGAATGATTATTTCACTTTCTTTTATGTAAAGCACTTTGAATTACCACTGTGTATGAAATGTGCTATATAAATAAACTTGCCTTGCCTAATACAGGCTTCTAGTTGCTCAACTGTCTTAGGTCTTCTTTCTCGCATCTTCCTCTTTATGATGCGCCAAATGTTTTCTATGGGTGAAAGATCTGGACTGCAGGCTGGCCATTTCAGTACCCGGATCCTTCTTCTACGCAGCCATGATGTTGTAATTGATGCAGTATGTGGTCTGGCATTGTCATGTTGGAAAATGCAAGGTCTTCCCTGAAAGAGACGACGTCTGGATGGGAGCATATGTTGTTCTAGAACTTGGATATACCTTTCAGCATTGATGGTGCCTTTCCAGATGTGTAAGCTGCCCATGCCACACGCACTCATGCAACCCCATACCATCAGAAACGCAGGCTTCTGAACTGAGCGCTGATAACAACTTGGGTTGTCCTTGTCCTCTTTAGTCCGGATGACATGGCGTCCCAGTTTTCCAAAAAGAACTTCAAATTTTGATTTGTCTGACCACAGAACAGTTTTCCACTTTGCCACAGTCCATTTTAAATGAGCCTTGGCCCAGAGAAAACGTCTGCGCTTCTGGATCATGTTTAGATATGGCTTCTTGTTTCACCTATAGAATTTTAGCCGGCAACGGCGAATGGCACGATAGATTGTGTTCACCGACAATGTTTTCTGGATGTATTCCTGAGCCCATGTTGTGATTTCCATTACAGTAGCATTCCTGTATGTGATGCAGTGCCGTCTAAGGGCCCGAAGATCACGGGCATCCAGTATGGTTTTCCGGCCTTGACCCTTACGCACAGAGATTGTTCCAGATTCTCTGAATCTTTGGATGATATTATGCACTGTAGATGATGATAACTTCAAACTCTTTGCAATTTTTCTCTGAGAAACTCCTTTCTGATATTGCTCCACTATTTTTCGCCGCAGCATTGGGGGAATTGCTGGATTGCTGGATTGTTTACTTCCATCTTTAATGAGTCCCTTGCTACCTCTGTTGTTCCCACCTCCTTTAAAAAATCTGTCATAATCCCTGTGCCTAAGAACAGTAAACCCTCTTGCCTGAATGACTATCGTCCAGTTGCCCTCACATCGACGGTCATGAAGGTTTTTGAGAGACTTTTAAAGAAACACATTTGCTCCTCCATCCCTGCTACCTTGGACCCTCTTCAGTTTGCCTATCGGCCAAATAGGTCTACTGATGATGCCATCTCCCAGGTACTGCACTCCTCCCTCACTCACATCGACAGCAAAAATGGCAACTATGTCAGGCTGCTATTCATAGACTACAGCTCGGCTTTCAACACTATAGTCCCCACCAAGCTGACTGTTAAACTCTCAGACCTTGGCCTAAACACTTCACTTTGTGACTGGATTCAAGATTTCCTCACCGCCAGACCACAAGTGGTGAAAGTCGCCAGTTCACCTTCAACTCCATCCTCCACCTCTTTGTCAAATTTGCGGATGATACTGTGGTTCTGGGCCTCATCAACAAGGATGAGGTGGAGAGACTTACATCATGGTGCCAGGACAACTGTCTCTCTCTGAGCGTGAGCAAAACTAAGGAGCTGATCGTGGACTTCAGGAAGAGACAGCAGCCCCACACTCCTCTTATGATCAGTGGGACCCCTGTGGAGAGGTGAGTAGCTTCAAGTACCTCGGTAAACATCTCCGAGGACCTGACTTGGACTACACATTCAAACACAGGTTAAGAAAGCCAGGCAAAGGCTGTACCATCTGCGACAGCTGAGGAAATTCAGGGTCTCACCAGTTATCCTGAAAACTTTCTATTCAGGGCCATAGAAAGTGTTCTGACTCAGTGCATCTCAGTGTGGTATAATAATGCCACAAACCAGGACTGCAAAGCTCTACAGAGAGTCGTGCGCTTAGCTGAGCATCTCAGGGTCTGCTCTCCTCTCTGCAGCACATCTACCTCAAACGCTGCAGAAGCAGAGCTGCAAAATCCTCAAAGATTCTACTCACCCGGTAACCATCTTTTCTGTTTACTGCCATCTGGCAGGCGCTTCAGGAGCATGATGGCAAAGACTGAAAGACTGAGGAAGAGCTTCTTCCCTCAGGCCATCAGGCTCCTAAACACAAACTCTGTTTCATAAACACCCACAAGACCCATTGTCAACTGTAAATATCATCACATTCTCATCATTGCTGCTCTATGTACAATACCATGAACAACCCGTCTGCACATCCCTCTTATTCACATTACTATTTATTAAGTCCCAGTACACTGTTTTTTGTTTTCTTTTTTTGTACATCTTATTGTTTTTTTGCACATCTTGTTGTTTTTTTGCACATCTTATTTTTTTTGCACATCTTATTGTTTTGCACTTTTTTATTTCATTGCACATTTTATTCTTATTTCTCCTTTTCTTACCATATGTATGCCCTTGTGTTATGTTACTTATATAATTTGTATTCTTATTGTTTTGCACTGTCACTGAGCGGACCTGATTCGATTGCATTTCACTTCTAGTTATGCCCTGTATAACTATTATGTGACAAATAAAGAAACCTTGAACCTTGAATTGGTGATCCTCTTCCCATCTTGACTTCTGAGAGAGACTGCCACTCTGAGAGGCTCTTTTTATACCCAATCATGTTTCCAATTGACCTAATAAGTTGCAAATTGGTCCTCCAGCTGTTCCTTATATGTACATTTAACTTTTCCGGCCTCTTATTGCTACCTGTCCCAACTTTTTTGGAATGTGTAGCTCTCATGAAATCCAAAATGAGCCAATATTTGGCATGACATTTCAAAATGTCTCACTTTCAACATTTGACATGTTATCTATATTCTATTGTGAATAAAATATAAGTTTATGAGATTTGTAAATTGTTGCATTCCTTTTTTATTCACAATTTGTACAGTGCCCAACTTTTTTGGAATAGGGTTGTATCTATATATATATATATATATATAATCAATTAATCCAAAGAACATCCAGATACTGTGTGTTATTAATCTTACCCATTTAAACATTGGTGCCCAGAAGAAAACAGTCTTTGGACCTAAACAAAAAGCAAATCAATACAGTTAAACTCATGTTTCACAGGTCAAAATATTCACAGAGAATGTGTGTAATTATAACAGTAATCAAGTTTTGTTGTAACAGCAATACTTGTACTTGCCAGAACACTTTGTGGTTGTGTTTTCATAAAAAATATGTCCACCAGACCATGCCAAAGCATAGACCTTAATTGATTTTCAATAAAAAATACAATATACAAAGGCTGATGGTACAAATGTTTAATCAATTATGGATTATTATCTGTAAAAAATAATGTTTAAATTACAATAAGACTAAATGCACTGATCAGCTTTAGTATAGTTTAGGGCTGCACGATTATGACAAAAATCATAATTGTCAATTATTCCCTTAAAATTGTAATTGCGATTATTAATTACGATTATCACAATTTACATTGAAGTATGTTTATACCATTGTTTGAAGCAACCACATGCCATATTTTTAGATGAAAAAAATGCTGAAAACACTAACTGAAAAACGTGTATTGCGTTTCTATTGTAGCCTAGAAGCCTTAAATGTGAACTATACATTGGATTGGTTTCTTCTTTAAATAAAAAAATAAAAATATGCATGGTATTATAATGCTATACTAAAATTAAAACAATGGAAAAACCCTTAAGACAACACGTAGAAAGAAAAGAACCCATCTTAAGCACACAGAATAACATAAGTGGATTTTGAAAGATTAATTGCTGCTTTGAACGATTACATAATTGTTGCATCCGTAATTGTAATTACGATTAGAAATTCGATTAATTGTGCAGCCCTAATATAGTTCCAGCCATCAGTGATCTATATAATACATCGGGTTTGTTTTACAACATCTAAAAAAAACTGCATTAAAAAAGACCCATTGTAATATTATTGAATAAAAGATCATAGTGCTTAATATGATCACTGTTGGTCAACCTCTGCTTATCAACACACATGCAATTTGCTCTCTATTTATTCTACCACCAGTGACTAGAACTATAAACACAAAAAAATAGCCTTTGAACAGAAGAAGGAGAAAGAAGCAGTATGGCGTTTTTTGTTAGTCAGTTTCCATAGTGACTCGTCGATTCATCTCTCTATGGAGAATGTCTTGCGTGTTAACCAGGAACATACTCCTGAAGTAGACTTGCTAGCTAAGAAAGCATTAAATCATACACAAATAGAAATTAAGTTGGCTATAAGTAAAGCTGAATTCAAGAGAGTGATATCAGTTGAAGTAAATAAGAAATGGCAAAAGTTATGGAATAGTGAGTCTAAAGGAAGACATCTTTTTCAGATTCAGGAGTATGTTGGAAATGAGAGAAAAAGATATGGAAATAGGAAGAAAGATGTCCTTATTTGAAGACTAAGAATTGGACATACAGTATTAAATCATAGTCTTTATAAAATAGGTAAGCATGAATCGGGAAAGTGTGACAAATGTGGACAGTTAGAAACAGTGACGCATATTATTTTTGAGTGTTCTGCATATAAAAGGGAGAGGGTTCAATTAATGCAAGAATTAGGAAGGTTGGGAGTTGATAATATTTCTTTAAAAGTATTGTTAAGGAAAC
This sequence comes from Gymnocypris eckloni scoliostomus, assembly GCA_027564155.1. Classification (NCBI taxonomy): domain Eukaryota; kingdom Metazoa; phylum Chordata; class Actinopteri; order Cypriniformes; family Cyprinidae; genus Gymnocypris; species Gymnocypris eckloni. The sequence continues at coordinate 7,569,038 of CM050425.1, read as the reverse complement.
GGGTCAAGGCAATCAAGAGTACATTAAATAATATTTAAATACCTGAAAAACACAGGAACCATAGGTAGAATCTAGTATTTTTACATTTCTTTCTTCCAAATCTATGTACACCAGATCAGTAGGTGACGGTAATGCACCTTTTTCGTTGGTTTGCCAAATCGCCATAAAAACACCAGAAGAAGAACTTACTCCTGGACTCGTTTTTGGAGCCAACATTCCTCGAGTAAGCAAGATTTGGGTTGATCAACTGAGAGTTCAGGGTTTAGCAGATGCTAAATTAATCCTGCTTTCTGGTACATCCCCAGAACGGCAGACCAGTGTCAACAGTACACCAATAAATAAACACAAATAATAATAATAATAATACAATTATACACATAATACAAGTGGCTATAATTTAATACCATTATAGTTACACGGCAAGCACCTTCATAAAACCTATTCTATATCTAAAATCTCAATTCCATTGTAGGCTATGCATCTAAGGATACTAATTCGGATCTATTCGTGCACCAATTGTATTATTACCTTTATTTTAAATCACTGGAGTCTCTCCGTTTTTGACCTTAAATAATTAAGACAAAAACAACTGCTCATGAAGCAGTCTCAATGGCTGCCACCTCAAGAGGTTAACAGTTTCAGTGGCAAACAATCAGTCGCGCTAACAGAATTTGAGTTACCTGCAGGGTGGTTATAAAGAGGTCTCAGTTTAGCCGGCAGTATATGCTCGATCCTGTCGAGGATTCTGTGGTAAGAAGCTCTCAGCCCCACCATAGCCATGATGACTGCTAAACAAGCTAAATGCTACCACTGCACGCACGAAAATACCGCTTAATACGTGCAAATCCCTCTGTTGCTATTGACCCGTGATGTTACCAAAAGGCAAGAGACCGTAGTCAGGAAAACAAGACCTTTGGGCGAGCATAAAGTGCAAAGTCTACGATGTTGTCCTACTTTCGACCTTGCTAATGCAGTTTACTGCTATGTTGTCTTGTGAAGTGTCAAGTGGGGACGCGTCGCAAAGCTAGTTGCGTCATGACGTGATGAGCTGCTGAGGTAAAGGATTGGTTAATGTGGTCACGCCTCTTAGTGTGATTGGCTGGAAGGAGTTCACACGCTCTTAAAAGGCGAGGCCTGATCAAGACGCTTTGTTTTTGATCAGGACGTTTTCAGGAGAGAAGTCGGTTTCGCGGTTACGTGGAGAGTAGTCTCGCCTAGCCAGACCTTCAGACTGACGGCTGAAGGTCTGGAATATATGGCTGCATTGATTGGTCAATGTCCGCCCATGAGGCCGTTTGACTGACATGTCAAACAACCAATCACAGTTCGTTTCGTTCAGCGTCACATTTCGGGTCGTGGAAATGTCACCACAATAACAAACCGGTGTGTGAAACTCTCGGATGTATTTTAAAGATTCTATGGCATAAACTTTAACTATTTCACATACTTTTGAAAATCCAGCGTTCAATCTACCCTGATAAGCGTTCGCCGTCATATTTGTAAACACGACGGCTTTCTTCTTTCGTGAACTCTTCTTTCGTCAACATTTCCATGCACATCCATTCATTACATTAAATAAATAATTACATAAATAAATCGTCCTTCACAGTATCCTTTTTGAACGAAGAGAGTAGTGCGACAATAGCATGTTCGGAACAAACATTTATTGATTAATTGTTTGATTTTTTTTTAAATACGATATTATGTGTTATTCAAAGGTAACCCTGAACCACATAACCAGTCATAAGGGTCATTTAAAAACATTGTATACATTATCTGAAAGCTGAATAAATAAGCTTTCTATTTATGTATGGTTTGTTATGATAGGGCAATATTTGGCCGAGATTAAAATCTGGAATCTGAGAGTGCAAAAAAATATAAATATTGAGAAAATCGCTTTTAAAGTTGTCCAAATGAAGTTCTTAGCAATGCATATTACTAATGAAAAAGTTTTGATATAGTTACGGTAGTAAATTTACATAATATCTTCATGGAACATGATATTTGCTTAATATCCTAATAATTTTTGGCACAACAGAATAAATCAATAATTTTGACTCATACATTATTGTTGGCTATTGCTACAAATATCAATGCGACGACTTTGTGGTCCCGGGTCACAAATATACTGCATCGCTTTTATATTTGCAATACGTGTTTTGTGTATTTTCATTTCTGTATGGGACATGTTACGTTTCCCATCGCTTTTAAGTAGGGACCAATCACCAGTTTCCTTTTTTTTAAGGAAAACTGTCTTTATTTTAAAAAATGGAAACTGGTAATTTACCATAAGTGTTTTTCTTTCGCACGTCAGTTACACAATCTTCTCAATTTATAGATTTAAACTATTGTTTTTAAATGTTAGTGCACAAATACTGTAGGTGAAGTCGGCGTAAATGGTGCGCACACTTGACGTTCTCCAGAGCGACAAACACATACTGCGCATGTCTCGCTTCCATTGGCTCTGAGCTCGAGATGGATTTGACGTACCAGAGCAGCAGAGGCTAAAGCGGATAGCAAAACAAGAAGCGCAATATTTTTACTACACCTCAAAGCAATCATGCACAAATAGTCGGAAACGGATCGCCGCGAGGTTGTCGATATCGAGGAGTAATATTTTCTTATTCGCCCAGTATCAGTTGTCGATGAACTTATAGCGACTAGTAGGCGCTGTAAAGGGAAACAATAATAAACAAACGCCACTGAAGAGGAAGACAAACACACAAGAAAAGCGTCTGCTCTCCTCTTATCATCCATGCATGTCTCAACATTAGAGGTTTAAACACCATGTCCTGCTCTGGCAACCTCATTTGGGATGTACGAAAACGCGCCATTGGATGCACAGATCCATATGCGGTCAGGACAAATTATTTAGGTAAGGACCTACGACTAATAATATAACACCGTTGCACTTGAAAATCAGCTGGGAGACTTGTTGACCACGACTTTCTGGGTGACAGCTGTCATTTGAGCTTGTACACAGGACAGGGACACTGGTTAAAGATCATCTGACCTGTTACTCTAATGCTGATCTGTTTTCAGATGCAGAACGACGTGTTATCGGTGTTGATAGTTAACGTTACATTTTAATACAGGAAAAAACTGAAATGTCCAGCAGATTTGTCTGGGAAGAGCTGTATGCTAATTTGCGTTGTTGATTTTTAGATTTAATGGGAAGTATTACAGTTGAATTGGCTACAGTATTCTCCTTCCCTTTTCTGCCTTGTGATTTTACCTATTTAAACTTTAACATATCCAAATGATACATATCTTATTAAATAAGCACAGTTTGATGTTATTTCAAAAGTCAAATAGACCCAACAGAAAATGTCTCAAATGTTACTATTGTTTAACTCCTTCAGGGGTCCTTTGTTTAAAAATATATATTTTTTAAATATAAGCAAACATGATGTGGCATATAAAAATGAACCATTTATAAGTTATAATGAACTGTAGATGTAAAAGTAGAATATTATTAGGTTTGTTGTTTTATATTGTACAGTGTATATGCAAATTGGTGTATGCACTCATTGAAGGTCAATACGGATCTTTAGAGCAATCTTTGATTTATTGCTGTGTGGGACTGGGACTGTCAATGAAAATTAGCTACCTAGTTAAATCTGGCACATAAACTGCCTAGATATTTATGTATTATTAGTGTGTATTGTCTCTGATTAAAGAAATTAAATATATATTTGAGCTCTTATTTATTTATTGATGGAATCCTCAGTATATTACCATAAATAAAATGTAAACATTTTCACACCACACACACACACACACACAAATAACCTGTATTTCAAAACCTGTATTTCATTTCTTCAGTAGAACACAAAATGAGTTATTTACTGGAATGTCCATGCTGTGCTTTTCTGTACAATGATAAAGAACAGACAGAAGCTGCTAGGCTCTAAAAAGAGCATACAAATACCTGTGAGGGTTTGAAATAGAATATTGATAACAGCATTGTCACTTTATCTAGGAGAGGAGATGCATTTTCACTCAGTATTACTATGTGCCTCCATAATCTTAATATTATGCTTTATAAGAATACATAGAAATTGTGCTCATGGCTTGACAGCGAAGAGAATCTGACATTATCTGATCTTTAAAAGTAATTATCACACAAATCTGACCCTACTGGTGAATGTGTAGCTCTGTTATGTAGCCCTCTGCAACATAACACTTGAGCTGAGAGACCTGAAGTGTCAGTCAGCCAGTCTTGGCCGACTTCAAAGCACGCTTATGTAATCGAATCCACCTAGTCTGACCCAAATATGTATTTTAGACAAAACCAGTTTAGCTCATTTCTTCTCTGTACCCTAAGAATTAAATGTGGAATTCTATGTGATTAATGGATTGTGCCAATATGTTTAGTCTTTGGTGTCTGTTGCTGTTATACCCTGGATCTCACATTCAGATAGTGATGATAGCATATCGTTCAGAGTGTTCTGTATTTAGCTCAGCTCTCGTTTATGTTATAAAGCCTGCCAATGCTAACGGTTAGAAACACGACGGTATCATCCAAAAAACAACAACAGAGAGTATCTCTGTTTTATATATTTATGAATGGATTGAGAGTTGAATTTAACCTACATTCCTACAAATGTTAACAACTTCTAGTTTTTTCATGAATTTCAGCTTTTGTTTTCTTGGCAGACCATTCTCTGTGAGGTTGTACCATCAATGCAATGCAGTGTCATCTCAGGCTCCAGGCTCGCACCATTGAAAATGGTTGACCTAAGTTTGGCACTTGCTATTTGTAGCTCCTTATTACACAAGCTGAAAACACAGCCATGGAAAGATCTGTCTTTTACCAACCACACACAGATATCAGCTTGTCAGGAATAGAAACATAAATCCTATCAATGTTTCTTAATGCAAACAACATTGAATGTGACTTGGTATTGTAGTTGTAAAGCACCAGTATTGTTGGGTTCTGAGGTCATTTATAAGAGATTGGACAAGCAAAAAACAAAACAGCAACCAAATCAGGGTTGTTGTCAACAGTGTATAACAGGGTGTTTTCAGTCTTTGTACAGCGACTCAGCAAATGTAGGAGGTAATGTAATAGTGTTGTGGCAGTTTTCCAATGCAATGAAGATATCAGCAGCCATTAACAACCATTCCAGCCTTCTCAGCCACATAATATAGTTTTATGGTTGCTTCAGCTTAGATTTACCCCATAAATGAGCTTTCAAACTTAGATTTGTGCCTATAAACTTAAAAATACAGTGAATACACAAACATTGTGAAATATTATTAGAATTTAAAATAAATTTGAATTTTATATATATATATAAATACACACATTTTAGTTTAATATTTAATTTAATATATTTTAAAATGTAATTTATTCTTGTGATTCAAAGCTGAATTTTCCGCATCCATTAATCCAGTCTTCAGTGTCACATGATGCTTCAGAAATCTTTCTGATTTTGTGCTTAATATGATCAATGTTGAAAACAGTTGTGCAGCCTAATATTTATGTAAAAGCTGTGATACCTTTTTAATGGAATTGTACAATATTTATTTGAAAACTTTTTTTGTATGAATTATAAGAAGCATTTACATTCACATCTAAATAAAAAGTATTAGTTCCATTAAAGTACATCATACTAGAAGATGGGGAGAAACCTGTTTGGAAACAGTCAGTTGTGCAGTTATATTTGGTGATACCATTGGCACAGAGATGACAGTTTTAAAGAACTGAATTGAATGTGAGACAGATTAAATACTTGAACAATGCAAATGACCTTGGATGTAAAAACTGCCACAGTAAAATGTATACATTTGTTTTCTTTATAGGCAGAAGAGAGTTTGTGCAACGACTGAAACGTGAAGCTGTTCTCAGTGTGCACGATGGATGCGTAAGTCTTTGTTTCTCCTGTAATGAAGTCTCTAGTTGTGTCTGATGCTCTTGCCCCCCAGCAGTCTTTTTATGTTGACTATTTTTTTTCTTGATAAATGTGCCTGTAGGAGAATGTGCCTGTCTGGGTTATATTGTCTCAGGGGAATCACTGAGCTTCTATTTTGTGTGAGTGTTGTGTGTGCGTCTCTTTCTACCCACTTATCAGTGGCTCCTGTTCTTTATCTGTCAGTGATTTTAAACTCAAAGCCTGATAGGCGCCAGGCAGCCATTGGGGACATAATTTTGTCAGTGCTTTACTGCTGGGACATTTGACAAAGCCATGTACTCTACTTTAATTGCAAGCCTTGCAAATAAACACTCCAATATATCCGCTAACAGGCTTTAACAGACTGGAGCAGGTTTCGATTTTTGTCAGTGAAAATTATTCTGTTTTTCGCTATAGTCTGGTAACGTCCTTCATACTGAATATGGTAGTAATAATTAAGTGACCTTTGTGAGCATTTGTGACCTAAAGATGGGTAGAAACAGAGCAGCAAAAAATAGCAGCACATTTAATATGGTCTACCAAGGGCTGATCACAATAAGCAGATACAACACATGACGTTTGTAAAGCCCCTGCTGGTAGATGCCATAATTACACCATCTGGCTGTATCTTTGAATTGATTATGTATTCTGATAAACTATCACTATCATTCAAAAAGTTTGGGGTCAGTAAGGTTAAGTAAAATAAATAAATAAATACAAAAATGCACATTAAAGTAGATTTTATATAAATATTATACATAATATTTTTTATTTCAAATAAATGCCATAATTTTGACATTTCTGTTTATCAAGATATACATAAAAATCACAGTTTCTATGAATATTTTTTATTTATTTTAAAATTAAATTTTAAATTGTAATGAAATCTCACAATATTACTGTTTTTACACAAATCTTGCTCAAATAAATGCCGCTTTGGTAAGCATATTAATTTCAAACCTGTATGAGTTGTCTTTCTTCTGTTGAGCACAAAAGATGATATTTTAAAGAAAGTTGGTAACAAAACAATTGACGATAGCCATAGCCATTTTTTCTATACTATGAAAGTCAATGGCTACCATCAGCTGTTTGGTTACCAACATTCTTTAAAATATATATTTTTGTGCTCAACAGAATAGAAGCTCATGCAGGTTTGTACAAATGAAGGGTGGGTAAATGATGATAGAATTTTCATTTTTGAGTTATCTTTTTAAATAAACAGACTTTTTTATGAACATAAACAACTAAAAACTATAAATGACAGAATGTGTAATTGGGTTGCAAATAAAAGGTTGCAGATGTAGCATATAGATATTGTTAGCTATAGTGTTCTAAATCTAGCTTTCACTTTATAGGTGCTAACGTTAAATGCCGATTTATATTCCCATAAATTAATGAAAAATATGTGTTTGACCATAAACTACCCTTACATACATATCTAATTCTATCACTAAAAAGCACATGGAATTTATTCCTATGTATGGACATTGCTTACAGATTAAATTTATAAACATATCGATATATCGATCGATATACTCCTGTATCGAATCGTATCGTATAATTTTTTGAGGTATCAGCAAATATCGTATCGCTGGGTATGAGAATCGATATCGAATCATGACGAACCATCCAATTTTTACACCCCTAATAAACAGTTTGTTTATTCCGATGGCCTTCCTCTTTCACTCTTTTTGAACTGTGCTAGTTGATGTGAAAAATCAGGACAAATGCACAGAAAACCTGCTATGCATTTTTAACTGCAAGAAGAGATAGGTGTCTTTTATCACCTGACTTTTGGGTAACCTTTCAGGTTCCATTTTAGTCTCATTTAAAGCACACTCCCGTGTTCACTAATGCACAGTTCAAGCTGCTTTCAACACTTGTTATTTTAACATGCAATGCATCTTACTACATCTAATTCCATCTCCCCACTACACAAAGCAGAGCCGCAGAATGAGGGATAAATGCTTAATCCCTCCCAGTGATGTTATTTTAGAAAGGCAGAGGTCAAAGGAAATGGACCCTGTGTGATGAGGTTTGAGCTGCTCTAGAAAGACGAGGAAGCGTGTATCAGCCTTGAGTTAATGAAATATTGATCGCTTGCTCTTAAAGGCACAGGCAGCACGCATTCCATTTCAGCTCTAAAACCTTAGAGCAAGATTTTATGTTATGGTTAAAATAATGATTATATCAGTAGTTAGGACTGGGTACAAAATATAGATTTCTCGATTTTAATCAACCAGAGACAGAAACAGTTTCTTTCCCCAAGCAATCCATCTCATTAACACTTGACATTAAACGTGGAACACACAACACTATTATACAATTAATTATATACCAAACATACTTATTATTTTATTTCATATTTAATAAAAATTTGCACGTCAGACCTCACACACAATGGCCTGTATTGTATATTGAGTTTTACTCATTTTGTACATTGCCTAATTGTATATTTGTATATTGTTCTTTTGCTATTTCTTTAGATAAATTGATGGAGCTATACAAAATTATGGCACAGTTTATTGAACAGAAGAAATTAGCATTTTGCTTTTAAGAGTAATCAACATTGTTGCTTATATTAGCTGGTATTTATGTTTCTTTAAAGGTTAACACCATATCCTGGAATGAGACCGGAGAATACATCTTATCAGGTTCCGATGACGCAAACCTGGTTATCACAAACCCTTACAACAGAAAGGTAAGATAGCGACACACATGATATAAATAAAACTGTATTTCACTTTAATAATGTGTGCTAATGCAGGCATTGTATTAAAATATTGGATTATTTTTAAATCTCTGGCGTACATATTGTTATTGGAATATATTATAATTGTTTTTATTATATTGGTGGATATTGGATATGATTTAGTCTAATTTACATACATGTATAGATGACCTTTGCTGTCGTCTAATACTCAAAGTCATAATTAAATAACGTAAATAACTGTTAAATGCATTTTTCATGCTGTCATTTTGTAAATATTGATTTTAAGTTTATAGTGCTTATTTTTTTATTTATTTAGATAAATACCATTCTATAGAATACAGAATGTTTAATATAATCCATTTATTAGTTATAGGCCATAACATGAAAATAATTCTCATCTGTATCTATCAATATCGGCCAGATGTTTCAAGAAAATAATGTAAAAAGTTGATGCATTGAATTCTGATCATTCAAAAATGTTAAAGCTTGATTAAACCAATCCTGTGCAAATAAGTGGCCTATTTTTTTCGTTAAGTTAAAATTAACATACTGTACTTTTGTCTTTAGGTCAAGATGACTATTCGTTCAGGACACCGGGCCAACATCTTCAGCGCAAAGTTCATGCCCCACACTAATGATCAACAGATTGTGTCCTGCTCAGGAGATGGCATCATTTTCTACACACACACAGAGAAGAGCCAAGAAATCAACAGGCAGTGCCAGTTCACCTGCCACTATGGCACTGCTTATGAGGTACGCTGTTATGTGAAGAGTGCAATGTGAAGGAAATAAAAGCCACACAGTGGGTTTGGTAATATTTCTGTGTTAGCCATGTCTTTGTTTGCAGTTGACATGTGGTGAGGTGGAGGTTGATGTCTCACATCTTTCTGTTTCTGTCTACAGATAATGACGGTGCCAAATGACCCATATACCTTCTTGTCCTGTGGAGAAGACGGTACAGTGAGGTGGTTTGACTTGCGGATGAAGACGAGCTGCACAAAAGAGGACTGTAAAGATGTAAGAAGGTTTTGAATGTGTAGTAGATACTTGCATCATCAAACACTGTATACACAAGCGCAGCATGTTTCTTTTTGGTAGCTGCTGTACTGATCTGAGATCAGGCTCTCCTCCCACACCCTTCAGTCTCACCATTACAGCTGATGCAGAACCCGCACCTCAGACACATTTTTGAGGAAGCAGCATCCAACCTTGATTTTTCATCCCACAGAGTGTGTGCGGTGAGGACGCTGGTAGCCTGAGGGCACAATTGCTTTCTGTTGCTATCAGAAGGCATTTTTGTGTAAGGCAGAGACAACAAGCACACTGCTTATAAGTGCTGTTTGGATCTCTGCTTGGGTTCTGCCTGTGGCAGGGCTTCGGCTGTTGAATAGGTTTAAAATACACAATACATGTGAAGCAGGATTTTGAACCAATTCATAATATATAAATAATAAAATAAATATAATTTGGTTGGATATTTTGTTATCTAATGGCAAGGTTTTTAACCTTTACTATTTGTGCAGATACTGAAGGGGTCCTTGAGAACCTAGATATTTTTTTATACTCGTAACGGTATGCACTTATACCATTACAGTAACATTTATATATCTTTGTTTAAATAAAAATAATACTTTTTTTTATTAAGGATGCATTCAATTGATCGAATATATCGATATATCACAGTTTCCACAAAATGTATCGAGCAGTACAACTGTTTTCGACAGTGATAATAAATGTTTCTTGAGCACTAAAAAAAAAGCACCAGAAATCATATTAATTTGATTTCTAAAGAATAGTACTGTATAACTGGAGTAATGGCTGATGAAAATTCAGCTTTGCCATCAAATAAATGACATTTTAATATTTATTAAAATAGAAAACACTAAGTTATTTTTACATTTTAAATTATTATATTTAAATAGTTTTTACTGAATCTTAGATCATACAAACGCAGCCTCACAAGAGACTTCTTACACAATTATTACCCTTTTAAACATTATTGATTATATTCCAAATGATCCTGTCAATCAATCATGCATCTAAAACAGCATTGTTCTTTCTGTTTGACCTTTGTGTTTGATTCAGTAATCTTTATTAAAGATTTTCTGATTGATAAGTTACTATCCACATATTTACTCCTCTCTTCCTCTCTATGTCAATCACCACTTTTTCTTTTTCTCTGCTGTCCCTAATCAGGACATTTTGATTAATTGCCGGAGAGCCGCTACCTCAATATCCATTTGCCCCCTGGTCCCCTACTATCTTGCTGTGGGCTGTTCAGATAGCTCGGTGAGGATCTATGACAGAAGAATGCTGGGAACAAGAGCTACGGGTAAGAAATGATTCATGTTCAGCGTTTCAGCCTTTTGTTCTTCTGTGTATCAGGTTCACAGTGGAACAAATATGTGCCACATGATTTAATGATTACATTTACATTTATAAGATGCTTTTATCCAAAGCGACTTACAGTGCATTCAGGCTATACATTTATTGTCAGAATGTGTGTTTCCTGGGAATTGAACCCACAACCTTTGCGCTGCAAACGCAATGCTCTACCACTGAGCCACAGGAACACTTGATCTTTTATTTTTAGCATTTGGAGTCTGATACTCTGCTTAAACTCTCAGATCTGTATGAATCATTCTGTATCTTCATTTAAACTAGAAACAAGCCCATTTTTTAATTACTTGTTCAAATTTTCCTAAAACAGATTTTCTGTTTCACTAGGTAACTACACGGGCAGAGGGATGACTGGCATGTGTGTACGTTTTGTCCCAGCCCACCTGTCTACCAAATCCTGCCGCGTCACCTCACTGTGTTACAGTGAAGATGGACAAGAAGTGCTGGTCAGTTACTCCTCTGACTACATCTACCTGTTTGACCCCAAAAATGACCAGGCCAGGGAGCTCAAGGGCCCTTCTGAAGAGCGGCGAGAGGAGGTAAGCAGATGTCAGGAGGATGTTCACTGCCTGTTTTTACAATTGAGCTTATAGTGTGTACCTGAGGTAATTTGTTGTCAGATCAGAGGTTGCATTGGTTTTTAGAAACATTGAGAATTTGTTTTTTCACATTGTGAGAGCAGAACAAAAAGGAAAAACCCATGAATCTGCAACACAGCACTTGACAAGACTGCAGCAGCTCTTGCCACAGAAGTTCTTGTGACATCAATCTCACATTAGAAATACCAAGCAGTCAAATGTTTTCATGCCGAATCAAAGGAACAGTTCACCTAAAAATGACAATTTGCTGAAAATGTACTCTCCTTTAGGCCATTCAAGATGTAGATGAATTTGTTTCTTCATTGGATTAACAGATTTGGAAAAATGTAGCATTACATCACTGGATCGTCTGCAGTGAATGGGCGCCATCAGAATGTCCAAACAGCTGATAAAAACATCACAATAATCCACAAGTAATTCAAACGACTCCAGTCCATCAAAATAGTCTTGTGAGGCAAAAGGCTTGTGGGCAAAAGGCTGAGGCAAAAGGTGTTTAATCCATTGCTTTAGTTTAAAATGCCAGTCCATATTCCATAATAATTCTTCTTCCAGTGAAAAATAAATTCTCTGTTGTCCTCTCTCATCAAAATCCACCAACAATTTTGTTTAGAGCTGGTTTTGACGGCTCCTTTGTTATTTAATTTTTTTACTTTAAAACATCTGTGCCTTTTTACTCTCTTGATTCAGACCAGACAACTTTTTCACTAGAGAATTAAATATTATGGATAGAGGACTCGTTTGAAGTTATTTTTTTTTTAGAAATTATAGATTTGTTTCGTACAAACAGCTTTTCACTTCACAAGGTGTTAAGTGATGGACTGGAGTTGTGTGGATTGCTTATGGGTTATTGTGATGTTTTTCTCAGCTGTTTGGACTCTCATTCTGACGGCACCCATTCACTACAGATGATCCATTGGTGAGTGAGTGATGTAATGCTAAATTTCTCCGAATCTGTTCTGATGAAAAAATCTTGGATGGCCTGAGGGCTGAGCATGGGTAAATACCAAGCACATTTTTAAATGTGAATCTTTGTGGTAAACAAGCACAATTTTAAAGTGAACTGTACTAGTATGTGAAAGCATGAGACCCATGCTTTCTCTGAATAATACACGTACTTGACTACAGACACCAGAGTGCTTGTTCACTCTGAAGCATTTAAACTATGTATCATGTAATGAAATTGCAACCTTTTTTGGTTTGTTAATCGCATAAGACCACATCCTACTTTCGATTTGAATTCCATCATTTGTGCAGCCCTAATGGAAATGGAGCCAGACATCTGAAAGTCTAGAGCGACTGGTCTGGGGGCAAGTGTGTGCTGTTAGTCTGTTCATGCCTAAAGCTAAATCTAAATAAAGGACTTTTGAAGTTTCCTGCGCTCTTGTCTCATGCACTCTGTATAATCCTCAGCAGTACTGCGCTTCAGTGGTGCAGTTTGAAATTAGTTTTGTAAAGGATGTCAGTGAGGATGGATCAAACGACATTGATGCTATGGTTTAGGATGTGGATCGCTGCTTTCTGCGCTGCTAGGGAATAAAAATGTGCAATAGGGAATTTTATATCTTTATACCATATTGATGTTGTAACAAATGTATTCAGTGAATGACATTGTACAGTAACACGGCATGATTACATGAACCTAAATATATTTTCAAAGTACAATGCATTTATTTTATGTGTAAAACATTTTTTAATGAGGCGATGTAGACTGAGTGCAACTTTAAGGGATAGAAAAAGCAAAGGAAGTTAGACTGGCTTTGTGATTGTTACATCATGTACTAACCAGGCATGATGCAACACGTTTCCAGCAACAATTATCTGTCACAATGTGTCACATTTTTATACCAGTGAAGACAATCACAGCCAATCCACGAGAAGCATAACATCCATGCAGATTCATTTAAAAAGAAGTATCTTTCTCTTATGCTTATTTATTTGGTCAAACATAAAATATATGCATATTTTCTTTAGCATATATACTTAAACAGAAGCTTCCTTAAACTAAACTGCCAGTCTACGTACTCGTTCTGTATTGGGACTATAGTGGTGTAATTTGCTGGGTCACCACTCTGGTCCCTTCAGCTGTTGTATGGTGTGATCAGCTGTGTCCGGATCCCCCGCGATCAGATTCCTTTCCAAATAGAGGTGCAGACACACGCAGAGCTCCACAGCTGAGACAGAAATAGGCACCCAGTGCACAATGACTGCCAGTGAGAGTGAAGGATCTCCTGTTGACTTCAATAAATATTTGCTACAACACCAAGGTTTTACTCAACTCTTTTTAAATCAGTGAATGTGGAGCTAGAGCAATGTGAAATTGTTGAGGGCCTAGTATGGTTTACTTGTATGTATGGTATTCAAACTCATTGTATAGGCAGCAGAGATATTAGAGAGGGGCCCTGTTAGGACCTATATGTGTTCATGAGCCACAGTGTTCCTGTGGCTCAGTGGTAGAGCATTGCGTTAGCAGCGCAAAAGGTTGTGGGTTCAATTCCCAGGGAAAACACATACTGACAAAAAATGTATAACCTGAATGTACTGTAAGTCGCTTTGGATAAAAGCGTCTGCTAAATGCATAAATGTAAATGTATATAGTATAGCCTATTCATTAGAATGAGGCCCATCTAGTAAAAAAAAGGCCCCGCTGAGGAGGTATTGTGAAATAATGTACTATATCTACTGGTTAAATCAATCAAGAATTTAAATTGACATTTTAAGTATTAAAATTTTTTAAAGAGCCAATCTGAGCACTGCAGGTTTTACTTAAAATAAATGGCGCTTTGCATTAAATCACAAGCACCTTAACAGGCATGTGTCCTTTCCAGCCTCTTAACAAAGTAAAAAAAGAATAGCTCATTTTATCCCTCCATGTGAAGTGGAGAGAAGCTGCAGTGCTCATTATTAGATTATTTTTAGAATTAACACATTGGTCTCTGATGTGCTTTCTTTGGTCTAATGTGGCTGTGTTAGAGCTGGTACTTGTCTTGTTAATGCACCCTAGCACCCAAAATAGAGTGTCCTGACTGACTGAGATGGTAAAAGTGTGAGTGAGGCACGTGGCAAAGTGGCCTCAATAGTTTATCCCATCAACATCCCAAGGTCTTTCACTTTTTTCAGAACCAATGACCCTTTGTTGAATACGGAAACCACCTGATACATATTGCTTCAAATTGAGTGTTGCTTTTTAAAGGGATAGTTCAGTCCAAAATAAGAACTCAAAGTCATTGTTTACTTTTACTTTAAAAATACTATTTATCAAACAATGTGATAATTGGTGAACCCCCTGTAACACTCTCTGGTTTCAATCCATCAATCCAAACCCTCTTTTACCATTATGAGATCTGTCCTCATTAAAATGTTTGTTGGTCATACTTCCTGCAAACATGCCAGACTAGATGATTCTAAAGTGATGTCAAGTCTCGCGGTAGAGAGTGTTATTTTTAGGGCGTGAGAGGTTTTGACTGTGACTGACAGCTTGTTGATGTGTCTTCCCACAGCTGAGGCAGCCCCCGGTCAAGCGCTTGCGTCTGAGAGGCGACTGGTCAGACACAGGACCGCGCGCTCGTCCTGAGAGCGAGCGGGAGCGTGATGGTAAGATGAGAACGTGCATGCACAAATACTTAACACACAGCAGCACGGATGGTATACATTTAATACCAAATACATTTATTTATTTTATTTATTAGCACTTTCTACTTAGATACACCCTGTCAAAAAGGTCTGTTATACTTAAAACTGTATTAAAATGTTAAAGCATCAAGGCATTGTTTACCATTACTCATTTGTACATCCACTTCAGCTGTTGTCTGCACTGGCATTCTCCTCCATGTTTTTAACGATCTGATCTGAGGCCTGCAGTCTCTAGTGTCTCTCAATACATCTTTAATCTCCCTCTGTACCTCTGACTTTGAATATCAACAGCTTAGTTTGTCTAAGGGGAGCTTGTTAGCTTTTCACAGTGATTTAGTCCAAAGACTATGGAATTTTACGGACTATTTTCAAATAGAATTGCAAATTGTATTTTCAATTGCGTTGTGGACGCATAAATTGTGACACAATCCAAATGCAAATTCAAATCTTGCATTAACGTTTGCATTTTCTCTCCACCAATACGATGGTGTGTGGTGGGCTTTCTGGCGCAATATGGCTGCCGTCGCATCATTCAGGTGGATGCTGCACACTGGTGGTGATTGAGGAGACCCCCCCTCCTTCTATTTAAAGCGCTTTGAGTGCCTAGAAAAGCGCTATATAAATGTAACTTATTATTATTATTATTATAAAAAGGCTGAATTATGAATTGTGCCAAGAAGGTTGCACTGTCTGTTCTTTAACACAGGCACGAACTGATTAGTAACTGCCTTTAGCGGAGGCTTTACCGATTAATTCCATTGATCAAAGCACTCGGCACGGTCGTCTGTGAGTGACGTCACCTCCCAAAACAAACACGCCCCTTAGTATAGCCCCCACATTGATTGACAGCTTTCAGTGTAGACATCGAAAATTCAAATGCAAAAGGAATTGCGATTCCGTTTGAGTTTTGACAGGTTATATACGCGGCACAGAGAGAGTGAAAAAGCAAATGTGGTAATTAATATTGCTATTTAAATATGACAGGCTCATAACTTATAAGACATGGGAAACACAGTTGCAAATGGACTTTGCTTTTTTCAATTGAAATTTGGCAGTCACTGCATTCATGAAGGCGAAAATACAAACGGCAATTTGCAATAGCATTTGGATTGTCACAATTTATGCGTACAAATATGGAAAAGGCAACTGAAAATACAATTTGCAATTCTATTTGAAAATAGTCCGGAAAATCCTTCCATAAAAGACTGCTTTACTTCACTACTTCCTGGCATATTGCAGCTTGTTCTTGATGTAAACAACAGGCTTCCAGTGCTTCTGCTTTCTGTGAGTGGAATGATTTAGGTTCTGATCTGGTTTGATATTGATCATGAAGAAGTTTGTTATCTTTGCAGGAGAGCAAAGTCCAAATGTATCGCTCATGCAGAGGATGTCGGACATGTTGTCACGCTGGTTCGAGGAGGCCAGTGAGGCCCAGAGCAGCAGAACACGTCCTCAGACTCGACCCAGAGGTAAAACAGCTCAGATCCACGCTGAATATACTGAACATAAACACTATGAATATACTGATATATCCTTCAGAGTTCTTTTCAAATATCTTTTTCGTTCTTTATTTGGGATAGAAATAATTTCTGTGTATGTAAGCAGCAGTATGCTGTGAAAGCTTATTTGCACTACTGGATAAAAAAACAAAAAGGTACTTGCGACTTTATCTCACAATTGACTTTTTTCTTGCAATTGTGAATTTACATCTCACAATTCTGAGTTTTTAAACTCGTAATTCTGACTTTCTCAGAATTGCGAGATATAAACTCGTAATTCTGACGAACATATCAGTCTTTTTGCCCCTTCATAATTGTTATAACTCAAAATTGAGAGAATGTGTCTCACAATTCTGAGATAAACTTGGAATTGCGAGGAAAAACGTCATAATTGTGAAATCTAAACTTGGAATTGTGAGAGAAAAAGTCATAATATATCTTAAAAATCCAACTTTGTTTTTCGCAATTGCGAGTTTATATCCCGCTATTCAGACTTTATAACTCGCTTGTTATATCTAACTTGTTAGTTTATATCTTGCTATTCTGACTTTGTAACTCGCAATTGTGAATTTATATTTCACAATTCTGAGTCAGAATTGCGAGTATGTATTAGGACAATTCTGAGAAAAAAAAGTCAGAATTGCAAGATGTAAACTTACAATTGCCATTTTTATTCAGTACCAGAAACGGGCTTCCAAAGTATGCTGTTTGCGAACATAGCGAAAAGCATAACATACAATACCAACCTCTCAATAAGAAAATAGCATCTAGTCACTGTAATTCGGCATTTCAGTTGAGTCAATTAAAGTTACATTTATTTATGTAACTTTTTCTAGATTGCTTTAAAGCAAGCAGATTTACTGCATTAAAAATGAAGAACTGTGTCAGTGTTGCTTTCAGTTAGAATTACAAATTCAATTCTTTACAATAAAGCATCTCTCCATTGTTTGCAAGTTTTGACTTGGGTCTGACTTTGAGGTGGAAATGTTCTCTGGTTGATTTCTTCTGTTCAGTCTGTCAAAGAAGGCAGATCCCAAGAGCACACCTACCTATTAATATAATATAAAAATCTTCATAGACCAATGATAGTTTGAAGGTGTTAACGAACCTCTCTGGAAACTTTACTTTGGCAAGCTGTTTCGAGATCCAAACAAACTTTCTTTGGACCTGATGCAATGACATCAGACCAGATCATTCTTCTGTTTAGCTTGAAGATAGCTTGAAGTATATAAGGGCCTTAAAAGCTCTTCCATGTGACTTACATTGGCATTGCACAATGGAGGCAGTTTCAACTTTGATCTTTTCATGTCAATAAACATCAACCATTGAATGATGCATTAAAGCATGTATCACATGAAAGAGTGTAAATCGTGGAATTAAATGTCCTCTATTAACCCTTTAAGATTCCTGTAAAATTTGCCTAAAACGCCTAAAAAAGGCATACCCAAAGTAAATTGCATGCTGTTCTTGGGCCATTTGGATGATATGCATGATGTTGGTCTTCTTTGAAAGGTGACACTCTGAGGTTTGTTTCTCAACAGTCAGAATCACTGTAAGTCTTACTGATATTGAGTAATAGCACTTTGAATACACTAAAAAAAGAACAAATAATTCCGCCTGCATTGTTTTTTGTAAATAGAAGCCTGCAGATGACTATAGCTGGGAGGTATGAACTGGAAAATACATTGGGATCACAGAATGAAGCCTTACCAAGCCAAATTTCCCATTTGATAAACAGTATATTAGAAAATTAGTGTTTTACACGTTTATCTAATTTTATGTCTAGACGCTTCCAAAAAATGTACACTTGGGAGACTCCAAAGGACCCTTTGTAACCAACGACACATACAATGCTGTAATTCTTGAATGCTTTAATGTACAGTCATCATTTTGGGCTCTAATGAAAGGTTACACTTAGAGCTATTCAATTTCTCATCCAGATTCACTGTCAATAATTGCTGACACATAGTAACTGAAGCATAAACACATTATAGTGACATTTATTTATAGAATCCAAAATGTGTACACTTTTAAAATTACATATATATTTATAATTTATAATCTAAATAATTTTTTCCTATATTTCTATTTCTGTACATAGTACATTATTTAATTTGTGGGTTTTTTCTTATATTGGTGTTATATTGCATCCCTACTGTGTTATTCCTATGTATGTCTGTACTATCATGCATGTCTTCATTATGTCAACAAAAAGTGGTCTGATAAAGACACAGATTGTACATGCTGTGTTTATAGTATCTTAAAATGTTTTTGTTTACATAGTTGAAATCACAAGAATCTCAGCTTTCCGTGGATATATGACATTAATTTTTTTTTTTTTTTGACGACTTTACCCTGTCACCACTAGGCGTCCTGCCGTCCCGCCGGCGGTACGCTGGATTCTTAAAGGGACTGCATGAATTCTAAATTTAATCTTAAATATAAAACTTAAGGTTTGATTACTTTCTCCAGGTACGGCCGCTCGACCAGAGGGAACATCTGCAACCTCAGAAGCACACTCCCAGGCACAGGAGCCCACTGAGGTCTCAGCTGAAGGTGCGATGGAGATGGAGACACCCTCCTCTGATCCTCCACCTACACCTGCTGCTCCACCTGCACCTGCAGAGCCTCTCCCCAAGTCTATCTCCTCCTCCTCCTCAGGCTCCTCCTCCACTGTGACAGCTCCTGCCCCCTCCAGCTCATCCTCCATGGAGAGTGCTGCCGCCTCCTCTCTCCTCTCCTCCCCAGACACAGAGCAGAAGAGCCAGGATGAAGTTACGCCCACTCCCTCGGCCACAATCACTCCTTCAGCCACACCCACCCCATCTATAGAGGCAGCTTTATCTGGTAAGTCTGTCACAGTTGGCAAAACACTGAAGAGTGCATTCATCTTTAATATGAGACAATGGCCATGTTTACATGCACATAATGTTCCATTTAAAGTCCATATATTATGTTTAAGCTTTGAATTTAAAAATAGATATTTACATGCTTCACAGCTATTAAAAAAGTGGTCTTTGTCCACATATACTTCTGTTCAAAAGCCAGTAAGATTTAGTTTAAAGGGGACCTATTATGCTCCTTTTTACAAGATGTAAAATAAGTCTCTGATGTCCTCAGAGTGTGTATGTGAAGGTTTAGCTCAAAATACCTGACAGATAATTTTTTATAGCTTGTTGAAATTGCCACTTTTAGGGTATGAGCCAAAACGCTCTGAATTTGAGAATGTTGCTTTAATGCAAATGAGCTGTTGCTCCCGGAGAAGAGGGCGGAGCTTCAAGAGCTCGAGCTCCCGCATTAGCAGTGCTAGCCTTTGCAAATAAACATTCCACGATTAGTACAAGCCAGTTATCTTTACATAAAACATACTCTGTTTCAAAGTCAGTCATCTGATTGTACTGTGCATAATAAATTAATGTTTATGAATTACACAGACACAGCGCAATAAAAATAACAACATAGCTGGTCTCATGATGCATGGCATACTATTGCTATCACAAACTTTTATAAGTCCTACTCGTGATTATGATCTCAACAAACTCAAGCAATCGACTCACATTGATTTCATATGCAACTTTTAACTACCATATTCCTATTCATGATCATTCATGAAGACAGCACCAGTGAAAACAGACAGAGACAATGGTAGCTTTAGCATCATTAGCCTTACAGAGTGCCAAAAAGCTCTTTCAGAAGGGCAATTTGGAAAACAAACACATGATACTTACTTTGTCTGGAGCTGACAATTACGCACGAAGTGTTGGTATTGATGCCCACAGGGATTGGGGACTTTACCGATTTTTTCCGGGACATTTCCTTAGACAATGAAACTTAACCACAGTGTCCTCTGCTCAGATGGAGGGAGTCTATGGATACTCCTATGTTCGTTAGTGCATCCCAAAACACAACACTTGAAAAGCCTCTTTGGCGCTGACATTGTATATCTCCAGCAGCTAGAGCAAGTAATCAGTAATGGCTGAGGCGGACCGCAGCTTCAGCAAGGATGCAATCAGTTGATTAAAAGTGACAGTGAAGATAATTATAATTTACAGAGGTTTCTATGTATAATAAATGTTTTTAAAGGTGCCATAGAATGGAAAACTGTCTTTACCTTGGCATAGTTGAATAAGTAGTTCTGTACATGGAAATTACATGCAGTGAGCCTCAAACACCATTGCTTCCTCCTCATTTAATCTCATAAATTTAAAAGACCACTGAAAAATAGGCAAATCAGAACATAACACTGACTGTGACGTAAGAGTCGGGATCACTAATAGTTACACCCCCAACATTTGTAAATACCCGCCCATGCTCTAGGCCAGCCGCCAGCTGAACCTTCACAGCTGAACCATCAGAAGTTCTGCAGACATTGTGAAGACACAAGCGAGGACAACAGCGAAAATGGCAGGAAAAACAAAGACATTTTATGTTCCAAGCTGTGCAGGGGTTGTGAAGTGCAGGGATGGGTTGGTGTCTGTATTCAGAAAGGCACAGAAAGCAAATAACGCATTCTAATAAAATAACGCGAGCCACTAAAGGGACATGGTTAGCTCCTTGCTAGCGGTAGCCTGTTACATTGCAGTACATAAGATTTCACTTACCACATAAACAGTAAGGAGAGATGAGGATGATGGCGAATGATTTACAGATCCTGAACACCACTGACAAGCATCTGATCTTGTCAAATGTGTAATAAGTACTGCTGCTCCATAATATAACCAGAGTATGTGCGATTGCAAATCATGAAAGTAAAAATCGATCGTGCATTTGAAAGCAGCTTCAGTGCCCAGCATGTTAATAGCGGCTCCCTGGTGCCCGCATTTTATATACAGTATAATTACCCAATGATATAACTGAGCAAGAAAGTATTGAAATATATACACTCACCGGCCACTTTATTAAGTACACCTGTTCAATTGCTTGGTAACACAAATTGCTAATCAGCCAATCACATGGCAAAAACTCAATGCATTTAGGTATCTAGATGTAGTGAAGATGGCTTGCTGAAGTTCAAACCGAGCATCAGAATGAGGAAGAAAGGGGATTTAAATACCTTTGAACGTGGAATGGTTGTTGGTGCCAGACGGGCTGATCTGAGTATTTCTAAAACTGCTGATCTACTGGGATTTTCATGCACAACCATCTCTAGGGTTTACAGATCCTGACTACGAAAAATGTAAAATATCCAGGCAGTGAGCGGTAGTTGTGTGGACGAAAATGCCTTGTTGATGTCAGAGGTCAAAGAAGAATGGACAGACTGGTTAGAGATGATAGAAAGGCAACAGTGACTCAAATAACCACTCGTTACAACCAAGGTATGCAGAATACCATCTCTGAACACACAACACGTCGAACCCTGAAGCAGATGGGCTACAGCAGCAGAAGACCACACCGGGTGCCGCTCCTGTCAGCTAAGAACAGGAAACAGAGGCTACAATTCGCACAGACTCACCAAAATTGGACAATAGAAGATTGGAAAAACGTTGCCTTGTCTGACGTGTCTCGATTTCTGGCATAAAGAACATGAAAGCATGGATCCATCATGCCTTGTCTCAACGGTTCAAGCTGGTGGTGTAATGGTGTGGGGGATATTTTCTTGGCATAGTTTGGGCCCCTTAGTACCAACTGAGCATCGTTTAAATGACACAATCTCCCTGAGTATTGTTTCTGACCATGTCTATCCCTTTATGACTACAGTGTATCCATCTTAATATGGCTACTTCCAGCAGGATAATGCACCATGTCACAAAGCTCAAATCATCTCAGACTGGTTTCTAGAACATGACAATGAGTTAACTTTACTCAAATGGCCTCCACAGTCACCAGATATCAATCCAATAGAGCATCTTTGGGATGTGGTGGAACGGGAGATTCACATCATGGATGTACAGCCGACAAATCTGCAGCAACTGTGTGATGCTATCATGTCAATATGGACCAAAATCTCTGAGGAATGTTTCCAACACCTTGTTGAATCTATGCCACGAAGAACTAAGGTAGTTCTGAAGGAAAAAAACGGGTCCAACCCGGTACTAGCAAGGTGTACCTGATAAAGTGGCCATTGAGTGTATTATCCTCCCTGTGTTACCTTTCTGTGAGCTACTGAAATGAGCCGCACTGTCAAATAGCCAATCAGAGCAAAGCTCAACATTGCGCCGCACTGTGAAACAGCCAATCAGAGCAGAGCTCAACATTATTATTCATGACCCTTCCAAATAAGCCAATAACAGACCATTTCATTCTATGGAGAAATCCTAGGGTTGTAAATGGACATTTGTGGATAATTTTTGTCCTTACCTAAGCCATATACAGTCTATGTAGATATCAGAGAACAATTTAAAATATTTTATCAATGCATTCTATGGCACCTTTAATGTTCTGTTCATCAAATAATCTTGAAAAATATGTATCTCAATTTCCAGAATAATATTAAACAGCACAGCTGTTTTCAACAATTATAAGACACTAATAATAAGAAATGTTTTATGATCACCAAATCATATCAGCATATAGAATGATTTCTGAATGTGACACTGACGACTGGAGTAATGCTGCTTCAGTTTTTCCATCACAGGAATAATTTATATTTTAAATATAAAACAATTATGTGATTTTAAGTAAAATATAACTTTTTACAATATAACTTTAACATTTTAAAATTGTACAATATAATAGTTTGTAAAAAGAAAGTAGTGGCATAATTCAGATCATATTAACATATTCCAATAGTAATCAGAGTTTTCTTGTGCATGTAAATGCAGTCATTGTATCTCTGCTCCACAAAGAAGATGTGCTTATAATGAACTTTCAAATCAAATTAATTTAATTCCATTTATATAATTGGTCCATTTATCATGTCTGCTTGCTATGCATCTTTCAACCATCAAACTCTATGCAATTTCTTTTTGTAAGACCGATTTGTTGTCTGTAGGTGGGGTTTATTTTGTGAACATTGTGTACTGTTAGGGCCAGCATTAACAATCACAAACAGAGGCAGGATGCTACATGTAGTGTATTTTGTCTTCTTTTTATTGAATGAC
Source organism: Gymnocypris eckloni scoliostomus (assembly GCA_027564155.1). Taxonomy (NCBI): domain Eukaryota; kingdom Metazoa; phylum Chordata; class Actinopteri; order Cypriniformes; family Cyprinidae; genus Gymnocypris; species Gymnocypris eckloni. The sequence goes on along the minus strand of CM050425.1, from coordinate 7,545,260 downwards.
AAATCCCTCCTTTTTGCTCATCGTGCCATTGCAGGCATTTTTATGTGTGCGTTTCTGTTCATGTCCCACACATGTGTGGACGTGTGAGTGTAATGCATGCTTTGTTCTTTTTTTTTTATTACGGGTGATGAAACCCTGCAGTCTTGTCTGACATCACTCAGCCTACAGCTTCAATCTTTCATTTTCTCTTTTACCCAGCATTCCTCCTTATCTATGATTTGCCTCTCTTCTTTTTCCCCATCCCATTGATTTTCCCATCCTGCTCTTCTCTGACCCCACACTGTCAGAATATGGTCCTCACAGGCTGCCGGTAAGTTTAGTGTGTAGACGTCTGCAGAGGTTGCTTCTCCTGTCTGACCCCCCAGGACAGGGCAGACGCACAGTCCCTTCTGTACCTGTGACCTCCAGCACAGAGAACTCAGCCCAACAGGCTGCTGCTGACCCAGGCCCCCCTGCAGGTTACCATCTCCTCCCTGCTTGCATCCCCGCTCTCCTTTAACCTCCTGACCCCTGTGCCTGCCTGTTTCATGGCTGTCCTGGTTTGCTGCTGCACCTCTGGCTTTGGAGTGTGTTCCTCTTCCTCTCCGCCACACAGACACGCACACATCTAACTGCTGGTCATTCACGCTCACATTCACCATCAGCTGAGCTCTGCTCCATAACCTAGTGAGCTGCCCACCTAGGTGACATTTTTAGACATCACAGATACACACTTGACTCAAAAGCTGCCCAAACTCCTGATGCTGTGTATGTACTTTCCTTTGGCCAAAATATTACACCGTATTACACATATCATGAAATATTATCGCTATTTAACATAGCTTTTTCCATTTTAATGTATTAAAATGTAGTTTATTCCTGTGCTGAATTTTCAGCAGCCATTACTCTAGTTTTCAGTGTCACATGATACTTTAGAAATGACTGATTTTGGTCAAGAAACATTATTATTATCAGCATTGAAAACAGTTGTGCTGCTGAATTTATTTTTGTGGAAAACGCGATACATTTATTCAAAAGAACAGCATTTATTTGAAATAGAATTTTGGTAAAAATGCACAAAAAATTGTCACTTTTGATTGTAAATGAAGGTTTTAATGAAAATGGAAAAAATCGTACTTTTGAACCCTTTTGAATCATAAACTGACTATTTGGACAAATTGACTTTATGGACAAGCGTCCACATCAAATGCACCTTGATTTAGGACAGGGCTTTAGAAGCTAGCTGCCTGTGTAGTCAGTAGTAAGCGAGGCAGCTTACTAGATCTTGGAACAGAGCTCAGATGTCAAACATATGCATATACTGCCATCTGTTGATTGATTCACCTGAAATGCAATAATTACATATAAAGTTGGTTTGTACTGTTTGATGTTGGCAGTTTTTTTATTCTCCAATTTAAACCTTGAACGTCGATCCACGTTTATCTTGTTTTTTCATACCTTCTCTTGTTGAACTTTCCTTTGCAAAATTCTGCAAAATACTTCTTAATGCTATCAGCGAGTGTGATGTGTTCACTTATCGTAGACACATATGAAATGGTTAGAGGCAAACTGAACACATTTGTTGCTTTTTGAAGCCAGTCGCTTCAGGAAAAGTTCCTTTTATTCCATAACCCTACTCTGCGATGTATTTTCTGTGCTTTGCAGTATTGCAGTATTACTTCAGCAGCATCCTGACATCACATCTTGCTTGTTATTCGCAAACTCTTTCCAAAAATGAATGACTTCTGGTTGCTTTGTCATAGCAAGGCACTATCAGTGTGGTGTGGCATCTGAATAAACTTTTCTACCACCATCAGTTTGAACCCCTGAACTACAGATTGCTGTGTGACTTGTTTATTCTGCCTGAAAGTGAATACTGCATTAAAAGAAGGCAATGCCTCAGTTTGTTCCTGATAAATTGTGCTCTTGTATTTGCTCACCTCCCGGATGTTGTTTCACATTTCTTAAGGAACAGCTTACTCAGTCTGTAACCCTTGGCTTTGTGTTTTTAACTCAGAATTAAGCCGCCTTGACTTATCTTTACAGAGTTTGTGGCTTTTCAGTTTGTTGTTGGAAGGTTTTTTTGCCGTGTGTTTCCTGAGGATTTAGTTCTGCACTGAAATGTTTGTACTGGCTCTGTTGTTGTTTCAGTTGTTCAGTACGTCTTATTTTTGTTTCAGATTCTCCCTCATCTGTGGTAAACAAACAGCTTGGATCTATGACTCTGGATGAGGAGCAGGGTGCGTCCTTTCCTCATTTTCTCCTTCTCCTTTTGCTCATTTTCGTTCAGTCCCTTGCGTCTGAGCTCTGTACATTTCTGATTGAAGCGGCTCTTGTCCTCAGTCATCTTAAGAAGACTCTGCAGATGTGCCTCTGGGTAAACAGAGAAACTTCTGAAAGATACAGAGGCTTTCTTTCAATCATTTTCAGTCAATGGACATACTTTTTCCTCCCTCCTGTGGGGCCGAGTTCATATCAAGCTCATCTTTCAAATAATGTCCTGAACTCAAGGACACATGATTTGTTCCCCGTCACTCTCTACTTAATGGGTTCACCCTCTATGAGACTGAGTCTGCATTTACACTGCAAGTCTTAATGCACAGATCCGATCTTTTGGCCCATCTGTTTACATGCACTTTATACACGACTGGTATCCGATATATGTGTTTACATTAATTCCCGCCCAAAAGGATTGTCTGCAGTGATCGCTTTACTATGCACATGGTAGACCCTCGGGTTTGAAATGGACATGCTATTAAAATTATTTAAATAATTCACGTTGAATGGTCATTATTATTGGCCAGAAAAAGCTGTCGTGGATGTTTTTCTGCACAAAATCTGACTGAACAGATAAAGACCGGAAAATAATGTTAATTTTGATTTGTTTGACTATTTTATCTAGAGCTGAGGTAGAATTCTGTAGAAAAATTAAATATGATATTTATGCATTTATTGAAACGCATGCACCCACGTGCGAGAGGAGTGATTGTGAACCATTGCGAACAAGCTCCGATCTGTGTCAGATATGGACAAAAGATTGGATTTCTTCTGCCAGTGTAAACGCAGACTGATGTGGGCCTGTAACATCTAAATTTAGCTTAAAGGGGTCATATCACATTTCCTTTTATTGGCTTTTTGAAGTAAGCATTTATTATGCTATACATTCTGAAACATAATAATATTACAGAACTTTCATCCCAGTTCAAAAATATTATTTAACGAAACTAAGCTAGAAAAATGAATTGTTCTAGATCTTTTAAATGTTTTGAAAGAGGCATATTATCCTCACCAAGGCCAAAATAGTAAAATAAAACAGTAATATTGTGAAATATTAGTACAAATCAAAAATACCTGTTTTCGGTTTTAATATACTCTAAAATCTTGTTTATTTTTGTGGTGACATTACTCCAGTTATTACTCCATTCTTCAGTGTCACATGATCCTTCCAGAAATCATTCTAATACGCTGATTTAAAATACAGACTTTAAGTTTTGCATTTTTTTATTTTTATTTTTTTATTATAAATTAAATTGTTTATAACAAAAAACATTTATAGTCCTTGACTAACATTTATATATAAAAAAAAGAGTATGATATGACTCCTTTAAAATGACTTTGCTATTCTGCTTTGGAAGATGAAATGTTCCCTGAAAACCACAGAAACATCAATTTTGGAGATATTTCTTCTTTAAGGCAGTCCTCTTTTCTCCATGTCTGTGCTTTTTCCCCTCATAACAACAAACCTAAGATTATCTCATTACTTTCACTAGCATTGTGCTAATTCTCTTTGCTCTGGGTTAACTGCTTGCAATTGTTGAACTTTAACAAAACTATAATCTCATTTTTAATAACCACAATATAAATAAAACGATTCTTGATAGCACAGAAAAATGAATATCCTATTATGCTCATTTATTTAAAAGATAAACCATTATTGTGAACATTAACAAATTAAAAACATTAATATTTCTTAGTGAAATCTGAGCATCTGAAGCTACCATCTGTGCCATTCTGAATCAAGGTATTTCTTGGTACTACAATAGTCCAGAAACACTAGTATTGGTACATTGTTTTATGTTAGGATGACCTAGGCATCCCATGATGATTACATTCTAATGTTCCTAAGGAAAGCACTCTTTCTAAAAGCTCAGTTTTACATCCCACATGTTTCCTGTCTTCCCTCCAGGAGGTGCAGGAGCAGCAGGACTTGTAATCAGTGGTCAGAATACAGGTGTCCGTGACGCTTCCCCAGACACTACAGAATCTGTGCCATCCACATCAGCACCTTCACTTGGCTACAGCAGCAGGAGCAGCAGCACTCCTCTAGGGCCTGGGCGGTCTGGCACAGCAGAACCCGTCCTTAGTCTGCACTACAGCACTGAAGGCACCACCACTAGCACCATCAAACTGGACTTCACGGATGAGTGGTGAGTGACCAGAGAATCAGCCTTGACCTCAGCACACAAATCATGCCCACAAGCCCTTAAGAGGCTTGCTATATAATACAGAGTTTATTAAAAATGTGTACCACAAAATAATGCAAGGAAATGCTTTTCTGTTGCATTGTTCAAACAATAAATATACATTAGGCTACAACTAGTGTGATTCGATTCACAGGCAAGAACTGGTTCTTTTAATGAATCACTCATGAAGGCTCACAAATTCACAATATATTATTTTGAACCCATCTAAAAATTATGTTTTGTCATGTTCAACTCAAAAGGAAGTTTTGTGTATGTCAGTTTCTGCATTTGAAGTATACATTTTTCATGTTTTCTCTGAGAAATAAACAGTTGTTGTTGGTTTAATTATTTGAAAGAAGGCTGAAATAAAACAAATATTAGTTTAAATAAATTTTAAGAAATATATATATATTTGCTTAATTTTTTGGGGAAAAAGTTTGGAATGTTGCCTTGTCAATTAAATTAAATAAGTTTAAGTTGAAGTATTAAAAATGGCTAAAACAGAAACGTGAACAGTAAATGGAAATATTGTTAATGTTAACTAAAAGGAAAAAAAGCTACATTAATTTGCATTTATTGAAATAAATCTGAAACAGAATAAAATAAGTTCTAGATGAAAAATAAATAAAAAATGAAAATAAGATATTTTGCCTTTGCAACTAATACTAAAATGACCAAAATAATAGTAAAAAGAAATATCAAACAAAAATGAATAGAAATGACTAAAACTGAAAATATAAACATTATTATGCATTATTATTGTAATTATTATAAAATAGTAATAAATCATTATAATTATAATTCTAAATATTCATAAATACTATAATAGTATATAAATAATACTTGGACAAGTCAGACGTCAAGAAAACAAATTATAAAACCAGTTCACAAAAGACCCATTCCTGTGAAATGCAAATGATTGTCGGAAATCCTCCTTCAATTAATTGTCTGTAAATAATTTTTAAGAATTACATTTTTGTAAAAGCAAATCACTAACCTTTTTTTTTTTACTATGCACAGGAGCAGTCCAGCGTCCAGTGCCAAAGGCAGCAGTGGAGGACAGAAGCCTGGGGGGCGTGAGAGCCAGACCAGAGAGGAGGAGCCCAAAGGTCAAACCTCGAAGCAAAGTGAGTCTACAACCACATGCCTATTGCTACAGAATTAGCTTATTTTTGGTGGTTATCTTACCTTTTCTCTCATAATCAGGTTCAAGCTCACCCTCAGGGAGTCAACCCTCACCCGATGGGGGCCAAACTGTAGACAGTGGCACGGAAAAGGCCTCCATCAGCTCTCAAAACAGCACGCCACTGGCGGCACCACCAGAAGGCCTGTCCACCGAGGACACTGCTCGTCCCAGCGCTCCATCAGAGGAGCTCCAGGCTGCTGGTTCGGCAGAGCTGAGTGAGCAGTGCAGGAGGAGCGAGACCGCTGGAACGGGCGGCCAGGGTTCGACTCAACCATCCCGCAATCAGGACTCCGATGACAGCGACGACGACCCCATCCTTATACCTTCAGCCAGGTACAGAGGAGGGCAGGGACAGAGGTATGGACTCTTGTCATGTCAAGATGTTTAATGATGCAAATCGTCACAATGTGTAGGCAAATAAAATTACAGAAGGGAAGTCCTATAAAACATGAGAACATGAGTTTATGCTAAACTGTGTTTATCTTTTGGACAGTCATAAGTAAAATGCTACTCTTCTCATTAGATTTAATTACAGAGGATCAGCTGTAGGTGATAGGATGATAAGGTACTGTGATATTTCTGAGATGACACTAATATAATCTGGGTGCAGATTTGATTTACTTTTTATTAACCTGGTATTCGTTTTGTGTGGCTGTGTAAAATCTGCAATTAATTATATAATTTGTGTGATTTAGTAGTTCATATTAACTTTATTTCTGCCTGAGAGTGTACAAAATGTTTGCATAATGACCCTTTGTTTAGTTACTAATCAAGTAAATTAATTGCATGCATGAATTTACAAGTTACCTTAGGTAGTTGTTTGGAGTAAAAAAAAACAGTATTCTACGGAGCCACGATTTACTATTTTGTTCCCTCGATTTTATAAATTGTGCACATGATTTACTAATTCGTTCTCTCGATTTGCTAAATTGTGTGAACAATTTAACAAATCGAGGGAATGAAAAAGTAATCCTGTGCATGTTTTAGTAAATTGTGCACACGATTTAATATTTTTTTCTTGCATGTCATGTAGCGGTACTCCGTAGTATTCAGATTTTCATAAACACAAAATTTTATTTGAAGACAGTTGTGCTGCTTGATATTTTTGTCGAACCCATGATGCTTTTTCCCCCCCAGGATTCTTTGAATAGACTTTAAAATAACAGCATTTGTTTGAAATATAAATATTTTATAAAAATTTAATAATGTATAAATGTCTTTTTTGATCAATTTAATGCATCCTTACTGAACAAAAAGTATTAATTTCTTTAAAATAAATTCTTACAGATAATGTCAAAAAACGAACCTTCCACAAGACATCAGTGATTCATCAGATTCACTCAATAAAAATGTTGTTGTTTAAAAAGACTGTTACCAAATACAGCTATAAATCACACTGTAATTCCATGAATTATCAGATATCGACTATTATCAGCTATTAAATGAAATATCAAAAACACATCATTGTATGAATTCAACATGCACGTAAGTTAATGCTGTTACTGTTATGTCATGATAGATGAAGCACCATCCACAGTGTCTGCAAAAATATATATCTCACACAATGCTGTAAGACTTTGTAAAACTGTTGACCAACCTGGACTAATATTACGTTGAGCTGTTGAGTTGTAATGTGTGTTAAAGATTTTTCATGAGCATTGCTCTGCATGCTCTGTTTTTCACAGACGCTCCGCCGCAGCTCGGATCCAGGAGCTGTTCCGCAGGAGAAAAGAACGGCGAGAGATGGAAGAGAGTGAGACTCAGAATATCAGCAGACCCTCTGTCAAGATGATGTACAAGGGCCATCGCAACTCCAGGACCATGGTACGCTGTCTGTTTATTGTCTCATGCATATTGTATACAAAAATCAGCTTTCTGTTACTTCTTATTAGTTCCAGTACAACATATAAACAATCATGTAAAAAATAAAGGATTAACAGATGTTTCACTTTAATGATCTGACTGTGCATGTAGATTAAAGAGTCGTGTTTCTGGGGGAATAACTTCGTGATGAGCGGCTCGGATTGTGGCCATATCTTCATCTGGGACAGACACACAGGAGAGCACCTGATGCTGCTGGAGGCCGACAACCATGTGGTCAACTGCCTACAGCCTCACCCTTATGACCCCAGTGAGCAAAAAGATACCTGGAAACAATAGAGACCCATGAAACAGTTTGGTTTAGAGGATTTGGATCACATCACTTTGTCTGACGTTGTGTTTTTTTTTTTTACAGTTCTTGCTTCATCTGGAATTGACTATGACATCAAGCTGTGGTCGCCTTTGGAACAGTCAGCGTCATTTAACAGATTCCTTGCTGACGAGGTATGGACAATATTTTCTGCCTAATTCTGTGAAGAATATCCTGTTTTGATTCTTCAGACTTTAAAATGTGTATTTAAACACATATAGTAACACAAACATGGTGTTAGTTTTGAGATGTAATTAAATCCCCACTAGATGGCACTAGAGCTAAGGAATGGTGTCTGATTTGGTGTTGGCTTACTCGTGGATTTAATTTCCTGAGTTGTTTGTGTGCTGTAGGTGATCGCTCGTAATGAGTTAATGCTGGAAGAGACGAGGAACACCATCACCGTCCCGGCTTCCTTCATGCTCCGAATGCTGGCATCATTAAATCACATCAGAACAGGTCAACTTCCTCATGTCCCTTTTTTAACTCGCTGACTGTATATAGTAGTCAACATTTGAAGTGGATCAAAACAGTTCATTAAAGTTGTCCTGAGACAAGAACGCATTTTGGTTTTAGGACAAATTTGATGAAAGTTTTTTAATCCACTTCAAATGTTGACTAATGCACATACAATGAGATCCAAAATACCAAAATTGAAACCTTGGCTTTTTCACTTAAAGCCGGAAAAAATAATGAAATAAAAATTAAATTAAAACAAAGGAAGTTAATGACCAAGAAATATTAAGATTTTGAACCATTTCTAGATCATTTATCAAATACTGAGCTTTTTTTCGTTTATAAAAATTGTAAATAAAATGTAAAAAAAAAAAAACTAAGTTAATGAGCAAGAAATGTAAGATTCCGAACAACTGCTAGATTTTTTTTTATCAAATATGTAAACCACTGATAGAGTTTTGGGTCAGTAAGATTTAAAAAAAACAAAACAAAATAGTAGTCAGTTATGCAGCTTTAAGTGCTGCTGCCATTAAAGTAAAAGATATCAAATGCTAAGACATTTTCTCTAATTATTATCTTATAAAATCTCATTTATCAATTATATTTACACTGCTTTTTTTAAACTGACCAGCATTTGTCTCTGGATAGTTACTCTAGCATTTGGTTTTACTACCTTGAACAGGTGTCTAAATGAGCGATCTTTCTTCTGTTATCCTCAGACCGTGTGGAGGGCGATCGTTCGGAAGGCTCTGGACAAGAGAACGAGGATGAACAGTAGCCCCTCTGCTACAAGTGAATGTTTTTTTTGCTACAGTGCACTTGAGCATTTGAGATTTGTACAAGTTACAAAATAGAGTATTTCCCTGTTAGGTCAGTTTTTGGCATTATTTTTTAATAAGACTTTTCGTACTAATTACTCCATATGAGAGTAAACAGCGTCTGGGGAGTTCACACAAACAAGATGATACGTAAGAAATTGAAAGATGTGACTAAGCGGCTGGTGCTTGAGAGTATTTAAGTGCAATATTCATTTGTTAAACGGTTGAGCTTGGAACGGTGTTAAGTGTGAAATTTTATTGTAGCCTAAAATGAAGAACTCCGATGTTTGTATACCAGGAATTATGCATGTCAAACATGAGTTTGCAGAAAACATGTTCTCTTAGTCTTTACCAATGTTGGCTCTTTTTTTTGTCATTACTAAATCTTGCGTTGCACATGGATCTTCTGCCTAACCCCAATTACAGGTACTACTTGCAATACTTCATTATCCAAACCAGCCATTATACATTGTTACACTGCAGAATGTTTATATAAGTTTATTAAAATGAAAACGATTTTTGACTCTGTCTATACATAAAACCCACTGCTGTCTAGCCAAATGGCTCTAGCGTTAATTGGCAGGTCGTGTTTCTCTCTCCTAACAGCGCAGATGGCCTTTGTTGTGGCAGCTGTTGGCTTGAGCGTTCTGCTAAGTGACTAGTGATCGCTGGGAAAAGCGAAGATGAAATATCTCGTCTAATAGCGTGCCATTCTATTTAACCCCATTCATCAGCACTGTTAAGGAATGTAAGCCATCTTTTTAAATGTTTGTCCACAGATTTTCAGATTAAGTTCCGGTTCTTTTCAATCCATGTACCAGAGACATTAAATGTGTTGTGATTCAAACAAAACATGACTGAAAGCTTGTTGAGTACCCATAAAGAATTTAATAACACCATACAAATTTTCAAAAATAATTATGTGCTGTGATTTGCAAACAAATAGTGCAGCCCGAAGCAGTACTGCAGTTGACAGAAGCCTATTAATATTGGTATATAACTGACTGGCATAATGCAAAAAAGATTCCACAGGAATAATTCATCCTTACCGAGTAAATTTTCATAGTATGAACAAAAACAGATGTGAGAAGTCACTGATCAAACGTAACAAAATCTTCAAGTGCAATTGTACCAGTAACTTCAGTAATGACTCTGCATATGCTTTCTCGCACCAAAACATTCGAATCAGATTTCCCACCCCAAAAAATTATGGATAAAATAGCATTCTAAGTGGTATTCTACCCTTTATCATGCCCAGTATCTCTCGGTCTCTCATTTACATGATGTTAATTCAATGCCTGAAAAAAATAATTTGTAAGGCGTAATGGTTTGTTTTTTTGTCCACATCAACATAACCCGAAAGACATTTGGTATATTTTCTATTAACCTGGTGGTACTTATAATAATATAATATATTAAATAGACCTGAACTTAAAACAGTGGAGAGGAGCTGTAGGATAATCATTCTTACAAACAGTCAGGACGTATAAAACGGAGTGGTTACAGTTTCCTTATAAGAAAAGAGTAAACATAATACACACAGTACCTGACAATATACGAGGCCTGTACGTGATTTTACTATAACATTTATATTACCAACATAACTTTTTCTGGTGAGTGACATATTTAGTACCTGATGACTTGCAGGTACAGCCATCATTGTAGTCGTTGGCCTCATCAAGGCAAGTAGCAGCAGTTGCTAGCTAAAATCATCAAGTATACGTTCTTTACCTAGTATGTAAATTACACATACATCACTATATCTGTAAACATTTATCTTATGTGTTCCTTGAACTTTTAAAAGCCATTTACAGAGTCAAAGAACTACATGGAAGTGTCACCTATTTTTTCCTCATGCTCTTCATCATCGTCATCATCATCATCATCTTTAACTATTCCTTCATCAATGCTTTCCATCCTGAGTCTCTTTCCATCCAGGTAACGGGGAGCTCTCTGTGTGTTTCGTACGGTGAACAGACTTGTTGGAATTTGAGTCCATTCCCCAAAGAGTTGAAGCTTGGCATCGGTTTCTATAGCCTTAGCTAGAGACAATGCAAAGCTGTCCAAAGACTTATGGATGTCTGCCGTCACTTGGACTACCGAGGGGTCATCTTGAGAAAAAGAAATGGTAGAACATTAAACTGACACTTTAAGATGTTTCTTTGTCAAAGCTCTATAACATGCATGCTGATGATGGAAAAAAATACTCATTTTGCAAAACTGCCATTTATAAGTGTCTTTACAATGAAGGTTTGTGAGTCAAAATGGAAATGGCCTGTTTTAAAGTGGAAAAGTGTTCTATGGTCAGACGAGTCCAAATTTGACATTCTTGTTGGAATCATGGCAGCCGTGGCTAAAGAGTATGGAGACCTTCCACAGGCATGTGATCAGCTAGAGACAATAAACTAAAATCTGGCCATGCCCTCAGCACTTATTCAAAATATATATATATTAGGGGTGTAAATCAGCTGGTTAGTCACGATTCTCATACCCAGCGATACAATATTTGCCGATACCTAAAAAAATTATACGATTCGATACAGGATTATATTGATCGATATATCAATATTATCATATTATATACCTATTTTAAACAACCATCTACATTTTTATTAACTCACAAATGCAACCAAGATATATAAAATGAACAAATCTAAAAATACTACTATGGGCTCAGTGCTAAACATCTTTTCTACAGATAACCAAATTACAAGCAATAGCAGAAAATAAATACAATAGAACAAAAACAAAAGTTCAATAAACAGTGCTTTTCAGGTTTTTCAGCTCAGTCTAAAATACATTTTCAGGTACGCTAAAGAAATGCAATAATCAAATGTAAAATAACTGCATAGTCTTCATTGTATAAATTAAATAGCCTATAAATGAAAACTCTTTGATGTTACAAAGGTTATTTAGTCAGGAGCACTTGTATTTTTCTTTGACAGCATTAGATTTATTATTAGTTTTCTTTCACTTTAAGAATGAAAGCACGGATTTAATATACCGATACACATGCCCTTTTTCTCCACTGTTTACATTAAGACTTATGCTTTTCTTAACCTACTGTTTACAAGCATATTAGCCAAAACATGCATTTTGATGTAGTTTTGTCTGAATTTATTCATCTATACTCAAAGCGAAGGAGAGCTCAATTTAGTATTCGCGCAGAGTTGACGCGGCTGTCTGTGTGCGTGCACTTCAGATGTGTGCGACTGTTCCGCCAACAATCCCGAGCGTCTTATATGCTCGCCTTGTGCCTTCGGGCAGTCCTTATATCGAGTCCTGATATGTTAGTTAGAATGAGAATATAGCAATATTGTGAAATATAATTACAAATAAATAAAAAAGTTTTCAATTTGAATACATCATAAAATGTAATGTTATTCCTGTGATGCAAAGCAGAATTTTCTTTGTAATTACTCCAGTTTTCAGTGTCACATGATCTCTTAGAGATCATTACAATTGATTTGACTCAATAAATATTTCTGATTAATATCAATGTTGAAAGCAATTTTGCTGCTTCATATTTTGTGGAAATGGTGATACATTTTCAGGATTGTTTGATAAATATAGAGTCTAATGAACAGCATTTACATTTATGCATTTAGCAGACGCTTTTATCTAAAGCAACTTACAGTGCATTCAGGCCATACATTTATTGTCAGTATGTGTGTTCCCTGGGAATTGAACCCACAATGCTCTACCACTGAGCCACAGGAACCGCATTTATCAAATATATTAATACATTTTGTTAATGTATTTATTAGAAATAATTAAAAATGTCTTCATTTAAAATCACTTTAATGCATGAATAAAATGATTAATTTATTTCTTAAATCTTATACAAATGTTTGAGTGGCATCATTTTTTCCACAAACATATCAAGCAGAAAACTGTTTTTAACTGATAATAATGAGAAATGTTTCTTGAGCAGCAGATCAGAATGATTTCTGAAGGATTATGTGACATCGAAACTTGACATCAATACATATTTATAAACATTTCTGATGATGAATGTTGCGTTCCTAAATGCAAATTAAAGGGGATCAAACCGAATGCAGCGCAGCTAGCACTAACAGTGGATCGAAAGTAAAAACAGTACTGTAACAGCAGACATGTAGCGCTTCAAACTACAGCTTGTTATATAATTACATCACAACCAGTGGGAGTTTTATGACAGCACTAGCAATCTCAAATTCTCACCGCCATTCATAAAAAGTCACCGGGTCTAGTAACGAGTTTCATAACGAGAGCTAATTCTGTTCGCGTTTGATGCTTTGAATCATTTGAACGCTTAACTGTCCTGCAGATGGTGCCGCGACCTCATGCAGCGCTCTCATGATCATTCCGTCTTTTATGTTTTAGAAAAGAATCTTTAAGCAGTTTATTTAGGCAATAGCTCAAGGCCATTTGCGCGATTTCAATCATCATGCAGTAACCAACCAACCCCCCCCCCAAAAAAGAAGAAATTATCGGATCTACGCGAATCACATGGGTCATCCCCTCAGAGGTCAGAAAATACGGAGATCCGGATCCGTTCAGTTTAAAAGCCAGAACCTCTGATGGTATGGGGGTGCATAAGTGCATACGGTATGGGCAGCTTGCATGCTTTGGAAGGCACTATGAATGCTGAAAGGTATATAAAAGGTTTTAGAGCAACATATGCTCCCCTCCAGACGACGTGTATTTCAGGGAAGGCCTTGTGTATTTCAGCAGGACAATGCAAAACCACATACTGCAGATATTACAACAGCATGGCTTCGTAGTAGAAGAGTCCGGTGCTGAATTGGTCAGCCTGCAGTTCAGATATAGAAGAACATTTGGCACATCATTAAATGAAAAATATGTCAAAGACGACCACGAACTCTTCAGCAGCTGGAAACTTATACCAGGCAAGAATGGGACCAAATTCCAATACCAAAACTCCAGAAATGTAAAACCTCGATGCCCAGACGTCGTCAAACTGTTTTGAAAAGAAGAGATGCTACACCATGGTAAACATGCCCTTGTCCCATTTATTTTGAGACTTGTAGCAGGCATTAAATTTGAAATTAACTAATTTTATGCATAAAATTGTAACATTTCTCTGTTTAAACATTTGTTATGTTATCATAGATTCTATTGTGAATAAAATATTGGCTCATGTGATTTTAAAGTATTTTAATTTTCATTTTATTCAAATTTTAAAAAACATCCCAACATTTCCGGAATTCGGGTTGTATTTGCTTGGTTTTGAACTGGTGGCAAACTGGCAACTAACAAAGACATTTTTGCATTAGATGTAAAATAAGAACATGTTAGATACCTTTAGGAATCTGATCCACTTGGTCCTCGAATGTGACAGAACCTCTCCTCTTATTGGCAGCACAGTGGGATGAGTGGGAGGGCTCTGAGGTGTAGCTGTCCAACAGCATGATGTCAGTAGCTAGAGGGTAAATCACAGCAGGCATCTTTCAATCAAATATCAGTTTTAACACTGTTCAACACCACCCACCCACACCAGTCTGGACACTGTGGGAGAGCCGCTGAGGAGTGCCGTCTGTCTGTTATGCGATACTCATGGGCTCTGTGTTTCCTCAAATGGCACACCCTAATAACAACAGTCTGCAAGCCAATAAACCACCTCTGCTGACTGCTAAGAGCTGTGGGGGTTGATTCTGTTTGCTTTCCTTGCGTTCAAAGAGATAAGGATGCAACAGTATTAAAATCATGGCCTATACTGATAAACAATGATATTAAAATTAAATTTAGTTTTGTCAATGTAAATCAAAACACTATAATCAGTCATTTTAAGCATGAGTGAATTTAGATATCACAACATTACAATGTATAGTTTATGAAACATTTATATTGAGGCTTGCTAAAAAATACATTTAACAGTTACTAAATTATTTGTATTTTTAGAGAGCAACTTTAAAGAACACTCCACTTTTTTGGAAATAGGTTTATTTTACAACTCCTCATTTTTGAATCCATTCAGCCGATCTCCAGGTCTGGCGGGAGCACTTTTAGCTTAGCTTAGCATAGATCATAGACTACTTTCAGGCGCTGCATAATATCATTGCCCCTGCTGCACCCATGGAACGGCAGCAAAGTTCCTTGATTATTACGCCAGAATGAGTGTATAGATTCTAGCCAAATCGGCCTAGAAAAAAAAAAAAAAAAAATCGCAACTTTTCATTTTTCCGTCGGTCTTAGCGCAAAATTACATGGTTATAAACAGCAGAAGGTCTACCTGAGTCCTGGGTGTAGCTGAAGCCAGTGTCTCCCGTGCTGCTTCCACGGCCCAGGAGCTGCCCACCGCCCACTAACATGGCCGTCAGGTGAGGAGACATTCCCAAATCTGTTAAACAACAAAGATCCTCAGACATCTCATCCAAACATTAGATTCCGAAGAATCCCAGGATACAAATAACAACAGCAGCAGCAGGCTCACCCGTTATCCGGTTAGAGATGCTAAAGAGACGAGAGGTCCGGTGCCGTATAACAAAAGACTCTCTGTAGTAGCGGTCGCCAAAGCACATGCCCAACAGCTCCTTACGTACAGTCTTATTCCACAACCCATAAATAAGTGGATGACACACGGCACTGGTAAAGGACAGCCAGGAGACCAGCGTTTCCATCTGTGAAGAAACACTGTCTTTACCCCACAGTGCTTCAGTGCTGATAACTACCACATATGGACCCCAAGTCGTCAGAAACGTCCCCAGAACCACCAGAATGGTGACGAAGGCCTTGCATTGGCTCCCAGAGTAGACCAAGCTCTTGCGGCTTCCAGCAGAAGATGTGGACGTATTGGAGTTCTTGCGACCATTCTTCTGAGAACTAGACTCCTCTTGAGGCACAACCACACTTCCGCAGTAAACCTTGCGAGCTTTGATGCGGGCCACGCGGAAGATGACACCATAGCAGATCAGCATGGCCGCCAGTGGCAGAAGGCAGCACCACGTAACCCAGAAGGCAGTATAGCTGATCTCCTTGTGCCAAGCCACTGTACAGGTCCACTTGAAGCGGTCAAACTCAAAGGCAGACCAACCAAAAAGTGGCGGCAGGCATCCGACCAAGGAGTGGAGCCACACATAAACGATGGCGACCACTGCTCGGTTTCCCGTGATTTTCATGGGGTAGATCATGGGATATAAAACTGCATAGTACCTAGAATGAGACAGACATTGATATTATAAATCATATACAGTTAAATCATTTTCTCATGAGAGACACATGACTAGCCAATGGAAAGACAAGGGGGTCTTTCTCTAAGACTCTCAAGCGGCCAGAAATAAAGTAGAGTTTGGTTTCTAGGTTGTCTTGATAAAGCTAAATAGGTCTGGTATTTTTCAGTGTGCATCTTGTTCATAAAAACAATGGATCTGTTCAAGCAAGGAATTAAATGCCATGGTGAACTACAGGCTTTAAGAAATACAGTGTGGCCATTGATTACAGCAGTCAAAAAAACGTTTTGCCAAGAATTGTTCTTGAATGAAATTGAATTTGAGATTTCATAGTAATACAACAATTGATTGAACAGCAAGTATATTCACTTATGGGTCAATCACATGACACTAACTTGTTGTATCTGTATTAGAGGTCTGCTACCCGACCCGAACCCGCGGGTCCCGAAATACTGTCGGGTTTCGGGTTAATGTTTAATGGATAGCCTCGGGCTCGGGTCGGGTTCGGGTTTGTAGCCAAAACTATATGCAGAGGCTTCGCTGCTTTCATAGGCATGCACACATTGCCCACAGATATCAGAGATCGCAGAGCACAAACATCACGGACACTTTTATTAGTAAAATAGCTTCGACAGGCTACTGACTCGCAAGTCACAACATTATATTTATCTGCAATGAGGCGGCAAAATCGCTGTTTTTGAAGTAACTAAGCCTCATTGCTTGTAGAGAGAGACGCGCAGACGCAGGTTCACATGCACGCGCAACTTTCCTCACTCTCTCTCTCTCTCTCTCAAATAAATGATTAATTCATTCAAATAAATACAATCTTATTTAAGATCTTATGTCTGATTTAAAGTAGACAGAATGCTAACGAGCCTTAACTGACAAAAAATGACCATAATTTGTACGGTGGAAGAATTATCTTCTTGTCCATACAAAATTCATAAACTCGGCAGAATGTATGCGACCGCTGCACCTGATGTTCACAAACTTTCATAACTGGTAAATGTTTGTGAAATGGCAGAGCCTTGATTAATCTATTTCTTTGCATGCAATCGTGAAATGCAGCCTTTTTCCTTTTTTTTGTTGGCTATTCGTTGGGGAGATCTCGGTCGGGTTCGGGCTCTAAATTTAACCGTGCCGCTCGGGTCGGGTCGGGTCGGGTCAGACAATCTCGGGCACGGGCCGGGTTCGGGCTTCAGTTTTGAGCCCGTGCAGACCTCTAATCTGTATTGGATTTTCTATTAATATTTAATGTAAAGTTTGTCCCCCCACTCAGACTCACAGTCCAACCAAAATGCAGAAAAAAATGTAAACAGGAAATTATATGACAGAGAGGACCCCTGGAAATTGTTATAACCTTGTCAATGTCAATTAATCTTTTAAACTATCTTTTAACTATTAGAGTTATTAAATTTAAACTTTTTTGAAACAAGAAGTTTGTTCCTTTTTTTATCATTAACTATTAACCCTTATTTACAAGGATTCCTCAAACTGTAGGATAAGGTAACATAACGACTGACCTGTCGATGGCAATGGCTCCCAGTGTAAGCATGCTGGAAGAGCCGACGAGTAGATGGAGCAGTGCTGTGAAATTACACCACACCACTCCAAACATCCAATCCCGACGCACCGAGCTGGCCGCAACGAAGGGCAGTGTTAGGACAGACAGCAGAAAATTGGACAAAGTCAGGCTGAAGACAAACTTGTTACTGGGTGTCAGTAAGTAGGGCTTCTTATATAGGGTCACCACAATGACTAGATTCCCCAGACATGCTAGTATGGCTATGATGATGATAGAGACAGACTCCAGGACCATGAGCCCGTCGTCATCCAGGCCGTTAGTGGAGTTGGCCACCACTGTCCCATTCTTAGAGCTGTTCATTTTGGAAGGCTGCTGGGTACCCAGGACTGGACAGACATGTTGACAAACTACAAGATATGAGAGGAAAAGCAGTCCGGTCAAAGGTGTCTGAAACTTCTAAATGCTACAAGATGAAGAAATGATCTGGTGTGGTGGGTTCATTCAAGGTTGCCCTGTAAAGCACTACAAAGCTGTAAAGCTGATTTTATTTGTACAAAATGTGGATGACGCACATTCTTACAATACGCTGTTTTGTTTTATTAAGAACTGGGCTGTGCTGTGATAAACTCTAGTCTGAAGAGAATCACAGGATGTAAATTAAATGTTTCCTAACTAAATGCACAAAAAATGCAAGTTTTACTTCAGGTTAGAAGGCTTACTGCAGATAACATTAAGTTTACAATAATAAGATAATCAGATATCATTATATAAAATATGAAAAACAATGACAATAATAGTAAGGAAACAAATACAAATGTTTAGACATGCAAGCCACACTTATTAATTTATATCACTGCATTAGGTAACACATTCATAAAATAATAACTCTCAGTATTATTATAAAATAGCACCCAACATAACACTCTATAGACAAATATATCACATAAGGAAAAACGTAATGCAGAATGATACATTTAAGTTCAAATCTAATGCAAAGAATTTCATATAGTTTATGTGCAGCTTAAATATCAAAATGCTTTTGGGGCCACTGAATGTGGATCATCTGTCATGCCTCGTCAATAAATCGTTCACCATGATACACGTCCAATGAACATCCACAGCACAGCAATGCGATCAGCTAGCCGAGAGAGCGAAGCGCGAGCAGATTCGCTCTATTTTTTACAACAGCGATATTTAACATTGCACAAAAATGTGTTTCCGACCAAAAATGCACAGTTTATCCTAATGCAATGATAGATGCATGGATGGGTAACGTACCAGGCGATATGCCGCTGTAGTCCAGCACTGGTAACCTTCTCCGGCTGGCTTTGTTAGTCGGCGACGACTAACTTTAATCCAAAAACTTTCTCAACTCTTGCAAGATGCGGAGTTTGTTTTCTCATGCTTTCGCGGAACAAAAACGCTTTCCGGAGACGCATGTTCAAAGTTTCAACGGAGTTACAAAGTATTAAATGATCCGGGGATGTTCATTTGTAGCGGGCTTGCGGTTGCTGCGGTCGGCGGCGAATAAAGAGGCGCTGGTGACGTCATAATGGCGTCGGAAATCCTCCTCTTGAAAACTTCCCTCCATCTCGACTGCAGACCGACCACTCTGGGGCGGGCTAACTCTGCCCTTCCAGGCCACTTTCCTTCAGAGTTTAGCTCCAACCCAAATCAAATCAAACACACCTGAACCTGCTAATCATTGTCTTTAAGACTACTAGCAGGCTTCAGGCAGGTGAGTTTTTACAGGGTTGGAGCAAATATCTGCAGGAAAGTGGCCTGGAAGGGCCAAGTTTGCCCATCACTGTGTGCTCTGCAAAGTTCTCATGGGGAATAATATAAGCAAAAATCGTTTTGTAAGTTTTTTTGTATATGTCTGTGTTCCACCAAAAATATCTACACATGCTAATATTAACAGTGAGATTTAGCTATGCTTAAAACAACAGCAAATCAATTTGACAAAAACTGTCTGTCTGTCTATCTATCCATCTAATATTGCCTAAGCATAGAATTATGCATAATAAAGCTTATCATTAAATCATTTTAAGTCATCTTGTGGCCTCGTTTGCTGAGTTCCTCTACTGCTCTGTTTCTTGTGTAAAATGTACAACTAACACTGATTTTAAAGAATATGTTTTGTTTGCTCAATTTGGGAAGAATAAAACAAATCTAAAAATGAATGATATTCTGGAACATAGATTTAAATATTGTAACCAATTATGAGAAAGGTAAAACTTTTGACAGTGTTTTTATACAGCAGTTAAAACGCATGTATTTGCTGTGTGTGTGTGTGTGTGGTGTGTGCGTGTGTGTGTGTGTGTGTGTGTGTGTGTGTGTGTGTGTGTGTGTGTGTGTGTGTGTGTGTGTGTGTGTGTGTGTGTGTGTGTGTGTGTGTGTGTGTGTGTGTGTGTGTGTGTGTGTGTGTGTTTTGTGTGTGTGTGTGTGTGTGTGTGTGTTGGGCTGACCCAGAGCAAGCAGACATTAATTCAACACTAGGTGGCATATGCGTGCTGTAAACTGTGGGAACACATGAAACATTTTCTGCATTCATCCACCTCACATTTTGGGAAATATTGAATTAAATTATTTAGATACACTTTTTAAAAATAGATTCAGCATTTCTTTAATATATTTCATTACAACACAAAAAATATAGATTTAAAAAACATTGTCATAGTGAAAGCACAGTGTTTATTCAAAATCGCAACCAAGCAGCTCAATCCTCATAGTGATGGATTTCTGCCATTGTTTTGGAATAATCCGGATGAATTTGGAAAATATTGGCGGGTAGATGTAGTTCTTTACTTGGCCATTGTTATCTGTGTTGCCTTGAAATGTCTGTGAAAATAAAAGAAAACACCTTTTCTCAATCTTAAGACACAAAAGACTGTGGTTAGATGTGTGCAGAAACTTGTTCTAATCTCAAAAAGTGAGACCACTTACCTTTTGTTCATAATCCTCATCATCTGTATACTTTGTCCATCTCTTGCCATCTTCACTGCACTCCAGAGAATATGCTGTCACAAACATCTCATTGCCTAACGATTTAGCCCCCTGTGTTATAATTCCAGTTATCTTCTTTATATTCTTGAGTTTCATCTGGATCCATGGCTGAATGTCATTGTTCTGTAAATTGCAAATAGTTTATTGAGGCTTGAGGTTTGAAGTGTAGTAAATAACTTTAAGGGTTTAATTTATGAGGTATATCTTAGTTACCTTGGCTTGCCATGCGTTGACGGTCCCATATTTATTTAAGCGTGCATACCAAGGATGCCACTGGCCAGAGTACCAACTGGAGGCCACAGAACTGGCAGTGATTTGAGCATCTTCAATGAGGCCACTTTCCATTCCCAATGGCACGGAGCAACCTGCCAGCACAATGAGGAGGATTAGTACAATTGAAATTTATGAAATGTCTTATAAGGCAGTATGAGGAAAATCTGTACGATTTTTGTCCATACCATCAAGTTCACAACCATAGTACTCCAAACGGGCAGTTGGGTAGTTGTAAAAATGTAAAGGATACAGCCTCACGTATCGACCAATCAGAGGTGGGAAAAAAATATTCTCCTTCGTGTCATAAGCTTCGCTGTTTCCTTCAAAAGTCTGTTGGGCATTGGAAAACACAGTGCAGAACTTATGGACTGTTCAAACAGAATGTTTTGATTTTGTTTAAAAAATAATGAAAATTGAATGAAAAATTCAACCCATAGATCAACCCATAGGGCTCTTCTAGATTCTGTAAATTAAACTAAAATAATAAAAATGAAAATACAATTTCAGGATATTGTAAGTTTTAGTAGATGCATGTTTTCTTGTCTCTTAAGGTTGTTTGTTATTTACTTAATTATGATTAAGGATACAGATTTTTGAAAAAATTTTTGCTTGCAATCTGTTCCCCAATTTATTTTAGACCTTGACATAACTAGTAAATGTAATGTATATTCATTATACAAATGCCCATGGTTAAATTTTACGGGTTTACATTACTTTGTACCAGGTCTAGAAATAACACTACATGACAGTCTGGGTTTTCCAAGACTGTGGGAATCCTGGTTTGTCAAAGGAAGCTGTTGAGGAGGTAAATTAAAATGATAAACATCTTGTTTTTTAGTTGTATTAGCTTGTGTTTTCTCATTTTAAGTAATTTGAATTTGTCTTAAGGCAAGATTGCTGTGGCCCCCTGTTTGAGAACCATTGGTCTCTGCATGTTAACATAGAAAAACAACTCAAATGCATTGCAGTGGAACGAAGTGAACAGACCCTTATGCTGAAATGTACATTCACTTTATAACACACAGAAATAGTCACTTGCCTTTCTGACGGTATCACTGTCTCCCTTGTAGAAAGTCCACTTCTTTTTGTCAGTGCTGTAGGAAATGGTGTAGTTCAGCACAAAATTATGTTTCAAGAATTGCTTGGCTCCCTGTGTGGCAACTTTACTTATCACTACCGGCCTCTGGAAGTCCACCTGTAATACAGGATGCCTCTTCAAGTAACTTGTCATTAGCATTTCGTTATTTATTGGCTAATTATATGCTCACCATTATGAGTGGTTACCTGAATGTGCTGTCCTGTCTTTGTCGAACTCCATGCATTGTATTTCCCTGTATTATGTAGTCTGGCCAAATGAGGATACCATTGTCCTTAAAAACAGTTTTAAATGTGTTAATAATGTGACCCCGACTATAAAAAAAGCTATACTTTCAAATCCTACCTCTAGAGTCAGATGCTGATATCTGTTCATCTTTCACAGTTCCAGAGATGAGACCGAGAGGATGATCACAGACTGCAAAACAGACCAGGTAAGATTTTAAGACCTTATAGAAATCAATTGTTTTCCTGTAATATGATGAGCATGATAAATTACTATATGTGATACCGTTATCTAACACAAGGAATAACGTCTGCATTCCCCTCTGCTGTGAAAGTCCAACTTCAGACTCCAGCTGCCAGAGACCAGGTTTTGAAGGCAACATTTCCAGTGTGGCAAATCCGCCTAAATGATGGGATCTGAGTGTGAATGGCCTTTCTAGATCATCTAGGTAAGTAAGTATCTTCTAACACCACTACAAACCTGGTAAAAGTGGGTAAACACCCTGACGGTGGTCCTTTAATTCCTTATTTATGAACGTTTGACCATGGAAATGGACACTGTGGAGGTCTTTGGGAGAGCCCATGTTGATCAGATGCCACTTCGCTAGCTGATTTGTGTACATTCGTAGTCCTTTGAGACTGTAGATAATGCCATTGATAGCTGACAAAAAAAAAAATAATATATATATATATATAATTTGTCAAGTAAGTTTATGTAAAGCAATATTTTTATGGTCTCAATACTTGCTCCAATTTATTTCGTTTTAATCCAATGATAATGACTGTAGTATAAATACCCCACTATAATCAAAATAATGGAGATAAAAAAAAGCTGAAGATAAACAGTTTTCTTACCGTCAAACTTTAAATTAGCATTAAAATTTGCATCCATGACTACTCGTTTGTTTTTCCTTTCAATCCTTTCCCGATTCTCCTCGTAGTACCAGCTCTTATTCTCATCAAACGTCATAAAGAGCAGGACAAACTCTCTTCTGTCCAGAGGCTTTTTATCCAGTGTCCCCTTCCTGCACACCAGAAGCGGTCCAATCAGCCCAGAGTTTATATCTCTCTCCTACACAAGAAAGTAATTCAATTGTGATTGAAAATTAATAATAGTTATTTGACACTATTTTTATTCAAATAACTAACAGTACATTTATTACATAGACATCCCTCATGGAGGAATCTTTAGTTAAGTGGAAAATGAAAAAGCATTCATGCTTACAGGATTCACTGCAGAGTAATAAGTCCATGTTCGACAGTCAGATTCATTATTTTGAGGTCCAGATTTGGAATTTATAGTCCATATGTAGACAAAGGTGCTGTTGGGTTGTACGGCATCGTCCTGTTTGTACCAGTACGGTGACTGATCATCATAACTCAGGCCTTCCATTTGTTTTAAGTACTTAACTCCATTTGAATGCAAAGAGTACGGACGGCTGGCAAGGTTCCTGAAAAATACCTGGCACGAAAAACAGGAATGTAATTGTTTATGTGTTTTTCTTTTCATATGATTTGCTTCTAATTTTCATTTGTGCACAAGTATGTTCACATATTCAGTAGTGTACCATAACAGTCTGATCAACTTCAGCTTTAATGACTGGACCCAGAATTCCCAGGTGTTCATCCATTTCCCCTCGAATATCTCGGATACTAAAGCTGCTGTCCAGGTACTTTCTGAACACCGCTTTTTTGAAAGATGTGGGCCTTTCGTTTTGAGATGATTTATCAAGCCTCCTTTGTAAACATAAAAGTGATTTTACAAATCCATTATACTCTTTTAGATTAATTTATTCATGCTTTTTGTTTCTAGAAAAGCTAAATTTTGATTATTTGAAATACATGATGCCAACTGTACCTCTGCCCATAACCGGCATAATCCCATTCTTCCTCTTCAACTGAGATGAAAAAGGTTCTGGTATCCTTGTCTCCAGCGATTTTTAAGAAATGCTGGGATGTTGCATCAAGCACTGGGCTTTGCATATCTGCTGTTTTACTATACGGGTCTTTGTACTCTACATATTCATATTCTTCAGGGGGATCAATTATACTATCAAAATCTTCAATCTGCTCATGTTTTGGAACATATAACTCATAATCATTGAAATTGTGTCTTGGCACTCCTATGACGATGGATTTCCCCATCAGGTCGTCCTCGCTAGAGATAGGCCTGCTTCCCCTTGGGGTCAACCCAGAAGGTCCAAAACCTCTTGGAGACAAACCCTTTGGAGAAACATTAGAACGTGGCTGTGGCTTATACTCTTTCCTTTTCTTCGTCTTCATGCCATATCCCTTTCTCGGCTTTATCCTCTCGTGAACTACTTTTTTTTTCTTTTCAGTCTTTGGTTTATTTGAATTTGCTGCAGACTTGTCTAAAATGTATTTGTTCATGTGATCTGGGATTTCCATAGGAACCAGTTCATGTTTGCCTTCATAACCCCAGTGCTCTTCTTTTGGATTGAGATGAGATGTGACTATGGCCTCGCTGTGATTGTTCCTCAGATAGATGACTACTTCCTCTTCACTTTCACTTTCTGAGCCATTTTTCATGGAAGAAACATTGAAAGGGCCAAGAGACAAGGACACATTCTCCGTACTGTCTGAAGAAAAGAGCTCTGATGCATTTCTCAAAATCTCACTGTGAGATTTCATTGTAACATTAATGGGTGATTTGCTGTTCTCTGTTATTTCAGATTCAAGGTCGAGACTGAAATCAGACAAAGTTGGATTTGTAGATTCAGACTCATTGCTTTTTAAAGTGTTGTTTCTCAAAGGCGAAGACAAACTGAGATTAAAAATGCTCTCAGTTTCAGAATTCATCTGCGAAAACATCTCGCTGGTGTAATTCCCCTCTGTGCTGTTGAGTTCTTGAATCCTTGTTGTGTTTTCAGTTAGTTCACCAATCTCCTCTGGTGTGTCCATTAGTGAGACTTTATATTCTACTGCAGTCGTATAATCTGTTGAAACTTCCAATGGATGACCACCATCCAGAAGCACAAAATCCTCCTCAGTTTGTGTATCTGAGCTGTTGGAGAGAGAATCAGGACTAGGCACATGGTATTTGAAGACGTGACCCGAACTATCATGGTCACCATCCGCTAAGTCAGTGTTATTTTTGGTGTTTGCCTCTTCTTGAATTACTGTTTTGTTTACTAAGGTTTGGTTTGAAAGCAATAGGTTTGATTCAGAAGAATTTAGAGATGGACTGTCATCTTCCATGGTAATGTTTCTGTCACCAGCTGGATAATCAGATAAAGTGATACTGGTATTAGTGGGGAAAATGTGTGTTTCATTCATTTTGTAGGTGAAGTTGGATTTAATTATTGGAGAATGAGTAGAATAAGCAGAGACACTGTCAGTCTCTAATGATGAACTGGCGTTTTCTACATGAGTAGTATTCACAGAGACACTGTCTGACTCTAATGATGAACTGGTGTTTTCTACATGAGTCGTATTCACAGAGACACTGTCTGTCTCTAATGATGAACTGGTGTTTTCTACATGAGTCGTATTCACAGAGACACTGTCTGTCTCTAATGATGAACTGGTGTTTTCTACATGAGTAGTATTCACAGAGACACTGTCTGTCTCTAATGATGAACTGGTGTTTTCTACATGAGTAGTATTCACAGAGACACTGTCTGTCTCTAATGATGAACTGGTGTTTTCTACATGAGTAGTATTCACAGAGACACTGTCTGTCTCTAATGATGAACTGGTGTTTTCTACACGAGTAGTATTCACAGAGACACTGTCTGTCTCTAATGATGAACTGACGTTTTCTACACGAGTAGTATTCACAGAGACACTGTCTGTCTCTAATGATGAACTGGTGTTTTCTACATGAGTAGTATTCACAGAGACACTGTCTGTCTCTAATGATGAACTGGTGTTTTCTACATGAGTAGTATTCACAGAGACACTGTCTGTCTCTAATGATGAACTGGTGTTTTCTACATGAGTAGTATTCACAGAGACACTGTCTGTCTCTAATGATGAACTGGTGTTTTCTACACGAGTAGTATTCACAGAGACACTGTCTGTCTCTAATGATGAACTGACGTTTTCTGCTATGTTGCTATTTATTTCAATATCCAGAGTAACACTTTCCATTTCATTCACTGGCTTTGTTGGTACACTGCGGACCTTTCTTTCTACAACTGGAAAAGGTGAGATAATACTGTCAGTGTCATTGTTTGACATGATCTCCGGTTTGGAATCAAAAATGCTTTTCATGTCTAGCAATACCTCTTCTGTGCTTTCATTCAAGACTTTATTTGAAGATTGTCTCTTGTCCAAACCAGCCTCCTCAGTTGATAAATCATGAATCTGATTGAAAGATCCGAATGTAGCATTGTGTGATTTGTCCAATTCTTCGCTTGGGGCCGGGCTTTTTGTCTCAATAGTAGGCAATAAACCATCGTCAAAATCTAGAATCGAAAAGTCAATTTGCTCAAAGTCATCATTAAAGTTTTTGGACGTCCTCAAGCCAAATTCTTCTGCATAGATTTCGGTGTCCTCATCAACCACAACAGATTTGATTTGTTTTGGTTCCTCTTTTTTAATTTCACTGACGGATACAGGTTTCCATACAGTGAATTCTTCTGATTCATAATCCTGTTCCGTTACGTAATCTCTGAAGCATTCAAGGTCCTTGAATTTCACCCTCATCCCTTTAGTGGAATCGTGAGAGTTCAGTGATGCTAAAAGCCAAATACCTATAAAGTGAAGAATTCCAGAAGTTTAACTTCATAGTTTTGTTTTCTTTGTATAGTCAGTACAAATCTCTTAAAATTAAATTAAATCCATTATAAGTCATTTGGATACTCACCTATATTAAGCATGTTCATTGTGATAGTTTCGCCAGTCATTGGAAATAGACTGAGCATATCCTCCTCTCTGTTTTTTAGCTCAAAGGTATGGCCATAAAAAGTGGCAGTCTGGATGTAATCTTGTTCACCAACACTTGATACATGCCAGGTCACGATTTCACCATTACAAAATCCCAATTCTTGGCCACTTTCATATACATAGCCATTGATTGCTGTGAAAGTTGATGCAATAAATACATGTACCAAATATGAATCAACAACACAACACTGATATAATAAATATCATAAAATCACTCACTGTGCATAACGTTGGATTTGTAAAACTCTGGATCATCTCTTTTAACTCTTTTGGGGTCACTGCAGTATGTGTTAATGTTCTCATCATGATACCAGCTCTTGTTCTCATCAAAGACGGTAAACATTGCATGCTGTTCTTTGTCTGCTTTCAGCTAAAAAAAGAGAATTGCTTTCAGTTTCCAAATCCAAGTGAGCTGCTTTGCTATTATAGGCATCATGGTAACCATGATACAGTCAAACTTAAAGATTGAGTTATTCAAAACACTCTACAAAAGTGGCAACTCCATTAAGTATTACTCACATTTCGATGTTGGCTTGTCACTAAGCTAAAATTGTGAAACTTTAAGCACACAAATATATATACCACTCGAATATTGGTTGAAATAGCATTTATAGATGTGTGAAAAAACATTAACAGATTATTTTTATTCAGTAATGCAAATCAAAATAGATCCATGTAGCTGTATGTATCATTTCTACTGTGCTGGATTTGATTTTCCTTAGATTTGTCTTATCTGTGAAGAATATATACAATGCTGCCTTATATGTTGTGCAAAAAAGTTAGCATTTGAGGCACAATTACTTTGCTGCCTTCTGTTTGGAACAGCCTTCCAATAGAGGGTGTTTCAGTGCCTTACACAGTGATATTGTATAGAAATGATTAATTTGTTTAATTTCAACCATTTGAGTCATTTGAGTCATTGGACGCAGTGGCATAATATATTGCAAATGGAAAGCAGTTACCTGGATATTCTTTTTGTTGAGGGACTGGCTCTTACAGATGAGAAGAGGACCCACAAGACCGGAGGCAATGTCTCGAGGAGTGTCCACTGCACTGTGGTACATCCTGGTCAGACATCTGGGGTCACTGTCCATTGGTGTATCTTCTTCAGACACACTCCATGTATATGTATAATTCTCACCTGGTTGAATACCGTGTGTCTGATTCCCTTTCAAATGAACAGCAAATTTATGTAAAAACATTTTCTCATATCAGTCATGCTTACTTTTTGTATTTTAGGATTTTTCAGGTATCTTTTCATTGAAAAGAACTTTAGAAATTAGGGCTGCATGATATTGCAAGAAAACTGAGGTTGTGTTATTTTGTATTTTACTGGGATCTATATTGTATATGTTGGGATACATTAGTTTTTAATCATTAACCATCTAGCATTTATTTTTGTGGTTTGCGATTATCAAATCACAAAGGCTTTGATTTCAATAAATATGCATTGTTTCAGAGTGAAGCATATACTTGAGTGCAGCTCATAACAATTTGTTTTCAGTGTATCGGAGCATCTTGAGTCACAGTAAGCGAAACAAACCGCTTTTGAGATGCTGAAACAAACACCAGATCATGAGCACAGTACAGCGCTTCTGAAGAATGCAACACGTATATTGCAGCCCTTGTGATTGATGATTTGATCACACTAAGCCATCTTGTGACTTCAGTTTTATTCCAATACTTTGTGCAACCCTACATTAGATATGTCAGCACATATATATTCTCATAATCTTATCTGCTGATTTAAATAAAGATGCATATGAATTGTATAGAGTGTAGAATTAATTAAACAAACCTCCTGCAGGATAACTGGCTCCTTCCGCTGCTTTATCAATGGTCAGTCCATGAGGATAGATACTGTACGGACGTGATGCTTTGTTTTTAAAGACAATCTATAGAAACAACATCACAGTCATCATGCATCCTGACCAGAAACATTAAATATGTTCTTAACCCAAAAATAAAATAAAATAGTACAGGTGCATCTCAAAAAATTTGATTATGGTGAAAAAGTTTTATAATTCTTTTCAGTTTTAACGTTTTTTTCTTGTAACTTATTTCAAAAAGTGAAACTTTCATATATTTAGAGTCATTACATGTACACTTCACAGTTTTTGTTGTGTTCATTTTGATGATTAGAGCTTACAGCTAATGAAAGTCAAAAATCAGTATCTCAAAATATTAGAATATTTAAATTTGAGTAAAAAAAATGACCATCCATACAGTATACATTGTGGGTGTCTTTTGTTCTTTGAAATCACAATAATGGAGAACACTGCTGACTTGGCAATGGTCCAGAAGACGATCATTGATACCCTCCACAAAGAGGGTAAGTCACAGAGGGTCATTACTGAAAGGGGTGGCTGTTCAAGGAGTGCTGTATCAAAGCATATTAAATGCAAAGTTGACTGGAAGGAAGAAATTTGGTAGGAAAATGTGCACAAGCAACAGGGATGACAGCATGCTTGAGAATATTATCAAGCAAAGCTGATTCAAACACTTGGGAGAGCTTCACAAGGAGTGAACTGAAGCTGGAGTCAGTGCATCAAGAGTCACCGTGCTCAGACATCTTCAGGAAAAGGGTTACCAAGCCACTTCTGAAACAGAAACATCGTCAGAAGCATCTTACCTGGGCTAAGGAGAAAAAGAACTGGACTGTTGCTCAGTGGTCCAAAGTCCTCTTTTCAGATGAAAGTCAATTTTGCATTTCATTTGGAAATCAAGGTCCCAGAGTCTGGAAGAAGAATGGAGAGGCACAGAATCCATGTTGCTTGAAGTCCGGTGAGAAGTTTACACAATCAGTGATAAGTTGGGCTACCATGTCATCTGCTGGTGTTGGTCCTCTGTGTTTCCTGAAGTCCACAGTCAATGTAGCCATCTACCAGGACATTTTAGAGCACTTCATGCTTCCTTCTGCTGACAAGCTTTATGGAGATGCTGATTTCATTTTGGCACCTGCCCACACTGCCAAAGGTACCAAAAGCTGGTTCAATGACCAGGGTGTTACTGTGCTTGCTTGGCCAGCAAACTTGTCTGATCTGAACCCCATAGAGAATCTATGGAGTATTGTCAAGAGGAAGATGAGAGACACCAGACCCAACAATGCAGATGACCTGAAGGCCGCTATCAAAGCAATCTGGGCTTCCATTACACCTGAGCAGTGCCACAGGCTGATTGCCTCCATGCCACGCCGCATTGATGCAGTAATTCATGCAAAATGAGGCCCAACCAAGTATTGAGTACATAAAAATTAACATACTTTTCAGAAGCCTGACATTTCTGTTTAAAATATATTTATTTTATTGATATTATGTAATATTCAAATTTTCTGAGACACTGAATTTTGGGTTTTCATTATCTGTAAAATAAAGGCTTGAAATATTTCACTCTATGTGTAATGAATCTATATAATATATGGGTTTCACTTTCTGAAATTAGTGACAAAAAATATTGACCTTTTTCATGATATAATTTTTTTAGATGTGATTATGTAATAATGATTAGAGCTGTGATTATGTGAGAAGCTTTATACCTTTATGACATCTCTGATTTGAGCTCTTATCACTGGCCCGAGAATCCCAAGCTCTTTCTTTCTCTGCTTGTCTTCCGCTCTCTCTTTAAACGTGTCATCTTTATACTGAGTAAATACTGCTTTTTTGTAGTTTTTGCCTATTCGCTGAGGCCCTGCTTTAAATATTTTAATCGGAAATCCCTAAGTTGATAAAAGTGAGATAAAACATTAGAACGGAGTTCACACAAAGGCATGTCCTATTGATGAATCACGATGCACATACCCATCCATGTTTTTTGGCATATTTGGAGCATAATCCCAGATGATCTCTTCTGCTGCTATGTAGTAGGTCCACTCTTGGCTTTCTTGTTTCTGCTGGATAGTAAGCCGTCTTTTTGGTGCTGTGTACTCATCACACGTCTTGATATTAAGGTATCCATGCAAACCAGCTGCAAATATGACATCAACATGACACTAAAATCATTTTTATAAAGTGCACACTGTCAGCATTAATAGTGATTCTACAAAGCTATGAAGTATAGACTGTATATGCTGATGTTTAAATGAATAATTCATGAAATCTTGTGGTTTCTCTGGTAGTTTTTACCTTCCAAGTGCATGCTAATGTGAGAGGAAATAAGCCAGCGGCCGGGGTGGATACCAGTCATAATGGCACTAGTGGCAGTTCCACTAATGATGCCAACAGATGAGGTTTTGTGGCCATCGTGCAGCAGGACTTGCCCATTGAAGTGTACAGAGAAGAGCTCTGGCTCAGAGCTCATTCCCAGCAGGTGCCAGCTGACTTTGGAGTGGGCACAGATGTCCAGATCTGGAGGATGACAAGGAGGAGTTTTACACCTCAGTAGATTTGCAGAAATGATATGTTATGTGTGAAAAATATCAAACCAACCTGGTACAGAGCCATTTGTGTAGCCATTTATAGTGTATTTGACATTGTGTGCCTGTTCAGGGCCCCCGGTGCTGTACCAGCTCTTGTTCTCATCAAACACTCCAAACAACAGCACAGCCTCCTGATGGAAATGAATCTGATTTCCGGAGTCGTCTAGGGTGCCTGTGGGACAAAGACACATTAATCTTCTAGACAAACAGAGATGTTTATAGTTGCGTAATTTGGTCTGCAAGGATTCACAAGCAAAGAAATTAACATTGGAAAAACAAAAGCTCTGCGGTTTGACATATGAAAGCAAAGAAATCAAGTTTATTTGAGATATTATATTATTTGAGATTTTTTGAGAAAGTTAAGAAATAATGTTATTCAGTAAAATTAAATTATCATTATAAGAGACTTTTTTTAGAGTACAATACTATTATTATTACTAGTAAAATATTCCAATATTGATTTTACTATATAGAGTCTATCAGTTTTTACCTATAGCAAGCCGACTGTAAATCCACTTTTCCATTTTTTTATTTATTTCATAACCACGTACCACTGGCACCCTTTTGGCCCAATTCACTTAAATAAAATAGATTTTGTTGTTATTGATGTTTGATGTCATTTTAAATGGTTTATTTTATCATTTCATTCTTTATCTTCATTCTTCATTTCCTTTATGAACCCCAGTTTGGGAAACATTGGCATAATGTTATGTTTAATGCACGTCATGTTGTTAATTACAGCAAATTGAATATATTTTCTTACTCTTTATATTTTACATCAATATGGTACAAGATTATTCTAATTAAATCAATGTGAAAATGAGTTTGATGAGATGAGGTCAAAAGTAATCTAAAAGTAATCATAAAGTAGTCTTATTATATTACCAAACAGATGTAATGTAATGGATTACGTTACTGACTACAATCTTTGTCATGTCATTTGGAATCAGTAACGGACAACAATTTACAAATCTACCCAGCTCTGCATATAGGCATAAACATGTCTAACATAACATAAATTCAAAGATCATAATCCAATGTAAATAAATAAATAAAGACCTCAGTGTTGGGGGTAACGCATTACAAGTAACGTGAGTTACATAAAAATATTACTTTTTTCAAGTAACTAGTAAAGTAACGGATTACTTTTTAATTTACTAGAAAATATCTGAGTTACTTTTACGGAAAAACTGATTCAGTATTCATCAAAATGAATTAAAACAGTGAAATGCAAACTTAGAATATGACGCAAACCTACAATAATTAAATGTTAAACAACACAAATATATCTAATCTCATTTTATTAATCGATGTCTTTGCTGCAGACCTTTGATGATCCAGTTCAACCATACTAATAAGCAAAAATGACTTTAGATAAACTAACAAATGTGCATTGTTTTTTTATTGCTGAAGAGCGTTGAAGCTTCTTCTCCTGCGTTTTACTGTACAGACGCTAATTTACTTTTCCTTCAGCCTGAGATTTATTCATTACACTTTTTGGTGTGAAAGGCTTTTACATTTGCTATAAATAGAAGTACTTGTATTAAAAACAACAAATCAAACCCTGTTCATATTTAAAAAGTAACGCGAAAGTAACGCAAAAGTAACGTAACGATTACTTTCCATAAACAGTAACTAAGTAACGGAATTAGTTACTTTTTAAAGGAGTAATGCAATATTGTAATGCATTATTTTTAAAAGTCACTTTCCCCAACACTGGATCTCAGTTAACAAATGTTGTGTTCACATGAAGAGGCATAATAAATAAGAGCATAGCCATTCAGTAAATGTGTTGAGATGAGATTTAGTGGTCAAGAGGAAAATGAAAGCGAATCATAACCCATCTAAGCACAAATTTCATTATAAACATCACATTGTAAATCCAGGATCTTGTCACATACCTTTCTTGCAGATCAGCATTGTGCCTATTAACCCTGTATTGTAGTCCTTGACTATGTCATAGTGGGAAAGGTATGTGTAGGTGATGCATGGGGGGTCCGCAGCCGTAGGGGACACCTCAGACGTCACCTCCCATTGATATGTGTGCTCTTGGCCGGGTGAAATTACATCATCTTCTTTCTCATAGAGTGACGTGTTGTCAAAGTATAAAGATCCTAATGGGAGCATCAGCAGTGTGAGAAGGATGCAACTTCAGATGGTGTTTATTACAATGAAACCAACATTCATTTATCTTGGGGGGAAAGAAAAAAGATTTTGCCTTTAGAAAAAAAATGTGTATCTGTAAATATTTATCAGAGACTCGCTGCGTTGGACTTTGGTTAATTTGTATCTTGGGTTAACATTTCCAAAGAAATCAAACACAGATGTTTGTGTTGCGCAAAGTGTTTACTCAGCTAAACGATGAGCACTAAAATAATCCATAATGTCCTCTGAACAACATTCCTCTACAAATGTATCTGTCAGTTATTTCATAGCACAATGTCTATTTTTTTTACTTTGTTACTAGTGTGCTGTATGTTACAACTCTCTTGCGTCACTCATACTGTTACCGCAATCACATCAGAACACACACCCTCTGACTGCTTCCCGTAAGCAATGCCATGTGGGTGGATGCTGCAGGGATGATCTGCCATGTTCTTGAACGTGACAATGATTGTGTCGCCCTCTTGTCCTCGCAATGTCGGCCCGAGTAACCCTAGAACATTAGTTTCGAATAATCATGATTTAAAAGTTAATGTAATGTAAATGACTTATGCATAATGAATTATGGATTTTAATGTTGAAACAAAGACATATTTGGTATTCAAAATACCTGAGGACAAGGGATGTGTTTTAGCCTGTGTGAATCCCTCATTATACTCCCTGTATACGACCTTTTTATATGATGGTCCAGTCCTGGAATACAACACAACCATCAATAAACACATCTCTTAGAAGAGATAAAAAACACACAACAACTCCCGTTTGTGTGAAAATGCAGTTTTTATTTAGTATCATAGACATACTGGTTTTATATTTTCCATTGTCCTTTTAATTTCACCTTTAATTTGAAGTTTTAGAAGTTCGTTTTTGTCATTTAAAAAAAAGTTGATATAGTTTTATTAATTATTAACTCAGTTTTTGTTTTCATTATTTTAGTACATCAAGTTAAACTAAATGCTATTGAGAAGTGTTTCCTTGACAACTAGCCAAAATAAAATATGTTTTTAAATACTTTATTTCAGTTAATTTAATTTTATTTCAAGAAACAAAAATGTTTTTGTTGTTGTTATTTTGGTTTCAATTTACTATAATTACAATGGTGAAATATTTATACATTTTGAATAAAGTCTTGACATAATTGTCTTAGATATACTATATATTATTTGAACAAACGTTACAGTAGTTTCTTGGTACTGGTGCATGGTACATTTTGTTTGATTTGTGGTTGCTTGTATTTCATATAAAATATCTTTGTCATATCTTGATTAAATGTAAAATATTTTCTTTGAATGCTATTTCTTGTCAGTTAATAAACTGTTTTAGTGCAGATATGTAATTATTTGTTACATTTTTACAATATTGAATGACTTTATCTGTGATATACAAGAACCAAACAAGCAAAAGTCAAACAACCAGACTGAATCAATTTAAACCCTAACAAATAATGATCTTTTTCATACCTTTGCTGTCCAGCAGATGTGTAGTCCCAGTTAATATTAACAGCTGCAATGTAATAGCGTCTCTCCACAGCTGTGGCATAATTACACAGGAATCCCAGAAGGGCCAAACCGTAAGGGGCCCCTGGCCAGGAGCAGAGTTTCATATCTGGCAATGAAACTCCAGGTAGAACCGTCTGTTCTGTTGTGCAGGGCAATCTGAGCTTTCAGAGAAATGGCAATGAGCTTTATCTCCCCCCACCTCCCTGTTGCACATGTTTCAACACCGTGTCCGAGGGAAGTGCACTATCATTATCAAAAAAACTGAAACTTCTTGTTTTTGTTTAGTCATTAGCACTCTGAGGCTTTTTGGACACATGGAACCTTTTCATTATTGTGAGCAAATATTTTGTTTACAAGAATAGAAAACACAAAAAAGTTTTTTTTGCCAGTTCAATCCTTTCCATTGGAAACAAATATTAGTTAGTCATAATGCAGCCAACTGAACTGCTATCTGCACAAAATGAAGAAGTTCTGCACCATGTTTCACCAACTTCACTGTAAACTACGTGTTATTCTATTACTATAAATGTGATTAGCATGAAATCTGAATTAAATGAATATGGGTTTCAGTTTGTAAGAAATGTCCTCATTACACTTTTCTGCTCCAGACAGAAATGTCATTATAAGGATTTATTCATAATCCCAATGATTTCCTTTGAATAGTTTCTTCATACATTGCTTGTTTACAGTATAAACGTTTGTGTGAGTAAAAGTCTGCACATTTGAAGATTAAACTGGTACAGTCTGGAGTCAGTCTTACCTCCACCCGTCATATAATTACATAAAAATATTTGTTATTACACACTGAGATTTATGTAATATTGCACATGACTCATGACCACATTTCCCTTAGACGTGTCTGTTGGGCAAATACTTCTACTTGGAATTTGCTAACAAACTATCCTCATAACACTTTCCAGAGAGATGCTGACAAACAAAGTACAGACACGTACGGAAAACACGCTAAAACATTAAAATGAACATTACACATTACATAGACTACTGTACAACATTAAACACAATTTAAAAACAAAAACATTCAGCATTCGATTAACTGAATGTGAGTGAATGGAAAATGTTTACAACTGCCCATTTTGTGCATTATCATTTGAAAAGAAAATCTAATAGACTAACTTTACACTTTACACTGTTTGTTTTCTGCAAACATTCAAACAGTTTATTCCTAATCCAACAGACAACAAATAAATATTTTCGACTTTTACATTCATTCCTACGTCAGTATAATCGAATTAATATTAACGAGCAAAGCGTGTTGCCCTGAAACACTGCAACCAAACGATGACGTAGCTTCATTATACGCATGCGCAAATACGCGGAAGTTGTGGGCAGGTTGTTATTTCGAGTGAGAACATATGGGTAGGTAAATAAAGCACCGAATATGAATATATTTGCTTTTTATCACCACTTTCACATTTTAACAGATACTTTGTGAATATTCTGTCGTTGAACTGGATTATGCGCTTCTTTTTTATAGCGTCGGAACATCATAACAATCACGCCACTGTAAATCTTATAATAATTTAGCTTTCTAGTGTATCAAGTTGTTGCAAATTATTTAGCATCAGTGTTTATTTTACACTCCGAATGTATTTAGACTATTTCTGCCATTTCTTTTTCATCTATGCATTTTGTAGTTTGATGTTTAAACAGTGCTGTACTAAAATATGTAATATTTCAAGCATAATGTTTAAACAATGTCACTGCCTTCACAAAAGACAGAATGTTCATGTTCCTTCCATTCTGAACTGTCTGTAAACACTGGAACACAACAGTCCTCCCACATTCCATGACTTCATGTCTGCATGTTTAGTTGGATGGCTCATCGTTTGTGCTTGTGAATCATGTTGAAAACAAAGCGCTAGATACAGAAGGTGGCACGTCTTGACAAAGTGATATTTGAGGAGGGAAAGTGAGGGAGAGACCAATTTATTATTTTATTTCTTATTTCATGAATATTTTTGTTATTATTGGTGCTTCTGTGTTGTGATTGATATGATTGTCTGATGTTTTCTCAGTGATCCTGTTCGTTCTCCTATGAAGGGCTCACGGTTTCCATAATGGCCCCATCCTCCTCCTCCTCTTCTTTATGCCGTTGCTGCTGTCCTTGTTCACGGCTGTGCTCAAGATCTTCAGCCTACACTTTGGTTCTGGGTCTGGGTTTTGTCACCTTGGGAACCAGTCGCATCTTATTACTAAAATTCTCGGCCAATGAAGGTAACATAATATTACACCACCATAGAGCAACTTGATGTATGATGCCCTACCACCAATAGTTTACTTTTTGCAATATTGTTGAAACAAATGTTTTTCTTACCTACAGAAAACAAATATGACTTTCTTCCTGCTTCTGTGAATTTAATGGCAGAGGCCATCAAACTATTTTTTTGTTTAGTGATGTCAGTACGGGTGGTCATTCGAGGTGAGTCAGATTCATTACTTTCTCATACTCAGTCTGTTGAATAGTGATATATGTTGGAATTTCAGCTTACAGTACATGTTATTTGTTACTGGACTACAACCATTGCTTTTGTTTTCCAGAGGGCCGCTCTTATAAAGATTTGGGGTGTTCATCTGGTCCCTCTTTTATCAGCTATCTGAAATGGTCCGTTCCTGCATTCCTCTACTTCCTTGACAACCTCATAATCTTCTATGTGATGACCTATCTGCAACCTGTAAGTTGAATTATTAAAAGTTTATATTTATGGATAAATATTAGTGGGAAAGTAACTCTTGGCATGATCTATTTTATAAAACAAATATTTGTATATGT
Source organism: Gymnocypris eckloni scoliostomus (assembly GCA_027564155.1). NCBI lineage: Eukaryota > Metazoa > Chordata > Actinopteri > Cypriniformes > Cyprinidae > Gymnocypris > Gymnocypris eckloni. The sequence goes on along the minus strand of CM050425.1, from coordinate 7,507,093 downwards.
ACGAGTAAACAAATGTATATATTAAATATATGTATTTATAAGCTTTCAATGAATTGGAATCTGCAAGATTGTATTTAGCATTTGTTTGATTAAAAATACAGTGAAATATTATAATATTAAAATAACAGGTTTATTTGTTTCTGTGATGGCAAAAGAAAGCTGAATGAATTTTAGCAAACATTATAGTCTTCAGTGTCACAAATTATTCTAATATGCTGATTTGGTGCTCAATGTTAATAATAATGTTAAAAACAGTTGTGCAGTTTAATATTTTTTTGTGAAAATCATAATACATTCTTCGATGAATAGAAAGTTGATTTATTTGAAATAGATGTCTTTTGTAACATTAAATGCATTTATCACATTTGATCTTTAAGAGTAAAATCATTAATTTCCTTCAAATAAATGTTTTTATTGACCCCAAACTTATGAATGATAACATTCATATTTTTTTCTTGTTTTAATAGGCCATGGCAGTTATGTTTTCCAACATTGTAATTTTTACAACAGCCATGCTCTTCCGTATTGTTCTGAAGTAAGTACCGTCATTTTTTGATAACTGTATTTTTATTTCTTTATCTGTTACTGACTCTCCATCTTTTGACCTGCAGGAGGCGCCTGTCTTGGGTGCAGTGGGCATCTTTGATCATTTTGTTCCTGTCCATTGTGTCGTTGACAACTGGCAGCGGTGACCAGCATGCCATAGCTGTACATGGCCTCCACCCAGCCCACATTTCCACCCCTTCCAACAGCTGCCTAAAATACGCCCATCCCAAACCGGAGCATCAGAACTATAATGAAACATACTGGAAACGTGAGCTGTGGGACAACCAGCTCATCCACAAGCTGAACAGCTTCGGCCTGGGTTACGTCCTGCTGCTGCTGCAGTGCTTCATCTCTGCACTGGCCAACATCTACAATGAGAAGATCCTCAAGGAGGGAGAGCAGCTGGTGGAGAGCATCTTCATCCAGAACAGCAAGCTGTACATGTTCGGGTTGATCTTCAACAGCCTCACGCTGCTTCTGCACTCTGACTACCGTGAACTGACGCTACACTGCGGCCTCTTCTACGGACACAACATCTTTTCCATCGCACTGGTCTTCGTCACAGCCGCCCTAGGCCTGTCAGTGGCCTTCATTCTCAAGTTCCGTGATAACATGTTCCATGTGCTTACAGGCCAGATCACCACAGTCATCGTCACTGCGCTCTCTCTCTTCCTGTTTGACTTTCGTCCATCGATTGATTTCTTCCTGCAGGCGCCTGTAGTACTACTAGCCATCTTTATTTACCACAGCAGCAAACTGAAGGATCCAGAGTACACACTACAGCAGGAGAGGCTCAGGGTCATCAATGGCGAGGTGTTTGAGAGGTCAAGAGGGGTAAGAGTCATTCGAAAAGAGTTAAAAAGGTCCCTTTGTATCTCAGCTGATCATTTATTCCATGAGTTATTTGTTTCCACCTTAATTTTTGAAGTACACTCTGTTACAGTTTAAACAAGGAGCTCTTTGTAGAGGGGGTCTGGCAAACTATAATCCAATTAAGTTAGGATGAGTAAGAAACCTGAATTCTCTATAACGAAAACACAATTTGGAGAAGCAAAGCCCTAGCTTAGGTTATTGCATTATTTAGATCAAATATATTACACAGCAGGAAATTCCATTAGTGGTATGTTTGCACCTTTTATAGAACTATTATAGAACCCTTCTGAGACAGCAGAATGAGAAAAAGTTCACTTTAACTTCTTTCTGAAAACTTTGGTAACACTTATAGGGAACAATTCTGACTATTAACCAGTTGCTTATAAGCATGCCTATTATTAACATATCGGCTGTTCATTAGTACTTATAAAGCACATATTCTGCATGACCATATTCTACCAAGACTTAAACTTTACAACTACCTTAACTAATTATTAAGCAGCAAATTTGATTTTATTGAGGCAAAAGTCGAAGTTAATGGTTTATTAATAGCGAGAATTGGACCTTAAATTAAAGTGTTAACTAAACCTTTTTTATAAATACCTATATACAGGTGGATCAAAGTCTGGAGAACCAACGTCTGCCACATTTGTCCTTCATCATCATATACATGGAAGTAGAATTCAGAGTCAGAGCTTAGGGTTAACCGCTGAAGCCAATGCTATCATCTAAGCATTAGACCATATACATACCAGAAACATTACCTAATAATAACAGACTTAAAGTCATGTCTTGCATCCCTTACAAGTGATCAGCCAGCACTTGTAAAAAAAAATCTTATCCAATTGATATAGAATTGTACATAATCAACAAACGGCAAAATGAATGGGATCAGTGTACCAACAACAAACTGTTTAAAATAAACCCTAATGTGAGTAAAAGTTGCATCTTTATGAATAAATAATCGCTGGAATCAGATCTCAGCTCATAAATACACAATGCAGAATAGCACAATCCAGAATGACACACAAGTTCATAGTATCAAATATAAGATTGACTGATATGCTCCTCATACCATAGTCCAATATCTCATAAACATATTTTATTACTTTTGCTGGTTTAAGTTCTTTTAGAAAATCCAATTACTCTGTAAACACTTGGAGTCGATCCTGAATACATTTTAGAGTTTTCTATTCCGTTGCTATTCCATCTTAAAAATGCTTTTATCAGTGTTTGATGGCCTGTGTTCTTTTTCATTCTGTTACCTCGCATGTTTTTAAAATGCAAGGCTGTCTTCTGTATGAATGGTCCTAAACTTGTACGCACCTTCTTCATTGGATAGTACCACAAATTATATATCTATAAAGATATACTGCATCTATAGTCACTAAAAGCTGTTATATTTTTCTGTATAACTGCAGCGGTCTGAAAAGAATGTATGTGGTTGTTCATGATTGTGTTTTATGCTTTTATTTTAGGACGGGGAGGAGTTGGAGAGACTAACCAAGGCTAACACAGAGAGCGAATCTGAAGAAGAATCTTTCTGAGCCTGCTTTGAACCCATCTCTTTAATTATTATGTAAATATGCTGGAATCAGTCTGTATATGTATTATGTACATGTATTAATATGGATGATAATTGTCTGTCACATGGAATGTCTGTGTGACGTGCAAAGGGATCAAAGAGTTTATTTTCTTCTGTTACAAACTGTGTAAACATTATGAGCATGTATCAAAGTCATGAGGGTTTGTGAAGTGCTACTTTAATTTTGATTGTTTGGACTATTCTTGGTTCCTTCATATAGTTGTTGACTGAAAGGCATAAAGTGACAGTCCAGGTATTAAGGTAAGAGGAGCTTGTTTAAATTTGATGTGCTTCTGTAACGGGAATATAAAAAGCAGGTGCCATATTGTGCATGTGTTGTATTTGTTGACATATGACCTTTTAAAAAGATTTGGATTTTTGCAATAATAAACATCCGTATTTTAATCCTACAAGCTAAAATATTTGTACAGTTTTTATTTAAATTCTTAATAATACTGCTACTTTGTGGCAGCTGCTAATATATTACTGGCCAGCAGAGGAGCAATGCAAAGAAAAAATAACTACATCATCTGACATAGTGCTTAAGGAGATATTGATATGCCAATATTTCAGTGCCTTTATAAAATAAGGGAGGAAAAACTCAAAGATCACAATGTAAGCACTTCAAATGAAATCTCAGCTATATTCTACAAAAGTTCAGCTAAAAAGAAAATACTTGACTTGCGATGTTTCGAACATATATCAAAAGGCATGATAGCAATATATTTTTATTGAAATTAAAGTACAATTTAAACGTTTATAAATAAAACATACAGCGACAGTGCTCTTTAAAAATAGAGTAACAATATCACAACATAGTTTAACAAGAAAAAGCAGGTTGTGACCTTTAAAAACGATCACTTCTTATGGAGAAGACATCCAATAAATACAAATGTTTTGTTAACGTTTTTATCTACAAAAGATTGTCCATAGATGTGAAACGATATACACCAACATTAAGAGAGTATAGCAGAGGAGATGCATCTTTAAAAATGAACAGCTCTATATGATAAATGTAAACCAGTTATTACTCTTACCCTGACACTGTCTTCTGTGTAAACCCTAATAGCCATAACCCTGATGATAACGATCCCGGTACCCCTCATGGTGGTAGCCATAGCCACCGTACTCATCCTCCGGGCAGCGCATGCCTAGAGACTGCTGGATAGCCATTTCCTGTCTGCGGAGCTGCATGGAGTCGATCAAGTCATAGATGATGGCCATGGACCACATGGGGGACGGGTACCAGGACTTGACATTTCCGTCTTTTCCCACCAGCAGCATGGAGAAGTACTCGGGGCTGATCTGGAAATAGTTTCTAATGTCCCTCACTAGAGGGGCAGAAATGCCCTCGCGCTCCACCGTTGCACTTCCTGAAACACAGAAACGTGGGTGTCAGAAATCAGGTGTGCAGTTAAACACATAAACGACATATGGTGGATATACAGGCAATTGTGCCATTTGTTCACCACAAATGACTTAGCGCTGATTAATAGGAAACTGAACTTCACATTATTTGAAAGATTTGAGTTCAGTGCGTAATGCTACATTTTATTTTAAAAGGTTTGTTTTAGCTGAGCCGATGTGCATGTCACCATTCGTCATCACATGCAATTTAATGGGTTATATAAAACACAATTATACCTAAATTTGACTTTTACTGACATAAAAAAAACTTGTTTTCACTGTTCAGTTTTCTTTTAAAGGCACTTTCTAAGAGAATACAGAGTTAGTTTTGTCCTGTTTTCAACCCTGTTTTTTTAAGCATTTCATTTAGTTTCCACTTACACTGACCTTGTCAAGCTTGATAGTGTTTTATAAACATTAATATTGTAAAATATTGTTGCAATTAAAAACAGTTTTTTTTACAAAGTATAATTTATTCAGAATCTATTCTAATATGTTGATTTGGTGCTCAAGAAACATGTATTGTTATTATTATCAATGTTGAAAATAGTTGCAGTGTATAATATTTTTGTGGAAACCGTGATACATTTTTTCAGAATTGTTTGATTAATAGAAGGTTCCAAGAACAGCGGGTGTGAAAAATAATTTGTAACATTATAAATGTCTTTACTTTCACTTTTGATCAATTAAATGCACCCTTGCTGAATAAAAATATCATTGTCTTACAAAACTGTACAACAGTGTGTTTTTCCAGAAATATTCTTAATGGCACAAAGCATTTATGTATTGATTAAGTAATGAGTCCTCAAAAATCAGTGGTGGTTACTGCAGTGGTACCATCTTGGACTTTAGGAAACTTCTGAACTGTCAAAATAAATTAATACATAATGAAATAAAAATGTATCTGTCCACCATCTTTCCATCCTTTAGCAAAACTCAAATACACACATCTGACTTTAAATAAAGGGCTTTTTATCATAATATTACAAAAATCTCAGACGGAACATTTTCAAAGCAACCAGGTTTCTTTTTATAAAACCAACATGTATTGTCAAATATTGACGTTTTTTTTTTTTTCATCTTACATATGTGTCCTGCCTAGAAGACTTCAATGTCATCACTCTAAATCCAGCTTACAGAATCACTTTTTGATCTTAATGCATGAGATGCAGCCTTTCAAAACACACAGGAGCCTCGGTGCCAGTGAGCGCAACGCTGTCTAGTTTCAACAATGATGGAACATATGTAAACACCTGCGCCCTTCAGCAAAATATTATTCCTGTGAGAACTGTTTGGTCATTTCTGAGCCCGGCCGGAGCTGGAGAGGCTGACTCATGAAACCAGAGGCAACTGGCTGCTTTTGACTGACACCTAAAAAAGCAGCCAGTGTCAACAACACCACCGCATCTAACATGTGCCGATTAACCCCTAACATTAACTAAACACCTGGCTGTTTTGCAGTAGATTTAAATCTAGACTTTAAGAAGTTGTTTACCACACGTGCAAAACAATATGCTTTACGTGTTACTAAGACCACAATAAGTAAGCAACTGATTTTTCTGCTGCTTTTTAAAGTGATTCAACATCGGTAGTCTTACCATTGATGGGGTAAAGCTCCAACACTCCTCCCATGTCTATCAGCTCTGTCCCCACCAGCTTCAGAACTGATACGTGGCGAAGACCTGCAAATCAACACAAAACCTGAACACCACCCTGAGCTTTTCAATGTGTCCCCTGATCAAATGTAGGCCTTTTAAGGGCATGTTTGTGTCTTACAGATTGTTGTTAATGGAATGTGTGTGGGATGTATTAATAAACAAAGCTTCTCAAAACATTTAAGTCATATTGACAGCCCTATTCCAAGTCGCTGTGGTAACCGATGTCAGTTTAAATAGCCCGTTTCTTTTGGTCCACGCCTGTCCAACTCTGTAATTTATAAGACCTTTTCCTGGTCATATTCTGGCACATCATTCTTTTTTTTATAGACCTGAGTAAAGATATGATGTCAGTTTGTAAGCTCATTTTCTAAGAGCTCCCTCTGGTCATTTCTGGATGTTTTTTGGAATAGCAGTTAACAATTTATGAGTAAATTAAGGCAATGTCAGCATGACTTTCACATTTTGTTCCACAACATAAATTACTCACAGTCATACATCAAATGTGAATCCTGTAAGTTGTTAATTGCTATTAACTAGTTTATTCACAACTAGGAACATCTCTTTCTGATTTACACAGGTCATTTGATGTGGAATTTGACTAAGACCATGAGGCTACACTTCACTATTAGCTGTTCCAGGTGTGGTCACTGGAAGGGGTCAACACTTAGACCAACAGGTATGGAAGTGGCTAGCAAACCACCACTAAAAAAATATTCTATTTGAATGTCAATAAAGTTCACCTAGTCTATGCAAAGCTATATAATATAAAAATAAAGGGGCCATTAAAGAGCTGGCTGCAATGCTGAATAGTTAGTTCATTACATAAGTTATGTGTTTGTCAGGATTTCTGGGAAAGAAGACAAAATGGCAAACATTCCCTGCTGTTGTGTCAAGCTTATTTTCTGGGAAACATTTCTGAATGAGAGTATCATCACAAATACACATTGTTCTTGGGAATAATACCAAGAAAAATTAAAAATCCATAATTCAGTGGAGTTTATGAGAGCTGGCTCAGTCTGAACTACAGTAACAATGATCTGGTTTCAATCTTCACAGAGTGACAAGAGAAAATCAATGTGAGATATTATCTTGGCAAGCTTGAGACATGAGAAAAAAACATATGCAAAACCCTCTAGATTAGAATAAAAAGGTCCATCTGTAGTCAAAATCCTCCCCAATAATGCAATGTGTATTTATGTGCAATAATGTTTTTTGAATTCTCCGTCGGTGAGATCCGAAGCTTTAGTTATTGTTGTTCTTACCCAGGTTGCACGCCTGGCTGTTTAGTGCATAGAGCTGTTGCTGATAGGACCATTCCTCATCATTTGGTGCAGATATGATAAACAACCTGCGTCTCCAGCGGAACCTAAAACAGAGTAGCCCAAAATCATTAGAACAGTGCATTGCTTGTAAGATTCCCAGAAATGAATCTTTTCAATAGGAAATGCTTATGAACTACCTGGAAAGGAAGTTCTCCAATGATCTTGGCTTGTCTTCTTTTTTACACGTCACCCCATCACGTTTCTGTTGTTCCATCTCTCTGATGCGTGATGAAAACGTGTCGATATAATCAAACACAGCCTTCATCGCAATCGGCACCTCATAATATTGCTGGAAATAAAAAGATACATGAAACATAGAGGGTTAGAAACTAAGTGAAGGGGCTTGGCCATTGCATTGTTTATTATTATTCTTTTGAATAAAATTTGTATCATCTTATTTCATTATGTAAGTTCAACACTTTAATTTAGTGTAAATGCTACATTTGCTATGAATTGAATATATAATGACCATTATATTAAACCCAGTTAATGAAGGCATACGTAATTAAATTAATATGGATGTTAAAATATGTTCTTAAAACAAAGACTCATTTACAGGGACAGTGATGATTCGTGTTTATTTGTGGGCAGTTTATTTATTAACATAGTCAGTTACGTCAACATTCAGCTCAAACCTACATGCCCAGAATTAACTCAGTATTTGATGCTACGGTTCTGAGGATTTTCAACAGATTTTACTGTCTGTCCGCCGCCTGACTGCACAGTGGCTTCTTTGTTTATTACAGCTGTCTGCAAACAGGACTCTGCTTTGCACTGGCACACCTTACATGCCCCTGAAACGTACTGTGGAAGAACAGAGCTTTAAAGCGATGAAATATGTGCCAAGTTATGCTTCTTTTACCTTGGCTTTCATGTCCAGATCTGTGAGGACCATGTAGAAATCACTGTAGGTCATTCCGTACTCTTTCATCAGCTCTGTGATGAGGTCCTGGTTCTCCAAATCCTCCTGTTTCAGACCTTTCATGGGCTTGTCATTCTCTGCAAAGACGCCACACAAAATCCCACAGACTGATCAACCAACCAGAGAGATAAATACAGAAGATTACAGATGGCTCCACAGTCTGCTAGTTTTGTTTGGACTGCAGTTCAAAGAGACATGCGTGTCTGTCATAACATGCAGTACACGGGGCGACCCCTCCGGTGGAGTCAACGCTGGTAGAACTCGGGACACTGAGGACACGAGGAGCTCAATGCTGTTCTGTTGTTTGTCGAAATGGAAAATCACCAGACATGCAGTCTTTTAATGAAGTGCTGCAGGGCCTTAGGGATGGCAGCTCTGTGTGTTTATTCTGGGAACATGGCTTCCTTTTGCTATACAAGAGACAGATAAAAACAGACAACTCATGTGAACGACCCTCTTTGTTCTGTGGAAACTCTGTGGGTGCGTGAGACAGCACGGGAAGATGCGGCCAACCCAAAGTATTTGTTTTCCTTTCTGCAAAATACAAAGAATTTCTCACTCTGATTTCCAGTGGCCAACAAAACAGACAGTTTAAAGCACTCCACTTTCACCACGGGAGGTGAACTACAATTAAAAACCAATCAAAGCGGAGACAAAATGCCTTTTCTCCCTCTAAACATGTGGTTTTCCTTAAATAAGATCTTTATTTATCTCTCAAGGCCAGAATGTATAATAAGGAGGCTTTAGGCACATGTACTATTGACTGGCACTTTATAAACAACAACTAGGAATCTGAATATAAATAAACTAACACCATTTCTAAATAATAATGATAAAATGAAATCCCTCTCTGTGGAGTTACATCATAAAACGGAAAATGAGAGATTAGGTTTAGCCTCAGCAAAGCTCCTAATTATATATGCCTCCCATAGCCACAGCACAGGACCTTTAATTGTGGTTTAGGAACCGCTGATCATACAGTCAGTCATGTTTCCTTTTCTAGTACCTCTGATGCTGCACTAGAATCAGTCACAGTGAGCTGGCAGGCTATAAATGCTCAGAACATGCCAGGCTGATATATGCCTTCATAGAGAGAGCCTTATGTGTTCCCTTAGCTGCCTTTAATAGAGAGATGTTTATGAGCACCTGTTTTGCTTCCATTTTTCCATCCTGCGGCAGTGAAAGGGACCCCTCACAGAGAGCTATGTGACGCAGACCAGACTGATGAGTATATGGAATAAAAGTCAAAGCAGTGACTCATTCAGAGGAAGTCTGGATGATGATGATGATGACATTGTTAAACCCTTTCACAGCATTTTGTCTTAACGCTTCTAGAATCTAACTGTGTGACGTCTGATAAATTAACAACAGTATCAACCAGTGTAACGCATAATTTTGAATTAAAGAAGTAGCTTGCTTTCAATTGATGAGTTGAGCTGAAACTATATGTCTATCTAGCTACACTATATGGACAAAAGTATTGGGACACCCCCTTCTATAGAACAGGTTTGACTACTTTGATTTCAATGAGTACAAATCTTAATGTTTAAGAATATAATGATAATCTAGGGAATTGCGTGCTTCTAATTTTATAGCAACAGTTTGGACAGTACCTCTGTGTATAAGACAAGGTAAAATAAAAAGATTGATTCAGTCAGAGTGTGTGTATGTAAATGCAGACCTTGAGCCAAAAACTCATCACCAAACATCAATGACTTTTACATAAACTATATGAACAAAAGTATGTTTATGTCCATCTCTGATCCATCAGTTTTGGAAGTGTCTAAAATGACTCTAACATCTGTGACCCTGGACCACATTCCGTCTTAAGTCAAAAATCCATGGTTTTTAAATGTAAATGATATGGGTCAAAATTATAGATTTTTCATTTATGCCAAAAATAATTAAGACATTAAGTAAAGATCATGTTCCATGAAGATATTTTGTAAAATTCCTACTGTAAATATATCAAAATGTAATTATTGATTAGTAATATGCATTGCTCATTTGAACCTCATTTGGACAACTTTAAAGGTAATTTTCTCAATATTATAAAAAAAATGTGTACCCTCAGATTCCAGATTTTCAAATAGTTGTATCTTGGCCAAATATTGTCCTATACTAACAAACCAAACATAAATGGAAAGCTTATTTATTCAGCTTATGTATCTCAATATCGAGAAATTGACCCTTATGACTGGTTTTGTAGTGCAGGGTCACATATGTACAAGTCATTGGTGTTTGGTGATGAGTTTTTGGCTCAAGGTCTTCATTTAAAGTCACACCAGAGGTGTTCAGCTGGGATTAGGACTTGGCTTTCTGCAGACCAGTCAAGTTCTTCCACACTGACTGAATCATCATTTCTCTTTGATCCTTGCCTTATACACAGAGGCACTGTCATGTTAGAATAGAAAAGGGTCCTGTCCAAACTGTTGCTATAAAATTAGAAGCACACAATTCCCTAGAATATATTATATGCTTTTAACATTTGTACTCAAGGAAATGACTAAAGAAGTCAAACCTGTTCTTTAGAAGGGGGTGTCCCAATACTTTTGTCCATATGTATATGTAAGGCCTTTAAATGGCATTCTTAATTCTAAATTGCACACAACCCTGGTAAAACAGATAGGTAGGAAGCATTCAAAGCTAAATTTCAGGTAAACATCTGGTCTTAATTATCTTAGCATGTCTGAGGGAGTGAGCTATTTGAATGAATCCAACAATACTCAATGTTTTTGAATTCAAGCCATAGGCTTCCCTGCTTTTGGAGCAGTTCCACAACAACACTGACAATGAAGAAATTGTAAGAATGTAGACAGTACCGCCGCTCCCTATACGCAGAGTAAAGTGTGCCTACGTAGGGCTCTCCAAAACTCTCCAAAAGAAAAAAACGTGACCTTACTTTTGCGACGGAATGCAAATTATCATAATTGATGGACAACTATGCCCATGAAAAGACATCAGCAATCTGCAGCCACGAAAAAAAAAAAAGATGAAAACGAAGCCTGTGCATCACTTTCAGGTAGGCTTTACGTATTAAGATAATATTTGTTGTGGTTATAAAAACAAACCTAAGCCAACAACAGCCTTTAAAATGACTTAAAATGCATTATATACAAACAATGCGGCAATACTGCTGAAAAAAACAATAGAACCATCACAGAAAATTCTAACACCATCACAAATGATGCACAAATACCATTACAAACATTACAGACCACAAACTTTTAACCATTAAAACCATTTAAAAAAATGGTTTTCTGTAGTGTGTTTTGGGACATATTCCATTAGGTTTTAACAAGCCGCCAATAGAAGGTGACCAATTCCCAGTAGTGACCCAATACAAAAAAAACAATACAAGTCCCATTATAACCAGTAAAACCATTACACATTTTGTGATGGTGTCTACAGTCTATTGTTTTTTCAACATTACATGTTATAAATGCCTGTAAAGCGAGCCAAATGCCTGGTCATTGCTGTTGTTACACTTACAAGACGATCATATCCTTGTTTAATAGGCTATTGACCAAAGATTTAATTCAAATATCCACTTAATCTTTCATTTTTGGCCACCTTGTGCTATAGATGACACAGCCTCTATAATTTCTCCGCAAAAAAAACAAGTGTACATTACAACCCTTACAAAAATGAACCATATCGTAGTAAAACAGCTCAATTTTCTTTTGCGTGATTTCTGAATGCCTGATTCTATAAAAATCAATCAGACTGTATTAATAAAATCATAGCCATAGGTTACTTTCTAGAGCTACAATTGTAATTTTTTAATAATGCAATTTAATGACATTTTATTTAATTATTTACTTTTATATTTTATTAAAGTTCTATTTTGACCCCTATAGTATTTTTTTTTTTACTTCCATAATATTTGAGGGAGGGGGCACAACAATTCAAACCTTGCTTAGGGCACCCATTTTGCCAGCAGCGGCCCTCAATGTAGATTATTGTATGCTTACCAATCTACCCACCCTGCAAAACTGTCTCATCAGTCAAGAACTGACTGCTGTTTCTGAGCTAAAACTCTCCAGTCAGAATATTAGCAACAAACGAAACAGCATTTTCCCATATCTTGGATAATGAACTAGAGAGGATAACGTGCCAGGGTAGACTCTCTGCACTCTTCCATTTGATTCATCTAGCAGCATTCCGTGACACTTGAACAAGTACCATTCACTCCGTTCCCAGACCAAACTTCAAGTTCCTTTGCTGTGAGGTTCTGTGTCATATGAGGTCATAATCTGGAAAAGTGCTTCCCTAACTTACAAGTGAGAGCCAACTTCTGGATAAAAGGCGCTTTTTGTTTGGCACATTAAAACCCTTAATCTCCAGCAGAGGAAAATGGTTTGTGTTTATCATATCCATCTTCAGCCTAATCATTCATAGTTCCATGTCACAACTAGTAAAGCTCTCAAAGAACAGGAAACAGTTGTTCTTTTTTCATGAACGTTGCAGGGATTTAAGATGGATGGCCTGAGCTCAATTTGGCTCATTGGGAATGGATGGAATGCTTTGACTGGTACTTCCACAACCTGGGTTGAAATATCCATGTCAAAAAAATGACATGGATTCTCAGCAGTGGTTGTTTAAGAATAAGGAGAGTAAAACAATAGGAAAAGACTCCAGCAATGAAAACATTCTCCTATCATTTTTAATGTTTTTTAAATGCTTTTTTGTGGTTATTATATAGTATATATTTGATTTACTGCACATATATATTATTTCCAACAAGACGAATGTGGCTTACCAAGTTGGTAATGATCTATTTTCATGGTGCTGTTTGTAAGATGGTGATGATGGAGACCTTCCTGATGGCCATCTCAACATGTTCAAGTATTCATCCCTTTGCTGAACATACATGTTGTTCTCCTCTGTTGGAGAGGTGATCAACTGAAGTAAAGTGTTTGAAACAGAAAATAATACAATCCATAAATGATCAGACTACTTACAAAGCTAAGTCTCCTTTTACTTTCATATGAGGTCATAATCTGGAAAGTGCTTCCTAACACAAGTGAGAGCCAACTTCTGGATAAAAGGCGCTTTTGTTTGGCACATTAAAACGTGTTTATCATATCCATCTTCAGCCTAATCATTCATAGTTCCATGTCACAACTAGTAAAGCTCTCAAAGAACAGGAAACAGTTGTTCTTTTTCATGAACGTTGCAGGGATTTAAGATGGATGGCCTGGGTTCAATTTGGCTCATTGGGAATGGATGGAATGCTTTGACTGGTACTTCCACAACCTGTTGAAATATCCATGTCAAAAATGACATGGATTCTCAGCAGTGGTTGTTTAAGAATAAGGAGAGTAAAACAATAGGAAAAGACTCCAGCAATGAAAACATTCTCCTATCATTTTTAATGTTTTTTAAATGCTTTTTTGTGGTTATTATATAGTATATATTTGATTTACTGCACATATATATTATTTCCAACAAGACGAATGTGGCTTACCAAGTTGGTAATGATCTATTTTCATGGTGCTGTTTGTAAGCGTGCCGAAGATGGTGATGATGGAGACCTTCCTGATGGCCATCTCACACACATGTTCCAAGTATTCATCCCTTTGCTGAACATACATGTTGTTCTCCTCTGTTGGAGAGGTGATCAACTGAAGTAAAGTGTTTGAAACAGAAGAACAGTAAATAATAATACAATCCATAAATCCACATTTTCTTGATCAGACTACTTACAAAGCTACTCACAATTAGTCTCCTTTTACTTTCAAAATAGTCCAAAAAGGTTGCCAGAGTTCCTTTAGGTGGCGGAGGGGGTGGTGGTAGAGGTCTTTTTGTTGGTTTCTGATACTCTTCTTTCTCATGGATCTTTGATTCTTTCTTTCCATTTTTCTTACCACCCTTTCCATCCTTCCCCCTCCTCTCCGTCTTGTCCTTCTTTTTTCTTCTTTTTATCCGCCCTGCCCTTGCCTTTCTTGGCAGGCACAATTTCTTTCTCCTCTTCAGGATAGACATCGGTGGGCTCACCTACATCATATTTCTCTTCATATGGATTGCTTATTTCCTTATCACCATTTTTTTTCTTTGTAGGTTTAACTTTAGGCTGTTTGTGTTGTGTAGGTACAATGCTGGTACGTTTGTGGTTATATTCTTTTTTATCGGTGTGGTTGTCCCTGTATTTTGCTGTATCAGCTTTGGTGTAGACGGGAAGTGTTGTGGGCGAGGTTGTCTGTTGTCTGTCTCTACGGTTGTAATAGTAAGCCTCAGTGGTGGTTTTGTGGGCTGGGATCCATTGTGGGGTAGTATGAGCTCTCTAGTGGTGGTCCTTGTGGTGGTGGTCCGTTGTGTTGTCGTGCATTCGATGTGTTGGTGGTGGTAGAACCAGTGGTGGTGTCTGCGGGATAGTTGGTGGTTGGTCTAGGTGTTCCATCATCTTGCTGGTCTTCATTGGCAGGTCCTCTAGACTCACCCTGTTTAGTGGTCTCACTTTGTGCCAAGACCCTCCTGGATCGGACACGTTCCTTGACTTTATACCTTCATCTCCCAAACTTTCCTTTTTCTAATTTAAGAAAGTTCATGAGCCTGGGAATAATTGTCGTATCTAACGGCTCTTCCATCACCTTGCCTTCGTTAGTAATGCGTCTGATTTTCCCACCCAATTCCCCTTCCTGGTGAAATATGAAAATCTGATGCACATGCCGCTCTGCCAATTCGCAGTAAACATCAGGTTTGAGAAGACTCATCATTAATCTGTAGTAACCATCAGAGTCGTGAGGTGCGGAAATAACCAGCAGGCGGTTTTTCCCTGCAAACGATGCCAGTAAGTTTGGAGAACCAGCGCTGCTTGGCATGCGGGATACTCTGGCCCTGGCTCCAGGTGTTCCATCATCTTGCTGGATTGGACTCCTAGACTCACCCTGTGGTGGTCTCCTTTGTGCCAAGACCCTCCTGGATCGGACGTTCCTGGTAACGTTTATACCTTCATCTCTATGCATCTGCTGGTGTCTATCATACATCCAAGAAGGAGAACTTGTTTTGATGAGCTGACCTTGTCGTGATTTGTTTTGTCTTGCTCGTCTTATGGAAATCAGTCTGAGTTTGGCTTGTTTATCGGTCTGGCTGCTCTCTGTCACGTAAACAGCCCATGTCAACAGACACAAAACACCGAAACCAAGCATATACCTTCCCCTCATGTTTGAACACTTTAGCAACACTTAAGTCAGTAGAGAGATACAATCCGGGAAAGCGTCATAAGATCCAATTTATCTTCTAGAAGTGTTTATAATTCTGATGCTCAGTGCAAAACAAGGTATAAGTTATTTAAACCCATATCTGGGTACTTAACAAAGAAAAAACAATTATTTAACAAAAAGACAAAATCGGTCAAGTTGGATCGACCGTGGTTTTACCTGGACGTGCGTTTAGGAAACATTTCTTGAACATGCAGCGCGCGATCTGGATGAATTCATGTAAATAGGCATTTACTGCTACACAGCGCCAGATTTTCTCATCTCATCATTCCTGTATTAAAATGCATATAATCCCTTAATCAGTTGAAAATTGATGCCAAGAAGTAAAGCTCCGGTCCTCAGTCAGTCTCGAGAAGTTTGACACGCGCCACTTCAACACAACACAAGTCGAGAAAAATGAGAAAAAGTCAAAATCCTTCCAAAAGTTTGCTAAATACTCTGTGCGGCTCCTTATCACTGGAAGCTTTCCCAGACATGTCAGAAAGTAACAGCACAGCAGCCTCCGTATCCTCTGACGAGCGCACAGGACCAGCCCCTGCAGCCGAGGGTTGCCAGTGCGCAGAGATTTACTCCGGCAATCAGAGGCAACCGTAAATTTAAAACGGGAACATTCTTTCAAGACCCGTCTCATAAATATAAAGTTAGCAGTATTTACGAATAATAAATATAGCAAGTGATATTATAAAGACAACAGGTTGTTACTAAATCGATCAAAATCAAAATGGTCTTTTATTTATTTCACTGCTGTAAAGCCAAATAAAATTATTTAAATATTATCTGGAAATTAGATTGTATTAAAAGTTGAACCCTACCTAAAGAGAAACATTTACAGTAAATATAGTTTCCAGTAAAAGTAGTTTTAAAGAAAATAGTGCCTGATAAGCAAGCTAAAGGCAACAATGGCGAACATAAACTAAATAGAATGGCACAAAAAAAACATTGAAAATATCCTTTGATGCATACATTTGGCATTCACTTAAATTGCTGAACTTCAGAAGTTTAAATGTTTAAATTCGTGGTTATGGATTGATAAATTACACATATATTCAGCGACTGGCAACCCACAGAAACAATCATGAAAGCAGTAATTCTGGTAAAATGTGGAGTCATATTTCGTTCAGAAAAAAGAAAATAGCTTTAATGCAAATCTAAACAGGATTATGATCACTTCATCATCTATATATTTCAGAATATTTTATAACATACAAATTTTACTCATAATTTTGTTCAGCCTATTCAGACAAACATGAGACATTTTGTCATCACAACATTTGAATAAAACACCACATAATTTTGACTAACAAGTCACAGAATTGAATTAGTTAATAATAAGTTAATTTGTAATATAATGCTTAATCTTAAGCATTAAGGAGGTAAAACACTTGAACTAAACAGTCTTAACAATTGAGATGGACTTTATCATTGGAGCTGTGTAATGTGAAACCAAAATCACACGTAGGCCCCTGACATGTATACTCAGCACATATTTGCCTCTGTGCCTTAAAACAGACCCAAACTCAGATGATGTAACTGGATAACAGCTGCTGAGCAGAATCCAGGGGGTATGTGATTGTGGAAGAGCTCACCCTGAAAGATAAAATACTGTACCATTACCATTATATACCTGATACAGGTTAAAATATTAAACCCCCAAATTCTTCTCAGCAGTTGTTTATCTAGTCTCTGATCAGTATGCCTCTTGTAAAAGTGTAACTCGAGTATTTTTGTTTATCAGTAGGTTTAAAAGTTTAAAAGTAGGTCTAGTGCACACATTCCATTCCAAAGGCAAAGTTACTTTCTAGTCTCAACGGATTTGATAACATCTGAATGTATGGAATGAAATACATTGGTCTCTTTTTACTGCAGTTTTCTGCTTGCTGGTCTTTCTTACCTGTTACTTTTGTGTTTTACTTCATTAACAGATGCTTCAATGTGAGCAGCACATGCTTAAGGATTTTTCCCAGCCCACAATCCTCTATTCCCCTTCGCTTCCTGGCACATGTGGATCTTGATACAGTGCATCAGTCTGTAATTAAATCCATTTGCGTAAACAGCTACAAAAATATCATCACATCATATAAACAAAGCCCTTAAATGATGAGAGTCTCGGAAACATGTAAGTAAACTTAGAAACCGTAACACTTTACATCTTTATGCCAGTATTAGACATATACCAGACTTAGATGGAATCAGCAGACTTTTCACACATTTTCTGCACTGATGGAACTGTGAGAAACGGCTATCAAAATCTAAAACTGAATATATTAAATAATGAATATGCAAGGGGTGGAAGATGTACAACTTTGTAAATGATGGCCATACACACAGATTGAGCTGGGGCATGAATTAAAACAATTAAGCCAGACATTGGAGAATCTTTTACAACAACATAATGAAAATAACTAAAAAACAGACAACTAAAATTAAGGATATGAGGACTGGAAGCTAAAATTCATCCAACATCCACCTCCTGATACAAGGAGACACTGGCAACGTTCCTTCAGTTCTACAGAACTGTAATTGGAAACTGCAGTAATGGTGTCCAGAACCCACAGTCCCCTGTTATTAGGTTTGATAGAAGAAAGTAGATGCAGCTAAGTTGAAAATAGAATGGACAAAAGCCAGTAAATTAACCCCATGAAGGTGTCCACTACCATTTGTAGATGTTTTAAACTTGTTTTTTAAGATGAAGATTTTATTTGTATTATTATTTCTGGTCATTGAATCTGATTGGTCTAGCAGCATATAGCAGTTCAACAGAATTATCAGGAATGAAACAATTGACTGAGTTCTACTTCTACTTAAAGCTGGATCACATAGCCATGGCCATCAAGCACTCTGCCAAATATTGCTTTAATAACTAAAATAATTAAGAAGGTTAAAATGACCTTTTTCATTGGTTTATAACACTGCTGAGCTCAGTCTAGTTCAACTAACCAACTGCTCAGTAACATATAAAGTATAATATTAATGTCACCGAAAGGAAGATATATGCTCTCAGTCTATATATGCCAACAATGAAAGTGTCTATAAGGACACAGACCTCTACAGAATGCCTAATGCGTTTTTCTCAAACCTCACCCATGAACTAACAGTCCTTTCAGTCTAATACACAGCTGCTCTTGTTCACGAATGTGAAGTCTTTATTGTAAACTTGAACGGGAAAGTAATATGTCATCAAATTAAAATGTAAGGACAGAAGCATTAAACAAGCAATAAAGTGCCCCAGACTAGATCCAAATAGACTGCTTTGATTCTCCTCTACATTTCCACAATGAGCCATATTTTCATTCTTAATAATGTTAGGAGCATTTAATACACAACACTGCAAGCTTTATTTTTATGGAACCGCTTGCTAGTAAAAGGCTTGATAATATGACTGGCCCTGCTACAAGTAAAGAGCAAAAGCTACTGGCAAATGAGCCATGAAGCAGCCCAGTGTCTTGGCACATGCTGAAAGCTGAGAACAGCATTCAAACTAGCCATTTAGTTTGTCTTTATAAAAATAAATGGCTTGAGCAATGCTTCAGATCAAATTTGCCATAGTTTTTTGGCACAAGTAGCTACCTGTATGTATATAAAACAAGTCTGAAATCTACCCACACTAAGACAACACACCATAAAAAGCAAAAGAAAGTATTTAAGTTTAAATGCCACTCTACCGGAGCAAAATATGTACTTATGATAAAATGAATTGAGGTTATACATGCTCTGGTTTTCATATGCTGTTGCTTAGCCTGTTAGCAATGATTTGTGTTACTATTTTCACAATGAATCAACTGTTCCTGTCTGTTTTACACAGATCATCGGAAGGCATCTCAAGCATTTGTTGTTCCATCCTGTTTCCAGTTGCAGTGACCTCAACAGCCCGTAAAATCTAGATAAAACCTGTAATGTCTCCAAGGACAGTACCACTATATCTCAGAGTTCTGTTAAACAGACTGTACGGGAAAGCGAATGGGAAGAGCAGAGTGTGACCTGTTCTCCATGTGAAATTAAACCCTTAGGACAAGCCGTTCATTTTCCTCGCACTGTTTGCGTACCTGGAGCGCTTGCAACAAGCGACCTTGCAAACATTACAGCAGAGTGCCATCACTCTTTGTCAGGCGTATGACTTGACCATGTAGTGACCCAGAGTCACAGTGTAAATCATCATTATAAAGATATGTATAAATAGAGACAGTATTAAAATTACCCAAAACTGTGTGATTTTAATATCATTTTATAGTCTATTATAGTTTTTGTAGATATTTTGAATTATATTGTATTTCTGTTTTTTTATTTTAATTTATTTTTAATTTATTTGAATTTTAATAAAAAAATTTATAAAAACAATATATATATTTTGCCAGTTTTAATAGTTTTTTATATGTCTATATACTTAAATGAAAATGAGAAATGTGGACTAAAATGTGAAAATACATAAAATTGTTTTTATAATTAAGTTATAAAAATGTTTATTTTAATGTTTTGGTTTTGGTTAACTATAATAAACCAGGCTTGACTCAAAAATGAAAACTCATAATTTACTCACTCTCATGTCATTGCAAAGTTGTATGGCTTGCTTTCTTCTGTTTTTGGGCCTCACTGACTCTCATTGTTTAATTTACTAGGACAGTGGAGTGTACAAAGTATAGGGGAACATAATCCAGACTTGAACCAAATCAGACTCAGACCAGGGTTCCCATGGGCCACAGCTCTCATATGTCATGTGTCTAGTCCACTGCACTATAGCTCTTGCTATTACAGATTGTTAATTTTATTGCAATATGTCGTTAATCATATTAAAATGGTAATAGAGCTGATTGCCTTAACAAGCTGTTTGATGTTACTGTAGCTCAGCTACACAAGCCTGGCAATATCAATGCCAAAATGATTGGTTTGACTCTCAGGAAAATATATAGTGTTCACTTTGGAAAAATGTGTCTGGCAAATGCATACATTTTAGTTAGATATTGGATGCCCGGTGCGTTTAATAATTTGATTAAGAATCTGCTTTCAGGGTCTGGCACTGTCGCTACAGACCACAGACTCAAGAAATCTTAGACCGTATTCCAGCCCTGCTCCAGACAGTTGTCAGTTTTCAGACTCTGCGTTAGTCCGTAGTATTGGTTTTATTCATAATATGATCCAGACATCAATCATTTTACCAGATAAAGCATCTGTTTTTGGTTATATAAGAATAGAGATTGTTTTAACAGTGCAGTGTTTTCACACACAGTTTGTCAAAAATCCTTTACAATCAAACTAATCTTTTTTAAAGAGGAAAATTATAATTGCATGTCATTTCACATGTCATTCATTAAGGGTTGTGTGTTTCAACTTACTGGGGTTGAAGATCTTCTTATGCTATCATTTCATTCTTAACTGATTTGAGAGCGTTTACTTCTCTCTCTCTCTCACTTAAAAAAATATATAATTCAAAGACATTATTATTTGTTGTTTATTTGATGTACCTTTCACTCGGCCCTCAACAACAAATGCATCCCCCAGAATGCTGTTTAAAGAAAGGTAGCCAGCTATTTTTATTTTAAACCTTTAAGGAGCCAGCTCTGACTTCAGTGTTTGAATAAGGCATTCCACATTCAGGCATTAGAACAACATTCTGTGCGCAGCTCCAGGCAGGGCTGACCCACCTCTCCCACTCCTCGCCCCCGCACATTCACCTCTCTCCCAGTTTCCATTCCCTTTTCACAACACACACATGCACACACACATATACAGAAAAGGCCAAGAGTACTTGTGTACACAGCAGAAAAGGTCCAGTCAGTCCAGAGTTGTAATGTTAGCATTTAATCGGCTGTGTCTGCACATTTTCTCACCTGTTAGGTGTACTTTCTGTTCTCTCTTGACAGTTTGGAGTAGGTATGTTAGCAGCTAGCAGACTTCCAGCTTGCTGTTTAGAGATTTTCAATGTTTTAATAAAATGCCACATCCTACAAAACAATATAAAATAACCTCATCAAATGACATGTTTAATTCAGCGAGCTGAGGTAATGATAGTGGAAATAAAGGGTTATTTTGTAAATCTAAATCTAAAAAAGTCAACATTTGCTGATTAAATAATGAGTTAGGATGAATCACATTACAAGGACATCTATCTATCTATCTATCTATCTATCTATCTATCTATCTATCTATCTATCTATCTATCTATCTATCTATCTATCTATCTATCTATCTATCTATCTATCTATCTATCTATCTGTCCGTCCGTCCACTCAGTGCCCAAAACAAGCATTATATGTCATCATTAATGTACAGTAATTTATATTTAAAATTTATTTAGCAGATTAAGTATTTAAAATAAAGATTTTATGTATGATTTATTTATCTATTCCTTTTCTATTTTGTGTTTTACCAGTTTGTTTAAAAAAGAATTGAGATGTAAATCACAACTGACCCCACTTTCTACTCCTATAAAGTTGCCAAATAATCACACTTTAAAAGCACATTTACTCTTCAGAGGAAATCCTTTATGAGAAGAAAGACACGCTAGCGTTAGGGATGGTCTGTTGTAGTTCTCTAATAAGAAACACCAGTGGTGGTTTTGTCTCGTGGGCTTCAGACAGACCTGTGGGTGTTTGCTCCATGCGTGCAGTGGACCAGAGCTTTCTGGTTTGTGGTGACTCACCCATCAACAAAAGCAGATCTGGTTGGTTACAAACACGACTTTTATTGTGCTATAGCAAAATATGTGACAGTTGTTGTCCTTGCCATTTAGCTGTAAATATTTTGAAAACTAGTTGACACTGAGAAAGGTTTTGTTGCAGGAAGATTATGAAATGAATATTTCACTTTTAAATATCACTGGGAAGGGACTTCAGAACAGGAAGTTGTCAGCTAATTATGCATGTTGTCAGTCAATTTAGGCAGTTAGAGTCTCATTTCGACTTATATTGCTTAACTTTTATTTTGATTACAGTTTTTCTCAATTGCTTGGGCACATTTTCGAAACAGTCTTAACATTCTCTAAACTGTGAGTGCAAATGTCACAACTGTTTGCTGGAACTTCAGAACTTTATTGCATGTCTGCAAAATGTATTTACTCACCCAACACATTTAATTCATGCTTCAAAACCTAGTTATCGTGTCAGTAATCAACCAAAATATTTTTGTCATCGTGTGAGCCACACTGGTCAAATGTTTAGTTGTTTTTTCACCATGACAGTCAACCATGGAAATTAAGGCTGATATTTGTTGAGAAGAGTCAACAGTACATAGAAAAAAAGTATATGAACATTTGTATTTTTACAGTAAATTTGTTTTTGTACGAATGTATTACATGTAAAGTGAAATCTTGCTTGTCCAATTACTGTGCATTTCATATTTCTTATGTTACCACAAATACACAAAATAACAT
Organism: Gymnocypris eckloni scoliostomus; assembly: GCA_027564155.1. NCBI lineage: Eukaryota > Metazoa > Chordata > Actinopteri > Cypriniformes > Cyprinidae > Gymnocypris > Gymnocypris eckloni. The sequence goes on along the minus strand of CM050425.1, from coordinate 7,484,194 downwards.
CCAGCAGACAATTGTACTTATGTTTGCACACATGTGCCAAATTATTTGCCATTTTCTCAAATCGATAAGAAATTCCAATCTGATGTGAACAAGGAGATAATTGTTCGGAGATCTGAACTTATTGTTTCGGGAAAAAAAATCATTTGAGAATTGAGCCAAAGCAATTGAGAAAAACTGTAAAACAAACTATTGATTATTGAGGCTAATGTTAAAGGTTAGCGGTGTTGCGGGTTAGACGGATTCGTGAGGCAATGACAACGTTACTGAGAGCCAGTGTAATTGATTTCTCATGGACAGAACCTTGAGGAACATCTGTTCTGTATTTCCTCAGGATAGGAATGATGGTGAATTGTGTGTGATATCTGGAGTTAATCTGAATTAAACTTGATGTTCAAGACAAACTGAACCTAACATCATTGGATATCAGAATAAATGGAAAGACTTTCTAGAAACAATTTATTGTATAAATGTATCCCCTTTCCTTTTGTTTCCTAGTTTGCAATATTTAGGGTTTCCTTTGATTTATACAGAAAAAAACTAAGCTCTGAGTGAATGAACAGTGTCTCAGTGTTACAGTTATGAAGTTTCTCTCCGAGTGCTCAAACCAAATTACATATCACATTGCCAGCTCTCCTGGTTTTGTCAGTGGGTGCTATTTCCCACGGCCATAAGAATAACAATAGATTATGCTGAGTTTCTTTGCCACCATGCAGTGGGTTATTCCCAATGCTTTCATTACTGACTCAGGACTGCGTGTTCTTCTGTTGTTATTTTTTCCTATTAACATGATTCCCTCAGAACGTATCTGAAAATTGATGAATTATGAAATTGCTAACTTACATTGAAGGCACTTGGCCAAAATTGATAATTTGGACATAAGGATATGTATAACTTTAAAGTGTGGTCTATAAAAGTCCACTGGCATGGATAAACACAACAACTAAGTATGCTTGGGCTAAATTTGACTTTGTTATATGCCAGAGTAAATAAGGCATATGCTATATGTGTTGAATCAACACTGTTTAAATGTGAGAGACATTTTCTTTGCTCTTGTAAATTTGGACGGGCTTGCATCCAAAAATCCTTCAGTACTTTTCCATAACCTCTTCTTGTGCATGGAGTCAGGACATGTTTGATTGGTTCTGCAGCAGATGGAGTGTGTTAAAGTTCACATTTTTGAAAACCTCTTGACTGCAATTACTGAACACCTTGCTCTGCGATAATAGGAGATGAACAAACACTTCACGGGTGTTCACACAATGCAAATCTGAATGTTTCAAAATGAAAGAAGTTGTGTCTGCACTGGGCATGTCAAAGCGAACGTCACAAATCATTTGTCGTCAAATACCACAAGCATGTAGTATGTCATAGAATGTCTGAAAATGTGTCAGATGTAATGTCACATTTACTGTTGTTTGACCAATTTGTCAATAACTTTTATTTTGAATCTATCCTATCTTGTCGGCAGGGCCGTAGCTGGGGTTTGCGGGGCAGGCTGTGCCAGTGGGCCCTTTTTTATATAGTTTAATTTGTATGTTCGTTCCATTTATTTATTTGTGCTATTTACACAATGTTTATGTTTTTTCAAGTTTGCAGGTGTCCAGGTACAGAAACCGAATAATCAAATGTAAAATAGCACTGCACAGTCTTCGCTGTAAAAGAAATAGTCAAACCAAAATGTATTCAGCCACCTTCAGCATTTCTCACATTTCACATCTTTTCTGTTTGCATGTTTAAACTGTGATTTGTATTTGTTCGTTCAGGTGCAGCAGGAGGCGAAGGAGACCTCGGTTTGGTCTTGCTCTCTGTGAGACGCGCGGCTCTTTGCGTGTGCACCGAACACGGCCGCGTGACCCAGTTGAGCTTTCCCGCGTCTTGTGTTTAATGCGTTAAACTCTTTTGAATGTTTAAATTGGCAAGGCTTAAAAACACGTGCAAATGATGAGCTTTTGTGACGACGCGCAGCAGTGGCCCATCAACTGTCCTGAGCTGGCCTCAGCCAGTCGGTTGAGATCGCTGGGGGGTCTCCCCTCAGCCGTGGGCCCCTATAATCATCACCACCTTTCACCCCACTAGCGACGGCCCTGCTAGTAGGTCAAATGATTTCCCCACTCCTGATTTGAGTTGGTTTGCGCAAATTTGCAGTATTTACTAGTAAAAAATCTGCGTGTTTTGAAAGTGGCTTTTTTGTTTGCTGTGCTCCATACATAACTACACTATTGAGAATAGACAATGGACCCTTTTGTCAGTGAAATTTCAGTAATGTGACCGTTAATGTACACCAATATACTAATTTCGCCTAGCTTAGCGTTGTTAAATGGGCTCTTTTGAACTTTTTTTATGGTGGACCTTTTAAAAGTTACATTCAATAGTCTGAAAACAAATCAGGGTTCACAACCTGTCTAAATATGCCACTGGGACACATTCGGTCTTCTAATGCAGCCTTTGAAGTATTCAGCCTTTGAATTGGGACGCTGCTGGCATCTATGTAATATTGTTTAATGCTGACTAATGTGTCTCCTACAGCTTTTAATTCAACAAAACCTCTTCACAAAATGAACATCATTCTTGTTTTAAACTACCCATAAATATAACTTGTAGCAGTTTCTGCATGAAATGTGACAGTTATTCAAGAATTTGATTTGTCACACTAATAATTTGTAAAACTCACTTTTTATCTGAGCAGAAATTTGTCGGCACTGTAGAAGAGATTAAACAAACCTTGCATGATCGCATAATGACAGGATGACAAAGGCTAAATGATCTAACAGACCTCTTCTGTGGAAACTTCACAAGGTCAGCTTTTAGCAGTAAAAGCACTGACAAAAAGGGAAGTGAATCATCCAACTATAGAACATTCTTTCCAATAACTAAATATTGAAGCAAAGAAAAGGCTGTGTGATTCACTTAGACCATCACACATTTTTTTTGTGAATCAGGGAAAGTATGATAATTTCCACTTTAAATGATATATAGAGGTCTCTAACCCAAATAAAATAGAGATGTGGTTCTTAAAAAGAGAGGAATGTGGTGGGAATGATTATAATAAGTTTTCAGCAAGAGGGACATATTTTATCACACGTAAATTAATACAGATGCCCTTAGGTAAATAATATTACATTGAAGAACGCAGGAAGACATAAAAATAAGTTATAATCAATTCCATAAACATGTGTCAGGAGTTACTAATGCTCCCTTAAGAGTGCTGAAGCAAAATGCCCACACAAACCACTTCTCACATACAGAAACAGTCAACTGCTGATACATTTGTGTTCTTGCCATGGATAAATAATGCAAAAACTATTTTGCACAGTACCCAAAGTAAATGGATCCCATATTCAAGTATATTTGCCAAAATATGTGCTGATTTAAATTTCGTGGAACTGTCTCACGAAATCAAGTGTGCTAACGCTTAAGTTCCAAAATGTGCCACAGATTACATCTTTTAAAGAAGTTAAAACACACAACAAGCTTGTTCATAAAATCCAGAGGGCAATAAATGCAAAAAAGATTTACATAATAAAAATAAATGTAAAAAAGCTTTTATTTATTTTAATATAATTTGTATTGCTTGACACCACAAGTACAAGTATTTACTCATATAAAATGCTATGACATCTCCCACTGGGCCACTGGAAAGCTAATTAAAGAATTGTGTGGAACTTGTGACCTTCTGTGGTCAATGTATTATATTTTACAATGAATTGTAAGAAAATGGCTGTGCTGATCTGGAGGTGGATACATTTATATGCACTATACTATGCAGACACTATGCAGGCAATATGTTCAAAAATCCAATGACTATTGCACTGTTTTAAATGGTGATGTGTCCCACTAGTTTGTTAACTGAGTGCTGTTTATTTCTGTTTGTCACACACTCACGGAAGCCACTAAAATATGTCCTCTTGCCCCACGCTGCATTGTTTGGCTGGCAGCTCATAAAACACATACTTGGAATCATAATTGGCACTCTTGTACTGAGTGACCTGATGCAAAATAACTTTACACATAATTATACTTTAAATACCAACACCAGAAGGCCTGCTACTTCTGCCAGAGAAACAGGACCAGTGTGGGAAAACTTACTGGAATTAGGCATGTGTTTGCCCTCAAAACTTTACTTTGAACAATATCTGAAATCTAAAAATAAAAAATCTCATGTTATCTGTTTGTATTTTATAGCAAAACAATGTATTCTATTTCTGCTGACAGACTGAAAACAATTTGTATCTGAATAACAACTGATAATGACTGAACTTTTATTCTGGAGAACGTAGAAGATCTGGCAAGCAAATGTTTGACATGAAAAGCTGTCTGGCAGATGGGGAAGGTCTGCTGCACAGGGCTGCACATTTTCCCAATGAGTTTCAATCAGATCGTGTAATTAGAAGTGTCATTAATTAATGATACATTTATATATCACTTTATTGTGTATTGCTGTACACCCAAAGCGCTTTACAATCATGTGGGGGGTCTCTCCTCAACCACTTGGATGATCCAGCTTCCACAGGACATCGTCGCAGTGCGCTCACCACAACACACCAGCCACAGGTGAAGAGGAGAGAGAGTCATAGAGCCAATCAAGTGGATGGGGATTATTAGGAGGCCATGATTGACAAGGGCCAGTGGTGGGAAATTGGCCAAGACACCAGGGTTACACCCCTACTCTTTACGAGAAGTGCCATGGGATTTTTAATGACCACAGAGAGTCAGGACCTCGGTTTAACGCCTCATCCGAAAGACGGTACTTTTTGACAGTATAGTGGGGCATTAGGACCCACACAGACCACAGGGTGAGCCCCCCTTGTTGGTCTCACTAACACCTCTTCCAGCAGCAACCTACTGCAAAATTAATGCCACCTACTGGTAGATCGTGTCAAGCGTCACTTTGATTATTCCAACCGTCCAATTACCTCCTATTCACCATCATGTGGACAAAGTAGAATTTAAAACATAAAGCTTCAAATAATTATGGTATGTCGCTACAGTATAACTAAATATAGCACGCACGACACACACAAATCAATGTAGCGTATGTGATAGCACTTTAACACCCTTTTATCGTTGTCTTCACCATACAAACATTTCCTATTTCTGACGCTGCAAACTCAAATATGTGCCCAAATCAATATTCTTTTCTCTATTCTGCATCCTTTAACTTGTCTTCTCCCTTATCTGTATAGTATTAGCTCAGTGTTCGGCCAAATAGAAACAGCACCCCTGTCTGTCCACATATGGCACTGTGAGAAGAGATTTACGTGCATTTATAAATGACCTCTCTTCTTCGCTGGTCACAAGAGCGACCTCTAGCTCTGCGTGTGAATAAAACATACACTACTAGACTGGACAGCTCACCGGTGAACACTGACCGGGATTGTTTGGTATACAGATATGGATATGATTGATAGTATTTTATAAAGAAATATGAAGTACACATGATAACCCATCAACATTTTTCTAAACATTCACACTTTAGGTCTAAACATCCTACGGTTATACTTGGCATGAACTTTATCAGCGGTGGCATGATTGAACAGGTAAAGTCATGTGCTTCTTAATCACACTATACATGATCCACAATTGGTTTGATTTGATTTTGAAGTTTTGGATAGTACACCTGATATAACTGAATTTTACATTAACTTGTATTAATATTGCAAGATGATTTATTATACAAATGACACTCTGTGAGGAGAACTGTTAATACGTTGCAATAGACTAATAACTCCGGTAGATGTCACTGTTTACCCACTTTTTGCAGAACATAAGTGGATGCCTATTCAACTCCAAATAATAGTGCAGTTCCAGTCCTTTTATTTTTCTGGTATCTAGTGCAACAGCATAGGATGTTTTACTGCATGTATAACTCAGACCAGAGTATGTGAGCGGTGTAGAATTGTGTGAACTTGCCTGGAGAAGTATTCACTTCATGTTAACTTCAAGTGAGGTGCTCGAAATTGAAAACCTGGAGTGGAACTGAAGCGGACTGATGAGTGAACACCGAGGAGAAATTACTGTTGAGCCACTACACTCATACATAGATTGGAGTGGAAAAACAAATAAAACACATAGAATACATACAAAAATAAAACAAAGACAAAAATAATACCACTACTAGTACAAATAATTATAATATAAAATTCAGAATAAGGGTACAACAGGATAAACAAATATCAAATAAATGCTTTATAGAGTTCACCAATGTTTTTTTTATCTTTAAAGCGTTTTCATTCAAAGAGTGTTTAATACAGCGTTCAGTCAACAAAACCATAAAGTTGTATTATTTTATATTCATTTGTGAATGTGAAATTTGGTCAGAAAACAGGCAAATTTATTAAATTAAAGCACTTTTTGTCCTCTTCAGAATATTTATATATTAAAAATGACCCTTTCCCAAAAAAAGTGCTAGAGGCCTTGAACACTGAACATTTTATTGATCAGTTTGTCTCACACCACCCACAATATAACTGAATAAGTACAATGCTAAATAAATGCAGGGTGGTAGAGTGCTTTGACTTCTTTTATATTCATTATTTGTTGGCATAAGAAAAACACCCTGCTAAAAAACAATAGAATCCCAATAGAAACCATCACAGAAATTCCAATGGATTCCATTAAAATACCATTATGAACCATTAGCTTTTTCCAGTAAAACCAGTACAAAATAATTTTTTTGTAGTGTGTTTTTGGGCATTTTTCCAATAGGATTTAACATCCCACCAATAGAATCCATCACATACCAGTGGACACCATTATAGTTTCCATTAAAACCAATACAGTTCCCACAGTTGTTTTTTTTCAGCAGGGTAGGCCTATACAAGCTAACTGACAAAATTGAGCTAGACTGAAAGGTTGTCTATAGTGTATTAAGTTTTTGTTTCTAGAACTACTGTATCAAAACAATATCACACTTAAACACTTTCAGTCTGAATATGAACATTTTGTGAATCCACTTACCCGTGTGATATTGTTTAAATTCCTGAGTCTGTTTTCATAACAAGCCCATGAGTTTTTGCGGTGATGATTAAGTAAATTCTATGCTTTGAACACCCCACCTATCATCTTTTTAATGGTCTCGCAAACCGCAGATTGTTTCTCCCTGTTTAAACTTGCCTACTCTTACGGCACTCCAACTCAACATCTTGCTATTTAGGTGAGGGGTTGTTACACACAAGTTGATTTAGTTGGTTAAACACTAGCACACCTTTAAACAATAAACCACCAGATGATGGCGATATTGCATACTGAATGGTCTACCCTGCCGTAAAAGTCACCTTGTGTAAGATCTAGTGGCAGTAGAAAGTGGATGGATGGTAGTCAGTATGTGTGTGGTCAATATCCAGCCTCTTACTTGAGTCTTTATTAGGCTATTGAACTTTTCATATGATTTAGTCCCTATACAAAGTGTTTGTACATAGATGCAGTCTTAATAGACCCTCTTATCTTATTACTAATTGTCTATTTACTAAACAAACAGTTAATTGTTCTCACACAAATGCAGTATAAACAAATTCAAGGCGCCAGAAGCTCAAACAATATGGTTGCACCTTCCAGCAATTAAATACTTTGCATGCTGTTACTCATGACCCCTCCTCACTTACATAAACATATTTTCATTCAATTGTGTTCATATCTTTCCTCCAGTGCTGCCCACACACCTCCAGTGTGGCGCAATGCATAACCGGCATGCCTGAAGCTTGTTCTCCGTAGTGTTCGCTCAGACTGTTATTGTGGTGTAAACAGGACGTGTTGATTCACATCCCCAGTTATCTCGTTTTTCTCCCCAAACCCATGCATTCCTTGGCGTTTCCTTCAAAGATGAACATAAGGGTCAAGTAAAGGCACTTAGAAACAGGCATAGTGGTGATCTGGTGGAGCTAGAGTGGATCGGTCTGTCTTCCATCAGCCATGTTTAACAGATCATTCCCAGGTTCATGTGACTGGAGACTGCAGGGAAGCTTGTGGTTTGTTTTAAGAGGGAATGCCTTTAGCATACATTCAAAATATCATGCAGGCTAACTGGCACCATCTCTATGATCATTCATAAAAGAGATATGTTCTTAACGGCCTTTGTTTTGAGTCGCTCAAACCCATACGCCACCCATACGTGTGTTTTATAGCTATTCACTATGCCATCAGTCATGGTGCACTGATAGGCATTGACAAGACGTTTCCAGACTGCTCAAACAAGGGATTACAGAGGCATTTTAAAAGCTCTCGCAGGATGTCAGAGTTCACTTATGGCCCTTTAAAGAGTCTATAACCCTGGAGAGAAACTGGCAAAATCGGTTGGGAATGACAGGAGCAAACCCTCCTGATCAAATTCTTTAGATAGGTGAACATCAGATGTGACGTGCAGAAATAAAACCGACTGTTCTTTCTTTCTAACTGCATATGTGCAACAGAGTCGAGGACAGCTTGTCCTAAAGATATCAGAGGGAACGTTATGTTTATTTATAATACAATAGACATCAGTCAGATTGCCTTTCACTGAGGCTTGGGAATATAGGTCATGTCTGGAACATGTTTCTGTGAAGCTGTGATGTTAAACATCTCATTTTACCCGTGATCTTCATAGTGTACATCCTGTTCCACTGTGAAAGGTATTAGCACCCATCAAGCAGACAAGATCAGATCAGCCTGTGAAAAGAGATCGTACCTGCATGCCTCCCATATAGAATAATATTATGAAAATAGAACAATAATAAGGAAATATTAAGGAAATGTTGGGAGATATAATCTTGTGATGCTTAAATGCAACTTAAATTCAGTTGTAGCATTTAAAATGCCTGTTTTTTTTATATTTTTAATTTATTTTGTCAAAATAATATAGATTTCATTATCTGCCATGCTTGTTATCAGCCATATAACATCTGCTTATCTGTATCAGATAGAATTTTAATATCGGTGCATCTCTATTTAAATATGTTACATTTTTAATCTTAGTTGTGCATTAGTGTCTTTTTAAAACTGAAGACTTTTTTCTCCTTGATTTTTTAATAGGCGTTTCCTAATCAACCAAATAAACACTTGAATGCTGTCCTTTGATATTAGGAATGTAAATTGGTTGTTTCGTAATGATCTGATTTGACGATCTGAGCAATACAATATTAGCTGATACTGTACCTTAAACATGCTGCAATGCTATTATGGTTTAATTAGATTCAGGGGCCCTTGATTGATACGTCAATATTATCATTATATACAACCAGTTATATTTTTATTAACTCACAAATTCAACCAAATTATGAACATTTAATTGATCATTACACCACTTGTTTATATCAAGCTGTGCTTTATTTGGAGTTTATTTAGACAAAATCTTATATAAAAATTGGAATATCAGCCATTTATAGGTTATCAACCTATACATGGAAATAACTGGTAGTTTATTTTATTGTCCAACATTTTCTTTTCAGCATTTCATGCTTCTTCCGAATCCTTTCCAGGTTTCCCACCCAAGCGCAGAACCAGGTTGTTACAGTGGAAGCGGGTCGTCTCCTTAACCTCTACACTTTATCTTGATCAGATTTCCCTCTGGCTGGGGTGGGGTGCTGACGGGGGGTGGCGGTATGCCGTGGAGCTATTGAAATTCCAGAGCTGATTTCACATGTTTTACATTGCCCTCATTCTGATCCCTCCTCTGTGACTCATTTTTGGGCCTACACTGGGGTGTAGAACATGGAGCAGGTGATAGTCAAATGGTGACCAGCTCTCTGCTGGAAAAACAGGATTGAGGAGTGAAGGAGGGATGGCTGGCGGTTGGTCCCGTCTGAGTCGGTTCCCATGTCTTGTCTAGAATTTAATGGGCTGAGACAGTGGGAATCTGACAAGTTTTGTTTAATTTACGAGAAGATGGGCCTGTTTTTGTAGTTTCTCCCCAGGTCACATACCAAGGATTGTGTGTGTGTGAGAGAGTGTGTGTGTTAGTGCATGCATAGAATGGTTTCACGTTTCCATTGCCTAGCAATGGTGTCACTGTTGTTAAGCTGGCTTGGCGTCTTGTGATGTGTTATCTGCCCTACCTATCCTGATGTTTGTGTTCGAAAAGATGGTATCTTGAAAGAAATTGCATGGTGACTTGCCTCTGATATGGAATTTAGTTGGTTATGTCTCATGTCGTAAACTGCCTACTCACGTCTATGATTTAAACATTCCCATGTTTCAAGAATTTTTTTTCTAAATTCACTTGGTGAATTCATACTACCTTTGTTAGAGAGAACAGAAATAAAAAAATCATCCATATTATATATGACTTAAGTACAGCTTTGTCTTGTACACAGTTTTGGGATGTACAATATATTGGTGCTACTGTATATTGGTTATTGGCTGACATTAGATATATATATAAATATTACATATATTATATGAGATGATAACAGATATTGTACACACTCTTTACCTCTGTATTTAGATGAGCTTTGCTGTCATATAATGCTCACGCTAATGCATGCCGCTCGTGCAAATACTGATACAAACAAAAAAGATTTCAGTCGCAGAGACTGTGGAACGAGATAGATAAAAGAGTGAAAAATGGAAAGAGAACAAGACAGGAAGATAATTTATCTGCAAGTGGTGTTAAGGTAGTTATCTCCTTGCCATGGCCCTAGGTTTGATCTTGGCTTTTATCCAGCTAACCCCAGCCTGTGGAATGCCACAGTCTCTTCCATGTGTCACCCAGGAATTTCCCATCCTTTAAATGAGGAGAATGCAGCGCTAATATATAACCAATTACCCAAGTAGCATTTCCTGTGTTCCTTTGAGATTTTTTTTCAAGCTCAAAGTGCCAATCAAGGCTGGAATGCCAGAACATGATTCTTATTTACTAAGGGTCAGTGCACCATTGCCCCTACATTCTAAAGGCCCATTGTTCCCAAGAACCGGGAGACTCCATAACCCTCGGCCCCTGCTCTCTTACCCCAGAGCCCCCACATCAAGGGCCCGCACTGTTTACACAGCATCCGCTCCCAGAGTGACCTGCCACGTTAAGATTAAATAAGGTAGGGCCCTCGCAGCAAAGGACAGAGCGATTCAATCACTGCCACAGATAGTTAGGCTGAACGCGAGAGTGGGAGAGGGAGAGAAGAGGCGACTTGGGTCTGGAAGCTTTTTGTGCAGCGAACAATGGTGAGATTGCTTTACCGAGATGCCGAGCTCGCTGTCTTTGTGTGCTTTCTTGATAAACCCACTCAAAGAAACAGAAATGTAAAAGAGTTTCTCTCTGAGAAAGCTTTCCGGAAATCTCAAAGCACCCTCTGATATTGGAGTACAGACTTAATTCAAGAATATCAATATTAGCGTTATTAAATGTACTGAATTAGCATGTAAACTAAATTAGTGTGAAGGTGTGACAATTGAAGTTAGCATTACTTCAAGATTTCACAGTTAAGGAGTGAGGGATGTGAGCCACCTGTGTAGTGGGTTAATAATGAACATCTTCAGAGTCAAGCGAAAGGGCACGATGGGAAATGAACCCTCTCTGTGCAATCAATGGCTAATTAATGGAAACATGATCATTTTGAGCACTGCAGATGCAGGGGGAATTCGGAAGAATGGATTATACTAAATCCATCCCATTCTCCTGCAAAGGCAAGAGCAGCATTACTTTTTATACAGATTTTTTGTTTGTTTTACCAATAAAACAATGAGAGAAATATCATAATGATTGAGATTGGATTAAAGTAAATTTTATTCAAAGTAGAATCTAATTTTAGTCTTAGAACCAACTTAGAACCAAATATGTAAAATGTTTCTAAAACATATAATCATTTAACAAAAACATTATATAACATTAAACAAAATAATGGGTAGGGCTGGGTAAAAATATAGATTTCTCGATTTAAATTTTTACATTCCAAGAATTTATCAGTCTAGCCTGTTTTCACTTTTGTTACTTTTGATGCGAAACACAAAAACGTCTCAGATTTCAAATTCTTTAAATTTTATTACTATATTCAAACAATAAATGCTGTTAAAGTGACAGAATATGTGACAGATTGAATTAATAAGTGACAGATCGCTGTAGACTCTGTTCAAGAGAAGCTGCAGCACGAGGCAAACGTGGATCATCTGCTCTGCTTTAATACCAGTTTACAGCACGAAATAAACATGAATAAACATACAAAAGGTAGGAAGCTATGTTAAAAGAAAGAGTACAACTCCGAAATCCGTATCCTGTCTCACATTATTGCTCAATCGGTGTTTCAGCCAGGGAAAGATGTCAATATTACCGCTTGTAAACAATGTCACCTAAAGTCACCTTTACCTCAGATAAATGTATCCGTTGATCATAATCTCGTTAGTCAGCAAAATTCTCCTCTCCAGAGTTCATTTTCTAGCTAAGTATATGCACCATATACAGGGCCATAGCTGGGGTTTTACAGGGGCCCCGGTGCAGGTTGTACCAATGGGTCCTGTTTTAAATTGTTTCATTTGTATATTCATTCTATTTATGTATTTATACTATTTACACAATGTTTAAGTTTGGTGTCTGAATAATCAACAATCTGGTGTCTGAATAATTTTTGGTTTGACTGGATTAATTATTGTTAAAACTACAAAGTAGGCCTAATTCAGTGGTTCTTTCTTTCATTTTCTTGGGTTAACATTAAGGACACCGACAGCAGCTAGTAAATTAGATATGATCACTTTAAGAGACAGTGCATCCAAAATAATGATGCACATCCAATTTCTGTCTCACTCTCAACTGATTACTTCATACTTTCACTTAAGACATAACCGACAGTTTTTTCGAGGATAACTCTCCAAGATGGATATTCTGACATAATTTTGTATATTCTGGTATACAATAGCAAGAAGAGGCAAATTCGGTGTTGAAGCGCTTTGAGACGCGTCTGTATGCGCGAGCCCTGTACGCACAGAACACCGCACGGGGTGCTGAATTGGGCTCTTTCACAAATGTTTTCTGTTTGAATGTTTAAACTGCGATTTGTATTTGTTCGTTCAGGTGCAGGAAGAAGCGAAGGAGAGCTCGGTTCGGTCTTGCTGTTCGTGAAACGCGGCTCTCTTCGTGTGCACCGAACACGGCGAGCGAGTACTCAGTTGAGCTTTTCCGCATCTTTTGTTTGAATTGCTTTAAACTCTTTTGAATATTTTTAAGTTTTTATGACAGCCACACCATTTAAATGTTTATATTTAAAAAAAATGAATTGGAGTAGAAATACAATTATGTAATAGTAACTTTATTATTATAAAAACTTAATTGATTGTAATTTAAGCATTTGTATACATTACAAATCTTCGGTGGCCGAGAGAGCTCAACCCGGTGCAACTTCAGAAAACAACGCAAATAGAAAAAGCACCAGCAAATCAAGAAAACATATTCATCAGTTTGACAGCAGGTACTGCAAATGCTCACAACACAACCAAATTAAGAATATTATGTGCAGTGCGTTTCTTTATTTGGTTGATGTTGTGAGCATTTGCAGCGCTTGTGTTGTCAAATTGATCAAGTTGTTTTCTTAATTTGCGGGTGTTTTTTCTATTTGCAGCGTGTTGAGCTCTCTCTGCCACCGTACAAATCCGTTATGTTAAGCATCACTATAGTAATGTAGTACCAACTGATTTTCATGTATATTTTACAGCATTAAAAAAAAAAAATCTTGATAAAATTTGGCATATACTGTACCTGACACTCACTGGCCACTTTATTTGGTACACCTTGCTAGTACCGGGTTGGACCCCCTTTTGCCTTCAGAACTGCCTTAATTCTTCGTGGCATAGATTCAACAAGGTGTTGGAAACATTCCTCAGAGATTTTGGTCCATATTGACATGATAGCATCACGCAGTTGCTGCAGATTTGTCGGCTGCACATCCATGATGCGAATCTCCCGTTCCACCAGATCCCAAAGATGCTTTATTGGCTTGAGATCTGGTGATTGTGGAGGCCATTTGAGTAGAGTTAACTCCTTGTCATGTTCAAGAAACCAGTCTGAGATTATTTGAGCTTTGTGACATGGTGCATTATCCTGCTGGAAGTAGCCATCAGAAGATGGGTACACTGTAGTCATAAAGGGATGGACATGGTCAGCAACAATACTCAGGTAGGCTGTGGCGTTTAAACGATGCTCAATTTGTACTAAGGGGCCCAAAGTGTGCCAAGAAAATATCCCCCACACCATTACACCACCACCACCAGCAGCAGCCTGAACCGTTGAGACAAGGCAGAATGGATCCATACTTTCGTGTTCTTTATACCAAATTCTTACCCTACTCATCTGACCTTTGGTGAGCCTGTGCAAATTTGTAGTCTCTGTTTCCTGTTCTTAGCTGACAAGAGCGGCACGCAGTGTGGTCTTCTGCTGCTGTAGCACATCTGCTTCAGGGTTCGACGTGTTGTGCATTCAGAGATGGTATTCTGCATTCCTCGGTTGTAACGAGTGGTTATTTGAGTTACTGTTGCCTTTCTATCATCTCTAACCAGTCTGTCCATTCTTCTTTGACCTCTGACATCAACAAGGCATTTTCGTCCACACTGCCGCTCACTGGACATTTTCTCTTTTTGGACCATTCTCTGTAAACCCTAGAGATGGTTGTGCGTGAAAATCCCAGTAAATCAGCAGTTTTAGAAATACTCAGATCAGCCCGTCTGGCACCAACAACCATTCCACGTTCAAAGTCTCTTAAATCCCCTTTCTTCCCCATTCTGATGCTCGGTTTGAACTTCAGCAAGTCGTCTTCAACACATCTAGATGCCTAAATGTATTGAGTTGCTGCCATGTTTTTGGCTGATTAGCAGTTTGTGTTACCAAGCAATTGAACAGGTGTACTTAACAAAGTGGCGGTGAGTGTATATCCAAAATAATCGAATTGCAAGCTTGCGAATCAGAATTGAATCCAATCATGGAATTTGTGTCAAAATCCAGTGCTAGTAATGAGTACATTATTAAAACAGTTTTAAGTAATTATATTGTCAATCCCCAACATTATTGACTATACGATTGGATTATTTGAAACCTTCTTAAAAACATTGATAATATTTTTCATCAGTTTCTCATCATATATGTGTCATCATATAATTAAAACTGTTTTACTATTGTCATAATGCACATTTTGCATCTTGTATTCATTGATTAAGTTTAAAAACCATTAATCTGTAATTTCTTTGCATGCTGTTTTACCATTGCATGCAACCCTTCCCATCTTATTTCATGCCTTCTCATTCCAATTCATGCTGTACAAGAGAGCTCAGGACATTTTGGCATTATTCTCTGCATATTATTTTCCAAACTTCTATTTATTTCTTCCCTCTGTAAAAGATCTTCCTACTCCAGTTGGATGACAGCATGATGGTGAAACTTAGCATTGCTGCAAGAGTGTGGCATGAAATGAGAGCTGCTGGATGCTGACCATCTCCCTCAGCTGTGTCTTTGGGAGAAGCGTCTGACATCTTCACGCTCGCAGTGGAAGAGAACAGGCAAACGGTGTGCATTGTTAGCATGAAGGGCATTCTATCCATTCCTCTCTGTCAGGGACATCAGCAGCTGTTGAAAAGCCCTGCCCACATTCAGACTGATTCTGCTTCAATGGCAGTTGATTAGATTTCATTCAGCTTTTATTTTCTTTGGCCTCTGGTAACAGTAGAGCCATTCCCACCCAAAAAACCTGTTTGGATTAATTAGCTTTTGTAAAATCAGTTTATTTGTGCAGACAAACACTGCAACACAGGAACTGCAAGCAACCAAATGAAGAGGTACATTGGCAGCTGTTGCTGGAGAAGTCAAAGTTTCCGCTACTTTATTAATCAGTTATTGCCAAATGACCTCAGAATGCGAAAGTTGCAATTCGCCCCCTTGTGGCATTTTAATACACAGTTAATTTGTTTGTGAAGCTGAATTTATACCCAAACAGACCTGTGATGTTTCTCTTTTCATCTCCAGTACAGAAACAGGACAGAACGAGATTTTTTCCTCCTCTTATTGACCATGAATGAACTAATAATAAATAAATAGCTATATAGCTATAAATGGCCGACAATACTTTTGCCTAAGGCTGCAGTGTTAAACAACCTAAACATTTATAAATTTAGACTCTACAGAAGTAGCAAGTAGTGTGTTTATAAAAGACTTTACCTTTTACCTAGTGCATAATTACGATCAGAATACATCACATTCTGATTCGCATATTGTGTAGTCACACAGGATGAAATATTTCCACCCATCTGGAACTATTGAATAACTAAATCTGCACCTGCAGTCCACGTTGACTCACTTTTGGAAACAAATGACTTTGGGTCTATTGTCTATCGTAAGCAGTGAATAGGTGGCTCAAGTCATAGTGGCATCAGTCAGATTAGCTGATTACAGTTTTGGTCATTGAAGACAGTGCAAGTAACTTTTTACAGATGATGCAATTACGATTTAGTTCTAGCTAAATGGGGTCACAATTTAAATGCATATTTAAATCCATATTTCAAGCATTTGAAATGGCAGAAATAGTTGTAGAAAGCAATGGCAGCAACGTAATTACTAATTAACCAATGTTTGCATGGTAGACATTGATCATAATTGTTTAACATCACTGAGCATCTGCAGAACTGCTTCTACTGTCTTATTAAAGATTGTAAGAATTTCAGGTGGTCTCATGCATACACACATTCAAACTAGATCAGTCACGTCATATACTCCATACATTCTCGCATCCACATTTGTACCTTCAAGAGATAATGAAAAATAAAACTGCCTTGATATGAGTGCTTTAGTAGTGTGTGAATTCAGTTTGTTCTCTAAACTGCTGTCTTTGCGACTATGTCGGGCATGCCAAGAATTCCACAGATCATTGTGTGTGCCGATATGGCTCAAAGGTATGCAGTCACGTTAACAGAAACCTGACCTACCTGACTGATCGAAACTACACCCACGCGTTATTAAGCTCACAATGCTTGTGTGGGAAACAATGAAACGGTCTTGGAAGCTAGTTCCTTCCCAGATAAGGGATGGAGATGGACAGCTTTGAATGAAGCGAGGTATGTGAAGAGAAATGCCAAGGTCTTCTCTTCATTCTATGTTCTGTGGTTGCCAGGATATGCTTTGATTTCTTTATATTTTAGATTTTTTTCAGACACCACTGGAAACAGCTTTAAATGATTTCTATTTGCTGCTGCTGCCTCAAAATGCTCTATTTTTACAACATTCCGTACCTTGCTTTTGGTTATTGCAGACAGCTGAGAAGACTTAATATAATAATACATTTTTAAATTCTTATTGTTATGCTGCATTGCAACATATTTTGCATTAATAATTTTCTAGGAAGATTTGCATCCTCAGTGTATTCATTTTTACTTAGAAATGCATGCATTCAAATAAATACACATTTCACTATAATGTCTGAATGAAACAGATTTGTTTCCCAGTCCTAGTGGAAGTGCATTCCTGAGGGCTTTTGTGGTTCTTGTTTTATCCTCCCTGCCTGGCCCAACCCAGCTGTGGGAACAGGACTATGGGGCGTAACTTCGTGCCCAGTCCTCTCACATATTTAAGCACACGCATGCACGCACATATCTGTTCACATACAGTATACAGCATGCTCCCTCCTTTACAACAAAAAGGACTTTATAATGCACCAGTGAAATTCCTTGTCTTCTTGTTGTTTCTTGGACCATTTAACTTACAACATGAAGTTTAACTGACTTGTATTAAGTCTATGCTCTTATAAATTTCTGTTAATTATATATTCAGATATTCATGAATACAGAAAAAAATGCCTGTATTTCATGTAAAATTTAAATAACAAATAATTTCCCAGTTTTTAGGTAGATTAAATGATATGTTATATGTTTTGTACTCAATATTATTTTATAGATGCAACTCAAAATGTAAATATAAAATATGTAATGCTTATAGACATGTAGATTGCTGCTAAGTACCCAAAATTCAATTTTCTCCATTGACGACATTTAAAAGTAGATGTTGTACTAATGTCTGTTTGTATTATTCATTTAATACTTTAAATATGTATTTATTTTTGTGGCTCTTAAAAGTGTGAAAATGCTATTTTTTTCTTACCTGGCTTACATCACAGCTCAGATGTCATGTCAAGTTTTTATAGTGCTACAATAGAGTTTGTTTCGAAGCAGCTCTATCTGAGGCAAATCAATTCCAGTCAATGTTGATACAGTTCAACAGCTGTGTCAGGAAAACATCAGTCACTTCAGTCACCACAGTCATCAGTACCCACGATCACCAGATCCCAATCACCTGATTATTGATTCCCCCCACCTGCCACAGCTCATCAAGCTCCCCTTTATCAAGGCTCACTCCACACATGCTCCTCGTCCGGTCTACCATTCACTACCCTGAACGGTACACGACTCTCTGATGTTACTTATGCGTGTACTTACCATCCAGTCCTCCACGTTACTCCAGCGGTGTTCCCGTTCATCCTCGGACACTCTTCTCTGGCTCACCTACAAAGAAAGAGACTCAGACTCCAACAAGATGTACCAAATATTATCTTCATCATTTCAACTTGCCTTCCACTGCTCTCTTCGACCACCATATCCCCAGTTGTTCAATAAACCTGCTTGTTACTCACTTACCTGTTTGTGTCTGAC
This sequence comes from Gymnocypris eckloni scoliostomus, assembly GCA_027564155.1. Lineage (NCBI taxonomy): Eukaryota > Metazoa > Chordata > Actinopteri > Cypriniformes > Cyprinidae > Gymnocypris > Gymnocypris eckloni. Next base: position 7,465,621 of record CM050425.1, on the reverse strand, counting down.
CCATTTTGTGACAAGCGGTTTTAAAGTTCATAACTTATAAAACAATTTCAATTCAGCTATACAGTTCAGTGTTGATTCATTTCAATAACTCAATAGTCGCTAGCAAAAGCTTTCTGGTGTTTTTGCGATCAGCCAGTCACAGTTTTCAGGGTGTTGCTTTTCTGCAGCATCCAATTAATTCGTCACGTGACATATATGGCAAGGATTAGCCAATCAGAGCTGCCAATTTCAGCTACTTCAGTGTGCACAGCAGTATAGGTCAGATGGCCATTGAACTGTGGGTGGCCTGTGGATGTGTCGTCTGAGAATAAGTGTGATAGATTCATGTGAGGCTTTCTGTCGTCTTGTCAAACCCACGTGCAGGACCAAAACTCAGACTGTGTGGCTTCAAGCAGGCATCAGCCACTAGAGTCAAACCGGCGCATAATCCGGCAGAGTGCCGCATGCAGCTCTCAGCCAGTCCTCATTAACCTGCCGTATCCTCAGCTCAGACCTGTGTGGATGACATCCTTCGAGGAGCCAGGAGTGTGTGCTCATTAGACAAGCCCACACACACTGCCTACCTCGGGTCAAGAGCATCTACTGTAGCCACCCTCTCCGTTCCCCTGGCTGATTGATGCCATTAAGATGTCACAGCGTTTCACGTAAAGCCCTCCACTTTAGTCATGATGAGTAGACCAGGTGAGAGGAGAAGAGCACAGGACAGCCATGCTAAGAAGGCCACCGATTTAAAAAAAACTAAACTTTTTTCAAGTAGACTAATTTCCATGTCTGAAAAACATTAGGTTTACTCACCTCAAATTTTTCTAGCTTATAGGCCTGCTGGAAATTTAGGCCTACTGTATGTAGGACTAAATAATAAGAAAATCAGAACAACTATATGTGGGGAAAATGCATTATGAAACGGATCAAATTAAATGAGCCCTTGAAAGTGATCTTTTACATACAATGCTCTTATCATGTAGGTTTGAACTGTGCTTTGCGCTGTTGGCATTTTCTTTGTTTTGGCTCCATGCAGTGGTTTTTCTAAAGGGTCAATGACATTCTGTGACCTTTCCAGTTTACAGTCTGATTATGTCACATCAGCTTGTGAAAGCCCACTGATGTCAGCGGTGTGGTAACAAAACAGCTCGCTTCTCTGAATTTTTATAATTGTGTGCTTTAAATGAACATTGTTGCTAGGCACTCCAGTAACCTTGTCCCATTTTATCTCTTTTATAATGTGAAAAAACATGGGTTTTACAAACAAAAATATTTTTTCACTTTAACGTTTTTTGAACAAAAAATAGCTGGAGTTTTTAGTTCACAGTGCAAAAATGACCTGTGTCTGCTGTTGTTTATTTTACTCATAAAACAGTAATTCAATTCCTATATGCTTTCATGTTAGTATCACACAAATTGTTCAAGATTATTGGAGTATGTTTTACAAGATAATAGTATTAGTTTTTTTTACTTTGTAACATTTTACATTTAAATCAATGTGTTGTTTTTTTCTAATAGTCTGATACATTTTCTAGTAATTTCAGAGTGAAATTATAATTTTTTTTGAACTATTTTTAAAATAAAATTCAGTCAAACAATGTGAAATCAATACTAATGGACTGCGTACATATTCAGTAAGGTGTGAGTGTGTGGGCTGGCCTGTTCGATATTCAAATACCTTTTTTACACATTTATGGCATCATAAAATGTTTCAAAGAGGACCGACCCGATAAACCGACCTCCTGACTAGCAAAATAAAAGGGCAGGGGACAATCTTATCTGAGTTATGTTTTCTTTTGTGACCTTGGAAACCATTTGATTAGGGGCACATGAAACGCTTGCGGCAAAATCATTTCTCGTTTTCTAACTAAACGTGGAATGGTTTTATCGTTTTACCCTGATCTGATCAGCTGGGATCAGCAGCCCTCACACGCCATTGGTGGTGTGGCAAGATCACAGTTCTGTACACAGAATAGCCTTGAAACATTAACATCACATGCTATACAAGTATCTCTTTACCATTGAAGGCCTCAGCTGGTGTTTAGAAATAATTCTTGCTGACTGTAGGCAGAGAATAAAACCATGGCCAACATGGCAGGTGTGATGTTGGCAGTGATTTATTTATTTATTATTTCTTTCATTTTTCATCTTCACACGTTTTGCTCAGTGTGTGATTCTAAGCCGATTCTTGCTTTTGTGTCACAGATAATATAACATTATTTAATTTGAGGAGGAATAACAGATATTTGTGTTTTTCTGTAATTAAATGACTTCTGCTAATGGTACATTTTTACATAATGATGCAATAAGTGCAAATAAACCCACTTCTGACTATAAGCCCTTTTTATAAATTACTAGCTGAGGCTGTTTTATCCCCATTTTTGCAATGAGATGATGTTTGACCAGTGCTCTGCATTTATTTATTTTTGTCTTGTCTCATGTTGATGGTATCTGTACTACAGATGACAATGTTCCATTAACCATTATTTTATCTGCTCAAATTAGGTCAGGAAGCCATTGTTTTATATAGCTACAATTGTGAGAATAAAGTATTAAGAGCCTTTGAATTCCTTGATGAACCATTGGTTTAAATAAAGTTATTGATTTAAAAATATCAAATCACCTATTAAAAGAATAGAATTGGTGTCAGTTCAGGTATGCTCATACACTGTAAAAAATGTCAAGCGGTTTCAACTCAATAATAATTATTTAGTAACTAGTTCTACAGAAATGTTACGTTCAGTCAATTTCTGATGTCAAAGTGTTATCTGAATTGTTATTTATTAGTTGGCTCAACCTTTACTGAACTAGTTTTATAGTCCATTCTACTAAAAATTTTAATTGGTCAAACATTTAGGAAACTACAGTAAGCTCTCCTCTGGCCAGACGAAACCAGCATGGTGTGGTTTAATTCTAAGCTGCAACACAGGTCAGATTGAGCAGAGGATTGTCTGGTTCTCGTGGTCTTGTCCCAATGGCTAATGAGGTCTTTGGAGGGGATCTGTCTCTGGAGCCCACCTAGCTGACATGATCTTCGCTGACATTCAGCGCTGTCGAGGTCGTCTCTAGGTGCTGATCCACCATTTGATCTGGATACATACTGGATCTGGGTGTTATGGTGACCTCAGAATAAGAATGAAACAGACTAACATTAGCTTAGATGCCACTGAGAACAGTAAATCATATTATAGTTGTAGTAAACACTCTAAACATTTACACACATTACCTGGAATGAAAACAACAAACTCCTAGTCTTGAAAGTACACACATCGTATGTAGCTGCAGTGGAGTGGTCTAGTCATGTGCCAGTGTTTGGTGCCTGGAAAGAACTGACTGGCCAGCATCTGAAATCTTGCAATGATGAAAAGCACCAATGAAACCTTTGGCCACATCCTGATGGAGAAAGAAAAGGACATTTTAAGTAAAAAACATTTAAATTATGCCTTTTAAATCATTTACAATGTATCAACATGACTTAATTCAATTTGTGATGAAACAGAAGTTGCAACCATTTTTTGGCACAAATCCATTCCACAATCCATTGCACAACAGGGAGCATAGATACTGACAGGATTTGTTATAGAACATGTACATTTTATATTTTAGGGCTGTTACCTTAAATAGCATAAAAATAATATCCAAATATAACGGTCCTGCCTGTTGTTGATAAATACCAATGGTGACGTTTTACAAATTGATTGATCAATAGTCCCGGTGTTTACTGAGCCACGGTCTTTCTCAGTGCAGAAAATAGTGTGCACAATCTAAAGAGATTCACTACCTAGGGAACTGACTGAGACGCTTTGAATGGCTTTGTTAAACGATTCAGTGGTTCATTTTCGTTCGGAAAGCTGAACTCCTCTCCCGAAGCGCCATTCACGAGAACCTATACGCCTTGTAGCATTAATCCGTTATAAAAGAAATATATAGATTTTAAATAAAACATTTACACCTTTTTAATATACGTTTTGATAAATTTAGTCAAACATCAACGTTACAAATATTTATTCAGTGCCACTTGACTTACCTGACGCCTGAACTTGACATACACTTAAACAACTCATAAAACACTTTCTAAATGTCCACTCAAAAAAAATCGAATATGTTGCATGATTTTTTCGTTACATTTAGTAAAAAAAAAAAAAAACACTAGTAAGTGCAACTTACCTGACGCATGAACTTGACAAGATGGCGGCGCTGTTTCTCCCGCGAAGTCACCCAGGCTCGTGCACGTGCAGAATGATCTCAGTGTTTGCTGGATTTGTTTTTTATTAGTTTAGTCAACATTTAGCATTCTGAATGTTGACTGGATTTGTAAATAACCATTAATTTAATGTTTTAATATATATTTGGTCAGACTTAATGTCTTCTCAACTAAGCCCAAGCAATACAATTTGTTCAACTTAAATATTTTTGCCCTTCCAACATTTTGTTAATTGGATTTTTTTACAGTGTAGGGATGGGGAAAAATGTCTGATGTTTTGACTTTCCCTAGTTAGATATATGTGTAGAAGGTGTCAGTTTTACAGAACAGATCCATATTGATCTATCAGAAACATGTCAGAGATCACCGAAGTTGAACTTTGGGACACAGTGGAAGATGAAATGTGCTTTCTTCACGTGCTCTCCCACATTTGCACGCGTATTGTAAGTGCACTGAGCTCAAAGTCTGCTGAGACCGCACCTTAAGCCTTCCGCTCATTAGCTGGATGCTAGCTGCTTCTCAAGGACCATGTGCTTATTTTGACAATCTGGCAGCCTGAAATGAGTGGAATCACTTTGTTCTGTTACAGCAGTATTTTCGCCTACCAGATATGGTTCCAGAGACCACAGTGGTTATTAAATCTAATATTCTGTTTAAAGCCTTTAACTGAGTGCGCTGAACTGCGTTCAGCCTTTCAATTAATTTGTACGGTGTTTAGCAGTGAACCAATAATAAACTACAAAATGTGACCTGAACCTGCATTATCCTTTTGCCTTTCTATTGAAAGATAAAATGTGTATAGTAGTGTGTTTCATGACTCGCCAGCCAAGTTTTCTGTCATCAATTCTGTGGTCTGCACACCCAATGTTCTCCCCTCTGCATGTGTTTAGCGTTCCGTGTCTCGGGAAAAAGCCACCACAACTATGTCATGCAGACATTTATTTTTGCCTTGTAAACTACCCAAATGTTGTGGCATTTTTTAAAATAGTTTGTACCATTTGTGATACAAAAACCGGCCTGGGGCAGGAGCTTTCTGAGGCTATTCAAGACCTTTACAGAAGACGTACACTGAGACAGTTGAAAAGTTTTAATTGACTTGAAAAAAGGCTTGATAACACTGGACGTCACTCAGCCCACACTAAAGCAAACAGATCTGAATGTGTCAAAGGCCTTTGACGTCCCTCTTACAGCGTAGGTAATATTATCTTCAGCTTGGACGGACTGTGGTTGAACCGCTATGAAGAAACCGTTCCCTCCCTCTTTTCATCTCTCTCACACACCATGCACCTCGTTTTGATTTCTTATTCGTGATGTGCTAAACCTCACTATTATTCAGCAGATCCACACAACTCTTGTGTTTTTGGTTCATTGCTGTTGTTTCTGGAAGCCTATGATGCTGCTGAGAGAGACTTTTGTCATGTGAGAGCAATAGTCTAGTCTCTGTGTGGTATCCCCCTGCCCCTTCAAATAAACAAACACACAGGCTGATTTGCTGACCTCTAGGTTAGTGACAAATGTACGTCATACATCACCGTCACCTTTGAAACTACCAAGTCATTCACATGCCGGCCTGCCATCAAAGACCAAAACATGTGGGTTTAGTTTTGGCTTCTAGCCTTTGGCACAGACTTTGAGCTTATTTGTTTATTTGTGAATGTGTCATATATCCTATCGAGATATGTTTTTAAGCATTAAGAAATCTTTTAAATGTGATGTTTGTCTGGGTCTTTATGCTTTCTAACACATCCTGGCCCTGTTTGTAGCCCATCAATGACTTCCAAACAATTGATAAACTCAGAATATGTAATATGATATGTGGTACAGGTACAGGTACTGTACAGGTAACCCAATTAACTAATTTACAGTTAACAGTGTATATACAGTATACAGTTTATAATTTACTCACAACAAAAACAGTAGTCAAAATTTCTACTTTCATTTGTTGTCAGTAAACCGCCAATATATGATGTTTGTTGATTAGGTAGCACTTCAATAAGGTTTAGGTGACTGAGAAGAATATTTTTTTATTTGTCACAAACACAATTGTACAGAGTATAACCAGCAGTGAAATTTGTGCTCTGCATTTAACCCATCCAAGTGTACACACACATGGAGCAGTGGGCAGCCAACGCTGCGGCGGAACCCACGGCGGGGAGCAGTTGGGGGTTCGGTGCCTTGCTCCAGGGTCTCACCTCAGTCATGGATACAATTCCTGCCGGAGCCGAGATTCAAACCCACAACCTCAGGTTACAAGTACAACGCTCTATCCATTAGGCCATGGCTGCCCCCCAGAAACAACTAAGCTAGCAATTTGTCTGAGCTAACAATGAATAACAATTTTACAGAATGTATTAATGCATGTAGGTTAATGTTAAATTATAAATACTATTCTTATTTCATGTTTTCTTGAATTCCAACTTGACACTTACCACTTACATGCATACATGTGTAAGCATTTACATTAATAACCTCAGAAGGTAAAACAGCTTTGGCCACACATTCCACTTTATTTTGCTACATCTGAAAAAGTCAAGTTCTTCCACTTCTTTCATAGAGCAAAGGACAGTGGAGAAAGTTAGTCCAAAGAGCATGAATGGATGCACTACACACTTTAGATGATCGATTTTTAACATACTATGATTTGGAATGCAATAATTCTTATCTTTTTTTATTAGAACATGTAGATAAAATAAGCAAACTGCATCTTCAGGTAGAAACCGCACTGACTTTTTGCCTAAGGAAGTGGTCTTTGCATGTCAAAGACACCTATTGTGAAATGTTAAAAACATTTGATATGATTGTTTTATATTTTGAATAATAAAAGGTTTAAAAAAAAGATTGTTTGTATTTTACATGCCAAATATAAGAGGAAAATATTTAACCAGTACATGCTGGGATTATGATAGACACATTTCTCTGGAATGTGCCAAATTCAGCTTTTACTTTTACATTTAACATGTTTGTATTTTGCCAGTGCAATCATTTGAAACAAGGAGCAGGGAAAATCATGCAGCAAGAGCATAATTATAGGCACAATCATTCATACATTTTGACAACTTTGATATGCAGGATTCATTTGGACTTTGTGAATGCATTTTGAATGATGCCAGACTATTTGCTTTGGATGGAGGCGTCTTGTAATTTACTGCAGCATGTTAAGGTTCATTTTGTTTGATATTAATCATAAGAAGAGCTCTTACAGTATGTATGGATTCTCACTGTTTGTTTATACAGTATGTTACAGAAAGATGATGTTCTCCCAAGAAAACCAGGTGTATTTTTAGCAGAAATTGTGATGTTTATGTGATATATAATGTGATATATATATATATATATACATTAGTAAGTGTAGCCCCAGCAGTGTCAAGAAAGGAATAGTTCAATAATGTTTTAATATTTAGTAATCATTTACTAACCTTCATGTAATTAAAAAAATAAATATTTTTTTTGTTTTACAGGAAGAATATGAGGACTGGGACTGTCAAGCTCAAACTAAATGACAAAACAAGCACTACGGTAAGTTATCTATGCTTAGTGCTAGATCATTTTCACTGAGCTGTTAACTGCTGCAGCCAGATCATTGAGACTGTGAACAAATCCTAGAACGAATCACAGATTCATTGAAAAGATGGATCTCTTTAGAGTCCGTTCTTTTGAGTTCAGTTACTATTTTGTTCAGTATAACTTTTGTGAACATACCAAGGAGAACCAGGTCAGATATCAAGATTTTCAGCTGGCTTTTTGGTTTATTTCTTGAGGAAACCTTATCTTTTACCTTCCAAAGGTTTATAGATTACAGCGTACAAATAGTATGAACCAGTTTTATGATACTTTTATGCCATTTTATTAAGAATTTTTAAGCTTCTCATAGTTATAATTAAAATGCCATAAAAGTATCATAGTTTCTAACTATAGTTTCATTATATTGAAAAGAGTGACAAGAATAATCTTCAAAAATTTGAATTTTTCCAAGTGTGCTACTTTTTCTTTGTTTTTCTATGTAAACACGCGCTAGACGGATGCGTACCATTGTACTAGCGTCTTGCGTCTTCTGCAGCTTCTCGAACATGAGCACCATGTTTTAAGATGCTGTGTCGAATTAAAAGAATTTCAACTTTTATACGCAACGCCACTCATCAATGTCAGTTCCAAAACAGCTGACCAATCAGAAGATCCCGAAGGCTGGGCAAGCATTGCAGCTTTTGCTTACAGTAGCAAGTTGGCATGGAAACTGCTTTATTTGACGGCAACGGACTGTTTTATTTGATAAAGACAGATACAGTTTGAATAATTTTCACACATGAGGACCTCTATTTGTCATTACCACATATTTGGCCATATTACTGAGTTGTCGGTTTATTTGCATGCACTTGTATGCAAATGATCAGTGTCATTGCAATGACTCAACCCCCGTGTTTGCACATCACTTTGGAGCTCTTGCCTCTTGCCTGTCTTCTCTTCAAAAGTGGAAAACTGGAAGAATCCACGCAAGGAAACAAAGATCTGCTCAGGCAGCTCTTCGCTGGCACAATTCCGCGTCTGCTCCACTCACCTCGAGACGTCCACCCTCCACCTTTCTCACCCCCACACACAAGAAAATGTGCCATCTAGAAATGGACTATGGCTGAGAGAAGGAGAGGGAAAAAAGAAAGTAATTAGTCATTGATTTCAAAGAGAGTGTATAATAAAACGTTTCCCCCCTAAGGTAAACCTGTGGAATACAAACACGAATTAACCACCCACACGAATCCTTTGAATAAGGCACGAAGAATGTACGGCAGCCCACACAACTGCTATTAAAGAGTGACACACTTAGACACACCGACACATGTAGATATGCCTCTCACCTCCCTGTCACTCTACCCTTAGAGGAGTCGTACAGCCTTTCAATATTCATCATGTTAAAAGCACAGGCTATACTCGGGTCCTCAGATCTTTTCACACTCACATGATGGAGTTCTTTCATAGACATGTTCTGCGGGGTGAGATTAATGTACTCCAAACCTATATGCAAACGTGAACATGCGCTGCAAGGAATGTCTGTGTGAAAATAAGAGATAAAGTGATACATTTAGTGAGGTTTGTTTAACAAGTAAAAAAATGTGCGGAGAAAAAATAAAACAACCATAAAAAGAAAACATATCTGGGAGCTTATTGCAGTTTTTTTTTCTCAGGTAAATTGATCTTGTTTGGTATTTAAAGGAAATGTACTGTTTTTTAATATTATATTATGTTATATTACATTACATTAGAGTGCATTATATTATAGTATATATTATTAGCAGTCCTTATTAATTGGCTCTCAGGGATACTTGCATTAAGCAGTCAAAACTGTTTACTGTACATTATCTTTTATAAATTGAGCCCAAAATGCAATTTGACAATTTCTTGTCTCTTCAAATGTTGTATAGAAGTCTCTTTGTCTACAGCTGAACCACAACACGATTGAGCACATGCTATTTATTTTTGTTTTGTTTTATATAATAATAAAATAATAAAGTTTAACAACAATGCCATATTTATGTTGACTTTGTTGAGTATTTTTGGGTAATACTTTAATGAAAATGCTGAAATTATGTCATCTTGTCTTACTGAGCCCATCATGTTTCTGTTAGAGGACTCCGTTTGGACACCTACTCGACACCCTCCCACTCTCTGCTGTTATCCTAGCAACAGCTATGGTTACTAGGGTGCCTAGTCTTTCACTGCGTTTGACTGTTTTTGAATTGAGAGAGAGAGAGAGAGAGAGAGAGAGAGAGAGAGAGAGAGAGAGAGAGAGAGAGGACAAGTGTTTGTGAAAAATCCACATTCAGAATTTCCCAATCCCACTTGCAACTTAAACTGCAATCGCATCAAAAAACCAGCAAAGGTTAAACCTCAGATCACTTTGACCTTTTTTAAAATCTCAATGTGTAGGCTCTCACAGGCCTCAAACCTTTGGAAAAAGTACAGAAATACTTCTTAGAACAGGATGCTTGCGTAAATAATTGGTACAATTTGTTCCCTAAGTGGTCACAAAACCCTTACAAGTATTTCTTTTGTATATGTATATGTATATATATAGTGCATGTGTGTTTATGTATATACAGTACATACATATAATATACATGCATATATGTATGTATATTTAAAATGGTACTGTATGACACTGTATTCATATAGCATTGAATAACTAGTACATGCCACTCTGAAGTACTTGAGAGAGTACCATGGTATTATCCAAAACCCATGGTTCTTTTTTTTGTGTGACATCGAATGTCCTTTGTTTTGTCTGAGAAACCCAGCAAATGTGTCATAGGTTTGTGTTCAATGCATTGTCTGTTTTTATAGCAGGTCTTTACCAAGGATGAGCACTCTTGCCACAGAAGTGTGACATCAATAGAGTTTTAGTTTCCAGGAAAGAGGTATTGTCTGTTCTGTCCTTTCACCCACATGGTGCAGATGAGACATGATGAACTACTTCTCTGGGGCCACTCTGGGATGTCCAGAGATGAGCTCTTTCGGTTTTTGAATTGTGAGTGAGTGATGGGAAAAAAGACTTGGGTTGAACTGATGTGAGGTCTGACTGCTGAGGACAATGCTGAAAGGAAACATGCCTACTGTGTCTGTCACTAAGTTTGTCTAGTCATATTTTCCATAAAATGGGGATTTTAGGTTAAATGTTTTTTTCCCTGTGCTTTGTAGTCTTAAGCAATATTTTGACAAATGCAGAAGAATATTTCTATGATACAAAAGATAAATGATAAATACATCTGTTAAACACTTTGGTTTTAGTTGAATTTTCTGTAGCTCAACAGGTAGCAGACGTTTGAGTCCCAGGAGATGCACCTGCTAATTTAAACATTGCATACCTTGTCAAAATCCTTATGGCACATGTGCTGGTTTTACAGTGAGTATAAAGACTCATTTGGAACTCTTTTTGCCCCATAACCTGTTTTGTTTCAAGAGTGAAACAGGATGATCAATGAAAGAAAATGTACAGTAGGACAAGCTTGATTTTATCCATCTGTAGTTGATTGGATTGTGAAAGAGTAGGCATTTCGGGCATTTTGAAAGAATAGTATTATGCTTAAGGCTGCATTTTTTTTAATTTAACAAACATTGTGAAGTATTATTATTACAATTTGACATAACATTTTTCAACTGCGATTACATTTTAAAAATGTAATTTATTTCCATGATGACAAACTGAAGTTTCCAGCAGTAATTACTCGACTCTTTTTAGTGCCACAGTTGTGCTACTCAGTATTTTTGTGGACACCGTTATATTTCTTGTATGATTCATTAATGAATAAGATGAAAGAACATCATTTATTTGAAATGCTACAGCAGCTAAAGTGACGTCAACAGAAAACAACACATATTGCAAGACAAAAAGAAAATAATTACATTTTGTTTAAAGGTTATGAAGACAACCTTTTTTAATGTGCAACAATGAATTTTTCGCCAGGAAAGTGCATAAAGTAAATGGGGTCAATTTTTATTCTCTTATTTCTCTTTCTCTTTTTTTTAGTCAAGAGCAAGAAATATCTTCTTTTTACTTTATTTTTGAAGAAGAAGAACAATACATCCAAAGCTGAAAAAGTGATTTTGATGTAGGCTGCTATGCCAGACAGAAGTTGGTGGTCTTTAGTAAACAGTAGAAAATGGTCATGACCTCCAAACATTACTAAAGCAGACTCTCATAAGGGTCTCGATGTGACTCATTGCCCTATGCTGTGTCTGAAGGAGGAAGGGTTGACACGAGTGCTAATGTATGCAAAAGCTTTTCACTTATCAAGAGCTGTTAGCTCATCATTGTGAAATGTCAGACCCATTTCTGTCTGTATGATTCACCCAGGTGTTCTTTGTTGCTACATGTTGCCCCAGAATTTAGAATATGTCAACGGCATTGATGTATTTTAACATGCCTGGAGAGACTTGGACTTTTCCCCCTTGTGCCTTGACTGATGCTTGCATGTAATTTTAAACATGAAAGTCCACAACCAGTGGCACTTTTTAGAAAATTAGACATTCAAGGTTCAGCCTTACTGTAATGAAGCAACCTGCGTCTGTGATGTCCGAGCGAGCGCTTTATCTCCTCGCTTTCCTCCTGCCTTCAGCTACGATGTAAACGAGTGTCCCTCCTTAGCCGGACAAAGCCTCTCATTCCCACTGGAATGCAATAAGACAGAGCATGCGGCTGAGTTTGATGCCTCGTCTCAGTTTGCGTAGGTGTACATGTGCTCTGGATTTGCTGTTATTGAATGACTGAATTAACGGGGTACAGCCGGGTAACCTCCCGCCGACAGACCTCCCGTCATCAAGGCCAAGAATTAGGAGAAAGCAAGCGGGGTGCAGGCGAAAAACGTCTGTCAGCACTCTGCCATGTCTATATAATCCTCCAAGACAAATTAGCAGGATCTTTCAGAAAAAGGAAAGCCCTTTTTACCCACTGTAGGAAGTGCAAACCATCTCTCCTCATGGGGGATCGTTTCTTTCTTTCTGGTTTTTCATGCTGAGGTTCAGCTGTTACTTTGGAGATTATTTTTTCTCCCCAACCGTCAAATGTTGTCCAGTATCATAGCAAACATATGATATTATGTTCCTTCAGCATTTGAGTTCAGTCTGTCTTTTTCACTATTTGAATTAGTCAAATTGTTGTAAGCTTTGCCGGCAAAGTCAAAAAACATAATGTGATGATATGGGTCATGAAATGACTTGACCCTCTACAGACTGCACAGGACCACCGGGGTTCACCAGAGAAAGACCCTGTCGTCAACTAATTTATATCCCACTGTATGAGTCTCCAGTACTCTCATCCGCACTTCACACTTTTTTTAATCTTTTAAATACACAGCTCAAATAACCCTAGAATCGTTAGCTAATAATCCATATATTATGGGGCATTTAAGATCTAAATTTAGTTTTATGAGTATGTCAGAACATGTTTCCGATGTGTCTCTTAAAAGGGACATCGGATGCCCATTTTTCAAAAGTTGGTGTGATTCTTTAGGGTCTTCATGAATTGTCTGTAGCTAAGAAACATTAGCTGAAGTTACAAAAACCTCAGACAGTGAGAATGGTTCGAGCTTTAACATAATGGTTTTATGTGGGCGATGTGAGTTCTAATTTGGCTTGCAACATTTTCTGATGCTGTTCTGCACTCATCTACTTATCATTGCCTGTCCTTTTTTAAACTATCCTGTCGAGTGAAAATGTGAAAAATTAAGGTTTAAATGAACATTTGGCTGGCTGTTTATTTAATTCTGTGAATCATAGTGTGAAGATATACAAGCAGTCGTTTTCCCTCACTTCTGTGACCCCTTCGTCATTCAAACTACATCTTTATGTCTAATATTTTTATCACACATTCATTAACTTCCACTAATTAATTAAGAAGTCCAAGGGGAATTTAGTTCAGTCTCATCCATTGCAAGCCTAATATGTTTACTGTGATTGCACTTAAGGTTTATATTAACATGTTAACTCCTTAAAAAAGAAAAATCAGAGAGAAAGAGGCAGACAGTGAGAGAGAAAGTGCAAAAAAAGACAAATCTATTGTCTCTTTGTTTTTTCTGCTTGTCTCGGTGGAATTACTTTTCTGCGGTTGAACTTCCCACCTTGCTTCAAGCACTCTAGCCCACTCCACAGCCCCCACCCTCCACAGCTGTCCCTGGAGAGGACCCCCCTGACCCTCCTCAGCCTATCTGCGCCAATGCAGCCCACTCCTCCGAGTTCTGGAGAGGAGAGCCGGGCTCCAACGAGCAGCTGGTGAAGAGGCAAAGAGATGACGCCTCTCTAGCTCGCTCTCTCATTCTCTCTTATTCTTTGCCAAGTTACATCCAAATGTACATAGTCCAGGCAACTAAATTCACTGATGGACTAATGCAACTATATTTGTAAATATGTAAATATTATTTGTGGCACTTTCAAGGAATACAAGTTTTGTTTATTATTGTGAGAACTGTTGGATAAGCTATAATCTTAACCTAAAATGAACATATATGTCTTTATCTACCATTACAGATTCATTATTTGTGGTTAGTGTCCAATATATTCAACTGAAATGTTTTTATATGCACATTATATTGCATTAATGCATTGTGTTGCATGGATTTGTTGTCTGTGTGAAGAGTGGAGGTAGATCATCACTTTCAGGACTCAGGAGCACTGATCCGATAATGTGTCAAACTCCTCTGACCCTGATCGCCAAAGATCCCCACAGGGCCTTTGAAAGGAAGCAGACTAATGGTCATTCATCACTAAGCACTGGGTAAACAGAGGAAGTGAGAGGGTGATCATGCCTTTGTGTAATTTATGTGGGAAGTGATGTGTGTACAACCGTGTGCAGGGCCGAGGTGTCTACGGTAGGCTCCAGAATGCTTTTATTTAAGGTTCTACTTGACCCACAGTGAATCATCTCAGAGGCACCTGATCTAAAGGTGCTGTCTCCAGACTGGCCCCCAGCTTGATCTTGTTTAAACTTGGTGATCTGTGCATGAAGATGAGCTGAGAATATAAATTGTTAAGCAATAAAGAAGTCTCACTGTAAAATAATAATATTTGTACATTATTACAATTAATTTAAAGGAATAGTTCACCCAAAAATAAACATTTGCTCAAAATGTAATCACACTCAGGCCATCCAAGATGCAGATGAGTTTGTTTCTTCATCAGATTTCAAGAATTTTTTATTACATCATTACGTAATTTGCTCACCAATTCTGCATTGAATGGGTGCCGTCAGAATGAGAGTCCAAACAGCTGATAAAAAACATGACAATAATCCACAATCAACACCATTCAAGTCCATCAGTTAACATCTTGGGAATTGAAAATCTTCAAGTTTGTGCACAAAAAAATGCTGGGTTAAATACAACCCAGCGTTGGGTAAAATATCGACAAACCCAGTGATTGGGTTGTTTAGACCCAGCTGTTGAGTCACTGCTCAGAAGGTTGGGTTAAACATTTAACCCAACTGTTGGTTGAAAACAATCCAGCATGTGTTCTGTCCAATATGTACCCAGCACTGGGTTGTATTTAACCCAGCATTTTTTAGAGTGAAAACATTTCGACTTGGGAAAGGGAAAAGCCTAATGGTTAGAGAGTCGGACTCATAATCAAAAGGTTGCAAATTCGAGTCTCGGTCCGGCAGGGATTGTAGGTGGGGGAGTGAATGTACAGCGCTCTCTCCACCTTCAATACCATGGCGAGTTGCCCTTGAGTACGGCACCGAATGCTACCCGGGCGCAGCACACGTGTTAATTTTGGCAGGCATTTTTTAATAAATCTTAGTCTTTATCTTGAGATGAAAATGCTTAATAGTCTTAGTCACATTTTAGTCATTTGAGTCTTTCGTAGTTTTAGTCGACGAAAAGTCATTGCATTTTTGTCAACTTTTAGTCATTACTTTTAGTCAAACTGCAGTTACCAACATTTATTTTGGTAGCTATTTTAAGCAAAAATAGTCATCAATTCTTCTGTCTTTACACCAAATCAATTAAGCTTATGATAAATTTGAATCAAGGATTGAATTGGGAAAAACTGGAATAAATTTGCATTTTTTGGTAGAGATACATATTAAACAAATTTTTCAGATACAGTAGGTTTAATTAAGTATACATTGATTTAACATCTTTTGTTGGTTAACATTGATGACACAGATAATTAGGAATGCTGTCCCTTTAAGACGGAAGGTATGCATGTAATACTGACACACATTCAGTTTTCACCCACCTGTTATGCTCACTTAAGACATAACTAACTGTATTTGCATGAGATGATCGACACGATAGACATTTGGACTGCTGTGTCCTCGCTGTATGAGAACTGAAGAAGTGGAGCGTGCGGGAAAGAGAGCGCTTCTATCAGCGCGATGGTAGCTTATCCGTCCAATGCGGCTGCCATACTGAGACTCAGGGGCGTAGCCATCATTTCAAAAGTGGGGGGACGGAATGTCTAGTGTTATACCTGTTTTTTTTTCAGTTAACCCTTGTCTAATTGACAGGTTTTATTTTTAATCATACCTTTTTGCTTAATATGCTTTATGATTATATTATTACATATGATTATAAAACAGAACGAAAGAAAGAGAAAAAAAAAGAAAGAAATACAACAGCTTGTCACTGGGATAGTACCCTTAAAAGGACATCTTTGTACCTTATTTACCGCAAAAAGTTTCATAGTTGTACATTAAGGTACATATTGGTACTCTAAGGTACTAATATGCACCTTTTTGAGTATAAGTTACAAAGATGTTTTTATAAGGGTACTATTGTTTACATATTTCAAATTGTATTTTGTGTATGTTGTATGTACAGTACATGGCACACAGTAATGGATACTTGAACATTCACATACTACTTTGTTTTGTTCCGTTCTGTTATACTGTCCATGTTTCAGGAATTAAATAAAAAAAGTAATTCAAAACAAACTATTGCAAAGAAACTATGTATTGAGCTCAACTGACAAACGTGTCAAGGTATGTAGACCCTAAATCAATTAAACAACGAGATTAAACAAACATTTAGTGACATTTCCTTTAAGCTTTCTGGCTGGTTTGTTTAAAAGTAGTAGCTTTTTGATACAGTATTAAAGCTAACATATATCTCAATATATAAAGCTACTTAAAACTGAAGTATAAAAAAGTACAAATTAGTCTGATTAGTGTTAGTCTATGTTAAAAGATAATGCATATCTTATCATAGACAATGTTGTAAATAATCTGTCCTTACCTCTGAAGCCTCATTGAAACTTTCTGCCTCATTCACTCTCAACTCTGAATTCACTTCTGTCTCGGTCTAAATAAAGTAGTGTTTGAAACATATACATACAGAAGAAAATAACTAATTAAGTACACTGCTGGACAATAACCAATCATTTGTATCCTACATAATTTTTAACACTTTAGTATGGGGAACACATTCACTATTAACTTTGACTTTTGCCTCAATAAACTCTTAATTTACTGCTTATTAATAGCTTGTTAGGTAGTCATTGTATGTAATAAATTTAGGTATTAGGTAGGATTATAGGATGAAAAATATGGTCACGAAGAATACCATACCAAGTTGTATATCATACTAATGCTTTTTTTTATATTTTACTAATTGTGTTTTTTTATGATTGGTCCATATATAATCCTACAAACACTTGTGTATTAAGAGATTTTATACAATGTTAAAAGCCACTCTATCTGTTCTCACCTGTGAAGTTTACTTTTCTTGGTTGTCATCCGGATTCTGCCCTGACAAACCTAGGCTCTGTTTCTTGTTCATACTCGACAACACATAAAAACGCAAAATTAGTGCAATAATGAAAGAGCACCCCTAAATTAAGATCGTTCGTAAGAATCCATCCTCCCATGCATCTCACATCAAAATGCACCAACAAATTTATTTCAAACTATTTTGAACTTTTTTAGCTTGTAAATGGTGTTGGGTCTGTGCATATTTCTCTCCTGTTTCAGACGACATTATTTTTCAGTGGAGAAAGCAATATTATGGATGGAGGAATCATAATAACGGAAGAAATGGTTTAAAGTTAAAAACATGGATTTGTTTAATACTAACACACAGCCTTTAACTTCACAAGACATGAATTGATTGACTAGAGTTGTGTGGATTATTTGTGGATTACTGTTATGTTTTTATCAGATGCTTGAACCCACATTCTGACGGCACCCATTCACTATAGAGTGTCCATTGGTGAGCTAGTGATGTGCTAAATTTCTCCAAATCTGCTCCAGAGAAGAAACTACAGTACATCCTGGATGGCCTAAGGGTAAGTACTTTTTCAAGAAATTTAAATTTTGAGTGAATTACTCCTTTAAACGCTGCCCCCTAAAATCTTGCTTTCTTGTAGAATCAGTTACATGCACTAAGTGTATGCACATGTATATTTGGTTTAGGTTTCGACCTGCTTTCTTACGGTCTTATTGTTGCCTTTCACTGTCACACAGTGAATCTTCCAGCCCCTTAAGCATGTGTGACTAAGACATACCAACCCACAAGTTCATTCAAGGCAACCAGTACAAAAATGATAACAATCCTGTTGGTTCATGCTCCTGTCTTAGTATTTGTTCACTGTGAAATACCAGTGATATACAGGTAGACACATCTTTTCTAGATTTAATAGACCTGGGTTGAATAGAGATGATGTCAGGTTGCTGGGCAGAGTGCTTGAAAGCCTGCTGTTAACAATTTGACGATTAACAGAGACGCTGATATTGTTCTCTAACTTAATTCCTTTGCATTATCTCTTAAATACTGCTACTGTTGGCTCATTAGGGAAGCAGCCATTAAAGTAATTAATTAATAAACATGAAGTTGTGAAGTTAATCTGAATAGCCTGATTGTTTTGAGAATTGTTGCCATGTTGGTATTTAGAACCAAACTTATAAACAGAACTGCATTTGTCAGTGGATTTATGCTTATGCACAGAGAATGTTCATTGGTTTATCTAATAATTCACGTGCTGTTATATTATTTTTAATAATTTTATTTTAGGATTTTTGGCCTCCTCGTGATCCTATGAGCCACCATATGTCCCAAGAATGTGCAAAGAAAAAGCATCACAACTCAACATTGATTGATTGTAAAATAATTTGACACTTCCTGGCGGTAGCTTGATTTAGGCCTATAGAAAGGGATATTCCGGATTATTTACAATTGAATCTCTTTAGACAGCATCTGTTGCATACTGTTGATTACAGTAATTTAGTCTTGTACCTCATTTTGTTAAACAATGGATGTTCACCTCACAGTAATGTGCTTACAATAGAATCCTTGCAGGGAAGTGAGCAGCACGTCAAATAAATGTTTAATGTGCAAATATAAGACTGTTTTGCAAGTATAACCATAAAACATGTTGTCATGAAACTTGTGTGCAGGAATTCCTTGCCAACATTGTTATTTTGCATTTGTTCATATGTACCAAGGAGACACATGGGAGGTATATGACTATAACTAAGTAAGCAGTAGGTACAGACAATCTGATAGGTCTCTACAGCTTATAACCATTTTTAAATTAAAAGTGTGTGCTTTAACAGAAATGCTTTGACTCCAGCCAAAAGGCTAAAATGTTGGTGTATTACTGTAAACTAATTTTTTATTCATTTTCATTAACTGAGGGATGAGTCAAAACTATTTTGTGTGGTAATCAGTTAGATGCCATTGTTCCGAGTATATTGTTCTCTAATAATAAGATATGCCTGAAGTGTGGAAGTGTGTTGCTAGTGGGTTGCAAAAAAAGAACACAGCTATCTTTGAAGGGGTATGAAACAGAGCATTAAAAAATAATGAAGTGGAACTTGGGCATTTTGTTGCAGTTTCCTGGCCTGCTGACTTCAAGAGAGCAATTCACTGTGAGACTGATATTTCAGACAATCCTCTTTTTGAGCTCCTTGCACCAGCTGGAAATGGATGAAACTATGAACAAAATAATGTGATAAATGGGAGGACAAACAGTTTGAGTAATTCTACCATTGTTATCAAACTGTCTAAATAGGGATACATGATATATCTGTATTGCATCAGTTATGAGCCTAAATTAGGGATTTTAAAATGTATTTGATATTTAATTGTGCATGCTAATTTCTGCTATTTTTTACATTATCTTTGTCATTATCTAACTCTCAGCTGAAGTTAATCTTTAAACATATTATCACAAATCTATTATATTTAGCAAGTTTCAAAAAGAATATCCATTTTTCACACTGTGCATTATAACATTGTGATGAATACATTTACTTGTCGCATTTACAATGATTGATTTGAGATAAAACAGAATATAATTTTGATATCTGCCATTTATGAAATCTTCAGCCATAAAATGAAAATAGTTCTGTTATATTCAAATCTGTATCAGAATTTAATATTGCTGCATCCCTACATTTAAATATTCTTGGCTTTAGTTTTAGTGTTTTAGTTGTGCTGATTTTTGAGGGCTGCATTAGTGTCATTTTAAAACGGGTGACTTTTTTTCTCAAATGCATTTTCTGTGCAGGCCAAATAAAGACACTTGGACGGCGTTCATAGATATTAAAGAACCCAGAATAATATTCCAGAATGCTATAACATTCCCGGAATAAAGACTACAAAAGGAAGCACTTTCTGAATTCTTCTTCTCTCAATTCTCACTTTAATTAGAATTTGAGGTACCATTAAGGAAAACTCATGTATGCCACTGAACCTTTTGGCTCATTAGACAGGTGACGCCGTGGTCTCGCTCTGCTCTGTAAGAGGGAGTGTTAGGATAATGGTGCCGCAGAATCACATTACCAAACACCCACACATGCATGCATACATAGACGCCAGCATACACTCAACCATCGGCGCAGAACGCAAAGACAAAGAGACGAATGGAACTAGAGAGCCTTCGTACGAGGCTTTGCTGGTCCATCCAGATGGGGATGAATTGAGCGATGGAGGCTGGCTTCATATTTATTCATCACCCTCGGTCTCAAACACTCCCATACTGAATGTTTCTCCTATTATATCCATCAGGGTTGCTGAAGCTTTTGTGCACTGCATTCGTCTACACTGTAAAAAATTGCTGTTAAAAAACGGCCATATTCTGACAGTAACATACTGTTTTCAATTAAAACAGTAATGTAATGTAGAAAACAAGGCATTCTGGGCAATATTTAGCTGTTTAAGAAATTGCTGTTAATTTACAGCCAATTTATAACAGTACTCTACTGTTTTTAAGTAATACAGTTTTTTACTGTTTGCAATGCATTGTGGACTGTGTTAAATACAGTACAATGCAGTATTTTTATATATACATATATTTTTTGTATTGGGTGTACAAGTGCGAGTGCAAGTTTGTTCAAAAGGCTTTCCTGTTTTGTCAGTTTGGTTAATTTGCTATTTTCAAGCATCCAAAATTATTTTCAGTCAGCTACTTGTGATGAGAAGTTTTTACAAATATAATTAGTGAAGCACTTTTTTCCGAAGAGGAAACAAGTTTCTAAGGACGTCTGCTTCACATCGCCATTCGAAGACCTTCAACTGCATCTGCATCTGCACCTACACGGTAATTAAAAACATTTTCTTATATTCCTCACCAGTATTTTAGTCAGGTAGTATTACCAGAAATAATGTTATGAAATCGATGCTCAGTAAACTGTCGAGCTAGTAAGTGTATGGTTTTAAAATGGCCTTTCTGTGCTGAAATTGTAATATTTAAAAAATATTTACACGCATTTATAGTCACCAGGTTTTATCAATTGTAAAAGGTCTCTTCACAGCTAAAATGTGTGAATACTTCAAACATATACCCGCATTTTACAGCCATCAGGTTTTATTAAGTTTGTTTTAGATCGTCTCTAAACTAAGACTGTTAGTCGCTGTTGAAAACTGTCCAGTTAACAATCTCTTGCTCGTTGTTAATGGCCTCGAATTCCACAAAAATCACTAAACAAACATGGTATATGAAATGTCGATTATTTAATGTTAGTTTAATGGTGGCATATGTTTAAACGGAGAATAGTTTTAGTGTTTACTATCTACAGTAAAAACATATATTTTGATAACTTGATTTGCGATTAGAAATTAAGGTGCGAATATTGATACGAATTGTAAACAAAATCAGCCATTATTTGTGTCTTATTTTTGATGTATTTTAGCCGAATATCAAAGGATGTTTAGTGTGAACACTTATTCAAAAAGTTGATTACATGGAATTGACGGCCTTGGGCAAGTGTAAGGCAATCGTAGGCAGCTATTTTTTTTTTTTTTTTTTTGACAGCAAAAATGTTCTCCTGTCAGGCCTGTAGTCATAACTGTGCCACAGTATTGGCTTATGTAAGGCACATGAGAATTCATAAAAATACACCTAATTTCATTTTTAAGTGTGTTTTTCCAAATTGTAGTAGGTCTTTGCTAAGGTTTCCAGCTTGTAGGTGTCACATTTACAAGACATGACAAATCTGTGGTTAAGCCTAGGTTGTGTCATGAAGTTGAATTGACATGTCATGTTGATTTCTGCAGGGAAAAGTGTAAGAATTTGAAGTCCTATTATTCTCATTTGAAAATACACATCAGAGAGGGGAAAACAGTTGCTTGCCCTTATAGACAGTGTGACAAGCGCTTTCGTGTTTTATCCACGTTCACATCTCACGTGATTAGAAGACATAAAGATGGTGCTAATGAACATCTGGTTGATTCAGTAGTGAATCCTGGCATGTCCCATGAGTGTGAACAAGAGCAGTCTGACATGCAGATTGACCCTCCCAGTGATGCAGATTATGAGCCATCAGATGTATTTGTAGAAACTGCTGATGAATCCCTATTCTTGAAAAATGTAGCCCTGTTTTATTTGAAATTGCAAGCAAAGTTATTGCTGCCATCCTCTGTCATTCAAATAATTATCGAAGATATTCAGGAAATACATGACATAAGCCAATCACATCTGCTTTTCAAACTGAAAGAGAAGCTAGTTACACTTGGGGTTTCAGAAGCTGACACAAGCAATGTGATCAATGTCCTGAAAACTGAGGATCTCTTTAAAAAGAATACTTTTTAAAAAAGTATTCTTGTCGCTTCATAACATTAAAGTTGAACCACTGTAGTCATGCTGACTATTTTAACGTCTTTACTTACTTTCTGGGCCTTGAAAAGTGCAATGACGTTGCTGCCTTTGTGCGGTTTAGATACATCTCAGATTTAATAAAAAATATCTTAATTTGTATTCCGAAGATGAACAAAGGTCTTATGGGTGTGGAAACGACACAAGGGTGAGTAATTGAGTGAACTAACCCTTTAAAAACACATTTTAAAATATCTGTTACCTACAGGTGTGTTCCACTGCAGCTGATGTTGAGACAACTCTGACTGTACCTGCAAGTCCTCGCCTGATTCTACTTGGTATACATTTCATTTATAGACATTTTACATTGCTATTTTTCTTTGAATGTACAGATTTTAATGCAAGGTGAGATTAATGTTGCTATCACTTGAAGTTTCAGGTGGAACAGGGCAAGTCACTATTGGGCGCTGGATGATCACGCTTGAGGGTCGTGTCATATCTGAAG
The DNA here is from genome assembly GCA_027564155.1 of Gymnocypris eckloni scoliostomus. NCBI lineage: Eukaryota > Metazoa > Chordata > Actinopteri > Cypriniformes > Cyprinidae > Gymnocypris > Gymnocypris eckloni. Next base: position 7,442,417 of record CM050425.1, on the reverse strand, counting down.
GCATCACACCAACCTTTTTGACGGGACTTGCTGCTGTATTTGCAATCTACTATATGCTTAACCTCCAATATCAAGAAGAAGCAGCCTGTACTCTGGAATTCATTCAGAGGTGAGACAACTTGAATTTCCTTTTCCGCATTGTAGCTTTTCTGGTGGCACTTTATTTTACAGTACGTGTACTTCCCTGGTACATACATGGTAAATATATTGTACCTACAGGCAAATGAGTGGTAACAAAGTACTTGCCTGAAGTGTATGTTCATGGTAACACATAAGAAGCACGGCTGTACTAAACAGTCGCACATGCATGGTAATTAGTTTGTACATACAGACAAGTGTGGGTAAGAATGGTCACTTACTGGTAGTGCCCATACATGGTAACTAATTAGATACTTTACTGTACTTGATAATGTTTATACATGGTAAATATGTAGTGCTTACGGACAAGTGGGTACAATTAGGCACGTCCTTACAATATCCATATATGGTGACTAATAAGACACATGTTTATATTACAGTGAATCTGAACAGCAGTGTTGCCAATTTAGCAATTTTGTAGCTTGATTTAATGGCTTCCCCACCCCTTTTGAGACTTTTTTCAAAAGTTTAGGGACAAATACAGCAACTTCTTGGACAAAATTTATCTAAGTTCACATCTTGCCCACTGATATTCATCTTTATATAGATTAGTGAATTTGCCAGTATGATGTCATCTAGTGACATTTAGCTACCAGTTTTAGCTACTTTCAATTTAAAGCAGTTGGCAACACCGCTGAACAGTAGAAAAGTGTAAAAAATTGTTAGTGTTACGGAAAAATTAGTTGACTTAAAACATGCAGGAATCGTTTTGTTAGTCAACACTATCAGCAATTGGCTTGTTTTTTTAGTTGTACTCTACATTGACAATTTTAGAGTTATTTTGATAAAATGTTTTGTTTGCTGATGTTTTACAGAGGTACCAGTTGGAATACCTCAGGAGACAACGTGCAGCCAGGTCGTCATGTTTAAGTAGGTGTAAAATGACAGTTATTCACCTAGGACTAGAACTGTACACAAGCCTCCTCACTGGAATGTTTAAAAAAGTGCTGAAAAAATTCCCTGAACAAATGTTTTTTTAACTAAAATATTTGACTAAATTTGTTGTTCTGAGTAGTGCAGATCCAAAAAAATTCAATAAATGTTAAATGTTAAAATGTTTAATGTGTTTGACTTCAGGTTGTCATGTTTGTAACTTATTTTGTTATATCTGTTTCTATTATTTATTATTTTGTATTGCCATTGTTTTTATTTTTAAGTATTTGTTTGTTAGCCAAAATCTGTCTCTTTTTTTTTTTTACATTTTGAATCCTTGTTAATTGTTGACTGTTCTTTTAAATAAAACTTTATTTTGATTTATATCCTTTAAGTGTTTGCTTGTTTAGATATTTCAATATAATGTATTTTAAGTAGATGTATGTAGTAGCCCACAGAACAATAATGTTCGACTGTAAATCTAATTAAAACACCATTGGTTACTTTAAATTCACTCTTTAGGAAGGCATAAAATAACACTAGATTTAAAATAAATCTAAAAAAAATATTTGAAATAAATTAAATAAGTAACTAATAATTGCTTAGTCCAATAATTTATATCCATTTTATGCCTTTTTTACAATAAAGAGTGAATTTAAAGTAACCTGATGTTGTACATTGAAATAATCACAGAAATGTTCTGCATTTAATTATAACAGAAAAAAGCTGTTAAATAATTTCACAGTATGACTACTGTAGAATTACAGTAGATTGCTGGCGACTCTGCTGCCAGTATTTTACTGTAAATTTGAAAGAAACAGAATTATACTGTATATCATTTTTACGGTAATAAACTGCAAAATAATTTCACAGTACGAATACTGTTAAATTACAGTAGATTACTGGCGACTCTGCTGCCAGTATTTTACTGTAAATTAAAAAATAAACAGAATTATACTGTATTTCATTTTTACGGTAATAAACTGCAAAATAATTTCACAGTACGAATACTGTAAAATAACAGTAAATTGCTGGCGACTCTGCTGCCAGCACATTACCGTTTTTTTACAGAACATTTTTTTACAGTGTAGGAGAAGGTGTTACATCACAGTGGAGCATAACAGGGGATGTGGAAGGCTTAATCAGCCCTTCGGTGCCCAAACGGGCTTCCCACACTTTGTCGAGGGGTCACCCCACCACCTCCATCTCCATTTGATACACTTCAAAATGGGGGCCCACAATCCAGCGTGCGGGGGTGGAGGAGGGCTACAATGGGTTGCAGCGGCAGTCTGTGAAAAATCAGTGCTGGTAGCGGACAAAAGGTAACGGAGAGCCTACACATTTGAGTCGTGACTCCTGCATGAAACAGCTGTAGGAGTAGTCTGACTGCACTTGTAGCGCTGTTGCATAACAAACTGGGCGGCTTTAATCGTGATGGGCGCAGGTCAGTTTTCCTGCGGCACATTCAGCCCCTCGGAGAGGCTCTGCTCTCTCAAATAGCACTAATCCACTGAGTGCATTTCAATTCGGTACTCAGCGATTCAGCGAACACCCCCGCGGTGCGCGTGTGTATGTATATGCGCGCGAGTGCATCACACACTCACTGAAAATCAGGAGCGAAATGTCCACAAGCTGGTTATGTTGCACATACTTTTGAAACTGAAATTTTATGTTAGATAAGAAAAGAGCAAATTTCCAAGCGTCGTTTGACAAATTGTTCGACGTGCTTGGAGCTGCCTTCCAAAGTGCCCACCCACTCTCTGATGTTCGAGTAAAAGAAAATGTGACACAAATGAGTTCCCTTTTTTCATATTTAAGGCAAAGAGCAGATCTAATGTTCATGGTGGCAGGCGATAATTGAATGTGTGACAGGTAGTGCGACTGAGTGCAGGCGGAAGGCCTCAGTCAGGAAATGAAAGGAAATGTGCAAAGAACACTTGGCTGGAGGGAGGAGACTCGTGTCAGTGTGCTATAGACTAAAGTGCTCTATTGAAAGATCCATCAAAATAATCTTTTAGTCTTTCTAATGTAGAGGTGCTGTTACCCATAGTCTGGCGGTGGCATTGAGTTGAACAATACTTTAGTTAATTTAAATTCATTAAAGAAATATTTATCCTAAAGGCAAAGTAGTATATAAAGGAGCCTCAAGCAATTATACAAATCTAACACATACTACTACTAAATGTTTAGCAAGCCTTAATATTTTTATTCAAAATTAAACGTTTTTACTGTATGTGAATAATAAGAATAACATATCCACACTTTCACATTCTGATTAATACAAAAAAGTAATATTACTAAATGTAAATTACAGGCTGCCATAACTTTTGATAACAATGAAAAGTTATTTAGCTGTGTGACGTCTCACTGCATCATATTCCATTACTGTCACAAGTTCAGATATACAATTATTATAATATTTCTTGAGGCACAATGCAATTTATTAGCACTTAGAGTCATACATAAATTTACTTCATATTCTAGAATATAAACAGCAGCTGTTTTATTGATTGGCTCACCTAACTGTAATGAGTGAGTTAAAATAGCAGTAGAACACATTCATACCAACTGAAATTAATTCTAAAGTAGCTCACTTTTTTATCATTTGGAACATAAAACTCTGTTCAAATTCAATGTGAAATATAGACCGTTTCCTGCATGATATACAGCACAAAACATATTAAAATAAACAGGATAGAAATACAACCCTGCTTTCAAAAATGAGTCAAGTTATGAATTTGCATGTCACCTAAAAAAAGAAAGATATGTGATTTGATCACCAATATTGGTCATATGTGAAGTGACTCACAATTTTTTTTCATCAGAACCACAACAGGAGATACAGAGGACATTTTCAAGCTTTAAAGGTCATACAAGTTTTACCTCCTTTTATTAACCCAAATTTGTAATATGTGGATGCTCATTTTTCATTTCTTTTCGTGTATGTATATTATAACATATTTTTTTGTGTTCCTCAAAACCTGTTGTGCATGTCAAAATGTCTGTAAACATATCTGTCCTGTATTGTACACTTCCAAAACATACTGGCCACATATATAAACTAGTTTTTTATTAAAATGGGAAGTGTTTGACTCATATTCAGTAAAGGAAAATCTTGAACCGGTTAATATGACTAACAAGTTGTTTTCTCAGAATGGCAATCATAACAGCACAATCAAAAAGTGACGACTTCAGAAGCTATTAGACAATCCTGTTCTTCTGCAAAAAGTACTCAAACTGTCTCCTTCCTGTAAAATATTAAGCGGCATATGTTTGGCGTGTTTATTATAAACTTGGTCAGTAGCACAGCAGCGCAGCAGAAACACAAACGTACTTGCGGTGCCCGTGAGATGAATAAATCACGCTAACGGCTCGCATCAAATGAGAGCCATGTTTATGAAAGAGCCATTAGGTCAACACTCACGGTACTATGACAGAGACAGATGCCCCAATAAATCATTACAACAGATAACAAGTTTGATGGTACTTTAAACCAACCTCGGGCGAAAATTCTTGCTTTCCCAAGGTACGCAAATCCAGACCTTTTAAGAGAGATCAGAGGAGTCAAATACTACAAGGAAATCTCCTCGAGATGAACCCCAAAATTTGAAAAACCTCCCTCAGGGTTCGTTCAGAGTGGCTCTGTTGCTTGGAAACCAGACATGTTTGTCTTATGTTTTGTATTCTGTCCTACCCGCTCTGAAGCCTCTGCTGTTGAAATTTTTGTATGTATGATTTGCATTGAACATGTCGGTCAGGACGCTTACCTCTGCTTTAGCGCATTGGAGTGATTTACTTACTCTGACTGTGGATGATAATGAGGTACTTGTGCGGTGAGTGACGGGGTTGCTGTTTTCACAGGAGGAATCGCAGTGGGGCAGCTCCCTCCTGGCTCACGGCCCCTCTGGCTCCCCCATTATGTTCAACAAAGAATGTAAATCCACTGTTAGCTATTAGAGTCCCTCCTCTCCTCCTTCCCACACAAGCCCCTGCTCCAAAGGGGCACTGAGAACATTCCACCAAAGCTGTGGAATTTGCCTGTTTTCAGAGAGGGAAATCAGGGAGATTTGTGGAACGTAAATGAATCGTTTTTATTCCATGCTATCTGTAGTAGCCATGATTTGCAGTAAAAGAAATGAGATAATGATAAGAGATTTGTACTTGTGCTTTGTGCTTTAGCAACAGAAGGCCAATGCAAGAACTAAAATGAATTTTGAACAAGAACTTTACCAAGAAGAAGGCTTTTTTCTGATTCAAAAGTTAGCCTTGGATAAAACACTTTTCTCTTGAAAGTGAAAGCGACCTATTACTACATAATTGTGTTAAAACATCTTTTGTGTTTACATGACTTCACCACCTTGAAGTATAATTGAACACATCAGATTGAAGGTTTTTTCCATTGGTCTCTTGGGTTTCATCCATCTTTTGGGATTGTCTGGTGTCACATTCCTCAATCTTTTTGGTTTTGACTATTTGTTGAATTAATAATCAGTTAATTGTCTTAAAAACTTTTAAAATGGTAAACAAGTCATTGGAGTAAGTCAGTTTATTCTAATAATTTCAACCCTAACATAAGTCTCTAAAGAGAGTTAGTTGACATGAAGTTGCAAATTAATTAAAGATAGTTGACTAGTTGCAAAGTTATAGTGGCTAGAATGTCTTAAGTGGACTATCAAAATAAAGTGGAAGAACACAAAGTTCTAGAAAAAAAACAAAACACTCCAATTTGAACTTAATTAAATTAAGGAAAACTTTTCCATGTAATTGGCTCAGGTCAATACAACAAAACTGAGACAAGTTTCATGTTATATTAGTTCAACAAAAAAAAAAATATTTAAATGGACTTGTTTTAGTCTTTAGTCAAAAACACACATTGGCACGTTAATGACTATTTTAGCATATGTTAATGACAATTACATTTCTGGTAGAAATATATACCTAAAAGGTTGAGCAAAGAAGACTGTTCTCCGAACTGGCATCAGCAGAGTTGCTTATTCAATGAATCATTAAGTCAATGAAGCTGCCAGCACCCTAAGCATGAGCGCTGCTCTTCAGCACAGTGGTAACCTCAAAACTTCTAACCTCCAAACCTCTTCTAAATTTCCCAAATAACTCACCATTACATGTATAACAACTCTTAACATGTAATTTATTTAATTAAAAACACTTAAAATTACAATTGTGTCCAATATGTTTCCCTCTTAATGCGATCCCATGCAAAGCATGCTGGCAACTACCACATCCACTGTTCAAAAATGATTAATGTAGTCCCAACACAAAATGATTTTGCCAGTTTAGGTGGACTGAACATAATGAAAATAAGTCATTTAAAAAATTCCAGAATGTAGTTGTTTCTGGCCATTTAAACAAGTAATATTTTTATTTATTTTGTATTTTTTTGTGCAGGATCATTTTTCTGTACCTGCTTTTTTGACTCTTAGAGTGATGGCACCCATTGATTTTACCAAGGACCATGTGTTTAGCTAAAAATATCATAAGTGTTCTACCGAAGTAAAAATGACCTACATTTTGAATGGCCTGGGGGTGTGTGAATTAAAAAGGTAAAAATGTTTAGCAGTTTTTTTTTTTTTGGGTGAACTACACTTTCAACATTTATTACTAATGAATTTACATGCAAACTGTTTTCTATTTTGGGGAAAGTATAGCCACAGAATATTAATAGAAGATTAAAAGTCTTGTGTATTTGACAAGTTTATATTTCCTCAAGTTTAAGTAGGTTTCGCTGACCATTTGTTGACCAGTTGATCCGGGCCGTATTTTGTACCATATTTGTGGAAAGTTCTTGGCTACTTTTCCTTCAACACTCTTCATTTTACAAGAACTGCACTGTGTGCTCACATTACACAGAACATTAAAATTGTGAAGAATAAGTGGTCTGATTTTATATGAGAGCTCATATCCATCATCATACTGGCTGAATTGTGCATGGCTTCATTGGTACACCTTGATAGGCTAAATTTTCACTAACATCAGTATTTTCTTTCCACCAGGAGACATTAAAAGCCACAAGCAAGGGGGCCAGACTCTTACAGTGTCCTTTGGCATTCTCTAGCATTTGGTGACCTCTCAATGACAGAGCTAGCAATGGGCTGCAGCTTGCCAGGTGAGTTTTGCCAGCTTGTTCAATTGTCCTACTGTGCCTTTGTGACGCTGCGGCAATCTAAATTTGAGAGCACCAGAGAGCCTTGCCTCATTAGTGCGGGACATTTGTCAGCCACCTGCTTGTTTTATAGCACCCTTTAGTATGCAGTGCACAAATATATCATCTGACATGTTGACAACACGAACTAACATTTCTCTCAAAATAAAGGCAGGATTGTCTCTGCTGTCTACAGCTTTTTTACTTTTCCGGCTACCCCACGTCAAAAGCATTTCTCCTTTTTTTTCTCTTTTCAATTTTTCTGTTTAATAAGTTGTGGTTTCCAGAGAGCACGTGGGTGTCACATTGGCGTGTACAAAAAGTTCCACTGACTTTCATCCTACTGAGCTGTGCTGTGAGGTTTTGCAGCATCTCTGGAATCCACGGTTGAAAGGCCATGGCCCTGTGTTCGTGTGTGGGTTATAGGCTGGGCTGTGCGTGGTGGCCTCCGTCAATGCTACCTCCTCCTCTGTCATTTCCTTACCACCAGCACTCCCACTGAGGAGATGTGGCGCTGTCAGCATGTGGTCTCTCTCATCTGGTACACGGGGTGAATTCTGGGTGGAGTATTGGGGAGAGCAAGCTGCAGTCGAGAAACTCCATGATACTCTGGGCCAGGGAGATATACGATGGTATTGCTTTTGTCTTATCACTAAAATAATTATCTGGTTTAAGCCTTTTTATTTTTTATATATTTTTTCAGGTTACTTGAAAAAGTCGACAGATCTTTATCTTAGTGATGTGCCATATCTGTGTTTTTCTTATATTTCAATATGAACTCATGTATCTCAAATATTTTATTTATGTGATATTGTATAAGTAAAATTGTGGACATTTTTTTCCCTATCTTAATATATTTTAAAATGTAATTTATTCTTGTGATGGCAAAGCTGAATTTTCAGCACCATTTCTCTAGTCTTCAGTGTCACACTTTCCTTCAGAAATCATTATAATATGCTGATTTGGTGCTCAAGGAACGTTTATTATTAGTCAATATTGAAAACGGTCTGCTTGCTTAATATATTTGTGGAAGCCGTAATACACTTTTTTTCTGCACTCTTTGACAACTAGTAAGTTCAATAGAATAGCATTTGTTTGAAATAGACATCTTGTTACATTATAAATGTCTTTACTGCCACTTTTAATTAATTCAATGCATCCTTGCTAAACAAAAGCATTTTATATATTTGAGTGTCATGTATTCTCATGCAATTGCATTCTTATTTAAGCACCATTCTAAGAGCAAATGCATTTCAATCGAGTCAAACCTTATGCACTTCGTGTAAGGATTGCTTTTTATATTAAATTCCTAGCTGCTGCATAGGAATAATGTTCCATATCAGTAACTTATGAGATGCCATGAAGGTTTAGATGTTGCCTTTGAAGACAGCTGCTTGTATAGGCCATAATGTTGTGTTGGAATATAATTAATAACCTTCATAATGTAACTGATGAGTTCTCGTGCAGATTTTCAGAGCGTCTTGCACATTTAAAGCACAACTTTGTGGCTATAAGTGGTCTTCTGTGGGTGTAAATGCAAGCCATGCCTACTCCTTCATGGGCAATGCTTGCATTAATTGTTCCACGTGTGTATCACGGATTCACTTTGACCCCAAGCAAACATACAAGCGTGTTCAAGCGTAAACACACACATTCGCAGTGGCTTCCTGCAGCCACCACCTACTTACCCGCCTCCATCCACCCACGTCCCTCTCCACCCTTCACTTCCCCTCAGTGACTGACAGCCCACCTAACAACCCTGCAAACCCCTCTCACAAACACATATGCACATTGAAGGGAAAGGTCGCCCCCGGTTCAACCTCTCCTCAATAACAACGGTACATGTTCATGATCAGGCACGAGGGCTAACACAGACCGCAGATGGAGGGAGAGAGGGAAGATTGTGTGTTGAAAGTAGCTGCAATGCAATTTACAAGGTCCCTACATAGTGTTCACTGCTCTTACACGGGGTAAGTAATACCTGCAGAAGTTCACCTTAATTAAAGGGGTTTCGAGTATGAAGATACAGTGCATACACTGAGCATATAATCTAAAATGATTTATTCATATTTATAAATCTAGTCAATTTATCCATTTGTATATTTAAAATAAAATGTATTCAAAAGTAAAATAAAAATAGTTTATGTATGTATATGTATGTATTTATGTATTTGTGTGTGGGTGTATATATATATACTGTATGTATGTATACTGTATTTACAGTATATGCATAAAGTTATGTATTTATAAAAAATTGTCAAAACTCACTTAATCCCTTAAATTAGTGAATTTTCATTATTTGTGTTTGATATTTATAGCAAATATTTCTGATATTTAGAGAGTTTTTCACTATCATCTTTAATATAAAAAATTCAGCAAAATTCAATGCAATATGATTTCATACATTAGAAAAAAAACGTTTGACTTTTTTCACTCGTATATACATTTTGAACATTTAAAAGAGGTTAATCATGATTAATAATTTAATGTACTTTTCAGTAAAACTTTACAATAGTGTTGAATTTAGTTAATATTAAGACTAATATATTAGGTATCATAAAATAACAACAAACACTTTACAGAATTTATTAATCTAAGTATTAGAACATTTATGAATTAACCTACATTAGTCAATATTTGGTATCATTAGGTACTTTAAATTAGTAGTTCATGATACCTAATGCATTAACTAATATTAACAAACCTTACTGTGAATTGTATCCATTTTTCTGTGTATATTTGATAACTCTGGTGAAATAAACAAAATGCCCATTGGACTGAGCAAACGTGCTCTTTGTGATTTGGAGTCTCACTTAAGATGGCTGAACACCTTGTGAAGTCCACTTCACAGTGCACAAGACACTTGGACGTTCCCAGTGTTTCACACATGCTGGATCCAGAGTCTTGATGAACATGTAAAATATGCCAGAATCACCATTTTCTCACATTATTTTGTTGTTCACATTTAATCCCATGGCCTTTGGTTTACACATTTCATCAGGCATTGGCTGCGGAATATTAATGGCAATTTTTTTTATGACTATGAAACCACATGGCATGAAACCTGATATCCCATTTCTCATTATCGATGCCATTATGTTTTGAAATGTGTGAAAACACTTCTTAATTACCCCTGACTTTCCTCCCTAGGAATGTCCTTGATATAGCCTTGATCTCTCTCCTATAAAAACAAAATGACACCATAACGAGCATATTGGAACAGATCATGTGGGTCTGAACAAGTTTTATTATGTGGATCCAGGTTTATATTCTAAGCAATGGCAGCCACATACACTCATGTCATATGGTCTCATTAAAAGGTCTCCACAAGTTTTTAATTCCGTCCTGGGTCTTCTCAGCTGAATGGAGCAGCCAAGCTTGTGTTTTGAGTAGTATAGATCACTATGTTCATTGAGTCACGGCACCGGAAGCGTCATCTTCACTGACTCAGCCCTGGGAAGAGGCGACACGGGGGAGATGCTCATAGCGGCAGTGGGATGCTTCAGAGCGGATGCAGGGAATCCCACATAAACGATACCCAAAGGAGAAACGTGGAATTAGCACGGTCATATATGGTGTTATAAGACGGAGAACCAGAGGATGGCAGATAGCGGGCATGAGCACACAATCACATGAGTCCTCATGTGGGAGAACAGCATTCCAAAGAACCCTCTTTAATCTGTAACCTCATCCTGACCCTAAATAAAAGAAAGACTAAATCCAACGACTTTTTTTTTTTTTTTTTTTTGCTTGTTCTTTTTTTTACTGATTCTTTTACTGATTTTTTTTTCAAGGCCAGCATGACCATGTTTATTAATTTAGCAGACACACTTCAATACAACAAAAAAATGCAATAGAAGTAAAGTAGATCGATATTTTCTGTTGCTGCAATGCTGCAATGGATTCTGCAGTTCTAATTAAGATTTGGAAATGTATACTTTTACAGTTGTACTCATATTATTATGCAATATTACAAAATTACAGATTAAGTAGTGTGTAAAGCTCAATTTTAGAATAATGCGATAGTGACCAACAGCAAAACCAGTGTATGATACCTTTTATCCAAGTCCAAATCGGTATCAGTGTGAAATTAAAGTGATATCTCATCTCTGTGTAATTAAAGCGACAAATCCATGTCTGCAATCACCGTTAGCACTTTAAATGTTTGAGGATTTGACTAATTGTGGCTGTTAATAAAAGCTGAAAGACGGTTAGTAGTGACAAAAGGTACACACAAGATTATGTTTACTGTATTATTGTAATTATAATGATTATTGCACTGCTTTGCATTGTACATACTGTAGCATTCAAGCGACAGGAAAATGTTTAAAAAAACAAACTAATATTTTTTCAGCAAGGATACATTAAATTGATCAAAAGTGTTTGTAGCACTTTTTATTCATCTTGGATCAAGAATCTTGAACAAACATCATGGTTTCACAAAACTATTAAGTAGCACAGCTGTTTTCAACATTGATAATTATATGAAATACAAATTGATCTTCAAGAGAGACAGAAGACTGCTGAAAATTCAGCTTTGCATCACAGGAATAAATTACATTTGATTTATTTTAATACTGTTAAATACAAAACAGTAATTCGAATCGTAATATTATTTCAAAATAATATTCGTGCATTTCATTAAATTATAAAAAAGGTCAACAAACTAGAATTTGTGTTTTAGGTATGTGGGTTATGCCATAATGACCTTTGACACTTGCTATGAATGGTATGTAAACTTATGGCCGTCCTCCACACCTGGCTCACCTTTACCTGAAAGCATAAGAAACGTTTCTCTTGCAGGGTGTCCTGTTCTTACTTGTTAGAACATGCGCAGTAGAGGTATGGAAGACGATGTAATGCAGCCAAGCTTGCAGAATGAGAGATTTGACTATCCAGGTATGCTCATAATTGTCAGTTTGTGAATATTGCTCTGCTGGAGGGCGACTCCTTCTCACATTGCTAAACGTCTTGATCTTAATTACCTGTGTGCATGTCCAGCACGCTTTTAAAGAGAGCACTCGTGGGCTGTTTGGTGAAGCACGTTAATAGAGAATCCCCACGTTGTTGTGCATGTAGAATTCATTTGTGAGTAAATGACTGTTTAACAAGAGGAACTGGATTTGGATGAGGGGAACAGAACATTTACGTAGGGTGTGCCTGAACAGCTAAGCCCACCCATGTTGTATAGTATTTGTACCTGGAGTTTCTCCTTGCTCAAACAGGTGAGGTGGGTTTATTTGTTCCTTATCTACAACTCTCACATTAGTTTTGCCAGACGTTAAACATTTCAGGAAGTGGCTTTGGTGCAGTCTTCCAACAGATGCTAACAGCTACAAACAATAACTTAAGCAAACAAGTTAAGTTGTAAAACATCAGTCACTCCGCCTTCAATAGCATGATGCCTCCCATGATAGATTGACCCTGGTTTCACAGAAAAGGCTTAAGCATGGTCCTAGACTAAAATGTAAGTCTGAGCTGTTTCAAATGAAAGAAACTTGCACTGACCGATCTTAAGACATATCAGTGCCTTTTGTTTTGTGTCAAGATGCACACCAGTAATGTTTTTTCTAAGGCACGTTTATAAAAATTACTTAAATGTCCTAATTGAACTATGACCTAATTCTGGCTTAGGCTAAGCCCTGTCTATGAAACCGGTCTTGGTCTACTAAATTAATGCTAGTGCGCTCTAAATATAAAGGTTCTCTATTGATAGTTCATTGAAGGACATCCATGAAACAAAATGTTCTTTGTATTGGGAAAATGTTCTTCAGAATAATGAAATGTTTTTACACTAAGAAACAACAGTATTTTAAGAACTGTTAAAAGAAAAGGATCCCAAAATGTTTTTGGACCTTTTATTTTTAAGTTAAAAAATGACATTAAAAAGCTTTGCAATTATTGTTCCATACCTCATAGCTATTTAATATTGATAAATATTAGTGAAATGCATATTGCTAAATGATCATTACAGCTCAAAATAAATCCCTTCATGAGGGGAAGAGTTTTGAAGTTATCAGAAAGATGGCCTGTACACTTTATGTTAACGTGTTAAATGTTAGATCTGCAGTCATTTAGTTTCCGGCTGTTCCAGGTATGGAGGTTCAGTAAGTGTTTTGCTTCTACAGCACTCATAATCAGATAGCAGTTATAGTCATAATTAGCCAGCAATCTGAATTTCAGATTTGAATATTCTTAGAAATACAGAATATTAAGTTTTACAGTAATGGCAAAGTGTTCTGATAATGGCATTTGTTTTCTTTCATTTTTGTTTCTGATGTCTCAACTGCAAACCATGCTTTGAGAGAAAAGTAAGAAGATCTGCGCGGGCTGTCAGTGGTGCCAAAGCAGCAGCGGCCTTCAGAACACACGATGGGCGTTCAGACTTGTGATTGCATTTGAATTCAGTTTCTGATTTTGAACTGAAATACCAAACAGGATGCAGTAATTGCATTTTAAATTTCAGAATAAGGAAGTAGAATTAAAATAATATTGTCTTGTTTAAACATTTTGAAAAAATGGTTTAGATAGATAGATCAAATCAATTAACTGTGTGGAAGAACACTTCCTTTCCCAGAATGCATTACCTGTTTTGAACTTCCTTTTAGATCATTTCATTTCCTCTTCCTGTCCAGTTGTCAGCAAGACTCCTTCCCCAACATCCATTGAAGCAATCGAGGTGTCACTGCCCACGTTCCTCGATACTGATAACGGCATAACTTACCCCATCATCAATGTGCCAACAAATGATTTCGGTCTGATCTTTCTCAACAAATACTTCAATCCAACTATATAAACCAATATATCTGTATGTTGTTATGCAATAACAACATCAGCTTAGCAGCATGTTAACACGAGATTAATTGATTGAAATTCTTTACTGAATGAATTAAGGTTACTGGTACCAGACAAACATGCTTTGAATGGAAAGCCTTGCTCATGTGCATGTAGCCTTCCATAAATAATCAGAGCGTAAAGCAACTTCAAACCTAAATCAACACATCCCTAGTGTTTTAAATTGAATTTGAATAATTTCCATGCAAGTACGAATAAGCACCCTGTTATGAATTACCAATGTCTCTTTTTGTTTTCATTGCTGTGAAATTAAAAGGGGAACTCCCTTCTACATCAAAACGATAACCGTATTTTACCAGCATGTCCTCCTCCACATAACATAACATACCATACGTCTTTTTATTCATCTTCTTATACTTTAAAAGACAAATATACAATGTTTTTTATATTATATTAGATATAAATTCTAATTATTTAACTTGTGTCAAATAAATTCTAACTGGCTCCTGATGCAGGAATAACACTTATTTCCTCTAAAGGATAAGGTTAAATTAATAGCTAAAAATCGAACAGTTGGAATTATGTTGAAATAGCTCATCAGTCCTCTGTGAAAATAATTCAGATACCTGAACAAGATGGCTCGCATTCCATGAGTAAAGTCTGTATTCTGCCTTTTACCTCAAATTGTTGGTTGAGTAGCATACATTTATGTTTATTGTTTTAGAGCACAATTACTGTAGTAGTGGCATGTAATATTTCAGAAGTATTATTTATAATTAAGTAGTTCATGAAATGTCAAAGAAACGTACTATGTTTTTCTGTTCCACTGCCCATGTTAAAACTGGTATTTTGTCCATAAAAGGGAAAGCTCACCCAACATAGTAAGTTCATGACTTGTGTTTATCCGCAGAACACAAATAGAAGATATTGTGAAGAATGCTGACTTCCACTGTATGTCAAAATAATAAATTAAAAAAAAAACCTTGAGACATTTCTCATGAGTAATGAGGAATGAGACACGAGGGAAAGTAAATGATGACTGAATTGTAATTTTTGGGTGAACTGTCCCTTTACATTTAAAGTTCACAGTCAGTAAAATGTTTTAAAAATAAAGCTAATGCTGCCTTGTTACGGTAATCATTGTCTGAGCAGAGAGTCCAGAGGGTTTTCCCACTGTGTCTGTCCACATCCCACCTATGAAAAAGTACCTAACTTAAAAATGTCTGCATAGTGTTGTGAAGAAAACAGATTCATCTTCCTGGAAATTGTCTTCTTCAAGAAAAAAACAACTGAAAAGATAACAATGTTACTTGCATTCTATCTTTTCTTAAACCTCCAAACCAGCTCAAGAGCAACATGAGCTAAAAAACTTGATTGTGAATGACTCTTGATCTTCAGTACAGAGCAATAGTTTAATATATTACTCTCTTGTCATTATCATTCCATGGGTCCTCCTCATTTTATGAAGTGCATATGAGCGCTCGCAGGTATCTCAGGTTTCCACAGCATGATTCTGTGTTGTTCCTGGGTAAATTCGCTTTAAACAGCAGGGTAGAAATGTCAAGAGGGGGCACCCTGAATCTGAGAAAAAACCCAGTGACCCAAGTGACCGTGAGAACAGGTTTTGCTGATGAACTGTTGTTGGTAAAATCTGGGTGAAGGTGGGAGAGGATGTCGGGAAACTGTGGTGAGGGTGTATAGGGGTGGGGTCTTTGTGTTTGCATATGTGATGAGAACTTACTCAACTAAATACATGAGTGTTTTTGTCTCTTGGAAGCCACACCTGTTCATTATGAATAATAAGGATATGAAGGGTTCAAATCTCACGGTCTGTTTTTTTTTTTTTATTACCATATTGTATAATAGAAAGGACAATTTACAAGCAATACATAAATTGTTGACAGTTTACCATTACTGTAAATTATTTAATTAATGTAATGTAACTTTTCTGATTTTGTCTCGATGAGAAATCAGAGAAGTCAGGCACATCTGAAAAAGAGAAATAAAGAGATTTGAGTAATATCTGGTTCAGTATACACTGCCAAAACCATTTATATATACTAATATAGTAATGTATTCATATTTCATATTTCCTAAAAATGTGTCTATTGATATTGACAGCTCCATGAAGAACCTTTAATATCTATGGGAGATTTCCGTTGAACAAAGTTTCTTTAAAGGGGAATTTAGATGCAAGATTCAGTTTGCATATAAAAGTGGCTTAGCGGTATACATTCACTCCTTTTTATAAATCCCCAAAAACCTAAACAGTCTCAATTATCAAGTCCATTTTTAATTTTATTTTGAGTATGACATCATACTGCTCAGGCCCCACCCACGACCTCTGATGGACTGTCCCATATTAGCACATTTCCGCCTTTAGTTCTGGGATGAACATAAGTGAGTCTTCAATTTCCCCGACATCAGAGCCAATGAGGATGCAGTGGATTAGTTTTGTTTTTGATGGTAACAGAGAGTCATTTAAAGAGACATGCACCAAAACAGATCGCTGTGAACAGAGTTGATTTTGGCAGGGGAAAAAGGATGTTGTTTTACATGACCATTGAGAAATATTAACCAAAGTATGTTGCAGACATTTCATGAAGACCCTAAAGAATCAAACCAACTTGTGGAAAATGGGAACCCGATGTCCCCTTTAAAAAAATAGAGGTTAAAATTTGCCATATAAGAACCATTTTTGGTTCTGCAAAGAACCTTTTAAAACAGTTCTTAAAATAAGCATTTTTTATTAACGTGAAGAACATTTTAATAATCCGAAGCACCTTATTCTACTGTCAAGAAACTTTTGGAAAAGAGGAAAGGCTCCATGGATGTTAAGGGTACTTCATAAAACCACTAATGCCAAAATAGAACCTTTGTTTTTAAGAACGTATAATGGGAGAAGGTTCTTTAGATTGTTATTCTAGAAAAATGTTTATCTGAAGGTTTTATGTAGTGGAAGCCAACATTTTATTGCATTGCTGAGTGTATATTATGCCAATATACAATATTATGCTATTTTTCTTTGCAAGTATTGTTTTAAGAATGCTTAGATATTTCAACTAAAAAAGCTAAGTACTAATCAACAAAATGATTTTGAACTGAAGTTGAGTGTTTTAGGTACCGGCAAAAGTATTTTTTTCCAGATAAACCTCGTTTGTTTCCATTAGAGTCTATAAAATCTGTCTGCATATTGATAGAGAGCTTGTACTCTGCCCACGCATAATTCCTTCCTCTTGTCTGTAGCCATTACCTGAATATATATATGATATATGAATATTCTTTCAGTCTCGCTCTCTGAAATAGTCCAATTACCAGCTCGGAAAAGTAATCACAAATTGAAGTGCACACACCCACCTCTGCTTAATGCACAGCACTGAAGGTAAAGCTGTATAACTGTGAGGGTTGGTTCTAATAGAGCACTTGTTGTCTAAATGGGCTCTCAGATAGACAAGGTCATATTTTATAACCTCTTTGCGGCTGGTTAGTTTTAAAAGGGTAAGGACATGGAGATTTTGACTCCCAACATATCTTCCCAGAAATGGGAATAATAAAACAACATACAGCTCCTTCCTTCCACATAGAGTAATAAACTGCTCCATTGTGATATTTCAGAGTTGATGGAAATACTGATTGATATGTTCGGGGCCACATATTCATATTCGTTCAGTTTTTGGTGATGTTGCCTCAAACACTGTTTGATCTCTGATTGCATTCTCAACAAAGGCATGTGTTTTCCATACACTGACATTTCAATGAGTCCTCACACTTTTAAAAGCATGCACTGTCTATGAGTGTTAAAGGACTGGTTTGATGAGATGCACATGGAAAACAGCACACATTTTGAGGTGATCTATTTATGATTTAATGGAGTGAGTAATCAATCCAATAACAGGGTGAGCATTGTGAGGTCATGAATTACAATTTCATGTCCAATTTCCTTTTTCCCCCTCAAGATGACAAATTCTAACCGGAGCAAGTCTCAAAACAGATAATTTTTTCTGTAAAAGCTTGTGAAAAATAGCCAAAAGCTATATTGCATAAACGTATCACAATGCTTTTTTAAAAACTAAACAAAACTATATTTATTGAGAACATTACAGATATTTACAGACCATTAACATAAATGTATTCATTTATTTTCATTTAAAAATATAATTTAAATCAAGTTCTTTAATTATGTGTTAATAATTTATACTGACTAGAAATTTTAATGGATATTTAGTTAAGAATTAAAAAAAAAAAAAATCTGTATACAGTCTCAAGATATTACAGTGTACATTGTAACTGTTTCTAACATTAAAAAAGCACAAAAAGTTGGCACACTTATTTTTTTTTTGTCAAATTAAACAGTCTGATTGTGCCTGATGAAGAGTTTTGCTTAAACGCCTCTTGTTGGCAAGAATAAATTCTTAGAGCAACAGTATGCCAACTTTTTGTGCTTTCTGATTGATTATTTTAGTTATTTTCATTACTTTTTATACTTTAAGCATAATTAAGATGCAAAAAAACTGGAAAAAAGAGAATAACTGAACTATGTGTGGGCTGACTGTGGTAGGCTGGTCAGGTGACGGCATTTTAAAGTAGGCAGTGAATGTGTGTGTGTGTGTGTGTGTGTGTGTGTGTGTGTGTGTGTGTGTGTGTGTGTGTGTGTGTGTGTGTGTGTGTGTGTGTGGGGCCGACTTACAGAGCCGTGTAGGCAGGAAACCTTCCCTCCTTACACACGCTAACATGCAGCCATGGGGGTGGAGAGATGCTATGTAGTTAAACCCAAGGCAGCCTGTGGATACAACACTTCCAGCGTGACACTCGAAGAGAACGGCAAAAGCTCAGCCTCAAACACACACACACACACACACACACACACACACACACACACACACACACACACACACACACACACACATATATAACAGCAGATCTCAACAGGATACTGCACTCAGTCACAGACACATGAACACTGGAGGAAATGGAGTGACAAGAAAAAGGAAGACACAAATCACACCGTGCCATGTGTGCAGGTAAGATTCTTTTGAAGATGAACATTAACTTTTTGAGTGAAATCAAATGACTGGAGTTGATCTACATGACTTGAAATTTCAGATGGAATGAGAGTTTCTGCAATGATGTAAAGTTTTGGCTCAGTCTATCTCATGCTAAAAATGTGGTCAATTTCAACTCCTCATGAATAGAAAAGAGGCGCCTCACTGTTTGCAGTGCGCTGCAGTGAGAGTGGATCCTCTGTGCGAAGCTGTTGACAGACTGGGATCTGTAATTATTTTCTCTGTGCTGAAAGAGTGTCTCTGCTAGAATGGCATGCAAGAGACTGAAATGCAGCTTTGCTCTTTGTTCTCCGCAGTTAAATAGAGATAAATGGCGCACACACACCTATCTGCTTCTTCCCAAAGTGCTTAAACTTGCCAGCGGGATCTCGGATAATGCTATTATCTGCCATATTTGTTTGTGTTGTATCCCATTCTGTACAAAACCAGATCAGAGCTATCATGAGACACTTATTGTGTTGGAGCGTGTGTGTGTGTGTGTGGGGGTGGATATGTGTGTGTGCCCTGTGCACTCAGGATCACATGAGTGTGTGTGGGTGTTTGGATATAGGTATTTGTGTGGGAGGGTGTAGTTCAGTGTGTGTGGGTGACCAAGTGTGTGTGCGCACTAGTGAAGTGTGTGTATTCACCCCTTTGCAGAAGGCGAGGGGTGCCTGTCAAACCCGGAGCATTCCTGTGCTCTCTGAAGCGGCGCTCGATGAATGCTGCGAATTTCAGCTGAAACGTGAAGACAAAAGCCAGGGGGACATTTAAGAGGGTTTAGCTCAGACGGATCCCTGAGAATCAATCCCCCCTCACTGCAGTGGGAAAATCCAGCGCTTGGGCTTGTATTTCAGGTTCAGCTGGAGACGGTTGCTGCCTGCCGCCGAGGGGCTTTCCCAAAATGGGGCACAACCGGGAGGGGATACAAAGAGACCCACCTGTGGTGCAGTTAGAATCGCACTGTCTGCTGGGAGCATGAAGTGTCTTGCTGTCGTCTCCCCGCGGGGTTGGCGATATTTTTCATTTCCAGTTCACTGATTAATGCGCCGATGCATTTAAATGGTGTGTGGTCTGAGAGGTGGTCTCATTCCGTCCTTACAAATGACAAACAAAGAGAGACGTTTCTATGGATGTGCCGCTTGCGAGTGGGGTTTATACTCGAGCGCAGAGAAGTATAAGATTTAGCGAGTAGGCTACCGACTCGTTCACTTGCATACTTCACCAGAAAAATCTCTGCAGGCTGCATCATCTTAGCAAACCTAAGACATACAAATATCAAATTTGAATGCAATTAAAACCTAATTGTTAGTTCAGATTAATTTTAGATGGATTTTAAACAGTGATAAGTGCTGACATATTCAGTCTTTTTTTTAACTGTGTATGACTTGGTATTCAGTTAGCAATAAGGCCTGATTGATTTGATTTGAATTGATTCAATCTTTCTGAATTGATTTACTCTCTGTGACTAAGATGCCAAACTAAAGAACTGAATTAGTTGATCTGTATTAATTGTTCTTCCACACGAAATGCTGTATCTAAACATTTCGTATCCCTTTTTAAAGATTGCTGAAATTCATTGAGGAAGAGTATGTTTGTCTGCACTGAAAATCTATAGTTCTATAGTTCACTGACTGAATTAGGAAAGAGGAGAACGTTCATATGAATTCCTTTAAGATGACATTGCATTTAGGAATTTGAGGTACTTGTACATGCACCAGGAATTTTTGTTCACTTCTTTGCAGTGGGATTTTTTTTATTGCACATATATAGGCAATTCATCATGCTCAGACTTTTAACCGGAGAATCCAAGATCAAAGAATGTAGAAACCACATGCAACATGGTGATTTATGTTGTAGAAAATATGATAAAGAATAGTAACACGTGAATAGCATATAACAGGAGTGGTTATTCATTACAAAAAGTCTGGTCTAACTAAACAACGGCAACATGTCCTTTAGACTATAGATAAACAAATTCCAGCCACAGCTGACTGAAGTCACAGACGATTGAAGGTACTTGTCAGGATGAGACTCAGAGAATGCATTTAGGTATTGTTTGCTATTGTCTGCATCTTAAGCCAAGCGTAACTGTATACAATACCTTGAAACATATCTAGTTCTTAGCGCACCTCTCTGATTTTATGTCTGCATTCTCCCGTATCATTTACTATTCATAAACAGAAAATCAGCATCGATTCATTATCATGAGCTGTAAGTAGGGGAAAACTGTATTTGCCAGTGGATTTCATTTGATCCACAAGTGTACTCACTGCCAAATACTACAGCTGGCATAATTCTGTGTACAGATTTTACTTCTCATTAACTAGAAAGGCTTTTCCAAATATTTTATAGATATATTTCAACTGGTCAAGGTGCATAAAAATAAAATAATAAGTGCATTCACAGTTTGTGCCATGAGAATGGTTCCTTTAAAACATTCAACTGTATTTTAACATTCTGGGTGCTGTATATATTATTGAACCTCTTGCGACTGTCATTTGAAGAGGTTAGTCTTGGAACTGATAAAAGCATAAATGTTGCCAAGTCATTATTGATCATGATATAACTGAAGAATCAAATCATGCTACGCTCAGTGCACTAAAGAAATATAGAGTTGAAATAGAGCACATTTTGTGTTTTTATTATAAGGAATTTGGATGTTTCTCAATAGTTAACGGAGTTTCTGTCTGTGATAAACAAGAAATTTATGTGTAATGATTTAGCTCCAATATTTCTGTTAAATGTTAGAAAAGCAGAATTATCTTAGTTTAGTCTTACTTATCTTACTTTTTCAGATAGATTTTTGCATTATTATTTGAAAGTGTATTAATCCACCTTTGAAAACAGCGACTAAATTATCAACCGTTTTCTTCTCACTCTTTGTCCGATGCTTGTGTCTTATTTGGCTGAAGCAGCTGTGAAACTGAGATTTAAAATGTTTCCATACCAGTAAAGTCTCATACTGTGCTGTGTGTGTGAGCAGGGCTGAAGAGACATGCTGCGCAGGTTATGTTTT
Organism: Gymnocypris eckloni scoliostomus; assembly: GCA_027564155.1. Classification (NCBI taxonomy): domain Eukaryota; kingdom Metazoa; phylum Chordata; class Actinopteri; order Cypriniformes; family Cyprinidae; genus Gymnocypris; species Gymnocypris eckloni. The sequence continues at coordinate 7,420,390 of CM050425.1, read as the reverse complement.
CATATTTTTCTGTGTGCAGATGTGCTAACACTGATTAGATATCAGAACAGAACAGTATAGTATAGAACAGTATATGTAAGCTACAACTTAGTTTTTTCAGAGTAAAATCATTAACTTTCATAATATCTATCTTTATTAATAATATGCCACATTTCTCAACTCAAAACAGACTGATTCACTGAAGCTTGATCTAATTCTAAAAATGATGGTTTAGCGCATTCTATTCTGCTTTCCTCATTTCAAATTTAATTAGTGTGCACATTTATGTTAGCTTTTTGAACATATTTTAAACATGAATCCATCCATGGAATGACAGAAATGTTTTCTTAATCCCTGTCAGAATGATCAATTGTGCAAATTTCCCCAAGTTCATCATCTGCTCATCCTTCCCTTGAAAGTCGTCTCATGAGATGTTCTCTGTAAAAGTGTGAGCGAGAGTGGAAAAAACAAGACATGTCATCATATGCCAATCTGGCATTTTGGAAATTTTATGTAAATCACTGTGCTCCTCCCACAACTGTTGTATTTCCCCCCATGCATCCTTTTCTGCATTCGGGACAGGGACTGAAGAAGAGTGTTCATGGTCTGTTGTGAATGAGAAGATGTGGTCAGTTAGGTGAACTCCCATTGTACTTCTTTCCTGCTAGTCTTACTCTCTGGTGAAACCCCGGGTGTCTACTGTAAAAACAATTCTGCTGTTGAGAGAGCGAGGGAAAGCAAATGGGGAACCAGGTTGTACACAAAGCTCAGTGGTTTCCCATATCTGTGTATACCAAAAAACTACTTAAATGAGTAAACGCATGCATATTACTCATTTATCAACATGCACATATCAGCATCTGCCATGCAGTGCTATTGAAATTGCGTCTACATTTCCATTGCCATTGATTAGGTCTTAAATGTTTTTGTATCCTTTAGGATATTTTGAGTGTATTGAAGTTACAACACAATTTCTTTAGAGTTCAAAAAGATTATAATGTCCAGAATGAGGAACTGATTTCTGAACTGCCATTCAGTATTAAATCAATTAAAAACAATAATCTTCAATGAGTAAATTTCAGAATGAGGAATGTAAGCTTATTACAAAGCATCTAAATACACACGAAAGGCTTGTTTCAAATTAATTTTACCAAATGTGAATCAATCAATTGTTAACTTCCTCCTCAAATTGGATTAAAATCCCCAAACTAATTTAAGAGGAAAATAAGTACTGAGATAAACACTCCTCAGTTTATGCCAATCTGGCATTTAAAAAACGTCTTAAGAAGTTCCTGATGATATAGCCTATACTCTAAAAAATAAAGGCTATTTAATGGTACTTCGTGGCACAAAGTTCTTCATATCAAGAATGTCAAGAAATAATTTTTAAATGTTGTCGTCTGTGTGGTTGTTTGGAGAACAGCTTGACGTCATATAATAGGTTCTTCAGAATAGCGTATTGGTTAATGGAATCTGTAAAACGGTGATTCCCAACCAATTTAAGCAAAATTTCTAGGACTATGGAGTACCTAAGAAAAAAAAACCACTAGCTAGGAAAGTTACACGTTAGTAAAAATGCATTTAAATAGACGCGTGCGAACAGAAGTCGCGCTGGTAACCATAGCAACAGCAGAGCTCGACACTGCTAGCGTTCTGTTTGGATTCGGATTCGGTTGAAACGTCGACAAAAACAAGTTTTATTATTCTGTTATATATTTACATGTCACGAGTATATGACAAAAATATATATTGTTTAAAGAAGTAGACAATTTAAAATGTAAGCTGGCATTTGACTGACTGTATAAAAAGAGGCGCAAGACTAAGAGCGAAAATTACTCACAGGAAGTCATTTAATCGCCGAAAGTCAGTGAATAATTCATACAGAGTTTAAAGTGCACAGATGTGTGGAACAACCAGAATATTGTTTAAAAAACCCTCTGTGGAATTTTAAAAAGTTGTCTAGTGGCTTAGGGCTTTATTTATTTAAATGTACAGTTTTTTCGACATGAAGAACAACAAAATGTACTGACAAATTCCCCTTTGAATCTAACGTTACTGTTGAAATCTTTATCATCTGCATACAAATGAGAGTTATGAGGACGCAGCTGTTTTACCCCTTTCTGTTCTCAGAAACAAGCAAGTTCAACATAGAAACATGATGTAATCTCAGCATAGAACTTTCGCCTTTTCTGCACAAAAGTCTGTTTCTGACTTAGGAGTTTCCTCAAATCGTGTGCATATATATTATAGGCCTGCCTGCAGTGCGTTATATCCCCGTTATATCCGCGCGCGAAGGGACGGCCCCGGCAGAGGGGGATTTCTGAACTGAATGCTGGTTAGTGAAGTCAGCAGCGTCCATGTGAATGGGGCAGCAGTGGCATTTCCAAGCCATTCGGTATGTTAATTCACAACGTGAAAAGGCGGCCGCCGCGAGGAAAAGGGAAATGACAAGAAGATGAATGAAACATGCGATGATGAACATTAAGTGTTTCTGCATTCGCAAAGAAGTCGTACTTTCCTTTTGTCGACCGAGCTCATTTTTTCATGCCTTTCTTTCTTTTTTTTTCCCCTGGACGCAGTGAAACAGATTGTCCGCTATCAGCGGTGACGGTGCGCGGAGGAAGATTGCGAGCATGCAGCGAAGTCAAACAAAAGGTGCGCCCCGTGTCTATTTATTATATTGTGCCATAAAATGCTGATTGTGTAACCTTAAGATGCATTGTTTAGCATTTGGGTTATATTTTGTTGTAGCATATAGCCAAATTATAGCTTCATTGCCACAAATATGATACATATGTGATAGTTAATTTTAAAAGAATATTGTTTTTGCTGCTTCCTGCATTTATGTTGCTTTGTGTCTAAACCCTCGAACTTACAATGCCGCATGTACGAAACACACACACACTGAGAGAGAGAGAGAGAGAGAGAGAGATGCTGTGTGTGTGGTATCTGACAAATGCATTTTAGAGAGAGAGAGAGAGAGAGAGAGAGAGAGAGAGAGAGAGAGAGAGAGAAGAGAGACTGTGAATAAGTGTTTTAATGACTTGTCATAAGTTACTCAGACGTGTTATTTCTATATTATTATTATTTTAATGGCCATTTGGTTGAGGGTGATGTATTTCTTTTCCTCTTCTTGAAGTGAGGTAAGGAGGGGAGGGTTTGTGAACTGAAGAAAAGGAAATTCTTGTGTGTGTTTTGGAATGCTGTTGTCTCGGGGGGACTGAAAGAATTGAGTTGGGGAATAAGAGAGGGGCGAGTTTAGAGAGGGGAAGCAAGGGGACACATTTCCCTTTCCTCTTCTCCCCCCCCCCGCCCCCCCCAAATGACAAGGATAACACCACTGCCTAGGAAGATGAAGTGCAGTGGCCTGCAAGTGGATTGAACGGACACATTATGTACATGGATTCAATGAACCCACTCACTCCAGCACCCTTCATCCCCCCCTGATACGCACCCCCAAACTGCAGGGATTGAGAGCAAAATCTCTGTGTTCATTTTTAATTACTAAACTAGTGCTAATAGTACTACTAAACAAATGAGACGTAATGCTCTAAGTATTCAATTAAACAGATTTTTGCATTTGTAATACTTTTAATTAGTCTACTTGTAACTGTCCAACAGTTTTATTTTTTTAATCTGTGTTAGCCAAATGATGTCATGCACCCACAAATCATTAGCCTAATAGTCCTAAAATACTTGTTTAGTGTGTGAATTTGTACTTTTTTGTTTCAAATATTTTCCTTTAGGGGGCACACATGCGACATGCTGTGATAATAGTGTGCAGAGGGTGATAAGAGGAAAGCTTATGTGAAAGCAGTAAAAAAAAAATCCATTCAAATTGGTCATATTTAAATTTGATATTGTAAAATATGGCTAGCAGCTTATCTGTAACAATAGCTGCTGTCTGAATGTTGACAGGCAGCATTTTTAACACCTAATATTGTCTTGTTCACGTATTGTTTGTAGATTTGTTTTTATAATCTGCTTTTGGGCTTACTTCGCATACTTAAAGACTAAAAAGCTCAATGCCTGGTGCATCGTATTTGTTGAATTCTACGAGTACAGGAGAAATTGGATTATTTCTCAGTAAACCTATGTCAAAATGTAATTTCAATTTTCGACAAATGGTGCGTCTGATCAGTTACAAAGTAGTGCATTAACAGAGTCTTCTTTGTGCTGTCAGACATGCCAGAGAATTTTATTTTCGCCCTCAAAAGTGCTGTTAATGGATCCAGCACCTCAATTGGCATAATGATAAGGATGTGAATGATTCATATCACTGTATATTTCAGTTAAGTACCTCAAAGTGCCTTAAAAGGGCTTCCCTTTTATAGCAACGGCTGTATAATTGCCACATTTTCATGTTCAATTACACAATAGTATTTTAAACCTTTTATCCATAGTGTACAGCTCACTGTTACAGGGGTTATAATTAATGTAAAATGAGTAATTATTAAAAGGGAGAAATGACGTGATTATTTGTGTGATTTGAGATTGTTTAGCAAGTTGAAGCGCTCATCTCTGGAGATTATTTGAGTTGGGATGAAGAATGGCTGTTGGTGATCGCCCACACACAAATGTGAAATATTCTAATGAGCAATCTGTCTCACTTGAGTGTCATCTAGCTGGTCCGTTTCAACAACATGTTCCTTCACAGTCCTGAAGGGTTTCATTTGAATTGGACATGTTATACAACATAATATTGGTACATGATGGCTGGAACGGTTTTGAGAGTGATATATACATTTTTAATATTAGCATTATGATGTGACATTATAACACACTTCCTTCTCGTTCTCATTTTTCTGTAGTGCCTCAGATGAATATTCCTGAAACAGGACAGGATGGACTTGCTAAAGCCAGATCACACACTCATCCTGCACTGGTACGTTCAACATTGTATCTTTAGTGTCTTTCCTAAGGGTGAGCGAGCTGCAGTGGGCATTTGTAGAAATTGACAGACTCTGATGGTGTGCTTTTGAAAGTTAAGGTGATGATTGGCAGGTGCCAGACTTGATCCTGGGTCTGTGAGAAGGGTGAGATCAGTGCGCGGCAGGAGGCTGTGTTGAAAATAAATGTGGTCAATTGTTTCAAAAGAAAAAGTTAGAAAGAAAGGGATGCAGTGTATCCTCCAAAAAGATTCAGTATTTTACACATGCACACACACACACGCGCGTGTGGCACCAATACATAGAGGATAATAGCCCACACATTATCCTGAGTGCCGTGGTTCTTTAGATCTGAGATGACATCATAAAATGCTCCCTCGATGTGGGCTCAGCTCGTGGGTAGAAGAGGTGTATGTGTGCAGAGGAGTGGAGAAAGTGAAAAAAAGAGACAGAATGAACATCTCTCCCTTTCTGTAAAGCCCGTAGGCTCCGAGCCCAGCGTTTTCACACCCACTCTGGTTTGTGTGGGTGTTTGAGTGGGCAGCTAACTTGTGACTCATCCTTGTTCCGACCCACACAGGGGCAACTCCTCTCCTCTCCTCTCCTCTCCTCTCCTCTCCTCTCCTCTCCTCTCCTCTCCTCTCCTCTCCTCTCCTCTCCTCTCCTCTCCTCTCCTTCACCTCACATGTGTTGTAAGACTGGCTTTGGATGTTAATAATCTGCAGCTGAATAATCGATTCACTTATTTATTCTCATCTAACCGATGACACATCATCCCCTCTACTCAACCTGTGACTAGTATCTTTTTTGTGCTCTTTTAAGAGAGTAGTATTACACATGAATGATGCAGTGCCGTGAGTCATATGTCAAAGATTATTGTATTCACTCTCTTTTTGTCCTTATTTATACATCGCTGTTCAGACAGAAGACTTTTGTTTCCCTGACAAGTCTGTGAAGTCCCTACATTTCCTTTATAAAGTGCGCACAGTCAGCATCACTACATTAATCAACTAAAGATCAACTCAAAACTTATTTTGTCAGCTTCATCACTAAGGCTCAAGAATCCCTTCAGTGACACCAAACCAGAAATGTGTTGCTTTTGACTCATTGGTGTTGAAGAAATCGACATCTGGTGTTTTGATAGGCTATTGTGCTATTGTCTCTTCCACACAAATTAACACGACATGCGCATATTATTTAATTTTTTAGAGCTTTTCTTTTTACCTAAAGTCAAACGAACTGAAAAAAATATATAAAAGCGATTAACATTAATTATTAAAGACCTGATCTTTTCATTAGACTTAAAATTTCTTAACAAAAATATCAGGGCTGTCAGTTATTTTTTTTTATTATGTATGTATTATGCATACATCTTTAACTCTTTCAGTTCTAATAAAACTTTGAATTTTAAATAAATGTATAATTTTTTTTATTAAAAAAATTACATGCATAATAATTATTATCATCATAATATATTGTAATTTGTATTCATTATAATTGATATAGAATTCTCTCTTTCTCTCTCTCTGTACGAATTGCTGAAGTTCAAACCGAGCATCAGAATGGGGAAGAAAGGGATTTAAGTGACTTTGAACGTGGAATGGTTGTTGGTACCAGACGGGCTGGTATGAGTATTTCTAAAACTGCTGATTTACTGGGAATTTTACGCAAACCATCTCTAGGATTTACAGAGAATGGTATGAAAAAGAGAAAATATCTAGTGAGCGGCAGTTGTGTGGACGAAAAGGAGAATGGGCAGACTGGTTAGAGATAATAGAAAGGCAATAGTAGCTCAAATAAACACTCGTTACAACCAAGGTATGCAGAATAACATCTCTGAACGCACAACACGTCGAACCCTGAAGCAGATGTGCTACAGCAGCAGAAGACCACACCGGGTGCCGCTTCAGTCAGCTAAGCACAGAAAACGGAGGCTAAAATTCACACAGGCTCACCAAAATTAGACAATAGAAGATTGGAAAAAGTTGCCTGGTCTGATGAGTCTCGATTTCTGCTGCGACATTAAGATGGTAGGGTCAGAATTTGGCGTAAAGAACATGAAAGCATGGATCCATCCTGCCTTGTCTCAACTGTTCAGGCTACTGCTGCTGGTGGTGGTGTAATGGTGTGGGGGATATTTCTTAGTACCAATTGAGCATTTTTTAAATGCTAAGCCTACCTGAGTATTGTTGCTGACCATGTCCATCCCTTCATCACTACCATGTATCTTCTGATGGCTACTTCCAGCAGGATAATGCACCATGTCACAAAGCTCAAATCATCTCAGACTGGTTTCTTGAACATGACAATGAGTTCACTTTACTCAAATGGCTTCCACAGTCACCAGATCTCAATCCAATAGAGCACCTTTGGGATGTGGTGGAACGGGAGATTCACATCATGGATGTGCAGCCGACAAATTTGCAGCAACTGTGTGATGCTATCATGTCAATATGGACCAAAATCTCTGAGGAATGTTTCCAACCTTGTTGAATGTATGCCACGAAGAATTTAGGCAGTTCTGAAGGCAAAAGGGGGTCCAACCCGGTACTAGCAAGGTGTACCTGATAAAGTGGCCAGTGAGTGTGTGTGTGTGTGTGTGTGTGTGTGTGTGTGTGTGTGTGTGTGTGTGTGTGTGTGTGTGTGTGTGTATATATTTTATTATTACTGGGAGGGATGTTCTCATTCTATAGATCATTTGATTGGACAAAATTTGTGTAGTGCTGGATGAGTCATCTATATTTTGAGAAAGAGTAAATTGTATATACATATTCATCTGCAAAAATGTAAGTACGCTAGGAGTTTTTAGTCTTTAGGAGTACGCTAGCATATAAATATATCAATACTTCTAGATATGGACTAAACTTCAGGTACCTGATTGGTAATATTGGTTCCAAAAGTTAAAGTCGTCATTTATCAGAAATTATATTTTTTGGGGGATGAAATTTAGTTCTACTCCATTTCAATAAGTCAAGACTATCTTCCAAAAAGTCTTGACTAGAGACAGTGAATTCTTTGAGATGATTACAGTTAACCTAATGTATGCTTAAACACCATTGTGTGATGGCAGACAAAACATCGGCAGAGACTTGCTGCGGATCAGATACGTGTTTTTTTTCTGAATCACACACGAGGGCAAAGGCGAGCAATACCAGGAAGTCTGCAGGGGATGTGTGACGGCGGACTGTGCACCCTTCTTAAATTAAGGACAAAAGGACACAGGCTGGGACTGTGGTAGACACCCCTAGCGACCCCCAGGCTCCTATCAGCTCTGTTGGCAGATGAGCCAGATAAAGACATGTGTGCTTTGGAGGAAATGAACCCTGCTGACCCGTAGCCCTGTAAACAGCTGGAGAAGAGCCCCTGACTCTCGTTCTCACTTTTTTATTGTCATTTCTTCCCTCCCGCACTCACTCCCAATTGGCTCTCGTTCTGCTCGATCTTCCAGTCCAAGGTTCCTCTCTTTCCCCAAATCTCTTTATCTCTCTCTCGGAGTCTCCCTTTCTTCGTCACCCCTGCCGTTGTCCAGCATGATCCCGGGCCAGAGTAATCAGTCCCGCCTTTGATTACGCCACTCTGCCTTAGCGAGGAATGCATTGAAGGGAACTCTATCAGTATTGTATAACATCAGCACTTTCTCTCTGGCCCTGAGGTAATTGAAGGTGGTACTCCAGGAAGCCCTGAAAGAGCCCTTGTCTGGGCCGGGGGAGGCCGGGCGCAGAGGGTGGGCGCAGAAGGGTGGGGGGCTGGGCGTGAGAGCAGGAAACCCTTCTTGGCGTGGAATGGAATGTTTCAAAAGAACGTGTTCAGAACTTCCAGGATGAGGGCGTCTGCCACTGCACTGCTGGTCATTCTCATTCGCTGGAGCGCTGGCTCTGGAGAGGGGGGCGGAAAAGGGAAGCAGTGGCTCTCCTCTCCTTTCGTACTCTCTCTCTCACTGGCGGACCAGCCCACTCACAGGATATAAGCAAGGGAGAAGCGTAGACCAGAGCGGATGGGGTCACCGTGGCGCAAGGCGGGGGTCCCGCATCCTGAGTTTATAGGGACAACCAGAGGCGGCAGGCTGGGAGAACGAGGGTCCTGGGTGTGTGTCAGTGTGAGCTTGAGTAGGGAGTGTGTGGGCAGCTGAGGAGAAGAGAAAAGACGTGGGTGTTGAGGGGGCGAAGACAGAAGAATGCTTGAGAGAGAGAGGGAAAGCAACAATCTCCGCTGCTTTTCATCTGACACCTTTTAAAGGGCCAGCCAAGGGGTGGAGAAGGAGCCGGTCAGGCTCCTTTTACCGTATCTCACGGTTTCCCACCCAGCATCCACCCAGACCCCTGCAAATGGGACAGGAAAGGCATAGCATCGTTCTTATTAGCAGACTGATTTATTGCTCACAAAAGGAAACGTTTCGTTATTGTTCCTTCTTTATTGTATTGTAAGTCAGGCTTCTTTATTTTATTATTTCTTCATGTTCATTTATTAAAACAAGTTCACTGAAAAAGTGTTTAGCAATTTTACTAACAGATAGTTGTTTTTGCTAGTATTCTTAATATATACACTATCGTTTTTTTGTCAGTAAGATTTTTTTTAAAGAAATTACTACTGTTTAGCAAGAAGAAATTGGTCAAAAGAGAAAAAGACTTTTAACATTATTAAAAATATTTCAAGTAAATGCTATTCTTTTGACATTTTTATTAATCAAAGAAATCTAAAATAAAGTTTAACTTCCACAACAATTTCAAGTGGCACTGTTTTCAATATTGATAATAATAATAATCAGCAATCAGCCAAATCAGCATATTAGAATGATTTCTGAAGACTGTGACACTGAAGATTGGAGTAATGGTTGCTGAAAAATACAGCTTCGCCATCACAGAAGTACATTTTAAAATGTATTAAAATAGAAACATTTATTTTAAATTGGAATAATATTTCACAATATGGCTGTTTTTACAGTATTTTTTACAGTAACCATATAAATGCAGCCTTAATGAGCTTAAGAGATTTCCTTCAAAAACATAAAAAAAGGCTTTGAATAAAAACAATTATGCTTAAAATAATGATTATTAGCAGTACAGTGAATCAGATGTTGTTTCAGTTGATTCTTCAGACAGATTCAAACTGGTAACTGATCTTTTTGACAATCAGACCACACTAGTCACGCTGTATGTTTTTGATTTAATTGAACTATACTCGTGCCATGTTATTTTTGTTAAGGCATTTCTTGCAGTTATTTTTAAGTACACATTCTTTTTATTGCATCACATTTAGTACAAGTTTCACGATTCAGTCCAAGTACAGAAGTTTACGAGCACTTCCATCACATACTTAAATAAATCAGTCACATGATAGATTTCCTCAACCATCATGTTTCATATTAGCTGCTCAGTCAGACCGAAGTGAAAAATGAAGATTGCCTCTGCGTATGCAGAAGAGTCCCATTGTTCTATGAGGCATCTCCAACAGTCACAATGTGTCAGACAATTATAACCACAGTTGTAAGGCTAATCATTAATAGACTGTTCGTTTCCTCAATAAGAATGTTTCACATTCCTGGATCAGAGTCATATTCGCCTCCACTCACCGGCTCAATCCCTCATTGTCTTGTCAGCTACAGTATGTCAAACAGATGGTTGGCATGGTTACAAGGTATCTGGGTGCACGGTCTTGTGCCTTTTTAAAAGCTGCGTCTGCATGCTGGTGAAGTGATGGAGGAAGAGCGTGTGAATGCATGTAGCAGAATATAACACAAGCATGCAGGGCTATCTGCAGCCGATAAGACGCATGAAGTCATGCCTTTGCGGCATGACAATGACATCAGAGCTACGTCCCTGCATTTTATTTCTGCCCGCCAGCAGCCACCTAATATAGACATCCAGTGCCTGGGGCCAGACTGGCAGAGACCAGCGTGGCGGGACCCAGCAGGCATGCACACAAGCCACGAAACTGTGCTCCGGGTGGAGGGAGAAGAGAGTGCACGTCACCCTGACGTCTCTCAAACGAATTCCAGTGTGGCTCAAGCAAGCCGAGAGCACTCATGTGATTTTTAGCTCATTCACACAAATGTGAATTCACTCAGTGTGCCTTAGGATTGATGTGGTCACCTGATGTTGGCAGCTGCTGTACCCATTGAGCAAACCATGCACCCTGAATGAGTCTGATTACAGCATGGGTCACTTTTAACCTGCTGAGACGGAGCCTCTTGTTTTGCAGGTGATGCTTAATGCTTACTTATGCATATAAAATGATGAAAACTCTGCTTATGTTTGCAGTGAGACAAATGTTTCTTTGAGTTTAAGCTAGTTAAATGTAATTTAAAGTGGGAATCATAGGAGCAATTACTTACAAAATTGATATGAGCCATTGGGCTCATGAATAATGCCGGTCTTGCATTCCTTCTAAATCTGTCTTGACCCCTGTCTTGCGTCAGGACGTAGTTTATCAGGTTCCAGTGAGGTTGCAGAGGATAGGTATGGCAGGCTGGACGAGTCTTTCATCTTTACATTTATGGTGGTGTTGGCAGCTATAGCTCACACCTTTTACACCACAGCAATGTGAAGAATTTAGGGCTATTTCTGTGTTCCGGTATGGTTGTTGTCATCATTATGTGCTTATAGACAGAAGCACTCCAGCTCAAATGTACTGCATGTAATATATGAATGGGATTCCAAAAAATTATTTTGTACAAAAACAAAAATCTGTTTGAGATGTTTGATTTAATTTTTAATTTTTGCAATGGATCAGACCTGAAATTTAAATTTAAAAAGTAAATGGTTTAAAACATGGTTGATTCAGAATCAGTATCTTTTAGTGTATTTTTATTTTTTATTTCTACAGTAGGGTAAAGAAACAGAAAACGATTTAATGTTGAAGTGACTGGGTTTTCAAAGTACACGGTACTGTAGGTTTAAATTTAAATAGTAAAATTACAGCATGTTGCGGTTTAGGATCAGCTGAATATTGTTTAAAGTCATTCTTGATGTTTAATATTTAAGAAAATAAAATGTGTTAAAGGTATGACTTAAAAACTGTTAATCTGCAATATTTTAATACAACAATCATACATACATGTTGATGAAATATATGAATAAATATAATTTAAATTAAAATATTTTATTGTTCCATTCCTTCTAAGTATACACAGCATGTTTTTGTTCCCCTTCTTTAAAGTTGTTCAGTTGATTTTATATCTAAGGTAGCATATAATATAATTTCCTTAAGTAGGAACACTTTTTTTATATTCCTCTCCCAAATGAAAGGACTGAGAAGCACATGGTTGCAACAACAATCGCCCCTGCTTGCCCTGTGGTTACATTGTAATGTTCCTGACTCATAAGCTCTCAACCCACTGACAACAAAATGAACGAGAGCAAGTTAAATTGTTCACAAAAAAAGTAAAAACGGCAAAGCAGCATGTTGACACGTTACGATGTGTGATTCATCGTCACCTCCCTTCTATTGGAACACACGCTGTCTGTACTGTGGTCAAGCTCAGTTTTACCATGCAGACTGACACAGCAGGAGCTTGAACACTTTCCGAAGGTTGTGTACAGATTGCTGTAAGAAAGAGATGGAGGACGTAGGAGGGAGATACTTAGACTAAAGGCAATTGATGTATACTGATGTATACTCTACTGACCTACATAATATCTTAAACCACACATCTTTGTAATTCCAAGAAATTCATGTAAAAGTGTCACCAGTAACTTAGAAATCTTTTAATATAATACCGAATCTTTTATTTTAAATAAAAAAATATTTTGTCACAAACCTTATTATACAATATTCTAAATCTTAAACTTGCTGTTTATTTCCGGGTTTATATTCCAAATTTCAAGACTTTAAGAACTAACCATATATTAAGAATATTTTGATGAAATATTCAGAATAGCTTAGAAATCAAAATGTTTGGAAATGATCAAACCACAAGTTTAATAATTCTCATTGAATAGCATGACAAGGAACTTTTTCTCTGAGTCACACCTGTATCCCCCCTTTTCACTTCTCATGACTGACTCATTTGAGCATCCTGTAAAATCAGCGGTGTTTGAAGAGCCGGTGGGTCGTCAGAGGGGCGGCAGCACTGGCTGACCGTCCGCTGTTTGTGTATTGTAAATGGGCAGTAAGGAAGCACAGAGCTACGCTGTGTTACTCAGACAGTAGAGGTAAAATACAGGGCTTGTACTAGCTACCACGCGGCGCGGTTCACGGCAAACGGAGATGACTCACTATTCTCTCGGTGACTAACAACTAAAATATGTCAGTTTAAAAGAAGTTTCAGTGGTGCTCCAGTTCCATAGGGCTGTGGAGAGAGGGAGATAGGCAGAGGTAGAGTTGTCATTTCTGCCACCTCTCTGCATATCGCTTTCTTTCGTTCTTTCTTTTATTTCACTGGAAAGGTGACACTCTGAAATATTAAACAGCCGAGTGTCCCTCTGTGGTGTCGGGTTTCCCACAGCTGATGAGAATTCAGGTACTTTCTCCAAGATGGAGAATTAGGGTTTATGACAAAGATGAGCCGGGATGAGTCGAAGCAGCGATATGCTGGAACTGGATCAAAAAGCACTCATTTCATTTTTAGCACGTTTTCATAAATTATCACGAAAATGATGATAGGGGACATTTGAATTTGAACTCAGAGGAACTAATGTTAGTATTTAAGACATATAAGATTTTAAATTTTGGAGTGAATTTGTGTTATTTTCCCTATTAACTTCTTATTTAAAAAAAACTGTTTTGTCCAGTTGTATTGATTATAATTTGACTCCACATAATATCAGTTTGTTGAGACTATCAAGAGGTTTGTTTAACGTCAGGATGAACGGCATGCTTGTTTGACAATGGTGGACCCATTTAGAAAAGCATTTAGACTGGTTAGAATGGTAGAACAGGAGCGACTTCTTCACTGAAAGACACTAACTAACGTTCCTTGGTCACATAAGTAGGGGAGTTTCCTGCTCCTAAAGATCCGAGGCACAGCCTAGGCGTTTTTCATTACGACTGCCGGCTTTTCTCTCTCTCCCTTCCTCCCTTTGGCTCTCCCCCTTCTTTTTTTCTGAATGGGTGTCCTCTCTCTAACCTCTCAATTCACAGCAGCATTGAAACAGGACACTACCCTGAACACTGATAGGCTGCGGGCAAATCGCTCAGCCCCTCAACCCGACACTATAAGTACTCTGGCAGTCCGTCTCAGTGTATGACTGACTGTTTAGAGGGAGAGAGAGAGAGAGAGAGAGGGGGCGGTAGAGAGTTTAAATTCAGTGACACTGATAACAATTATATCATTCGTTCTCCGCTAAAACAGGGAAGCACTTTCAGAATCTACGGCATGCTTCCTCTGTCTCTATCGCTTTAAGAGTGTTACTGATTAGTCGCTAAAAATGCGAGTGGAAAGAGAGAGAGAAAAAAGGGACAGAGGCAGAAGGGAGAGACAGACTGAGGGTGTTCGAGCCTGGAATTCGTATGGAGAAGACTGATAATACTAAGCTGAGTAGAGTTTTGTTTTATTTTCCAGCAGTTCAGAGACGTTAATGGAGCTCTTACTCGCTCTCTGAGTGTGTTTGCGGCTCCTGAAGACTAAGAGGGAAGTCGGGGACCCCGCACATGCAGGCAGTGCTCAGCCATCCGGAAATACTCTTTTCACCCAGACAGAGTAAGTCAATGAGAGGGGAAAAAAGACACAGAGCTCTGGCTACTAATGGATATCATATGGTGTGCTTTAAAACTGAGAAATTGTTTGCAGGTTTTCGATAACTAGACTGAGAGGTTCGGAGGCTGAAATTAGGGACACAGTTTGGAAGTGTAATATTCAGTGTGTGTGTATATATATATATATATATATATATATGTGTGTGTGTGTGTGTGTGTGTGTGTGTGTGTGTGTGTGTGTGTGTGTGTGTGTGTGTGTGTGTGTGGGCGTGCGTGTGTTAACTTTGTATGGATAGGACTGCCATTCATTCCATGTGTTTTAATTTTCATATGTCACATGATGGAACTTAACTGAGGAAAATTGATGTTTTTAACCTAACGAAACTAATTACCGAGCTGATATGGAAAATATCTCAGCTTTATCAGTTGAAATGCTGTTTTTGGCTAATTCTAGTTGCTGTTCTCCAGATACAACATGTGGGTCTTTTTTGAGAAATAATTGTCAATGTGCCTGTTGGAGGCTGAGAACATATTTTGGGGGTTTCCCCTGGGAGAGCGGTTGTTGCTTTCCACCAATGAGAGAGCGCTCTGTTGTGGCTATGGCTAGCGAGCACAGAAGGAAGAAGAATTTATAGAGAGTACCCTACACAATGCTGATTCTTATGAATGGAGCGTGTGAGTATCACTTCTGATTGGCCGGCTGCTCTTGGGTAATCAGAGGACACATTCTCTGGTTTGCCGGCCGGCCCACTAGTGGCCAGCCAGTGGGTGGAATCACCGGTGTTTAGATTTACCTTCTGTCTTCTCAACCAGCTGTTGTTGCAATATCGGGCAATAAAGGCAGAGTGTTTGTTCGTACTGTGTAGATATATTTGTAGCGACATTTGTGAGGCTGTGTGTCAGTACATAGAACAAAACACTGCTCAGGGCTGCAGATGTTTATCTTAGTCAATGGCCAATCAGAATGTGAGAGAGACACTAGATTCGGCCCTATGCCCAGCTGTTGTCCTTCAGGATCTACTGTACGGGAATGACCTTCAAAGGAGCTGAGTTGAATTACTGACTTTGAGTCAGAACTTTTGTTGTTGAATATAAATGTACAAAATAAGTATGTGGTGTTTAATCATATAGATTTGTTCAAAAATTAAGGAAATGAAACCTTGATTTTAATTTAAATTATTAAAATATGAATTTTTAAACACTTAAAAAATTTATAATTTTTTCAGCAAAGATGCATTAAATAGATAAAAAATAACAGTAAAGATATTTGTAATGTTACAAAAGATTTCTGTATCGAATAAATGCTATTTTACATTTCTATTCACCAAATAATCCTGAAAATATTTAGCAGCACCTCTGTTTTCAACATTGATCATAATGAAAAGTTTTTACATGTTTGAATGATTTCTGAGGGCTCATGTGACCCTGAAGACTGGAGTAATGGCTGCTGAAAATTCTGAATGGAAACACAGGTATAAATTACATTTAAAATATAAAAGTTATTTTAACTTATATAATCATATTTTGCATTATTTAAAATATTGAATATATTATTTTCCATCAGTAAGCTAAAAGTTTACAGGTAGGAGAAATAAAGGTTTGAACTGTGAAAATTACATTGTACACTCTCGATTTACGTAGCATGCCACTAACTCTTTCTCCCCGTCTATCTAGTTTGCTGCAGACACAGGAAGTGCAGTTAAAGTCCCTTAAACCATCACCTCACTCACTAATCTAATTATTTTATTGCCGACTATACACAGGCGCCTTCCGGAAACTAACTGCAAACAATAGCTACCCTAAAATTAGATTTCAAGGCTACCTGCCATCATGTAAGGCCCTGACAGGAAGTGATGTCGAAGGATGTTGGGTGTTGGGTGTGGAGAGGGTGTGTGTGTGTTTGTATGCGAGACTGACGCCTCATACAGCCGAAGGAATGTGCCGGTCACACATTGACCCCCGTGCTTGCAGAAGGGTGCGGCGGTAGAACCTACGCCCACCAACATGCTCACGCATCCTCTGTGTCTTTGTGTTCCTAAAACTATATGAAACTCTACTACTCCCTCCAGTCCAGCTCACAACGGGCGAGTTCTCATGCCCACCAAGGAAGTCTGGCTTAAAGGGATTGTTCACCTAAAAATGAAAATGATGGCATCGTTTACTCACTCTCATGTCATTCCAAACCTGTATGGATTTCTTTTTCCTGAAGAACACAAAAGATGTTTTGAACAACTTTTTTGTCCTTATAGCCTAATGAAAGTCAGTGGGGTCAAACTAAGACATTTTTCAAAATATTTTCTTTCGTTTGCATACAATGCCATACAAGTCTGGAATGTAAATGATGGCAGAATAAAATTTTTGGGGGTTAACTATCCCTTTACCTTTTTAATTCCTTGCGAGGTCTTAATTGTGTCCTTTTATTCAGCAGCATGATCCTCGTGAAATACCTGGGTTTATCATATCACAGGGCTTCCGTTGTATCTGAAATATGCATGATAGTGTAGTACCATGCCCACAAGTTATTGAGATGAGATGATAAAGTGTTAGTTTATCAAGACGTCTTGCCTGCTTTTGCTCAAATGCTGTCTAAGGCTGAAATTAACGTGATGATGCTGCTCTGATTTCTAGGTCATGCCTTTTCAAACAGTTACAGTTTCAGTGGCAGTTGTGAATCATCAGGTGGCATTTTGGAGGAAGAATTGACAGACTTACACTCCCTGTAGAGGGAGTGGTGGGAGTGTCTAGTGTGGGGAGCCGCTGGCACGTTCCACCCGTGTAGAGTGCTTACGTATCCATGGGTGTGTACCGGCAACATTTATGTCACCGTGCACCTTGACATACCTGCCGTAAATGTGCCACAGGCTCAGTTTTGTCAGCTTACGTAAGCGTTCTTACTCTACATACTCTCTTGCGCTTATCTGTTTAAGCAACAGCACAATTCTCTCTCAAACTCAAAATCTGGTCTTCAGAAGTCAGGCTTCCCGTAAGAGACTTGCTTTTGTTCCCAGCTCTGTCTCTCCATGCCTCCATGCTCCTGATGTCATGAAAGAGACAGAGAGAAGGTGTGTGAGTGACGTACACACTCAGGTAACGGCACAACTCGCACACCCAGCGCTTTGTGTAACCGTGCCCATATATGGGCAGTGTTTCCCCACCTGGGCAGAGTGCAGGCAGTGCATTGAATTCTAATAAGCGACGAGCATAGTACGTGCGGCAACACGTCATGGAAAATGAGAAGCAATGACGATCACAGCGTTTCCTCTCTCTCTTTCTTGTTCGGTGTTTCCAGTGTCCAATCAAAGTAAATTATGAAGCAGGTAGCAGATTGTCCACAGCTAAATGCAAACCATTCTGTTAGCAAGGTTGTGCACCATTAAAGCAGCACTGAAAATGCCAGTTAAATCCTGAATCCATACATTTAGCCATGCTGCACCACATTGCACTTTTTATTTTCTTTAAAAATGTAAATAAAAAAATCTGTGTTGGATAATGAATTTTTATAATATAAATTACTCCTAATTACACAAAATGTTTATTTACAGAAACATTAGATGTTAACTAATAACTAATCTTTGAAATGAAACAAAATTTTTTTTAAAAAGCGTTCAATTTATATCTCATTATATTAAAGAAATTACAGTTAATTTCAGTAGACCACTATGGAACACGTCATTTTCAAATTTACTTCTATTTTAATTTACTCAAAACATTATAGTATAAATATAAAATAAATATAATAGATACATTTTTATATTAATATTAAATTTTTCACCAGCATGGTGGACATTTTGTGTTGCTACATTGCAATATTTAAATGTTGATGTGTTCACTGTTTTGGCAGTATTGAACTTTCTGTCCAATCCTATTCTGCAACAGATTTAATAACAACTTGTAGAAAAATAGGACCACTGGCAGCATGTAAAGCAGAAAAGCAGAGCAGCCCAGCTTCATGCCCCGGAAGACCTGCATCCAAACTCTTTATGGCCTCTGCGATCTGTGCTTCAGGGTTGAGGTGGTTCTCATATCAGCGGCAGGGTTAGTGCACTCTCAAACAGAGCGAGTATTATAGCTATTTTAAGAGCGTTGTGTTGCCTTAATGGAGAATAATTTATCGGCCCTCATTTAGGTGTAATGCTATACGCTTCACTGTGCTTCGAGAGCGGGACCGGGCCCAGGGCAGCGATGGGAGTTGTTCGCGTTGGGGAATAGAAGGCTTTTGCTCTCCAGGCCAGCGTGTGAGTTGTGCTGTGGGCCAGACTCCTTCATTCTCTCTGGATCTTTCTCTCCCTTCTCGTTCGAGCCTGCGCTTCTGCCAAGGCCTTGTAAAGGGACTGTAGGCTCTGTTGTGTGCCAGCTCTTTCCCATCAATACAGCCCTCTGGAAAGAGTCTCTCGCTTCTCCTTACTGAGAGACTCCTTACAGAGCTTCCAGTAGCTGGACTCGAATGGCAGGAAAACGTATGCATGCGGCTTTTCGTGTGTATGGTAGTTTGGCGTGAGACTTCACCATCCTCTTCAGAGTGCAAAGGGATCACCTTTCTCTTCAAACCTGACCCATCTGTAGGGCTTCACTCTAATGCGACCCACGTTACAAGCCATAAAGCAAATGGACTTCCCGCCTCTATAGTCGGTCAGGTCTTGGCAAAAAGGGGAACTCCCATTGCAATGGCAGCATGGCAGAAACCTCTCACCTTCCCTGAACTCTTCGGGGTAATGGAGCCTCTTTCTCTGATCCAGTCTCTCACTGGTTAGCAATGGTTTAGAAGCCGGTCAGAACCAATTACGCTCACCCTCCCAATGGCAGACTGAGCGCCCTTATCTGATCTATCTGTTAGGCTAATGGAATTATACGTTGATTCGTATAAAGTTGGAGGAAAGCGGAGATCTGACTCTTCCCTCCCCCCGTAAGGGGCAAGTGGGCTTAGGGGAAATGAAATGAATCTCCCTTACACCTTTCACAGAGCCAGGGCCAAACTGTCCACATTCGATCGTATCACCGAAACCCTATCGAGGTTGATTATCAACACTAGGCTACCCAGACGCATTCCCTCATCAAGCCTGGTATGGCACGGTTACTTACTCTAAATCGAATTAGACTTTAAAACCAACCCTCCCGCTTTCTCAATGAGAGGAGACCACCTCTTCGTGAAAGTGATATCTTTTTTGTTTTGAATGAAGCCGAGACCTGCTCACTGCTTGTTTTCAATATGACCACGTTCATAGCAAACAGGCGGTATTGACAGAAAGCAGACTTCTTTAGAAGCATTGCCCCGTGTAGGTAGGAGGTCAAAGGCGGCGAGGACTAAACACAGCCAGAGCCTTTAGTAGAAAATTGATTTTTTGCCGTAAGCTATGAGCGCCGGCTGTTAGACAGATCACCTTAAAGATCGAAAATAGTTCTGCTAGTAAACTAGGCAGCCTTATAAGTTATACTGTGTACCTCAGAAATGTAAGGTTCAACAAAGTAGTCCTCGGTGGCGTCTGAACAGAACTGAAATGTTACAATGGTGATTCTAAGAGGTTTGAATCATTCATCACTTATTGATTCTCTTGTTCTCTCCTACAAACACACTGGTATGTACAAATAGAAACACGCACACACACACACCCCCTCTTGAACACTTGCCTGGGTTCCCCTCCTTCCTCCTGTACTCAGGGCTGCTGCGGATAATGATTCAGTTCCTGTTTGGTTGCCGACCACATTGACAGCATTCTGGTCAGGGGCTCGGCTGCTGCTCCTCTCAAAATCTGGATGTGGTCAGGCCAGTCATCTCCCAGGCAGCCAGGAGGAAACCCACATCAACTGAAACTCGCTGGGGCTCCAGGAATAGCCCAGCTCAAGGAGGTTACCCTGGCAGCTTCCTCTCTTCCTATTCTCCTCCCCTCCAATTTTCTGTCTCCCCCTAAAAAGACAGCCTTGGCTCACATCTTGTAAATAGTGAGTAGTACAAGTAGAGGCTCATCAGTTCTGGTTTTGGACCTGCCCCGGTATCTGGATCCGCATCAATAAACACAAAGCCTGCTGTGATCTGGGCTCTGCCTGCAGTGAACGTCTTCATTAGAGATGATTGATCATTATCATTGACGTTGCTGAACATTTTTCATCAAAAGTGGCATTATATAAATCAAATTCGCTATTTGATTCGGTTTTCATTATGGAGCCATGAGAGACATCGCTCTCTCTCCTTGAAATATAGCTCTGGAGTTCCCCTCAAGGCTTTGCCGAGTTGTAACTTTGATGTCTGTTCATAAGGCCACATAAAGGCCCTCGCTTTTTAAGAAACATCATGAATTTACCTGTCAAGCTTCGTGCATTTCTCTCTTTGATCTATAGCGAAAATAATTCCAATGCTGTTAGAAGGTGCCGTGTAGGACTCAAAAGCAAGAGATATTTGACTCAATCTACAGATGGATTTTATAGGGACATTTTTACCTTGACTGCAGTGACAAGGAATGTGGTAGCATCTCATCCTTTAGTGCTTTTGAAAAGCCTTTTATTTGTGCGCTCAAAGAAAAGTGGGCCTCACTCTTTCAGTAAGGGGCCTATGTTGGTTTGGGTCCCTCTGAAGAGTCATTTTTGTCATTTCGTAGAGTTATTGATGTTAGTTGACTTGCATGGCATTTGAGATATATTTAGCTATGTGGGTTTTAATTCAAATAATTAATTGTTTCTCTCTTTTTTCTTACAGGGCTATTCAGACAGGCTCAATCTATTCAGATCACATGATGCTCCATGTCTTCATTTCAATTTAGGTGAGCACATGCTTATATTTTATTTATATATCATTTAATATTGCAGATAATTTCCTGCCTCACTGCATTAGCCAACTTCTTCAGTATTTTCAGTCTTGTGCACGCATAAATGTATAGTGAAAAAATGCGATAAAATAACAAATTCAGAGTGTTCGAATTGACTAGAAATTTTCCATAGACCGTCAGCTTTCACATCAGTGTCTGCTGCAAAGCTATTACGCTTTAACTTGCATCACATTTAATCTGAAATGTGCAGAAATGTCTGCTGCAGCACTTTGAAAAGAACCTTAGCTCAGATCTTTAGTATATACAATACAAGCCGTGTCTTATGTGCTGACTAGCAGGGCCCTGGGCTGGGCAGTGACTGTGGAAGGTTATGAATGGAATGTGCCGGAATTCTCCTAATGTTTACAGTTCATTCATGTGAAGTCGCGGGCTGGGGCTTCTCCTTAGGGGCAGACAATAGTGTTGCAGCAGGAAGCACATACCTCCCTTGAGAGCCTCACGGCACACTTCCCCACCCTGTTATAGCGCCACACACAAGAAAATAAAACATGGAGCAAATTAGGAAGGCTTAATGGGCCGGTAGATGCATGTATATTTGTAACATTACCACATGAATTGTTTAATTCACTTAAAGCATGGCTTTTGAGATTCACGTCTTTACAAAGTGTCTGTTCGTGCATTTCATTTTCAGAGCCTGTTGTTGGCACTGCCAGAAAAAATACAATAGGAATGTAAATGGAACAGAATGAAACAATATAGCTGTCAACATCAGCTGTCACTCTGGAAATAAAACAGCACATTTTGACAGAATTTGTAAACCCTAGAATCCAAAGCACTTTACGGTCAACAAGGCAGACAGTCCGTTTTTCATTTAAACCACATAATCATAACTCTAGCATAGCATAAACTAAAAGCCCATGTTTACAAGACACAACAACACAGAGATCCATTCTACAAGCACCATTGTATTAAGGCCACTCTCACATGACAGTTTACTGCTCACTAAATGGCCTTAACTGTTTAATAAACACTCTCTTACAAAAGAGTACTGTGTCCGTACCATGGCACAGTGATCGTATCTTGTCGTACTTTGATATATGGGTCAATGGTGTGACACTCATTTTTCTATTTAATTGATCTTTTTGTCTATCTACACTGCTGTTCAAAAGTTTGGGTTGGTAATATTTTTTATGTTTTTTTTTTTAAATAAGTCTATTTGTTATATGTTAATCAAGGCTGCATTTACATGATCAAGAAAACACAGTAACACAGCAATATGAATATATTAGTGAAATATGAATATATTTTAAAATGTAATACATTCCTGTGATGGCAAAGCTGAATTTGAGCAGCTATTATAGCTGAATTGGTGCTCAAGAAACACTTTTCATGTTGAAAACAGCGGTGCTGCTTAATATTTTTGTGGACACTGGGATACATTTTTTTCCTTCCAGTATTTTTTAAGGAACAGCATTTATTTGGAGAAATCTTTTGTAACAATGTAATCGTCTTTGCTGTCACTTTTGATTTAATGCATCTTAACTGAATAAATTAAATGCATCCTTGCTGAATAAAATTATTATTTTCCTATTGAATTAAATTAATTTTGATATTTTGGTAACGCTTTAGATTAGGGAACACATGTTCACTTTTAACTAAGAGTTTTCCCTCAATAAACTCCTAATTTGCTGCTTATTAATAGTTAGTAAAGTAGTTGTTAAGTTTAGGAATTGAGTCGGGTTAAGGGATTTAGAATATGGTCATGTAGAATAAAGCATTTATACGTACAAATAAACTGCCAATATGCTAGTAATATGCATTCTAATAAGCTAGTTAATATTGAGAATTGGTCCTTAAATTAAAGTGTTACCGAATAGCCTATTTTTATGGTTATTAAAACTTAACAATATTTATATTTTATTTATATTTTGGGAAAGAAATTGATTTATTTGTTTCATTTTTTTCTGTGGGCACAATTATTTGTATTCATTGACCCATATACCTTAATACTGCATGATTTCCATATTAATTTACTATATTAAGGTACTTGATAGATAATTATTTGCAGGCAAGGTTCCCATTACTCAAATTTTAACACTAAATGTCCCTCCTTTTACCATTCTAGGATCAACCAGACACAATTAGTCAATCCATTGTCTCTTTTTTGATAAAATCCATCAGTAGTTCTCTAACCTCATGCTGTCACTGTCCCACAGTCTAATCAGACTGCTTATAGAAGGCCGAACGCTGACAGCGAGCAGGGGCAGAGCACTGGAATTCAGGTTAGGAATGAACTCCCTAATGGAGAAAAATTGGAGTCAAGTGACCATCAGCTGGTCGAAGTATGTTTGATCAATACGGTCACAAGGTCTCAGGTATGCAGAGCTGGAGCCTTTACAGAAGGGGCAAAGACAGCCTACAATCTCTGCGTGCTCCTGTCAGTCAAACGGCTTTATTGTTAACCAGTACAATAATCTTGTACATAAACGGCCTTACACTCTCAGCATCCTTGCCAACAGGAAGTATTTAGCGCTATGTGAGTCACTCTCTTTTGTGTGTCTAGCTGAGGATGATTTAATTAGTCGACGACCCAATCAAAGTGCACCTTTGACGGCTACTTCTAATTAATAAGACTTGAATTGAGTGCTCTGACTGTTAATGCGTGCCAAACCACTAAGTGGATTCGGGAAATAATAGTCGCAAAACCAGGCTGACATTTTCATGATATCTAACAGCCTTAACACAATGCTCAGGTCAAAGAAAAAGGTTTATGGTGCCGTCTGTTATGAGAAAAATTCACAACGCAGGTCTGGTTAGGTTAAGAGGGTGTGATGAGCACCTTTAAAACATGCCGGAGCCATGGCCTCTGCCTGCCGTCCTGCCTCCAGGCTAATGGGAAAGAATGAGAAATATTTGCTAACGCAATGCTTAAAAATGCCCATCGGGAGATTAGCTCCCCCTCCCCAATGCTGCTGCCTGTCTGTGTGCTGAGAGCAAAAAGGAGGGCTGTTGTCGTCCTCCGAAGCTGCAGACACTTTGATTTGGTGTTGTCTAACCATTGGCTTCTTTCTCTCTGTCTTCCTCAGGCGCTGCGGATGGCTCAAGTGGACGAGCGCTGCCAGCATCTTGTTAGGGTGCTCATGAGGTGCTCAGTAGTCAGTGTAGATCCTGTGTTGCAATCAGCAGCTACATCTGGCTACTGGGTCTCTGATGGCATTTTCTGCTTCCTGTTGGCACATTCCTTTCAGATTGTGTGGTATGTTATCACAATGTGTGCCTCATCCTGTCAGAATAGGACTCGCTCTTTCACGGACGTTAAAGAGGGCTCTTGTCACAACAGCCTGTCTCTTTGACCACAGCGATTTGGTGGTGCTTTTACACTTTTAGCCTAGTTTATTGTTTTTTCTTATTTATTATTTTTTTCATTCAATTTGATCAAGGTGAAGTGTAGCTAAAAGTCTCGGGAACCCATTTCAGACGTCTTTGAAAGAAAGGATTTAGACATTGTTTCTCGTTTGACTGCTGAAGATTCAGTTTAAGTGATTAGGTAACAAAGGACAAGGCGACGTGTCACAATCTCTTTGTGATTTGCCTGTCACACGGGGCTGTCTTTGTGCAAATGTTTTTGAGTTGTTGAAGGCTGACAAATAATGAGAGTTAAACGCGCAGACATGCTGATTCGCACTGGTTTCAGAGAGCGAAGGACGAATTATTTTGTGCTGTCGTGAACCTGGCATACAATGTAGATTTCTGTGTTGTACAATCTACAGCTACATTGTCTGCTGGGTTTCAGGCCAGCAGACAAATCCTGCTCTGCTCAGAAATTGAAAAGGTGAGTCGTTAAGTGGTTATGCATGCTTGAAAAAGACTTATTCCTACTATGAGAATAAAATACAATAAAAGTACTGAAAGTATAAAACTGTGATGTGTCCAATTATTTATCTTCGTGTTTATTCTTACCATGGGTTCAGCTTGATATTTGTAGAGCTGCACGGATTCTATCCAATGACAGACTGTCAAATCTCACCAGGGATTAAAAAGGCATCCAAGATATTTCAGCCGTACACCCAGAAGAGCTTCTTATCACTATTACCCATCTGCGTCTGAATACACCCACCCGCCCACCCACAACACACACACGCACACACACACACACACACACACAATGAAAGAAGAAAAATTCAGCATTCATGCAATATAAAATCACATTCTGAAATCTACCTATATTTCATACCGTTATGTCTTTAGGGATTCGGCGCATAGAAAAACTAATGAAGAACTGAAGAAAGCCTGAAGCCTCCAGAGAACTCGGTTCATTAAGTCCTCACACAATCTGACTACGATATTGACAGAAATGCCTTGCAGGAACGCTGTAGCACATCTCTCACAGTCCTCACTTTGTCTTATGTGTCTTTTTGTAATGCATTCAAACAGCAGTGAATGCCAGCATATTCGATATTACTCTATAATATAAAAGCAGTCCAGAGAATTTATGACACTGCAAGATAATGCAATTTTATAAAAATAAAATACCTGTTACGCTCCAAAGAGCCCTTGTGGTTTGCTATGATTAGGTTCTTGTGAGTTTTTAAGGTAGCTTTTGCAGTCCCTGGGTGTTTCCTGCAACTAGCAATTAGTTTGTTCACCCTGATGCAAATATACCCAATCAGAACATATTTGATGTTTAATGTAGTTTTGACATTTAGTAAATGCTTTTATCAGCTTGATATTTGTCATAGAAACAATTAGTCATAGAAGAGCTTAGTATATTCACAATGCCAAGTTTTCACAGTAAGCGGACATCAGGGGTGATATTTTGGAGAGATGAGATTTCTACCAAGCATGACACATTTAACAAAATGTTCTGGCGCTCGTCATTGTCGCACCTGTTTAGGTCACGGTGTTAGGGTGCAATCACACTTAGACTTTGAGCGCCATTCACTTCCATCCATATGCATGTGAGTGAGAAAGCGGAAACGCAAGCACATGTGAAGAAGTTTTGCAAACTTGTACCAAAGTTCAAATTTGGTAAACTCTGACCTGGATATTTACATAAAAGTCGTTTGACCAATAGCGAGCTAAAAGTCACAGACTGACCTCTTGGGTAAAATAAAAAGAACAAATCTCAGAGCTGCATGCTGTTTGCAAAGTTCCTAAGTGTATTTAAAAAAATATACATTTATTTAAAAACATTAAATTATTTTATTTTAAAAGTGCTATCGTGATTATTCATCACGATATTACGACACATGCTCAAAGCCTGAGCATGTACAAACAAAATGAACAGAGAAATGAAAGTGGAGGGGGGTCTGAATGCAGTCGGGCAGTGTTTCCAATGATGCCATTTCCCCTTGCACTACTGTTTGTACAACAGGAACATTGAGGCAGGTGGTCATGAGCCTCTGTATGCGCTCTATACAGCGAGGCACTGCTTAGCCAGCGGATACTGGAACCACTTCAATAAACCAACAGGAACAGGGAAAACACACTCGGGCTGCTCCAGGAACAGCCACTTCCCATCTGTCTGCTCACCCCAACAGACACAGCCGTCATGTGACTGTATTCCCGTCGTGAAGCGCTACATTCACACCCCTCAGACGAGGGACGAAAACACAGTGATTAAAATGTCTGACAACTGGTACATTTTAATTGAAATACAAAATATGAATAAGGATAAAGATGATTTTGCTTAAACTTATTTATGTTTTACATTTAATTATTTTCCTCAATAAACTCCTAATTTGCTACTTATTAATAGTTATGTAGTTAAGTTTAGGTATTAGGGATGTAGAACATGGCCATGCAGCACATGTGCTTAATAATTACTAATAAACACCCAATACTGTATTTTAATAATAAGCAACTAGTTAATAGTGAGAATTGGTCCCTATACTAACGTGTTATCTTTACATTTTCTGAATCGAACACATGACGCTACATTGCTAACACCTGTTGCTCTACACAGGAAGTCTCATATCTGCTAACTAAATCACAAATCATAAATAAGTCACTTTCTTTTCAGACAAGAACATTCCTGTTCTTTGGGAGCTAAAACTCTGCCGTTGCAGTTATCCAACTGTCCGCAGCAACTAACATTTCCAGAGGGGAAAGTGTCCGGGGTGAAAGTATTCCAGCAATGTAAACCTCTGAATAGCGTGTAATGGAAGTAAATCGCTCCTTTGATATCTTGTGCGGCGAGAGCTGTGTGGTGACATCAGCGGGGGTCCTCCGGGGCCATGGTGGGCTTGTGTGGAATGCTAATTGATGCTCAGTCAGGGCTTCCCTAACTGTGAAGACTGATAGAGGCAGATTAACCGCAGAGAAACGTCCATGCATTTATCTGACCAACGAGACGCCTTTACATGGCTTCTCTTGAATGGGTCAAAGGTGAAGGGTGCAGTGTGGGGTGAGGGCTGACCGTCGGCCCTGACGTCATTTGTCGTTTGGTGAGCTGTGCTGTCGTCAACACAGCATGCAGTTTTCCAGCTCTTGTTTTATTTTCTCTCAGCATAAATCAGATACGAATGAAGTCATGGTCGCACAAAACACACACACACACACACACACACACACACACACACACACACACACACACACACACACACACACACACACACACACACACACACACACAGTGTAGTTGGTTGAATGTGGTGTAATACCTGCAAAGGTCATATAGCGACATAAATCTCAGTCAGCCCAGACCTTTTCACACCCCACAAGAGTAGATCTATTCAAATATATTATAGATATTCTTTCTACCTCTTACAGTCCTTGTAGCGCATTATAATTTTGGATTGTAATGCAATACAATATGGAAACGCAGCATATAAAACACTAGACAAAGCAGGGGATCACGAGCATGCACTTTACATGTCTTTTATATGGGGCTATTAGTTTGCGCTTGGATGTGTCTTTGCACAAGGCATTAAAAGGCACTGTGGAAATTTTCTTTGGCGCACAAATGCATTCGAGAATAAAACCCCACATTAAAAGAGCGCTCGCAGGGGCATTGTATTTTCTCTTAATACCTGAGTGACTCATAGAGAATCTCTTAATATCAGCGCCGCTTACGTGGACCTCAGTGCCAAGGGCAGATTAGAAACTGACGAAAGTTTCTGCATTTCACTTAGCTGCATAGACTCCATTCCATCTGCTCGCTCGGGTACCATGGAGACGAGGCCTTGTCTCGACTGGGAAGATTTCTGGACGGAGAGCGCTTGGTGCGAAAACTGCCTCTCTCCAAATGCTCTGAAAGATGAGCCAATAATTATATAGGCAAATAAATCCTTTTTATTAAAAACTGTGTTAATAGTCCCAAAGGTTGTTGTTCAAAAGCAAACAAGTTCCCTTAAGACACCACTAAAAGGTCTAAGAAAAACGATTTGCATTTTGCATAATGCGCATTACATAAATTTAATCGGTAATACTTTAAAATAAGGTCAAATTTTTTAACAATAATAATGCATTAAGTATCATGAACTAATAAAAGACAACATTTTACAGCATTTATTAATCTAGGTGAATGTATTTTATATGACTTCAAATGTTACAAATGTATTATATGTACACATATTTCTGTATTTTTGTTTGTTGATTTTATTATTATTAGTAGTATTAGTATCAGTATTTGGGGATGTAGAATATGGTCATGCAGAATAAACAGCCAATATTTTAACATGATAAAAGCAACTAGTTAATCGTGAGAATTGCCCCTAAACTGAAGTGTAACCTTTGGTGTTTGCTTCTGTTTTTTAATCAATAAAAATAAGACAAATGTATTATTACATGTAGATCATTAACCTTGCCTAATTAATGCTGTATTTTCATTGTTAGTGCATGATACCTACTGCATTAAAGCTATTTTGAAAAATGTCTGGGTTTTTTATACAATGAAAGTCAGTTTTGTTGAATGAACAAAGAGTTGAACTAATAGTGTGGTGTGCAAAAGAAAAAGAGTCAGGTTTGGAGCTGTACGAGGGCGTGTAAATGGACAGCATAATTGTAAAGTCCATTTAATCAAGCTTCTTTCATCAGAATCAGATCATTTGCTGTGAATGATAAAAGAGACTCTGCCTATCCAGTACCAAATCTCCGTACAGATTGATGTCTTACATCCGAACCCTGACATGACTCATAGCTGCACCTAACGCCTGTGCTATGTGTTTGGTGTGATCGTTTAGCATCTCTTGGCGGCCCCCTGTGTGGGTGGGAATGCATTCTGTCTGCATTACTCAGTACTAAGTACCTGTGAAGCTTTAACAACATGATGTACTCCATCAACATGCTGCAAGTCTTGTCCTGCTGTGGGAGTTTATACAGTTATCCTGTAGGTTACGCTGACTACCTCTCGCAGAGTGTACAATACACACATGTGCTGGTCTCATGACCACGGCAGACCGGGCGGGAAGACGGTGGAGGGTGGGATTGTGTTAAGTGTATACATAGAGACTACACTGGGTGCAGGTCACGTGAAGGAGTTCAGGGTCATAACGGTGTCTGTGTGACCAGGAGCCACCTCAACGAGCTGATAAAAGAAACTTTTCATTTGTTGCTTCCAAGGTTATTGCTACCAAAATCCATAAAGCAATCTTTATATAAATGTGCACTACAAAATGAATAAAAACTAATTGGAAGTACAGATAAAATGACATTTAATTAATCTCATTAAATGGGCTCCTAGTGGTGAGTTAATGATCGAATCAATGACCTAAATAACCAATAAATGATGTACCATACAACTAACTAAAACTTCACTGAGATTCAAAAACAACATAAAAAAGTCTGTAACTTTAAAATATGCATACACTAATAAATTACTTGAAAATCTTTTGCAAACTATTAGATTAGTTAATTCATAACTGTAGTTAATACATTAATAGACTAGATATTAATTAAAATATAAAGTCCATGATATATTAACTACAGTTTATAAACTATGAATTAACTGTAAAGAGATTTGTAAGTACTTTATTAGTGTATACTTATTGTAAAGGGTCAACTATTAGTCAAATATGCTTCATGATTGTTTTCATTATGTGGTTGTGTTGGATATTAGTTAATGCATTACGATCATGAGCTAACAATAATTTTTTTTTTTACAGCATTTATTTATTTATTGTAAATGTATATACTATATACTGTTCAGACGTTTGGGGATGCATTAATATATTATTTAAAAGTAACACAGTAAAACAACAATTTAAAATAACAATATTTAACATTTTAAAATGTTTTAAAATGTAATTTATTCCTGTGGTGGTTGATTTGGATATCAAAAGCATTTATTATTTATTACTATTATTATGTTGTAAGCCATTATGCTGATTAATATTTTTGTAATCTATCATAAAGATTTTTTCAGAATTCTTAAATTATTTTATCTTAACTATATTAACCATACTGTTAACTGTTATTTCATGCTAGCTATTGCTTTATAAATTACATTAGATGAAAGATGAAGAATATGTCCCACCTGTAAAGTCAGAATCATAGCATTCTAATTAGACCAAATCTGCAGCGTGAATCTTCAATGAGCATCCTGGTCCTTTCCACATGTACCAGCAGCCAAGGAAGCCCAGATGCACGTGGCGGATGTGCTTCACTTCCTCTTTCCCTCCCTTCCTTCCTTCTCTTTCTGTCATATTCTAAAGGTGTGCATATTCCACACTGCATCCTGCCACTGGAACGAGAGGAGGTTAATCAGACAAACATAAATCACAGGAGACATGATCACTGCATGCATTAACATTTTTGGACTGCAGACAGTTCTGGGCATCCTTATCCTCTTTGTTGGCTCGGTCGACTCCAATATGTTCATACATTAATTTTACATCCAATAGTAGAAGAGGTGCAAATGCGTGATGGTGATGGCAATCATGTTTCTAGAGGACATTTTCCAAATGGATTACTAAAAATACAAATGTTTCCACAAGCAGTAATCAGCAGTGTTGGGGGTAACGCATTACAAGTAACGCGAGTTACGTAATAATATTACTTTTTCAAGTAACTAGCAACGTAACGCATTACTTTACGAGTTACTTTATCCCACTCGCAAAAAACTTGAATTGATGAATTCAGTATTCATCAAAATGAATTAAAACAGTTGAAATGCAAACTTAGAATATGATGCAAACCTGCAATAATTAAATATGTTAAACAACACAAATATATCTAAACTGATTTTATTAACCAATGTGTTTGCTGCTGACCTTTGATGATCCAGTTCAACCATACTAATAAGCAAAAATGACTTTACATTAACAATTGTGCTTGATTGCTTTTTAATTGCTGAAGAGTGTTGAATCTTCTCCTGCGTTCTACTGTACAGACGTGATTTACTCTTCCTTCAGCCTGAGGTTTATTTTGTACACTTTTTGGTGTGAAAGGCTTTTACATTTGCTATAAATATAACTACTTGTATTAAAAACAAACAATCAAGCCCTGCTCAGATTAAAAAAAATTGTGCGAAAGTAATGCAAAAATAATGTAACGCATTACTTTCCATAAAAAGTAACTAAGTAACGTAATTAGTTACTTTTTTAGAGAGTAACGCAATATTGTAACGCATTACTTTTAAAAGTAACTTTCCCCAACACTGGTAATCAGTGACGCGGCAGGGTAGGGGTGATGAAACGAATATGTGTACAGACAGGACTAGCTGCTAGACATCTGAGAAGAGGTCAACAGTCAAGGGTTAATTGTCTTTTAATATAGCAGCACGTCCTCGTGTCTCTTTCCACTTCTGAACTGTGACATCACTGCCTTGCTACGCTGAGGCTAAACATGGTGTATCAGTTGACTGTGAATTAAACTCAATAAAAACATACAGTTTGATAGCTGACTTATCCTTTTATCATAGAGATTTTTATGCATATATTATTTTATTATTATATTACTTTTTTTCTTATATTTCTATTATTCTTATATTATTTATGTTTATAAAAGATACTAATATATAGCATTTGCATGCTATTTTCTATATGGATTAGCAATGCCTGCATGTAATATCCAAATTTAATTTGTGCAAAAATGGGTGTTTGCAACATTTACATATAGTGTGAATTTTTACGTTAATATGGATTTTTGGACAACTCATAAAAAAATGCAATGATGAGCGTATTAAATCACTTAATTTTCATAGAAATATCAGATATTTCATATACATTTTTATTTTACATTTTTCCATGCCTGAAGTGTTTCCCAAAAATGCATTCCTGAGATTCCCAACAAAACAGCAATATCTCACTAAACTAAAATCACACTTATGTTTTAGTTATTTCACACTAACTGCTGTTGCTGTGGGTCACTGCTAAATTTCAGAAAATTTGTATTTACAAGAAACTCTATATTATAGTCACACAAAAAAAGAAAGGAGGATAAAAAGGGGATGTCTGCCAATTTTTAAAAACAATAAGAGGAAGTTGTGAGTTCCTTATTAAAGAGTTTGTTCATTCAAACATGAAAATGCTGTCATCATTTCCTCACCCTCACATGTATTTTCTGTATAACATTAAATGGTGAATTTGTATAATCCTTTAATCACACATTTTCTTGTTTCTGTACATCAACAGTTCATGACCATGTTTGTCAATCATCCATATGACCACTTGTATGTCTTATATTTATATTTAAAAAAGCTTACATTGCTTTTCGAATCAATATGTTTAATATGGCACCATGCAGGCATCATAACTAATAATCATGTCCTTGTAAAGTCAAATTTGACTAACAAGAGTCATCGTGGATGTCTTGCCATTGACATCATGTTACATTTGGCCCTGATGTAGCAGGACACAAACTACGTCATTGCGTTGTTCTTTCATCAGATCCACTCTTAAAGGGACAGTGCAACCAAATCTACATTTACTGACTCTCATGTTGTTCCAACAAAGTATGCTTTTCATTTTTAATAATGTACAATACAAGCAACTCATACTGATTTGGACAATATGAGTCTAAATACAGTAAACAAGAACATTTGCATTTTTGTGGGAACTATTTCTTTAAATTACTGCCATTTTTGTGCCACGGTTCCACAGCAGCAGATTAAGAGTGACAGTGTGAAATAAGGGAACGTCTGACTGTCAACTGCGCACTGCTGTTGCTCATTACTGTATCTGACCACATGACCCTGGTACGATCTCTGATGCCCTACAGAGCGGGACAGTAGCTTACAAAGTCTGTCGAGGCAGCACAACTCAGCAGTCAGGGAGCATCTGACCCCAGCCAGTGGCATGTGACACGGGTTAGATTTTCATTCATACCCTGAGCCCTGTAGAAAGGAAGCTGTTGTGCAATATGAGGAGGAGGGGAGAGAAGCCATCATTGATGGATGAAAAAGAGGAAGAAGGCATGACAGAAATGAACACCACATGACAGGAGGCCACCTTACAGGGATTACAAGTCTCTCTCTCTCTCTCTCTCTCTCTCTCTCTCTCTCTCTCTCTCTCTCTCTGAAAGTCTTTTACCATCTATAGAGTTCATCTGGTAATTCTTTCCTTGTTGGTGCACTCGCTTATCAAATTATACTAAAAATGCAGCTCACAAAAAAATGAGATGGTTCATCCAAAAATACAATTCTGTCATCGTTTACTCACCCTTATGTTGTTCCAAACCTGTATGATTTGATATGACCCGTATGAAGAGATATTCAGCACAGTGTACTTTTCCATACAAAGAATCATCACTTCCACATTCGCTGTATTAAAAACAGCAGTATGAACATTGTGATGAATGTCTTTTTGTTTCACAGCAATGTTGGGGAGTAACTAGTTACATGTTACAGACAGAATAATAAGGTTACCCTTTATTTTAAGGTGTCCTTGTTACAGTGTAATTATACATTTAAGTACTGAGTAATATTAATTAACTACACATACTTACTATATAGTTAGGGTTAGGATTTTGCTCAGGTTTACTTGCATGTAATTATGCATAATTTATTGTTATTACAATAGTAAGTACACATATGTAACCAGGACACCTTTAGTCTGCAGTCCGTAGGTTTTGCCTCTTTATCGTCATCTCTGTTTGAAAACCTGGAATTGCAGATTTTTGCGGAATTATCTTGCTTGCATGGCGTTGTGAGTCGGCACGGCTCCAGCACAGATGAATCTAATGTTATGTGTGTCAGTGGTACCAATGGTGATTTAATCTAAAGATCGGCTAGCTCATATCACACTCAACCGTGCAAATTATTACTATTGCTATACTTTATTCTCAAATTGTTAATGTTAACCTACCCATACCACTCAAATTAGAAAACATTATTATAAGCTAACCGTTGTAAATCGGGCTAAAGTAAGCAATAGTTTTGAACTGGTTATGCACTTGCTAAAATATTGATTTAGGATAATTTTTAACCTAAAAAAGTTACGGACTGCAGCTTTAAAATAAAGTGTAACCCAAAATAAATGTATAGTGTAATCTGTTACAGTTACTGTGAACAAATGTGTAATTAAATCAGTTACAAACACATTTAATGATTACAAAGAGGGTTACATCTGAATTTTCACACACATACATATTTGATTGATTTCTTTCTCAAATTGCATTGACTGCTCTAAAATATGAGACACCAATGTTTCAGAAGTTTTATTTCCTATTTGGATTTATGTACTGTATATGTTTAATATTTTTTAATTTAACAGTTTTTTTTTTTCAAAAGCATTCTTAGATGCCAGTGTTTCCTGTCACGGCTATTTGATTTCAAAAACAGTATCTTAAATATTAAACTACATCTTATGATTTTAAATCTGTATTTAACCTCAGAACGATCTCAAAGTAAAAAGAGGTGCTAAAGTTTGATTGTGTGGCGCTGTCACTGTGCTTTAAAATGTAATTACTGTGAGGTTAACCCTGCATAGTTTAAAATGTTTCAAATTGATTAGGAGTTTAAAACATTCATTAGAAATTGCAATCAGTTCCATTACAAAGTTACACTACTTGTTACATTTTAAATAGGTTAACTTGTACATTTCCAAAGTAACCTTCTCAACACTGTTTCACAGTCAGGTGGGTTTGATACATCATGAGGGCAAGCACATGACATAATTTTCAGTAACGTTTTAGATTAGAGAACACATATTCACTATATTCACCTCGATAAACTCCTAATTTGCTGCTTATGGATTGTAAGTAAGGTAATCATTGTAGTAATTTGGTTTAGGTATTGAGTGGGATTACAGAATAGACAATAGATTCCAGAATCCATTAATATGTTCTTTATAAATACTAATGAACATCCAATATGCTAGTAATATGCATGCTAATAAGCAACTAGTTAATAGTGAATAGTGTTCCCTAATTTTCATTTTTGGATGAACTATCCCTTTAATGGCTGCTCCAGTGACAGCTCTACAAAAGCTGAATCTGTGATTTCCAGCTTCTCACTCTCCTTTATTTGAAGATCCTCAATAACTCGGCACACAGCAAGATTTTGAGTGTGTCCTTTTGTTTCGAGTAGCTTAAGAGTAAGACTGTTGCCTAGCGACTACCCTGCACTACAGCATTACAACACATACTTCAGGGTAAGTGTGTGCGTGTTTTTTGTGTGTGAATCAGCTGAGAGCCTGTTTTCCAGTGCATGGGATATCCTAAGGGTTAATCTCTAGAGAAAACATCTTCCCCCTAAACACATTTATGGATGCAAGGCTCTGGGAGAGTAAAACACATTCTAAAGGGAAGCACCATTCCATTGCTGAAATGATCTGTTGGAGGTTTTGGCCGTGTGAGATGAAACACATTGAATGACATACACACCCTGCAGAGAATCAAGCTTTGGCAGCAAACTCTGCCCATTAATATCTTATGTATTGTCTCTATCTATCTATATATCTATCTATCTATCTATCCATCCATCCATCCATCCATTCATCCATCTATCTATCCATCAAGTCTGGGGTCAGCAACATTTTATTGTTTTTGAAATATGACTCTATGCACACTAAAGTTGTATTTATTTACAGTAATATTATGAATTTTTGGTGCTCAAGAAACATTTCTTATTATTATCAATGTTAAAGAGAGTTGTGCTGCCTAATATTTATTTGTGGAAATTATAAATCATGCATTTTTTCAGGGTTCTTTGATGGATAGAAAGTGCAAAAACGTATAGAAATGTCTTTACTGTCACTTTTGAAACATGTAATGCGTCCTTCCCGAATAAAAGTTAGTTTCTTTTTAAAAATAATCTTCCCTCAAACTTGGTAGAATGATACAGTGTGTATATATGCAATTCTAATTAATAAAATATAAATTCCAAGCTATTTCCTCACTTTCTCACCAATGAGATCTCTTGTGCTTTTTATTACAAAGCTCGGGTTTAAAGTGCAAGTCTTTGGGCTCTAAAGAGTTAAACGCGATGCTAAAGCACTGAAACACGAGCGCTGATGAGGAAGAGGAAAGCGAGAGGGCATTAGGGGAATTTCAGAGAGCCAGGGTGAACAGTCGGAGAACGGTCTTTCTCCGTTTCTCTCGTCTCAACGCAGACCTTTCAGATGCTGAACTCCACAGAAGTGACAGCTCTGTCCCTCAGCAGCCATTAACAGCGTCGCTGGATTGACACTGCACTGGCTGCTATACGCCACCCGGCACAATCTGACCACTAAAGGGATTGGTGTCACTTTCTTGGCGCTCAAACTACTTTGAAGACCCCATTTCCTTGGCAAAGCTGAATCAGCCTTGAAAAATGCAACACGGCTGAGTCATACTTCCTCCTGGATATGACAGCGCTTCCTCCACAAACTGATCTGTCCTCCCCTCCCCACATTTTAAAAACGTTAAAGGGACGGAACATGGAAGAAGTGAGAAGGCAATGCGTCCACTCTGGTCTCAAACGTAATAAACCTGCATGGAAATATAAGACAGGCAAGCTCAAAACAAATGACTCAGAATACATGGAATATATGGCCTTGATTTAAATCTGTTTATGTTATTATACAGCATATTTTATTTTCTCTTTTATTTGTAATTAATAATTTTATTCAGCAAGGGTGTATGATTCTGGTCAGAAGTAACAGTAAAGACATTTGCATTACCAAAAATTAATTTTTCTAGTTCTATTTTTTATTTCTTTTGAGCTTTCTATTCATTCAATTCAATTCAATATTATTTGTATAGTGCTTTTTACGATACAATCGTTGCTAAGTTTCTAAAATAGATTTATATATTGTAGAAACTTTATATATTTAACTTATGGCAAAATTTGGGTAATTCTGTAAATTGTCTGAGGGTTGGATTCCTCTGAGGTCCTCTGAGGGGTTGTCATCATCTCTTCTCAGGTGTTCGGTCATCTCGGATCATTACAGACTGAAGCTTGTGTAATTCCTAGTAATTAGGCAGAAACAGAGAAAAAATAGAGACATAATTAGCATAGCTGTTGTTCCATCCAAGCTAAAATTATCTGTTCAACCCAAGCTAAACATAATAATGTGCATTTGATCAGATATAACTGCAGTACAATAACTGCGAGTGACCTAATGTTTCGGAGCCCAAGTTTAAAAAAAGTTTTTGTTCCTTTATTTTGCATTTTTCTGGTTTAATCACGATCAGATTTTTTTTCGAGATCCTGAATTAAATGTATATTTTGACCTCACTATTCGGGGAACAGATAGTCTGTATAGATTGGACACTACAAGTACTTCTATCATTTAAGTGGGTAGATCAAAAGTCATCATAGCAGTTATTTGAGAATTGGCCTACTAGTCAGATGGAGCGTAGCGTCCTGGAGATGTTGTCCGGCAGGAGATTCATCAAAGAATCCTGAAGAAATGTATCACAGTTTCCACAAAAAAATATTAAGCAGCACAAGTGTTTTCAACAGCGATAATAAAAAATACTTCTTGAGATTTCTGAAGGATCTGAAGACTGGAGTAATGGCTGCTAAAAAAAATAGCTTTGTCATTATTACAGGAACAGATTTTACTATAAAATACACACATATATAAAATAGAAAAGCTGTTTACAATTGCAATAATATTTCACAATATCACTATTTTTACTGTATTTTTGAACAAAGAAATGCTGCCTTGGTGAGCATAAGACATTTAGCTCAAATCATACATAAATCTTACCATCTTCTAAACAGTAGTGTATAATATACACATTTTATAAGGAGTCATTTATTAGCTTTGATTTTGTATTTTATTAACTTTTAAAATAATTTCTACATTTACACTACTTCATAATAATTATTATTGTTTTGCAATTATACATTTATATTAAAATATATTATATTTATTTATATATTATAAATACATATATCATTTTAAAATAAATATATAACAATAAATAACACTTCTGTCCTTATGTGATAGCCAGTGCAAGGCTGATGGAGAACCTGTTGCACTTCTGCAAATACAGCATCAAGCATGGCTGAAGAACTATGAATAATCATTTAGGTGATTTGAGTAATTGCTTAAATGTAATATAAAACAAAGAAGGGAAAGTTTTGCAACCAACACGTATGTCACACGAGTAAACAAACACTGTCCCATACGCCTAACAAACACACACCCTGGTCAAATGATACGTCATTTCTACAGGTGTCACTTGTTAGAAGCAGGATCTTTCCTCCCTGCTTTGTTGACACATAACAGAACAACCATAAAAGACAACGCCAATCATCAGATGTAGGGGATCAACCTCTGCCGGATTGTCCCCATGAAGTCATTACCAGCTTGCTGCCTCAAACACGGACTGATTACTTAATAAATGATGTAGATAGAAAACATTTCGTTTTCCATTGACACAAGCACGCAGGGTCACGGGTACCGGGACCATCATGAACACCACTAACTAAAGTCATAAAAGAATTCAGTCCTTTCAGTGAAAACCCTAAAGCTTTCGTTTTCCTTGAACTCTATTCTAGACGGAGTGAGAAAGACGTGACTCAGAGGGAGCAAATGCTAGTATGAAGAGAGCAGACAAATATGGGCTCTGCGCTCTACTTCACTGAAGACAGATCCGCCAGGGCTGGACGAAAGCGTGTGGACCGGATCGAGAGCGGTTGAGACCACACTGGAACCTACAGGGACCCTGAAGGTGTTCTGTCAGCATGCCAACATTGCCATGTGATTCATTCACCATGTACCGCAACTCAAACCCTCCTACAAGCCCCAGCATTTAACTCGTGGCGGCAGCCATCACCCTGCAGAGCCGATTCCTCACAGCTGACACATCAACCCAGACCAACATAACGGATCTCAAAACTGTTCCTAAGCATCACCTTATATTTACAGTATGAGTGGAAATTGTACAAATGACACAAATGCTTATTTTCTCCAGCAGTGGTTAGGCTAGTAAAAAAGGCTTTAGCAGAGACCATATAAGAACCATTTTGGGTTTCTCAAATAACTTTTAAGGGAAACGGTCAAAATACCTTTTTTTCGAAGTCTGAAGAACATTCTAATAAAATAAAGAACCTTATTCCACTATAAAGTGGAATGCAAATGTTCCATGGATGATTTTTAAGGTTCTTCAAGGAACTTTTATTTATAAGAGTGTGGTTAGTTCTCATATCCTTATTGAATTGCAATATCTTTGTGATATCTTTATGTCCTTCAAACTAAAATTGACAATGCTGTCATATTTTACTACAGCTGTTGGGTAAACAAATTACAATTTTAAGCATAAGATTGAACTGTGTTCTCAATCTAGAGAGATTTTAGAGTTGCTCTAAATGTGAGGTTGGGAAAGTAAAACACGTGTTTTAAGGTGTTATTTGTACGGTTTATCAATTGCAGTAATAGGCTATTTGTTGGGCAATATAATTGTCTGATATTTATGCATATTTCAGTTTCATTTTTGCTATCTTAAAAAGCAAACAAACAAATAAGTTATTTTTATTTAAAATAACCAATGGACTGTTTAAAGACATATTTTCTGGACAGTAACAAGAGCACTTTTTTGCAACAAAGACTTTTAGAACATGCTTTTATACACAAATTCACTTAAAAAAATTTACATCGTGAGATGTTTTAGTGCATCGAGCAAAATGAGTGAAAACTAACTCCAGTTTCTCTTTATTATTCTCCGAATACGAGTGCTACAAAAGTATTGAACTACCAGAGAGTCAGTGTACTAAGAACAAGAAGCTGTCATAAACAATTACAGCACTTCAAGTGTAAGCTGTTGAAAATACTCCTTCTCGTTAAACTTGACCATCCGCACAAACGTCCTATGTTTACTCATAGATGATGAAAGACACATCGAAGAAATTATAAATAAATACATTAAAATATATATAGTTTAAAATATTATATAATTTTTAATGTTAAAAATATTATATTTAATGTAACTAACGTATTCTGCATCATTCTTATTTTGATCCAAACAATTAAATTGCAATATCATTGCGATGAATAAGCATCCAAATGTCCTCAAAGCCAGTTCGCATGTTGCTGGTTGTTTGTACAGCTGTCTAAATTCAGTTGGAGTTGTAAACACCGCCATCGCGTGGTTTTTATGCCGACAAACCACAATGTTCTCTTTACAGTGTCTGAAAGGTGAAACGCATACTGAATTGAAATACCTGCTAACGTATTCTTCTTTTACTTCTCCATAGAATTCTGCCTATAGTATAGTAGCCTACAAACCGTTTAATGACACATTCAAGCTTTTTTCAGTTTAAATACGGAAGCCGCGTTGTGTTGATTGACAAAAGCCCAGAGAAAAGAAGGCGCGTTCCGAGTGTCATGACAACGGCAATCAAACATACACAAATCTTGTAAGCATTGATATTTACGTTAGCGTTACTTAAAGAAATGCTAATTTGGTATAAGTTATTTTGCTATTTATCTTGACCTTGAAGGTGTTTCAAACCTTAAAACCTTTTTGAAACACGTTAGACATTAGTTTAAATTCGTTTCCTAATGCATAGCCCGTATTCATAGCTAGCGGCAAAGATTTAACGTTACATTACAATCCGTTTTGGTTTATGATAATATGTGCACTTTGACATAATAGCGGAAATATAATCTGATGCCACACATGAGTAAGATCATCAGCATGAACACTAACGCAACTGGTATTTGGGGGAATTTTGTGCTTAGGGCTATAATAACGGACAAATCCATTTCCGAAGTCATGGATGTAATGTTAGGTCATTCTGCTTTAAAGATTTACACAGTAAAAATGTACCTTGGCATATATTTATCAAGAATACTATCGCTATAGTGAAGAATAAATAATATGGCATCTAACGTTAGTTCATATATTTTGGAATATTGTTGTCATTTGTTATAGCGCTGATAATACTAGCCACATATAGGCGAGTCTTTATTAACAATAACCGAAGTGAATACAGAATTATGACGAGGACTGATACAATGGGTTTGCTAAAGTAGATAAAATATAGCCTACTATATTAATCAATTATAATTAAGCAATCAAATGATTAAGAACTTGTCGTCTATAAAGGATACCATATTGAATACAATACATTTAGCACAGTCTTATGCAACCATGAGGTTTTATTTGTCTTTGGAAAGCTTGCAAGTGCGACCGTTTTATTTAATGGGATTTGGTTTAGTCACTTAACGTTAGTCAATAAATTCCGTTTCCGCTCGTCCCGGGACTCGAATGAAACACTGATGATTAATACACGGTGAGTCAAACGCGCAGTGCACTATTTATGTCCCCTATATATAGAGCCACGAACCGTTCAGTCTCAGTGCAGTGCAGGTCACTGCTTTACTTCACTTCTAGGCACAAACAGACATTGTGTTTGAATTCTTTTTATTTTGTAAACTATGCCTTACTTTAACGCTAACTGCTCTGGGCTGATACAGTAAAGTTCTAACACCACAAGGATCGATAATCATGAACTACCAGGAGATTGCTGTGTGGGGGGGCTTGAAGTAGGCTATTGACTCGGAGATGAGGGGAGCCTTGAAGTAAAAAAGGTTGAGAACCACTGCTGTAGCCTATTAATTGAGCTGTGAATCATTGTGTAAATGTCAGTTAAATGACTGAATAGCTTCCAAAACAAAAAAAAAATCCCGAAAATGGAGAAGGCAACAACCTAAATATACAGTATTATATTCACCAGTTTAAATATTTAACATGTATTGTTTATTTTGATGGGGCAAAGTTAAACAATATTCCCCGCCATTCACGTTTTTCAGAAACTGATTCATCGTTGACACACCGCCTCGAATCTTTACGAATGTACTCCGCTTCCTAAAATAATTGAACGGTGTTCCTGTGGTCGGATGACTAGACCAAAGAAAACTTCCAGAATTCACTCCCACATATTGATATTTTCCTTTTATCTTCAATAATCTCACGTGTTCTCCATACAGTCGTGAATCAGCGCGAGTATGTTTAACGTGCACAATGAATCACGAGCGTGACTAACGCGACAGGAATACACGTTTCCGTTTCAAATGTCAGTCTTACAAGTCTCACGACTGACATCTATTGCCCGTTTTGTCTATTGCACAGGTTTTCTAAAAAAGACAGCAACAACACAATAAATACCAAAACTTGGGATATTTTCAGAGGCGAATACTTACTGCCATACTGCTTACTGCACAGTCTACTATTTATTAAAATTAGTATATGCCTATCATTATGTACCTATTATGTGTCATATAATCTCATTGCATTGCATATTTAATTCAGCAAACATTTTTATTATTCAAATTATGATTACTTGTCTACACTTTAGACATTAAATTTAGCTTAGCTCTGTTTGCTCTGATCATTAGACTGGATTTTAGGGTTGGAAGCCTGTTTGAAACATTTGTTTAGCACCTTATAAAAACACTGTCTGTGTATGTATACTGTATACAGTGTACATACTGCAGACATATTAAGCATAATATTGTAGTACATTATTCTGAAAAATGGCCCAACAGTCAATTATGCTTCAGTTTTTTAATATAAAACATTACAATACATTTTTGGCAATATCTTTTACATAATTTTATATTAATTAATCATATATATTTTCTCAAATCAATTTATAAAAACTTAAAAATGCAATCTTTAAAATATAATATTGCATTATTAAAGTTGCGCATGTGGAATCAATAATTTACATATACACAGAAGGCCATTTCAGAAAAACTCAATGGGTCTCCAGCCTTCACGTGTGCAGCTGTGAAATTAGGCCGTATTCAGGAGGAAGTATCACCATGACGACATGGGTTATCTTTGTTCACCATGTGTTTCCTGTCTAAGGAAGCTGTTTAATGCAAGGGATATAACAGATCTACTATAGCTAACACACAGGAGGTGCCACTTCATTGTTTAATGTGCTCATGTTAAGTGTGGAGGGCTTTGGGGCTGCCACCATGCTGCTGTGATTCTGGGGTTTAGGATACAGTGATGGCAGGGATGTGGTCAGAGGTCTGGACATTGTACCTCATA
The DNA here is from genome assembly GCA_027564155.1 of Gymnocypris eckloni scoliostomus. Classification (NCBI taxonomy): domain Eukaryota; kingdom Metazoa; phylum Chordata; class Actinopteri; order Cypriniformes; family Cyprinidae; genus Gymnocypris; species Gymnocypris eckloni. The sequence continues at coordinate 7,376,754 of CM050425.1, read as the reverse complement.
TTGGCATTTGGTACTCCAGAGCCCTCACCAGCACCCCAAGAGAAACTTGACTTCAGAAGAGTCTTCTTGGGTTTGGATAAATGCAACGCCTGCATTGGAACATCCATTTGCAAGAAGTTTTTCAAGGATGAAATAAGGTAAACTATAGGATATTTACTATTAATACAGAAACATATTTTCTCCTTGTTCTTATGGAGAGGTTTTAAATATATTCATTCTAGGATCTCAGAATGGATATCCAAATATTGAAGTAAAGATGTTCTGTTTTTTCCATATGCATATCTTCACTGACCTAATATACTATACAGTGTTAAATAACTGTCTGCTTGTATATATAAAACTATTCACATAAGAGCACGGCATGCCATTGGAAAATAAATCATCAATAGAAAGCTGCCTTTTCTACATTCAACTTGTCTTCAAAATGTGCAGCTCCCAATATCTAATTATTGATCTGAGCGAGCATGAGCAATGAAAGCAAAAACAGGAAGTTAACGTGGTCACTAATTATTTCACCGCAGGTCTGAAAGATGGCTGACTGCTCAGTCTAATCTCTCCTCAGCAGATGTGCGCTCATATGAGGGAAACTATACAGACAGCACAGCGGGCTGGAGACCTGTGGCGCTGTCCTATGTGATGTCTCCTCACCTGCACCAGATATCAGACAATAGCATTTGCACCTCAGCAGGCAAAGGGAAATCCTGCAGCATTGAAGCTGTCCTCAGGGCCACTTCACGCTTCCAGAGTTGGGTCCGCTCCAACCTACTGCTTCCCAGCATGGTGAAGGTCTGCATTCGCTCTCTGTATTCTGATGTCTATTTGAGGTCAGCAGTGGCTCAGGATTTAACGTCTGAACAATTCAATTTCAAAGGGTTATTAATCTGAAAACTAAAAGGTGTCAATTTAGCACTTACAATGTGGCAAATTATTCCTCGATTATCTTAAAGCAAAGCTTTGGTGAAGATGAAGGTAACAAGTGTTTTTCTTCCTTTGCAGCCAAACTTTAAGCAGATTATGTTTTAAGGGTGTTCCTTTGGGCACTTTTATGTTTATGTTCCATTTCTAAATTACAGCTGTAATTTCCCCCCACAACAAACCATTTTGCCTTCCATAAAGCTTTAAATGAACAGTTGAAAAACATACATCACATTTGAAAACTTAAATCAAAACGCCTTTTCTAGGGTCTGGTCACCCCGATGCTGCGCTGTCCATCTCAGAGGCTGCTGGACCGCATCGTGCGACGTTACTTTGAAGTGACTGATGTGGGAAGCGTGCAGATGAAGCACTTCAGAGAAAAGGACAAACTCAGACTTCTTTATACCCTGGCTGTCAGTCAACAACCTTTTATTCTGCAGGTATAACAATAAGTGCTTGTGGCCAGAAGGTAAACAGCTACGGCCGAAAACTAACAATGAATCAAATTGTCCACCTATTAGATTGTGTTTTATTTACACCTATCCCTTACAATAATGCAAAAATAGTAATTATTGTTGTACAGTTGGATAGAAATTATGCTATATTGATGTGTACATGCCCAGTAGCCGAAGCTGTATGTCTCCCTTCTAGCCTTAAACACAATAAGTGAATATTGCACATTGTGCTTTAATTGAGCACAGCTTGCAACATCAAGGTCATAGGTTCGACTCCCAGTGCCTTCCCAATGCATGAACTCAGCCGTAACCTTGAACATCGAGGGTACATATTGATTTATAAAGTGTAAAAAACAGAATAGTGAACGAAAATTCTAGATGTAATTCTAGATAGGAAGTAATAATTTTGAACTGTTTGCAAATAATATTGTAAAATATGCGCACATTAACTCTTATTTGTATGCCTAATATGTTCAGAATATACACGTTTGCCCTGTCAACATACAGTTAGGAGTTATTAATCATGGAAATTATAAGCAAATTTGAAATTTTCAATTTAGAATGGCCATATGCAAGAAAAAAAAGTCAAGTAGTTTAACATTTTCTTTTTTGACAGCCCGTGAAGGAGACATCAATAGTATCTCTATTTATAAAGAACACGCAAATGTACACACGGGCATCAAATACAATATCATTTTTAAATAGGGACTTTGTTGGCATTGCCTGCTCGAGCTCCCTCGCTTCCTGTTTTCAGCCCTACTTTGGACTTTTCTGCCCACAGATGTTTCCAGGCACGGAGGGCTGGCCCTTCCTCCGCTACCATGGCTCCTGTGGAAGGATGATGGTTTGGGCAGGGAGCAAACCCCTCAGGAGCCTGTTTTCCTCTCCGCTGGAGCGCCGCGCAGACATTGCTTACCAGCTTCTTCACATCACCCAGAGCTTGAGCTCCAACAGCCTCCAGTTCAGCCTCTTCTTCACCAGCCTCTCAGAAGACATGTTTGGTACCTTGGATGATAACAGGGTCTTCATTGTGGATGCCAGTACCATAGGGATTATTGACTTGCAGGAAGGTCAGTTTTGGCTTAGTCCCATATGCAGCAACCTGTAAACAGTTTTAATGGTAAAAAAATTTTTTATTATGTACACAGACAAACTTGCTTCACCATGTTTTTAATGTAATTCAAGTCTTCTGTTCATCAAAGAATCCTGGAGAATTGAACTGTTGAAAACAGTAATCTTTTTAGATTTTTAGCTTTACTGGACACTGGTGCTATGTGTCATGCTGCATGTGTTATACCTAATTCATTACACTCCTCTTTCCTGTAGGATATCCTCCTGATGAAGACTTGCAACCAGAACACTTAGATGTCTTCTCCTGTCTCAGTGGATCTTGTGAGAGACCTCCTCCATGTAAGACTGTTCGAGCCGCACAGAGTTTTATCTTACTTTGCAAACATGTCATTAACAATCTGCTCGTGCCTAATGATGTGCAGTCAGGTCTTCTTCCCAAAGAAGCCATCCGTGTGCTTGCTATCTGTGAAGACCAATCTCAGTCTGACCAAAGAATAACTGCTGCCGTCCAAACCTTAAAAGACATTTTACAGACATTAAGGCCATGCAGCGCTCTCTATGGATACAGGTATCCTGAATGCCTCTATAGTGACAGGTTCTAGACCAAAACTACCCACCTAAAGGGATAGTTTACCAAGAAATGAAAATTCTGTCAACTTTTATGCACCCTCACATTGTTTCTAAACTTGTATTACTTTATTCTGTCGGACATAGAATTTATTTTTCTTGTCCATTCATTGGAAGTCAATGGTCTCCATTTGTCTACTTCTACAAAATATGTTTGGTGTTGTGTATCTTTGGTGGTCTTACAGGTTTGGAATAAGTCAGTAAATGACTGAATTTTAACTCTTAGGTGGACCATCCGTTTAAGGCCCTTTACTGACTGCATAAAGGTGAACCTGGCTGCATGGAAATATGTAATACAGCATTTATGTTTTCTGCTGGACAATTTCGACATGAAATGGACTGTGTAATCTCATCCGTATATATCCAGTGAAGGATATTTATTTTATCAAAGCACAGCTGGGAAACAAACCTTGAGACATATGCAAAAAAATCTATAATAAATTAAATCTATTTAAATGGCTAAAATATTATAATTCACAGACGAGACAAGGAATTTCATCACAAAAGAAGAATATTTTAATTACAAAGACAACTCTGATTAGTAACCCATAAACCATATCAATCTTCATGTTTCTGTACAATGCTTGCTAAGCAGTTTTATTCATGTATAGAAAATGTAAAAAGAGAAATGTTCAAAATGACATTACTCCATAAAATTTAATGGCAGGAACTCTGAGAAAAAACTAACAGCATTCCATCAACAAATATTTTCAAGCAATAAATATTTATAAATAGTGTAAATTTACAACAAGATTAGAAATATAAAAAAACACAAATTAAAGTTTATTCCTTAGTCTATGTGCAACCTATTTTTCTTTGTGACTTGGATACCCCCCCCAACTTAACTTTTTCCTTAAGAAAAAGACAAAAGATTTATAAAATAAAAATTCACATTACAAATTTCTGTTTTTGTTACCTAAAGATAATTTTGAACAAAAAAGCCCAGCTACGGTAGTACTTAAAGAAAATCATGTATTAGCTCGTACATGAAGTACAGAAGACAAAATAAACAAAAACCAAAGAGAATTAAAGCAACAGTAAAATAAAAAAGGAAGAGTCAGTAGTTTTGAGTGATTTTGCAATTTGTGGTATATACACAAAACCATTTTTCCTCAGCATTTAGTCTATTTGTAGTTTGTGTTTCAAAGAGAAGTGGTGCTGAACAAGCTGAAACAGTCCTGAAGATGGAGACGATCCCACTTCACTCCAGTGGGACAGAACTCCATACTTGGCAAGGTTGCATAGACAAACAGCTGAGAACCAGCAGCCTTGTGGGGTTTGCTACAGAAACCAGTGGTGTAGAACTGGTTCATGTCTCCTGAATATCAGAAAGAGATGTGTTGCGTTCCAGGGTGTTATCCGAAGAACCGTTAATGTTAACGTCAAGTTGAGGAGGAGGGCAGGGGTGGGGCCTGTGGAAACAGCCAGAGGATATTAAGCATGTCCATTTCTTGCTACCCGAGACATTAACCATATGATTATGTAAACGAGATCTAGAGAAGGTTAGTGTAAGGGCTTTGAGACTTACTAATGTGAACTGGTCATACACGTGCATGAGGTCCTCGATTCTGTACTGCTCTAAAACCACAAAGTTCTCAAGGTTAGGGCTGCATCTCCGAGCACAGCCCTGGCAGTGCACCACGTATGTCTTACGTGAGTTACTCTCACTGGTGACAAACAGCAGATCAAACACCTCCACCTGCGATATAAAAAAAAAGAAATATTAAAATGTGCATGAATAGAAAAGACAATAATGAAAATTGAATGAAATTGAATAATATAATTAAATAATATTAAAATGAACTGAAATATAAACAAATAAAAACCCTTAAATGTAATTTTTATGTTTTTGGTAAAACCAGGTTAAGGCAAAAACAAACAAAAAAAGGTGAACATGTAAAAGTGTTAAGAAATTTGGAATGTTGACTTCACAAAGCCTTGTATAAAATTTCTAGGACAGAAATTCTAGGATGTAAAATTAAAGCCTTGTCTGAAATTCCTAGAAAAAATACATTCTAGAATTTAAAAATTAATATATTTCAACATTCAACATAACATGCATATTTCATCCAGGGTCAATGTGATCTCAACATGATGGTTATGATGAGTGGGATGTTTAACAAACACAGAAGTCTTCTATACCCACTTATTTCTGTTTATGATGCTTCCAGCTGTTTGTGATTAAATAAGAATGTTCTAAAATCACTAAATAGAGATCACATTTGCAAAGTGAAATTTCAAGCCAAAGAAATATTTGAAAGCTGAGCATAACTAGAAATATTTTAAATAATACACTTGAATACTTGTTGATATTTTCATGATTTTTCCATGCATTTAAAAAATGTAATTATTTTTAATACATTTTTCAGGTTTAACAAAGTCCATTTAAAACACTCTCTGATATGTCAATTATAGGGCTGTCCTCGACTAAGGTTTTTTCTGGTTGATTAGTAGTCGTTAATTTTAAGCATTAGCCCACTAATCATACGTTTATTAATAAACCATTTAAATCATTATTATGAGCCTTTAATTGCCTTCATAACCTAATAAGCACTCAAGCACACACAAAGCTCTCCACAGTGCAACGGCAGAATAAATAATTATGAATGTGTCAGAGAAAAACACTAAGGAGATTGCATTAAGATTTTCATATTTCGATAAACTAGTGCTTGCTTTGTTCTCGGTTTAAGAGATGAAGTCGGCGACACCGACTCGTAATCTCCGCGCTCAAGTTGACAGACCGAGAAGACAAAGCACATCCTGTTAGCTTTCATTATTTCACAAAAGCGCAATTTTTTTTATTGTGAGTGCACACAAATAAACAGTCTTTACAGATTCGAAAGATGCATTACCCTTGACCGGTATTTTAAGAGCAAGTGAGCGCACAGGTTCCTCCATCTGTCCTGCAGTGAGCGCGCTACTCATCACACTACGCACACACTTGAATAGCGCACATTTCTCTGGGTTAATATTGCATTGAGCGACCATGTCAAGTTGCTAATACATATTTCAGATAAGCCATAATTGAGGTTGAGGCGAGTGTTTGGATGTCCTGCCTGATGTAGGCTACTGTATTACCATAGACTAGCTGATAAGGATCTGTTAGTCACGGACTGCGTGACTTCGCCTGTGGAATGTTTTTCTCGACTATTAGGGGGCAGCCCCTAGTCAGTTATGATTAAATATAAAAATAGCTTTTTCTAGAACACTGATATGACTGAAATCATCACCTCATGTGATGATTATGTGATTTCAAACAAATGTACCAAAGCAAATATTTATTTTGAGTGTAAAACTATTGTCTATTATTTACAACTCACAGACAATTAAAATCTAAAGAACCTTTGGTGAAGAATACACACCTCACAGATGCTACAATAGTGAGCAGGTTCGTCCTTGGTCCTTCCATGCCAAACTAGCTCTTTTCCAGCAGCTATAAGCGCCTCCCTCAACGCCTGACACTGCTTTAGTGTCCTCAGCAAACAATACCTGAGGAGGAGGAACAGACATTATTTAACACTTCCATTAATCTGCTTGAAATTTCAGTCACGCTAAACTTCATCCTTTTGACCTCTCAAAGAACCACAATCATAAATGTGGTGAAGTAGACTCACTTGATCATCTCAAAGAGTTTATAGTCTGACACTTTGATGTTCCTGGCCATGTTCCAAGAGAGGTGAATCATGGGAACGATGGATTTGACACACTGGAGTTTGTTCCACTCATAGCGTTCCACAGCTAACTTGTACTGATGCACTGAGGAAGAACAGTTAACAAAGAGATTAACTACATTTAAGTTTAAGGCTTAATCAAATATACTCATTATGCTTCACTTTTATTATTATATTTACTTTATAAGACCGTAAAATATCACCTTCTTGAAAATTAATATGCATAACAGTTTAAAACCAAGTGAGCTGCCTACCAAGACAGCATTTTGTTGTTTTATTCATGTGCTTTTAAAAACAGCCGGAGACTCGCCGCCTTCAAAACAATCCAACCGAGGTGCGTAGACCAAAAAAGAAAAGAAAAGCACGCACACTCTCAAAAATCTGAAGTCACAAGATGAAAGCAGTGTAAGCAATTTACTGAAAAAAACAAGGCAAACGTTTCGGTCACATGTTGCCCATTTTCAATGCCAAGCTAACAATTGTTGAGAGTGTGCAGGCTTTTTAAAAGTATTTTATTTCATGGCTTTTTAAAATTAAATATATGTATACTTCTTTGATAAAATGATTTCAAAATACAAAATAATTAAATCATTAACCGGTCCGAATCCAGACTGCGAGATGCATCCATGCGGACTGTGAAGGCTTCTGACATAATTAAATAAATGCCAATTTCTAATAAATCAAATATATATGAAGCACATTAAGGTGAGCTCAGTGGAGCCGTTTGGGTGCAGTCGTGCATGCAGTGATGAGAAAAGAGCAGCTCGCTGCGTGCAGACAGATGAACATTTCAGTGAGTGAAAAACAATGGCATTTTCAAAAGTTAGAAAAGTTGACAGGTCCTTAAAAAGTCTTAAATGGTACAAGAGAGTCTTAATTGGGATTTCAGGAGGGGGACAGAAAGACAAGAATTGTGATTAAACTTCGAAAGGCTATTCGTTGCAATAAATATGTGCATTGCAAGTTCCAAAGTCAGCTGCTGCGCTGCTCTATGGCAAGCCGTGTTGACATTTATTCATTCTCAGGATATGAGTTCTTGATATCAACAATTTAGTTGTCACTAGTGACAATGTTCATTCTTGATATCAACAATTTAATTGTTGATATCAAGAATCTAATTGTTGATATCAGAAATTACCCTCCCAATAGTTATCATAAACATAGAAATCCGATTCCTGATATCAAGAATTAACATTTTAACTAGTAAAAATTGAATTATTGATATCATTAACTCATATCCTGAGAATGAATAAAAGTCAAAACGGCTTGTTCCGAAAGCGCCACCTGCTGGAAGAGAATGATTTTCCATATTCAATCAGTCCTTCTGCTGTTGTCAAAGACAATGTGAAAATCAACCTGTTTTCAAGCAGCAAAAACACAGTTGTAATTGTGAACTGGTGGATTGACAAGATAATGTAGCCTATTATAACAATTTTAACAATTAAGACTGTAAAATATATTCATATGCTACTTAATACTTGATTAATAATAATGTTTAAATTATAGGATTTGATACTTATGATGCTCTTAAAGGCTGAAATGTGAAGTTTATCATTTTATAAAACCTTTAGTTTTTGTGAAAACCTGCATCTGAACTGTAAATCATGCTTTTTACAGTATTTTTTTTTGTGCAGGTCTTGAATTTAAACTTAAATGTCCTGCAGATACCCTGGTCTGGCAAAAAAACATCAATTGTTTTTAAACATAACTTTGCGGTCCTCGGATGGTGAGGAGAGTTCATTACTGGCCCTCGAGCCATTTCAGTTGAAGACCCCTGGTCTAGAGTATCCGTACGGTGTGCACATATTTTGGTCCATTTTCATTTCTATGCTCGTTTTGGCCCTTGGGGGTCCAATATCAGTATTAACCAACTTGACATATTTACCAGTGAGTGGTCCTACATTCCAGGCAATGTTGTTGCACCAGCCAATAGCCTGAACCCAATGCACAGTGCCTGTATTGAGCCAGACCAGATCACCTGGTCGCTGGATAAAGCGATACACTGGAACATTGGCCTCATACAAGTCCTCTAGATTTGGCCACCATGAGCCCATTAGGTAATTTATATTATCCCTGCATAAAGAATATGTCAATCATTAAGACAGACTTACAAACATGCTTAAATTCATATTTTATACTAAACTTATGGTAAAACACAAAATAGGGTGTTTCAGCAGAAGTAAAGCATTTTTGATTGTGCTTACTTTTCACAGAAGTCATTCACGACACCCCAGTACGGCTCAGAAACAGCAAACCATTCACAATCTCCAGGACCGATGTTAATGTTCACAGAGCAGAAGTTGTTATTTTCTTGATGACCTGAATGGAAAAAATAAATGTTTTTTTATTAACATCCCGGACTTTCAACTCTGTAACTATGTCTCGGTAAAGCAAGGCAAGGTTTGCATATGCTTGAATGCCAATAAGCTGACCTGGTGTCCTGCTGCCTGGGACCTTCATATAGAGCTGGACTGTGTTCATGCCGAGAATGGTGTGGCCCACGTGACTGAGCAGATTCCCTGCAGACACCACCCGCACGAAGGCAGGCAGCTTACTAAACTCAGCCAGCTGCAGCTTCCACCTGCAAGGCCAAAGGGCGAAGAGTTCAGACGCAGCGACCTAACATGTCCCCTGTTCCATCATAACTCTAGGAGTCTGTCTGAACACTGCAAGAGGTCTGAAAAGGACCCATTTAACATTTGCAATCCTCCTTCAGACTTCAATTAAACTCTCTAGAGCATCTCGATTAAGCACTAAACCACATGAGGCATGCATTAAAGTGATTTTATTACTGTTAAAGGTTAAGCACAACATTAAGTGGAGAGCCTTTTCATCATGGTAAAAAACACTTCATGAAATCAAGTGGCTTACTGCTTTTATAAAAGGACATTTGACCATTAAAGATACAAGTGTTTAAAAATTACAGATATTTCAGGTTCTGCTAGGTGACTATTATCCTAGAATTCATCAAATTGATCAAGAATTACTGTAAAGACATTTGTTACAAATTATTGTAACTATTTCTATTATAATTAAATGACAAAAAAACTATTTATACGAAATAAAAGTGAATTGAACACTTCAGAAACAGAAACCGGCACTGTAGCTGTTCCGCACTTCTTGAAGCTGCAATCATTTTCTACTAAGAAAGATTTCTGATATTTACCAAGAAAAGTAAGAAACTTTCTCAATTACAAAATTAGCACATTAGGAATCTCTATTCAACACTACGAAATCACAGCTAAAATGTTACATTTTCAAATGTCTAAAAATAGAAAAAGCCTATTTTAACCTTTGTGCTGAAAATCCTTTACCCAATTTAGTGTTAATGGTCAAAAATTACAAGCCTTTTAAAAATTGCTTGTAAATCTCTCCTCACAAATGATCACCAAATCATGGATTAAATCTTTTGGTCAACTTGTTTTCATTCAATTAGGATTGGTCGTATAGGTTGTGTAGGATTGGACGTAAGCAGCGTACGCTTTTCTGTGTTAGCCGTGCCACAAGGACACGTCTTCTACGCTTGTTTATGCTTTGAATTGAATGAAAAAAGCGCATTTTAATTCTGGAGTGAACTAATCCTTTAATGCGCAAGCAGATCTACATCTCTGTATTGCATATTAGATGTTTTGAGCTTGAATGCTTTGAAGGGGAACAAAGCCAATGTGCACTTACTTTTTTTCATCTGACAAGTCAATGTTGGTCCCAAACTTGATGTGCTTAAAGGGACCTCTTTTTCTGTGGACCACACTGAAACAAAACCCAGGCTCCAGTTACAGACTATGGTTCTGTCAAAAGTCTTTAAAACATTTAGACGTTAATTGAACATGGACTTACTTTTCTGATGGAGCAGATTCTGTGTCTGAGTGGTCTTTCTGCCCTTTCTTTTCATTTTCCTCCTGTTAGATAAAAAAAGTGAAAAAGCTAACATTAGAATCCAAGCACCAATCATGAAGTGTTTCACAGTATCAACAGCATTCAATGTCTCTCCTATCACAGCTGGCTGAGAGCAAATGCTTCAAGTTTTTGGATTGCTTCAGAAACTGCTAATGCACTTTGTCAAAAATCTCAGTGAAAAAACAACAACTCCCAAATGGCATGACAGTCACACAAAAACATACATACACCCAAACTCTTGTCATGAGGAAATGCACTGAGCCAATGGACAATCAAGAGTGGAAAATTGTGCCAATTATTTTTAAGTATAGAGTTGAAAAAATGTTTGTTCCAAACAAAATATCCACAAAACTGAATCCACTAATAAAATATGAAGCTAATCTCCCGACATCTTGGGATTGCATGTTTTTTCTTAATGTGGGAATTATGAACCCTCACCCGCAACGATTCCTGGAAAGACGAGGCCTGGTACTGAGCGTATCTGGCGATGGTGGTGTGAGACCGGCTGCTCTCAAAACACCACGTCTTTCTGCTTCCCGTCACATCCCAGTTCTCATCAGTGGGCTGAGATAACTGAGTCCTCACCTCCACCATGTGCTCTGGGTTGGCCTCCACCAGAGTCTTGGTAGAGAACAATCCTAAGTCTGACATGAAGAGAAAGACAACAACATGTCAAATATAAATGTATTAATAAAATATTTCATTATTAACAACAATAATCATTTCAAAAGGGGATTACTTTTTTGCATGTTTAAGGTATGGTTTTGGAGAGAATGTTTTTAATATAAACCATCATTACACTGAAGAATGCAACCAAACTGCCACACCATTTCAACAACTCGAACATGAATATGCGGTTAACATATCAAAACATTACGCATCGATTGAGGCCATATGTAGAAAAATATGGACAAACACTTATTTGGCATTTGACATGATAGGCCATTTTGTCCAAACGGCCCAAATTTCCCAAAGAGCAACTTGCCAGACAGTAATGATGAAAAATGTATATTTAATATCTAACACTGATAGTCCATGACAACACAACAACAAGCACATGATATCAGTCAGAATCTGAATTTAACATTTAATGTAAATTTCCCCTAAAATATTTCAACTTTCTGTAGAAAGGTGACCATTAGAGCCCATCTGAAAGCAAAAGTATATATTACATCATGTAATTTATGAGGTTTGAAGAGCAGGTACATAAAAACTCCATTTAAGAAGAGCCCTGCTGCTGTTTTTCTTTGGTGGGGATGCTCCCATGTAATGCCACTTTCAACATGCAGATGGTGCTGTTGTCATTTACACCCAAGTCATCCTGAAACGTGTGCCAAAACTCACTTTTTGCTATTTAAATATCTCCTGATCGAAAGCTAATATGCAACAAAACCCATAAAAGGGTACATCAAAATACAGACCCCAGATCAACGCTCACACATACACAGTGCTTTTAGCAAACACTCAAATGTGCAGAAACACACTCACCTAGTTTGAGTGCTCCAGCCAGGCCACGGATCACTGTAACGGGGTTGGCTGCGTTTGTGCTGAACTGGTGTAGCGCCGGAAAGAAAGCGTCCCTCTTGTTCTCCAACTGCCAAGAATTTGGTTTATTAGGAAATTATTTGGTTTATTAGTAAAAATAGGTTTATTTGACTGAATAAAATAAAAGATGGAATAAAAAAAAAGGCTGTAATAGTGCAAGCATAAATTAAGGTCAAACAAAGTTGACTTCTTTTCCATGGCAACAAATGTCTTTAATCAGTGCAACTGGACCTTTTTGCCTTGTGTTTTGATTTGTAAATAGTATGATGGCAGTAATACTAGAAAGAGTAGATAAAGAGCAACCAGGCTGCACCGTGTCAGATGATGGATGTTTCACTCACATAAATACTAGGGGTGGGAGGATTGAGCTTGTCCTTTGGCAGAGGAGGGAAGGGTGCAGGTGGTAACCGTGGAGGGGGACACTTGTCCAGCAAGATGCTGTTACTGGAAATACCATTCTTCATCAGGTTTCTGCAAAATAATGTTCAGGAACTATTCATTAGCACATGTCCAAATGGCTGTTTGTAAAAAAAAAATAATAGAATAGACTATACATAATTTATAATGATCCAAATCTCATTTTAATTGACTGCATGCTATAGTGAAGACTGTAATCTCTGATGCATTCTCATTAACATGACAGGGACACTGAGGGTCAGTACATGTGCTGTTGCTTTCAAGACACAGGTGGAGCCATAATCCAGATCACTAGAGACGGAGAGACATACTGGCAATGTCCGTCCCCATCAACAGCCATTCCAGTCAAAACAAACAGTGTAATAAGACTGTAAGCACTGAGGAAATATCCCACATTAAACAACACGGCAGAGAGTCAAAAGTTCAGGAACTAAAATGTATCTAAATAATTACAGTTGGTAGGCTGGAGCGGACATTTTCTACAGCTTAGTCTCTGTGTTGTTGGGTAGTGTGGTACTTACGCTGGCATTTTTAATGATGGAATAGCTTTTTTTTAACATGTTGCGGCATTAAAAAAATATTTTGCAACCAGAGATTTATCAGTTTAGCTTACTACTAGGCACTAGATGGGTTAAAAAAAATATATGAAATTAACACCCCAATACACGCATAAAAAAAACTGTGCACATGAAATCAGCCCTCCAATAAACAAACAAATAAATAAACCTGTGCATGCACTGCTGTTTGAAAGTTTAGGATCTCCAAGTCTTTTTTTGTCTCTTAAGGATACATTTACTTGATCAAATATACAAGAAAAGCATTACTATTGTTGTTTTAATGTATTTAGTGTCACAAAACATTTTTAATAAATGTCACTTTTGAAAACTTGGCACTGCATTATATTTCTGTGGAAATCTTGATACGTTTTTTCTCCAAGATTCTTTGAATAGGAAGTTCAAAAAGAACATTCAAATAGAAATGGTTGCAATATTATAAATGTATTTACTGTTTTACTCAATTTAGTGCATCCTCACTGAATAAACGTATAAATGTTTGCAAACCCCCCCCAAAAAACATACTGTCCCCAAACTTTTAAATAGTAGTGTACATATATAACCACTATATTGGCAGTTGAAAGCAATCAAAGACCATCAAAAGAACCACACACCGCTGTATATTTTAAAGACACACCCCTAAAATAGTTAGTAGACACATACCATGTCGTTTCCCATCAATGCTTATACAATGAGAAAATATATTATACAAATATAACACTAATTAACAAGTATTTACTTTCCAATATTAACAACTACCTTCCTAATAATTAACAGCTCAACACTGCAAATCTTTTTCTAGCACAAATCAAAACAATACATCAAATCATCAGCCTAAACCATTTTACAGCAGATTGAAACTAAATCAACTAGGATGGATTTGTATTATAACAGAAAAGGTGAGAATATGATCTAGCTATGTCATTTATATGCACACACACACACACAAAAAAACGTATAATCCTATTAAGGTAGCTTGGAATAACCATAACTAAAAGAAAAAAACAGCACAAAACCCATCAATAAATCTGTTTGGAATTGAGCACAACTAGGCCCAGATGCATTCAGGAATGAGTAACTCACCTGCATGCTTTGAGCACGTCACTGGAGCTGGGGTAGATGGAGACAGAAGACCAGGGAGTAAAAGAGGGAGGCTTGGGTTTATGAAAAATCAGCGGAGATGCCACCTTCAAGGGGCTCTGAGAGTCCTCCAGACCTTTGCCATTGAGCGTGGGGCTGTTAAGGCTGTTAACACTGTTCTGAGTGCTGTGATGGTCTGCTGATTTGGGTGATGGTGTGGCCGTGGACATGGCAGAACACGGAGAGGAGGCCAGCGAGCTCTCCTGCGTCTTTAGCTCCTGGTGCAGACTCGGGTGAACGTTGTTAACCTTTGTGCTGGCAGCAGTCAACCCACCGCCATTACTATTATTACTATCATTGGCTTTTCCAATCAACAAGGCAGAGAGCTGAGGATTGTCTGAACTAAGTACACCTGGTGAGCAGGGTTTCGCCCCAGCAGCGTCTGCCTGGCCCTGATGGACGTGATTAGGCAGTCCCTCTGCAGTGGCAGTGCTGTTAGGTATCCCTGCGGAATGCCCGTTTCCTGAAGGCTTGCTCTCTTTGGTGTGCACCATGCCTTGCTGTCCACCTGAGGTAGCAGAGTGAGGGGAGCTTAGGGAGGGGAGGTGATTGTGACTGGCCTCCTGCGCTAAAGACACGCTGGCTGTGGCCGAAGGTCCGACCTGATTTGGAATGCCAGTGCCGGCTGCCGGGGAAGTCTGGGACGTCCCAGCGGAAGAGAAAGGCTGCTCGCCATTGGGACCAGCTGAATATGAACCTGGAGTCTTCTGAAGCCCCTGCAATAAAGAGTACAAGGAATGCTGGTTAAGCAGTGAAATTGTTATCCTTACATATCCTAACTTAATCATTCAAAACTAGAGAAACAAAATATATTGATATTTTATACTGAATATGTAAATGTGCCTGCTGATTTATCCTATTTTACACAAAATTAAGTTTACCATATTGGAACGCACAAGTTATTTATTTTTTTAACTATTTAATTTAACAATGTGTGACCATGGAACACAACACCAGTCATCTTTTGAAAGTGAGATATATCATCTGAAAGCTAAACGAATAAGCTTTCCATTGGACAATATTTACGATATTTACGAATATTTACGATAGGACAATATTTGGTTTAAAAAAATCTAAATATTAAGAAAATCGCCTTTAATGTTGTCCAAATGAGGTGCTTAGCGGTGTATATTATTAATATAAATCAAGTTTTGATATATTTATGGTAGGAAATATCTTCATGGAACATGATCTTTACTATCCTAATGATTTTTGGCATAAAAGAAAAATGTTGAACCATCCAATGTATTTTTGGCTATTACTACAAATACACCCATGATACTTATGACTTGTTTTGTGGTCCAGGGTCACATATTCAATGTCACCTTTAGAAAATCTCAAGATAATATACATTTTTCATACTGTACAAAAGTTTGGGGTCAGTAACATTTTTATTTCTTTAAGAAATGAATAAGTATTCAGCAAGAATGCAATAAAACAATTAAACGTGAAAGTAAAGACTTTTACATTGTTGCAAAAAATTACATTAATCAATGCTGTTCTTTTAATAAATGTATACTTTATATTTAAAGAATCCTGAATGGAAAGAACCACAGTATATTTTTTTTCCACTAACTTAAAACTAGTGTGCATTATAATGTTGTGATGCCTTAATTCACTTGTAGCATTTAAAATGATTTATTTTAGTTTTTGGACAAAATAGTGTAGTTATTCCATGTCAACTCTACTAGCTGTCCCTGACTAAATTTTTTTTTTTATTATTCGGTTGTTTGGCTAAAATAAATACTTAAAGATCAAAGCCAACACATTAAATGTCATGCATGTATATTTACAGAGTAATCCATTATTTTGTGGATTTTACCAGACCTACCAAGCTCTTCATAAAAATAAAAGTAATTTTAGCCCTCTGTAATTTGGCTCCAAATCTCAGATACAAATGTCAATTCTGAACCAGTTTTCCAAAATAGTGGACTACTCCGTAAATATCTATCCATAACATTGTATAATTTGGCTGACATCATTATGTTTATCTTTCTTCAGGAAAAAATACTACATTTATGCATTTAGCAGACGCTTTTATCCAAAGCGACTTCCAGTGCATTCAGGCTTTACATTTTTAGAATTGAACCCACAACCTTTTGCTCTGTAAACCTTTTGAGCCACAGGAACACTATTAACAAAATTTTAAGCAGGAGAATTTTCTGAAATGTGGTTGATTTGACAGAATAAACCCTATAGAAATGTCTTATCATACATAACATGATAAATACAATCATATCTTATATCGGCCAGAACATTTAATCTCACCTGAGTGGAGTTGTGGTGTTGGCTTTTCCACGGTTCGTCATCCACGCTGCTGCTGGGGGTTGTGCAATTATGAGGTAGTGCGTTTTGCCGCAAGTAAGGCACGTTTCCGTTGCTCCCCAATCCTGGGAGGTGATTATTGCCCACAGAGACGCCATCTGTGTTACCCAGGGTTCCAGACGTGCATGGGGCGGGGCTTGCAGGGACAGGTCCGTTGGCTGCTGGCTGAGCAGCATCGTGAGTGGGTGGAAGGTGTGCGGGAAAGAGCGATGTGTGGATGGTGAGAGGAGGATGTGGAATTAGAGTTCATAGGCAGTGAGGGGTCAGCTATAGGACCGTTGGACACACTGGGTCGTATCTGACTCATGGCATTCAGCCTCATCTGTTGGTGAGAACAGGCCAATCAATATCAAAAACTCAGTAAGTTAATTTAGTCTACCTCTAGCCTGTCTAAAGTTTGCAGTCTTCTATGCACAACTATACATGACACATACCTGCTGATTCTGTTGCATTAGACTGAGCTGCTTTTCCAACTGTTCCAGCATCTGCAGCTGCACTGGCTTCAGATTAGACCTGTTGGTCCGTAACTGTTCCAGAAGCTGTGTAAAGAAACAAAACAAAAAACAAGACCATAAAAAAAAATTTGCACCATTTCTAGTACATTTTCTTGGAAAAAAAAATGCATTACTGGTCAAAATATATATATTTTTTAATGTTTTTGAAATAATTTTATCATACTCACCAAAGCTGCATGTATGCAATCAAACAGTAAAAACCGTAATATTGTGAAACACTATTGCAATTTAAAGAATGGTTATCTCTTTTCATAAATTTCTGTGGCAACAAAGCTGAATTTTCAGCAGCCATTACTTCAGCCTTCAGTGTCACATGATCTTTGAAGTTAAAAAAGAACAGCAATTATTTGAAATATAAATATTTTTTTATAAATTTCTGTTCAGTGACTTGATGAATTGAATGCATCACTGTTTAAATGATATACAACAATTAAATTTGAATCTAGAATGGCAGTGTGTCAGTTTAAAAAAACAAAAATAGTTTATCATTGATAATAATAGCAAACGCTTCTTGAGCATCAAATCCTCATATTAGAATTATTTCTGAAAAATTAGACACCGACAACTGGCGTAATTACCGCTGAAAATTAATCTGTCATTACAGGAATAAATTTTGTTTTAAAGGGATCATATGATGCTATTTTAAAGATCTATATTTTGTGTATTTGGTGTAGCAGAATATCCTGACATGCTTTAATGTTCAAAAAAGACATAATTTTTTCAAATATTGTACATTATTGTAGTTTCTTTATGCCCCGCCTCTCTCAAACGTGTCGTTTTCTACAAAGTCCCTCCTTCAGACAAGCGCAGTCTGCTCTGATTGGCCAACTGACCCAGAGCATTGTGATTGGCCGAACACTACAAGCCGCATCGGAAAAGTAACGCCCCTTACCATAACTGCGAGCTTCAGGTTTCAAGTTAGTTTTACCATCAGTTCAAGCCCGAAAGGGGAACAGAGTCGTGTGATAGAGTGATGATGCTCGTATGTATTTGCAGCACACAAGCTGCGATTAAGACTATTTCTGACGGGCTGTACACTCTGCTGTGATGGGACCTTTACCCTCACACACACACACACACACGACACGTTGTGCGAAAAACTCCGCATTTGAACAGTCAATAGCAAATATTTCAACTAATAATCAAAACATACTTGCAGTCGCTGATTCAGAAGCGCCAGATTGTCATAGAAGAGTCGGAATTTACCCTTTTTTTTATAGCCTTGTACCCTCCCAGGTTCATGACGCTGTCGTCCATAAAAAGCGTTGCACAAATTCGAACATCTTGTTGTGCTGTTCTGTTGTAAACAGACCAATGATTCCTAAATGCATCTACTTTCGTAAGGCTAAATAAAGAGCTTTTGCTTTAGAAACACACACAGTATCTCCCTGTCATGGCTGCTTCAGCACTACTGTGGTTACTGAAACCACGCCTTCTTTCTTTGCGTGAACATTTGGCGGGCATTTCGCAAATATGTCCACATTGTGACGTAGACATGTGGGGGCATATTTAAATGAGGCGTTTAAACACAGTCTGGATCAGCCTTCTCTTTTAGATAGCATAAATCAGTTTGTGGGAGACTTTAAGCTTTGCAATTCTGCAGATCTTATACATGCACAAACAGCTACATAACACACTAAAGAAAAGGAAATCATGAAATCGCATCATATGACCCCTTTAAAATATATAAAAAAGAACATGTATTTTTTATTGTAATGTTATTTCACAATATTAGTGTTTTTATCATAATTCTTGGTCAAATAAATGCAGCCTTAGTGAACTTGAGAAACTATTTAAAAACAAAAGACAAAAAGTTGCCTGTCAGTGTACATAAATCATTAATATTCAACAATTTACAGATGTAGAAACAACCATAAAAATTGTATCTACCAACCTGAAGCTTCTGTGGGGTTAAACTCCAGCTGGGGACTTGACGATGACCTGGATCATTTTCCCAGGAATCTGGTGAATTCTGATGGTGAGACAAGAAACCAGTAAATAATCAAACATTGCTTGATAGCTGTAACAGATTAAACAAACTAAAATGCTGTCCTTCAGTACCATGGCTGGACTTCCGATCCTCTTCCTTTTGGCTGGGCTGGACTGGTCATCAGTCTGGTCAGAGACCATTTGAGGGGGAAGAGACTGGCCTGGAATTTTGGACTGGGTTTCATTGCTCTGATGAGCTTTGCAGGTGGCCTGCTATTGGCAACAAATACAAAATTGCAGCTAGGACAGTTGCATGAACATTTCACTTAAGTAACAATAATTGGATTTATGCACCACTGATTGACAATGAATTGAACAGATTGACAAAGTCAATACTGACATTTCAGTGTCAAACTGCTCCCTTACACAATAAGCAAAAGGATTATGATCATGCCCACTTTCTTGCTCTTAATTATATCAATTAAATATATGAAAAATATATAATAATTTGCAGATTTAAATGGTGCCCAAAAATTAGTGACCAATATGTTGAAACAAAGGATGATGTGTGCTGATGAGTGCTATGGTCTAATGAACTAGAGGAAATAACTTTAAACCTTAGCAGTTTAAGATTATTCTCCAGAATCAATGTTTACAACAACATTGTTCTGTATGACTGGAAATTAAGGACCATTTAGTGGTACTTAATCATGAAGTCAGGCCTTACCACACACTTTGATGTTTCATTAAAGGAATGTCACGGGTTCAAAACAGGCTAAGCTCAATCGACAGCATTTGTTATACAAGGATCTGTGGTTATGGGGCTTCTGCTGATTCAACACAAAATACATCTATACTATACAAAGTTTTTTTTTCATGTTTTAAGAGAAGTCTATTTTGCTCACCAAGACTTCATTTATTTGATCAAAAATACAGTAAAAGTAGTAGTATTGTAAAATACTTAGTTGTTTTTTTCCTTATATTATAAAATCCAATAACTTAATTTTAGTTTCACATTTTCCTTCAGAAATCATTTTAATAAGCTGATTTGGTGCTCAAGAACATTTTGGATTATAAATGTTGACAGCTGTGCTACTTAATAGTCTTGTGGAAACTGTCATAATTTTTTTTCTCCAGAACTCTTTGATCAATTTTTAGATAAAAAAAATAAATTAGTGACCTCAAACTTTTTATTGTAGTATGCATGTATAATATGGTGTTGTCAAAAGTACTGACTTCAGTACCAGTCGGTACTGAAATTTTAAAAACGTCCATTTCCCGCTAACATTTGAACACTGTTGAGCCAACTCTTAAACAGTGCTGATTGGCCAATGTGTTCACACACTAAACAGATATGACTGTGATTGGCTAGTCAACCAATCAATGGTGTAAAAGAATTATGCTCAACAGTGCTCAAATATTAGCGGCAAATGGGCGTTTCTAGTACCGAAGTCAATACTTTTGACAACACTAGTATAATATTTAATAGTTTTCTGGCTGTACTATATAAACAAGCATGCATTTTAATGTTTATTGCCTGAACAGTAAATACCTTATTGTAACTAACATTTACATTAAAAAATTAAGGGTCAAATTCTAATTGTTTTCTGTAGTGAACTATAATGCCACCGATAGCTTCAAGCTCAACCTGTACTGAACCCAAAACATTTCTTTAAAATCTCACAATGTCCCAGCTACCACTAAAATATATATAATTTTTACTATGATCTAAACCATTAGATAGTGTAAGAGTTTCTACTGCCTAGCTGATCTGTTCTCACCTGTTGTGTTGTGTTGAGCGCTCCCTGTCTGGAGGTGAGCTCTGCTGGAATTGGTAGGCTCCATGCCTCCTCAACACTAGGGAGCATTTTACTTTTACTTGGTAAACTACCTTGCTGAAGATTACACAACTGAGCCTAGAAAAAGATTGCGCAGAAAACATGTTCAGTGCCGGATTCAGCTAAGCCTGAGTCAATGCAATGGTGGTATGCATTAAATCACAGATGAAAATGACACTCATATCATCCTCAGTGTATAGTATGTCAGACAAGGGGACGTGATTCAACTCAAACAGGAAGGAACTCAAAAACAAACAATGTTCACAGTCTTCCCAAATGAAAAACACAATGAAAGGCACATTAAAATGAAACATGTACACTTCCTCTCCTGATAACGTTATGCGCAAGCACTCTCTCTACCTGGAGGCATTTAATGCGAGCGGTTAGAGCTGGGATGTTACTGCAGGACTTGCTGCACGTGGCATTGATGTAGCACTTGATGGCATCCTGTGGCTGGTTGCAGGACTCGTAGAGAGTGCCCAGGTCCATCCAGGCGGCCGCATGGCTGTGGTCCAGTTGCACTGCACAGATATATGCCTGAAGTGCATCCATCGGCTGGTTCTGCTGCTGATACAAAACACTGGAGAAGCAAGCACAGCGGAGGGGAGTGGTTAAAAAGGGAAAGCTAAATAAACAGACAGATCATAACTAGCTGCAACAGGTTAATGCACCAAGACACATTTCATATATTCCACATATAATTTTGCCATGAAAACCCATGAATGATAATTATTAAAACATTTCATAACAACTATATACAAATGTACAATTTGTTTTATTTTATTATTAGCTTTGCTGACATTTTGGGAGGTTCCTTGAGGTCTAATTAGGTAAAGGGGATCCCGCATTTTTTTAGATGGTTTCTTTCAGTGTTAGGATGGTGAATTACAAAGCTCTGAGGTGAATGCTATAGCGTAAATGTCTTGAGCATTTATGTCTCTCCCCTGGGAGCAATATAAACCAAGCCTAAGGCAACATCAGCCCCAAATGACCCCATTTACACCCAGCTACCAAAAAAACAAACAACAAGAATGTCTAATTTTAGACCTTACAAACCTAACCTCACAAACAACAATCATTAAGAGCTTACCCAATTGAGCACCATGTATCTGCACTAGCCTCAGACTTATCAATAGACTGTCGGTAAGATATGAAGGCATCTTGGACCTTCCCAATACTTGAGTAGCACCTGCACGACAAGCAAAACCACATCAAATCCAGACACTTTCAAGCACATGAGTTGTAGAACTTAAAATGTATGATTATGCATTTGACCGACACTTTCAACAAATTACAGGGGATTCAAGATATACATTTCATCAGTCCATGCATCACTCAAACGTTTGAGCAACAAACTAAAAATATTTTTTTAAACAAATAATTAATAAATGGAAACAAAATGTTAAATATATATTCAAACAATATAATAAAATGAAAACATAATATAAAACTGGAAGAGGAATTTCTTTTAAATCAGGGTCAATTTTTGCTTACCTGCCCAAGAAATACCAAGACTGTCCCGAATTAGGGTCTGCTTCTATGGACTTCTGCAGACACTGAATAGCATAGCTGCTCTTGTTGGCTTTATCTCCCAACTGTTCGACCGTGTGATGCATCCAGCCTGAGGGAGGCGATGGGAAACATGAGGATTAAATAAGAAACAGCATTCTCAACAAAACAACAACAACAATCTCTGCCACAACACTAAGCCATGGTGTGCACTGTGTGGAGGCTGTTACACTGGTACTCGTAAAGGGAGCAAATGGTTTGCTCTTGTTATCTTCAGGGTAGGGTGGGGGAGATGAGTAGGATTGGGGGTTGGGGTGATTTCTACTACCACCAGCAGCTTCAAAAGGTCCCAGCAGAGATGGCTGTGTCCAAACAGCCCCTCTCCTCTCCATTCCCAGCCAGCCAGAAGTTGTTAAGGAGAACGAGACAGAGTGCAGACAAAGAACTTCCCCCATGTGTCCTGGCTTCTCCTAGGCACTGATCCCAGCCGAGCTATTAACACCTGTGGCAAGCGCCTGCACCCGGGACACGTTACTACAGCAACCAGACTATTGCAGGGGCAACGTGGCAATGGTTTTATGGTAGCTTCTTTTGTTGTGCTTTCTTGGACTAGAAAACTTGGTGTGATGAAGAGCAAGGGTTTGAAGATTCAACTCCCAACTGTGTCAATTATTCAAATTATTTAATTACTTATTGATGCTTTAAACCCAAAGTACCTTGCAGACAGCTTCATCCTGGAGTGCTTTGCTCATTGGTGCCATTTTCCCAGTTTATGGATTGTCCTTAGCTCAGATTTCTAACCAAACCACACTATCCCAAAAGCAATCTGCACATTTACCAACAACAAATCGCATCTGGCAAAATGCGCACCCTAGAGAACTGGAACATATCTTAGAAAACCAGGACTGTACATTGGAGGATGCTGTTATTAAGAATCCTACTAACATTATTTGGGGATATGGCATGATGCAACACATTAGTGAGCACTGTCTGAAATCTGAATTACGATGAACAATTACCTAATCTGAAAATAAAAAAAATGACTGAAAAACCTACATTAAATATTCTCTTTACAAAGTATTTCAAAATACACCTCAGTTAACATCTGTGGAATTTGTGGCTGTAGAATTCCAAACAGCTGTGCAGAATTTCAAAAATGTAACTGCCAGTCAACATTAACATCCCCACCCTCTTGCACCCCCCCCACCCACCAAACAAGACTCAAATATGTACTTTATTTTGTCACATATATTCCTTATTGCCACACTGAGATCCATATCTTGTATGCAAAATCTGTGCAGAAAGTCTGCAGATTCCATTCTTTGACTACTCAAGATTAAAATCACACAGTAAACAATCATCTACACAGGAAACACACTATTTAAAATAAAGCCAGGTTTCCCACACATTTTGACCAATGAATTTTCATAACTTCTTCCAGCTGGTTGTGCTTACTGGATGGATTTTTCAGATTATTTTATGAACTGCACTGCAGTTGATGAAATATTTAATAGCTGAGTATAAATACACACCTATCTGATGACAGAACTCAGGACTTTCCATTACTTGTTTTATTAACTTCCATGACTTTTCCATGCAGACAAATCACACATTCTGATATTTCCAGTTTTTTCATGATTGTGGGAAGCAGGAAGTAAAACACACTCACCTAATTGTTGGAAAGTAGTTGCCTTCACCTGTGCAGGGAGATTCTCTGTTTGTAACAGACTCTCGTAAGCTTCCTTTGCGATGCGGTATTTCTTCTGCAGACAGACAGAGAAGGGGAGAGATGTTTTAACAGACAAAAGGGTCAGCGCTTTTACGGCCCCTTCGGGTGGACACAAAGGCCTCGTCAGACAGACCACAATGTACGGTCTCAGGAAGAGAGGAAACACACTGGACACTGACCAGGCCAGACACAGGGACGCAGGAGGAGACAGACAAACACGCAGACAGACGCAGGGGGAGGGTCAGTCCAGACCAGACTAGACTTAACAAGTCAGACAAACAGAGACATGCTTTGTTTCAGTGTAACTTGAGAAGCCCTCTCAGAATAAGTGTTTGTTTTTCTTAGCGACCTTGACACAGATCTGTTGGAGCCGATGGCTGACCACCATAGCGGGCCAACCTGAGCAACACTACTCCAAACACACTTAAAAGCAATCTCATCTGTGTGTGGTGGACAATTAAATTGACCTATTGTAAAACTTTCCTTTACAAACAGTCATTAACATAATTGCATTTAATTTTAGTTTAATATAATGAGAGGTGGATAAGAACTATGTTTGTTGAACAAAAAAGACTGGCTGAGTAACAAGAGTCTATCGATCATCACAAAGACTAAATAAGGTAAGTTGAAGCAAAACAAAGAGGGCAAGGTGGAGATCGGTTGGTTGAACACACAACGTCAAGGAGGTGCCCCAGAAACAAATCCATCAATCAAGAGTGTATGTTTGGGCAAGAGCATTAAACTGAGCAAAAGAAACCCCAGGACCAACAACACTGCCCTGTAACTTCTAGAACCTGCTTCCTTTACAAACAGTCAGTTTTATGCCAATAGAACACAACAGTAGGGTTTTGGCCGTTTTAAAATATGAAGTACTAGTGAAATTACAAGATTCACCCATCAGAAAAGCTAATGGTAGCATGAAAATGGTGATCGTGGCAAGTAGTAGCTGCAGTTTCTGCAGGGTATTGGAGGTATTGAAAGTAATGAGAAGTAGTGTTTTCTAAAACTAATAATGTCTAATTTTAAAACAAACACCGCAAAGCACAGCTAATGTAGTTAATAATTAAAAAATGCTAAAAACCTTCTAATATGAAGATCTCTTATGGAAACATTTTTGGGGGAAAAAAAATACCTAAAACTATTTAATTTAGAATTGTTAAATTGATAGTTATTAAAAAATGACGTTATTCACCCTCATGTTGTACATGCAGGAGTTTCTTTCTTCTGTTGAACAAAAGAATATGAAGAATGATGGTAACCAAACAGTAAGGAAAACAAAACAAATACAAAGGCAACCAGCATCTATTTGGTTACCAACATTCTTCAATATCTTCTTTTGGGTTCAACAGAAGAAAGAAATGCATACAGGTTTGGTACAACATGAAGATGGAACATTTTTATTTGGGGCATTAAAGTGTCATGAACCCCCGTTTCAGCACTGGTCTTTCACACCTTAGATCTGAAAAAGACTCCAGAAATGGGCATGTCAAATTGTGAAAAAGTGGGAGTGTAGAGGGTGGGAAGAGGGGAGAAAACAACCAATAAAACACAAACCTATAACACACTCATTATACAGACAAATGATATATACAGACAACATTAAAATATTTTTAAAACAGAAAGTAAACAGACAGTTACTCTTAGTTTGCTCTTCTTTGAATTTGTATCGACAAAGACATTTGCTATCCTCGACATCTCTGACTATCATCCATACACGATACTATCGTCTATCGGCACAACCCTATTACAGAAATGAACTGACGGCTCTGAAGCTCTTTCATCTGATTTGAATTCTCCGCTGTAAGATGACCTCATGCATAATATAGTGCAGTGATCGGATCATAAGACATCATTCCCATGAATAATACTGAGAAAATCTTGGAAAACTGATGACGTAGACACATACTTTCCAGCCAAGGCAGCCAGTCATCACTGCCAATTAACGCATATACGTCACTTTTTGTGACATTGGTTCAACCTTGCTTTTTAAACCCGGAAGAACAAAATTTCTCAAAAAAAATAAGTACTAAAGTTGTTTTCACTGATGGTGAAACAGGTTGCACTGTTCGTATGTTAACATCTAAAAATAAATATTTTAGGGTTTATTGTTTTTTATCAATTTCTACTATTAAAAAGTGAAAATGAATTTATCTTTCAGATTTATCATCAAAATATTTGATATCACAGATTCAACCTCTTTGTCTATACCTCATAGCCCTGTCTTCAGTTGCATCAAATTAAATAGAATATTTATGATGACTATGTGTTTATGGATTGAAATTTACTTCAAGACCCAAGGTCTGAGTAAAAGCAAACAGTCACTGTTGCAGTCTATATCATCCAGAACATTATACCCCAAAACATGAGTATGAGCAAAGCATTGCATATTCTGATAAAATGTTATAAAAAAAGGGGAACACTCACCTGAATTTCATATACATGAGCGATGTGGAACTGAACTGTGGGGACAAAAAGAGGAACTGATCAACACCGGAAATCCTTTTCTAATGAAAACACTGCATTCAAATCTGATATCAGGCCAAATATTAAACCAGCGTTCTTTGTCTTCACTGTTTCAGCTTGAGTGTTAATAAGCTTACGGGTGTACAGACACCGGGAAGGAAGAATATTAGCTTGCCCTTTGTGCACTTCAAGCATGTCATTACTCCCCGTATGCAAGGCAACACACGGCTGAATCCAGTCATGCAGTTTCCCTGGCAACTAGAGTCTCAGGCATGATTGAAATGGTAAGAGGAAAAATCTAAATGAGGAAATACTCCTTTTCATATAAAAATCTCTCATGGAAACAACAAACATCGCTGTTCGCTGCTATAAAAAAAATATGCATAATGTAACCGAATACAGTTTCCTAATAAAAAGAGATGTTAATAAAAATGTGCATGCATTGGAGGGTACTTACTTTCAGCTTTGGACGAAGTGCAGGGTGTGGAGTCAATCAATGCCAGCTGAAAATGCTGCAAGACAAGGTGAAGTTTGATTAGACTTGATATAGTTAGTAACATTTTTATCGTCTAAATTATCGTTCTGAAATTAGATCTGCCCAAATGATTTTGGCATCAAATAACCATACCAACATAATCATCCATCTAAAAAATTGGCAACAGCGAAAGCACCATTTCTTCTCCAACCAATGCACTTATGTCCAAAAATAAATCTGCTTCCTCTAATAATATCCAACAAGCCATATGGGACTAATAACATACATTCCCATTGTTGCACGTCATTAAAAACAGATTCAACTAAATCTGAACTTTATCATAATAAAATGTAATTATGAAATGGAGACAGAAATTTAGGAAATTAATCTATCACTGTTTTCCCAAAACAACCTCAACCACAATTCCATCCATCAAAACTATCCCATGACTCCACAAGTCCACATCTGTTGAGACACTGATCAATCTACGTTTGGATGTTGCCACAAACTTTTATGAAGCCCAGCTGTATTAAATAACTGCAATTTTTATTAACCATTCAGAAAATACACAAGTACTATGCATTCACCAGCGGCCAAGGTCCTATTCATTTTTGTGAGTGAATCTAATGAAGCCATTGATTGAGTGAATCTAATGAAGCCTGTCATATTTCTGCATGCTGTGATACAATGTTATGCCATAATTGCCATCAGGCAGTCATTAATTACCAATCATGATCCAATCAAATCACAGTGTACACTTTTCAATCACTTAAACTTAGAAAGACAAATTAAGTAAAACAAAAAACATAATTTAGTTTCCCAGTGTGAAATGTAGTCGCATATACGAGTGATTTACTCGCATTGTAGAGGGTTGCTACATGTATATACAGCTACTAAATGATCAACTACTAAAAATACAGCTACTTAAGAGATGAAACAGCAAGGTCATGAGGATGTGATCCTGCAGTCAGACACAGCTAGTTTTGTACATCATGTTGTGCGCAGGGCATAGAAACACTCTCTGTGAGCAGCATGATCACAGCAATAATCACAAACCTTTAAACAACCCCAGACATAAAGAACCGCCAGCTACTCAGGTTACCAAGAAACCAGCCCAAAAGCAAAGCATTTAACAAAGCACTGAACCTGACCCAGCATTGAGGTACCTAGAGGAAACCCATCCACCTGCATAGCAACAACTGAGGAATGTGGCCATGCATTACAATGTCCTGATGACCAGCATACAGAACTCAAAGATACGACTTTAAATATAATACTATCACTGGAGTCAAATCAGACAATACCCAAAATGGATACTGAATTAACATATTTTAGAATAATGTAAATATAAAATGGTGTGCAAACAAGAGTTAATTTTACCATGAACTTGCATTAAAAGTTAAATATTTAACAATATCAGCACTTACATGCCAACAAACCATCACTAACTTCTGTCAAAACAAGAAAACATACAAACACACACCTATCAATTCATATAGACATCCTCCAACAAACATAAACCTGGATTACTGACCATAGAAAGCCCTTTGTACTGAGCTGATCTCCACTGACCAACTGCTTCCTACATGCTCGCCCGCTCTCTATGGCTCTCGACTGGCAAGTAGATAATACAGCAGGATTACCAGTGTCTCTCTCTCTCTCTCTCTAATACTGATTACTATTCAAGAGAGAGCAGCGGCAGCAGCAGCTGAGAGATGACATGCTGCTCTCTCATCTCTATCTCTCTCTCACTCCATACCTCCAGGCATTTTATCACACACACACAACATACGGCTGCCGTAAGCTTTCACACTCTCACTCTCTGCAGCAAATCAGGACAGAGAGACAGTAGAGAGAACAGGGAAAAACAAGAGAAAAGCAGGAGGCGGCAGGCTATTCAGTGAATTATATCAGCAGCCAATACAACAGATCTAATAATTGAACCAACACACATTCAGGAAGCGTTCTTCATGAAAAAAAAAAAAAAAGCTAGACGGAGCATAATAGAAAGCAGCACAGCTGCCACAAACACATTTTTGAGCCATATTTAACTCTAGATAGCATCTTTACAGCAAAATAACAGCAACCTACCCCACAGCGGCCTACACTAGACTTACAATATATATACATCTAGACACGCATGCACGGTCACAAATGCATAATTGTGGTCTATTAAACATCAAGAAGATCAGGCCCTTTCTTTCAGAACATGCTTCACAACTCCTTGTTCAGTCCAGGCTTGACCATAGCAATGCTCTCTTGGCAGGTCTTCCAGACAATTCTAGCAAACCTCTAAAATTAATCCAGAAAGCAGCAGCAAGATAACATTTTAAATAGAGATCGACCGATATATCGGTTTACCAATGTTTTTCCTGATATTTAAGCATTTTACCATAATCGGTTTTGTAAAAAAAGTTTTTATTTGTCACATACACAATTATACAGAGTATAACCAGCAGTAAAATATGTTCTCTGTATTTAACCCATCCAAGTGCACACACACTTGGAGCAGTGGGCAGCCGACGATGCGGCGCCTGGGGAGCTGTTGGGGTTTCGTGCCTTGCTCAAGGGTCTCACCTCAATCATGAACAATTCCTGCCGGAGCCGAGGCTCAAACCTACAACCTCGGGTTACAAGTCCAATGATATATCCATTAGGCCACAGCTATAATATCGGATTCACCAATAAAATGCCACCATCTTGTAGTTGTTTTGAGAATTGCGTGCAGGATCGCCATTGCAGCGCGTCTGAGGGGAGACGAGACAGCAACAACGGCGATGTGCACAGGTACTTGATTTGCTGTAGTTAGTAAACTTTATTTAACATAACAGCCATTAATGCACAAATTGGATGCATTAAATAAATGCCTGATATGCAGTTTATGCAGATTGGCTCTAAGAAATAGAGACAAACTCACAAATTCGAGTCACTCTTTCCCAATAAAGATGTAACTTTGCCTGAATGAAATAATACAGCCATGTTGGAAATAAAAGCGCTAAATTGAATTCTCTCTCTGTTGTACATGCTCATCTTAGTCTCGTGAAGCCACTTTCATATTGCTGTTCACTCAACGCTTGATGCTCAGGAAAAGCTCCAGCACGGCCACTGCATGCAACTTTTAACAAGAATCACTTGTTTAAAACACGCTAAACTATATTAACATTTACTATATAACCATTATTGCTTAAAGCATAAATGTTTAAAAGGAGACTTAGCCTTTAAAAGACATACCTTGATGCTCGACTCATAGTCTGTGTTGACTTTAAACATCAGGCCGAGTCGCAGATGGATCTCCTTGGCTCTTGGGAAACTAGGGTCAATGTAAAGTACCTCCTGAAATGCTTTAATCGCCCTGTGGAAGAAAAGAAACAACAACAAAAAAACTTAAGAGACATACTCATTTATATGATTAATAATTAAATAATGATTAATTTATAATTAAAAAAAAATCTCTGAAATTAAAATTTGGGAAATGAATGATTTGAAGCAACAAATAGTAAAATTGCGTGGCGCATGTGCTTTAAAAGGAAAAGTAGAAGCATTATGCATTGGAATGCAATGGATTTACAAGTGAAACTCGTGCTGCGTGGTTGACTGTTGTAACCCATCTGTTTAAATTACATATATATGCATGACATTCAAATTTATAACAGAGTACCACACACACAGTAGACTATTACACTTGATCTCCACCTGTGACAGAGATTGCAACATGTGGTCGGCTCACAGCAGTGGGTTTTGCTTGCTTATACAATATTCGCTCTGACAAACTGAGCGTGTTTTTGCTGAGCCAATGCCCACTGAACTCAATGGCCCCGAATCCCCCGATCCCACTCCTCTCCCCTCCAAACAGTGTTTTCTGCTCTCTCTGCAGAGCACTGCAGTGTGAAAGCTCTGCATGACAGAATCCAAAGCTTTATCATCATTTCTTCATTCCCTGCAAATCACATTACTCTCACAAGAGCCAAAGCTATATGACACTATATACAAGGGAATCGAAAAGATCAATAAATAAGCAAATGTTCATTAGACCAATTAGCATGGTTACTGGCATTATAATTCAATTTAATTCATTTTTTAATGAATTTTAATGGGGAAACTCAAAAGATATTGTGGCCACGAATTAGGAGTTTATTCTCATGACTTAATTTGTTTCCTCATTTTAGTTAAATCATAGGTTAACAAGTGAACAAATTAATGAATCATGAACAGTAGCCACAAATTAATTAGTCGTAGTAATGAATTAACAAGCTGATTGAATTAATTATTAATATCTATTTTTCAGCAGGACACAGGAGTATTTCTCACATGTGCCAGTATTCAGTTTCTCTTTCCCCGCAACTCAGCATATAAATGCCTCACTCATGTTGAAAATATAATTTGCTTTTCTGTCCATTTGCAAATGGTGTGTGAGTTGCTGTGGAATAACATGAGCATGTACCCAGCATGTAACCACACAGCTAATAAAAAACAGCTGTTTTCTATATTTCAAGATTCCTCAAATAAAAAATTTAAAGGAAAATAAGATTACTTTAAGCAGAAACTGAAGGATTACAAACTTCATATCTGGCTAGATCATCCTATTACAGTATGGAAAACCGTTACATAACTGCCTGGCTATAGGCTACACCTCTTTGTCTCTCAACCTTGCTGGCTTTGAAGATCCCTGAATAACAACAATTGGCAAGTGAGTGAACAAGAATAAGAGAGAGAATGAGAGAGAGAAAATGGGAAGCAAGGTCATCTCAGTTTCCTGCTCGGGAACTGAAAGGCACGGGAAGATTACCTCATCATTTCCTAGAAAGCAAGAATCCATGACTGAGTCACATGCTCTAAAGTCACTGCACACTGATCTTAATGATCTAAGTTAGGAACAACAGGATTACTTGACCTACAGGACAAAAACTTGACAAAAAAGAAACATAACTAAACAATGCTCTAGGTTCAATAAGTCATAGTGTGCACACTGGGGGTTGCAGAGACTAGTCGACTTCAGTGCTCTGCCATGATGCTTTAATCAGACGCGCACAGAATTATTAAGCACGAAAATGCATTGTCAACACTGTTCTGTGATTTCTCAGTAAAATAGCTTAGAAACTGAAAAGTTCAAGCATATATTTCTTAACTAAATCCCACAGCTTAATGGCCAGATTTATGATAATTTCTAATATTTCATAAGACAATTGATAAATAATGCATTTTCCTATTCAATTTTGTTATGTCTCCCAAAATGCACAATAAACATGCTTTTGGTCCTGGTGTCCTCTACAGTGGACATGAATGAAATGATGTCCCGTTTCAAAACAGGAAGTCATATTTGAATTGGAAAACCCATAACATTTTCCTGAGATGTTGCTTTATGACAAACAATCTGAACATTATTCAGATTTAAATGACAATTACAAAATATAATCATATTTCCATAAGGATGTAAAAATATTCACTAAATTCAATGCCATCTTTAAAGACCTAGGAGAGGGAGTGGTCATGTTAAAACTTCCAAACATTTAGTATCTCCATGAAGCCCTGAATGTGCTCTGTACAGGACATCCAGGCGTATTACTGTGACATGAGGTCTCAGAGAAATTCATTAAATAGAACGTCCACTACAGAGGCAAAAACTCCGGAGGATATGATGATATGAGAATGTTTTACTCAAATGAAACCGTGAAACGCTCATGAAGTGACTCTCAGAGCCGTTCTGGAGATGTTGTTCAGGAGTTTATGCTCTCATTGAGACGTCACACGTGCTTCAGTGTGTGTGCTAAAGGAAAACATGAGTCTCGGTCATCCATTCATACAGAGATATGACCGTACGTACACTATGAGTTAATGCTCATCACATCAGATTGCATAAATCAGTGGGAAATGAATAGAAATGATGATTCTGTGTAAATAAACCTCAAGTAAACATGCATTATCAGCGAATGTGAGCAGAGCATAGCCGAGAGCAGATCAGTGAAGGAGATTTCACAGCACAGCAGCGCTACTGCAAATAGCAACAAGTATACTAATGTTAAATAGACCTTTCTTGTCGGCGCGTTAATTCTCTGCTTTTCCAGTGAGCATGAGCGGTAACTGAGCAGAATGATAGAGCAGAGCGTCACGCGGCGCAGTGATGACTGTTGAGGGAGAGGGGAAACCTGGACACTGCTGCGCGGTGCGGCATATATTTTCAGCTGCAGAAAATTCAGTGCATCCCTAGTAAATGGACAAAACGATTCTTCGAGGCACATAATTTGCCTCAATGATTTTTTTGTATTCGAATTACTCGAGTAACTCGAGGAATAATTTCAGCCCTACTTTGAACCGTAGTGTTGAATCAAATCGAAATCGGATCGCACTGCAATGTAATAGGGGTGAATCGTATCGCATAAGTAGTTGCTTCATATGTATCGTAGGCTATGCATCAAGATGCTTATTGCATCGGCCTCAGTTTGAAGATGCACACCTCTACTTTGCATTGACTTTGTAAGTAATCTACTTGTGCAAATAATGTTTTTGGTGTGCACACTATATCAACAGCATCTGTGACACTGTACATCACCATAGGGAGAAAAATGACACTCAAAAACATGCCTTTACCGTAATTCTCGGGAAAGACAACGTCCCAGAAAAAGTTCATATATACAGTTTCAAAATTACACAACTTAATTTCACAAAACTTAACTGTGTGATAGATTTGCTAACCAACCTTCACCTTGCCTGTGCAATGATATCAATTATCCATTAGGCACTTTTTACATGATGCAAACTGACTACAGGCATTAGAGGAATAACCATTTCATCCACCTAAACAGTAAACACCAATCAAAAGGACTATTTACAAATAATTTCTTTACAAGAAAAAGACAATTCACATTTCACATAATGCAAGAGCTTTAACAAATATGAGCTTGTCATTTGTGCTTTGAACCCCAGCTATTTAAAACTGCAGCATACATTTACATTCAAACTGTTTAACAATGCAGATGGTTTAGTTCTAACAGCTATCAACATGTCATTCCTATTGTATCCATTATACACAATGTACTTGTAAATGTGCCAACTCAATGCAAATATTCTTGCTGCTTGAGAAAGCTGAACATATCTAACAGAGCATGTCTGAGGCATACCCTTCCAAAACCAACATGGTATGCCTACCTTCTCTGTCCAGAATGGGCATCTGAGGGGGTGCGCTGCACTGCCCTAAGACAAGGAAAGAGGGGACCTCCAGTAGTAAATATCACAATTGCCAAATCAATACCAATATCCTATAAAATTCAATATGTTATGCATTAATATATAAAATTGACCTTAAG
Source organism: Gymnocypris eckloni scoliostomus (assembly GCA_027564155.1). NCBI lineage: Eukaryota > Metazoa > Chordata > Actinopteri > Cypriniformes > Cyprinidae > Gymnocypris > Gymnocypris eckloni. The sequence continues at coordinate 7,342,378 of CM050425.1, read as the reverse complement.
AGACTATTGGGGAGGGAAAAAAGTTGGCTGATTCATGAATGAGGAATGTGATGCTTTTCCCATAATCCTTTAAGACCCGACCACCATTCTGTGATGGTACAAGATAACCAACTAAACACAATATTAGTCTTTGAATGTTAATTGTAATCTAATGCAGTGTTTCTCAACTGGTGGGTCGCCAAACCGCTCTGAGTGGATCACTGAGTGTGCGGCCAAAGAAATGACAATGACATCAACAACAAAAAATGTAATTCTAAAAATAAAATCTTCTGATGCGACTTATTTTAAAACACGGGCATGAAAGCTGATAACACTTCAGTCAGATGCACTTTATGTAAAGAGTGCCTGAGAATAATTCGCTGTCCCGATTCAGTATCTGCGGTCAGATGAGATGTTGACTGATTTGATGTCAGTGCCATTATTCTATCGTTATTTTCATAACTTATGAAATAAAAAGTCTCTCACCTCAGAAAAACAAATTATCCTGTCCTGCCAGATGTTACACCGTGTTCGTAGCCCACACTCTTCTATAGGGAACATGGTGCTGTGCTTTATATCACTTCACTAATAAAGCGTAGAAACTACGAGCATGCAACGCGTGAAATAAAAGTACAGTACCGATAAATCACATAATTGGTACTGCGTATGTTACCTGGGAAGGATTTGCATGAAGGTATGATATTCATTCTATTCAGGAGCAGTGTCCACGTTTCATTAATAGTTCATATTCACCAATAACTGTTGTTTTCATAATCCAAAAATAGCACGTTATTTTCACTTTGTGTCATTTTGTATATGTTTAAAAGACTATGGTGGCTCATACCAACGTAATTGTATAAACAAAAACTATTTTTGGACTGCTATACAGCCTTACCTATAGGCTGTTTATTCAATATTAGTCATATTCTTAACAGTTTTAACTTATTTTTGTGAAATATATTTGCTTTGCTTTTGTTTTTTAACAAATTAAACGTGTGTGTGTGTGTGTCAAAAAGTGGGTCGCGGCTTGATGACCATGGGAAAACATGGGTCCCAAGTCCAAGCCAGTTGAGAACCACTGATCTAATGTAACCTGACTAGAGACAGTATAATCCTATACTTTGAAGTGAATCCTTATGAATCATCAAAATTTTGGTGGGAAAAACCTGTAGGCAATAAACTAGTAAAGACAACTAAAAAACTATATATGTTCAAACTTTACAGTTACCAATCATCCCAAGCACTGTGTAAATGCCGAGAGAGACTTACACTGAATCCATGTGCAATAAATATTGAATATTTTCAACAAATTTGACCCGGCTTTAGTACTTTTAACTCATAACTGGACTATGTTGAACATAAATCAAATGTATGTCTTTTTAATCACATCTTGCAGTAATCACCTAGCAAAATGTTGCATTTTTAAGCTTCTAATGAAACAAGTGAGGACAGAGAAGGTCATAAACCGTAAATTAATCAAGTGATCCAAAAACGTTCTTTATCATTGTTTATCCATATACAATATCAAAGAACAACAGAAATTTAAAATGGAATTTCACAATGTTTATTAAATTCTTTTGCAACTAAGGTGGATGTCTACTTGTCAACATTGTTACCATTTCTCCAGCAATGTTTTCTACTTGCACTGTGCTGCTGTCGCCAGCACTGCTAACTAGCATTTTGGCTGTATACTTGTAAAACGATGCAGACACACCAATACAGAACTAGGAACAAAAACAGCCATGCTCTAGGCTAATTATAACAGACCCAGTGAACCAAATTAATTTCACCTCCAAAGTTTGTGGATCATGTGGAAGGCACTCTAACAACCACACACACACACACACACACACACTTGTATTTTAGTAGGCTACAAACAAAAGGAGAATGAAGAGCCCCTTTACTTTGAACCACATACGGCATGCAGACTGTTTATTTAACTGCCATTATTTTTTGTGGTTTAAATCGCATCTCACAACAATAATTTGAATTCATTTAATTGCTTAGCCATACTTTAGACAAAGCCACCAAGAGATACCGTCCCCAAAACAACACTTCAGTTATTCATCGACAGAAATTGACAAAATATAATGCACATAATTTCTGCAGTCTTTAACAACAACAACAACAACAAAAGACTGAACGTACAAAAATAAATACCTTTTTTTAATTAAAAACAATATGAACAAGAGGTGAATAAAATACAGCATTTATAATTATTCTGTAAGCTGAGAAAGCATCAACATCACACTTCAGGTCATGAAAAATGCTATTAGGGATGATATTTCAACAATGTTAACGCTAAAAATTTAAAAAGAAAAATAAACTAGATGGAATGCATGAGAAAAATGCATCACAGAACACAAAGTAATTGTGTACTTACCAGTGAAAAGCATTGTAATGGAAGTAAACCAAACCAAGGCCATATAAAAAGGCAGCATTCTGGAAAAACAAATAAAGCTGAGAGTTAGAAACATAATGAGAAGAAACTATTCATTAATTCATCATAGTTGAATTAATCAGCAAAATGGCTTTCTAATAAAGGATGGCACCGTAAGCATGAGTAAAGACGGTTTACCCTCACAGTGGGTCTGACACATCTGCACTCAGCAGGAGACAGAAACCTCTGCGGCTAATGAGCATGTGTTCAAAATAAAAAGGTGGCAAATGTTTTCATCTCCCGCAACCGCAAAACATTTTATATTTACATAACGGAATGTGCAAGACAATATGGATCAATGAAACATTATCGTGTCTGAACCTCTTATCTGTGCTCACAGAGGCAAAGCGTGACTCAAACTGAAAGCCACTGCGGCTTGTCTTCCCCACAAATGCACTTTCGTTAGTTGATGAAACTAGATGGTAAGTTGACAAAGTGAATAATTTAAGAATTAAACTAGAACTGGGCTATATGGTCAAACAAATAAAAAGTTAAAACCCCAGTCACCATTTTCATGTAGACAAGGTGAGTTTCATGACAGCCTGTATCTGCAGCAAACCACAAAACTTGTAACCAATTCAAATTTTTTGTGAGTTTTCTACTTTAAAGCACAGGAAGAGACAGCCTAAATATTATCACATACTTAAATTATTACAAATCATGTAAATATCCAATCATAAAATGCAAGAAGGGCAAGGCGGAAGGATTATCAGTGAATAACAATTTATATTTCAGGCTGTTGAAATTTAACCAGAGTAGACTTACAGGAAAAGTGTAGATAGTGCAAGAGAAGATTTTGCATTTGTATTTATGTGACAGACATTGCATTCAAAGTACACATTTTATCAGTTCATGCATTCCAAGGCACTCAAATGACAAGACTGTCTTGAAAGTGCAAATCAGGTTTCAAATTTTAGATGAATGCGGCTCTGTTCCAATGCAATCAGGAAGTCAACAATGGCATGGGCTTTCAACGACTGCCAGGAAAGAGCATGCTACTTATTTACAATCTAAAACAGGTGATTGTCTCACAGACCTCGGACAGCAGTGTCAGGACTGGCACAGAATAAAGTGTGCCAGAGAAGCACTGACTGCAAAGCACATGGTGCATCACTCTGACAGGTTGACGCTAAATCACACACAGCTGAGTGCTGAGACAGCACCCTATAACCCCTTCAGCGCAGGCACAAATTTAGAACATGCCCTGACTCTGAGAGCAAAAATTTCAATTGGGGAGAGAAAAAAACACCTAAGCTTTGGAGAAAGTATGAAATCTTCAACTTCTTCAGCTGCGGTCTGCAATGTTTCTATTGGCACATTTTCCATTCAGGCATCCAAACTAAATATTGCCAATGCAAAAGTGCAATTTATAGTACGAATGGTTAGAAACTACCTAATAACTCACATAAGAATGTTTAGTCCATCTGTGCTGGAAATCATTTTCTATCAGCCATATGCTGAGGCTTAGCGCCTGATATGTGAGAGATGACACTTCTACAGTTGACAGCCATATCTGAAGTCAAATCACGATGAAAGTTTACTCTAAGGAAATTTCATAGCCAAAAGTGTCACTCTTGCTCTAGGAGAGAACCCAGAACTGTCAGAGGCCATTACTGGCACCCCTACAGGATCCCATTTCACATTCAAAAACGTTATTACAGACAGCTACACCTCGCCAGACACATTGTATCATGCGCATCTAGTCAGTAAAGCCGGCTCCATGATTGGCGGTAAATCTCCATCACCTGTTTTCAAATGGATCGAGAGTTAATACACAGAGCCGTAATGCACTGACAAGCCACACGATATCGCGTTCATAATCGAATGCGATTCACCTGCGATATTGAACGGGACAATTGCCTAGCTTGTCAGTGAACTACAGCTGTGTGTATTAACTGCCGATCCATTTGAAATCAGGTGATGGAGATTTATCGCCAATCATGGAGCCGGCTTTACTGACGAGATGCGCATGAGAATCGCATTAGATTTATTGCACAGCCCTAATGCTGTGTATCGCCAGCAAAGTCACGATACGATCATGATACAGAGGCCACGATACGATATGTATCACGATACGGGTCTGCACTGAATTTCACCTCAGAATAATTTAGTAAAACAGCTGTTTATTAAAGACTGCATAGTTTAGGGGCCAAGAGCAGGCAGTTGACCTCTGCAATATGAAGGGCCTTCATAATTGTACCACAGTACAATATAGGTAATGGCATATGTTTAATGTTTACATAGGGCACTCCCCACAAGGTAAAATATTCTGACTGTTTGCATCTTGTTTTTAAGCCCATAAATAATAATGTACTTGTTCTAATAAATTCATATTGTAATGTACTCATTAATATATATAAAAATCCTCTTAACATTGCTAGTAGGTTATAATTGCACAAATTAAAGCACTCTCCACATGTAAAAAAATAAATACAAATTAGAAGAGTTTTAAACTAACGCACTGTCTTCACTGAATCTCACGCACGCACACACACGCTCAGTCACACAGACAGATCACGTTGTGGCCGTGCACAGACATTCAGGAACAAACTGTTTAGCGCTGCCCCGCAATTTTATCAATAAAATATCTTAAATCGCTCAAGAGCTACATTATCTTTCTCAACAAGGAGCTGGTAACATCATTGTTTCTCAAGGAGTTATAGCCACAGCTTCACTGTTACGGGGGTAATTCATACATACACAGCATCTCTCTCTCCCCCTCTTTCTCTCATAAGTGAACACTTGATGAATTACACTTTTCGGAGAATAAAATATTGAAGTGGAGATCGCTAAACTGCAAGCTAGCCGGTGTTTTCAGAAAGCAAGCACGTTTATCCACTGTGGAGAGAGAGAGCGCTTGCACATGGTTGCCAACGATAAGTATCACACTTAGCAGATATTTCCATATTGCACAAAGTGGGAAGATCTGTTTTGGGGATTCGTCTCTTTATTTTTAAGCAACCCAGTAGTGGCCAGATTAAAAATGTATGTTAAACATTTTAAACGGTGTTCTTGTATTCAAATTAAGTGCGGCCCACTGCTGCACACATGTGCCACAATATCGATACAGGGCCAGCTGTATCGATACTCGTATTGTCAAATCTATGTGACAATACATCATCGTATCTATGTATCGAACACAGCACTAATAATTACACCACCTTTTGATATTTTCTATGATGCATTAGACCAGTGGTGCCAATCCTGTTCCTACACATTGGAAGAATTTAACAACAAGTGCAAACTGTGCAAGTGAGCAATCAATATGAATCAAGCATCCCTCACCTTCCAGTAGTCTGACTGTAAACTGTAGTATCTCTGGTATGCAGATAATGCTGAGAAGAAAACAAAAGAAACTTAAGACTGATTGTGATATTTTTTAATGACAATAAAATAAATATTAATTGGGTCAGAACTCACCTTTAGGATAATCTTCCAGTAAAAGGTTGAAGTGACCTAACTGGCAAAACACCTCTGGCTCCACTTTCCCTTCAGCTTTTAAGATGTAGACGTCATAGCAGCGAACAGCCTGTGAAGCAAACGGTAAATGTGAACAAGTCAGCATGCCCACCTGGAGAAACCAACCAGTTTGTCTTGAACTTGATAAATCATTTTTCACGACAAACCAATTGTGACTGTTAAATAATTTTCCTCAATCAACTACCATTCAATTCAACCAATTATATTGTCATTTCCCATAAAATACAGAGGTGAAGATATATAAATGCAAAGAGATCTTCGTTTTATATTTCTAATGTATATAAATCATGTTTCTCAGCACTCACCAAGCATTATGAAATATTTTGTAACCTAATGTCTGCATTCTATAACATGTTGCCTAATTAAACAACAGCCATATGCTAATTGGGGGACAAATTTTCTCGAAATAAATTAATACTTTTTTATTTAACAAGGACACATTAAATTGACCAAAAGTGACACTAAGGGTGCTTTCACACCTGCCTCATTTAGTTCGGTTGAATCGCACTAGAGTTTGTTTTCCCTCTTGGTGCGGTTTGTTTGGGCAGGTGAGAATGCAGCAATCACACTCAGTGCGCACCAAAAGCGGACCAAACAAGCGTACCGAGACCTCCTTGAAGAGGTGGTCTCGGTGCGCTTTCAAACGAACCCTGGAACGGTTCGTTTGTGGTGAGAATGCGATCCGACCTCAAATAGACCCAGCTGCAAAAAGAACTGGGCATTTTTTGGACTAAACCAGCTGCTGTAGTCAGCTGTGCATTATGGGATGAGGAAGTGTTTGTTGACAGTTTGCAGTTTTGCAGTTGGCAGGTCGCGGACAAACTTGAGGTTGTGAGGAGCCTCATAGAAATTTGGTGACTTGCGATGCGCCTTCGCTGTTTGCAGTGCATTTATACAATATTTCCCAGCCACATCTGTGCTTCATTCTCAAAATTATATATAGCCTGAAGTGGTATATACAAATGATCTAGTAAAGGATGACCAGGGATAGAATCAACCCGCGCAGTTGTCTCTCCATAAAAGCAGTGTGCTGTCTGCTGCATTTTACTCCGGTCTTTGTTTACTTCCGGGAGCACCGTTGGGAACTGTTTTCAGCATTGATTGTTAAAGCATATGTAGGCTTATTTTCCATCAATTAAGTGCAGCCCTGCTGAAAATAACAGATATTTTATTTATTTATATTTATATATATATATATATCCTATATTTTGAACTGTAGTGTGTGTATATATCGGAAATGAGTGCGTTTTCAAAGTTCAACATTAATGTTCATATACATGCTTTATAAAAACCTATTTAATTTACTTAAATACATCTAACAATCTTAACTGCAAATTAAATGTGGCAAATTAATTACTAATGCACCATTAAATGTCTCTTAACTGCTTTGGTAGAATGCTGGAGACAAAACAACACTGAAGTACATAAGAACCCATCACTGTAAATATACTAATGCAGCACCAAATATCCAACCAATAGTCTTGTTTGCTTGTCCCGTCAGTACTCCAAAGCTCTGATACACCTACAAAGTCACCAGAGCTGAAGGTCATAGAAAAGGTTATTTTCTTTGACAGGAAGTTCAGAACACTGAGGTTTTCACTCGGTTTTCTTGTCTATGTGTTTTGGATTATTTCACTTGGTGTTTTAAATTGATAAAACATGCATTAGGCGGCCGAATATAAAATTGCAACACACACAAGCTAAACATTCAGCCTCACCAATGCAAACTTTGATATATTGAATAATCGGTTCTTGTTTATAAAGCTCAATCTATGTGAGAACTCAGTTCATTTAAATAATAAACACATACTGTAACATCTTACATGAACATTTTCTTTTTAGGCAATATCTAGGAACCAAAATAACTTCAGAATAGTTAGTGATAAACAGATTAATACACGTTCTAGTTAAACTAAAATGAAATGCTCATTTAACCGTTGTGTTCACAAGGTCTTTAAAGAGGTGCTGGTTGTATCTAGGACACTGAACGTTTTGACAGACATGGCTAGTTTGTGGGAAGAGATGCAGAGCGGTAGACAGACAGCAAGTAGCGCTCAGCGACAGCACTGAGCGATTGAGGGATGCGCACGTCTATTTCTAAATTAATCATCTCATTCTTGTCAGAGCCACCACTGCCTCAAAATGTCTGGCCCATGGCAGATATGGTAATTAAATATTCCACAGGTCCATCTCCACTGTCTATCTACCAATATCCCTGTGGCTCAGTGGTAGAGCATTGCGTTAGCAGTGCAAAGGTTGTGGGTTCGATTCCCAGGGAACACACATACTGACAATACAAATGTATAGCCTGAATGCACTGTAAGTCGCTTTGGATAAAAGCGTCTGATAAATGCCTAAATGTAAATGTTAAGGCCCATTCACACTATAAAGAAAACGGTAACTATAGCATCCACAATAATGTTCTGTTCCTTTAAACCCTGAAAACTGAACTTTAAATGCTTTGGCTCCTTAAAATGTGTTTGATTCTGTTTGGCAAAGATTTTCATCATTCATTCAACTTAAATAATCGTTCTGAAAGTTATTTTAATTATATCGTTCCTGTGTTATCGTTATAGCTTTGTTATGGACTTCCTTATTCTCAAAGTAGCAATATTTGTTCAAGGCAAGGATGGTAAGCAACTCTTAAGTTACTACATTTTAATAATAGCCTTGATTATATCCAGGTACACACCACAGCCATAACATTAAGGACACAGAGTAATAATATTGTTGGAATCTCTCTCAAGATTTTTATTTTATTTTGCAACTGATGAACAAAAACACTGACAACCAATCAGAATCCACCCAACTTTAAAGCACTTAAGACAAATCTACAGCTAGAGCTTATGATAACCAGAACATTATTGTATGTTGGTGTGGATGCACATATACCGGTAGTTATCTTTCTTCGTGTAAACACGCATTTAGAACAATTATTAAAGCGCTTTTAGTTACTATTAAAATTATCGTTTTTGTATGAATGGTCACTATATTTTAAGATGCATCAATTATTTATGGCATTTCTTTTGGCAAATGTAATGTCTACAAACAGAAAATCCAAGCCATTAATATAATTATTGTTCAATAAGGTTGTCTACAAGCTTACATTTATACTTTAGATTTTAAAAAAAATCCTAACTTTTTCAGGTACATGGACTTTAATCTTTATCGCTTCACTGCAGTTCGTGTTTTCTTCATGGGTCCAACAATATGACAATAACATTTTAAAAACACAAATATATGCTTTGCTTGTGTTATAAACAACAGACATGTATAAATAAAAACTAAAGTCCTTAAAACAAATCAAGTGGCACAAAACATCCAGCACTGACGTACTGCAACAAATGCTGCTTGCAAAGGCAACCTGGCAAAGTCAACTTGCTTCGCCATAATGAGAAACAAACCCCTTCAGAAGTACTCAAATCTGCTAAATGCAATGTTAAACCTCACACAAGTTCTCCTAAGCAACTTGATTATTAATTTACTGAAAGCCTGGATGTTGAAATAGGACTGAAAAGAGCCCAGTAGCGTTCAAATGATTCACCTCGCATGCAGTTACAGTTGGTTAGCATCATGCTAACTAGCTAACATGTAGCCCCTGCCTTGTAAAACACACAGAGCTTCAACCTTCCCAGTTCATTTTGAAACATTAAAATAGCCTACAGTCTGGTCTAAGATCGGCAAAAATAAGTTGAATAATTCACAAATTTGGCCTAACCGAGTATGAACAAGTCGGCTAGCTAAACGTATAACGTTACACTGAGGAGGTTTATCAACGACAGATTATAAGACAGATGCACTTTTTGGCTCAATAAAAAAAGATATTAAGACACTTTTCTCTATAATTAAAATAATGTATTAAATTAAACAACCTTCGACTGCTTAACTGATTTTCAAATGGTGACAAAGGAATAAAAACTACACTCATTAACTCTCCTCATTACCCTCAACTCTTCATTACAGAGTCGCACTGACAATGGGTGAATTAAGTCATAATAGGCGAAAATAGCTTTATATAAAATAGATTTACTTCACAAAATGAAGTCTGACTGCTGTTTACATGCTCAAGAACTCGACAAAGTCAGGACCCAAACATAACACTCAGTTTAATAACTTTCGAAGCAAACTAATATTTAAAACAATCACCGCAGAGCAACTACAAATCCCCATCGCTGACATGCATTGTGCAGCCTAAATCAAGTCAGTTTCATTAGTATAGCACTTTTCACGATACTCAAATCAGTTTAATGAAAAGTTAATATTTATCCTAATATATCCATGCAGTCGCATTTAGCGCTAGGCGATAATATAGTTTAAATTTGCGACGAGATGTGCTCTTTATTGCTTTGCGTGAGTATGTGTATGCGGATAAAGTTAGATGCACTATATCCAACTTTTAATATGTCGTTTTAAGTATATCCATACTGTATAGTACAATACAGTAACGTTAAAATCTTTTTGCATTTTATATAATGTATACGTTTACAGCATTAAAAGTGTCACGCACACTGCATTATTCAATGCAATGTTGGTCTCTGTGCATTATTCTAACTGTGTATTGCTGCTGATTAATAAAGTCTACACAGACCCCTTGAGTGCCATTGCATATTGTGTTGTATCAATATTACGATTTTTGTGTGCAACACGAGTATACTTGCAGAGTGATGTTATATGATTTGCAGAATTATGTGTCTATCTGTCTCCAGGCATCCATCAGTGTCATACCTTTAACAGCAAGGCCTTCGTTCTGGCGCCATCTTCATGAAGCCTCTGAAATCCAAACAGTGTGCTGCAAATAGAGGACAACACAGGCGGTTCCGTGTTACTTTATCTGCACCGCATTCATTTGCACCGCTTTAACATGCGGGGAAGGCTCGTAAAATGCACGGAGGGTCATCGGTACAAGTAAAGGGGCTTTAACTGACCTGTCTATGCTGGCTAAGTGCTCTCTTTCTTGCGGCGTAAGCTTCGGAAAGTCCTCCTCGGTTTCACTCGCTTTTCCCGCCGCCATTTTCTTTCCCTCATCACCATCACCAGCAGCAGCGCGAGCTACAGCGGCCACTGACACTCCGCACGATTTCATAGACAAAAAACTCCAGCGAAAATATTTACGCACCGCAAGCCAAGCACCTTTTTGCGTAGATCTAAACGCAAAAAAATAGACGGAAAATAATTTCCTCGGAACACCCCCTTTTTCACATTGTCCTCGACATAAATGAGTCGCAGGTAGCAGATACACTAAAATGCATGCAGAACGAGCAATGCAGGATTTAACGGTAAATTGTTATTTAGTAATATCACAAACTTCCCCCTAGTCGCCAGCTCAAACTTGTTATAATTGTGTCACTCAAGCGAACCCACGCCGCCGCCGTCGGAACGCCTTCTCTGCAGTTTTGGCCAATGACTGCGCTCGGTGAGGACCACGTGATCTGCCTTGTCTTGGGATCCTTTTTTCATATAAACTTTCAAGGGGAGGGTGAATAACAAACCCCTCAACTTTACGCTGCATCGCCGCCTGCTACGATTGGCTCCCCTGGATTTATTATGATTACGTAACACCAACATTAAACGCCTTATTGGCTCAAGCACCTGTCTGTTTGAAAACTCGGGGTTTTGAGGATGTAAGGAAAAAAAACGTTGCCCGATTTCTATAATTATTAGGCAGTTTGTAAATTACATGAACCAGTATGATTTTAATCCCTCCAGATAGTGGCAAATTATTATTCTAGATTATATTAAATATATATATATATTTATTTATTTATTTATGCAACTTTATATTATTGTGTGGTAGTGTATTGTACTGTACTGTACCGTAATGTGTTTGGTTTGATTTTTTTGTATTTGTAGTTATCTCAAGTTAGCCTATGTGTTTTTGTAATGGTGTAGATAAATACCAGTCTATTCTATCCTATCCCATAAAGTATCACCCTAGCATCATGTCCTGTCCTCTCCTGTCTTATCTTATCCTATCATGTTTTCTTTCTTTCTTCCACTATTCTCTTTAAATGAATTAGAAATATCTCTACAACCTTCAACATATTAAGCAAGAAAGTAATAAAACGAGAAAGATAGAAATAATCCCAATTCTTTCTTTCTCTTCTTCCCTTGCTTAACCATTATTATTATTATTATAGAACTACTGCAGTGGTTCTTATTGATATGGAATTTAGCCAGTTTCAGACAGTAGTGTAAAGACTTACGATATTTAGGTAAACAATATTTTTTAAATGTTAAAATACACTAAAATAATTGGTAAAGTGTTTTGTGAATAACGCATGCAAGCGACCGTAGCAGTCTGTGGACAGTGATCGCACGTAAATTACGCAGGGTTTTGCGTAGAGCTGCAGCGGTTGTGAATAGAGCCTCATAAAATGGCGGATCGCGATGAAGGTAAATAAATGGCCAACCAAACATTTGAATAAATAGCCTTGATTGACAACGTGTTTATTTAACTATATAGGTTATATGCAACGAGATTCCAAGTGTTTACAATGCAGTAGAGCAGCAGTGATCGATTATTATGTCGGCAGACTGTAACAGATGTCATGTAACCTTAGCTAAATCTCGGAAAATCCACTCATACTGTTTTAATTCGCATTCATGTCTTTGTAACTGCATTTCGGTGAATACATTCAAAATATCCTCTGAAGTGCCTTGCTCTTAGGTTTGATATTTCAGTGTAAGGTGAGATGGTGAGGTTTGATGACCTTATAATCAGTGTTAATATACCTAATGAAAGGTTCGTGCTGTTTCTTAACTTTCTTTGTTTTTACATCCGATCATAAATGGGTTAATCTAAAATATTAAAGAATGTAAAACAGGTTGTGGACCTACAGTTGGTTCTTGGGTGGAAATACACGAATAATGTGTATACCAATTGTTTAACAATGCAAAACATCTTAATGAATTATATAAGGGTGTGTTTTCACTTGCATCCATACTTTGTGATGCTGTAAATATACCATACTTGATGTATAACAGTTATTTTTGTTTTCAGATGTAGATGCAGAGAGTGAAGATGAATTATATGAGGTGGTTAACATCACAGATTACGCCAGGAGGCATCAATGGTGGAGTCGTGTTTTTGGGAACAGTACAGGACCCATTGCAGAAAAGTACTCTGTGACTTCACAGATCATGATGGGTGGAGTGACAGGATGGTTAGTGTTAATGTAGATTAAGCAACCTATGCTATTTCATATGTGCTGTAATATTTGATTCACCAGCTTCAGTATTCTGTTCCACGTGTATGAAATAAATGCATATTAATAAATGCTATAATTACTTTGTCCTTTGTCCTCCAGGTGTGCTGGTTATCTTTTTCAGAGAGTTGGAAAAATTGTGGCTACTGCTGTTGGAGGGGGGTTTCTTTTGCTACAAGTATGGATTACTAAAATGCTTGCATCATATGTCGAAGCCAATACTCAAAAAATTAAATTAGCTAAATGTTTACTCACTCTCAGGCCATTCATGTAGATGTGAAATTTAGCATTACTTCACTTGCTTCACAGTGGATGCTCTGCTGTTGGCTGCCGTCAGAATCAGAGTTCAAACAGCTGATACAAAAATCACAATAATAACAATAAAACACAACTTCAGTTCATCATTAACATCTTATGAATTGAAAATCTGCGCTTGTAATAAACAAATCCATCAATATTTTATTTTTTAACTTCAAACAATTCCTTCCGGCTAAAATGCAAGGCCTTTATCCATATTGCTTTTTCATTCTGACGGCACCCATTCACTGCAGAGAATCCACTGGTAAGCAAGTGATGTAATGCTAAATTTCTCCAAATCTGTTCCAGTGATTGTTTCTCAAACTCATTGGATGGCCTGAGGGTGAGTACATGTTCATTTTTGAGTGAAAAATTCCTTTAAGGGTTTATTGTGCTTCTATGTCATCTTCAGTGGGACAAAAATCAGAATTTTCTCATTTCAGATTGCCAACCACAGTGGCTATGTGCAGGTTGACTGGAGGAAAGTGGAAAAGGATGTCAATAAAGCAAAAAAGCATTTGAAGAAAAATGCAAACAAAGCAGCCCCTGAGCTCAATTCCTTTATTGAAGAAGTGGGTATTATTTCATACATTCGTCATAACTTCATAGTCTACTAGCTATTTTGAGCTCCCATAGTTCTATAAAGCATTTTGTATTATTATTTAGTGTGTGCACATTACACTTTATAAAGTTGTTACTTATCAGACATTCTGTAAATGGTGTATTTTTCTTACAGTCGACAGAATTTGTGAAGAGGAATATTGTTATCTCGGGTGGATTTGTTGGAGGATTTCTGCTGGGACTGGCATCCTAAATTAAACCTGGATCTACTGTGTATTGCCTCTTATATATGTAGCACATTAATATTCTCCCTAATGTTGGTATCACAGCGATGCAACACTGAAACTTGATGTATTGTCTGAAGCAGTGCAATGGACATTTGCTGAACTGTTGTTCTAAATATATTCCTCCACAATGCTGTTATTAACTATACATAGCTTAATCATCCTGATGAAGAGAGAGATATTGTGCCAATCAATTTCTAGAAAATAAAGATAGGATTTGTGGATTTGTTATTTTAAATTTTATTTTGCATACTCAACATGAGGCCCGTTACATATACAACTAAAGTGTTTCTTATTGTACTTTGTTTAGTTGTTTGTTAGTTGTATCATTTCCATAATATTTACTTGTCCAGAAGCATGTATTGTTTTTTGAGTGTTTTTATGATTTTTTTTAATGAGCAGAACCACCCACCAATAACATGTTTGTGGAAATAATAAAACATATTTATTTCTGTTTTTTATGATCTATTCATGTTTTATTTTTTAACGAGGGGGAAAAAAACACCTCAAAACTGACATATTTATTTCGTTTATGGTAGACAAAAGCATGGACTTCTTTAAATGCAGTTAAAAGTGTTTTTATAAGAATTTGGCCACCCAGTCAATATTAATAGATCACGCAGTTTAAAGTAACACAGCTTGGCTGAAGAGATTCAGAAGTAACTTAGGTCCTGCAGTATGTCCATAAGTAATTTATATTATCTGAAAATAATGTATTATTTCTGACCGTCTTATCTACAAATATATGTTATGCGTAATGCAACAGAGATATATTGTCTGTTGTCTGTATATTGTCAGATAATATAACTGTCCAAAACAAGAAGTTATTATTGAGATACCTAAAATATTATTTGTCTTTCAAGCGAAATCATATTTGATTAACTGCAAACAGTTGAACTGAAGACCAACAAATTATTTTTAATCCAATGAATGTACTGTCACGTGATCTGCGTTTCGTTGCCTAGCAATAATATTTGCAAACAAGTTATCTTGGCAACCAGTTTTCAGCAGTCTGGGGTCGTCCTGCACTGAGGAAATCCTACATCGCTTGCTACTAATAATGGCGTTACCAATGTTGCCTGGAAATTCAGTCAATAGAAATGTAAGTGATACCAAAATTATCTAAAGACATGTTCTGTCTGTGTTGAGGAAAAATAACTTTATGTGAATACGGGCTGTGGTAAGTATTGCTAGCTATGTTAGTAGAGCGGTTTGCAAAAAACTGAAAATATTGTAACGTCATGTGTGTGTGTGTGTGTGTGTGTGTGTGTGTGTGTGTGGTATCTACAATTGTATTTAGTAAGCAAGTTAATATAAAACTTTGAAAGTGATGCCAAATTCACAACCTGCAGTGAAGTTCATTCTGTTTTTTCAACCATGAATTACTGATGAAGAAACCAAAAACACATAAAAGCACAGACGACAGAACAAGTTAAATTGATAGAAACAAATATTCTGTCATAAAATTATGAAAAGAGTTTACAGTGTCATTTTATTGTCTTTTCTTTATTCTCCAGCTTGGAAAAGACAAATTTCACAAATCTCAGCATTTTGATTATTCAAATGGAGTAGCCATGATGGTTGGGTCAGAGAAGCCAGGCATTGGAGGAGAACTTCTCCTGGGGCAGAGCGCAAGACCCAAGTATTCATTTTTTCCAAAGGGAGAGGGCAGCGATGCTCCGGCATGGGTTGCTTTTGACAAAGAGGTTTGTCATTATTATGAGGGCACATAATATAGCATTTTACCTAGCGCTGTGCGACGTATATTAATTTTCTATGCTATTTTCTTACTTGAAGGTCCTGTGTTTTAATGCTTATTTCCAAGAAGCTGTACCTCAGAGGAGGGAAGAAAAATACAACGTGCGAAAGTGCAAGATTTACTTCTATCTGGAGGATGACACCATACAAGTAGTTGAGCCAGAGCTCAAAAATAGTGGGATCCCACAGGGTAAATATCAGATTCAAATGAATAGCATCCTGATTAATGACAAACCAGTAAAAACATCCTGTTTAAATCCATCTGTTCTCCTCAGGAACCCTGATTCGAAGGCACCGCATTTCTCTCCCAGCTCCTAAAGATGATTGCTTTTACAATGTGCACCATTTTAACATCAATCAGGAAATAGTGTTTTATAGCAGAACCTTTATGATTACGGATTGTGACCCCTTCACACGCAGCTTCTTGCTAAAAATGGGGGTGCGTCTAAACCCCCCTACTTCCACGCCAGCAGATCCCTATACCACCCATCGACAAGATGTAAGAAAGCCACTATGTGTCTAAATAGCAATGTCAATCAATACTTCAATATTATACTGTTTCTTTCCCTCTCACAGATGGAGGAGAACATGAAGCCGCTGCGGCCGTATGAAAGAATAGATACCCTGAAGCAGTTTTTGGCACATGACCGCAAAGTCCTGCGCTTCAACTGCTACTGGGATGATACTGAGAGCATGTTTGGAGACCCCAGAGAGCTGATCTTGCATTACTTCCTGGCAGATGACACAATGGAAATTTATGAAGTTGTCCTTCCAAACTCTGGTCGAGATGCTATCCCTAAATTTTTGCACAGGGGCAAGCTTCCCAAGGTCTGTAAAAACAGCACTGCAAACAAACAAACAAACAAAATGACATTAACATCCATTATTTATTAACAGATATTGATAATAAAAAGAAATGTTTCTAGAGCACTAAATTCAGCTTTGCTATCACATTTTAAATATATTATAATATTAAATAGTTATTTTATATTATTATAATATTTCACAATATTACTGTTTTTATTGTATTTTGTTCCAATAATTACAGAGGTGATGACTTCGATGAAAGTGTTTGAAAAATCTTAAATGAAATGGTTACTGTTCAATCCAGTTTAGTGGTTATCAGTTCCTCTCTACTCTTTTGCTTGGACACATTTCTCCATCCTCCATGCCAAGCTTTTATCCAGACTGACAGGGCTGAAAGAACATCCAACTTCCCTAAAGCACTTTTACATTTCCTCCCTGCTTGTTTTGCAGTCTAAATTCATTATGAAGGCAGAAGGATTTGTTCAGTTTTTTTTTTCTGTTGTCATGTATTCTTGTTACTCATTCTGTTGCCTTTCACTAAATGTCATCTAAAAAGCTTTCGTGGGAATCACCCAGTGAGAAAATAATTATGAAACCATTAGTACATTTCACTTGTCCTTCAAGTTATGGAAAAGTTAAATTATTTTGCTCTTGATTGTGTCAAACAGCATGCTCCTATTCCCAAACATCAGCCTGGAGAAGTAACAGACCGTACGGTCCTCAATGTATTTGGACCAGTCGGACAAGGAGGACGCTACATTTTGGATAGCCTCAAGGTAAGTACTGGCTAGAAAATAGTCCATTATCAATGCCCTTAGGAATTTCATAACAATTGTTTATTGTTATAAAAAAAAAATTGTATTAGTTCAGTAGCCAATTCTATCAGTTTTAATGGACTAGTATTTCAATGTCTCCTTAATATTTTACAGACTGGAGCAGTAGATGACAAATTCTACAAAGACTGTGACCTGACCATTGGAGGCGTCATTAATATGTGGGGTCGTAGGATGTTGATATGTGACTGCGACAACTTTACTAAAGAGTATTATCGCTCTAAATATGGTATTGGTGAGTTACATCATGACTCAAGGGGAGGCAGTAGTATTTATGCTTTTATAGGTGATGGCATTATATTTGATTAATATGTCCTAATTCATGATTTGTGTGAATGAAGACAATTTAATTCCAGGCAAAGGAGAGTATATAAATATTTTTTTTTAGTATAAAATAGAACAGGAGAATAGAGTATTTTTTTATTATGTGGTTTAAAAAAATTTCAGGGAGGGGTTTGGCACCGCTATTAATGACCACATGATGTCAGTATTGAGTTTCACCTGTGACTTTAGGACTATGTCATGAACTCATATTTGTTTTGATTGCTACAAACAAACTCTCTACAGCATGTGCAATCTTATGCTCTAACTGCTTTTTGTAGTAAACTGAGAAGACTATTTACATACCCCAACCCCTCATTCTCAGTACACATTGCACCTGTGTGGTCTGACAAGCTGTTTATAATTTTCAAAGTCTTCCTGTCGTAAATCCCACGTCTCTATGAGAGCCTAATGCTCCATAGTGTGCTTTCATCTCTGTGAATAACTGTCGGAATAACACGCATTGAACGACAGAAGACTAAAGGAGCAGAACAGATTGACACCTCAAGGTGACTCGGTTTTTGGACAGCAGATATGAGCAATGACCAGCCTGGCCTCTTTATCTTCAAAAGCCCGGACATGAGAATCACACGAGCTCCATGCCAGCGGTAACACAATACGGGTGCGCGTGCATCTGTCTGCTGCGGCGTTATGCCGGCCGAGGAGATCATAGCATTAGTTACACATCAGCCAAATGGAGCCGGGTTGACACATGCTCTGATGAAGCACTTGTCCGTTTCTCAGAGGTTAAGAGGTTGTGGATTGAATTCATATGGGTACACGCAACCTGTCTGGCCTCACTTCCGGTTTTCCATGCATATGTCTGATTAAATGTGTGTGTTTTTGATGTTTTCTTCCTGTGTGGCTTCACAGAAGACTTCACACCTGTCTCATTCCGAGCCTCGCTCCCTCCTAAACCAGCCAGAGAGGTGCCACCCTACAATGGATTTGGATCTGAGGAAGATTCGCTGTGCTCCTGTCAGGGTTTGCTGCTTAAACCTCCACAGAAGGATTTCAAGAAGCTTATGGAAAAAGACAGGTAACCAGTGGAGCTAATCTCCCTTAGGACATCCAGAGTATATGCTTCCCGTTCATTTAAAACCATTAATATTAGATCAAAACAACATCTCAGACCCTTAGTGGCTTTCTGATCTTTTTGACAGAAGACATTAGACACTTGTCTGTCCTACTAAAGTCATCCTTCATCAGTTAAGTGCAGCTCTTTGCAGTATAGCACATGGTCTTTATAAATAATCAGAAGCAACGCAATCTCACCATACCTCCGATGTAAAACACACTCTTTCAAGTCAGTTTATTATTACACATTGTTTTCACAGTGCTTTGCTTCCAAATATAATCCTAGAACCAGTATCACGCTGCAAATTACTGTCTTGCTCAATTTGCTTTGGACAGTATAATATCAGACATTGGCAGGCTTAGAGTTTGAAGGGAAAAAGAATGCTCTTCTTAGTGATGGGTTCTTTTATAGATAGTAATAACCTCAAAGCAGCTAAGTTACAAGACTAATTGAATAAGCAAGGAAACATCTTGAATGTAAGTAAGGAACCAAGACCCATCCTGATCTTGTCAGCCTGGTGAACAAAATATTTAAAGAATAGTCACTGTAAGATGGAAAGAGCACAGATCTTCAAACTTTCTAGCAAAGTTAGTATAGTGAGCATATAATAAAACTTGGCACAATTGTGTCACATGCGTTTGGTCTGTTCAGTCTATGAGGCTGTCTCACGTTTGAAGCCATTACTTGTCTGCATTGTCACATCATTGTAACAAAGTTCGTAAGGAAGGAAGGAAGCAGACAGGGTTGGCTCGTGAAGACTCGGGTGAATTTTATTTACAGATAAACTTAAACAGGTGCGCACTCTGCGCGTCCTAAAAACATCAACTCTCTCGGTTGTCTCAGCGATCACTCTCAGCATTCGCTCCGGCTGTCTCTCTCTCACAGACCGTGCGCCCGAGTCCTCACTCCGTCTCTCTCAATGAACTCCTGTTCCACGGTGGCTTTTATCTGGTCTCCACGCCAATTACTGCAATCAGACACAGGTGTTCCTCATTTTGCACTTGACCCACTTACCGCTGTCTCCTGAGTCTTTCTCCGCTGCAGACTTCGCTGAACCACGCCCCTCGCCACATACCCCCACCGCCCGACTCAGGCCGGGAAGCCCTCCGGCCTGCAGCCCCCATTTCTGGAGAGGAAGTGGCTACAGTCATCTGCGTCCCGGCCTGTGGATCACCTTGAATTTGAAGGGCTGTAATGCCAGATACCAACGGGTGATCCGCATTGGTATCCTTCATGCGGTGGAGCCACTGCAAGGCGTGGTCCGAACAGAGGGTGAATTCCGTCCCAGGAGATAATAGCGGAGGGTGAGGACCGCCCACCGGATTGCCAAACACTCCTTCTCAATGGTGCTGTACATCTCTCTCTTAGAGAGCTTCCGACTGATGTACAGCACCGGGCGCCTCACCCCTATCTCCTGGGTCAGGACAGCTCCCAGCCCCGGTCCGACGCGTCCGTCTGCAGCAAGAAGGGAGAGAAAAGTCAGGAGAGTGTAATAGCGGCCCACACAGAGCAGCCTTTACCTGGGTGAAAACCTGCTGGCACCGCTCCGTCCACGGGACCGTATCTGGGACCTCCTTTAGTGAGGTCAGTCAGCGGGCTGGTGAGCTCCGAATAGTCAGGAACAAACCTCCTGTAATACCCGCCAGCCCCAGGAACTGCCTCACCTCCTTTTTGGTCTTAGGTCTCGGCAGGCCGCAATAGCTGCCGTCTTATCAATTTGGGGACGCACCTGTCCGTGACCCAAGTGGAAACCCAGATAACGCACCTCCACCCGCCCAATCGCACACTTCTTTGGGTTGGCCGTTAGTCCCGCTCCCCTCAGCGCTCTCAGCACCTCCCGCAGGTGCACCATGTGCCGCTGCCAGTCCTGACTGTAGATGATGATGTCATCCAGGTAGGCAGCGGCGTATGCGGTGTGCGGTCGGAGGATTTTGTCCATGAGGCGCTGAAAGGTAGCGGGCGCCCCGAACAACCCAAACGGAAGCGTGACAAATTGGTGCAATCCAAACGGCGTTGTGAAGGCTGACTTTTCTTTGGATAATGGTGATAAGGGGATCTGCCAATATCCTTTCGTTAAGTCCAGTGTCGAATAAAAACGAGCGGTACCCAGCCGATCAAGCAACTCGTCAACCCGCGGCATTGGATAGGCGTCGAATTTCGACACCGCATTCACCTTGCGATAATCCACGCAGAATCGGACCGAGCCGCCTGTTTTCGGTACCAAAACGATCGGGCTCGCCCAGTCACTGCGGGACTCTTCTATTACTCCCATCTCTAGCATCGCCTCTAATTCTGACTGGACCACCTTTTTCTTGTGCTCCGGTAAACGATACGGCCGGCTGCGCACTACCACGCCCGGCTCGGTCTCAATATGGTGTTGAATAAGGTTGGTTCGACCGGGCCGGGGCGAGAACACGTCCGCAAATTCTCTCTGCAACGGGCTACATCGGTGAGCTGGGAGGGTGAGAGGTGATCCCCGGGCCAGAGTGAGTGATGGAACTTTGAGGCTCGCCTCTGGCCCGAGATCTTCCTCGTTACCTACTACCGTCGCCAGCATCACCGGCTCGACCTCGTTCCATTTTTTAAGGAGGTTGAGGTGATAAATCTGACGTGCCCCGCTCCGATCCGTTCGAACCACCTCATAATTGAGATCCCCTACCTGCCGTGTGACCTCAAACGGTCCTTGCCACTTGGCGAGTAATTTGGAGCTAGAGGTAGGGAGTAACACAAGTACTTTATCTCCGGCGTAATCTGGCCCCGATTGTATAGCCGGCTTTGCTTGTCCTGGGCCTGTAACAAATTCTCCATGGAGAGCTGCCCCAACGTGTGGAGTTTTGTTCTCAGGTCCAGCACATGCTGAATTTCATTTTACTCCGAAGGTCCCTCCTCCCAAGTCTCCCTCAGGACGCCCAAAACCAGCGGGGCTGGCGGCCGACAGGAGCTCGAAGGGAAAACCCGTGGAGGCTTGCGGGACCTCGCGACAGCGAACAAAAGGGGTTCCAGCCATTTGTCCCAATTTTTGGCGTCTTCGTGAACGAACTTTCGAATCATGGTTTTCAACGTACGATTAAACCGTTCCACCAGGCCGTCCGTTTGTGGGTGATAGACGCTGGTGCGAATCGATTTAATTCCCAATAATCCGTAAAGTTCGCGAATGGTCCGGGACATGAACGCCGTGCCCTGGTCGGTGAGAATCTCTTTCGGGATTCCCACCCGGGAGATCATACTGAACAGAGCCTCCGCCACACTTTTGCGGAAATGTTGCGGGCGCTACTGCCTCTGGGTATCGGGTTGCATAATCCACCAGAACTAATGCAAATCGATGCCCTCGTGCCGACCGCTCTAATGGCCCGATGAGGTCCATACCAATTCGCTCAAGGGACCTGCATAAGCGGAAGGGCGCAAAGGCGCTTTTGGGGAGGCCGGGGATTCACTAGCTGACATTCACGACAAGCCGCACACCACCGGCGTACATTCTCGTGAATGCCCGGCCAAAAGAAGCGGGCCATTAGACGGTTTAGTGTTGTCGCCTGCCCCAGGTGCCCGGCCATAGGATTGCAATGAGCCGCCTGGAAAAGCATTTCCCGACGGCTTTTGGGTACCAACAACTGGGTTGTATCTTGCTTTGATTGAGCGTCCTGGGTCACTCGATACAACCTATCTTTCAAAATAGCAAAATACGGATAGGAAGGGGGCCGTGCGGGCTGGAGAGGCCGGCCGTCAATGGAACGGACCTGCTCAAACGCATTTCTCAGGGACTCGTCCTGAGACTGCTCCAGGGGGAAATCATCACGCTCCGTGAGGATTAACCTCTCGATCGCGTTCCGATCCCCCGGTGCCGCCTCAGCGAGCCCCGGCTCAGCCTCCCCCGAGCGCACGGCCGCCTCCCTGCCCGGCTTTTCTTTTCCCCAGGAGGCATCCGCACACAAAACTCCCAATAAAACTTTAAAAGAGGGCCAATTGGTTCCCAAAATCAGCGGATGCCGGAGGTGGGGGTTAACTGCCACCTCCACATTATGCTTTTGTCCCCGAAATTGGATGGCTAAACGCACTACTGGATATTCCGCCACGTCCCCGTGCACACACCTCACCCGAACCATGCAGCTCATATCCAATGCCTCAGGCTGAACTAGGCTTTGATGGATCGAGGTTTGGTTACAGCCCGAATCCACCAAAGCCCAATATGTACCCCCCTTAATACTCACAGGTATCTGGTACCCGCCAGCCTGATCGGGGGCGGCCTGCGGGGCGTCCGGAACCCGGACCAATGTCCCCACCTCCATCACCGGACAACGATCGATAAAGTGGCCCGGGTCCCCGCAACGCCAGCAGGCCGGCCCAGGCTTCCCGCCACCCTAGTGGCGGGAAGAGACAAGGAATTGGCGTGGAGAGACCGGGGAACGGGAATAGCAGCGGCCGACCCCGCCTCCCTGGCGTGGGCTCTCGCGCCGCCGACTCGGAGCCGGGCCTCCCTCCATCGGGCTGGGCTCGGGAACCACGCCGCACGGGACCTGGGCAAGAAGGTAGGGGAGAAAAGAAGGGAGGGAGAGAGAGAGACGGACGGTAGGGTTTCGCCAACCCCGTGGCACGCCACCATCTGGTCCTCGGCGAGTTGGATGGCCAGGTCCAGCGACGCCGGACGGTGGCACTGGACCCACTGCGCGGTCTTCGTGGGGAGCCGCGCAATAAACTGCTCCAGCACCACCCGGTCGA
Source organism: Gymnocypris eckloni scoliostomus (assembly GCA_027564155.1). NCBI lineage: Eukaryota > Metazoa > Chordata > Actinopteri > Cypriniformes > Cyprinidae > Gymnocypris > Gymnocypris eckloni. The sequence goes on along the minus strand of CM050425.1, from coordinate 7,318,622 downwards.
TGATTTGGTCGACGCCGCCTTCCCCGGCCAACAGCCATCTGCGGCAGGCGTCCCGGAGCTGGTGAGCCATCACGAAGGGCCGGCCGTTCTCCCCAAGCTCCAGCGAACGGAAGCGCTGGCGGTGCTGCTCGGGGCTCCGGCCGACCCGCTGGAGGATGGCTCGCTTTAGGTCGTCGTAGACCAGGAGGTTCTGGACTGGCAGCTGCTGCGCCGCCAACTGCGCCTCCCCGGTTAGCAGGGGGATGAGGCGCACTGGCCAGTCCGTCTGGGGCCACCCACATGCTGCCGCGGTCTTCTCAAAGAGGTCAAGGAATGCCTCCGGGTCATCCTGCGGCCCCATCTTCTGTACCGGCATGTGGGTGGGCGGGGCCAGGGCTGTTGGACTTTCCCCGGCCCGAACCTCCCGGTCCATCCAGCTCCGGAACAGCTCGCGGTCCTCCCGCTGGTTCTGGACGAGAGGCACAGAATCTCCTCTCCTGGTCTGCCCTCATGTCCATCAGCGCTTTGTGATGTTCTTGGTGGAGTCCCGCGGCGACTGGATGACATCCGCCAAATGGCGATCCCGATGGTGAGGACATGATGGCAGCGGCGTTCGGCTTCCTTCCCGGGTTTCACCAGTGTAACAAAGTTCGTAAGGAAGGAAGGAAGCAGACAGGGTTGGCTCGTGAAGACTCGGGTGAATTTTATTTACAGATAAACTTAAACAGGTGCGCACTCTGCGCGTCCTAAAAACATCAACTCTCTCGGTTGTCTCAGCGATCACTCTCAGCATTCGCTCCGGCTGTCTCTCTCTCACAGACCGTGCGCCCGAGTCCTCACTCCGTCTCTCTCAATGAACTCCTGTTCCACGGTGGCTTTTATCTGGTCTCCACGCCAATTACTGCAATCAGACACAGGTGTTCCTCATTTTGCACTTGACCCACTTACTTACCGCTGTCTCCTGAGTCTTTCTCCCGCTGCAGACTTCGCTGAACCACGCCCCCCTCGCCACAATCATCCTTCAGAAATCATTATTTTATGCTGATTTGTGCACATATTTGTATTAAGGAAAGTCATACAGGTTGGGAATATCTTGAAAGAATCTTTAGGTTTGGGTGAACTATCTCTTCAAAATAACCATTTTAAAAATACAATCATCAAACTCTAGTGCATTGTTTGGATTTTTTATTGTCTACAAATGGTATAGGATAAATAAATACTTGTTAAAATGAGAATAACGATTTAGCTATTTAGTAGGCAAAAACGTGGCGCGTCTACATGATTAGTTTGATTTTAAAATGTCGAATCATTGATACATTTTTAAATTCTATTTATTTCTGTCTATTGTAACAAAACATTCCTCAGCCCGATGATAAATTAAACTTTTTTCCCAACTTTAGGCAAGGTCTGGTTAGCAATGTGTTGAGATTTGTGGCGAAAATGCTGACAGACAGTCCTATCGACAAGGAACGTGTTTTTATAGTATATGTCTACCTCAGTGATGACACCATAGCAGTCTTTGAACCTCCTCAGAGAAACTCAGGTACTTTGAATTCAGATCAGATAAAAACAATTACGATTCTACCTAATGTTATTCCATTGTTCTTGTGTTTAAGGTGTGATTGGGGGTAAGTTTTTCAACAGAGGTCGAGTGAAGAAGCCAGGACAGGAGCTGTTTAAGAGCGAGATGCCCGAGTATTTCACACCTCAGGATTTGTATGTGGGAGCTCGGCTGGATCTGAACAATCAGCCCTTCCAGCTGCTGGATGCTGATGAATTTACATTCAACTACATGGAGCAGCATGCAGATGAGGTAAAAACAAAAATCCTAAAGTCTCTTCTGTTTTATTAAAATAGTTTTAAACAGAAACTTCATTGAAATCCCTTCACTTGTGTTTCTCAATTACTTAGTTCCCCAAGGCCAATATTGGCACCATTATTAGCAAGGTAAAATCCATCAGTGAGGAAGAGCAGAAGAAAGTAAAACAGTTCTTCATCATGACTGACCCAAGCAGCACTGGCTTCATTCCATATGAGTCATTTAGGTAAGAAGCCAGCCAAAAATACACAAATAAAAGGTACATAACACCTTGTTCTAGCCTGCCATATAATTTATTTTGAGTGCAATTTTGGCTTTGACTCACTGAATTTGAGATTTTATTGTGGATGCGATTACCTACAGAAATAGAACTGACTGGCAAAATGTCCTGTCGCCGTTGTGGCTGATTGGGGACAAAACTAGGAGTTATTTGGGTTGCTGTGCCTGGTTACAACACAGTATAAGAAACAAACTGTACTAAATTCTAATTCCTATACACTTCACAGTTGTGTTATAAACAAAAAAATATATTGTCAAATTAAAGCAGTAAAAGCCCTGTTGAAAAAAAACTGCATATGTTGGAGTTTAGCTATGTTTTGAAGCATGGCAGCTGGTTTAAGCTGTTCCTTAGTCGTTCATGAGCTGGTTTAAGCTGGTCCTTAGTTGTTCATGAGCTGGTTTAAGCTGGTCCTTAGTTGTTCATGAGCTGGTTTAAGCTGGTCCTTAGTTGTTCATGAGCTGGTTTAAGCTGGCCATGTGCTGGTCCTATACTGTTCCTAGGCAACTAGCTCCTGCTCAGAACCAGCTCATAACCAGCTTATAACCAGATCAGGGCCAGCTTAAACTAGCTCATGACCAACTAAGGACCAGCTTGCTAAGCTTGAAAATATGCGTACCCAGTACACTATTTAGTTTGACAGTGCACAAGCATTCTGTAAACGGTTGTGCTCTTCACAGGACTCTGTTGGCTGAAATGGACGTTCGGTTGTCTGAACACGAGATCATAATGCTGGGTCGCAATTATTCATCGCGGGAACAGCCAGAAGTGGACTTGGGCCTCATGCTTGCTGTGGCTCAGGATCAGCTAAAGAAGAAAAACGTTGAGAACTTCACAGATATGATTCGAGCTTTCACACATGAGGACCGGGACAGGTAGCACTCAAGCAGGGTTCATGTTCTGTCTCAAATCTAACTTTTTAAAATAGATTTAATTTGTATACATTTCTCATTTAGAATTTGCTGCTTGTTTAGTTTCAAAATGGCATACATTTATGTGCATTTAGTTCCTCTTGGAAAGGAAATAATATATCAAACATTTTGCTACTATTTACTATACATTTTACTTTATAATATTGTTTTGTGTTTCCAGATTTTAATTACATTTTGAAAACAATTTTTTATATGGTCTTAGCCATTTGAACCCCACTGAATTTAAATATAATTATTCTCATAAATTCATGTTAACTTTGTCCTTATATATAGTTCCTTCTGTTTTCTTCAACTTGTAAGCACCTTTTCGCAGTATATGCACATGACTAAATATATATAATAAGAAATCAACATTGACATAAACAAGCATTCATACAGAAACACAAAATCACTCCCCGTTGTTCCGTAAGGACACCCTATCTCAGCTATTCAGAGTCACGCAGGCACTGATGTGGACCACTAAAAATCACGGTGAGGTAGAATAACCATCAATCTGCTTTAGATTTAGGGGGTGCGATTAGTTCCAGCGGTTCAAGTGAAGCATTGGAAACAGATGAAGACCTGTGGCATGTTGCAGGCAGGGGAAATAGATGAGGAAGAATGCTGACAGGTCAACGTGCTTGTCCTGTTTATGTGGCCCTGTGGAAAGTTTACTTATTTTACGATGTTCTGAAAATAATGAACCAGGAATTTCTGCAGCTGTCCGTCATGAACTCCATAAGAAAATTGAATATGATAATCATTTTTGAATAGATTATTTTCTAATGTATTTTTTTATATGTACCATTCAAAAGTTTGGGGTCAATACTTTATAAAGAAATTAACTTTTTTATTCACCAAGGATGCATTACATTGTTTAAAAGTAACAGTGAAGCCATTTGTAGCATTACAAATTGTTAATTGTAATTCAAATAAATACTTTGAATTTTTCGACACTCGAAAAAACACAAGAAATTCTACAGATTATAAATATCTTGATTTAATTTAGTTAATATAAGTTACTTGATAAAGAAAATCTATAACATATTGACAGCATCCTCATTTTACAGCATTTTTACACAAGTGCCTTGCAGGTAGGTTTCTTGAAGCATCTTGAAGATGTTGCCACAGTTCTTCTGGATTTAGTCTATCTCAGTTTGTTCTGTTTCTTCATGTAATTCCAGACAGACTGGATGATGATAATGAGATCAGATCTCTGTGTGGAGCACTGGTTGTTGTCAGACTTCTTGGGCAAACAATAATCTCACTGGATTATTACAACTAATAGCTAAATTAATGTTTGGAAATGTGAACTGATATTTCCTACTAAGACTACAGAAAAAGATAGAAATAACTTAAAGGGTTACTCATTAATCACTTACCTCATGTCGTCCCAAACCCGTAAAAGCTTTATTCGTCTCCAGAACACAGTTTAAGAATGAAATAATTATGGATGAAAACCGGGAGGCTTGTGACTGTCCCATTGACTGCCAAACAATTAACACTGTCGAGGCCCAGAAAAGTTTAAAAAACATCGTCAGAATAGTCCATCTGCCATCAGTGGTTCAACCACAACGTTATGAAGTGACGAGAAAACTTTTTTTACGTAAAGAAAAAAAAGACTTAAATCAACAATTCGTCTCCTCTGTGTCAGCGTAGTGCCATTTTGGAGAATATCCGCTGGATGCAAACTGCGTACACTGTTCTGTTTCAGGCGCACCTCACGGATACCTCTTCTACATTTGCTTACACTTTGATTTGAACGAAAACAACGTGTCCCTGTGGCATGGCTGACACAGAACAGCGTATGCAGTTATATTTTTTGCGTACAAAAAGTATTCTCATAGCTTCGTAAAATTACTGTTGAACCACTGATGACAGATGGATTATTCTGATGATGTTTTTTATTCTTTTATGGGCCTCGACAGTGTAATTTACTTGGCAGTCAATGGGACAGTCACAAGCCTCCTGGTTTTCATCCAAAATTAAATTGTGTTCCAAAGACGAACAAAGCTTTTACGGATTTGGAACAACATGGAGGTAAGTGAATAATGACAAAATCTTCATTTTGGGGTGGAGTAACCCTTTAAAACCATTTTTAGCTGGTAAAAATACTAGTATTCTAATCATTTTGGCCACCATCACTACTCTGATATATATTACAGAATGTGTTGGCGTGAGTTACTTATTCTTCTTTCTGTCTTATTTCTGTTTACTCAAATGGTACTGCTGTAGATCTGGACACCTCTCTTCTAAAGAGGCACAGATCATCTTTAAAGCTTTCCGCCTGCCTCTGTCTGATGACCTACAAAGAGCCCTCCTCGAAAAGTAAGGCCAACAGAGCAAAACTCCCATTTATTATACAAGAAAAATTTCACCACAACACATCCTTATTTTTTGCATCTCTCATGTTCGCGTACAGGTTTCAAGATGAGTCTGAGAAGATTGACTATCAGACCTTCCTATCCAGTATCAACTGGAGAGAAAACCCCTGCCCCTGCAGTGCTTCCAGATGTCACCGTGAAGGTGAGGCACATGTACATGAGAGTGTTTGTGTCAGGGTCCAAGCCCTGGTAAGCTGTGGGCCACACAAGCTTTGAGCACCTCTATGCCTCATCTCAAGTAAATCAGCCTTGGGAAAAACCCACTCAACAACTACTCTGAAGTAGAGCTTTTATTACAGCGCAGTAATTTAGCATGCCTCCATGGAGCCTAAGCAGAACCATCTGCTCACTAACTCACAATGAGAAGCCTTCCAGTTTTACTGGGTCTTAACAATCCAGCAGGGGGAGCCAGCAGTCGATTTGTCTGTATAGTTTCTCACCGCTGTCGTTTCTATGTAATCAAGGCTTTTAGGATCATACATATCGATTCCAAGATGGATCTATAAGAAGCAAGCCAGTCTGTGTGATTCAGAGTTTTTTTGCTTTGCTCACTCATTTCTCATAGCTCATTTCACTGTGTTTATTGACCGCTAAATTTGCCAGTTTCCAGCCATTTCCTGTGGCCCTCACTGAACCTAATCTAGCAGCCATTACAATGGTAAATTGCCCTGCATTTATCAAATACTTCTCAGTAAGAAAGAAAGAAGAATATGACCACAAGCCCACACTGAATCTGTAAGGATCAATCGGTCTGTCTAATCGGTCTAGTCTAGTGGCTTGAGCCATGTTTCATAAAAACCACATAAAGCTCTGTGCATAAAAAGTATGTATTCTTGCTATATGTTACACATGTGAGAGGATAACCAGACGCCTTGGATTTCCAGGAAAGTTTTTTTTCCTTTGGTGGCCAATACGCACTGATATCCAGTGTTATTTTAGATTTATTTATATTTTAGTATTATTCATATAATTATAGTGTACGATTATAGTATTTATTCTTATTTTGAATTAGCTTCAGCTTTGTATTTTCAGTTGTATTTATAATTTTATTAATGTTGTTGTCTTTGTCATTTTAAATTAAAAACAAAAATTATATTTCTATTTATTTTTGTTTACATTTTAGTCATTTTTGTACTTCAGTTTAAGTTTTTCTTTATATATATTTAATTAACAAAAATATTTGTAATCATTTTAGGTTTAGTTAACATTGTCTTTCGACAAACATTAGTTTAAGGAATGTGAGTTATGGTCCTTGCACACTGCGTCCGAAATTTTCGCAAACTAATAAAATTAATACAACATCACATTGTCAATAACATTTACACTCTGCCTCCGAAACGTTCGTCCCTTCGTAAAAAATTTGGATCAGGTTTAATTTTCTGCATTTCTCATCCATAACAAGCATTTAGAGATGTGTTTTGACGCATCTGACTGTCTGCAAGATTTGGATGATAAATATGAAAAAACGCATATAAAAATGTTGGACTCAGTGTGCAAGGACCTTTACTCTGAACAGTTTTTACAGTTCATAAGTGTGTTTTGATGTCTACATTAATTTATAGTAGTATATCAGAGTATGGTATACAATAACTCATCACAGTTCTACATTTACCATGTTCAAATCACACAAAACTGTCCCCCTTTTTGAATTCATAGATAGCAACATTGGATATTTTAGTGATATATAGACCGTTGAACTAAAAATGTTCCCAGTTTCATTTGAGAAATCCTTTCACCTTAACATATTGAGCAATAAAAAGGTCTTATCTGCAGCAATTCTTTTAAAAAGATGATTACATGTCTGATTTACTGAACCACGCAAAGTTGTTAAACATTGCTAAAGTCAATACGGCCTGATAAATCTATGGCTTGGTTCACCTTAATTTGCAGAGACATGAAATGAGAGTGCCAGCTAAATATATGTGCTCCAGGAACCTCTGTGAACTGTTTCTCAAACCCTGTTGTGCTGTTGTTTTCAGTTTGACGCTGACTGGAGAGGAGATGCTGCAGACCCTGCCGTTAAAACCATCAACTACTCGCTCCTTCTGGAGGACGTCTTTGGCAGCGCCGCACACATTAATGACAGCTGAGAACATAACATAAGAAAGTCAAGAAATCTGCTCGACTTTTGTGTATTGCGCTGATTAAATTCACATTGTTGCACATCCTTGTTTCTGTTGAGCTGCATGAATGTCATAATACCGTTTATGTGTGTTTTTTATTCGACATAAAATCAAAAACATGCTGGAATGAGAGAGCTGTTTGGATGTGCCTTGGGACCAAGCGTGGAGCAGTTAAAAATATGAGCCGCTAAATCAAACCATATTTAATATACAGGCAGACAGACATGCACATTTGCCATGATTATGTGGATAAAGCTGTCAATATAATACAACAACATGCCATAGGCATTTGAGAGAAAATAACTGCCCTCTATACAGTACACAAACTCAGAATTCCCAAAGGTCTTTTCATGGTTTAGTTAAAGGAAACAAGCGTTTTTCCCATGGTAAAAAGGAAAGGTCCAACATTCTCATTTTATAACCTGCACTGGCTGTTCACGCTCTGATCTGGCACATGCAACTGATAAATGCTGATGCTGTATAAAAAGACAGGTTGAGCGTGTTAGAGCTTTAGTGATCAAGGCCTCAGTTCCTGGCCAAGACAAAAGAAGTGCATTACATCACACCGGTATTATCAAGTCTTCATTCCTAGCCTTCACACTTACTAAAATATTAGCCTCGTGAGTTAGCAGGCTTCTGTCCGAAACAAAGGCTGACGGGTCTAGGACATTTTTAGCCTGTCTCCAGTGAATGGGGAATTAGGACACACTATAACATCCCAGAATGCAACAACGACCCTGGTTACATGGCTATTAACATCCATCTCTGTGGTGAGCATTAAATAGCCTACAAGTACAAAATCTGTCCAAAACACTGTTTTGGAATCTGATGATGGCTCAGACCACATTTTAAAATGGTCAATAATCATGTGACCACATTGTATTTGTAGTGTAAATATTAATGTGTCACAGGCAATAATGAGGAACATTTATATTCTGCAAAACAATGTCTGCTCAATGAATATAGATTATATTTAAGCATGTACATTCTCATTTAATCAAGGTAGCCTACTCAAGTAGTTAACTATAAGCATGAAGCTTAACATTTTCAGATCAACAAGATGTCAATGTCAGGTGTAAGCATTATCTTAACATTTTCAACAGAGGCCCATTCAAAGTGTGCCCCCTCAGATTTGTGAGCCAAGTGGATTTTGAATGCGGCTTCCAAAAAGACAAAAAAATAGCTGATTAATATTTTCTATATTTGATACAACCACACCAGCGTGATTCAATTTGAGCTTATGAATGCAATGACCAATCAGAGACGTTCACTTGAGTCATCGCTAAAATACTGGTATTTTCTTCACTCGCTTACCGAATACATCTTTCTGGCGAATTCTCTCGTTAAACAACAAAATGCTAATGTGTATACGAATCTGTAAGATAATAATTTTATAGTGTAACAGCTTCATGATTTTAATGGGAGTTTTTGAGAGTGCTTGAACTTTTAAATGTTCTTTGCTCTCTTTCTGTAACATTACAACGGAAGTGTTGATTAGTAACGTTAGCCTAAATTGCAATGTTTTTATTCACATTAACGTTCAATGTTAAATTCACATTAAATATAATGTCAGTAAGATTAAAAATATGTTATGGTATGACACCCATAAACAGACAGGTTTTTATGCATAGTTAATAGATTACATTATTGTCACGGTCCTGCTGGTGTGCCCAGGCTGGCCACCAGATGTCTCTGTGTGTTGAGCACATGGTTTGTTGTTTGTTTGGTGCCATGTGCTCCCATGTCGATTGTCTGTCCCCTCCCATCTTGTTACTTAATCATTGTTTCAGTGGCTCCAGCTGTGTCTCCCTCGTTACCCTCGTTTGTCTCCCTATATAGTTCTCCTTGTGTCTGCAGTCCTGTGCTGATCTGTTGTCTTTCATGTGTCCATGTCATGTGAGTTAAATGTTTGACTGTGCTCCAGTCTTCTGTCTGCCTGCTTGCTTTTCCCCTTCGGGGTGGTTTTTGTTCTTCTTGGTTTTATTTTATTATAAAAAATAACTTTCTCTGCATTTGAGTCCTCGACCTCATCTCTCCTGACAGAACGGATCAGCACAGGACTGCAGACACAAGGAGAACTATAGGGAGACAAACGAGGTAACGAGGGAGACACAGCTGGAGCCACTGAAACAATGATTAAGTAACAAGATGGGAGGGACAGAACATGGGAGCACATGGCACCAACAACAAGCCATGTGCTCAACACACAGATCCCAGATAAACAGAAAAATGTCTAGGAGGGAGGTGGGCCAGGCCCGTGGAGTGGAAGAGGGCCTGGAGCAATGGGCACACAGGGGTGCCAGGGTGGGGCTGGCCCTGGAGTGGGCTCTGTGGGTTCCCAGACCGGAGCGGGTCCAGGACCGGCGGACTGCATGGGCTCCCAGACCGGGCGGGCTCTGGGCGGAGTCTGTGTGCTCCTGACTAGAGCGGGCTCTGGAGGCGGACTGCGTGGGCTCCCGGGAGGCGGGCTCTGGAGCGGACTGCGTTGGCTCCCGGAGCAGGCCCGGGCTCTGGAGCGGACTGCGTGGGCCCCGGACCGGGCGAACTGCGTGGACTCCCGGAATGGAGCGGACTGCATGGGCTCCCGGAGCGGAGCGGACTGCATGGGCTCCCGGAGCGGAGCAGGCTCTGGAGCGGACTCCGTGGTTTCCCGGAACGGAGTGGGGTCCTGGACTGGAGCGGACTCCGTGGGCTCCTGGATCGGAGCGGGCTCTGGAGCGGACTCCGTGGGCTCCCGGATCGGGCGGGCTCTGGAGCGGAATCGTGGGCTCCCGGACCGGGCGGAATGCGTGGGCTCCCGGATCGGGCGGGCTCTGGAGGCGGACTCCTTGGGCTCCCGGATCGAGCGGGCTCTGGAGCGGACTCCGTGGGCTCTCGGATCGAGCGGGCTCTGGGCGGACTCCGTGGGCTCCTGGATCGGGCGGGCTCTGGAGCGGAATGCGTGGGCTCCCGGACCGGGCGGAATGCGTGGGCTCCCGGACCGGAGCGGAATCGTGGGCTCCCGGACCGGAGGCGTGGGCTCCCGGACGGAGCGAATGCGTGGCTCCCGGACCGGGCGGAATCGTGGGCTCCCGGACCGAGCGGAATGCGTGGGCTCCCGGATCGAGCGGACTCCGTGGGCTCCCGGATCGGAGCGGACTCCGTGGGCTCCCGGATCGGGCGGGCTCTGGAGTGGACTCCTTGGGCTCCCGGATCGGAGCGGGCTCTGGAGTGGACTCCTTGGGCTCCCGGATCGGAGCGGGCTCTGGAGGCGGACTCCGTGGGCTCTCGGATCGGGCGCGGAATGCGTGGGCTCCCGGATCGGAGCGGACTCCGTGGGCTCTCGGATCGGAGCGGAATGCGTGGGCTCCCGGATCGGAGCGGAATGCGTGGACTCTCAGATCGGAGCGGAATGCGTGGGCTCCCGGATCGGAGAGGACTGCGTGGGCTCCCGGAACGGAACGGACTGCGTGGGCTCCCGGAACGGAGCGGACTGCGTGGGCTCCCGGAACGGAGCAGACTCTGGAGGGGACTCCGTGGGATCCAGGAACGGAGCGGGCTCTGGAGCGGACTGCATCGGCTCCCGGAACGGAGCGGGCTCTGGAGCGGACTGCGTCGGCTCACGGGGCGGAGCGGGCTCTGGAGCGGATTCTGTCGGCTCACGGGGCGGAGCGGGCTCTGAAGCAGACTCTGTCGGCTCACGGGGCGGAGCGGGCTCTGGAGCAGACTCTGTCGGCTCACGGGGCGGAGCGGGCTCTGGAGCAGACTCTGTCGGCTCACGGGGCGGAGCGGGCTCTGGAGCAGACTCTGTCGGCTCACGGGGCGGAGCGGGCTCTGGAGCGGATTCCATGGGCTCACGGGCCGGAGCGGGCTCTGAAGCGGACTCTGTGACCACCGGGCTGGAGTTTACTGGAGACATGCCGGCTGCCCGTACAGACCTCATGGGGGGATCCTCCAGCTTACATACCCGCCTCGGCATCCCAGGGTGCGCTGCAGCTTTGACGGCCGCCAATAGGGGCACTGCAGCTCCATCTGCCGCCACTGGAGGAGCTGCAGCCTTGTCGCCCACCACCTGAGGCACACCAGCCACCTTAGCTGGGGAACGTGCCAAAGCCTCAACAAATTCCCCAAATGTGAGGTGGTCCAGCCCCCTCATCCTCCACCAGCTGAGGGGCTCGTCAAGGGCGCTGTTGAAGAGATCCTTGAGGGCCTCATCATTGTAATCTAGCCCCTCAGCTGCACCACTGAACTCCACGGCAAACCTCCTCACGTCATTGCCCTGCTGACGGCAGGAGCTCAGGGCCTCAAACTGGAGGATGCGTTGGTATAGGGGGCTGGAGATAGTGGCGGGTGGTGGGCGGTCCAAACCCCTCCTCTGCTGAGTCCTCATCTTGGCTGATCCGTTCTGTCAGGAGAGATGAGGTCGAGGACTCAAATGCAGAGAAAGTTATTTTTAATAATAAAATAAAACCAAGAAGAACAAAAACCACCCCGAAGGGGAAAAGCAAGCAGGCAGGCAGAAGACTGGAGCACAGTCAAACATTTAACTCACATGACATGGACACATGAAAGACAACGGATCAGCACAGGACTGCAGACACAAGGAGAACTATATAGGGAGACAAACGAGGGTAACAAGGGAGACACAGCTGGAGCCACTGAAACAATGATTAAGTAACAAGATGGGAGGGGACAGACAATCGACATGGGAGCACATGGCACCAAACAAACAACAAGCCATGTGCTCAACACACAGAGACATCTGGTGGCCTGCCTGGGCACACCAGCAGGACCGTGACAATTATTAGGTTATTTTGACCATTGCCAACTAGAGATCAACATAATCTATAAAGATGAGAATTTAGATATTTCATGATATAGTTCATGCATTTGGCAATGTTTCGAATAAAAAGGAAAAAAAATAAAGCAGGTGAGATCCTAAAAACGAGGTACTGTATTAACAATAATCATATAAGGCCTAATATCAAACATGCATCTGATATCCGACGTCATATATTCCATATAAGAATATCACCTGCGGTCATATTAGCAATAGGACTAACGTAAGTTCGCGGGCAAAAAAAGTTTGTCAAAGCACACAAGCAGTCACTTTATATTCGACTACAACTGATTGATATAGATAGACAGTATAAATTGTTAAGAGATTTAGAGCCTTTAATTTTGAGGGCATAAAGGTCCATTGTACATTATAGTGTAACAATGCAATAATCACTCAGACAGCAGTCACATTTGACATAACAATGCTGGTTGGTCAAAAGGGGGACTTTTCGTGACTAACTTGAACACGAGCGAAATCCGCATGGGGATTTTTTTCGCCCTCAGGTAAAACTGCCGAATGCACGGATTCTGAAATGACTGGATTTCACCCCCGAACCATCACAGGTCAACAATAAATGTGACCTTACCTTCAGTGGGACAGTCCACCTAAAGAAAACTGAGGTAAACGGCTTGCTTCAGAGTGGTAAGAACTCGTGGATCAGCCGTTACAGAGTTTAAACCTACAGCCTTTCAGAACATTAAACAATAGAGTGTTCATCATTCTGATATTTCCTGGCTCATGTTTAACTAATGTTTATTCAGTCTCCAGTCGAGTCTCCTTAAATTTCTGAACAGGAAAATGTTATAAAAGTCTCTGGTGCAAAAGATCTCCAATGAATTTTTTAAAGGTCTATTGGTGGTTGCTAAACGATTCAATTATAGAGTTATAGTGAAAACCAACCGTATTGCTTTAGTTTTTTATTCTTTAGCAAATACCTTCTTAGCCAAACTGACTTACTACAATAAACAGACCTGGAGTTTTGAACCAAAAATATTTAACCACCAACCCATGGCAGACAGAGTTTAAATAGTAAAAGAGGAGATAACTGTTCCCTTAAAGGTGAAGTGTGACATTTTTCAAACTTCAAATACATGTCTAAGATGATTATGCAGAGAAAACTAAAGGTAAACAATTTGTGGGTTGGTTGGTTTCACCAAAACATGTAAGAAATATGGTGGCTCTGGAGTGCCATCAAAATATTGCTGTTTGCTGGAGCAGATAGCCAATGGCATGTTTTTGGATGGGGCTACATGTTTAATAACCAATGGCAGACAGCAGAGAAACCTGTTTGAAACAGTCTTTTGCATTTGGTGACTAGTGATCCACAAATTCCTTCAAGCTTTAGGAACCATATAACATTTCAAAGACTTCCAAACAAACAAACAATAGGTCTGCCTTTTTTTCAGTTTTACATCACAATATCTTTCCATTTCATATTTAAATCTTGTTAAAATTCATGAATAACATAACTGAAAGCATAACAAAAAACATAAATGAAAATTCCTAATGATAATTTTAATTATCGCCTATAAAAACTGCAACCCTAGACCTCAATGCTTTGAAATAGTCTGAAACTGAATTGCTGTAATCTTTTAATCAGCATATATTACTTATATTATTCAGATTTGTTAATAGAAGACATCACTTACAGAAACTGCCTAAACACACAATTAAAAACGATTGTCCTCCTTATTTTCTTAGATGAGTTTTAATTTAATAGGAAAAGCTGCTGGAACTTAGCGTACGGTCATTTTGGCTTGTCCTTTTCCCATCTACAAACTTGACAATGCCTACAGGAATTGGCACACTGATAGTAAACAGGCAGAATTAAGTCCTTTTAGGAGGCCAGCCATAGCCTCAGGTACACATGGGGAAACAGTTACATTCCCCTCGGTTTTGCCTTTAGATGTTCTTGTTTTGTTTTTTACTGCACCGTCATAGTTGACTCCACTCTCAAAAACTAATTCACACAGAAATCACACAGTTATTTCCTTGCAAAGCACTTATTTTAGTAGGTATATGTGTTTACCTGCTAGACCTGGTACAGTGATCAATGCAAAGTTGTTTTTGGCAAGTATTATTTAAAATAGCTAGAGGAAGAAAAGTTTTTCTACACCGGCTGTAAATTTGGACTATGGACTATTTTCATCCAGGTCAGCGTTCCCAGAGGAGCTCATTTCTGGAAGACAGTGCGACAGCATGCATTGTTTTAATATAAATCACCCGAAATTATGAGACTTTTTGTCATGTTGCTTGAAGTGAGACTTCATGGTCAAATCCAGAGTTTGAAAACTTTGGCTCACTTCATGTTCTTTGCTTGACAAGCTGCTTTGCAACCTCAGTCTGTCTGTTGTGGATAAAAATAAAAGCCAAATTCAGTTGACAGGAAAACAGATATTAATCTGTGGTTAAAATGCATGGATAAATACTTTCATGTAAGAAGACATCAAGGCAAACACAATGTCTTTTGACAATACTCACCCACTTTATCCTCCTTGAAAAGGTTGTGTCTTTCATAAAAAAGGTTTGAATGCACTGAAACAAATAAAAGATGGATGGAAAAATACAGACTGTAAATCACTTTATATAATACTTGTACCACTTCAGATTGCAAAACGGAAGTTGAAAGAATAGTCGAGTGTTGAAAGACTGCAGATGCTCCTGGATACAATAAAAATATAATGAATAGGCATGAGAAGAGCTCATTTCCAGAACGGGAAGCTTTCGGAGGAAATCTCTGCTATGGCTATTTTGCTCTCGTTGACATACCAGGTCAACGCCAGTCTTCATTTGTCTCGCAGTCGTAGAAAGGATACAGAGAAATTATTTATTTTAATCACATGTATGCATATGTGTACACCTCACTAAAATACCTAGCTAGTGGCCATGAAACATAACCCTGTTGTCACGATCAGCGCACTTTGAATTAGCATTGCACTAATCTACTTCACTTCAGATTTGCAGTGTGAACAGGAGTTGCTGCTTGTTAATTATGGTGCTGTCAAGGGGTCGAGAGATAGAAGGTTTGTGAGGTCACACCAAGTCTTGCAGGTAATTTATGCTGTGTAAACTTTTGACCTCCTTTTAGCACAGACTTTATTTCTCAAGAGGCTTGCATGATGCTTTGTGTGTGCCATCTGATCACGTTTGGTGCTGCATTTCTTTTGTTAAAGGAAGTTAGTCAATATTTGCAGTTAAGGTAGTCCATTTTGGCCTTTTCTTTTCTATGAGAAGCTTTAAACTAAGTCATTTTTTATTTTTTGGCAGACTTAGAAAGCATCATGGAAACTGCTGGATAGAGTTGGTAAGATCTGACATTTAGATATGTTCAAGTCACAAACCTTCAGTTTGCTTTCAGATGAAGTCCATATCTCGAATTATTCTCCCTCTAGTGCTAATAATTGAAGTAATTTAATTTCAACTGCCTCCTCGGCCGTGATGTTTAAGGGAAATGATTTGGCCACAGAAGGACAAACTTTGAGAAAAACAGAAATGCTTGTTGGATTCTCTCCATGTTGGAGATGTGATATAGTAATTATGCGTTCATTGGGAACTCATAATTGCACATCTGTTTTTATTTTATATTCCAAGAATGCAGTTATGTGCTTTGCATTTGAATGCAATTCCTTCGTATTTCGTAAAAATGTCAAAACTTGTGCTAGCATATGAAGACATGAATTTAATACAGCTATTGTCATTCCCCCTTTGTAGTTGTTCTTGAGGTAGAACATTTTTTTATTAGTAGTATCCTACAACATACAACACACATACTTCAAAATAGCTTCCAGCTGAATTGAGTTACACCTCCCAAGTCTCGCGAAAGACAGCAACAAAACCCAGTAGACCAATTGTTTTAAAGTAAACTCCGCTAACAGTTTTATAACCAGGACCTCATAAAAGGGCCAGACATTTGGTCAGTCCTCTTGATTTGGCTGGAATCCCCATTTGCTTGTCGGTGTGGCAGCTGGGGGCGAGTATATGTGTGTCCCTAAGGTGATATATGACTGCTGTGTCACGTTCCACATCTGACAACCATCCCAAGATGTACATCATTCATCCTTTTCCATGTGATTCCTCAATAAAAGAGGGGGTGTGAATGTAAAAGCGGAGGGGAGGGGAGCCAAGAGGGAGGGGAAGGAGTCAGAGCTCACACACAATCGGCATGCATGAGAGAGAGTAAAACAGAAACAGAGAGAGGGGAGAGAGCAAGTGGATGAGGGAGAAGGAGAGATCTAAAGGCAGTTGTTGCTTAAAAACAATCATTTCTGTCTAATAGGAGCCAGCTAGGATTGGATATTGCAGGTTAAACGGCACCAGACAGAAGGTAAGACCACCAGCGTTGTAAAGGTGAGCAGGTCATCAGTTACTTTTCATTGGCTGCAATGTTATCGCTATACATTTGTGTTTTACTGTTTCCTTGTTTCGGCCGCTCTAAATAAGTACTAAATATAAATAAAATAAATGAATATATTAATTAGATATTTTATGTATATGTGTATATATATATATATTATTGTTATTATTAGATTTCTTCATTCTTAGTTTTTATTTTAATATAATGTATTGCCAGAAGTGACAAGCTAATTATGGTCATCGATTGACCTCACAATTTAAGAATCCAATTTTAAGAGAGACTGCATATTAATAACATTAAGATCAGACACATGGTGGTTTTGCTCCGAAATGACTCATAACCGAAGGAAAATGGCTCTGTTATAAATGACAAGCTTCACGTAATGTGTGCTGTGGGAGGTCAGTTGCTAAGGTAAGCCATCAGCTGCTTGTCTTGCACAGACAAGGACTGAATACTCAATTTAATGCTAAGCCAGAGGTCGCACCAGATGAGAAATCATAGATATTCTGAGGATTGTTTATGGCGCTTGAGAAAGAGGTGAACTAGAACACACTTTCCTCCAGATGTTAGATATAAAAGCAGACAATGTCAACCAGTGCGCAGCTCATTCATAATCAGTACTACATAGTACATAGTCCTCTGACGACACTTCAATCTCTTTACATAGATGTTAAAGCCTGAGGTATTTTCAGAAGATGACGACAGCCATCAATTTGCACGTCACATTAAAACAGGAAGGTTAACAGGACAACATAACAGGGTCTCTAATTAATTTAACTGGAAACCCGCCACGGATTTACTGTGTGCAGACCCTTTGATCCTTTAGCATTCCAATCAGACCGGCGCTTTTCTGAGAAGCTAAATGTAAAGCTAACATTAGTTTAGCATTGGCTCATATGGTGCCCTGGATATTGGCAACAAGCTACTTTCAAATCCACTGTGTTTGTCTTATCTTTATCACAGGGGATATATTTAGTGTAGGCTTTAGTGTGGAGACGCGGGTCACTGGCGTCGGCGTGTGGTGGCAGTGCCCCTGGCATGCTGATTGGGTTGCAGATGGGCATGGGAGGAGGGCTACAGGGTGATCCTGGCAGGAATCTGCCCTTTGGTTTATTAAAACCCTTTCTGTTTTATTAGCCGGTCAAACAATAGGGTGCTAAACAAGCAGAAAACAGTGATGTAAACCCTTCACAGGACTAGGGGGTTTGGGCATGTCAACGTGACTGAGAAGACAATTCTGCTTATTGGCAAATACTAGGTGACCACACGCCTCACTCAACAACTGTGGACTCAGCTGCTGTCAGACCCATCAAGAGCGCCCTTTTGAAGTTGTGATATCCTTGTTAGAGTATTCAAACGATAAAATTAAATCTGAGGGATTCATAGGAAACGTGATTCACTTCAATTGTCTTGTATAATCAACAAATATAGTTTATATTATATAACAGTTAAGCTGTGGGGATTTTTAGTGACTCTTTCCTTACGCCAGTAGGTGGCGACAACGTGACAATTAGGTATTCATAAAACAATAGGCAAAAAGTACCCAAATAACCTACTACTTCCGCCAAGATTCTGAATTGCGCATCTGATGGACACTTTACTATCCCATGAGGCCATGGTAGTCGCAAATGGCATTGGAGCCATGCGATTAACACTAAGTCACATGACAGTGACAACATGGCAGATGTAGTAAGTCTGCATTTCATTCATACTACATGTTCAAACTATATAGAATATATTTTTAACGGTTACAAAGTGTGTATTAATACAAATGTAGTACCTACTGAATAATTCATAACATTTCTATAGCGTTTTTCTGAGCACTCAAAGCGCTTTACAGAAGGGAGGAATCTCCTCATTGTGCAGCATCCACTTGGATAATGCAACGGCAGCCATAGTGCACCAGAACGCCCACCACACACCAGCTTACTGGTGGAGAGGAGACAGAGTGATGAAGCCAGTCAGTGTATGGGGATGGCCAGGGGCCAATTTGGCCAGGATGCCGAGGTCACACCTCTACTCTTTTCAAAAGACATCCTGGGATTTTTAATGACCACAGAGAGTCAGGTCCTCAGTTTAACGTCTCACCCGAAGGATGGTGCTTTTTTACAGTAGTGTCCCCATGACTATGCTTGGACGTTAGGACCCACACAGACCACAGGTTGAGCACCCTCTGCTGGCCTCACTAACACCTCTTCCAGCAGTTTTCCCAGGAAGTCTCCCATCCAGGTCCTGACCAGGCTCAACCCTTCAGTGGGCAACCAGTCATGGGCTACAGGGTGATTTAGCTGATGGTTAGTACTTAGTATGCAAACCCAGCCAGTGTCTTTAAAACAGGACAGATAATCTTTTTCTCCAATGATTCGTTCAAAAAACTGAATCATTCTGGAAAAAGACTACTTTGTATTGCTCTAAGATTCACAACAGTTTTCGCAACCATTTTTGTTGACTGCAAAAATACACAAACGAATATCCAATATTGTCTCAAATTTAAGTTACTCAATATTAACAGTGTTTACTCCAATATCATGATTCCTTTTATAAAATATTACTGTGCAATCATTATGATCCAGATTAAATGTTCTTCCAATTTGATTATTTTCTCAGCATAGTTTGGTTTGAAGGCATTAGGCGACTTCGAGATGGATTACTTCAGAAATTGAGCTCTATCTTCAAATAAGCCCATTTCTTCACAGCAATGTTGAGGAAACTATAACTAATAATGTGGATTGAATTGTCTCAATCCACATAATCCAACCCCTTAGGTGGTTTTGAGTAGAAAATCCTCCTTAAAATGACAGTCTGTGCTTTATCTTAAGCAGAAAGGGCAGCAAGGGTTAGAACAGGAGAAAGAGACTGAGATATCAAGAGCCTACTCATGATCCCCTTGAGTTCTTGCAGTGTCTGCCATGAAAAACCACCGTGTGAAAATGCCCTGACACGAAAAGCTTGCTGTTCCCACATTTGATTCCCTCTAAATCAAATAGACACTATGGTTTTTAACGGTATCTCAACACAGAGGCCTGAGTGAGGTGAAAAGCAGCACTGAATAGTGTGCGACTCCCAGTCCTGCCATATGGCCTCTAAACTGTGGCTGCTTTTGAATGTCAGGAATTTAACAGTCCTAATGGTGCAGACGGTGAGGCCCCGCTCAGCCTTGCTACGGCCTGAGAGGATCAGCTACGATCAAAAGATCCATACACTATTTCTACAACCACCAGTGCCACGCCTAGGAACAGTTCATTCCAGGGATCTGCTCCCTAAGTCGCGTTATAGCTGCTGACGGGAATCCCGGCTAAGACGCGGTCCCTAAGAGAGCTGTCTGGGCCTGGGAGTTCAGAGCAGTGGGATTCTGGCATGTCTCACCCGGCCCTGGCTCCTGCCTTCCTCTTAAATTTATTTATTGTTTTTTTTTTTCTTCCTGTGGGATAAAATTTGGCAGTTAGTAAATATAAAAGATACCCTTGTTTTGCATCTTGCAACTTGGAAACATTGTAGGGATAGCTCACTTTTACTCACCCTCATGTCGCTCCAATGACTTTGTTTCTTCTGTGGGACACAAAAAATGATATTTGCAAGAATGTTTCAACTTTTTATGCAACCAATAAAAATTCTGAAACAACACTGACTTCACTGCATGAACAACTACATTTTTTTTCCACAGATTAATAAGTTGATAATATAATAAAGGGAACAATTTATTTTAAGGAGCAATTCTCACTATTTTCTAGTTGCTTATTAGCATGCATATTACTAGCTGTTTATTAGATTAATAAAGCACATATTAATGCTTTATTCTGCACAACCGTATTCAAGACCTTTTAATCCCCCAAACCCTACCTTAACAACTATTACTAACCATTAATAAGCAACAAATTAGAAGTTTGTTGATGGAAAACTTCTAGTTATAGTGAACATGTGTGCCCTATTCTAAAGTGTTACAATAATAATATATATATAATAAAGTACAAATAATAAAGAGAATCATACAGGCTTAGAATGATATGAGAGTGAGTAGATGCAAAGACTGTATAACAAGATGGTGTACTTATATTATTTATGCATGGAAGAAACTGCAAGATGAAATATGTCAGAATAAGTCCCACCTTCTAAATGTAAAGTTGAATTGCCAATTTGTAAAGAAATTGTGTCACTGCAACCACTGTCAGAAGCTTCAGTTACCATAGAAACAGTCATAGGCTCGCACTTAGGACTGCATAAGCACATCGGCTGGACCAACCTCAAATATACACCATGTAAACCATTTGAGTGTAAAAAAAAATCTCATAACATAATGTGACAACATAATGAAAACAACATGTCAGATTTTGCTGCTGATTTGAAATATGTTATTAAATTATGAATTTTTGAGATTGTGTTATTTCCCCAATTAAAGTAGATAGGAGTTGGTCCTGCATGCCTGAAATATCTTCCCGGAGGCATTTGCAAATATGGCCACTGAGAGAACTGACTTTAGTACATGATGATAGAATTTTCATTTTTAGAAGTTTTAAAATGTATCACACTGCAGAGGCAAAAATATTCGGGTTTAACACTGGTTTAGACACCTCTGAAAATGTCCATGCTGAAAAAAAAACAAGTTCTTGTCTCTGTCTCTGATTGTACTGTGAGAACGAATTAAAAGAAACATTCGAGTACAGCTTGCATCAGATAGTTGTTATGGTATGATTCCAGCACGTCAAAGCTAATTTTCCCAGTCTATAAACTCAAAACATTTAAGTTTACAAAGTGAATAGAGAGATATGAATCCAGAGGGAAACAATTATTCTGCTCAGAGGTGGACAGATGTGGTGGACGCCGTCTCAGATGGAGGATATTGTAACTCCTTCTGCTGTTTGTAGACACGGTGGGCTTTATAAATCTAGAGGCAGAAGCAGGAGTGGACGCTGTGGTGGTCAACATTACCTTACTTTGAATCCTGGCAAGAAGCAACACACCCACAACTGTCCTAACAGCACTAGAAGCTTTTGACCGATGAAGCTGCCATGGATGGTTGCGGCATGAGGTCACTCTCATTGTTTATGAACTAAATTGGATCTGTAGTTATCTTTTGAGCTGGGGTGTCTACACTGCATTGTAAATGCCCATTACGGTGCCTTCAGATCAGTGCGGCAGACGCCCTCAACCAGGTTTGAATGTCAACAGTCTTGTCTGGGAACAATGATGATGATGAAGATGGCGGCTGGTATGTCCAATATTAAATAAATGACGAAGCAAATGTGTCCTGTATTTAAAGCATCCGAATTAAGAACAGACTGTGATATGTGCTTTTGTAAACCCAGCAACACATGCTCTCCGGTGCAGTTAAACATTTCAGGGAGTATTTATTTAAACAGGCAAATTGATACCTAAAATCCTTACTCGAGGAATGCTAAAGTTAAATGAGTCGCTCCGGTAGAAAAACACAAGGAGAAAGCTTTAAATTAGTCTGATGTGTTTGCGATTTTGAAGCAACTGTGGGTTTCAAAATCAAATTGGAAAGAGGTTTAGACATAATGCAAGGCATTGTTTTAGTGAATGATAATTTCCTCTCTGTCTGATCCAGGTTTGCGGAGTCAGTTACCCTCAGGGCTCTGCTACTCATTCTCCCCCTCATTACACCAAACCTTTTAGCAGTTGTGGCTCAGTGAATTTAACTGCAGCGCACGAAACATTGTCATGAGGACTGTAAAACACTAAGCTCATGAAAAAATAAGTATATGTATGTATAAATATGTACCTAAGTTGGCAGTTGTTTTGCTGTCATGAGAGAACTTGCGTGGAGACTTATTTCTTATGAAAAATTAATTTCTGGGGAAATTCAGTCCAGGCTGTTTATTAATATATTAGGTTTCTTCGGTGTGTAATAAAAACACCATGTTTTTCAGTGTTGGGATTGTTAGAATAACACTACAGTGGTTTGCCAGCACTCCTCATACATCACAGCCCACTTATTCCTGGCTGGAGACACGGCAGCAATCACCTTAACCAGCTGGCAAAGGCACAACAGACGTCTGTCTCGGGTCATCTGTCACTGCCGGGTTCTCACGCAGACAATCTCCCACTCTCCCTTACTCTGCACCTTACCTTACCTGCCCAGTCCCTCCACTAACAACTTAAACAGCTCTGCTAACTGGGCGTAACGTGCGAAACAGTACCTGATATCGCGCACTTGTCTTTACTGCAGCTTGCGTCCTGGACTAACCGTGATTCCTTTCTTTACCCACAGACACATCCAGACCACTCAAGAGGATGGCTGAGTTTAAAGAGAGCTTTCGATGCATGTTTCGGTTCACATATGCGGCATCAAAGTCACAGCGGAAAGCTCTTTGTTGTCTTCTGTAGGAGACGGTCAAGCTTTCTTTTGTTTTACCTGTGGAAGTTGTGGACAATATGAGGACCTCAGTCGCTCGGAGCCGGCCTGGGATTCTACTTCTTCTGATCACATGTCCTCTGCTGACAATCCTGAATGGTGTAACCTGTAAGGCAGAGAGTGGACACTTAGGGGACAGTGATCCTGACAGGTGTATGAGACATCATTTTGTTGAGACCATCACACATCCTATCTACAAGTGCAATTCAAAGGTAAGAAGACCAAATGTTGATGCTGTCACTCTTGTGATTCTGATTGTATTTGTGCCATATATGTTAAATATCCTTGAACTAGTTTAATATTATTTGAAATATTTCTGTCAGTTTGTTCCAACATAACAGTTAAATTAAGTGTTAATCATATAATTGAAACAATAAGTAAAAAATGTAACTATTTGTTTTGTACCATTTCCATTTCATAACATTCAATCAGTAAATATATTTCTGTAAGTCTCACAAATATCTGTGAAAACCCAGCTAAAGTATTTTTTTTTGTGATTTGCTGTTTTTTTAACAAATAATTTTTAAATTATTGTTTTTAATTATTGTCACGCATTTTTATTTTGGTCGCATGTCGGTGTGGAGGAGTTCTTGTGGTCTTATTTAAGAAGAAAATAAAAGAAAGAAAGTCTTATTAGCATCCAAGTGAAACACAAAATTGAGCTCCCATGATTCTTACTGAATTGCAAAAATGGTCTGGGAGGTCAGATCCTCTTGTAAGACAATACACTCTCTACACCCACAACTTTCCTGCTAACAAGCGGCTTAAAAACAAATCAAGTCTCCTGGTGTTTAAAAAGTTTTACATTTAAATACTGACCCCAGGGATGTCGCTCATAATTAGAACCCAAGGTTGAGAAGAAACCTTGTTTTCATTTATTGAATTAGGTAGCATGGCTGGCTTGTCTAATGACCTCTACCTTTAGTTACTTTGACACCTTGGCAAGGAACACTGCAAACAGCCTGCCTGTGCAGCCCAAAGCCTCGCCAGAAATAAGCACTCATGGGATGCATAAAATGTCTGGGAGATGGCACAGTTCCAGGGCTCCATACAGTGTTGTGCCTGACTCATATTTTGGTTATCGAAATAATAGAGTGCCTCAGATACATCCCCTCAAAATAAAGCCATCGATAATAAACACTCTGGGATGAGTTCCAGATGCTCTGATTCACCTGTAGCCCTCAGAAGGGCAGCCTCTCATGATCTGTCTATCGTGAATTAAGATTCTCAGGCTCTCGTTCTTACAAACCCAGCTAGGCTGTGTCAACAAATATCCATCTTCCAATAAACTAAAGATGAGCTAGTCAGCCACCTGTGCTGGAGCAGAAAATCTTCATCCTGCAAGCATTATACACTGTATTGTCTAATTATGAGACAACCTCGATAATCCAAAAGCAGTGGGTAAAAAAAAGTTAAAACATAGTCGGTTAAACATTCATTCAAGGATCTAAATGAGGCAGCTGAGTCCGTCTAAAGTAATTATGACAGATTCTGCATTCATTATTTTTCCTTCCAGAAAGTGATTAGTGAATGGGGTTGGGAAAAAAATACAGATTTTTACAATTAATCAGAATTTTCATTTGAAAGATCTCTACTTCAAATCCCAGGAACTAGGCCTATCCTTTATGTTGCCTGCGCAGCTTTCAGTATCGCACTTTGCTCAATCATTCATTAATGAATTAAATTAATTTACCATCTTGATCTTTGAATCTCATTCAGCAAAATGTGCTAATCTTTATTAAAATAATTTAGTTAAATGCTAAAAGGTAAAATTTCGTGATAAAATGTTAACATTTTCAACAGGAAACTTCACAGAACAAGCAGTCATACCAACATATACAGTCATGGCCAAATATTCACCCTTGGTAAATATGAACAATGAAGGCTGTGAAAATTAATCTGCATTGTTAATCCTTTTGATCTTTTAGTTATTTTTTTTTTTACAAAAATCGAACCTTTCATTGGATAATAAGAATTTAAAATGGCAGAAAATCTCATTATGAAATAAAGGTTTTGCTATAATACACATTGGCCATTCTGACTCAGAAGAGTCCTGGGTCTTTCATTCATTTGTCATTTGACAAATGAATGAACAGATGTTCAAGAAGGACCCAACATGTTTTATGTGAGCTGCAGTTCAAATGTAAATAAGATATAACAAATGCAAGATACCACATTTTCATCAAATTCTCCTTTCGGATTGCAGGCAATTGTATAAATAAGATGAGTATGATTCACAAATGCCCTTTTAGTAAATCACAAACATTCAGCGCAACCATTGTAGTCAGATTCGAAAACAAATTACTCCTATATAAAACAGTTCGTTTTATAACCAAGAAGTTAACATTTCCAAAGAAAACCACAAATGAGTAATGTCAAGTTCCAGTCAACACACAGTGGTAGGGTTCCTGAATGAATCAACATTGTGAAATAAAATCGATTCAGTGATGCACTAGTAAAGACAATCCCTTGTCACTAACGAGCTTAATGTAATCTTCTGAAAGAATCGTCACAAACTAATGCACAGACTGAAGCCTGAGTCTGTCTGGAACGGCAAACACATACAAGTGGAGTGAAACAAGCAGTGAAAGGTCCCAGACATCTTTACAGCTTTCCGGAAGAAAAGCAATTTAAAGTTTACTTCATCCACAAAATATTTAACAGCTTGATTTTTAAAATTCATATTTTTATAATGTACCAAGAAGGTTCCCTGTATAATTAACAGAGATCATTTATTTGATATGTAAGCAAAATGGACATTATACATTACAATCTGAAATACCAGTCCAATACCAGTTTCCACTCCGGAAATAAATCAGAATACATTTTTTGTTATACAATTAACAAAGAGTTAAAATGTCCTGTCTGTTTCTGATTGACAGGCAAGTACACAGGCCCATTGTCTAAAAGCAGCACAATGGATTAAGCTCAACTCAGTCACCTTTAAAGAAGCGTATTACACATTGCATTAGTTATGAGGATAGCTGTTGCTTCCATGCAAATTTCAGCAGTGCGACACAATAGGATCCACCTGCGCAGTCACTCTGAGATAAATATAGAGGGGAAGAAGAGCTTACATCTACTGCCCAGCTTTTGTCACCTTGCCATGTTTCCTTGGATATCCATCTTCCGTTGGCCACACACCTCCACTGCACCTCCCTCTGAAAGCCCCCACATCTCTCCACCGATTGTTTTACGAACATGGCTGTATGCCTACAGTTTCAAGTGACATTAAATAATGACATCAGCTAAAAGCAGCAAGCAAATGCCGCTTCATTCATGGACGTCGGACCATGAGTGATGCATATCGGGTGCTTTTTGGCTTCAGACAGGCTAGTGTTCCTTATAATGGGGGTGACACTCCGCTAACACTATGCAGCTGAAAGACAACATGACATAGGAGTCCATTTACGGAGTGTTCAGGAATGTGGCGGCCCGTGGTCTGGCCAGCACCTCATATTCCGAATCAGTAGACCATTGAACTGGGTCACGTTTGTGTCTATCATTGCAGATGAGCATCACTCATTAACCTTTAATTACCAGAGAACTCTTATATAGGACAGAGCTTTTTTTGATGAGTGAATCCCTCTTTATCAGCTAGTAACTTCAGCGATGTTACCAGGTGGATCACTGACCCCCATAAATTGGTCCCACAAGGTGCAAAGCCTTTCATCTGTCACACAACAATCCTCACAAAGCAGTCGAGGCAAATTTGTGAGATTGAGGTATTTGGGGGAGTCAAGTAGCTTGAGCATCCAGGTCTGGGAGAGATCAACCACACTCCCATCAGCATGCAGGTGCAAGGTCAAAGTGAGAAAGTACACAAGCTTTCTTTGTTCAACACTCCAAACTTTCTCAGGAAGCTTATCTTAGTCCTGACATGGGGTTCAAATTAAGGATGGCACAGGACTCTTGCTTTATAATAGTGAAACATGTTTGTTCACAAGTTCCACTGGTGAAACTACTAAAGATAATGTCTTTAACACTCTAGGGATGTAACGTAGGAAAATGTCTTATCACGATTATAATTACCAAAGTTATCACGGTTATCAGTATTATCACGGTATTGTTCAAATGTGCTGGAGAGGAGATGTTCAAAAAGTGCAGACACATCAATCCCTTCACCAAGTTTAATATTTAAAAATCAACAAACAGCAAATACATTTATTCTGATTCTAAAATGACTTTTTCTTTGCATAATCACTAAAACAATAACATTACAAATGATGTCCGGATTTCTTTGAACAGCTGTTCAAAAGATTTGAAAAAGTTTTATATAAAGTTAAACCTCACATTTCTGTCAAAATTATAATTGATTAATAAATAATTATATGTATTTTTTCTGCTCCATAAATAATTCTAGATAACTTATCTGAATTGTTTAAATGTGTAGAATCCACAAAAGCTTTCATCAACTGTCCGTTTTGGCCAGACAGACACGGCTCACTGGTAATATGAGTAATTAAATCCCTGTGTAAATCCACTCTCTGACAGCAGGTGGCGCTTTATATGGAAAAGCTGAATTACAGCTGTTTCCCGTGAAGCACATTAGGAATGATTAAGAACATTTCCTTTAGGTATAATGCCATCGAATCGTTTCTGAATGAAGACAGTCAGAACCTTCAGAGGTACATTCATATAATTAATTCATTCATAAATTAATTTGTATAATTCCCTCATCACTCTTAAAACCTCCCAGCTTTCCCGCTCTGTTTTCACTCAAAACGAAACTACTCTGCGCATGTGAGACTGTTACTGTAAACTGTGCTTTATGCTGGACAGTATTTATTTATTGTGAGATGTTCAAATCGTGGTAATCAAATACGGTTTTAATGATAATTAAAATATGAAATGGTAATGCTAACCGTGGGGAATTTTATCATGATTTATCATCAAACTGGTAATCACGTTACATCCCTATAACACACATTCCACAATTTATGTATTCAAAAAGGGGTAAAGCCAATTTGGGACTACAAAAAATGAATACTGAAAATGGCTTAATTAATTTTTTCTTAAAAAAAAATAAGCCAATAAAAGGGATAGTCCCCCCAAACATGAACATTCTGGCATTAATTACTCACCCTCATGTCGTTCCAAACTCATAAAACCTTTGTTCATCTTCAGAACACAAATGAAGATATTTTTGATGAAATCCGAGAGCTTTCTGACCCTCCCATAGACAGCAATGCAACTACCGTGTTCAAGGCCCAGAAACGTTGAAAGGACATCGTTCAAATTGTCCATAGCCGCTTTTCCACGTGAGCCTGGTACGGCGCAGCATGATTACAAACCGTTCTCGGCCCGAAATTCTCGGCATGGTTAAACAACTGTGCTGAGCCATGCTTGTAGAGTGTGTGTGTGTGACGTCTCCACTCTGTTGCCTGGCTAGCAGTTTCTGGCTAAGCGGACGCATGCTATTTGTTCAAACAGCCAAGTAAACAGTTGCGCTATGTTTAATATAAAAAAGAAAAAAATGTCTGAGACAGTCAAATATCTGATCATTGTCCGTATTGTTGTTTAAATTACACTTGCGTTACCAAGGCAATCATTGACACATTTTTTATTACATTCCAACGGGCTCCGTTATCAGCACCACAGTGTAAAATAAACCTGCATCTGTGCTGACTGGCCCGGATCGGCACGGAATGGAACGGTTAAGCAAAGAAAAACGTTCGGCCCGACAGTGGAAAAGCGGCTCATGTGACAACAGTGATTCAACCATTATTTTATGAAGCATAGCTTCATACTACATTTCTGTGCTTTGAACGTGGTAGTTGCGTTGCTGTTTATTCAGGGTCAGAAAGCTCTCAGATTTAATCAAAAATATCTTAATTTGTGTTCCAAAGATGAACCAAGGGCTTATGGGTTTGGAGCGACATAAGGACTATTCCTTTAAACAAATTGGCCTCACATTCTATTCTTTGTAGATAGATTAATTGAAACATGGACAGGTAGATGGATAGAAACACAGATAGACAGCTTACTCAAACATGGAACTAATGAAACTTTTTTCTTCACAGATGGTTCTCCTGGCTCGATGCGAGGGTCACTGCAGCCACACGTCCCGTTCAGACCCACTGATCTCTTTCAGCTCCGTCCTGAAGCAGCCTTTCAAAAGCACGTGTTTCTGCTGCCGTCCACATACCTCCAAACTGAAGGCGGTACGTCTGCGATGCTCGGGCGGGACACGGATAACCGCTACTTACCGTTATATCCTAGCGTGCAGCTGCGAGGAGTGCAGCTGAATAAATTTGTCATGGAGAAAGACCCTCTGGCTGAAACACATAAAAAAAAAGTTGAAGGTACACTTCATTGCTGATGATTCAGAGCAAGCATTTTACGATTCATTAGCACTGCCGCAATGTTGCCAACAACCCATCAAGACTTCAAGAAGAATCACGTCACGTGTAAAGCAGCGCATGCACTCGGCTTTCCAGATGTCGGCCCACACGTCGTACCTGCGCATGCGCTCAACCAGTCAATTTACTTTTATAGCATTCCTTTGTTTTGATCACAGCATGTGTAAAATAGCGGATGCCGACAACAAAATCATAAATCTTGAAGGAAATTTGATGAAGCTGAAGGGGAGTCACTTTGGCGGACTATATGTTTTACAATATCTGAGAGACTTGATACACAGACCAGGACAGAAATGTTTGCATAGACAATGACAGTGGTGAACTATAAAAGTTTGAGTTATGTCTAGAATAGAAATGGATAGTTCACCCCCCTAAAATCTTGTTTGAAATCACATGACAAAATATTGAGGTGTGTGGTCCCTTTATGGTCTCTGGATTTGCTCACGTTCTAGCATACATTTTTGCTTCATTATACTGGCTTTGTATTTAAACAATGAAAAATACTCTTGTAATGATCATATTGCCAATTTTAGACTTTTTAAACCTCCTACAGCCTTTTCACAGCAATCTAACATGCCAGACAGTATTTGGAAAATGTCAGTGTTAAGTCTGTTTATTTCATCATCAAAGTCTCGCAATGGCTCATGACACATAATAGCAGCAGTCTGTCAAGCTAATCACGTACAGTTATGATAACTATGATGTTTGCATTGTGGTATGGCACAGTAAATGACGAGTACCATATACATGTGTATAAAAAAATGAAAGAAAATGTATTGTTACTCAAATTTCTCTTGTCTGTGGAAATAAATTCACCCTCTACAAATTGCTGAAACTGTACCGCTGTAAAATTATGACAGTTTGCTTGCTGGACAGGTTTGTACTCCTCTACAAACCTGACAGCTTTCTTGGCTCTGCACGCGAATCTAATATACAGTGCCCTTTTGTTTTTAAAGACTGACTGGCTGCCTTGTGCTAGCTGTCTTATTACACATACTTTGGCTCCTCAATACAATGTGACTTTCAGTGGGGCTATAATTAACTTAATGGCTAATTTGACAGCATGACAGACAGTCCACATAATAGCTGTCAGTTGAGTTCTCTGTAATTTTTATGGCTGCCCCAAGACGTCTCCCCACACAATCGGCTGCACACGGTTAAATGTTATATCACATTGTTCTCTGACCTTGCATTAATTCTAACAGAATGTTCCAGGTGTTGTACACGTGTGCTTCTTTATTCCCTTTCTAACAAGTGATAATTCAAGCAAAACCGACAAGTGATTTAAACAGAATGGGGTTAAGTATTCCACCTGATTACCGCTAATTGAAGCCAGTCCCGACTTTGGCCTAAAAGTGTAACTTATCCTTTTTCCGTAATGTCCACTTGAGTGAAGATGATGTTTAGCTATCTAAAACAGAAAAGGTAAGTCATTTTCTTCCAGAAATCGTACAGAGATCTCATGATTCTGGAACAAAAGAAAAAGGAGATGTGATCATTGAATCGACTCATGACTGCAATATCCTTTTGATCTCTCATAAGCAATATGAGGCAGTGTAGTATTCTGTCCTCTCACGTTATTAGACTGAAACCAATATCAGCTGCAATGTTTCATTACTTAAATTGAAATTATTCGCGTGTGCGTTTTTATTACTCACTCTCTTCTTTGAGACAGTCCTCCTTTACTGATCTTGCACACACAGCTACTCGCAATAAAATCTGTTTTAAGAAATAACAGACAAATAATTAATTAAAAGCAAAATCACAGTATGTTTTACACATTGTAAAAGGATGTACCCCATTTCACAAAAAATTTTTTTTTACATTCAATCAATGATAGAACAAGGGGTATGTGCTAAAGTAACACCAAATGAATCAACATCTTGATATATGAGCCATTGCTGTTCTGTTGAGTTTCCATGTTGCACACTTACGAAGCAATTACGCCCTCTTGTGGCCGAGATAGTAGCTGGACTGTTCGGTCTGGATCTCTTTTTTTTCATTACATTGAAAGAAATATTTCATCCAACGTTCTGTCATTGATTACTCCGTTTAACGTAATTTTACTTTTTTTCTGGGGAGCACTACAAGAGTTACTATCAAGAATGTTCATGTAAGTATTTTCCCTACAATCAAAGTATGAGAGCTATCAAGGTCCCAAAATGTCTATAAAACCCTACACTATATCCCAAGTCTTCAGTCAAAGCATTCCAGCCACAGCCTAAAGAAAAGCTTATCAGTGAGTATCTCAATCGAAATAACTGAAAATAGACATTCATTGATGCACAACTACTTATTCTAAATGTGGGTATTATTGCATGTTGTGATATTGTAATATTTCATATAAAATGCATACATTATTGAGATTTATCTATCATAATATTGCATATTTATGTACTATGAATGAAGTTTGTTTTGTATACCATTTGTTGTTTGTATCTTGGAAAAAAGATTATAGATAAGATATTATCTATATAAGATATTAATCTTACTGAAGGCCAGTTGTCTGACATATAAACTTGCCTGCACCATAAATGACTATCTCGTGTTTCAATGATTTTCTGATACGGATCTGAAAGCAGAAATTGGATATAGGGCACCAATATCTTTATATCTTACTAAGGGCAAAGAGAAGTTCTTGTGTTGGGTCTCAGTAACTCGTTTACTCAAATGAGATCAACAATTAATTTTGATCATCTGCCATATACTTATCATGGATATTATAATGTATGACCTAATGAGGTAAGTTATGTTTATATATATAATATATATATATATATAGTCTCAGTCTGAAGCAATGTGTGTGAATCTACAGGCACAAACCACATGACTACATCCACCAGATGGCAGCAAATTCTATAAGAAACAGTGGATGCAAAAAATAAAAATCAAATCAAATCAAATCACTTTTATTGTCACATCACCACAGCACAAGTGCCTTGGTGAGTGAAATTCTTATGAGCGTGCTCCAGACAGTGCAAAAAAAAAATAAAAAATTTACATATGGACAGTACACATTTACAGACTGTACAGAAGACAATGTGCAAAATAAACATACATATACTCAGTACACATAGTGTACTATAAAGACATACTTAATTATCAACTACACATTATACACCGTATGGGCACATCTACATTATGTACACTATCTATACATTATGTAGTCTATACATAGTAATAATGTGAAGGTGCAACAGATTATAAATTAACAGCAGATTGGTTGAGCAGCAGATAGATGTGCAAAGGTGCAACAGATTATTCATATGCAGTGTCGTGGATGTGCATTGTATGGTGTCCAGTGATAGCAGATAGGTTGTGTTAGTGCAGTGTGTGCGTGTAGTCCAGTTGAACTGTGTTAAAGTGCAGTGCATGGCATGTTGTGTGATGTAGGTGAGTTATTTGTGACTGTTCATTAGCCTGATAGCCTGAGGGAAAAAGCTGTCCCTCAGTCGGCTAGTGCGGGATCGGATGCTACGGAAACGTCGCCCTGAGGGCAACAGAGAGAGCAGTCTGTGGGACGGGTGGCTGGAGTCTTTGATAATCCTCCGGGCTTTCCTTGTACACCGCCTGGTGTAGATATCTTGGAGGGAGGGAAGCTCACTTCCAACAATGTGGCGGGCAGTTCGCACGACCCTTTGCAAAGCCCTGCGGTTGCCAGCGGTGCTGTTTCCAAACCAGGCGGTGATGCAGCCGGTCAGGATGCTCTCCACAGTGCAGGTGTAGAAGGACCTGAGGATTCTGGGGCTTGTTCCAAACTTCCTCAGCCGTCTCAGGAAGAAGAGACGCTGATGTGCCTTCTTCAGCACTGCATCTGTGTGAGCAGACCATGTGAGATCCTCAGTGATGTGAACGCCGAGGAACTTAAAGCTGCTCACCCGCTCCACAGGTGTCTTGTCGATGGTGATGGGTGTGTGTTCTGTGCTCTGTCTCCTGTAATCCACCACCAGCTCCGTGGTCTTGTCGATGTTGAGTGAGAGGTGGTTCTCCTGACACCATTTAGTCAGGGTACTCACCTCCTCTCTGTAGGCCGTCTCATCGTTGTCGGTGATCAGGCCTATCACCGTGTGTCATCAGCAAATTTGACGATGACATTGGAGCTGTGTGCTGCTGTACAGTCGTGTGTGTACAGGGAGTACAGGAGTGGGCTGAGGACGCAGCCCTGCGGTGCACCAGTGTTGAGGATCAGGGGAGATGATGTGTTGTTGCCCATTCTGACCACCTGACTTCTGCCTGTCAGGAAGTCCAGGATCCAGCTGCACAGAGATCTGTTCAGTCCTAGAGTCTGGAGCTTCGCAACCAGTGTGGCAGGCACTGTGGTGTTAAATGCCGAACTATAATCCACGAACAGCATCCTCACATAGGTGTTCTTATTTTCCAGGTGGGAGAGAGCAGTGTGCAGGGTGAAGGCAATAGCATCGTCTGTGGAACGGTTACTGCGGTATGCAAATTGTAGTGGGTCCAATGAAGCAGGCAGCACAGAGCAGATGTAGTCTCTGACAAGCTTCTCAAAACACTTGCTGAAGATGGGTGTCAGAGCAACGGGCCTTCAGTCATTCAAGCATGTGATTTTATTTTTCTTTGGTATGGGCACAATGGTGGATTTTTTGAAGCACGAGGGAACCACAGACAGAGAGAGGGACAGATTGAAAATGTCTGTAAAAACCCCGGCTAGCTGGAAAGCGCATGCTTTGAGCACACGGCCTGGTATACCATCTGGGCCTACGGCTTTACGGATGTTCACCCGTTTGAAGGATCGGGTTACATCCGCGACAGAAAGCGTGAGTGGACTCACCTCTTCTGCTGCAGCCGTGTGAGCGCTCTCTGTGTGGGCGGTGTTATCAGCCTCGAACCGAGCATAAAAGGTGTTGAGCTCGTCCGGTAGAGAGGCGGCAATGTTCACAGTAGCTGGTTTATTCCCTTTAAAGCCTGTGATGTTATTAATGCCCTGCCACATGCTTCTTGGATTATTGTTGTTGAAATGTTCTTCAACTTTGTTTTTATGTTCGTTTGGCTGCTTTGATGGATCTCCTGAGATCGTAACTGGCTTGTTTCCGATCGTCAGTGTTTCCGGATTTAAAGGCAGATGTCCGCGCTGACAGGGCTGATCGAACATCGCTGTTAATCCACGGTTTAGGGTATACAACAAAAAAACAGACACACAACTAAATACAGACCAAGAAGGATATACACTTTTCATGCACATTTCACAAAAGCATTTCACCACAAAAAAACAACAACATTTGTTAGGTTTTAAAAGACATACAAATATACAGGACCCTTCCTAGCTTTCAAACTTAGTTGAACATGTTCATGAAGTACACCTATGGTTACTCTGCCAGGACACCGGTGTTAAACTTCACGTTTCATTTTGAAGAAGGTTAAAATGGAAATTTTAACGCAGACTTACAACTAAAAGACCCTCTGGAAAACCCTTTGAGCTCTTGAAAGGTGCCTAAAATGCCCCAAAGAGTAAACATGAAGTGTCTCAAAATCTGGAATACTTACACATGCGGCACTGTATTGTATTATCATACTCATTTTAAATTTTAAAATGTCCTCAGGGGGCGCCAGTAGCAATTACTGTAATATTGCTGCAGTTTCTTTTGTTGCTAGATCGGTTGTTTTGTACAATCAGAGCCAATCCTCACTATACGCAGAATCCGCAAGCTGCGTAGGGTCCCCTTGCTCTCAAAGATGATTACGTTTTAGTTTCGTTTTTGAATTTTGAAAACATGAATGATAATTTATTGTAATGCGGTGCTGTCGCCCTTTCTATGTACAAATCTGTCAAATTATGTAACGTGAATGTTGTAAAGTCTCTTGCTCGAGACTAATAAAATAGTTGAAAGCATAGTGTGCAACGGAAGAGACAGTGTTTCTCGAGCACTTTCCGCGACCGCGATTCGAGACGGAGCGAAACACTGACAAATGCGTTTCATTCATTCGTTAACCGTTTCATATTCATTCATATATTTTGTATTACATACAACAGTTCTTTAAAATGAAATAATATTGAGTAACTTACATTTCAGACAAAAAAAGGCCAGTTTATTTGCAAAGCTGGCTGTAGCTGGTCGCACACTAGACAATGTTAAGCCCGATTTACGATTCGCGGCTTGTCACATGCAATTTTTTTGGTCTAAAATATCCTCTAATGCGTAGTGTCATTACGATTATTTATCTGCTCCCGATCGAGATGGAGAGTCCCGTACTCAAATCGTAAATATCAAATATGTTTGATTTTTTTTTTAACAAGTTTGATATTTAAAACTCTTGATTGCCTCTGACGTGTACCCGCAATAGCCAATGAGAGTGAGCAAACATGCCATGAAAGCAGAGAACATCTCCCATACTGTGTGTTCAGCGCGTCTTGGACGATGAGAGCATCGAGGAGAGTTGAAATCTGGTAATTTTTATGGTAATGAGCTATGACGCGGTTCGGCGGCAACCAATCGGAACGTAGAAGTCCTCCGCTCGAGAGGATTCCAGAGAACGCAGCCCGTAAACTTTGGTTACGACCACATTAGTTCCCAAGCAAAATGGAGTTATTTATTGTTGTGGCGGGTATCCCGGTCATATATGACATGTCCCTGTTTGCGTACAGGGACATAAACAAAAAAAATGATGAGTGGACTAAGGTGTCTGACATTGTTGGTGTTCCTGGTGAGTTGCTGATGTGCATTACCGTTATATATATTTTCTGAAAATAAGCGGGAATTGCATTCTAACTTTAGCACCAGAGAAGCTAGAACGTTTGTTTTTCAGCGGGAATGCAATTAATTTGCTCAAAACAATACAGAGGCTAGTAAATGTCTCCTATAATGTTGAAATTAGACTAGCACTTAACCATGGACACAAATCCACACAACACAAATGGCTTTTAATTGGTTTATTTTGTTAGCAAACATGCAACTACAATAAAGTTCTTCCCATCGATCAATTTCTCATTTTCACATTTAAAATATTTAATGAGGTTAACTTCTACCCTACTTGTGGTCAGTCTGCACAATATCAACAAGCTTGTTTGCTTTGTGGTCCCTTTAAATACAAGACAAGCATACGATCTACGTCAGAGCGTCCACAAATCTTTCTACATCATTGCTGGCAGGGCGGTCGGGGCGAATTTGGACGCTCTCGCCGGCGGCGGTGTGAATGCACAGATATTCTTTTCAATACTTTGTTTTTCACTGCGAAACAGAATGCGCGCCAGGAGAGCCAGCTGAAAACGTTGACTGTCCTTTATTTGTTTTTCTTCTCTGTCACGTTTAATCTTGCTAGTGTTTGTGAGATCACGTGTCACTGTGAAATCGTTCCTACAGTCATCAAGTGTGTCATCTCGTGGTCTGGGCCCGGTTGCATGAAGGCCCTTCAGCTAAGAAATCCCTTAGTTATAAGCTTAAGGGGACCCTTAGTGAAACTTGGGTTGCAAGAAAAATCCTAAGGGATAACTTAAAGGGGTCATATGATACTTTTTTAAAGATAATTATTTTGTGTATTTGGTGTAACAAAATATGTTGACATACTTTAATGTTAAAAAACACAATATTTTACTAATAATGTACATTATTGTAGGTCTTCTATGCCCCGCCTCTCTCAAACGCTTCATTTTCTACAAAGGCTCTCCTTCCGACAAGCTTTAGCTTTCAAAATAAATAAAGACAGTTAATAATGTCCTTAGTTTTATCATCAGTTCAAGCCCGAGAGGGGAACAGAGTCGCGTGACAGACACAGTAATGAAGGTCGTATGTGTTTGCACACAAACCGCTGTTCCCCTTCATGGGAACTCGAACTGCGTCCCCTAGGGGTCGCTACGGGGAACGCCCTCAGCGTGACTCGGTCTGAAGATACATATGAAAAAACACCACCTGTTGGCCGGCGACAGCCCATGACGTCACTACCGGCGTACCACAATATAAGTGCCGCCGGGAGGATACATCATCAGCTTTTTCGTCTTCACTGACTGGTTTGTTTGAAGCGTGCAGAGTGAATCTGGTAAGAGTACAGTTTTCTACTCTACTATGGCGAGCACTAGCAAGGCGTTTAGGAAGTGTGTGGATCCGTGTCCTCGTTATTTGACACCCGATGACACACACGACTGTTGCGTCTTTGTTTGGGCATGGAGCACGCGCGATGTCCTTGAGGCGGTTTGCGTGCATTGTGAGCGGCTCTCTGTGAGGAAGCTCAGCTCTCGCCTGTCCCTCTTTTCGAGGAAAGAGGGCAGCCGTCTGCTTCCAAGACCCACCGTTGCGAGGCACGGAGGCGAATGAAATCGTGGGGTTCGCAGTTGGTGGTGGCCGATAAGCTGGAAAGGGACCGCCGCCTTTCGCGCGTCGGCCGAGAAGCGAGTGAGCTGCTGGATTGTGATGATGCGATCTTTCTGACATCATTAGATACAGCAGCTAGTGCTCCGCTGCATATGAACGAGTTTTTGGAGGTTATGGATTATAAAATTAAATAACCCCAGCTCGAGTGAGCCTTCCTTTCTTCATAAATCTCGATGTGCAGGTTGAGAAGGAGTGGGAAAGCTAGTTTTTCTCATATTCATAGGTTTCAGCATACTAGTTATGCTGACACTGAGGGGATGCGTGAAAATGGCTATGAGGGGATGCCCCCTGTGCAAGAGATGATAACCAGCTTATCTCTCTATGGCGAGACATCCTCTCTCAAGGCTCCCTCCTGGCCATCTAAGCCCCTGAATCTCGCTTAAATGGCAGGGCATATGCAGCAGGTCAGACCGTCGCTTGCTGCACACGCTGCTAAAAGTCCTGGATAAGGTCCAGGTCTGAGCCCGAACAACCAGGGTCCTAACCCATCTCGGTCTGAGGATCAGAGATGGGCTTAGAAAACTAGTCTCGCGACTCATGCCCCTCCCCTCCTGCGGCTAGGGTGAGACAGGCGTGGGTCAGAGAGAGGCAAGCCTCTCATTCCTCTCTAATTCCCCTGTAACCACCGTAAACTCCACCGACCGAGGTTAGGTGGAAGTTTCCTGCCTAGAGGCGCTCCCTTGTGAGCGGCGGAGTTCCCTCTCATTCTGAGGAATGAGTTCTCCGCTCCTCAGAGCTCTGTGATAGGTCGCTCTCCGTGCTGGTCGAGCTAGCATTGCTCCCCTCACTATAGAGGGTTATCTATGAGCATGCCGCTCCCTGCTGAGCGTCTGAGTTCCTTCTCATTCTGAGGAATGAGTTCTCCGCTCTCAGAGCTCGATATAGGTAGCATTATAGGCTCTCATTCTGAGGAATGAGTTCCCAACTAAGAACTGCAGTCAGGTGGACTTATGATGACTTCAGGCAGGTTCTGTATTCTCGAACTGCCTTACTGATGGTCTGGACGTGAGTCCCCTCGGAGGTTTCTGCGGATCCTCCTGGATCTTCAGTCATTCTGGTCACCACTGCAAGGGTAGTATTACTCCCCTCACGATAAGAGGGTTACCTATGAGTATGCCGCTCCCTTCTGAGCGGCTGAGTGTCTTTTCATTCTGAGGAATGAGTTCTCCACTCTCCAGAGCTCGTTATAGGTAGAGCCAGCATTGCTCCCCTCGTTAGAGGGTCACCTTTGAGCATGCCGCTCCCTGCGGAGCGTCTGAGTTCCCACTCATTCTGAGGAATGAGTTCTCCGCTCCTCAGAGCTCTGTGATAGGTCGCTCTCCTTGCGGGTCGAGCTAGCATTGCTCCCCTCACTATAGAGGGTTATCTATGAGCATGCCGCTCCTGCTGAGTGTCTGAGTTCCTTATCATTCTGAGGAATGAGTTCTCCGCCTCCAGAGCTCGTTATAGGTAGAGCCAGCATTACTCCCTCATTAGAGGGTTACCTATGAGTATGCGCTCCCTTCTGAGCGGCTGAGTGTCTTTTCATTCTGAGGAATGAGTTCTCCACTCTCCAGAGCTCGTTATAGGTAGAGCTAGCATTGCTACCCTCGTTAGAGGGTCACCTTTGAGCATGCCGCTCCCTGCGGAGCGTCTGAGTTCCCACTCATTCTGAGGAATGAGTTCTCCGCTCCTCAGAGCTCTGTGATAGGTCGCTCTCCTTGCGGGTCGAGCTAGCATTGCTCCCCTCACTATAGAGGGTTATCTATGAGCATGCCGCTCCTGCTGAGCGTCTGAGTTCCTTCTCATTCTGAGGAATGAGTTCTCCGCTCTCCAGAGCTCGTTATAGGTAGAGCCAGCATTACCTATGAGTATGCCGCTCCCTTCGGAGCGTCTGAATGTCCACTCATTCCGAGGAATGAGTGTTCCGCTCCCCAGAGCTCGCTGTTGGTAGAGCCAGCATTGCTCCCCTCACCCAGAGGGCCACCTATGAGCATGCCGCTCCCTTCTGAGGCGGAGTTCCTCTCATTCTGAGGAATGAGTTCCCCGCTCTCCAGAGCTCATGGTTGGGCTCGACGCTCCCCTCTGAGCGCGGAGTGTCTTCTCATTCTGAGGAATGAGTTCTCCGCTCCTCAGAGCTCTATGATAATCGCTCTCCCTGCTGGTCGAGCTAGCATTGCTCCCCTCACTATAGAGGGTTATCTATGAGCATGCCGCTCCCTGCTGAGCGGGAGTTTCCTCTCATTCTGAGGAATGAGTTCCCGCTCTCCAGAGCTCATGATGGGGCTTGCTGCTCCCTTCTGAGCGGCGGAGTGCCTTCTCATTCTGAGGAATGAGTTCTCCACTCTCCAGAGCTCGTTGTAGGTCTCACTCTGAGGAGTGAGTTCTCCGCTCTAGAGCTCCTCATTGGTAGCTGAGTTCCTCTCATTCCGAGGAATGAGTTCTCCGCCTCCAGAGCTCGCCCGTCGGTAGAGCTAGCACTGCTCCCCTCAACCAGAGGGCCACCTATGAGCATGCCGCTCCCGTCTGAGCGTCCGAAGTTTCTCCGCCCCCAGAGCTCTGTGATAGGTCGCTCGCCTGTTGGTCGAGCCAGCATTGCTCCCCTCAACCAGAGGGTCATCTATGAGCGTGCCGCTCCCTTCTGAGCGTCTGAGTTCCCTCTCACTCCGAGGAATGAGTAGTTCTCCGCTCCAAGGCATAGAACGTTCTAATAAGTGCACGCAAGACTTTGGGCACTTTTCTAAAATCCACTTAGTGGTAAGTCCGCACATTAAAGATTCTGCGTTCTTTCTAAAAATCCCGTAAGGGTAGGGTTCTGTGCCTGCTTCTGCCCTTTTTGAGCTGGTTAAAGCCCGGTTTGTGCCTTGGGCCCCGCTCCCCTGTCCCATATATGTTGGGTCCAAAAAAGGGAAAGGGGTGTACACTACCAAGAGGTCTGTTGAGACAGTTCCCTCAGTAAGCTTGGGAGAGCAGGTGGTAACCCCTGGTGATCGGCCAGGACCTGGTGAGCCAGGTGCCTGGCCATATCCCCTTGAAGGAATCTTTTCTGATTCCAAGACCTTGAGCTCTACCCTAGGCCCGGTAATCCCGGCGCCTAACAGGTAAGTACTAGAGTCGCAGCTCGGGCCTTTGGCCGAAGGGGATAATATCACTGACAGCCATCAGCCGTCCGGGGAAACTTCCTTAAGCCGGGTATAGTTGGCTTAGTGCTCGCCTTTTTGCGAAATTGGCTTGCATTCCCTCAGCATGGTGAAGTGGGTATAACGTTCCCGTGGCGACCCCTAGGGGCGCGGTTCGAGTTCCCATGAAGGGGAACGTCTCAGGTTACGTATGTAACCATGGTTCCCGAGTGGGGAGCGAGACACTGCGTCCCCTGGGCTTTGAGCCATGCTTCGGACGCAAGCTTCAGGCGAAGAAGCTGATGATGTATCCTCCGGCGGCACTTATATTGTGGTACGCCGGTAGTGACGTCATGGGCTGTCGCCGGCCAACAGGTGGTGTTTTTCATATGTATCTTCAGACCGAGTCACGCTGAGGGCGTTCCCCGTAGCGACCCCTAGGGGACGCAGTGTCTCGTTCCCCACTCGGGGAACCATGGTTACATACGTAACCTGAGACGTTATGCGACCGTTTCTCCCTCTCTCACACACGCAAGCACATACACACACACACACACACACACACACACACACACACACACGACGCTGAGCTGTGACCCCCTCTCTCTCGCTCTCTCACTCACGCACGCACGCACACACACACACACACACACGCACGCACACACACACACACACACACACACACATATATGAACGCACAAGCACCGTGGCCTAGTGGATAGAGCGTTGGACTTGTAACCCCAGGTTGTGGGTTTGAATCTCGGCTCCGGCAGGAATTGTCCATGACTGAGGTGAGACCCTTGAGCAAGGCACTGAACCCCCAACTGGTCCCCGGGTGCCACAGCCTCGGCTGCCCACTGCTCCAAGTGTGTGCACTTGGATGGGTTAAATACAGAGCACAAATTTCACTGCTGGTTATACTCTGTATAATTATATACATAAAAAATATTCTTCTTCTTCTTATCCACAGCGCACTACTGCGCAGATATCAACAGCGTCACTGGGTTGTATGTTGCCAAGTTGAGGGGAAAAATTAGTTAAAATTTGTATGCGTAGATTGTGTGAGAAGGATGTGTTTCATACAAGATCTGGCAACTGGACAACCTTGGAATACGTTGATGTGATTATTCATATAATGAGGTTTGGGACATACAAATTACAGTAGTTTATATGGTACGAATATAGCAAACATATAAAATACGCCCAGTGGTATTTTTTTAATAGAAAGATAAAAAAATACGAGAGAAATACGGGAAAATATTTAAACGGGATGATAGCGGAATATAATGGTAAAATACGGAAGGATCCCGGGAAAAACAGGAGGGTTGACATTGACAGTAGCCTATACGAGAGTACTGGACATGCCTTTAGAGAGAAATGCAACCTTCATACAGATTACAATAATCAGGAAATATTTGTTTTTGAATTGGTTCGTTTAAAAGTAGACACTTTAAACTTTAGCATCCTCCGTAGGTCGCATTTGTAGGCTGCATACGTCATAAAGCCTGATTTATTTCAGTTAACTGAGCATTACATTTGCGAGTCAAAAGCATATTACAACAATTTACACTTAACTAAGAATAATGGTCAAATTTATAACTGTTAATATTCTAAAAAAAGATCTTCTTTATGACGCATTATGTGACCCTTTTGAGGATGCAGCCTTCTGCTTGAGAAACGGCCAATGAATAGTAAACTATTCCTAAAGCAATTTCAGACACAGCAAAACAGTGAAATGTTGAGTTCTTCAACAGCGAGTGTGTTGAGTCATGGTCAAATTTAAGGACCATGAAATGATTATATCATATGTTTTTGATTGCTTCTATAATGTCCTCATTTGGGAGGACACATAAATAAATAAATAAATAAATAAAACATGTTTGATAAAAACTGTATAATAAAATGTTCGTATATTTATTTAATATCTATTTGTACAATAATGTTGTACTGTCAAAACAGAAATAAGTGCTCCTCCTGTTGGCACTCATTACATAGCACGCAGTGGGAGCTTCGGTTGCTCTTCTCATTTGTCATTCCCAATGATGGGAGGCGGGGGCGGGGCTCAGAATGCTTTGAACACAGATGCGGAGCGGCTCTTCTGCTCTGAGCGGAGCGCCAGTGAGACGAACAGCACCATGACTGCGAACGCATACGACGTGATTGTGATTGGCGGAGGCATCTCAGGTTAGTGTCATCGAAATCTTATTGCAATTAACGCACTGTTAATGTAACTTTATATCACAGAAGAAGATTACAGGCTGACGGTAGTCATGCTGAGTTATGATCATCGTTATTGAGTAAAATAAGGCGCGCGACAGACCCGTGCTGAACGACTATTCCATTTCATAAGAAGCTTAGACACCTTATAACAACACTGTACCGTGGCTGCTTTTAAAAATACATATTTACGTGTTAGTTTGCCAAAAGGACAGGGTTAGTTCTGCAGACTTCAAGTGAATTTGTTCGCGGTGTCACCCGAGCTTGTTCTTCCACTTCCGTGACATGATTATTTCATTTTCATAACGCCAAAGGCAGAGGCAGTTAAATGACATGCAACAGCAAGCTGGTAGTTATATATAACATGCCCATTAACTTTTTTTATCCTCAGCGTGACATTTTTGTTTAAAATATAGGCTGCGTGTGTAAAAGAACAAGTGTATATTTTTATAAATAACATGTTTACCTTAGAGAAAGTTTACCTTACGCCTAGAGAAAGGATGCAATATGACAAATATTTTTTGAAAGAACAAATGTTTAATCATTTCTACTGTTAAGCTAGCATCTAGTATACTCTGCATGTATAATAATTATATATATATATATATATATATATATATATATAGCTACTATATATATATAATAGCTACTATATATATATGTTTATAATAGTTTTAGATGAATTATGTCCAACTAGACAACATTAGCTGCCCATTTTTCAATGTAAACTACCCATCCTTATTACATTTTCTCTGCAATACTTGATTCTGATTGGTCAATCACTGCATTCATCAAATATTTCAGAATAATGACCAGCAATGTTGCATAACTGATCATTTATCCTTGTAGTCTTGTTTTATGTCTCTAATCATGTAAAACTTTATATTTTAGCTCAAACAATATTTAATGTCCATTTATTTATTTGAAAAAGATCTAAAGAAAATCTTGTTAGATGCAACATGTTCTCAAGACATGGGCATTTCACACCTAAAACTATAAGGTTAAGGTTATCTTATGTGGAATGACATTGTATACTCAATTTCAAGCAATTTTTTTTATAATTTATTAATTTATAATCATGCATTATACATATAGTTTTAATCATCTCATATAAACATATTTCATAAAATACATTCTCTTAAAAAAAATATAGAGCAAGACGATTTAAAACGAAGTAGAAAATGCCCAAATAATGCTCCACACATATGCTGCAGTCCTTGCATGCACATACTTGCAATGCTCTGGTGCTCTTCATGGGCTTAACCCATACAAACTCAGTGAAACATTGCTTTGAAGAATGTGTATGCAACTCAGGGTTAAATAGGTTGATGAATTCAGTGTAGTGTGAAAAGCCTAAACCTGTCAAACTCTATATCACAATAATCCCATTGAGAAAATTACCCTTTGACCCTGGTGAAAAACCCACACTTACCTGGATGTTTAATTTACAGAGATCGCAGATAGATTTCTGAATAGATTGCACTACAATACGATGCAGTATTGATTAGAAAATATTACATGATACGGATTCTGTTTCAGTCAGTCCTAGAATGTGACCCATTTTGTGTAGAGTAGCGTAAAAGCGCAGCATAACATCCTTACGGTTATGACCTGACAGGAAATTCCATTTACACAGTGAATATGCATTATTACATACTGGTGTGACGATTTAAACCCAGCTCAGAGAGAGTGCACACTGGATGAAATATTGCTTGTGTAAGAACAGCTTTCTTGGAAACAGAATTGAGCAAAACAGCATCAAGATGGAACCTGATGCAAACTTTATTTCTATTCATACAGACCGTATTGATGGTTTCGATTGTATATGATATGCAAGACCACAAAATCAAGTCAGATTGTTTTACACTATACT
The DNA here is from genome assembly GCA_027564155.1 of Gymnocypris eckloni scoliostomus. Classification (NCBI taxonomy): domain Eukaryota; kingdom Metazoa; phylum Chordata; class Actinopteri; order Cypriniformes; family Cyprinidae; genus Gymnocypris; species Gymnocypris eckloni. The sequence continues at coordinate 7,273,706 of CM050425.1, read as the reverse complement.
GTAGCTCATAGTTTATTAAATCGTTATATTAATGGGCTGCTGATTAATCAAACTCAGACTTTGTTTCAGGAAATAAAGGTGTGTGTTGTGCACTGAACCAGTCATACTTCTCTGCTTGAAAAAAGCTAATGAATGTAAATCAGTCACTATTATGTAACACATGGCCACATAAGGCCACACATGGTGCACCATGGACCCAGTATCACCCAATCCATTGCTGTAGAACATTTTCAGCATCAGAACTTTGATTCCTGCCAAGTTTCTTGGAGTCAATGCTAAACGGGCTGCATTTTTGAATCTGTAAAACATTTGTCATTACTGCATGTGTGCAATATTGCACGTCATAGGTAGTATGAAGCTAGTTACACATTCACCCTCTGGTCAAAGGTGCAGTGCAATTCATTCAATGACATGTAAGTTATGTTTCATGATCTGATTTGTGCTGTAATGCATAAAAATGTTTCAGTTTACGTAAATATGATCAAGCACTGTCTGCTTTGGGGACCTTTTAATAACGACCCAGCACTCCCTGCAAATCCAATTACTATTTGCAAAGACACTGGAGGTGCTCAGAGAGACAGCATGTTGGCAGAGGTGGTAAACAAAACTGACAACTCATTTTTATGCTCCCTGGGATCCAAGAACACCCGACAGCAAATGTGTATTGTGTCTGTTGTCAAGCGCCACGGGGGCTGTGCTTGACATAGAAGAGAGACAGCTGAAGCCTTTCAGCTAAACAATGGAAATGACACCTTTACTCTTGTGACCTTATTGTTTCATGTCAATGACTGAATTAAATTGTCACTGTTTACATTTTATTCCCATGTTTAAAGTCAAAGTGTGTCATATCCTGCAGCTCAAATAGTAGAGTGCTAGCAATGCCAACGTCATGGGTTCTGTTTCCCAGGAACTAATAAAATGAAGAACTTGAATACAATGTTTTTGTTGCTTTGGACAGAAGCGTTTGCTAAATATATAAATGCAAATTTCAACCATGAAAAATTTCAACCTGCATCACTAGTCTTACCAAACAAAATTGGAAAATGAACTATATTTTCTGAAATATTAGTGGCTCTTAGTGCAAATATTGCTGTCATGATCCTAGGATGTTTTATATATTGTCATTATGTTATCGTGTGGGTTAGGATGTTCTGATTATAAGGGTAATGTTAGGTGGTTCCTTACTTGCCCAAAACAAAAGAGCACACGTCTGTATTGCAGTTGGTTTCTAAAGGAGAGTCTCATGCTATATATAATGTGATTTTATGAGCACATCTTTCTTCAATAAGTCAGGCAGTTTGAGGTATCATTAAGGTCCATAGCGCAAATTGTTTGGCAAAGATTACTGTTTACATAGGGGATTGTTTAAATCTGTCCACTTCTGTCACTGGTCAGAAAAACAGATAGTCCAGCACCCAAACTCTTGACATTGGGTGAACCAGTGTTGGACTGGTCTTTGATAGCACTATAGAACCACTGTTTACACCCATCAGAGAAATCAGCCTACAAATCACTTAGGGTGTTTTGTGTGTGGTTCAGCTTGTATATCTGAACAAACCAAGTGATCTCAGACACCCCTAAAAGGACCCAAAAGAGAACCGTATTCAGACCACCTCCGGAGGTGCAATGATGTTCCGTTTTTCCATGTTATTTTCATACTTGTCAGTCTTGTTACATTAAAAAAATATATAGATAAAAAATAATAATAATAAATGAACCTACTCTTAACTCTAACAATATAAAACAATTCTGTTGTAATTTATGTAATCTACGGCTAGCTGTGCATTAAATGTTTTTAATGCAAGATGTGGAGGCAAAGAACTACCCTATGCGTAGAGGAGATCAGACGCTTTAAATCAGACACATAGATAAAGTAGTGAGGTAAGATCATATTTATTAGAATGCGTGAATTCTAGTGTTGCTTTGAATTAATTATTAAAAACAAAAAAAATCACTAAAACAGAACATTGAAATACAGCTTATTATAATTTTTTTTTAAGTTAAGAGCAGAAAATGTAAAATTTATCTTCAATCTAATCTGAGAAAAAAAGTAAGTTGGATTAACATTATACATAATGTATGTGTTTAGTTTCAATTCGACTGAAACACATTGTTAAAGCTCTGCAAAAGTCTTGACCGGTAACATGATCAGGGATTGCCAGCTTTTCCTCTTCCACGTCCACTTCATCTTCTAAGTTTTCCTGACTCCAGTATTCCTCTGCTGCACAGAATCTGGGGTCGGAGTTCTTATTAAGTTGTGGTGTGAACAAGAAAGGGTTTGAGGTGATCACTTCAGTGCTGAAGAGTACCAAAGAAAGAACCAGGTTCTCTTTGAGTCCACTATATTGTGGAACACCGAAAGGACTGAGGTCATTTTCGGACTGGTTCCCTTTCTGGTTCACTTTAAGGGAACTGGGTTTGGTTCTTTTAAAACAAACTGTATGTGAAAAGAACCCTTAATGATAGTTGAATGTGCATATCAACTTAGGAAAGGGGAAGTACTTTTTACATAAAGTTTCGTTATGTCTCTTTGTGCTTATATGTAGAAATAGCTGTCAGAAACCGAAGCATTAGGGAGTTGTTTTGCTCAGAACTCTAGTAGGTCTCAGCAGCAGCTCTCATGTGGTGTGCAAGTGGAGGGCAGAAATTCCACGTCTAATTGCGGAGGCTGTTGACGATGACCACTTCCTGGTGAGTGTCCTGTTCTTGCTAAAGAACTTTGGCATTCCTGTTTTGGAAGACAGCCAGGAAAGCCTGGAAACATGGAGATTCACAGACTGTTTCTGTGGAGTGTCAGAATGGGAAACGTTTACTATTTGATTTTCTGCTTATTGACACATTATACAGTATACACATACCTCTTCATGTGTGTTTGTGTAATTATGGCTTTGCAAAGACATATACTACCATTTAAAAATGTTGGGTTAGTTTGTTTTTATTTGTTTATTTATTTATAAGAAAGAAAGAAAGAAAGAAAGATGCTTTTATTTAGCTAGGATGCATTGAATTGATTAAAAGTGACAGTAAGGACATCATGTTACAAAAGTATCAAATATTTGTTTGGAAATCTATTCATCATCAAAGAATTAAAAATAATATCACGGTTTCCACAAAAATATTAAGCAGCAAACTCTTACACACTGATAATGTAAGAAATGTTTCAGGAAATAAAAATGAATTCTAAAGGATGATGTGACCATCACAGGAATATATATATTTTTTTTATATCTTAAGATAGAAAACTGTTGTGAATAACATTGCACAATATTATACAGTAATGTTATAAGTTTTGAACATTATATACAGTTTTGAATGTATTTTTGATCAAATAAATGCAGCCTTTCTGAGCAGAAGAGACTTAAACTTAAACATTAAAACCTAACAAAACCTTTGAATGGTAGTGTCCAAAATAAAACTTGTCAGACATTGCACAGAATTAACTGTAAAATAAACCAGACTTCATGCTGCTGCATTTCCATAAAGTAAAACTTTTCTCAATATTGTCGCCTCAGACACGGCCACATTGCAAGTCACTCATGTTCCCGGAAACTGCCCGCTCTGTTAGACAAGACTTTTGGTTGATATATCTGTTCAGAAATGTGTCAACACGTCTTCAAAACTATGGAAACAATATCTATTTCAGTAATAAATACAGCTGTGGATCTCTGAAAGGCAATGTAAACAGATATTACAGACATTGATTTTTTTTTTGAGCTCAGCACATTTTGATGAATTTGGAATCATACTTTTATATCTCCAGTCACTCTCTTTATGATCCTTTTTTTTTTTTTTAACATAGTGGTAAACCAAACATCTGAACTTGGAAAAACAGGTCTACAAAGTCCTAGAAAGCTAGGGAAATACTCAGATGCCTAAATGCCTTTTTGCAGTGTCCTCTAAGCTTGTGTAAACAAACGTCTTTGGCCTGGTTTTTTCCTCTCTGAGCTGTGCAGAGACGAGACCGACTCCAGCTTGACTGGCTTCGTTATGCAACTTAAGATAATACTGCTCTGTTATTCTCTTAGACAAACAACTGTCTTTAGGGTTGCCAGGAGAACATGCCATTTCACTGATCTCTCTGTAATTGCTTTTCAGTAATGCATCTAAACGTCGATGTTGCAGCCTATTGTAGAAAGCAATTGCTTCTTGAAGAGCATGAAGCATCAGGAACTGTGCGTGCTGTCACGTACATGTTTTTTCAAGTGATTATTTGCCACATTAAATTGAAGAAAACCTCCTTTCCTTGTGTTGGATTGACTTGGTGCATATTTAAACCATGTAAAGGAATTAATCATGCTTTAATGTAGACAGAAAAATGCATTAAAGTTCTTGTTTGCTGTGCTTTCAGGTCATAGGCTCAAGCATGTTGCAGCTGCACAGCTGAGGTTAGAGAGCAAATTACTTTATTATAATACTGCTAAAAATACTAACCACAAATATTGCTTCTCTAGTTTATTTACCCTGATGATTTAAGGATACTTAGATATTGGTACTGAACAACGATGTGATTGTATGCATTTTATGCAAAACAACTATTTTATGCATGATATCTTAAAGTATGGAGTTGTACATTTCATTCACTATATTTCATGCATTTAAATAGGAATGCGCAAAATATTAGTACCACTGGTTCTTATTTTTAATAATGTATTTTTGTATTTCTATTTTATATTGGCTGATATTGTATATTTAATCTAGAAAAGGCAAACAGACAGAGGAAGTGCCCATAACACCAAGTCTCAGGCATTGTTCAAATAAGTACAAGCTAGCAAGGGAAGGAGAGAAAGAGAAAGAGAAAGATGAAGATATAGAAAAAGTTTTTTTTTTTTTTAGATGAAGTCAAGTAGAGTTGAAAGAGATGAGTTTTCAGTTGTTGCTTGAAGATTGACAGGGATCCAGCAGTCCGGATGGGGGTGGGAAGATCATTCCACCGGCCAGGAACGGTGAACGAGAATGTTCTGGAGAGTGATTTTGAGCCTCTCTGTGATGGTTTCCACTTCAGTGGCGTTTGTTTTGATATCAGTAGCTTTAATATAGTTCTACACCGATTTTTAATGCTTCTCACAGGATTTTACAGAGATGTTCGACTATTTTCTTCACTGTATCTCCCAGCGCTGTGTGTATAACGGTGTCGCGTGATCGAGAGCAGCCTGTGGCTCCGGCCCGAGCAGATAAACGGTCTGCTCCGTGTAGCCCAAACGAGTAGCGCAGATTTTTTCTGCTTTCGGTTCGTTTGTCCAATGTAGGTCTTGAAAATCGAGCATGAAGAGGCTGTTTATTCCATTTTTTAAACTGAGATACAACCTTTCTTTGACTGAATGCGTGTTTGCACTGACGTCACGGGATGTCTGCGGATCTACAGAAAATCGGCGGCAATTGTGAAAAATTTTGACACCTTGCGAAAATTGCGAAGTTTGCTTGATTTTGTGATAAATTTAGTGATCGCAGAATCGCAAAATCCTGGAGGGACTGACATGTGGTCCATATATTTTATACTGTGCATTATAATACCTAAATTCATTTGTAACATTTAAAACCATTAATTTCAGTTATACAAATAATACAGAGTTTTGATATTAAATGTTGTTATTGGCATAACATGAAAATAATGCACAGTTTTTCGGCATTGATTTAAATTATTATATCGGTCCATGTCTATCTAGTCAACAATGCTCTCTCAAAGTTCTGGTTACTTTTGTCTTGTGCGATTAAATGATGATCAATGAGCTGCTTGCTGAAGCTGGTTTTAGAATTTTAATTGAGAAACTCCTTGAGGGATGAACCACAGACTTAAAGGTGGCCTGTGTCACCTCCAATCTATGGCTGACTGTTAATGTGTTGATAATGTGATTGTGCAATTACCACTGCAGCTGACAGACATAGCCTCTTAAATGTGATTCGTCTTGGTCTGTAATTGTAGATTTTATCAGGGTCTGTAAGAGTGCAAATAAAGCAATTAGGTTTAGATCGTAGTATTAATACAAATGGCGAATTGTAATATGATGGAGTTCTAGACCTGACCTTTCAACGGAACAGAGTTGTAAACTAATACTGGCCTATTTTGGAAAGACATATTGATGCAGATCAAAGGTGTATGCATTAGTATAAAACAATATTACTGATTTGAGGTCAATTGTTATAATTCTCATTATGACAATGCTGTTGCCAATGTCTTGAGAACAAAAATGTAAATAACATCAGTTTTTTATATTACTTGTTTGCATTTACAACAATTGCATGCATGAATATATAAAATATACAAAGCATGGATGCAAACAGACTTTACTTTATAAAAACTACTTTTAATGCTCATTTTAGTTAAATGTAGAAGGTGTGGTGGTCAGCTGCAGCATATAGTAATTGTGTAACAAGAGAAAAGTGCATAACCCTGTTCTTACAGGACAAATTGATGCTGCATAAGATCCAGATCAGGCCTATAAGCTAGTATGTTGTCTGATTTACGGTCTTTACCTTTAGTTTGATGTCTTATTGAAAAGCCTAATCTTGTTATGTCATGTCAATTAGAGCAAGAGTGCACAGCCAATTCTTGTTCCCAGTGAATTCAGGGAGGTAATTGGTATAGATGTAACTTTGCCAAGCGACTGCATCTTTGTATGTACTGTTGCCACGGAAACCCCATCCACCCTCAGACTCTTGTTTGCCAGTAAATGGCCCCCTGAACCGGCACCAACAAAAGGAGTGAATCCTAAATGTGTTGTTTTATCTTTATCGGCTAGGTCTCTCTCTATAATATTGTACGTGATCAGAGGAAGTTTTTAGACCAAAGCACAACACATTTGCATGTTATTCCTTACCTCCTCAATTATGGTACAATAATGAAGCACCTCTTGTAAAAATATAATCACTACCTGAGTATATTATTACTCAAGAAAGTCCCCAGATTCACAGAAGATCCTGTATTTTAAATGTCGTTTTTTTATTGTGTTTGTTTTTTTATTCATGTATAAATCCCACTCTTATTTTAGTTTCATGCTGCTTGACATGTTGTTAACTTAAGATGAAGAAATAGAGTGGATGTAAAATGACAAATGAATTGGGTGGAAAAGCAAAGAAAAGAAGGAAACAACGATCTTGAAAGAATGTAGCTAAGTCTTTCCTAGTTAGAGACAAGCTCTTTGATCTCCCAGAATTCTCTTCAGGGAAAGTTTGACCTTTTCCTCAGTGATTTGATATTCCAGTTGGGGTCATATCTTCTCCATATGTGTGGTGAATGGTAATCTGTTGAATGCAACTCAAGTCTTTATCATTTAAACTTATTTAGGTTTGCCAAACATACATGTCTTTTAGATCGGTGAGGTATATCATAATTCAGGCTTTATTTAGAGCCGCTTCCTGTAAAATAGTAGCTAGCTATGAAATGTCATTTTACACTCATTTTTTTTTCCACTATCCTTTGGTCTGAGGTTTTCATTAGTCCTTGGCTTATTTTACAAACCTTCCAAGGACTGTATTTCTGAGCCAGGGTGTTTTGGTAGCAGAGTCGTGATTCATGGCTTGATCTTTTAAGCTTATTTGGATGGCAGAATTTAACCAGATTGACTGCTTAAACTTAATTGTCTTCTAAATTGTAAGCTACGGCTTTAAAGGAGACCCATTATACCCCTTTTTACACTATGTAAAATAAGCCTCAGATGTCCCCAGAATGTGTCTGTAAAGTTTCAGCTCAAGATACCCCTCAGATAATTTATTATATCATTTTTAAAATGCCTATTTTGAGTGGAAGCAGAAACACACTGTTTTCGTGCCTGTATCTTTAAATACAAATGAGCAGCTGCTCCCCGCCCCTTTTCCAGAATAGGGCTGTCTTTACAACTCATACCTCAGATAATCTGCTAAAAACATGTTTGGTTTTGATTATCATGTCTATCACGCTGAAATCATGTGTTTTAAACCATATTAGTTTAAACTTACGGTTTTCTAAATGCATACATCCGAAGTATGCGCATGCGAGCAACAAAGAACTAAGTTTTGCCTTATTGCACTTAAACTTCCAAATACACACAAGTTTATGTCAAAAACACACAAGTTACTAAAACAGTCGGTTATGTCTTTGAAAGTAAACAACTTGGAAATAAATTATATTAGATCCATGTGACAACGGCGTAATATACACTAAATAAATAAATCACTGCTCTCTTGTCTCTGAGGCTGGGACTCTAAATAGCGTCCATTGCTCGTCAAAGACTGAACAGTTAGCACGCTTTGCTTGAACTTTCCCCATGGTGTTAGAACTGGTATACCGTTGTCGTTTGAGAAAACACAGTGGCAGTGGGTGGAAACATGCAGATTAATGAGCGGTAATATTATAATAAGATCCACTTTCTACATCATGGTGGGAGTGAGATCTGAGTGTTTCATTTTTCACAAGCTTGTAGAGAAAGGCTTACCAAAAATAATTACTGGGTTGCTTTTTTTTCACGTTTTGTGGGTGGGTAGATGCCCTGGAAACCTTAAACGTGGAAAAAGTCAGATGTTCTTGATATGTTACCTTTAATATCTCTACAGCATTTTTGACCAAAATTTGTATTTTTGCTTGAATGAGCATGAGTAACTGCAAATTTTATACTTAGTCTGAAAGAAGAATATTATCCAAAAACTATAATTTTGCCATTATTTACTCACCTCTATGTCTTTGTCAGCACTTATCTAGCAGTTGTTGTCTTTGCATCATACTTGTCTGTCATTTCCTGAAAAACAAAAGGGATGGTGTTTGTAAAGACTAGAACAATTATTTGTGTTATTTAAAAGGTTTGCTGTGTGTTTGATTTTTTAAGTTAAAGTTGCAAGAAAGCAGCTGATCTTTTTTTCCGTATTATGAACTACATCCAGGGGCGGACTGGGAAATCTCACACTCATTCAGGCCATCCCATAAAACCACAACAAAATTTGCAACCACGGACAACAATATTTTTTGTATGACCATCATCATCACATTGGCTAAACAAGTTTAAATCCCTAGGCTGAGGCCGTGCAAAATAATTCAAGGTTATCACTTGAACTCTCATTTTTCTTTTTAGTCTCTTCTTTTCCCCTGACATCTCTCTGACCCTTATGTGTATGTTTACTTTATTATTTTTCTCATTAACACATCTCCACCTTGTTGCAAAACAACCACCTCATTATGATTTTTTTTGCACATAGTATACTTTTATTTTATAAACAATTAAGTATTACATTAGGACCATATGTTATTGTTTTATATTACCTAATTGTCAAATTGGTACAATAATAGCTACATCCTGAATATATCTTTATAGAAAAATCTTCACACTGAACATGTTTTTGCATTATCATGGGTTATGTGTTGTCCTATAAGTAAAAGTAACCTTTTTTTTGACAGATGATCACAATTGTATAACCAGTTTTACGACAAATACCATGGTGAACTAAATAGTGTAAAACCATTGTTAATTTGAGCTTAGCATGTTTGAACTATAATAGTTATAGTAGTAGTTAGTATAGAAATAGTTGTTTGCCTTAGCTCCCTCTAAACCTGTTATAAAACGATGTGAATATTTGTCTGCTAAATTCCTACTCTTTACAATAGTAATTATGTCCTTTTGGTAATTTTGCAGTAATTGATTGACTGCTATTGCTAATATTTGCCAGCAGTCTAATGTTTAACGAAGTAAACAAATACAAAACTACAATAGTCTACTTATTTACGAATGTAAATTAATAAGTGTCAGCACTTGAAGTCCTGCACAGGACAGTTTTGCCTCTGCTTCACCTGGTTCACTTCCACTCCATTCTGAGTCTCGCATCCTTCTGGTGGACGCGCGGATCTGCGGAGCGTGCACGAGGCGAAGCGCGATGCCATTCAACACTTAGCGATTCATGATTTATTATTTTAATTTGTTTTTTTATTAATATTATTGAATGGCGAATTCTGAAATAATCACTTTAGTACATTCGGCTGGCAACAAAAACAATACCAACAAACAAGGGCAGCAGGCCAAATTGGCTGCCAGGCCACCGGGAGTTCTCCCGGTGCTACCGATGGCCAGTCCGCCATCCAAGTGAAAAAATAAGAAAAAGTAGGCATGAAGCAGACTAAATGATGGGAGAAGTCTGTCATTTCACTTGAAGTTCAAGATGATATTTAAATGAAAAATAATTAGGTAAAAAATTAATGAATCTTATGTATGGATGAATTATTCACACTTTGATCAATAAAGTAGATTTACTAAATATATAAAGTTAATTTATTTCATGCTGTTTTTAAAGATCTTCTGTAAAAATAAAAAATGAAGCAACAGGGAAGGTTGAAAACAGAGCAGGAAGTTTAAGACGACTAGAATTGCAAAATACTTGAATCAATATTTAAACTGGCAAGATGTCCAACTAAGAGACGCAGCTGAATGACTGATGCACAGATGTGTGCCCCTACTGAGAGAAAAACATGAATGTAACCGAATGCATGTGTACAATAATCAAAATATTTTTCAGTCTGAAAGTCTGAACACAAGAGCGTGACCTGTGGTGAACAGCCTATAATTATGATCTTATAAAAGTCAAGCAAGAATCTTCCTTAAGCTTGACCACACTTTGGGATGTTTACTGTGCTTTTACTCTTACTGTCGCCAGTGTTTTATTGTAAACATGTTGTTTTTAGCAAACTGCGAGCTTCATTTTTGTATTCAGTTCATATGTGTTTGTGTGTGTTTACTTGGCAGTGGTAGAGTTCAGTCCGTGTGGTCCCTTCAGTGCTGCACTTGAGTGACAAAGACCACAGCTACTATGTTTCTGCCAACTTCAAGTTTTTTTCTTCCTTTCCTGACCATTTAATGTCTCAGAAAGAAGTAAATATGTGCTTCTGAGCCAGCCAAACAAGCAAGACCAAACTTTCTCTCATGAGAGCTTTTTATGTTAAAGAAATGTTTTCAGATCAGCCAAGCAGTGACAAATGGAAATAAACACAACATATAGATCATATAATATTTTATAGATATCATATAGACAACTCTCAAATGTGTGTGTTAGTGAGAATGACTTTAACATGGTAGCATCAGATTGACCTTTTTAAATATGAGGTTGTATTGAATTGGTTCTTGGAATATTTCTACTCTCCATCTCTTTGGGGTGAGACTTGAATACCTCCTACTCATGCCACCTGGTTAAATAATCATGTTTCACTGCAGTGTATCCAACAGTGAGCGCATTTATCGTTCTCAGCCTTTGTTCAGACAGGCATCAATTTTATTTTTTTTGTCTGAGAACCAAAGTACATTCTTTGAAACCTGTCTCTGTCTGAATGGTGGACATTCATGTTTTGTTTCCCCCCATATTTTGGATATTAATGTTACATCATCAAGTTTTTAATATCATCTGACCAAATATAGTCAAAATTTGCATTTTGCACACTTTTTCCTCATGCGGTGAGTGTTTTTGAACACTGCATATGCATGAACGTGTAAAATGTTGTGGTGAAATGCCATGATGGACATGAGCAAACCAAATGACAAGGCTTCATCTTCTTTTTCCACACTAATAGCCACTCTCAGTTGGTGTATGAGTCTCTTGTCATTGTGCTGACGCGTTTCTATAGTAACTGATGTATATGTAATATTGGCTATGCTGTCTGAACAAACAGATCAGATTTCACCACTTGCTAAATGGACAGTCAGTCCTAAATATTGGATTAGAAAACTAAATAGCCAATAGTGTGAACAAAGCCTTAGAGGTTTATATTGGATTTCTTTCTAGCCCTGTGGCTCAGCCAAAACATAATTTAGTAAAACAATCATTTCAAACCTGTCAGATATCAGACTTCACAGCTGGGGCCAGGGTTTGTAAGCCTCTGCAGTTTCTTTTGAATCTGTGCTGTTGCTGAGAGCATGAAGTGCCTGTGTGATGTAGGTCACAGAACCCAAATGGTGGAGAGCATTTCAGATGTTTGGGCCGTGTGTTTGGGTAAGCTGTTTGTCTGGGTGTTTGCCACTTTCTCCGCTTATCAAAGGCAGTTTGTAGTATTATATAAGCTTCAAAGGTCATGCCAGAAGTTCTCTGCTGCATTGTCACATCACTGTGGGTGTAAGAGAGTTTTAGAAAATGTTATTTATAATTAAGAATTTTTTGCTTGATGTGCCATTTTCACCATTGACAGTAGCTACTATCCAACTTTGATCTAGAAATGTGTTTTTCTGATCAAATATTAATCACATTAATTGCCATAAGGACAAAAGACCAACTTATTTTTTAATTAGATGTGCACATATATATATATATATACTATATTGCCAAAAGTATTGGGTACCCTTTTTAATGAAAGGTTTGACTACTTTAGTAATTTCCATGAGTACAGATCTTAATGTTTAAGCGTATAATGATATTCTAGGGAATTGTGTGCTTCTAATTTTATAGCAACAGTTTGGACAGGACCCTTTTCTATTCTAACATGACAGTGCATCTGTGTATAAGACAAGGATCAAAGATAAATGATGATTCAGTCAGTGTGGAAGAACTTGACTGGTCTGCAGAAAGCCAAGTCCTAATATATATATAATATTTTAGCTGATTTATATTTCCAGCATGATATAAAGTTATTACACAATAAGAAATTCACAGAAGCAGTTTTACTTTTACTTCCTCTGTAAGGAGAGGAAGTCCTTATGTGTGTGTGTTCAGAGACAGGAAACTCCTGTGAATTGGTGTTTGACTTGTGATTTTTCCTTGCAGGGAACCTAGTTCTCACTTGTGGCTTCTAGTTTTGAGCAATGCATTGGAGGAAACTGTTGATGTATTGCTCTGACACCACAATCACTGCACAGCCTCAGAGGTTTAAACAGTAATCTCATCTCACTGATTACAGGGAGGTTGTAAAGATTTATTGATAGATATAAGTGGTTTTATACTGATAGTGTTGCCCATGGGACATCTTAGATACTGTGAGTGTGAAGATGTTTTTTTATTTTTACGCATGACACAAGGCTTCAACAGTAGACTCTGAGAGACTTTCAGGCTGGTTGATGGAGATGTCATTGTATTATCGGCCCAATGCTATGTTGCCATGGTGTATTACATTCATTCATGATTTACATGTTTTTTTTTATCTTGAAACTTTAAAATTTGGATTTCTATGATAGACTAAACCTTGTTTTTGTGATATTGGACTAATTAAGTATTTGTCTAGCAGGCTGTCATATATAAGGTGTTGTTGAATTTCAAGAATGACTTGTGTGATACAATAGCTTAGGAAGCATCGAAGCATCGAAGACTGAAGTAATAGCTGATGAAAATTCTGTTTTCCCATCACAGGAATAAATTACATTTTAAAATATATTCAAATAGAAAATAGTTGTTTTAAGTTGTTAAAATATTTCACAATATTACTGTTTCAACTGTATTTTTGATTAAATAAATGCAGCCTTGGTGAGCATAAGAGACTTTCAAAAACATAAAAAATGCTTACCAATCCTAAACTTTTGAAGGTGTACACACACACACACACACACACACACACACACACACACACACATTTTTTTATATAATATTTATTTTTTTTAAATGTAAACTTGCATGCTCATTACAGCCATGTTTTGGCTAATGACACAATTTTTTTTACACAAGAGGTTTAAATATGTAGATGATCATTTTAGCTGCTCAGTCATGATATCACACTCAATAGAAAGTCAATAACAACACTGTCATTGGTAGCTAATCTACACAGTCAGACAGGAAGTAAGTTGTCAAGACAGGAACAACTTTTAATATTATCAGTACAGGAACAGTTTGAAAGAAAAAAGTATTTTAGACAACAGACTACTGGCATCTCAAATGTACTCTAAATCTCCATCTTAGCAGTTCGCCAAAGTACCGAGCTGTGCTGCTTTTGACACAAGTTCAAATTCTTTCTCTTTTCTCTCTCTTCATCATTTCCTGACATCTCCTAAATAAACATTTTCTCAAAAAACAATCTAGCAGATATTTTTACATATACTATGTCTACTAAATCTTACAGTCTGCATTTTTACATTCCCAATTCACAGGTCTGAGTGCTGCCAAACTGTTGGTGGAGAGCGGCCTGAATCCTGTGCTCCTGGAAGCCAGAAACCGTGTCGGTGGAAGAACCTTCACTGTTCAGGTAAGATACTCATCTGAAGCAAATGAAATTACCTCTTGCATGACAAACGGTCTGCTTTTACATGTGTGATAGGAAAATGAGCCATGGACTTTAATATCATATTTAGAGGTGTGCGATATGATAATATCATAGTTGTTTTAACAACGTGCAACTTAACATTATTGAGTATGTCACTCACAAAACATAAACTCATATACGTTCCTTGAATCCACACATTTATTGGGATGTTGCTTATTTGAACAATCATTGCTTCACGTTTCAGTATTCAGAATTGTACTTAGAAACATTGTTTATGTAATTGTAATTGCAGTATAAATGCATTCATGCCACCTCTGCATTCAACAGTGTATGTAAATGCTACTTCAGATGCAGTTTCTGTGCTGCTTCTGCACTACAAACATGGATATAGTTGATATTGGTTTATCTGGTATATTTGATTTGTAACAGCCCTTTGAATTTATTGATTAAATGTAAGAATGTGTGACTAAAGGAAGATGCAAAGGTGTAAAGGAGATGCATGCATCTATTAAAGTTAGAAAAAAATACCCCTAAAGTTAAAAACACTACTTTTTAACCTGGTTTAATCTTGAGTCACTTGGCTCAAGTCAGCTATTCGCCATCAGTATGTCGAAAGAAGGGTGAAAGTCAAAACCTACACATGCATATTCTAACACTTCCTTTTTGTTTTTCCTTTTTTTGGCCTCAGCGTGGCTTGTAGAAATTTTGTGACTATTTCATTGGGAATGTGTGTGCTTTCAGAATAAGGAGACCAAATGGGTGGATCTGGGAGGAGCGTACATTGGGCCCACTCAAAACCGCATCCTGAGAATAGCCAAAGAGTACGGCGTGAAAACATACAAAGTCAACGAGGAGGAGTCTCTGATTCACTATGTGAAGGTAAACCTCAGTGAAGGCCTACTCATGTAGCAGCTTAGACTTATTACCGAATCAAAAGCAAAACATCTGTGAAATTCAAACAAGATTTTTCTCCTGCCTCAAAATTCAGCTCTCTTCACAGCCTCAGGCCAGAGCTTCAGCTAATAATACGGCCTTTTGTTTGAGCACACTCATGTCTTAATGCACAGGAAGTCAGAGCTAGCCCCGGTTCACTCACCAGAACAGAAGTCCCTCCTTCACATTAGTGTGCTGCGCTCAAGCCTGGAGATGCTAATCGCTGCCTGAAGGAAGTCTGTAATATGGTTTCAGATGCTTGGAGTGGGTAAGAAGGGCAGATCTCAAGAAACCAGCCTCCCCTCCTCCTGCCCCATATCCAATTTGAGTAGACGCATCACTGGCCTTAGCACATGCACGCTGCATGACCTTATTAGATTTGGCTGTAGATTCAGTGTCTTCTCCGCTCTGACCCTGCTATTACAGGGATAAATCACTGGATTCCTAGTACTGCTCTTTATTATGTGGGCATTACTGCTTTCTGTGGTCATATTTCATAAGAAAAATACAGATTGTTTTAAAGCTATCAAGGTATATTAAAGGGGTTCTTGACAAGCTCAAACATACTTAAGAAGGCGGTGTGCATGAAGGGAAAGGTCATGGTGGAGATTCATTGGAGTGTTCATTGTAGATTATGTCAGGATGGAACTGGATTTCAGTATCCATGGACAAGACCCTTTGGCATGTTTCCCATAATCTCTGGTTTTGCCCAGCAGAATAGTTAGCTGTGTAACACCATACCATCAAATCTATATATTATCAGTGTAAATATTTGGTTAATGATAAATATTTATAAGATCTTTAACTTTGCTTTCGGTCTCAATATCCCAAATCCTCTCAATATTAAAAAACTAGGAATGTGAAAGTAGTAGAATCTTGTAAAAGAGAAAGTTCAACCAAAAATGAAAATTGTTGTTCCAGACCTATATGACTTTATTTTGTCCATTCAACACAAAAGGAGAAGTTTTGAGGAATTTGCTGGTTGTGCTTTTCTATGCAGTTACAATTAATAGTGCTTTCTAGCTTTAAAAAGCAGCAACATGTCGTAAAAGTGTTCCAAATGACTGTTCCGCAATGAAAGTCACATGTTAGCGTGTTGTTAGACCTCACTGAGTCAGTTAGTTCAATTTGAGATCAGCGAATAAGTCATATGATTCAATCATGAATCAGACATATAGTAGGTACTTTTATCAATATTTCCAGCAAATAACTTTGACACATAATATGTCTTCAGAAGTCAAATACAGATCACTTCAGATTATAAGTTCCTTTACTGTCAGTTTTCAGTTTAATGCATCCTTCTTGAATAAAAGTATAATTTTTTCAAAATCTTACAGACCCCAAATTTGAACTGTAGTATATGTTTCAGAAATTCACTTTTTGTATTCCACATAAGAACACAAGGATGGGTATTTTTGTATTTAATTAACCCTCTAATGATATTGTACTGTATACGTAAGCTATATAGTTTTGTTTGCTAGCATATTTTTGATCTTTTGAGTTACAGTGCAATGCATATTACTGCTTCAGTCATTTCTATAAAAATGCAAACCCTTAAAAAACAATCCTTGGTTCCTGTTCCTTGGTTTGTGCAGTTTGACAGCACAATCATTGTCAAAGTCAATATCAAACCAGCTCTTACTTAACTGGTTTTGTCAGAAATAAACCCAAAGGCAGTAATGCAGAATGAGGTAGACTAGACTAGGAAGAGGCTATGAACATCTATCTGATATCTGATTGATTTTAAGGCTTTATTTGTTGAAGAACAGACATCTATAAGAGAGATGCTGTTCAAAGGCTCAATGATACTACTTGAAAATAAAGGAGAGTGCTGTGTTGCATCACATTTTCCATTTTGCTTCTTCATTTCAACCAATACTGCTATGATCTGTCTTTCTATAGGCTGCTTTTTGGTACGTGCTGTGAATTAAATGGAATAAATGTGAATGTGTCTGTCTTAATGATTAATGATGTGTGTGTATGTGTTAGTGTATGTTCTGAAGGAGCCGTCCCCTCGCTCCTCGTGCCATTATCTGATCGGAGCATCCCAGTGGGTTACCATGGCAGCACTCCTCATCAAAAGACAATCGCTATCAGGATTGAGGGGACACACTCTCTTTCTCTCTCTCTCTCTCTCTCCCGTTCTCTCACACGTTTTCTCACACCATGATGTCTGGCTCTGTCTTTGGGATCAGGGGCGTTTCCTTCATAACCAAATTGCTTCAGTCAACAGAGGCACGAAGTCAGGCTTTTAATGTTGAGCCATGCAAATGTCTGGTGACAACCCACTAATTAATAAAGCCAGTGTACATTTTCCCACTAAAATTGTGGTCATCTACCACTGTTCTGCACATTTTGGGGAGGAATCCAGTCATTTTAATAGGAATCCATGCAATCTGTAATTTAGCATCAATGCAAAGGTGTTGAGCAACAGAAAGCTGCTTGGGAGCTGTGCTTTATGCATTGCTACACTATTGACAATTGACAAACCTTTTTTCTTTGTGAAATTTTGCTTTGTCATTAAGGAATGAATGAATTAATCTCTATTGATCTAGTCTGTTGACCTTAACAACAGTTGTGTAATTCACCTTTTGAGTTTATCCTGGATATTATCAGTGTTTTGCTGAACTGTGTCCATTTTTCTGCGTAGTTTTATGACAGAGGCTCATAGGGTAGTTTTATCAGCCCCTCGCCGTAGTCAGTCTAATCTGCTCCTGCACGCTTTGCTTTGTTGAAAGTTTTACAACCACTTTTACAGTATCACCTGTTACTCAGCAATCACGTATTGGCCTTGAGCCAGCATTAGCCAATAAGGGCCTTACAATGAGCAAACCATTTTATAATTAAGGTGAGCATGCAGCCAAGGCACCCGTGTAAGCAGCTTTTCTATAGCTGTAATCCTAAAGGCCAGACCCAGTTTCCTCTGCCTCTGTCTGTGAGGAACTGCTCTGCTTTTTCTGGCAGTCTTAGCATCAATATGATCATGATTGAACAGTTGTGCAAAGGCAGTGCTGTTAAAAATTAATATAGCCTATTGTTCAGTGTTTGCATTACTGTGCATTTACATAAGTGGTTTCTGAGTAATACTAATAAACCACATATACTTATTGTTGTGGAACTACTTGGAATTACATTGTTGTTAGTACTATTGCAATTAATTATAATGATATGTAATATGTGTATAGTTTTACTGTTAATACCTAAAGGGTGGTATTTCCAAATTTCTAAACAACTAGCAGCACTGAACAAACTTGCAAAAATAGTTACTGTTTTACAATGCAATGTATCGGAACTGTATTGGTTATTGATATTAGATATTTTATCTATATATTTAGATTACATTTTGCCAACATTTAAATATTAATTTTATATAAAGGTACTTTTTATTTAATTAGACAAAGTAGTGTAGGATTTTAATATCGGCCATTATCGGTTATCGCCATAATATAAAAACAAGTGCAAGCTTATCTGTATCAGTCAATATCGGTGCAAAATATGCAAAACATTGTACACAACTGTTTATAATGACTATTCGTATCTTCAAAAGAAAATATGTTCATTCTGTCTATACTAAGTGTATACTGTAACATACAGGCAAACAGAATGTTACTTTGGGGGATGATACATTTGCGTTGGACAGGATGTGGTCTCATTTCATGGCTTGTAACCGAGGAGATGGGCGGCAGTGTGGATATAGAGCAGTATGAGGTTAGTGATAGTAGAGAGGCTTAGGTTCTGCTCTGGCTGAAAAGATATCATAAGAGATGCACTCCATCTCTCCACCTCAATTCTGTCGCCATGGGAACAGACCTGTTGGTGGATGCTGAGCGATCCAGTGTCCTCTCTTGCATTGGTCTGGCAGGCTCGCAAATTATATGGAAATGTCATGGTCCCTTATTTAGCTGAACATGTTTTCCTAGTGCTAGTTGGCTTGGAAATGCAGATGGCCAAGTCACATTAAAAAATTATAGAGATGCTTTTTTAAACTCGTAGGCCAAGGAGACCATTTTTGTAAGATATACGTGTTCAACAGACATTTCTGGAGAAATGTCATGCATGTTTCCCATCAAAAGTGTAATTTAGATTTTACAAATATGCATGTTTTATAATTCATGTAGCTCAAACAATAGAGCATGGTGCTAATGGAAAGGCTGTGGGTTCATGGATTCGATTGTCAGGAATGCATGAACTGTATGAATTTAAACCTCGAATGCAATGGAAGGCGATTTGAATAAAAGCATAGGCTAATGAATAAATGTAAATGTGTAATAAAGCATGGTTATTAAAGTAAAAAATGTGTCAAGTTCAGTTTTCTTTTATTGCTATTTATATAATAGACTAGATTTGAACATTGGAATGCCGGAGTGCTAAGTTGTGATTTCGTTCTTTGAATTTTGTCATGTTTCGTCTTGTTGAGGGCACCAGGAGAGCCAGAACTGCCATAGTGTCCACTCAAAAAGAGTATGGCGTCCCTCCGTTGTTTTGCGGTGGTCTATCATTTGAAGTCTTCAATCATTTATCTGTCCTACTAAGTGCATTCTAGTCCTACTCAAAAACCACTTTGGTTCCCCTCAGATGTTTCTGCGAGCAATAAAATGACAGGGTTTTCCGAAACGGTGTGTTGAAATTGCACAAATCCCTATGACATGACAAATTGCTTGGAAGTGAATGCTGGACATTAAACCCGGGGGTGTGTGAGAATCCTTCTAGGTGACAGGTCTTTGATTTTGTCAGCAGTTTTGACTAGGTTGCCTGATTCAGTGCTAAAGTAATAACCTTTAGCACATTGTCAACTGTCCATCTCAAGCCTTCTTTATCAGAGATGTCATTTTCATTATCATTATGGGTTTAGCAATCATTAGAGGCTTTATGTTGAAGAACAACATATTGAAACGCAGTCTTTGATGTGTAGTTAAACATTAATCAATCAGCCCAGCGGTGCTTATTTAAGAGCCCCACAGCAACAGAGCAATCCAGGTATGAAGTAATGTCTGCCTATAGTTACCCCATTGGCCAGCTGCAGAGAATGATCATACTGACTAAGCGTTTCCACTACTGTGAGAAGCAAGCGATGTGTGAACAGCTTGTGTCATATAGCTGCTGTTTGCCAAAGGCTAATATCGTCATTATCTGTGATTATGAATATTACTGAATTAGCATTATCATTAATGTCTATCTATAGATGCTTTATCATTACTGTATATACCACGCCAAACCCCTAATGAGCATATATATCATTTTCCTGTTTCTAATGAAGAAGAGTCACATTTTTATGTGAAAATCATAAAATCCTATGGAGATTTGATAAGGTCGAGTTGTTTCTGATCTTCTGGTTGTATTAACACAAACTGTAAAGGCTGTAAACAGAGGTACTCCATTAACTGATTTGATTCCAAGCCAGGCGAAATGCAGTTACGTATATTTTAGGCAGCAAAAACCATTTTCCATTCCAGACTGGTTACACTTCTAATGATAATGAGGTCATGATGGCTAATGATAAAGACATTACGTCAACAATGACAAAATAATAATTACAATTTTCATTATTTGGTGATAAGGTAGTAGGTTTCTTATGGACACTGTTTCTTATTTCCAAGGGCAAATCATACCCATTCAAAGGGCCTTTCCCTCCAATGTGGAACCCTCTTGCCTACCTGGACTACAACAACCTCTGGAGGACAATGGACAAGATGGGAATGGAGGTATTCAGAACCGACTCCATGGAAAAAGTTCCATTAACTGTTCTACTGTATACATGATACTTACCTGCAATACTTATTGAATGCCACCACAACACTGCTGCTGAATCTACATCACAAAACAAACATACAGTGCAACACATGTAATCTGATTCCCAAATGAATGACTCGCATGAGTCGATTCATTGCAGTGAATCAAACACATACAGCGTTACCAGTATAGTTTGAATTCCTGAATGAATGACTCTGGAGTTGGTTCTTTTTAGTGAATCAAACATACAACACAACCAGTGTAGACCAATTTCCTAATGAATGAGTATAATGAGCTGGTACTTTCTATTGAATCAAATGTACAGTGAGACTAGTGTTCGATTTCCAAATTAATTACTGTAATTAGTCAGCTCTTTTTAGTTAATCGAATGCAAACAATGTAGTCCATTTTATGAACAAATGATTCTAATGAATCCAAGTGGATAAAATATATACAGCTTACAAGTAACTGAGACCTAAATCTGGCTAGTTGTTCACACAAGTATGCACTTTGTCAGAAGTATTTTATAAATAATGAATTAAATATGTTACTACATTTAGTTTTGTATTGTTTAATCAATTTTTAAAGGAAATTTCTACTCTATGACTATGAAAAATGTCAAAGTGAACACACCTTTTCCAAGAATTGTTTTATATTTATTTTTGAATTAAATTTGTAAATTGTTAAATAAATTGCTCTCATAATTTTGGCAATACAATCTGTTGTTTCTTATAAATAATCGTTATTGGAACTATTAAGAAACTGGAATCAGAATTAATTCAAGTGAATAAACAGACTGAGATCACAAATGTGCTCTTTAGATTCCTAAAGAAGCTCCATGGAGGGCACCTCATGCGGAAGAGTGGGACAAGATGACCATGCAGCAACTCTTTGACAAGATTTGCTGGACCAGGTACAGAGAAGGGACCAATTCAAATCAGGCATTATTGTGGCATATTGGCTGTTGATGGCATATCCCTTCACCCATGGTTTGCTTGCAGGGCCGCTCGTCGCTTTGCCACTCTGTTCGTCAATGTGAACGTGACCTCCGAGCCCTATGAGGTGTCTGCTCTGTGGTTCCTTTGGTACGTCAAGCAGTGTGGAGGCACCATGAGAATCTTCTCTACCACCAATGGAGGCCAGGTAAGTCTTTATACAACAGATTAACTGTAGGCCTGTTGCGTAATGTTTGTATACTGTTATCTCTGTTGATTATTTCTCTGTCAAAGACCAGAGTTAATTATATGGCAAACATATGAACTCCACAACATTAACATTTTCACAGCGTGTTTGTGCATGTCTCTTTGGCTTTTTCATTGCAGCAGTGCTTGTGTTTAAAGTATAATTAACATCTGAGAATGAGAGAATGGCAGGCAGAGGGAGTGAGAGATGGGGGTTTAGTGTCCTCACACACCAGTGTCTTTTTTTAAATATTGGCAGTCCAGGAAAGCAGGTGTTAGAAATAGTGATATAAATCAAGCTGGAGCTGTTCAATCCAATGTTCCTGCCAAGTCCAATAGTCATCGTCACTGTTCAGTCTGTACCCCTAATTTAGTTAACCACAGCTCTCAAAATGGGTCTTGTTGCAAGGCAAAAATAAATTGACTTTCTGTGGAATAACTTTTTTTTTGCTGTTATGAGTAGAGAGGAAGGATTACATGGGGTTAAAGGGAGAGTTCACTTAGAAAATATTCAAACTGCATATTTAAATATAGTCATGTCAGACATGTCATTCCAGGTTTGATGTCTGTGATAGATTGTAGCTTTTTGTTCTCATCCAATACTGTTTATGACCAATACAATACAGTATCTGTTTTTTGTTGTTGTTGTTTATTTTATAATTTTTTATAAATATCCAATAACTGAAATGGAGAACCAATTTTTCATAGTAAAATTTTTTGCTTTTTGACACAATAACCAGGGCTTACTTTGTGCAAGCTGGATCCGGCACCTCCGAAATCCGATCTGGCACCTCATTTTGGTGGATCCCCGCCTCACACACCAATGAAGGACATTTGTGCTGCTGCCCTATAGTGTGCATATATTTAATGAAAAATCTTTTATTATGAGCGCGCTTGCCGCACATCTACATTTGAAATAACAAACTTAAGCACGCAAAAGACGCATCATGTGAACGGCTGCTCACATGAGGCTTCTCTCACAAGACCGAATGAACAGATCCATGTTACATGCATTTTCTTTCTCAACTGTTTTCATTTAGACGCCTACTGTGCTAAAGAGGATACTCGCCAGGACAGCCATTTAGACATCATTTTACAAAACAAATAACTTATAATAATCACGAGCCGGCTTATGCGTGCACTTTGGATGTGACCGTGAGCGCACAGAATACAGCCTGGAGTGTGCCATTAAATGGCTTTAAAACATTTTTTTAAAGATGTGCAAATTATACATTTTAATGACAATGCAACAATGACCCGATTAGTCAAGTGACAGTTCTGTCAGCTGTCCCGAAATGCGAGTGAAAGTTTTGTATCACAGCGTGCAGTACTCGTAATGCAGACAAGATGTGCTGATGTGAAGCGCGCACTGAGAGAGTTCATGGTTTCAAACGCTGGTTTCAAATGACTGATTTAATCGTATAGTTTGTGTGGATTTATTTGCTCATCTAACCTACATGCTTTATTGAATAAATGCAAGAATTTCCCTCTCTATAAACTTGAAAGCAGCGGGAATAAGTAAAACTATGCGATATAGGCCTACACACTATCCCCCACCGAAATTCAGGACCTGATTAAATATAACTCTATTATACAGAGATTTGTCAAATCAAAGTACACAACTTTTTCAAATTTCATGGCTTTTCCAGGTAATTCATGACTTTACGGACCCTAAAAGCATGCTGTTAATCACTTAAACTGGTCCACCAATGTGATCGCACGAATGCTCTGTTACCTCTCCCTGCTGTAATCACATACCGGATCCGTTACCCCGTTGCCTCGCAATTTACATTACAAATTTACAATTTACAAATTAAGCACTGGCAATAACCAGATCATTATGCTACATTTTATTTAAAATTTTAGCATATTATTATTACTATTATTATTATCATTAAAGAAAAGATCACTTGGTGCCATCTATTGGTAGACCTCATATTAAACAACCAGTAACAAAAAGTGAGAATACTGGTAAAATAGTATTGACCACCAAAACAAATGATCTGTCGTTTCTCCCAGTCATAATGTGTAAAGTATTCACAGTCATTTTTCAGTCAAGCCACTGCAATACTCCTTTGGGGAGTAAATTAAATTTGTTAATTCATCCATGATGATTTTTTGTCAAGTTAGTTGAGTATAGTATATAACTAAACACTTCTCAAGAGAGGCTACCGTGTGTCATACCCATTCATTCCTGTGACACTAAACTGATTGTGTAACACACCAAAATAGTGGTCACTGTATCTGGGTCACATTTATAGCAGGAGCCTACTAGAAACTGTGTCCTCTGACGGCACACAAATAAAGCAAATACGAGTTTTGTTTATTAAATTGATCTTTTATCTTTAATTCCCTATGGAATGACATTGTCAATGAACAGTTATGATCTACCTGTTTCTGTTCTTTAACCTGTTTTATATTATTAATGTGTCTGGTAAGGTATGTACATGGTGGGCAGTATTATACAACTCTGTCATAATTCTATCTCTGAGAGACTGAGACCCCTATTGGTGAATTAAAGAATTGCAGCCCTTGTTGAAATGTGAATGTTTATGTATATTAAACTTATAATTTCTATTACATAGAAGGTCTAACCAAAGTCTGGAAAACTGTTTTCTGCTGCCTCATGTGACAGGAGCGCAAGTTTGCCGGAGGTGCCAATCAAATCAGTGAGGGGATGGCGAGAGATCTGGGTGACCGTGTGAAGCTGAGCAGAGCTGTCTACAGCATTGACCAGACTGGAGACCTGGTTGAGGTCAGGACAGTTAATGAGGAGATATACAAGGTGAGAATGTGCACAAAAAAGGTCCTATTTGGCATGGACTACTAGCATACTGATTACAGCATATTACGAAGTATATAGTGCATACTAATAATCAAAACATAGCATGGAAAAGGAAAAAGTCGTTGCATTGGCCAGATAGAAATGTAAGGTCAAGTCAGGTACAAGGCATTGTGGTATGCATTTTTCCAGTCCAAGAAAATCATACCCCATATTCTGTGCACAAATGTCCCAGTTTGAAGTATGTATCACCATTTATGTGTGTAAGCTTGGTGGATTGTTATCAGTAAGCTGCTCTTCATCCCCCTGTCCTGGCCACATCCTCTTTCCTGTGCTGAACGCTTATTAAAGGCTGCTGTAGAGCTGCTTAACCCTCTGGGGAGGAACAGTGGGGGCGACACTGGAACCACTATATTCAACTAAACATCCTTATATACTGTTCAAAAGTTTGCCGTTTGTTAGAACTCTCTTATGCAGACCAAGGCTGCGTGTATTAATACATTTTACCATGAAATGTATTCCTGTGATGGCAAAGTAAAATATTCAGCAAATTTGTTGCATGTAATTATGAGTTCCACATTTCAGAGAGGTTTTGATATTGTAAATCCATTAAAGCAAAATAAAACTCGTTATGTACAGGGTAACAGAGACTGATGCGATTTCGGTGAAATGCAACAGAAAGAAGGGAACTTTTAATGTGTGGCATTCCCAAAAAATCACTTATAGCAGCTTTAAATATATTGTTAATGACCTAAGTACTGATGGTTTCTGGGGTTTGATCATGCTTTTTTTTAAGGATTTTCTTTTTCTCTGTTCTTGTAGGCCAAATATGTTGTACTTGCCATACCACCAGGCCTGAACTTGAAAATCCATTTCTGAGGAACCAGCTCATTCACAGAGTCCCCATGGGCTCAGTCATCAAATGCATGGTGTACTACAAAGAGAACTTCTGGAGGAAGAAGGGTCTGTACCACTTGTCAACTTTCCATTACATAAATCACTGGACAGCCAGTTACAAGGGACTGGGACTGAAGTGGCATTGGCTGCACACAGTGTTGTTATTGGTAAAAGGATAGTTCACCCAGAAAGGAAAATTTTGTCATTAATTACTAGGGCTGAAAAATTCATTGCATTTGCGACAATATTACGATATGAAAAAACTTGATTTTTCAACCTCATTTCTAAATATGCTTTAAATCTGTCAGAATAAATATGCTAAAGTTTCACCTTTATTGGGTACAACAGCCTAGCAGCCTTTTACTAAAATGAACCATGGTTTTATTACAGTAACAACAGTATTAGTAGTACAACTGCAGTAACCACAAATTTACCATGGCAATAACAATAATACGTTTTAGTACCATGTTTATTTTTCAAAGTACCCTCAAAGGTTCAACTTTGTAACTTACCTACCCTTAAAGCATGCATACTTGTGTGGTACTAATATGCTCCCTTTTAGGGGTATAGGTGCACCTTTGCGGTCACTGCCCCTGTAAAGGGATAAAATAGAATTATAGTATATTTTATTTCTGACAGTGTAAACAAAAAAGCTCATTAATCCTTATTGAGTTTTATATGGTTATTAGTAGTAGAATTCGTGGTAGTTTTGTTATATTTTTATCTATTTGTAGGTTTTTTTCCTTTTTTATAGAAACACTAAATGACAAACAATATCTTAAGCACCACCACCAGTCCTAAGTTCAGACAGCATGACAAATATGCATTCATACATGGTTATTCTAATTACTGAAGTTCTGTCATCATATAATGCTAGAATTGAATGCTAAATTATCATAATATCATATTATAATGTTTGACTGACTGATACTTATTGAGATATTAAAAAAACTGC
Organism: Gymnocypris eckloni scoliostomus; assembly: GCA_027564155.1. Classification (NCBI taxonomy): domain Eukaryota; kingdom Metazoa; phylum Chordata; class Actinopteri; order Cypriniformes; family Cyprinidae; genus Gymnocypris; species Gymnocypris eckloni. The sequence goes on along the minus strand of CM050425.1, from coordinate 7,247,106 downwards.
CATTTCACAAACATAAGATATATATATATATATATATATATATATATATATATTAGTATATCAGATAATTAATATTAATCTGGTCTGTAAACTAAAAAGAATTACAAGCCAATGGTGATTGTATTGCCAAGGTGTCCATAGAGGGTTGATAATATTTACAATAAATAATCAATTGAATTTGATAGGTGTCTCTTACATTGTCCCACAGAAACATTAAAATAGTGTAGATTAGTGTACAATGTTTTATAATAATAACTTATTCTATTTAGTGACAATTGTATTCATTTAACATATTTAATATTGGGGCACCCAAGTTATTTGACATATTTGAACAATAGTTACATTCCCCTGTTAATTCGTTTATTTTATAAAGACATAACTCAGTTAGTATTTGTGAAAAGTAACTAGTAATATAACTAATTACTTTCTTAAAGTAACGTGCCCAACACTGCCACTATAAAACGATTAATTGCTTGTCTTTGTTGAATAATACAGAATATAAAGAGCTTAAAAAAATGCAATATTGGTAAACAAAATCGCAATAAGATTGATTTCCAAAATTGTTCAACCCTATTAATTACTCACCCTCTTGTCGTTCCAAACATGTAAGACCTTAGATCATCTTCAGAACACAAATGAAAGATATTCCTGATGAAATCCAAGAGCTCTATGACCCTTCCATAGAGAGCAATGTACCTGAAATGTTCCCAGACCCAGAAACGTAGCAAGCACATCGTTAAAACAGTCCATGTGACATTAGTGGTTCAACCGTATTTTTATGAAGCTATGAGAATACTTTTTGTGTGCAAAGAAAACAAAAATAATGACTTGTGCATTCAATCACGTTCAGTGGGGGGGGGGACATCGTAAAGTGTAAATAACGTTTGTGGTGATGGGTTTTTGTCCCATAGAAGGGAGAGGAAGGTCACTTCGGGGAGGTCTCCCTCATTTCGGCGATCTGCTCTTTAATTGAATGCAGGTGCACGGTGGCCAGGCGATCATGCGCCCTCCAGACCTCTGGGCCCTATGCACTCTGACACCCTTTTCCCCCCACTAGCGACGCCCCTGTCTGCATGCAAACAAATTGTTGAATAAAGTCGTTTATTTTTGTTTTCTTTGCGCACAAAAAGTATTCTTGCAGTTTCTTAAAATTACAGTTGATTATGTCTAATGGACTAATTTATAGACGCCATAACTACATTTCTGAGCCTGGGAACATTTCAGTTGCATTGCTGTCTATGCGGGGTTTTATCAAAAATATCTTAATTTGTGTTCCTTGTGTCTTACGGGTTTGTTAATACGAGTAATTAATGACAGAATTTACATTTTTAATCGATCGATTCGGTGATCTACATTTTGGGGTGATCTCTTTAACTAAAACACTTAAAATTTAGTTTTGTTATTTGAAATAAATCAGAAAAAGTTCAATTGAAGCTAATTTGAAATATTTAACACACGAATACAGATTACAAAAGCACATAACAAAATGATTAAAAAATGTAAATAAAAAGATATAGAAATAAAAGCTAATTCGAAATATTACTAAAAACGATGTATGTAAATATGCTAACCTGGGCTGTTTGTTTTTCAGGATACTGTGGCAGTATGGTGATTGATGAGGAGGAAGCACCTATTAGTCTCACTCTTGATGACACTAAGCCTGATGGGTCTGTGCCTGCTATAATGGGGTAAATAAAGTGATGAGCTTTCTATCATAGGATGAACATAAACTACTAAAACAATTATTGAGATGTTTGAGACGACAGAACAGCAAGCTGACTCCTTCTCTTTACAGTTTCATCCTGGCAAAAAAATCCAGGAAATTAGCAGACCTGACTAAAGAGGAGAGGTAGATCATTCTTTGTTTTCATATTGGTAAAATATCAAAATATGAAATGATTATTCTTACCAGAATGTTGTCAATCATTTCAGAAAGAGAAGGATCTGTGAGATTTATGCTCGTGTGCTTGGCACAGAAGAAGCGTTACATGTGAGTCTCCATAACCAGTCACAAATCTCCGTCATCCTTTAATCTTGTCATTTTTAATAACTTTTCATGCTTCGTTGTTATGGTGGTGTCTTCTTTAGCCTGTGCACTACGAGGAGAAAAATTGGTGTGAGGAGGAGTACTCTGGTGGCTGCTACACTGCCTACTTCCCCCCCGGTATCATGACACAGTATGGCAGGTTAGCGCACCTCCGGATGGTTCAACATTATGCTAGCCTGCTGATGGTAAACTAGAGCATGAACTGACAGGAGAAGTGACCGTTTCTCTCTGTTTCAGGGTCCTGAGGGAGCCGGTGGGCAGGTTGTATTTTGCAGGAACTGAAACGGCCACTGAGTGGAGCGGTTACATGGAGGGAGCCGTGCAAGCTGGAGAGAGAGCCAGTAGAGAGGTGCGTAGAGGATAGTTAGCTACTAAGATCTAAGATATTTATAAAAACACTATTCTGTCCAAATTTCCGGTTTCAACAGGAAATATATCAATGCAGGAAACAAAAAGCTCTTGTCAAGTTTGAAAATCATTATTAGCATGTTCAATATGAATCCATCTATTTAACAACATGTCACAATCTATTTAGTTCTACTTCATTTTGTGCATATATTCATGCTTCATTTTCATTTTTCAACACATTCATCAATACTTGGATTCTTATGCGTAATTGTGTTGGATTGTTTTTAGCACAAGGTTTTGTTGTCTCTGCATTAGCTTGTCCTAATGTATTTCTTGTTTGTACAAAGGTTTGGGGTCAGTAAATAAAGGTCTCTATGGTGCATTTATTTAGTAAAATTGTAATTTTGTGAAATATGTTTTGCAGTTTAAAATAACTGATTTCTATTTTAAAATGTAATTTATTCCTGTGATGGCAAAGCTGAATTTTCAGCATCATTACTTGTCTTCGGTGTCACATGATCCTTCAGAAATCATTCTAATATGCTGATTTGCTACTAAATAAAGATTTCTTGTTATTATCCATGTTGAAAACAGTTTGACATTGATATGTTTTTGTTTATTGATTTGATATTATTGATTATTTATGGTATTTTATTTTGAAAACTGTTGGATATTTGTGTAAAAACCGTGGTATATTTTCTTTTTCGGGAATATTTTATGAATATGAAAGTAAAAAGAAAAACATTTATTTAAAAAAAATTAAAAGTGTGTTTACTGTCTCTTTTGATCAATTTAATTTATATTTTTTTAGTGCTGTCAAACGATTAAACGCGATTAATCGCATCCAAAATAAACGTTTTTGTTTACATAATATATGTGTGTACACTGTTTATATTTATTATGTATATATATATATATAAATACACACAGATGCATACATTTATATATTTAAGAAAAATATGTTATGTGTATATATTAAATATATTTGTATTTAATATAAATATATAAATGTATATACATGTAAATATTTTCAAAATATATACCGTATGTGTGTGTATTTATATATACATGATAAATATACACAGTATACAAACATATATTATGTAAACAAAACATGGATCACGATTAATCATTTGACAGCACTAATAATTGTATTAAGATTTGTATTAACCTAGACATTTGAACAGTAGTGTGTGTACAAGAAGCTCTTCTAAACGAACACAAACAGCACTTGCTTGCCATCTGTTAACGGTCCTGCATGTAAAACTAAAGCACTTCTTGTCATTTGCTCTAAATGCCTTACATGTTAATTTAAATTTATGTCTGATTTTAAATATTGCCATCTGTTTCTTGAAGGAAAAACTCAAAATACTATACATATGATTTTTTCTTCCAGATTTTGTGTGCAATGGGAAAACTCCATGCAAGTCAGATCTGGCAGTCAGAGCCTGAATCATTGGTATGAATTGTATTTTGAATGCACTTAAGAAGCATGATTTCATTGAATCCATAAATATCAAAACCTTTCTTGAACAAATTCTACTCTGAACACTTTTCCTCAGGATGTTCCGGCCCAGCCGTTTGTCACCACATTTTGGGAAAGAAACTTGCCATCAGTTGGGGGACTCTTTAAATTCATGGGCGTGTCCTCCTTCCTGGCTCTGGCCACAGCAGCAGGAGTAGTGGCCTACAAGAAGGGGCTCCTCCCACATAGCTAAAGCCCCTCCCACTTTCAAAACCTCTTCTCTGTGCTGGCCTTGGGATTTTGGCATTCAATCACCTAATCACGGTCATAATGCCGCCTGGGTATGTGGCCGAGCTACTTGGATGAGATTTGACACACAATTGCTCAGTCATTGTTAATAATTCACCAAGTGATTATGGCATAATTGTTAGTAATTGTTAATGTGGGAATTGCCCTGTCAAGGAGATCACAAACTAGCCACATTAAAGGAACCGAACGTGTGACATTCCACAACCATTCATTGTTTGTGTGTGTGTGTGTGTGTGCATGTGCGTGTGCGTGTGTGTGTGTGTTTCACAAGTCTTATTGATTACCTCTGCTAATTTCAGGTGCTGTTCTCAGGAACTCGTTAATTAACCTTCCAAAATATTGAAGTAACATTACAGAGATCAGACTAGCATTTAGCAATCCATTTTATTTTACTCTTTAACAGAGACTTTGAGAATATCTTCTCTACGTCTCTACATGACACAGAAGCTGCATTAGCTTCAGCACAATTCACTATATCATTCATGAGAGAAGCAGAGGCTGTTCATATCACATTCATTCTCGATTCTCAACATACAACGTTAAACAACAATTAGTATGTGTCCGGTAGTATGACGAAGTGAGGTCTATCAGTCATAGAGAGCTGATTTGAAGGTTGTCCCAGTGTTTTATGTCATTTCTAAAAGCTGCTGTGTGATTGAATTATATGAAAGCATTTGAATGTACTTTTACATAGTCGATTTTTTTCATGTAACAGACCAGACTTGAAATATGAATTTGTTTTTGACATGCATTTATTTTCAACCATCCATTGTTTAACAGTCCTCTAATTCCATAGTATATTATTAATAGTAAGATAAAAATGATACAATGTAATTAAATGTTAATTTGTAGAGAAATGTAAAACCCAGATAGATAGATAGATAGATAGATAGATAGATAGATAGATAGATACACTCAAAAAAAAAAGTTGTTGAACGAACTTAAAAAAATTAGAGTAAACTTTTCCACGAAATTTAATTACATTTTTCCACCAAAATCTAATTTGTTTGAAATGACTTGTTGTAATCTTGTTGTATAAACTTAAATTTCTTCAGTGAAGACTACAAAAAAATTGGGTCATTCCTATTAGATAAAGATCAGTAGCCTACACTCAAAAAATAATTCATTGATGAATTGTAATTGAGTTGGGCCAACTCAATTTGATCAAATATAGTTTAAATTAAATTGATACATTTATGAAGTGATGTTTTTATGCTTGCTAAAACATTTAACTGGATAATAAATTGTTTCTACACTCAAAATGAATTATTTGTTGGATTTACTTAATTTTAGGCATTAGCCAATTTGTTAGGCATAGCATATGATGATATTGTTACATCCATGGCATGCCCATAATTGTTTCTTTGTTAATAAAACAACTTTGTTTTATGTTAGCTGGTCCTCAACCCAAGCACATGCTCTACACTTTACCACAATGGTAACCCCCCAAAACACTAACATACCAGAAACTCTTTAAATACAAACATAAAAGAACATTAAACATTAACAAGTCTCCCAATTTTATCATCTAAATAAAAATGCCTAAAACAACATTTTATTTCAAGATTTACTCTCCTTATCCAGCCCTGTGCAAAGCATGATGGGAAGGGAAATCCACTTCCTAGTTACACAAGTAAAATCAAACGAAAAATATTCTTGTTGACTCAATTAAAAAAAAACGTGTAAACCTAATTGTTTTTAAATTACATTGTTTATATTTAATAAAATTAAGTTGGGACCATTTTTACCAAGAGTTATGTTGTATGAGCTCATTTTAATTAATGAAATTGAACAAAGAGCAAAAATCATTTTTTTTGAGTGTAGATAGATAGATAGATAGATAGATAGATAGATAGATAGATAGATAGATAGATGCAAGTGAAAAATGTCCCTCTCTCACCTTTGTAGCAGTAATCTGTGCAATATTATTTACAGAATAATTATAACATTATGTATGGTGATTCATTACAGTTTCATTCTAAGTTGACGTTCTAACACTCTTCAATTATTTAGTTATTTCTATCAAATTATATATAGCCTATATATATATATATATATATATATAATTGAAAATTGAAGAGGTCATGCAGCCCCAGAAAAAAGATTGGAAAATAAAATGTATTATGTGCAATGCATGTCAATTTTGTTGTTCCAAAGAAACGTTGTAACTGTTGTTTGTGGTGCCTTAATCCGATGTAGTATTCCTCATTTCTCAAGTGCCTCTGTGTTGATGAGCTCCTCCAGTCTTGAACATTGTCTCTGGATCAGTCACTGGCTGCTTTAGGGGATGCTTTCTAAAAACGAGCTCCTTTCGCAAGAATTAGAAACAGAATTTTTGGTCAGGGATTTGTGAAGCTCTTTGACCGATAAATAAATCTGCATTTAAGCACCACTCAAAAACCCACCACTCCACTCCTCAGCATACAATGGAAAGCGTTCATAACTGCTTCCTGAAGAAGCCACTGGTGATCCAGAATCAGAGGCAAAGCCACTCCTGACTGTTGACTATAATGTTTGATAAGAAAGCTTTCTATCTGTGAACTACACCTTGGTTAGAGTCTGGTCCACTGTGAACTTAGTAATGATGTGGTGACACTTTTGTCCTGACATGTTGTATTTGCTGTAACTCCTCCACCTGGTGTGCTAGTGAATTGTGCCTCTCTGTGTGTGTGTGCTGCTAAAGCTTTTCTGAAACCACATAACATGGCCCTGTTTACCTAATCTGTTGTCACCTGCTTCAGTTTGCATAGCTGCCCTGCTACTATCCGGCCCCTTTCATGTGCACATCACAATGTCCAATGGTCTAATCTTGTAATTGCATTATTTGATCTCTTTGTACAAATTCAACGACTAAGCTGATAATAAAAGTTTGATTTACCACCAGACCATGCATATGCAGTTCTTTTGTTATCAGAATACAAACAATGTTCTCCTCTAAATCACTCCCCTTTAAAGTCACAAGCTTCTTGATTGGTGTGACGTCCTCTTTCAGGGAAGAAAGCAGACGAGGCTCTTCCAGCAGAGATGAGCTCATTTCAACCACAGCAGGACATGGACTGCCTCAGCCACTGATTTAAGTTCCTTAGGTTACATGGAAATACAACTTAATTCAAACTTAATACAGATAGATAAATAGATAGAGATATTCACCACTTGTTTTTATCATTAGAGGGTGCCAATGTACCACAGTAACTATAATAGTTCCTATGTATCTGTCTTTATATATCTGTGTTTTTGTCTTTCTTTAATAGTATGACTATTGTTGAAAATGCTTCAAAATAAAATGATCGCATTTGTTGTGTAGCTACTTCAAGTTGAGCACGTGCTGAAAACTGCCTTCCCTCCAGTTGAGTGTCCTATGTTTCGTTTCGGCAAGGAAATGCAGATTATGAATGGACATACTAATAGAAAATATAACACTATTTGCTCTATGAAAACACAGAGAAGCGAGAAATTAGGAAATGAGACGTTCACCTCGTCAATCTGCCAAATGTTATCGCTTATGATGTCTCTCGCCATCCCAACAAAACAAGTTCACAAGAAGCATCAGTGTTGTATAGAGATAAGGGATGCTGGGATATCATATCGCCTAATGATACTTTGAAGATGTGAATGCTGAAAATGGGCTGAAGTGCAGAGAGGGGGGAACACGAATAAATTTGTGCGATAAGCACAGGATAAGACTCCTCCAGAGCGGAGAGGAGAGAGAAGAACAGAAGATGCAACACCAAACATCATCAAACGGGGGAGAGCAAATCCCACATAAAAGGAGAAAGAAAATATCCCCGAAGACACAATTTTAAAGATGACCAGGGGTCCTTATAAGAATTTGGCATTCATGCTAAACTATTCTGTCCCAGTCCCACTGTAGGCTATTAAGGAATAAAGTATGAAGCGCTAGGCTAGGCCTAGTCTATAGCCAGACCTTCACACTGACGGACGGCTGAAGGTCTGGGCCCGATTGCATAAAGCCCCTTAAGTTCTTCCCTTAAGTATGAGACTTAAGACGTAATTTCCCCTTACCTAAGGGAATTATTTAAGGGTGTTGCATACAATCCCTCAAACCATTCTCTTAGTTAAGGGAAACCGTAAAGTATTTCACGACAGTGACCCAGGTTTTGCCGTTAAAAAATCTACTGTTGCCATGGACAAGTTATTTGTTAATAGCCGTGTAAGTTTTCACAGAACATGGATGGGGGGGGGGGGGGACTTTAAGACTTTAGTTCATCTTTGGACAACAAATCAAAATCTCTCATCATTCCTGTCCATGTAGAGCAGGGGTCATCAAACTTGATCCTGGAGGGCCAGTGTCCTGCAAAGTTTAGCTCCAACTTGCTTCAACACACCTGCCTGAAAGTTTCAAGTATACCTAGTAAGAGCTTGATTAGCTGCTACAGGTGTGTTTGATTAGGGTTAGAGCTAAACTCTGCAGGGACACCGGCCCTCCAGGACCGAACTTGGTGACCCCTGATGTAGAGGGTTTCAGGGACTAGTGTGAATAAATCTATATTTAAATGCAAAGAGACAAGATAGTTGTTTTATTCGTATCCAAAACGAGGCGATGTGAACATTACGAAGTGCTAAACACTCATTCGCAGTGTATTTTTAACTCACACTCAAAGCTGGAGGGCGTTGTCTCGCTGAAAGTCCAATCCGGACTCGTAGAAGTATTTTATGATGGAATATGGCAGCGATCACTGCAGCTAAACTGAATAAAAAGCACAATAAACACACCATTGAGACAATATATGGTTTATGTGTGTTTTCAAGTCATTTACAGGTAATATGTAGGAAAATACAGGAATTAAATATTATAGAATATAAATGTGTTCTCAAGTGTGACTAGGGTAGGCATACGTCCGGATTTTGGCCGGACAGTCCAGATTTTAAACCCCCTGTCCGGCGTCTGGCGCAGCCTCAAGCCGGACACTCATTTGTCCTCCTTTTTGGAGTTGCACTGAATCGGCCTAAAAAGACCTGCTCTAGAATCTTTATTGGGACGCAGTGGCATAGCGTCTAATGTTGTAAGATCTCTGCTCAAACAAATGATTGGCTGAAAGTGGTGTCAAATAAATATCTTATATATCATTGGTTAAAAATTGGTTAAACAAATCTCCACGTGCTGGCTACGTCAAATTAACATGCTGAAACGTCAGACCTCATTTAATCCTGAATGGACAAAAGAGCACGAATTTATATCAAAAAGCAGTAGAGATTGTATTTATGTATTTCTATTATTCCCAGAAGTCCAGAAATGTTATGTTTTCTGGCACTGTGCGCTTTACAAGACAGGTTCATCTCAGTGGTCACTTTTTGAAACAGACATCACGATGTCTTGAATAAATACAAATACTGTGAACAAACACTTTTTTGCCTCTTCTGTTACACATAGGTCTACATCAAGATATATCGTAGATCAAATTGTCTGGCAATGAATAGAGTTGGCTATTTCAGAATCATTGTATCATGATACCATCGATATGATGGACACAATTGTATTGTAGTTGCGAGTACACCAGAGTCCTATGCATGAGTCCTTATTCTTGCCTCACTAAATGCCGCAAAGTGTCCTCCTTTTTGGTGTTATGGAAATGGCCACCCTAAGTGTGACGCACTCACGTTTGAGCTAGATGTGCTGTATGTAATTCGATCAACGTGAATAAATGCCTAAATTAAAATCTGTTTAACATATAAAGCGGCTGATCCTGTCTTGTGGAAGACTTTTGGATTGAATCTGCTCGCAGTGAAACCCTTAAGGTGGCATTTTCCATACCTAATGTATACTTAGGAAAAGGACTGTTAAGAGGCTTTATGCAACACTTAATGGGCTTTAAGGGATACTTAAGAGAAATTCTAAGGGTTTTTGACGTTTCACCTCAAGAAACCCTTAAATGGGATTTTAGGGAAACATTTTAGGGATATTTTATGCAACTCCCTTAAGAGTGTAAGGGAAATTTAAGGGCGATCTTAAGGAGAAATTAAACTTAAGGTGTTTTATGCAACCGGGCACTGGAATAGATGGCCGCGTTCATGAGATAGTCCTCACTGTAGAACACAATATCCAGGGGGCGTGGTTAGATCTAGATCTAACTCCTCCCACCTTACATTCACCTAAACCTACCCGTCTCCACCCCCTGATCCCTGAACCCACCCACTCCCACACCTAAACCTACCCATCTCCACCCCTAAACATACCATCTCCACCCTCTAGATGTGGATCCAACCCCGGCCTGGATCTTTGTTCTGCAGGGCTACTGGCGTTCACTGGCCAAGGCCCCCCATGAGTCCGTTTGACTGACATGTCAAACAACCAATCCGAGGCGGGGCTGCACCTGGGCGGGGCTGCACGTGCAGCCCCGCCCACGATGCTTCTCATTGGTTAGTGGCAAAGTAATGACGAGATCAGGGCGGGCTGCACCTGAGGCGGGCTGCACGCCCGTCCCGCCTACAACTGTTCTCATTGGTTAGTGGCGCCAATTACGCCGATTCTAGCGGTTTTCATTTACGCTGTTCTTCGCTGCATGGTGAGTACAGGCAAGCTACGCCTCTTGTCTAATTTGTTTAATTACTATTTTAATTCTAAAGTGCCGCTTTAGTGTGTTGTTAAAAGGAAATGTGAAGTAGTTTCAAAATAAAATCGCATAACTTTACTCACTCAACCATGTCACTGTGAAGGTCTGCTTTTAAATAACCAGGGCTGCGCTTCCCAAAAGCATCGAGGCCTAATGCCGCCTTCACGCTCTATCGAAATTAAATAATTGTCACTATTGAAGTTGTGATTACGAGCTCGTCGATTAAAATGTCGAAATGGGAGGGCTGCTCATGTGCAATGTTTACCTAGGAAACTGGTATTTACGATAATTCCGAGAGCACTTGAAGGCAGCATTAGAAAGTTAGTGTGGGTGGTTTTAGTGGGATTATGATTAGGATATAGTGTTCCCAAAATATGCCCCTTAAAAAGAAATACAGTGGCAAAACTGAACCAGCAGAAGTAATATTGGACAAGTTCATATTAACAATGGCTATACAAATTTATATTGTTTTTCTGTGAATAAAATGATTAAATGTTAATTATTTAGATATTATTATTATTATTATTATTATTAATTATACATCTATTAAAATAAACAGTAAACTACATTTAATAATAATAATTCAACAAAAAGTATGATTAAATGTGAAAAAAAGACTGCTCTTTGTCACTTTAAATAGAATAGTCTTGATAAGCTCTTTGCACAACACCACTTATATTCTGCACTGTTTGTTTGTTTGTTTGTTTATTTGTCTCACTGGTTTGCACTATCTACCATGTGCCTTATGCCACTTTATCCATTTTATATTATTTTTTATTTATTTTTTTTATTTAATGTTTTTATTTTTTTTTACATGTCCTTATTTGTATATTTGTAATAGTTGTATTTTTGTGTACATATATGTTTGTATATATATTTTATTTGTACTTATCTGTATTTTTGCGTTCTACTGTTAGTGTTTAGTGTTATCTGTATGCACCAGGGAGTAAGAGAGTAACGCAATTTAAATTCTCTGTATGTATGTACGGTACATGTGGCAGAATTGACAATAAAGCTGACTTTGACTTTTTTGACTTTGACAGTCCCTGAAAGTAGAGCTTGTTTTATTATATTACATACTGTTATGCTGCTATACAGTATATGCACTAGAGCAGGTGCCCAATCCTGCTCCTGGAGGGCCACTGTCCGCAGAGTTCAGCTCCATCCCCAATTAAACACCTGAACCGGCCAATCAAGATCTTATTAGGCATACTAGCAACTTCTAGGCAGGTGTGTTGAGGCAAGTTAGAGCTAAATTCTGCAGGACAGTGGCCCTCCAGGACTGACTTTGGATAACCCTGCAGGAGTATAAAAAAACAAAAATTTTAAGCTAATACTGATTCTCTGTATTTGCTTCTTTTGCAGATCCTTGTCATTGTCATCACCACCCTCCATATCTCTCCTCTTTTGTTGTTCCTCAGTTTATAACCCAAAGGCTCTTTTAAGAGCCATTACCCCTTGTAAAATGCACACAACTGTGTTAAGCAAGGGGAATGTGAGCAGTATTTAAAAAGCTGCACTAGTGAGTGCCCATTCTGCAGTTACTCCAGTATGCCACAACTGATGTATTATCACATCAAAAATCACTTTCAGTGGGCAGTGCAACATCATGGTGAGTTTAACTGTCTTTTGCTTACCTCACTTTAGTTAAAGTTTAATATGGTGCCGATCCAGCCAGCAATGCACTGTGCATGCTTCGGATTTAATTGCTTGTGATTTTGTAGTAGAATGTTTAATTTTAAGACTCGGGTAAACTTCATTTACTGCATTCCACACATTGACCATGGGTCTTTGTTGCTGAAATCACAAAAAAATGTGCTTGCACATGGATGGTGCTGATGAAAATTCTGTCTTGCGACTGTCCACTGACCAGAGCAAAATACAAACAAGTGAAGGTTAAATTTAAATTCCTTGATCCTCTGCACAGCCAAACATTCAGTCAGGAAGAATACATGCTCATCTACAGGTTTTATAGTGCACTGTTCGAGTTCAGCGATTGTGGTCGTTCCTAACCACATTTTGATAAGATTGTGGTCGTTCCTAACCACATTTTAATAAAATGTGGCTGTTATTAACCACATGTAAGTTTATCAGCTAGTGACTTGTTCATCTGACTTTATTTTTAGGAGGCTTATTTAAATGGTTTTGGAGTTAGGATCAAATTATTTTTACAGATCACTTTTTTTGTAAACTGTCAATGAAAATGTTTATATAATACTCATGGGAAGTTCAGGTTCTGCCCCACATTTCAGTTCTCTTGTATTGTTTTGTTTGCTGCAGTACAGTAACTGTTTTTCAAGTTATATTCTTTGTCATCACAGAAACATTGCACAAACCTTGTCTCCTGGGCCTTGGCATGAATACTGTGTCAACGATATTACGGTACCAATATTAATTTAAATTAACTGTAAAAGCATTGGAAATTGTTTTACTTTTTCAAAATAGTTTGACAGTGTGCATGGCAACATCAACAGGGCCTTCCACTACAACATCTCAGCAACAGCTGTGGTGTCTTTATCCTGATGGTAAGTTTATAAAGCTGATGTGTTGCTTACTATATGTTTATCCAGTAAATGTATCTTAGCAAATGTATTTGTAATGTTTACCATTTCAGTATTCACTGAACTTTGTGACTGCAGGGGCCTTTGATTTTACAGAGGTAAGTGAAATATGCAATGGCAAACCCCCATAATATTAAAAGGTAACTGAGTATTTATTTTTATTTTAGCTTGACGTGCCTTGCATCAGAAGGTGGTGGTGTCTGCTGCTTTTGGAGAATTTCCCCTTGAGGTTTGCTTTCTTTCCTTTTTTATTTTACATTTTGAACTTACACTAATTTTTGCTGTGCTGTCACCATCACATTATACAAACCATTGAAGCTTCAATGATCAAAAACTTAGCTTTTCCTTTTAGTTTGAGAGAATGTTTTATTTACATAATATAAAAGAATTGCATTACACACCTGTCCTGTACTACTTTTCATTGCAGGTCTGATGGAGAAAGACGGGCAACAAAAAGACAAATGAGGCATACTGCAAAGAATGTATGAGACATTTAATAAGACTTTTTTTCTTCTCTTACCATATATAGACTGACTTGTATTCTCTGCTATACTTTTAGGCACAAAAGGCAAGCATGACTGCTGAGTTGCAACTTTTGGATGTAAGATGTCTTTTTTCTTTTGTGCTGGAATACTGTAATATTCCATTCAAGCAAATTGATTAATCCTTTTATAAATACTTTCCAGTTACCAATGGAGGCCTTGGAGATGATACTCCTTGAAGTAGTGCTACAGGATGGAGATGCTGCCTACATGAATCTGTCTCTTACATGCAGTTGCTTTAGGGCAATTGTAAACAAGGCCCGTTCAGACAGAAGGCACACTATGCATGGCTTGACAGCAAGTGTGTTAAAGTTTAAATGTGTGTGCAATGAAGTATGCATAAGGCCTCATGAGTATAAGGTTGGGTTTAAGTAATCTTGCTTTTTCTAAAGCACTGGCATGGCTAACATAATCTTAGATGTGCATATGAAAGAGTTCTGTTTTGTGTGTTTTTGGATACAGGTGTTGTGAACGGGAAATTGGAGTGAAGCATCAAAGGCTGAATTGGGTGCCTTTTGAAATTAAAGAGTGTAACTTATGTAAAACCTTGTTCAAATCCTGCTCCGGTTTTACGGTAATGGGAAGCGCGTGGTTACCTGAGAGGATTCTACGACAGCATAGAGGACCCCGACTGCTGTTTCATCTGCCAGTAAAGTGTGTAAAGAAGGAAGGTTTAATGATTAAAGGAGATTAAGTATTAAAGGAAGAAAGTGTGTAAAGGATGTTAATGTTTAACCAGAGATTTATATGTACAAAAATATGTGTTATATACAGATGTACAAATTTCACCTTTCTTTATCAGAATTAAACTGTTTCATACCTAAATAAATAACAAGGAAATACTTGTCTTGGCATGTTATTCATATACAAACAATGCTGGTATTTTTACCATAAGCTTTTCCTTATCAAGTAAATCCATAAATTATTAATTTGTAACAATATGGTTCATTAGTTAACATGAACTAATAATGAACTGCACTTATATAGCATTTATTAATCTTTGTTAATGTTAATCTCAACATTTATTAATACATTATTAATCTTGCTAACATTAGTTAATGCTCTTGTTAACTAACATGAACAAACAATAAACAACTGTGTTTTCAATAACTAACGAAACGAAGATTAGTAAATACAAGCTCATGGTTATAGTTCATGTTAGTTAATACATTAATGTTTAATGAACCTTATTGTAAAGTGTTACCATTAATTTTAATAACATCTTAAGACATGACACTTGCTGAGAATATTTAACTTTTATTTAAATGTTAATAATACATGTAACAGTAAAGCATATGCTGAAATTAAAATAAAAACGACCATAAATAACTTGTAAGTGGTAAATGACCAATACACATGAATAGAAATAACTTAAACTTTAGTTGTAAATAAACTATTTATCCGTTGACATTGCGATTGCAATGTGACAAGTCAAAAGCAGAAATTGGATTCTTGCTTGAAATGTACATAAAATGTTTTCCAAAAATTAACAAATTTGCAATGTATTGTTTAATACTATATAAATTTACCAGTTATATTAACGGCATCACAGGTTTGTTTCATATAATTATGTATTGTTTCAACCACATTTCCTGTTTACCGCGGCGTCAACGTCATTACGTTGCCACTAACCAATGAGAACAGTTGTAGGCGGGACGAGACGTGCAGCCCCGCCCCAGGTGCAGCCCCGCCCTGATCTACGTCATTACTTTGCCACTAACCAATGAGAAGCATCGTGGGCAGCCCCGCCCCAGGTGCAGCCCCGCCTCGATCTGCAGGCTGCAGCCGGGTGTACTTGTATGTTTCAGGCCGTGGAAATGTTTCCACAATAACAGACCGTGTGTGAAACTCTCGAATGTATTTTAAAGATTCTACGCCGTGAACTTTAATTATTTCACACACTTTTGAAAATCCAGCGTTAAACGTTCGTCGTCACATTTGTAAACACAACGGCTTTCTTCTTTCGTGAGGGAGTCTTTGTTTCCAGGCGGAACGTTAAAGAACGCGACACACACATCTCACAGAAATCCTGTATAATTCAACCAATCCGATGACAACTTCGACAATCCTGGGTAGGGTTGCACCAGCCATTCATAATTTCTTACTTAAATTAGAACGTTAAGTCCAAACTAGAGGCATTAGTAACTACAAGCTAGTTTGTAAATAAATCTATACATTATTTGGTTGCACCAGTTGTAAGTCGTAAGGCAAGACTTAGATAGTAGATCGTAAGCTCTCTGTAAAGTTATGCGTAGTCGCATAAAATGACGTTTACCCTAAATCATCCAATAGAAACCTTCAAATACGTGAGCAGAACATGTTTAAATGGTATTATCCTTCATTCTAACTTCTTTGGCCTCTCGGATACTAAAGGTAAAAATTTCCATCAAAAACGATACAAACAACTATTTTTATATATAAACAACATTCAGAAACTTTAATTGAAATAAATAAGGATCAATAATACTGAAAGAACAAAACATAAATGCCATTTATGTATTATTTCATCTGACATGTGCAACACGGACCGAAGTGCACACAGACGCGCTGTACATGGGGTGTTGAAGACGTGCTAAAAAAGAAACAGAAAGTATGTTTATTCACATTGTTCTCTCTCTTAATATGTACATGAGTGTAAATGGTCAAAACTAGGCTAAGCTGTAACTTACGTACAGCTGGTGCAACCGGCCCCGAAGTGTTTCCAGATAAGTGTACCATATGCATCAGACGTTTAGCCAATGGTCCGTGGCATCTGAGACTACGCTAGGCCTATATAATTCCCTAATAGAAATGCCTGCAACCCCTTCAGCTGTTGTGTCTATTCAGGATTGTGGGAAAATATAAGCAAAGGGTACATCCATGACTTCAAAAATGACCAGACGAAGACATCTTATTTTAAAAGGATTTTATACAAAAACACGAGCATCAGTGGAGCGTTTTCAGGCTTGCCATATGCAGCCTATATCTCATAGATATATTATTAAATATAGTTTTGACTATATTCTGATTGGATGGGCAATGTTCTGTGACCGACTTTGTATAAATTGATGTACTTCAAACCTGTTGTTCAGCTGATTAATTATGTGTTGGTGGAAGAACAGTTTTATTATTATTATTAATGATTAATGCAACAATTTATTGAAGATTGGTTCTTCTATATGGGTCTCTTTTTTAGATGTTATTATGATTTTACCCCTGTTATTGGTTAATCATTATTAATTGCACAACCTTTATTTTTCTTCTCATGTTTCATATTAATTTGCATTGTTAATTTCAATGCAGAGCTCATAATGTAATTTTAACACTTGCTTATTTTGACTAACATTATTTTCTGAAATTAAACCAATTACTCTTGAGAGTTGGCTGTAAAATAGTAATGAAATGAACTGGTGAGATGCTGATTTGTTATTTTGATGTCTTGGAGAGACAATTCTGCCACCTTCTTTTCAACAGCATTCACAATTTAGTCGTGTATTATTTATTTGATGAATAAGTGGGCAAATGACGGTCTTTCGAGGTCTATTAATGTTCAGTTGTGTGTTCAGTGGATTGATTTATTTAAGCAGTGAATTTAATTTAGGACTGCGAGAGACCACAAACCAGTGTCTGATTGAATTGATACATTTCATGACCTGATTGACCGGAGAATGAAAAACGTGCCTCCGACATTAAGATTATCTAATAATCTTCTACAATAGCCTGAGCTGTGCTGGAAAAAGATCTCCCTAGGTGAGTCTCCTTGGGGATGTTTGTTTGTTTGTTTGTTTGTTTGTTTGTTTGTTTGTTTGCATGTGTGGGTTTGGCCATTTCTTAATTTATGTCAAGTGAATATTCAGAGCCTTAAGAGTGCTGTCTAAATCTAAATGTCCCACTGCTGAACATTTTGACATTTATCATCTGCTGTTGGATCAAATCGTGTGCTGGTTGCTGAGATAAGTGGATGGTATCACATCTAAATGCTGTGGTTCAATTCATCATTTCAATTGCTCCTGAATTATCCATACATGCCCAGCAGCATATATGACAGCAGGCCCGTTACACGTTGCACGTTGTAGTTTAGGGTCAGCAATATCTTTATCTTATCTTATTTGCAAAAGATTTTAAATAATTTCGGTTATTTGTATTTATTATTTAGTTTTTAATATAAATATCTGGCAACACTGCCTCGCCGGTGTACTGACGAAATATGCTACCTATCAGATTGTGCTACTAATAATAACACATTTGCATTATTTTAAGGGTAAGTTTAAGGTATGGGTAGGTATGGACGGGTAGGTTTATGGTAACATTTAAAAAAAATCCTCAAACCACATGAATAAGATGCTGGTAGCACAATCTGATAGGTAGCATTTTTCGCTATCAATTTGTGCTACCTATCTTTTTTAATGGGAGGTAACGTTAGCACAATCTGAGCGGGTAGCACATATAACTCAAATTGACAGTAATCAAAAAAGCCTGTGGACAGGTTATTGCTGACAGGATACCACATTCGGTAAGGGAAAGGCAAAAACATCATGATATTATCTGTCAGAAACGTTATAAACGCTGTCAAAAACAGTATTTAACATTAGTACACACACATATCTGTTGAGAAAGTAGGTTATATAATAAAATGAAATGAAATACGCAAAAACTAGCCATGAAGAAAACCAGACAACTCTTAGACAATATTAATTCATTATGTTCTATCATTGTTTTTCCCACTTTTATTTAAAATTATTGTTCTGGATTATTTACAAATTAAATGCTCTATAGCTTCTTGATTTGAACACGTCCACAAGTGAAAACCAGGGCAGCCGTTCATTGTGTGTCCGTTACACATATGTTTGAGCAAGTCTTAAGCAGCTCACTGACAGATGAGGGCCATGAGTGGGAGTTTAGAAGTGACAAGACAGATAGAGATGTGTGAAGACAGCACCAGTGAGAAGTTAATCACAAGCACAGTGTGAGGGCAGACAGCTGAACATTGGCCAGCGGGTGCAGGGGATCCTCACTTCTTCCCTGCACTGCTATCCTGGGTCTGCAACTATATGAAGAGATGTTGCCAGAATCTGTCAGACCATTAGTGACCTGACCATAGAAATCAAATTCACATGCAAACACTGAATGCAAAGACACAAATCAAATCATATTTATAATCTACATGAGAAAACAATTAAATGGAAATGAAATACTTACACAGATATGAAAATAGAGTTTGCATAATAGAGTTTTTATGTGAAGTATCAGTATGAACATGAGTCGAAATCAACATCTGTGGCTGAAACACAAAATTGCAAGTTGCAAAGGAAGTGGTTCCTTTTTTAATGTCAGCTCATCTACATGGATGTCTGTGATCACCATATCTGAACTGACTAGCTTCAAAACTAAAAATGACATCTGGGCAAATATGTAGCATATCTGTTGATTTGACTCACTGAAAACCTTTCCCTTGCTCCATTTGTTGTTGTTATGTTTCTTTGAATCTTTCGCATGTATATGGGAAAATGTTCTTGAAAGATTTTTATGCTACAAAAGAGCAAACATTTTCTTCTGCATTCAGGAAATAGTTGTTTCAAATGGGTAAATATATACTGTAGCTACTTAATGCAGTTTCAAACATTCTGCCTTTGTGCTCAGAATAGAAAACAGTATCATCTGTGAATTCTCATATTTGGTAGTAATCATCTATGCGCGACAGCATGCACAATGCTAATAGGCTCTGATTAGCTTTCATAATTGGAATGCATTTGACTGAAGCATGTGTCCACCAGTTTTAAGAGAACACTTTCTCATATGCACATGAATTCTTATGGGTGCTAGTGTGTCACATCTGCCCCTGTGTGCCATCTGCGATCAATTTCTTGATTGTGTTAGTCAACGCTTATAAACTGGCAATAGACGTTTGTGTTTCAATTCACACAAAAATCAAGCAAGCTACCTTGGATACTTAGGTTGGCATCATAACATGGTAGGCCTTCTAATGCTACGTCTACACCAATCCAGATACATTTGAAAACATATTTTTCTCTGTTATGGCCTTCCATCCATAAGACAGCATTTTTGTCCTGTAAAAACAAAGCTTTTTGAAGATGCTCTCCCAAGTGGATATTTAAAAACAAAGAAAGCTTCTGCATTGTAGTGTAGACTGTAAAAATTGAGGTATTTGAAATCAGTTTAGTTATGGGACACATATTGTGATGAGAGATGTCTGTTTATACCAGTATGTGCCTATTATATGCACTTTCACCTAGTTGCTAATGATACATGTTACTCTGTACAACCTTCATATTCCATTACTGAAAGATAACACAAAATTACTCGCAATTGATGTACTGTGGCAAAACATAAGGGCAATTGCATTCTAGACCACATTGAATTGTGATTGAGTGTGACCTAGATGCACTTAAGTGGTGAGAAATTTTGCTAATAAAATTATTGTGCCTGATAACTGTATTACATCTGGTCTCTCGGTATCATCTTTTTAATGTTTTACTCATGCACAGTAAGTTGATTTTAAGGTTTTCTAAGGTGGCCCAGTAGTGCACAACACAATGAAATCTCCACAACACAACAAGCAGCAACACAATGAAATTAGAACAACACAAAGGAAACAAGCCGCAACACAATGGAGACAAGTCACAACACTGTCAGGGTGCGTAAGGAGAGATGAGGTGAGGACTCAAATGCAGGAGAATTAGTCTTTTAACAACAAAATAAAACAAAGATAAACAAAAACCACCCCGAATGGGAAAAACAGCCAGGCAGGCACTGAACCACAAAACAGGCAAACATTAAACACACACGACGTAAAACAGCAGATCAGCACAGGACTACAGACACCAAGAGGCTAAATAAGGAGACAAACAAGGGCAATGAGGGAGACACAGGTGGAGCAACTGAAACAATGATTGGGTAACAAGATGGGAGGGGACAGACAATAGACAGAAGAGCACATGGCACCAACAACAAACAACAAGCCATGTGCTCAACATACAGGGACATCTGGTGGCCGGTCAGGGCACACCAGCAGGACCGTGACAAGCACAATGGGAACAATTTGCAACACAATGGAAACAAGCTGCAACACAACAGAAACTAGTCACAACATAACAGAAACAAGCCTCAACATAACGAAAACAAGCCACAGCACAATGAAAACAAGCCTCAACACAATGTAAACAAGCTGCAACACACTGAAAACAAGCCCCAACACAATGGAAACAAGACGCAACACACTGAAAACAAGTCGCAAATCAATAAAAAAGAACACACAACACAACAGAAACAAGACGCAACACACTGAAAACAAGCGGCAAATCAATAAAAAGAACACACAACATAACACAACAGAAACAAGACGCAACACACTGAAAACAAGCCGCAAATCAATAAAAAGAACCCACAATACAATGGAAACAAGCCGCAACACACTGAAAACAAGCCGCAAAACAATTAAAAGAACCCACAACACAACAGAAACAAACAGCAACACACTGAAACCAAGCCGCAAAACAATGAAAACAAGCTGCAACACAACAAAATTAGCACAACACAACAGAAACAAGCCGCAATACAATGAAATTAGCACAACACAATGAAAACAAGCCGCATCACAACAAAATTAGCACAACACAACGGAAACAAGCCACAACAGAAATAAGCCGCAACACACTGAAAACAAGCCACAACATAACGGAAACAAGCCACAACACAACGGAAACAAGCCGCAAAAAAATGAAATTAGCATGACACAATTGAAACAAGCCACAACACAACAAAATGAGCACAACACAATTGAAACAAGCCACAACACAATGGAAACAATCCACAACACAATGGAAACAAGCCGCAATGCAGCGGAAACAAGAAAAAACACAACAAAATTAGCTCAACACACTGTAAACGAGCCACAACATAATGAAATTAGCACAACAAAATGAAAGTCCTATGCATTGTGGAGATTTTGTTATTTTGTGCACTACTGGTTCACCGTAGTTTTCTTATGTTTCAGTGTGAACGAGAAACTTTCTGAAAACGGTTAAAACTGCTAGTGTGGATGGAGAGCATTTTTTAAATGAAGACATATTCAAATGTTTCCGGATTTTAGGATATATTTAGTGTATATATATATTTATATATAGCCTATATTTGGCCATTCCACTCCCATTAAACATAACATTGATCATTTGTTTCTTAATCAGTCATTAAAATGATTAGTTTCAAGCACCAAGCTCCAGTCACGACTCATGCAAGAGGTGACAGCACCAGCACATCACTTTCTGTCCACTGCTGCCTGACAACAGTAGTAATTTCATGCTAAATGCTCCTCTCAGAAGAAACATTGGATTGTTTTTCATCAGCGGGTTGAGGCCTCTTTGAGAACAGCCCAAAGGAGAGCAAAATACATCCAGAGAACAAATCTCATTGTAAATGCGCTGTGCAACCTCAGGATAGAGAGTCAAATGTAGTTTGATCTGCACTCTCTGTAAATCCATTCCAGGGATATCCACATGATGAACTGAAACACACTTTTGATGCAACTTTAGATAGAATACTCACAAAGGAGCCTCCTGAAAAAAAAGAATGTTACTGAAATAGAGTGGATGAATCTAAATTAAGAATTTGTGACATTGCCCCAGGGATTAGATTGGTCTGAATGATGCAAATTCACAAGGAAATCGATTTTTCACTAATCAAAGTGAAAAAAGAAGCTGGCAACAATCTCAAGCAAACAATAAAGCAGTGTAATTCAGCCAAAACATTGAAAATAAAAGAGAAGATCAATGAAAAGCCTCCTTAAAATATCATCCACTGCTGCAAACGAAAGAACCATGTAAATACAACAATGTATAAGTGCATATCATTAGGCATAAAAGATTGTTTTAATAAACACATTCCAGTCTTTTTACTTATAATGTGAATGGCCTGTCATTGCACTGCTTTTCATTTGGAAGCAATCACGTCCCTCTCCATTAGTTAACTGTTTTTAGCCTGAATTAGATCTAGCAGTAGGTGAGACCCTCCTGATCATCAGAGAAAAATGATCAACATCAATCAGGATGAGTAATGTGTCAGTCTGTCTCATTTACTTCAGTCATTATCATCAGCATATCAGTGGGTGGATAATTGGTTTTCTGTTGATGGGTTTTTATGTCAAAGGACAAACAGAAGTGTACAATTCATTGATATTACAAAGTGATGTTCATTGCCAACATGCCACAAGCAGGTCATGTTTCTAATTGTCTAGGTGTGCTGTTAGTGTTATACAATGACTAGATAGGGCCTGAATATTTTAAAAGAATTTGAGCTTTTTAAAAGGAATTTTAAAATTGATTAAATTAAAATTAAAATTTATTTATGTTATTGTCTTATTCAGTTTCTTTCTTATATTTGCTATGATTTGCTATGCCATAGCAGTTTATCCTACTTGTTCCAAGCCCAGAAATGTGTAAAGGATGTAGCCTATGGAAAGCATTTGAGCACCCTTGCTATGGTATAGAACCTTTAGCAACTGGGACACTTGTTTGTTTGCATCTATTTATGACAGGTGAAATATTCAAGGAAAATTCCAATATTCCTTTGGTAAATAGAGCACTAGCTTTCAAACTCTGACTCTGAACTCTTTAGGAGATAAAACAATGAAAATAATTCAACAGAGGTTCACCAGCGGAACATCCTGACAATGTCAGAGCAATACTAGATTACATAGTGGAGTGGGGAATAATATTTGAGTAATATTTGCAGAGCAATCAATAGGAGTGGGGATTCAAATACTGCAGAGACAGCATAGTGACTTCATTCAAGTCAAATAATTAATTTAATATTAAGAAATGTGCACGATGACCAATGAAATTGATTTCCAAGGAGGCCTTGTAATTCCTGGGGAACACCATCTCTTTCCATTCTTTCCATTATCTGTACATTTATGTAGTCCTATATTTACATAGATTATAGAAATAATCACTTTGCATTACCGAGGCCAGCACTTCATCTCATGTTGATATATTATGATGAAATCATTCCCTGAAGTGCCAGAGAACACGATTACAGCTGTCTTGTATTTAGTAGGACAAGTGGGTAAATGTTTGACACCTATAGCGGGAACGCTAATCACAGCTCGCTTCCGATGGAAGTTTAGATTCAGAACATATCATAATTACCTCAGAAAGGTAACCACGGACATGTTATTAAATCTTTCTCCCACATGAACAGCCTAGAATGTCTATTCCTCCCTCGCCCATCAGCTTATCACAGAAAACCAGGCTTATGAGGAAAAGTGTGTGTAAACTGTCAAATTAATGTGATACAAACTGATGTGGGAGGAGTCTTGAAACAGCTAGAGGATGGTGAAGAAAGTGCTTGTTTAAAGTTTAACCTTTCCCCCTTCAAAATAAATAACAATTAACATACTGTGTTTTATTAATAAATACATATAAGGATATACAGTCATGGCCAAAAATATTGACACCTTTGGTAAATATGATCAAAGAAGGCTGTGAAAATTAATCTGCATTGTTAATCCTTTTGATCTTTTTTTTTTTTAAATCACAAAAATCTTATTGAAAAATAAGAATTTAATATGGGGGATATACAAATACATGTTTTCCTCTAATACACTTTGTGGCCACAATTGATGGCACTATTTTATTCAATACTTTTTGAAACCTCCATTTGCCAGTGAAACAGCTCAAAAGTTTCAGTTCCATTTGCCAGCTCTAAATGTTCTCCTATAATGCCTGATGAGGTTAGAGAACAACTGACAAGAGATCAGAGACCATTCCTTCATCCAGAATCACTCCAGACCCTTTAGATACCCAGCTCCATTACCAGCTTCTCTTCAGTTCACCTCACTCATTTTCTACAGGGTTCAGGTCAGAGGACTGGAATGGACATAGCAGAAGCTTGGTTTTGTGCTCAGTGACCCATTTTTGTGTTGTTGTTGAGGTTTGTGTTTGGATTATTGTACAGTTGGAAGATCCAAACATGGCCCATAATAAGATTTCTTACAGAGTCAGTCACTTGTTGATTTTTTTATCTGTTGTTATTTGATAGAATCCATGATGTCATGTGTCTAAACAAGATGTCCAGGACCTCCAGCAGAAATATAGGCCCACAATATCAAAAATACAGCAGTATATTTAATTGTACACATGTGGTACTTTTTATCCCCGTGTTCACCAAACCTATCTTGAGGGGCTTGCTGCTAAAAAGCATTTTTTTTAAAGTTTAATCTTATCATAGAAGCCAGTCCCATTTGAAGTTCCAGTCATGTCTGATAACTGAATATGCAGGAGTTTGTTTTTGGATGAGCTTGGATAATGTTTCTTGAAACCCTCCCAAACAACATGTGGTGCTATGCTGTTTGACATTTTTTTTTTTTTTAAAGGTTTTCTGACCCCGAGACTCAATCATTTTCTGCTGTTCTCTAGCTGTGGTCCTTGGCGAGTCTTTAGCCCCTCAAATTCTCCCTCTCACCGTGCATTATTAGACACACATCCTCTTCCAGGCAGTTTAATAACATTTTATGTTGATTGGAAATTCTTAATTATTGCTCTGATGGTGGAAATGGGATTTTTCACTGCTTTTTTTTATTTTACAGCCTTCTTTGATCATGTTTACCAAGGGTGCCAATATTTTTGGCTATGACTGTATATAGTAGTGCTGTCAAACAATTAATTGTGATTAATCGCATACAAAATAAAAGTTTACATAATATATGTGTGAACTGGATATTTATTATGTATACATGAATGTACGCACATGCATGTATGTATATATTTAAGAAAAATATGAAACGTTCAAATATTAAATATATTTATATGAAATAAATTATATGAATATATACATGTTAATACATGTCAATATTTTCACATTTATGCTATATGTAACATACATAAAAAAGTATTTATATATACATAATAAATATACACAATAAACACACACATATATAATGTAAACAAAAACTTTTATTTTGGATGCGATTAAATCGCAATTAATCATTTGACAACACTAATATATATATACATATATATATATATATATATATATATAAACACACACACACACACAAACACACACATAAGTTAAAAAGATGATCTATTGAGAGTGTATTATTAAAGACTCAATTTAGTTTTCTTCCCACAAAATATTGAATAATGTAAAGGTATCTGTTATGAATACTGTAAAACCCAGACCAAGAAGAGCAGTTTTATGATGTCATGAAATAAACCCAAAAGATTGTCGACTACAGCTCTGAATTTCACACAGTTCAGGAACAGTTGGTGTCTTCGTGCAGGGTTCTGAATCTTGAGTTCAGTCACAGCTCAGCGACTAGAGGAAATATCTGCAGCCTCGCCAAATGTTCTCCTTCTCTGTAGTCAAAGATCTGAGGTTTATAGTTGTAAGTGGATGTCCTAATAAAATGAACATTTGAAAAGACAAGTGGTTGTGAAACAGACACAAAAGAAAAAAAAATGTACATGCCTCTTTATTATTTTTGAATGTCCATGGGCTATTGTGGTATTTGTAACCATATAATACAGAATAGGCTATTGTTTTGTCTTGCTCTGTGTTTTGAGTGACACTTACTGTGAGTTACATGATTCGCCAGAAAGTTTATGATATTAAAGATCGAGTCATTTCAACCTATTTGTTACTAAACCTAAGTATGAATACTTGAACCATTACTGTTTTTAAGCATTTTACATTTACTGTATTCCATAATTACAACTCAAGACAACCATTTAAACAGCATATTTTATTTGTCTTGCTCTGTGTTTTGAGTGACACTTACTGTGAGTTACATGATTCGCCAGAAAGTTTATGATAGCTGCCTGCATTAAAGATCGAGTCATTTCAACCTATTTGTTACTAAACCTAAGTATGAATACTTGAACCATTACTGTTTTTAAGCATTTTACATTTACTGTATTCCATAATTACAACTCAAGGCAATAGCAATTTAAACAGCATATTTTATTTGTGAACTTATGTCAAGCTATTCATTTTAATAGTTAACTTTTTATTTTGTGAAGTGTTTTTGAATTTTTCGGATCATCAGTCATCAAAGGTGAATATTGTTCACAGACGCAGGTCTGTGTTACCTTAAAGGTAAGCTGTGTTTTTAGGCCATTTCAAGCATTTTTTTTACGTAACAAAATTGTTATTTCTAAGTGTGTGAGTTGATTACGTTTTTGTGTGTGAACTAGTCTTCCCATTAACAACATTAAATTGTTCATTCAACTAATTGGCGGACGCTCACAAACACAATAGGCAACATTTATCTCATGAACCAATCAATCACAGCTGATCATAACTAGTAATATTCAATCATATCTCCCATGACTTTTCCCCATTCATTCTCAATCACCTCCACCACGTTTTAGGGGTTCTTTTAAAACTCAATGGGCTCAGGGGAGGCAAGGAAGATGCAGACTCATGCTGGAACTTTACTTGCTGGTGTTGCTGTTGGACATTGTCAAAACTGTTGATTTATACACTTTTTAATGTTATTTAGTAAGAGTAGCATTATTTTATTTTTGTACTACAAATATTTTTCTCATTCAATTTTTTGAGGAGGAAATGCCCCTGCTATGTTTGTAGTGCAGCTAACTAGGCTACTCTAAAAGTATGATATATCATCTTTAAAAAGATGGTATAAAAGTCCCTTGACTCAAACTGCCTTGATAATTGGTTTCTGCATTATGTTAATCAATCTTACTTATGTTTCCAACTAGGTGAACAATAGAACTATAAAATCTTTACCTTAAACAATTAATCTCCCTTCACTTAAATATATTCACTAATAACATATTACTTCTCCAGCAAATTATAATTAAGAAGACAAATTGCACCTGTCTAATACAGCAGTTTAACTAATAAGTGTTTGCAGTGAAGTATAGAATAATTATATGGGTAGTATAAGAATAAATGTTTTTGCTCGTCCCATTGTGCTACAGCTTGTTAAAGTAGCAGGTGTGAAGAGTGTGGGTCTGCTGCAGACCATTAAGTGCTCTAAACACATCCCTGAGTGGTTCTTAAAGTCTTCCGTCTTTAACTCATGATGCTGTTTACTGTGACAAGTTCTTTTACTGGTGGTGACACACCTGTTTTTTCAGACTGGAGGGGAATGGTTTGCTGAACAGTTCATCTGTTAGCTGGTTCAGTGGCTGACTGTCATTGACTGAGAATTCAGTCTCAGTGATCTAAACAGGTAATTAAATGTCCTTAATGTAAAAACCTGGGAAAGAGAGGAGAAAATCTGCAGTGTTTCTTTCGTAACTGAGTGACCAAATCATTTTCAAATTAAGCAGTTTGCTTACATTCAGACTGGCGCTTAAGAAGCATGTCTATTGGTTCTCACATGTGTTGTGACAGGTTTGCTAAATTTGAATATGCAGAATCACAAATCACCTTTGAAAGCAAAAATGTATGTTCCTCACACAAAGCTATTGTATGGCTTGAGAACACTTGGAATAGAACGCACAAGTTGAATGGAACAGCCTTTATGTTTTTCTGCATTTGTGAGGGGAAAAAAGCAGTAAAAAAAGGAAATTTCCATTACATTAAAAACTAAACTAAAACTTAAAATCTACCTTCACAGCCTTTGATGAACTGTTTTCTTTAGGTTTGGAGGTGTGTAATTTTTCATTTTTAGAATCTGACGGCTTTAGCTCCTGTGGTATTATGGGATGGAAAAGTGCCAGATGCTTTTAGAATCTAAGCAAAAGTATTACATATCATTTGGGATTATTGCTTACTGCATCATGTATACTGCATATTCACTTTTTGGATACTTACACTTATCCATATGCATTTTTATTCATCTTTTGACTTAAATGATATGCAGATATTATGGGAAATGTATAGTGCTGTCTGTGTGAATTAGCAAAGAGTACAGTTAATCCCAGCTCTTCATCAACTGTGAATTTGTCAAAACACTGTATTTGTGATTAATTGAGACTTTTTTCAAATTAGGCTGAATCGCAGGAGCAGCAATTCAATTGGAGTCGAAACTTTCTGTTGGCCGACTGCCAGCACCGTTCCCCTACTCAACTGCTCTCTGAGTTGCTATGGAAACTGCTCTCCTCTTTTCCCCTTTTCTATCCCTCTTGCCTTCTTCTTTATTCCATTATGGTGTCTTTTTACCCACATCCTCCACTTAAAAAAAGAAAAGAAAACTGGTATGGTGTCACAGGCTGTGTACAGGACAGGAAGAGTGGAATTAATCTCTTTATTACCCATTCCAAAGGCCACGCCATTGGCCTGACTGTTATGAACTGATCTCGTCTCCATTCTTCAGAAGCCGTTGTTGTCACTGACAAGGTGAAACCCACTTGGGGAGCTCTGACATTTCTGCATACAATCACCAGAGTAGCGCTGGAAATGTCTCTTCAAACCCACACAATGGAAAGCTCTTGACATTTTGTCTTTACATTCTTTAATCCTGAGTTTGTGGAGCACGTGCACATGAATATGTGACATCACTGGCAAATAGCCAATCACGAGCCTTGGTTAAAGGTAAAGAGATTAAAGAATATGATGAATTTACAATGAAAAAGTACTTGTTCATGAAAGAGGACAAGTCAAATAAATGATCATGCTTTATCAGTGCAGTCACAAGTGAAACTTGTTAAGTCAGTTTATATAGTTGGAAATATACAGCGATAGAGATTCGAACATGTAAGGTCACAAAGTCATTTTTAAAGCATAATCTGTTGATTCTAAAGTTTATTTATATACGATCAGCATATGTTAACATTCATTTAAAATAAATTATTTATAATAACACACTAAAATTGCTTGTGTGTAATGGATTAATAATAATATAAATCATATAATTATATAAATCATATAAAAAAACTAAATTTTTGGTTTTGGCCAGATATTTTTTTTAGTAGTGACCTTTCATTTGGAGCAAGGGAAACTGGAGGAGTGACTTTTTTGTGTCAGACATGCGTTACTTTAATAAATGTAATAATACATTTTATTTGTAATGCACCTTTCTTACACTCAAGGAGCTACAACAATATAAAGCAGCAATAAAAGAAACAACTACTCCATAATAGCAATCACAATGACAACACAAGATTATAACTTAAAAGATTCTCTAAAAATATATGTTTTGAGTAATTTCTTAAAACAATCAAAAGATGGAGCATTTCTTATAGGAGGCGGCAGAGAATTTCACTACCTGGGAGCAATACAAGAGAATGACCTCCCACCCATCATTTTGAGTTTACAACGGGGCTGGTACAGAGTAAGAGAACATGCATACCGGAGAGACCGAGATAGTGTGGACACTGTAACCAAATTACAAATATACTCTGGGGCCAGCCCATGTACTGCTATATAAATTAAGATTAGAACTGAAAAATCAATATGTGATTGAACTGGAAGCCAGTACAGTTGAGAAAGTACAGGGGTGATATGACTGCAGAACGCCGTGTAAGTTAAAACACGAGCAGCTGAATTTTGCACATATTGCAGCATCTTAATCAAATTTGCAGGTAATCCTGCAAAAAGTGAATAACAATAATCAAGCCTAGAAATGGGTGAATGAGCCTTTCTGCATTAGGCATAAAAAGAAATGGTCTTATAGTGCAATTTTCCGAAAATGATAAAAAGCTACCTTAGTAACATTCTTAAAATGCATCTCACAATTTTGTACTGCCGGTATATCTGATCAAATGCACATTATTATGCTTTAGCTTGGGTTGAACTGATAATTTCATCCAGGGTTGGTCCTGGATGGAACAACTGCTACGCTAATTGTCTTTATTTGTTTCTCTGTTTCTGACACAAGATTAACATCCCATGGTAACTAGGAATTACACAAGCTTCATTCTGGATCCAACCCTTAAATGATCTGAGATGGCCGAACACCTGAGAAGAGATGATGCCAACCCCTCGGAGGACCTCAGAGGAAGCCAACCATCAGACAATATACTGAATTACCCAAATTTTGCCATAAGTTAAATATATTGAGTTTCTGCTATATAAATCTATTTTAGAAACTTCATTTCCTGTGAAGTTGCTTTGCAATGATTGTATCGTAAAAAGCTCTATACAAATAATCATGAATTTAATTTAATTTAATTCAAATGATTGTTAAAAGTCAGCTGTGCATCAAAAATCACACCCAAATTCCGCACCTGTACAGAAAGGAGAATCTGGCAATCATCCACTGTAAATTTAAAATTACTACATCTATTTACAGCAGTTGAAATGCCAATCAATAGAACTTAAGTTTTTGAACAGTTTAACTGTAGGAAGTTCTCTTTCATCCAGGCCTGTATTTCCATTAAACGAGCAGATAAAGTTGAAAGTGCCGATATAACATCAGGTTGAGTACTAATATAAATCTGGGTATCATCTGCATAGCAATGATAACCCAGACCATATTTTTGAATAATCTACCCAAGAGGCAACATATAAATGCTAAAAAGAGTAGGACCCAATACCAACCCCTGAGGGACACCCTTCCACAATGGAACAGTGTGAGATCTGTTTGAACCAGAATAGACTAATTGAGTGCGTTCTAAAAGGTATGATTCAAACCATTTTAAAGCTACACCAGAAAGACCAATCCACTTATAGAATCCGTCCAGTAGTATAATGTGACAGATGGTACCAAATGCAGCACTGAGATCTAACAAAACCAAAATGCCACAAGCCCCAGAATCTGCTGCAACAAGGAGATCATGCATTACCCTCAAAAGTGCAGTCTTCGTACTGTCTCCATACCTAAACCATGATTGAAAAGATTCTAGTAGTCTGCTCGCAGAGAAATAATTTTGTAGCTGACCAACCACCACACGTGAGGAATAATAATTGGCAGACACTTCTTCAAGACACTTGTAGGAAGTGGATCAAGTATAGAAGATGACTTTGCTCACATCTGATTGGTCCAATTTCAGTTTGACATCTCCAACTCAGAGCATAACCTGCCCCAGTGCAGGTTAGCTGTGGAGTTTACTTTACTGTGGCAATGAACGCAGCTAAAATCCAAGCCACATTCATGGTACCTAAAACCCAGGATTGGTGCAAACTAAATTGAAACTTAACTGGCTAGCCAGCTAATTCGGCTTCATGGTACAGGCCCAAAGTCTTTTCCATGTGCTAAAAACCATGTAAATCATCCCACGCTATTTGTACAACAGACATAAATTTGTTGAGGAAACATATAATGTAAAACCCCTTCACCGTGAAAGAAGGATTTTGCAAGCGGTGTACATTATCCTCCTACATGGAAGCTCACCAAATAAATAAACATGTGGACATTAAATGTGGATTTTAGTAGAAATTATTTGACTATTTACCTGTATATTTATCTTAAATCTTCCACAAGGCCACAATGAAGCCTACAAAATGTAGTAAGACAAACACAGCAACAACATTATCAATAATAATAATAGCCTACTGCAGAGGTGTCCAGTCTTGCTTCTGGAGGGCTGCAGATTTTGGTTCCAACCTGCCAAAAACACACTTTCCTGGAAGTTTCTAGTAATCCCGAAGAGCTTGATTAGAAGATTCAGGTGTGTTTAATTATGATGGAGTTGTCCTGTAGAGTTCATCTGTAGGGTTCAGTTGGACACCAATGGCCTGCTAAAATCCTGAGATGGGATGTAATTTTCACTACAGTCGATAGCTGAGAAACAGAGTGGCACCAGTTGCATTTGTATGCAAGCAATCGTGATTCTGCAATGTGATAACAGGAGACAAAAGAAGTGGTCTTAGTCTAAATCAGTTATCATAACTGCGAATGAGCGAACTTTACAACATTTCAGAAATAATTTTCTAAAGCTTTTGGGAAGGGTTTTCTACTTAAGTTTTCCACACGATTACTGTAAAAACGATACAGTAATTTAATGTAAAATGTTTACTCTCAATCTATAAGTGTTTGTGAAAATGAATGCATGATACACCACTCTCTCCTATCACACCTACAGCTAAATAAATGCTGTGAGCTGAATTTATCTCAGAGGACTCGCTACAGCTTCACACATTTAGATTTTCCTGCATGCGTGTTGATTAATGCATACAACAACTTTTTCTAATAACTGTTTTATGAAAGTTCAGTTGTATGATATTTGTACATTCTGGTGTTTCTGAAGCAGAGACAAATGAATAAATAAACAACCACAGTAATAAATTGCTACCGGAAATATCAGGCCAATATAAATTCTGTTGAATTTCTAAAGTGGAATCGTGGTAGGGTAGATGTATACGTGATTCATCATGCAGGTTACATATTATGTTGAATTATAGAAGTTTAGAACTCTAAAAGCACGTGGGATATGGTCTTCTGTTTATTTATCTCTACATCTTGCCATGTATTTTCCAATAATTCAACAAATATAATAAAAACATACCAAGGCAAACAATAAAATATATATACATTATGGTCAAAAGTATGTGTCCCTGCATATTCAACTGGGTGCATAACATATTTTATTTTACAGCATGACAAAGCCTCTGTGCATTTTTGACATCTGTCTTCATTATAACAGGGGATTTGTTACTGAAATAAGATCTCATGGGTGCTGAGGTACTGTGTGATAATGTTCCACGGCACCATCTGTTAAACCACTTGCTTTGTTTTAAAATATCAGCAATATTTAGTGAAACATGAAATTGCTGGGTTGTTTTGAGGGAAAAAGAAAGCAAATGTTTACATTGTTTTTCAATATAAATACTTGTATAGCCTTTTCCTTCTAAATGAAAGAAATATGACATCAAGCAATAAAACATGTATATCAAAGCACACTTAATTTTCAAGATAAGAGAGAATGATGTCAACTTCTTGATAGCAATTGCCTTTGTAATACCAAGATGTTCTCACTCTCTTTCTCTCTCTCTGTCACTTTTCTCTCTCATGTCTTATGTTCCACTATATAAAAAAGATTGACAAATTGAAAAAATCATAATCACTGAAAATAAATTTAAAGCGGGATTCAAAAGTCTGAGATCAAGTGCTGCTGTTCTAATTATTATTGTAATATTTTGTTTTTATTAGTATTTGATGTGTTTAATGACAGCAGTACTCAAGCTGCATGAACTCCACCAAATTTGTTTAAAAGCTGATTTAAATATTTTTATTTTTTGGTGGTGTCTTATTATTTCCAGGTTTTCATTTGAGTTTGAATCTGTGATTTTAATGGTAATCTCAGACTTTTGGACCTAATTGTATAGTAGGACATTCTCTGCATAATATTATGCAAATAGAACATGATCCAACACTACAGAGAATTATTCCTTTGAAAGATTACATCAGGCCTGTTGACTCATGTTTTAATTGTATTATAATCTGTTAAGCTGCCAAGTCAGACTTCTAAACTGGGCTTTTCCCTCTCTGCAGTTAATTCCCCACATGCTCCTCTGCCATATTCACATCTATGCTAATAGCACATCATACCCAATAAGAAAGCAGCAATAGTGTCCCATTACCATACACAGTAGTCACTGCCAAGCAGACACAGGCAATTTCTGTTAATTAGCACTCCTTGAAAATGAAACTATAATGATGAGAACGACCAAGTGTTTTATTATAAGAAGCATCAGTGGGAATTGAGCCACAGCTCAAGATTTTACCTGCTTTTTTTCTGTCAAAGACACAGAACCCGCTGACTTACATATTGAGGGGTGCCTCACCTGTGCCCCCCCTCTAGACACACCCCTGCCCACGCCAGAGGGGGCCCCCCCGGCGATCTCAACCGACTGGTTGAGGCCAGCCTAAAAAGACAGTCAGGACGAGCCACTGCTGTGCATTGGGTTGACGGGCCACTGCTGTGCGTCGTCACGAAAGCTTATCATTTGCACATGTTTTTAAGCCTTGCCAATTTAAACATTCAAAAGAGTTTAACGCATTAAACACAAGATGCGGGAAAGCTCAACTGAGTCGCGCGCCTGTGTTTGGTGCACACGCAAAGAGCCGCGCGTCTTACAGAGAGCAAGACCAAACCGAGGTCTCCTTCGCATCCTCCTGCGTCTGAAGGAACAAATACAAATCGCAGTTTAAACATGCAAACAGAAAAAAGATGTGAAAGAGCCCAATTCAGCACCCGCGAGCGGTGTTCTGTGCGCACAGAGCGCACGCAGAGAGACACGTCTCAAATCGTTTGAACACCAAATTTGTCTCTTCTTGCTCTTGTACTGACAAATAAATAAAAAATTATGTCAAAATACCTGTATTGGAGAGAGTATCCTCTAAAAAACTGTCGGTTATGTCTTAAGTAAAAGTAAAAAGTAGAGAAAGAAATCAGATGTGTATCATATTGGATGCATTGTCTCTTAAAGTGACCGCGCCTAATTACTAGCTGCTGTCTGTGTCCTTAATGTTAATCCAAGAAAATGAAAGAAAGAATCACTGCTCTTGACTGAATTACTTTGCAGTTTAACAAGAATTAATCCACAGTCAAACCAAAAATTATTCAGACACCAGATATAATTGTTTATATGTTTTTACTAGTGGATGCAGGACACTGTAGTTAATTTATGTAAGTGAGGATAGCAAAATAAAGTCTACTGTGACATATTTTACCCCAAAATAAAACAAAAACGGATTAAATTGATTAAAGAAAATTGGGATCAAAAATGATTCAGACACTTTGGCCTGAGTTTACTTAAAAATATCACATTAAGCCTAACTTTAAACATTTTATAAAAGAGATTAAACAATATGGTACTACATTAGATAAAATTAAGAACAAAAAAGCAAGACAGACCCATGAAGCTTTTTGTTACTTTAAATTGTTGTAATTTTACCCTTGGCATGAATGATTTCTCTTTACATATTCTTATGAATGTTTATTTGTTTTTGTACTTGTTGTGAGTTGTATATGCTTGTATAAACCTTTGTATAATTTTTGCATTAAAAAATATACTGCTCACAATCCTTTTCACATCAAATCAAATCCTTACCGGGAGTGTAAAGAAGTTACCCGTTCCAAGCAAGGTCAGGAAGCCCTTCAGCTACTTGACCGCAAGACCCTTACCCTTGAGATTGAGGGTGTTCGCCGCCTTGCCACTCCCCTTCTTCGTCATAAAGACATCCCTTTGTTAAATGCTACGAGAGATTCAGTCTTGCCTAATCTCCGAAGCGTGGAGCGGCGACTACTGAAGGATCCTGAGAAAGCCGAGACCTACCAAGCAGAGATGAGTAGACTCCTTGAGACTGGAGCTGTCTGTGTAGTGCCTGATCCTGTTCCTGATACCTCTGAGTGTTGGTACATTCCTCACCACATTGTTAGCCACAACGGGAAATGCCGTCTCGTCTTCAATTGTTCCCATCAGTACAGAGGTCAGAGCCTTAACCAATACCTATTGCCCAGACCTACCCTTGGAGCCTCGTTGTTAGGTGTCCTCCTTCGTTTCCGGGAGCATCCTGTAGCCGTGAGTGGAGATATAAAGGCGATGTTCCACCAGGTTCGCCTGCTGCCTGAAGATCATCCTCTACTCCGCTTCTTATGGCGAGACCTGCAGATGGATGAGGCACCTCAGACCTTCGAGTGGTTGGTCCTACCCTTTGGCACCACCTCCAGCCCTTGTTGTGCTATCTACGCACTCCAGCGCCACACTCGTCAGCACCCCTTAACAGATGAGGAGATTCGTTTCTCTGTAGAAAGATGTTTCTACGTGGATAATTGCCTCCAGAGCCTACCTACCGCTGAGGCAGCCCGGAGTCTGATCGATCACCTGCACACTATCCTTTCTGGGGCTGGATTTGAGATACGGCAGTGGGCCTGTAATGACCCTGCTGCATTAAGAGACCTCCCTCCTGAGGCTCGAGCGACCAGTGTGGAGTTGTGGCTGACACAGGAGAAGGCCGATGTTTCTGAGTCCACGTTAGGTTTGAGTTGGAATTGGCAGTCTGATACCTTATCCTATAAGCACAGACCCGTGATCTATGAGACCCCTACATTGCGGAACATTTACAGGGTCCTTGCTACATAGTATGAACCTCTGGGACTGCTCCTTCCTTACACAACCCGTGCCAAAGTGATCGTTAAATACCTATGGAACAAACAAAGAGGGTGGGACGATCCTAACCTACCTCCTGACCTTCTCAATTCCTGGATGCAGTGGGAAGAAGAACTTTGCTGTCTTCCTAAGGTCTCTTTTCCTCGGCCTTATGTTCCCTCAGCAGTAGGGATTGAAGGTGTTACTCGCGAGGTCCACATCTTCTCAGATGCCTCTGAGCAAGCCTACAGAGCCGTAGCTTATCTGCGTACTGTTGATCCAGCTGGTCAGACCTACCTCTCCTTCCTCATCGCTCGGTCCCGCGTTACCCCTAAACGAGTACATTCTATTCCCCGATTGGAGCTTTGTGGGAGCTTTGCTGGCAGACGAGTTGACTCTGCCTATCCATTCTACTGTACTGTGGACAGATTCTACTACGGTCCTTCAGTGGCTGAAGTCCGAGTCCTGCCATTACCGAGTCTTTGTTGGCAATAGGATTGCCGAGATCCAGGAGCTTACTGATCCATGCTCGTGGTGTTATGTTGGTTCTGCAGATAACCCTGCCGATGACCTCACCAAGGGAAGATCTATTTCCTACCTTGTTTCTCCGAACCGA
Organism: Gymnocypris eckloni scoliostomus; assembly: GCA_027564155.1. Classification (NCBI taxonomy): domain Eukaryota; kingdom Metazoa; phylum Chordata; class Actinopteri; order Cypriniformes; family Cyprinidae; genus Gymnocypris; species Gymnocypris eckloni. The sequence continues at coordinate 7,209,705 of CM050425.1, read as the reverse complement.
TGGTGCAGAGGACCCCCTTTCCTTCTCCTTGATCCTCGAGAATGGCCTGTGCTTCCGACTTCTGAGCCTAATGACAATCCAGCTGAGTTGCGGAAGTCCACCTTCTGTGGAGTTGTTACCTCACCAACCACCTCTATCCACCACGATAAATGGAGTTATCCTACCTGGATAGACCTGCTGGATGCCACTGCACGAGACCTACAAGTTGACTCGAATCCTGACACTGTTCCCGAAGCCACAGATTATAAACGAGCCGAAGTCCATGTCCTTAAACACGTCCAACTGGAGTCCTTCCCTGAGGATTACCACCTGTTGGAATCTGGGAAGACAGTGAAACCTAGTAGCCGTCTAGTTGCCTTGGCCCCTGAGATGGATCCTTCTAACGGCTTGATTAGAGTGGGCGGTCGTTTGAGGAGAGTGGCTGACCTTGCAGATTCTGTTGTCCATCCTGTAATCCTAGACTCTAAGTATCCGGTTACTCGCCTGATAATCCACCATTACGACAACCAGCTGCATCATCCTGGATCAGAGCGGCTGTTTGCTGAGATAAGGAGGCACTATTGGATCCTGCGAGGCCATGAAGCTGTGCGGCGGTTTCAGCTTACCTGTCTGGAATGTCGCAGATGGAGAAGCTAGCCTTCAGTGCCTCAGATGTCTGATCTACCCTCTGCCCGCCTTCAGCTTTACAAGCCCGCCTTCCATTCATGTGGGATGGATTGCTTCGGTCCTTTCATAATCAAGATTGGCAGACATACAGAGAAGCGCTGGGGTGTTCTCTTTAAATGTCTCACCATGAGAGCCGTACACTTAGACTTGCTCCCTAGTCTAAGCACTGATTCCTTTCTTATGGCTCTTCGGAGGTTCATTGCTAGGAGAGGCACCCCAGCGCAGTTATGGTCAGATCGAGGGACCAACTTCCGTGGAGGCGAGCGGGAGTTGTGAGAAGCATATGCCGCCTTAGCTCCTGATCTGCAGCGTCATCTTGTGCGCCAGAAGATCACCTTCTGCTTCAATCCCCCATCAGCCCCTCACTTTGGTGGAGTTTGGGAGAGGGAGGTGAGATCTGTCAAGTCAGCCTTGTACACCGTTTTGGGTTCCCAGTCGGTACCTGAGGAGGTCCTGATGACGGTCTTGTTGGAAGTCGAGGCTATCCTTAACTCAAAACCTTTGGATTATGTATCCTCCGATGTGGCGGATGCTGACCCAGTGACCCCCAGTAGTCTCCTAATGGGGCGGCCTGATGGATCCTTGCCTCAAGTCATTTACCCAGAATCAGAGATGTTAAGCCGCAGAAAATGGAGACATTCCCAGGTCCTAGCCGATCGATTCTGGTCTCGATTCATCCGGGATTACCTTCCTAGCCTGCAGACCAGGCAGAAATGGCAAGCCTCACCTCCTGACCTCCGAGAGCACACTTACGTCATGATTGTTGACCCTCAGTTGCCCCGAGGATTATGGCCTGTAGGTAAAGTAATTCAGACCCACCTCAGTCCCGATGGCCACATTAGATCAGCAGATGTGCAGATCAAGGATCATATCTATACTAGACCAGTGGCCCGCCTGGTTGTCCTACCAACCTTGCCTTCAGATGATCCTGGAGTTCCGAACCCTCCAGAATAAAGTCGCCTTTCCTGACTACAAAGATGCTTTTCATCTTTGGGGGCGGCTGTTGTAAAGGCTCCTTTAAGAGAGGGCTTTTATTCTGACGTCATATGAGCCGTCTCGTTAGTTAAGCCGCTGTTACCTGCTGAAGTGAAGATCTGTTGAGTCGATCGCTGAAAGGACATTTATACTTGTACATTTGTGATATTTCCTGCAGCTTTTACCTTAAGGTGTTAGTCATTGACCTACAAATTAATGCCTCTACTGCCTGTAAAGCAATAATCTCATATCAATACATCATCTAAACCCAATCACCTGTGTCCTCATCCTTATATAATATTGTGCTCTAATCGGCACCCAGGGGGTTCACTCATCCAATTGCAAATCAGATCCTTACAGTCAAAAGTCTCTCCAACACATACTATATTTAGGTACATTTAAAATGTACCTTTAAGTTAGGCCTAATATTTTACTCATTTAGGGGTCCATTTTTTAAGGCATCTATGAGGTAAGTATAAGGCAAAAAATAGTTCACCTGTTCAAAGTCACAACACATGAAATACTTGGACTGACGCCCGGGATAATTCATTAAAACATTACGGCTTTCAATTGTTCAATTAACAGTTGTCTTTGCATTCAAAAAGTATTCTGGTTGGTTCATAAAATTCAGATTGAACCACTGATGGCAGATGGACTTCCCTGACGATACTTTTCATACTTTTCTGGGCCTCGACAGTGTAATTTACTTGGCAGTCAATTGGGACAGTCGCAAGCCTCCCGGTTTTCATGCAAAATATCTTAAATTGTGTTCCGAAGACGAACAAAGCTTTTACGGGTTTGGAACGACATGGGAGTAAGTGATTAATGACAAAATTTTAACTTTGGGGTGGAGTAACACTTTAACAGTTAAATGTTAAAACCTTCAGACTGAGTTCAGAGTTCAGACTTGAGATTTAAGCAACAAACACACACACACACACACACACACACAAAAACACCAAATAAGTTGAGCCATGCTGTGGTAGTTCTAATTAAATCTGAAAGGTGTGACTCCTTTAGTAACTTCACTTAGAGCTTATAGAAAATGAATGACTATTATTATCAGAGCAGCCTATTTGAAAGAAAATGTGGTAAATCATGACTAACTATTCTACTACTTTACTGTTTCTTAAGCCACTGATGTGGACCTCATTGATTATGTTGAACTTTAATTATCCACAGCCAATACTTAAAAAAAACGTGCTGGTAGTTTTCTGACATTCTTTGTAATTGATGTGATCACACTGTGACATGTGATTGAGCTCATCAGTCTACTGACAAAGATTTTGGGGAGTAATGCATATCTTATAATGTACCCTTTATCACTGGAGTAGATCAAGGCTAAAATGTAAATGTAAAAGTCTTACCTCACAGATGAATGTCTAAACACTAGGTAATTCTCACAGCAGTTTTCAGCCATTTTTTATGAGTTATGCATATGGAGCCGAGGGGGTTCAGAATCCTCTTAATGTCTTGTACACCAAATTGTTTGCACACCATCTGTGAGATTATGTATCACACTTTGATGTATAGAACTGGAAGTGCTAATTATTCTATTTTCCCCCTAAACTTGCTGTGTAGATTTACACACACACACACACACACACACACACACACACACACACACACACACACACACAGAGATGCTTTTTTATTATTGGATTTTTGAGAATTTTTGAATCTGCACTTTAATACAATTTCATATTGGCTGTACATTCTATGCATTACTTAGTTAAGAAAATGTATATATAAAAGTGTCCCCTATTTGTGGAACTTTTAAAAAGTATTGCAATACATTCCTCAATGCATGTAAACAAATATTAAAGAATAGTGTGATGAAAGCCTTGTATATGTAATTGTGTAGTAACCACATGGGGGCAGCACCCATATGATGCCCTATGAATTCAACCTTTGGGTGACTGACATAGGTTATAATAGTTTATCCCCACTTTTCAGTCCTATTTCTTGTACCTCAAAGTTGTGTGTTGTGCATAGCATTTCAATTGCTGCAAAATATTAGCAATATAATAGCATGTAAGGTGAAATGTATACATTGTTAGGGGGTGTATGTTGTTTAATGCTAGAGGGCGCTGATAGTGCATGTCAGGTCAGTCCCTCCTGAGACCCTGAGCATCAAAAGGGGTTATGAATATCATTACAGCACGTCTAATAAATGTATCCCTCTTGGTCACAGGCCACAGGACTATTTTGCATCACAGAGGAAGGTAATCTGATGAATCTGCTCTTATTCAATAAAACATCACAGGATGAGTCATATTCATATATTTTTATCTGTGATCTTCTATTCGTCCATACTCACAGTCTGAAGGCTAAACTAAAGGCTGTGGTAGGTTTGATCTTTATTATTATGTATTAGGAAGGCTATAGTAATCCAATTCGTTTCAGTTAAGCATTTGAAAATGTTAATTAAAATGTATTTTAGAATACTATATGAATTAATTGCCACAGAACTCTGGTGTGAACAAGTATCTTTATTTACATGATGTCATGTACATAACCAATTAGTAAACAGAACGACGTCTTTAACACAACACAGTAAATAGCTCCCGGTTTATTTGGAATCGGACATAATTGAAAAACAACAAAAACAATCAGGCCTGCTTTGTGAATCAATTTTACTGGTTCAATAAAAGATCCAGGTCTTGAGAATAATTTATTAGGAAAACACAGCAGCGCACTCTAACAAGGCGGTATCTGGTGCAAAGGTTTTCCCCAACAAAGGGCAAATTCAAATTCAATTAAAATTCTATGTTTGTGGTAAATTAACATAACACGGTCATTCCAAATGAAAGTAAGCAACCGGAGTGTCGTCTCCTTGCGATTAAAATGTTGAAAACCGAGGTAATATATTTGAGACTAAACGTATGACTGATAAACAACATCCAATGTAAGTTATAACGTTAACTAAACTGAAATAGTTTGTGGTAGTCTTTTCAATTTTCAACTCAAGGTAGTCCGATGTTGCAGGCACAGATTTCAGACACATTCATTCCCTGATGCTTTCTAACATTAGACACTTAGGTTAAGGCTGTGAGGGTAGAAAAGATTAGAGAATGATGATGAGCACCAATGTTTCTCCACAACTTAATTTGGCTAAATGAGAATGAAACCTTATTGAGCACATCAGGCAAGAGGCTACCGAATTTCCATAGCAAATGACTGTGAGCCATCTCCCATGCAATTAGAAATACTCTGTTTACTAATAATTGTTGCAATGTCTTCATTATACATGCCAGAGGGCATAATGGGTTTTGTGTTCCATTTTCTCCCTTCAACCGTGTGCAGTGGTCCATCAAAATAAAGTCCCAAACTCCTGTCTTTTAAAATGACTATCCCAGTGTTGTTCTTCAGGGCAGCTGAAATTGAGCATATTAAGAAGGTGTGCTTTTCCCCCACAATTTTCCTGTCTTTAGAGTCTGGAGCTGGTTTAATCAGATCGTAATGGTCTCCTTGAGTGATAGTAGAGAGCAGCACAAAACATACACCTAGGGCACTCCGCAGTGTGAAACAATCCCTTGAGACAATAAAACATTACCAAGACCTTGCCACTCGCCGCGTGATATACAAAGCACAGAAAAAGAGGTCATCCCTGCCTCTGGAGACTAATTTGAGCTTTCTTTATGTGTAGACACGTACAGTTATAAACACCAACACATTTTTTCTGCTATGGTAATTCTGGCTATACTGACCAAACATGCATGTTTCTGAAGAGGTGTTCAGGTAATGAGAATTGCTGGCTATATGAACATGTTGAAATATGGCTGAACATGTTGAAATATGTCAGAGGGGTTTAGGTCTTAATTCAGAGGATCCTATTGTGGGACATTTCTCTGGGGAGGTGTAACAAGAATAGAGGGGTCAGTAAGTCTTCCCTGTGGCAACTGAGGACCTGTTTTCCCCGTTGATGAATCATATAGGCCACAAAACACTCCTCTTTTGCTACCCAGGGAATATTTACAATGAACCATTAGATCACATTACAAGTTTTATTGTTAACTAGATCTATTAAAAAAAAAACTTTTTGTAAAGCTGAAAAATACATTTGATCAAATTAGAATAAAATAAAGCTAAATAGAAAAATGAATAATAAAAATAACTGCACATAACAAAATTACTGAAAGTCAGTAAAATGAAAATTAAAACAATGAAAACTGAACATATACATATAAAAGCAAATGTAAAATATTAGTAAATACTATATTAGTCTATAAACAAAACTACTAAGATTGAGGTCAAGGTTGAGAGAGAGAAAGAGTAAAAAAAGAGATATATGTATTTTTCAAAATATCATATACTGCATATATTTTTAAACATGCATTGCCATTCTGAACATACAAATACTCTCTATGTGACTCTCAATGTGGTAAAACTGCTCAGTGCTGAGACAGGACAGATATAAATCCATCAGCATCCGGTGGCTGCTAACGGAAAACTGCTAACCAGCATTGATTTTGGTTCTTTGATGACATTCGCCGGAATAACATGGCAAAGATTTGTTGAGTTGTGTTTGCCATTGACAATTAAAACAGACAATTGAATGCAGTGTTCCCTGTGTGTTCCCAATTACAACAATACAATTAGCCTCAAACGTGCCGAACAGAACACTCGTAGATGAGTTTGTGTTTTTCACTGCCGATTTCCATGTCGAAGTAACAATTATTAAGTTAACTGCTGCGAAAAGGCAATCTTTCTTTTGACATCTTTGCATGTCACAAAATGGCTTTCATCACAAATTGCTGATCATTCTCTGTGGTTTCAAGTGATAATTGTCTAGAATGAATCTGTTCTGCTGTCAGAGAGAAATAACAGAGAAACACAGAGAGACAAAATCAGAAGAACAGAGAGACAGTTTAATTATAAGGTCTTTAGGCTATAAAGAGGATCTTGTAAATCTCAAACATTGAAAAAATTGTGTTAAATCCAAATGACCATAACTGTGCATTGTTAAGATAGCAAAATAAATAAACTTATCAGTTGGATTTGCCTGCTTCTTTCTCATGTACTCTATGCAAACTCTACACATGTGCATAGTTAAAATGTTATTTAGCATGCTAATGTGTGTTATTGCTAACCACAAGTGAAATGAAAGACATTTGAGTTACTCTGACACGTCTAATTCTATAGACCTTTATTCAGTTCCGTTAAAGGAACAGTTCAAAAAATGTAATCACTAGGCCATCCAAAATGTAGATGAGTTTGTTATACCATCGGACAAAATTTGGAGAACTTTATCTTTATCTCACTTGCTCACTTGATTCATTACTTGATTTAGTGGTGAGCAAGTGAGGTAATCCTACATTTCTCCAAATATGTTTTTTTTTGTTTTTAGTGAATGAAAAGCTTGGGTCCTGAAGTTGTGTTTTATGAGATTCACACAAGCATAACAAAACAGTGATTTGAAAATAGAACAAGAGGAGACAGGTCTTGACTCTTGATCTGATTGTATGAAGACAGCTGTTAGAATGCAGATCTTGCCATGCCCTGTGCTGCAAAGTCACCCCGGAGCTCAGACAAAACCAGCCTCTGGCACACACACAATGCCATTCTTTCTGTCATTGGCAGGGAAAGGATATCAAATGCACCTGAGGATACCAAATGTCCTCTGTCCATCACACTCAGTGCCTGATATGCATTGTTTGAAAATCAGCTGCCCTTTCAGTGTTGTCAACCTGATGTATAATAATTTAGTAAAGATTATAGTAATTATAGTAAAAAAGTAACAGTTTGATATTTAGTAAATCTGTATAACATGATACAATTTAGTGTTTTAGATGGAAAAATACATGCAGTCATGTGGTCATTGTGTGTGTGTGTGCATGTCGTGTGTGAATTAGTAGTTTAATCTTTGAAAATAACTGCAGCTGAGTCAGCTGCCTTTATGCCAACATCAATGAGGCTATGATTCAACCGTTTTTTTAAGGACTCAGACTATAAATTTACAATGAGAAGTGACTGAATGATTTCTAAACTGAATGAATGGACTCAATGTATAAAATCCAATTAGCTCAAGTGTATCCCACCAATCATCAGCTACAGAAATCAATGCAGTAATTCAAAGGCACTAATGTAAAAAGTGCAGACAAAACCACATTAATGCATTTCAATTTTCCTTCATTGCCAATCACAAGTCAGCTTCCTTATATTGGAAATACACCTTGGTATCCCAATATAATTGATATAATCTACTTGCTCTACAGGTAATCTACAGGTATCAGAACCAATGAATGGTTCTGATACCTGTGTATCAGAACCGTTCATTGTATTTAATTTGGCATTATTAAAAATTAAAATGACCCAGTATACTTTCTAACTAAATAAATGATTAGATTTTGATTGTGCTTCCAATAATTATATCTAATTGTATTATTATTATTCCTGAGTGTTTTAATAATGTGCATCTATCCTTTAGCAATATTGAACGTACAACAATTATGCCATTAAAATACTTTGAATTCGAATTGAAAATGGAGATGAAAATAGGCTAACATTTCACTCTTTCAAATAATTTTTAAGATACTTTTATTATATTACATTCATATAGTGCACATTTTCTATATAGACGTATAGCTAGTAAATTAAAGGTTTGTAAAAGCCGTTAAATTTGATTAACGCTTCGCATCAAACACCTTATTAAGAAACTGTCAATTTGGCTGACAAATTCTGAGACGCCTGGTCGTCATTTTGGCTCAAGCCGTAATGCTGGTTAATGCAGGAATTCCGGAATACAAAAGTCCTGCCGGAGCCATTATGGCGTGAGGCAATCCAGTTTCATAACCTTGAGTGGGAGGAGTTTGGGTTTTCTGGAAGCTGGGAGCAGCAGCGCTGGAGTTGTGTGGGGGATCTAGAGCAACGGCAGCGAGCAAGGGAAAAGCCTCGCGCGTCTCAGCGAAGCCCTGCGCGTGGGTAGAATTAGTAGAATCAACTGAACTGCGCACTTTAGTAACAGCCCGCATTTTTATCACAGGAACGGCGTGTAGTTCTTTTTTGGGCTCGACGGAACCGAGTTAGTTTAGCGTTTAGTCGATTTAACCCACTTGGCTCTGTGACTTCAACAGCGATTATTTTGGAGTTGTTTTTAACGTTTGAATTACCTCAGCCTCGAGTGGCGGCGGGATTAAGGGGGCCGGGAGAGAGGGAGGAGAAGGTGGGGCAGAGTGAGTCAAACGGACCGAGCGCTCATTACTGTTCGCCCGCTTAAACCGAACCACCAACGGATATTTTTCTCGTTTATTAAAACCGACAGGAATCAATCATTTCTTGTTTGCCGGAATTTGGAGAGCGGTAACGTCGGCTGTCAGCGTGTCTTTTCGCCGCACATTCCTGGTACGCTGAAGCGTCTACGCTGTAATCCTCTGATATATTTACCATTTGGACGGATATTTGGGGGGAGTGTAAATTCCCCGGTCTTGTTGGACCATGGCCGACGACGACGTGCTCTTTGAAGATGTTTACGAGCTGTGTGAAGTCATTGGCAAGTAAGTGTCACGGTTTGACTTTTATAATGACACGGGTGAATGTGCATCTGTAACTCGAGCTGTTTCTTTTGCATTTTGTGTCTTATGTCAGATGAGCGTCATAGTTGTCACTGCATTTTAGGTTGTTGTGGTGCAGTGCTGCTGTCGAACGTATAACGTTATGCCAGTTACATTCAGTCGTAACTCTTCAAAACTGCATGTTGTCTGAAGCAGGAGGAATGGGAGTGGCGTGTGTGAGAGATGAGAGAGGTCTGTACTTTCAGTATTCATGCAGGTAACGTTAGATCCATTCACAACTAATGTGTTTAACGTACAAGACGATAGCGATTTTGCATAGCCACAGTTACTGCTGTCAGCACTGATGATATCTGCAAAGGATTGTGATGAATAAACTGAGTCATATGCATTTTATAGGGAGATCTAAGTGCCACCTAGATATTACCACTAACAATATTACCACTAACAATATTATCAGGTTTGTGTTTGCAGTCATGCTAGTTTGTGGTTATGTTATTGTCATTGTTAATGGCCATAGGCCACTGCATGTCATTTACATTGAGTGGTCAGTGTTGGATGTCCTTTGAGTTCTGGCTATTATGAGTTGTTTAATTTTCAAAACGCTATTATGGCCTAAAATGGGCATTAATGTTTTACCCAATATGTAATTTGCTCCTAGATTCAGTAGAGATGGACTCAGTATTTTGTATGCCATATATGATGCAGATTGTTTTTTGTTTAGTGTCTGAAAAGTAATACAGATTTTAATATTTTCTTTAGATTTTTGACACAATAATACTATATAATCGTTATACTACCAAATAATATATTATATACTTATAATTTATATGTTGGTTTATTCTAATAATTAAGTTTTATATTAGTTGTACATGTTGTTATGGTCATTGTTGGACTCAATATCGGAAAACAGATAACAGATTTGATAAGCTGATATAAATATCAGTCACACAAATTATCTGTAACACTTTCTTTTACAAAAAATAAAATATTTTTTAGTGCTACGTAGTTGAACCACATTTGTGGTAAGTGTCACATCATTGCAAGAGTAGTACAGCTGTAGTCAGGCTTAAAGTAATAAGAAATGAACCTTTAGGGAATAAAGGGATCTAACACCATAGAGATTAAAGTTGTTTCTGATTGAATGCTTTGATAAGCCACATTACGAGTTTGGTGACTTTTTGATGAAGGCCACAGCACATGTATCAGCAGGCCTGGAGCCTTTCATATTAAACTGAAACATCTATTTTACTATTTTCAGGTTGTAGTTGTACTTCTGGAACTACTGACTATTGTTGTTATGAGACAATCTCATATTTTTGTGTTATATAACAAGGTTTTTCTCCAGCTGTCACTGATGTCCAAGTGTTTGTTTGAGTTTTGATGTAAAGACAAAGTATGTATACATTTCAAATTCCATGTAATTACAGCTCCCAACATGGTACTTCGGTACTCAGAGTTTGTAATTAGAAGCAGTTTGGTACATGTAGCTGTCTCATAATAACAAAACAACATATAGTTAGCATATGCATTGCGGTGGATTCTACTTAAACAATATTTAGGGGCACATTATAAAAAGTTGGGTGTAAAAATATTCAGCCAATCAAAAATTGCCAGTGCAAAAAGTGGAAACTCTGTTGATGGACTGTTTTCATAATAATAATAAAAATACCTGTAGTACAGTAAGTTTTGTTTACAGGGCCTTTATTGTGCTCTGCCGTGGACTGATTCATTTTGTGATGCACATACACACACAAAATTGAAATCGTTTTAGTCTGTCTCTGTGGCTTGTCACTGTCTGTGATCCACTTTCTTGTTTCGTGGCCACCCTGAGGCCTCATGCTGGTGTTTGGAGGTAAAGAGGAAAGCGGATGTTGTCCATTAAGCAGATACGCTCCCACTGACACTGCTTCTCTCCCTAGGCCAAGTTCTGTAAGCTCAATAAAAGATGTGGGTGTGTTTGTGCATGCTGTGTTTATGTCTGTTATTATAAACAGCACAGATTGCTAATATAGCACAGGACAAAGGGTCAGGATAGATGACCAAGTCAGCCTGCAGTGCCATATTTCACCGTTATATTTCTTCTGGCCTCTCGGTCTGTTTGTAAAACATTGAAAGCTGTTACCTTCAAGTTGCCATTTATATTGTGTAATTCAAAGCAGAATTGACGCATTTATGTTTGTTTGTTTTACGTTCATGTTCAGGACAGATGTTTTGGGGAATAAAAACTGGAAATCTATTCATTGTTTGAGTTTTATACAGCCATGGCAGATGGCTTTGCAAACTAGGCAAGGGCACTATACCAAAGTGCAGAGCTGGATTATTTGGCTCTGTATATGTGGTTACTGGTCATCTACAGTAGTGTACTACTTCCAAGTTGTGGACTTTAAATCCAGAGGGATTGTGTTCTTTAGGCACTAGCGCTTTAGTAGTCTCAGAATGGTGCCAGGGCATCCTAGCAGTCTGATTGAGATTTGCTGATGCATGAAACCGTCATCAAGCAGCCTGAACAAGAGTTCGGCCACAGTAAGCAGATTTAGCTCTGTTAGACCTGGCAGTGCAGCCTAGCAAAACAAGTCTTAAGATTCCTGTGTGATTGAGCCTAGGAAAGTTTTCGTAGCCTGTTTGATATAATATATTTGTCCTCAAGAAACCTTTTCATACAGCTTTCTTTTTGTCCCCCGAAAGCCATAGATAACTCTGACATGGTCTCCTGCAGGTTATTCCCCACAAATCAAACTATCCTCCGGTCTCATAAACCCCCCAGAATTGTGGATCCTGTTGTGATCGCACCATGAACCATCAGTAGTTGACCTTCATTTATCCCCAGGTGCAGAATACATTTTTGTAATAAAGGCAAGCTCCCCCCACACTTCCCCTCAACCCCTCAAAACAAGTGTTAACATGTTCATTAACAGCATGCTAAGCATGTTGTTTTCAATAGTGTTTTTTATGAGTGTGGGAGGGGTGGTAATGAGGTCACTAAGAGTGTGTCACTGACTTTGATTTGAGGCCGACTGACACACTGACCCAGATGAAGAGGGTAAGATCACCAAATCACCTGCTTGAGCATTTAGCTTTGAGCAAAATGTTGGGATAGTGATTATGTTTGACAGTGCTGTGACTTATTTCAGCTTTGTTGTTATGAGTTGAGTTTTGGCAGTCTGTGCCGTGGTGGATGCGTACAGCAGGTTGTTTTTTATTGAAGGCATTTTCCCTCCGGCTTCTACCAAATTTTACCTTCCTTCAATGTCATTAGGATGGTGCATGCAATTGAACGTGAATGGAGGCGGTTTCCTCTGCATTTAATTATATTCCTTCTTCCAGCATTGTTTTGTACCTTTTTATTTTATTTTAATTTCTTGTGTTTTCATAGACATACTGGACTAGTTTAAAACAGCTTTGTTAATGTAGGTTATGTAGAAAACGTCTTTTTGTCAACAGATCTTGGTGGTCTTTTGGAGGTCACACAAGGATGGATTTTGGTATCAGATTCATGCATAAAAAATTGTGATAGGCTAATATCGGTTATTTTTGGTATTGGCCTTCTTGCCTTTTTAACAGAAGTGGTAGTTCCTCCTTGTAAGTATTGTGGTAATTAATATTTGTGTAATTAAGTATATTTCTAAATTATTACATTAGACCCTTTAGATATCAGCACAGGATCCTCACCCACTAAAAATCATTTTGTTCTGCAGTGGCTTTTTCATGTTCAGATCTTGTTTATATAGTTTGAGTTGTACCTGGTTGCAAGTTGTTAATAAATTCTCCAGAGTCTTTAAACTGTTCTGATGCCAGCAAGGTTGAGTCCTTATCTAAAACGTCATGTTCTAAGCCTTAATGTTCCCTACCTCTCTGAGAAGATGTCTGGCCCTCTTTTCGGTTTAAGAGATGCTGAATAGAGCCAAATGATACTGACAATCCTTTTCAGGTCACCAACTCTGCTACCTTATTAAAGCCAGAAGCAGATGCTGTTTGATTTCCTTCTCACTGCTCATGGACTTCAAAGATGCCTCTTGTGGACAACCCCCCTCTCTACAATCCACTTGATTTTGTGACATTTTGCTTCTGTATGAGCTTTATTTTCCCGTACAGCACTTTAGTCCACTTCAGTGTTTTAATGTGCTTTATAAATAAAGTTTGTTTGATTGATTGATGATTGATGGGCAGCAGACGTGCTAATATTTTTTTGCTCCTGTAAAGGCTAATGCTTTGGCAATGGGCAGAGGATGCAATGTGCTTCCCTTCCTTAGTTTCCTTTGCTCAACCGATGCTGCCCAAATGAGGTATTGAGACCATGAGGTAGGCAGGCAGTGCGCTTCTGTGGGACTGCAGGTGCTGCCTATTACTCATTCTCACAAAAATACAGCATGGACCCATGTGAAAAACACACTCATCTGCCTGGTCACAGTCAGGGTTTATGCGGATGGACAAAGTCTGAAAACTTTTCTTGTAAACTTTCTTGGAGTTCCCAAGCTGTTGCAGTTTTAACACATTGGTTTTGTTTACATGTACTGTACACCAGTAGTCTGAATATTGCCAATGATAAGAATGAAGAAATGAAAATACTGCATGTCATGACAGACCATTTTAATCCCATTTACATGCCATCCCTGATAATTCGCTAAGGAATGTTGTTAATTTTTTTTAAAATAAAGTCCTTGTTTCATAAAGCTCTGTTTCCTGTGCTCCCTGGAAATGTGTCTTCTATTCCACCATGTTTCAGGCCTTGCATGAGAGCACAACATCATCTGTCTGTAGCACTAGTACAGGCAAACTTTGGTCAGAAAGAATGGTAATGCAGTATAAGTGTTTAAATGCCTGTTAGTGTGATTATAATGGGAGTAATGGGAACATTTATTTTACTGTGATGATGCTCATAAACACATTAACATAATGGTAGTATTCTGTTTATAGAACTCTTAACTACGTGTGTGAGTAAATGTTGCCACTGACGTTAAAGGGTTCATTGGATGCCCATTTTCCTCAAGTTTATATGGTTCTTTAGGGTCTTAATGAAAAGTCTATAGCATACTTTGGTTAAAATTCCTCAGTGGTAGTGTAAAAAACACCCTTTTTACCCTGTCAAAATCAACTCAGTTTTTTAGTCCATGTTGCTTTAAATGCTAATGAGCTCTGTTGACCCTGCCCCTCTCTTCTGTGGGGTGATGAACAGACTGTAAACTTCAGCCACGAAACTGGCTAACTAGCACATTATTAGGAAAGGCGATTTGTAAAGATTCATAAAAAACCCTCATACTCACTTCTTTTGTAGATGAAGGTGGATCACGAATGATTTGAGCAAACATAGGTGCATTTAGGCAGATCGGGCTCGGCGCATTCTAGGGCTGAAACGATTCCTCGAGTTACTCGAGTAACGCGAATACAAAAAATCATCGAGGCAAATTATGTGCCTCGAACAATCGTTTTTGTCCATTTACTAGGGATGCACGGAATTTTGGCAGCCGAAAATATATGCCGCACCGCACAGAAGTGTCCAGGTTTGCCCGCTTCCTCAGCCATCATCACTGCGCCGTGTGACGCTCCGCTTTATCAGTCCGCTCAAATAACACGCCGACAAGAAAGGTCTATGTAACGTTAGTAATAGTATACTTGTTGCTGTTTGCAGTAGCTGTGCTGTGATGCTGTGGTACAGCTGATCTGGACAACGCTGGTAAAAATCTCCTTCACTGATCTGCTCCCCGCTATGGTTTGCTCAAATTCGCTGATAATACATGTTTATTTGATGTTTCTTTACACAGAATCATCATTTCTATTCATTTCACACTGATCAGGGCTCTAGACTAACTTTTTGCACTGGTGCGTTTTTTCTTAGGTGCACCAGCACAAGAGTTAGGGGCACCAAAATTTTCATATTGGCAATATTGACTAGTAAACGATTAACTAACAATCTGGTCAACATAAAGTTCTTTATTTGAAGCATAATTCTACAAGAAAGGTAACTTACTGAAAAAAGTGTTGGTGATTAAAGTGCTTCATTGAGCTGATATTTAAACTTACAATATCTCAAGATAAATGAAATACAAATAAAATCTAAATTAAGTGTTTTAAGGGCGTTAAACTGAACATCTCAAGGCTCAATGTCTTATGGACTATCCTCCATTGCAGTCACATGCCCCTCGGATGGCCAACTCCTGTAGTTTGGCCTTCTTGATCTTTGGCCTTGGCTAAACCAGCTGGTCACACTCTCTCTAGCATCAACATCTTCCAGACTTGGCCCCTCTACACTGGTTCTTATCAGATCTTCCACTGTGTCTGAATGAAGGGATGCTCCAGTGCAGTGGTTCTCAAACTTTGGTCGCGCCCCCCCTTAAACCTATAAAAAAAATCCGGCACCCCTATCCCACCTCAGACTACCAAATAATTTCACTAAACATTATGAAAAAACTGTTCTGTTCTGTCTAATTGTCTCTCTGTGCTCATACTGTATTTTAATGTAGCCAAATTCTCAATAAAACAGTCTTACTTTATATATTTTTCTGTTTCTTTTGTCAGTTAACGGTATAAATATGAAATAATGACTGAAACACAGCCCTTTAAGAATACATAACCAGCTCTCCCTTCCTAGAAGCTAGTCTGTACAAAAATCCTAATTTATAATTTTATTGAGCCGTTGTCTGATGAAATCAAATAATACACACAAGACAAGACAATTCCTGTGCTGTGATTTCGGCTATATTTGCATGTAAACTTAAAGAAGCAATAACATAGCATAACGATAGCATTTTGAGAAAGAAAAACCCTGTTTGCAGGACTATACATTATTTGGATAATTAGTCAAAAACAACAACAACAACAACAGTTATGTCTGATTTTGTTGCATAGAACTGAATAAAAATAATACATTGATATTTAATATTAATATATTTTCTGTCCAATTTTAAGTGTAAATAAAAGTGTGGTTATTTTATTGGCTTGTGTTTTTTTAAATTCCGTGTCACTAAAATTTAGTTAAATGAAAAGTCTTACAAAATTACTTTATAGTATTTAATAAAATAAATAATTATTACAAAGCATTTTTGGTTTTGGTTTTTGACCAAGCACATCCAGAATTCTCGGTTTCGGCCCAGAATTTGCATTCCGGTGCATCCCTGCCATTTACTGTAACTACATACAGAGCACTGTTTGCAACCAATGCTCCTTTAAAGGATATATATCTCTCTCACACACACACACACACACACACACCCCAGTAACTTTAAATTCATGTTGCTGAACAATGTGTAAATGTTATGTGTATGGACTCTTGTCACGTTAGCTTCCTGTCCACTAATTATTGCCTCTCACAAAAGTCACAATTCTTCTAAGAAGACAGTAAAGGCTTGTGTCATGCTTGAGCTTTAGTTAGGATCAAAGTTGGAAGTTAAGTTGCACAATGTTTAGGTTTTATTATTTTTTTAAATACTATTTTTTAGATGCATGTCTTAGTTTTAGGTTGTACTAGGTTTACCTTATTTGTAACTTACCTTATTTGTATTTGCATTATTTATGTAATATGTCAATTAAATGCACTAAATAGGTTTAGTTTTCAGTTATTAATATGTGCTATTTCAGCAATAAAAAAATATTTTTTTCTAAAAAGGAAACAAATTACTTGTTCATTAAGAGACTTGTCTTATTTTCTCTTGTATATTTAGGATTGCTCTTTAAAAAGAAAAAGTAGTTCTTATCCGATTACTCGATTAATCGATGGAATTTTCCGTAGAATACTCGATTACTAAAATATTCGATAGCTATATAGCCCTAGTACCTGCATGTGCTTGTGCGACCAACTGAGAAAGTTAGTCGCACAAGTTCGACCAGTGGGAAGAATGAATGAGTCTAGACCCCTAAAAAAGGTATTTGCATAGTAACCAATTATTTATACATTTCTCTGTATTTATTCATCTCTTTGTAATTGTGTGCCAGTGCTCATAACATTATTTGTTATTTTTTTCTGTTGCATTGTTTAATTGGCCTTAGAAAGGCCTCATGATGTTGTGCACTTGGCCTTGATATCCTTGATATATCCTTATTTGATTAATATCTCCAGCTGATGATATAAAGCCCTTCATATTATATTATTGAAGATTATATTTTTAGCTCACCTGTGAGGCCGTAGTCACTCTCTGGCTCTGCGTCGGCTTTAGGTTAATTCTTTCACCCTGTCAATCACTGCTGTGTCTACTGCCCCTTAAGCTGCTTTCTGATAGACCCCAGCCCTTATCTCAGTCTGGATGCTACATACGACATTTGCCTTATTGACTCTACACAGACAGGCCAAACTGACCCACTGGAGTTGTTGAGGCAGACTCTGTTAAATTTTTATAAATGTCTTTTTATAAATGTCTTTTTCCCCTTTTCCTTCCTTTCATGGTAGGCCTTTTGAACTGAAGTCATTTCCTGCTGCTTTGCCAAGATACACAGCAGCCTGGGCTGGCTTCTCAAAAACTGCTGGCTTAAATTGAGCTATATTTTCTAGGTAACCACTCAGCACTATTTTAGTGCAGCAGTGAGTCAGAGGCAAAGTGAAAACAGTAGCCCCTGACCCGAAGTGGGGCTTGCTTTGATCAGGTGTCTCACAATGACAAACCAATGTGAAGGATGTCAACTGCAGGGCATCTATAATGGAAATGGTTCTTTATGAGAGTAACACTTGATGTTCACATGTTACAAGGAAAGTGAAAGTGTTGTGACCTTTGTTCTGTATATGTGTGAATCATATTATTATAGTTACAACTTCTCTGTGGACCATGATAAGAGGAAGCAATGGAATGCTGTGCCATTTTGGCAGCCACAGGTCAGGGGAAGTTGGCTATGCCACAACGTAGTGTTCAATATGAATGTGAATCAAATATATACAGACCTCAAACTTTTGCGTGAGGAAGATTAAAAATGCTAGGTTGTTCATGTGATATTTAATTCATATAGTGTTCATTTAGGGCAGGGTGATCAGCTTCTGTCCTGGAGGCCACTGCCCTGCAGAGTTAAGCTTCAAACCTTATAATCAAACACACCTGAACAAGCTAATCAATGTCTTCAAAATCACTAGAAAGCCAGGCAGGTGTGTTTGATTAGGGTTGGAGCTGAACACAGCGGCCCTCCAGGACCGAAGCTGCCAGCCCTGATTTAAGGTAATCATAAAGCATAAAAGATTTTGCAGGGTGTGCATAAAGAATTGTTTATTGTGATTATTTATATTAATGTTTTATTGACCTTGAGTGTATTTTAGGGCTGGGCAATACATTGCATGCGATATGCATGCGCATCTCATCAGTAAAGCCGGTTCCTTGATTAGCGGTAAATCTCCATCACCTGCTTTCAAGTGGAGAGCCATCTTTTGGTTAAGTCTTTTGGTTAGCATTGTAAAGTCACTGTAATGCACAGCCTCTTGATCATGGCTCACTCATAATGATTACAGGGGCTTTCATGTAGCTTTTATAAAAGCTTTTGAGTGCTGGCATGAGAATGCCATTGTCTTTTGTATGTGAGCCACCAGTGAGCCCATATGGAGAAGATCCCATCATTCTCAATTACTCCTTTCTCTCTTCCATCTGTCCTTCTGTTTGTCTCTCTTTTATCTATCTCTCCTTCTTGTCCTCTTTTCCTCCCTTCAGGCCACCTGTCTCTCACCCTATATTCCATTTTTGTCATGCCTGCCCCTCCCTAAGTGCCAGTGTTTCTTGATCATGTGAATACGTGAATATACTGAGCTGTATTCAAGTAGAAATATGATGTTGATCAGTGCTCCGAGAGCACACATACACAGTTTGTTTGCACATCATAACGGACATAACGTGCGCCTAATGCATGATCATGTCACTGTAATCAGCTTTACCTTGATTACAATAGTCACCCATCAAAACTTGTCTACTAGTGTGACACTTCTTTTATCCAGCCGAGAGCTGTAGTTTGCGTATCATATGATTATACAGCTGTTTTGAGCCACCGTTCAGTCTGTATTACGTACGATGAGAAACGTTTTGCTGCTCCGAAACACAGAATACGTAGAGAGGTTGTACTGTTATTTATTTATAGCCTATATTTTTTTTTACATTACTTAACATGCGAGTCATGATATTAGTGAATATATTATAGTTTTATCTCTCGCCCCCCTGGTTGATAAACATTTTGGTTGATGACCTAAAGAGCGATCTTCCAGCATTGCATCATGACGATCTAGATCTATGTGATGTTTAAAAAAAAAAACATCACATAGATCGGCGCTTACAGAGTATTTAAAACCTAAGGAAAGCGAGGAAAAGAGGGACAATTCAAAGGTCCCCCCACCACGGTGATACCGTTATAACCGGTGTGACATCAGGTAGATTAACCGGTGGGAAAATCTCCTCACCGTCACAACCCTACATGTAGCGCGTCAATTCCGCATGTTATGAAAGACCGGCGTCAAACAGACAATAATCTTTTCTTGTAAAACATGACATCAAGATCGCGAAGGTGAAAGCGCACGAAAAAAATTAATTCATGTTCACAAAATACAAATCACAAATAATACTGATGACAAAGAACGGGTTGAATGTTGAACACTTTCATTACCATATAACTATAAACTATGATAAAAGTTAATCAGCTTGCATTGATTAATCAAATGTATAATTTTTTTTTAAAGAATTGCGACCAAATTATGTGCTCGTGCGACCAACTGAGAAAGTTAGTTGCAAATGTGCGACCAGTGGGAAGAATGAGTCTAGAGCCCTGGTAGCAGACTTAGTCTGTCTCACTCAATCAGCACCTTTGCTAACACTTCCTAAAACAGTTCTTTAAATAAGCACAGAAACTCCAGGCTTACCTAAGAGCCCTAACCAAACTGTTTTGTGGTCCCCTTTTATCCTCGCCCCTCTGTTATTAATATGGCTTATCTAGATGTGTATTTATCTATTTATTGTGAAAGTGCCCGCATAAATAACTTTAGATCCTCTCATGTGGAGAACGGACTGAAATTATTTAGCACTGATCCTCTGGGCACTTGCTTCCTGTCTGGAATAGTGATTCTTTAGGAAAAATGGGCTGTAATATCCCACCTCTCTTACTATCGCCACAATCAGAGCTCAGTCTGACTTTAGATACTCTAGGACTCACCATCAGCTGACTGATGAATGCTAATCAAAAATAGTGGATTTTATATGCCGCATGGAAATAAGGCTTATTCTCTAGCTTAAACATCACTCTTTTCTTGAGTAATTTGAGTTTTGAGTCTTCTTCCTCATAAATCATCTAAACCAATTACTGATAGGTGGGTGGTATGACTAATGTATTGCAAGTTATTTTATTATGTCATGGTAAATATCACAAATTCACAATTTAGTTTTTGCTCTGAAGTGTCTTGTGTATTGCCTATCCATAATACAATATTAAATAACCTTTGCCATAATCCGATATTGACTTAAAGATAATTTTTAAAAACCCACCAACTAGTGGATTCTGAGAATCTGTAGTTTTGCCTCTATATTGAATGGCAGAGGAAATCACAAATCACATGAATCTTGACTGTCGACTCTCAGGTGCTTCAGTGTTTTTGAAGTCACATTTTCTACAACCTTTTTACATGAAAATATTTTTGTAGGAGGCTAATTCTTTTTCTTAATTCATACTGGCAGTAAAATCTCTTCAACTGTGAAGTCTGTGTTGCTACTTTTGTGAACCATATTTTCACAGTGCATAATTATATTGAGCGAATGAAGTGCTGCTTGCAATATGCCTGGATGCAAAATTCAGAGATAATAGCTACACTTTCTAACAAATCACGCCACGAGCTATCCCTTCCCATTATCATTCCTCTATAAGTATATCTCCCTCCTTCTCATTCATCTTTTACAAATCATATTTTTTCTCCTTTTCCTCTCCTCTCATCTTGCTTGAGATCAGCAGTAAAATTATACAGAGTTCCCGCTTCATATTTTGGGCAAAATTGCATCTTCAGATGCTGTTAATGGTCTTCATCTTGTGTTGTTTGTTGTTAATTCTCTCTCAGGAGATATACACAAAAGGTATGCTGAAGACATACCTGTAGAGAGCAGGCCATCAGCATGTCACAGCAGCAAAAATATGGCTAACCGTTCAGTTGAGCTCATTACCCACAAAATGTCACTTCCTATCCCCGAGCAATGTGCTCTGCATTGTGATGTGCTTCAGTTTCCCTAGAAATCATTTTCACTGGGAGTCTCTTTCCTCCTCTACACCTCTTTAGTTTGTTGCACTTTTTCTTTCTAAAAACAAGCCAACCTTCTGGTGTGTAACTTCCTGTGCGACTTAAGAAAAGAAGGACTTCGTTGTCAGAGGAGCTCGGGCTAAAGGGCTTTTGTTCTAAAACAAGCTAATGAATGTCAGGTGTATAAGAGCAAAGCTCCCAGTCTGTCTTCCCAGTCTAACCTGGATTTGAAATTTCACTGTCACTTATTAGCAAGATCTCTTCATTATCCCTGTCAGTGACTTGAACACTGAGCCTTGCTAGAAATATACAACTCTAACCAATATTTATTTTTTCAGGGATGTCAAAAATAGGCTTGTAATCACATTTACCAAACCTAGGAAAGGAAAGGTGAGGATTACTTTGGTAAAGAAGAGCTTTCATTAAGTCTTTAACTTAAAGCATTTGCTGTTTTTGTACTCATCAGGTGTGTTTTTTTTCCACACATTGCATTCTTGTGTCCATCCAAGCTGTTTTTAATTGTCTGTGTTTGAACATTGCACTAAACAGGCTTGTTTGACTGATTGCAACACATCTTGTGCCACAAGCATTGTGCTTTTCAAATGTTAAAGACTCCTCAGGACACCTGTATTTTAGGGGTCGACCGATATGTGTTTTTCAGGGCCGACCGATTATTACAGATCAAGTAGACCGATAACCGATATTTTGAACCGATATACGTGTCTGGTGTAAAATGAAAATTAATGCCAAAATTAATAATAACAAGAGCTCTTAAAAAAAAAAACGTTTTTAAATGCTTTTAAACATGTCTTTAATTCTGAAAACTGTTAATAACAAAACATTAAATAAACAGTAATATTAAAAATATTAATAATAACATAAGTACAGAGATCACCCAGAAGCATTCTGTAAACATTTTGTAAAACTTAAAGTAAACGATGAAGACAGTGATTATTATTCTCAACAAAAGTTGTAATAATTGTTGTAGTTGTATTACGCATAGTAATATATTCGGCTAAACCGAACTTATATTTGGACAGGTTGCCATGAGGACCTTTTAAGTTTCTGTAGCCTATATATATATGATATGACGATCGCTTTACTCAAATGAAACCGTAAATGCTCAAGAAGTGACTTCGAGCAGTTCTGGGGATGTTGTTCATGTATTTATGTCCTCATTTAGTGAGACGGCAGACGCTGAAGTCACCAAGTGCATCATTTTCAGTATGTATGTAAGTAAATGAAACCGACGCCTGTGCTCATTAAACAGAGATGCAGAACATGCAGGATTCATATTTAAAGTGTTTTTATGCAATATTAATAGATACTAGTCCATAGTCGATTTAAGTGTACTGACCTACTTTTGATTAATTCATCCAAACTTCGACATTCCGTGACATTCTGCTATACGGTAAATTCCATTATATATGACTGCATTCGGACATAACCGATTTTTCCGCATCGGACATCATAGGTTATATTGAGGTGTTTTGCAACTTCAGCAACGTGCTGCTTTGCTTACCTTTGAGAGACAACTGATGCGTGATCACTGAGGCAGCTCCAGTTGCAAGTGCTCTGGTATGAGACTGCCTTCAGTTTTCCGCTGATTGGTGGACTCGTGACTCTCTACATATCAGATGAGCGGTGCGGAGATTGCTCTCAGAGATTGAGAGATCGCCTCACTCACAGAGTGTTGAGCTCAGACAGGCTGCATCGAGCCAAATAGTGCATTTAAACATTAAATAGTTTCACCTGTATTATTTATTCACCAATAAATAATGTCACCTGTAAATAGTATGTTTGTTTGCATAAAAAAAAAAATTAAAAAAAAATTATCGGCAAATCTGTTTTTAAATGGCGATATCGATAATCGGTAAATGCTTAATATCCTGCCGATAATCGCCAGGCCGATAATCGCACTACGTATTTTGCTCATTTCTGTGCTATGTCTTGGTTTTTTAAACGTTGAATGCACGAACACTGTGGACAGGCTTCTTGCCCATCTTTAGTAAATATGGCAGAGTGCTGAGTTAAACCCAATCAAAGCCTCCAGGGTTTATCGCCTCGACCCAAACGCACACTTATCTTGAGGCTATCGAGCCGTGTTTAAGTCAGTGCTGGCAAGCTTGTGAATGTAGTAATTACGTGTTTCTCACCTGGAGCTCAGCATGTCTCGACAGGTCCAGAGTAGACCCCCCTCCTTTTTTTTGTACTAGTTTCTCATCTCTTCACGAATGGCACTGTTCTTTCACACTGTGTTCTGGTGTTTTCAGTGTCTCAAAGTGGCTTGGTTTGCAGCAAATGCTGCTTCACAGAAGGTTTGGTTCATTTATAATATGCATTTGGGAATGCAAACATCTTCACAAACTTGTAATGAGAAGCTATATATAATTATAAACTGGCTGTTGCCAACAAAAGAGGAGTTTTAAGGGCTCCCTGTGGTTCTCTGCCAAAATAAAAACTTGGTTGTTGTACTGTACTGTAAAATATTTTTTCTTAATACTAGATTTTATTTTACAGTGAAATATTGCA
Source organism: Gymnocypris eckloni scoliostomus (assembly GCA_027564155.1). Lineage (NCBI taxonomy): Eukaryota > Metazoa > Chordata > Actinopteri > Cypriniformes > Cyprinidae > Gymnocypris > Gymnocypris eckloni. The sequence continues at coordinate 7,185,852 of CM050425.1, read as the reverse complement.
ATAGTAATGCTTACACAAATTCATAATTTGTTAACAATTTTATAGTAATAATAATAATAATAAAAATAACATATACATATATATGATTGTACAATACTTCAGCTCAGTGTCTGGTCTCCATATGGAGTAGAGGGTGTAATGAGATGCCTGTCCTCAATCTGTTTAACACAGTAGTGTGTAGGATGTAAAAGGTCAGACACCAGGGCTTTAATATTCCTGGACAAGACAGGAAGTGCCTTGATCTCAGTACAATGATTGTCCTTTTTAGATGTGCAATAAAAAGCTGTTCATACTTGCCACAAAAGAGTCAAACAATTCACAAAGCTTGCCACAAATAAATACAAATAATACAAGTAAAAAAATAAAGGAAGTTGTTCTGGTCATCCAGTAATTTCATAAATGTCTGTTAACCTTAAAAAATAACACACAAAGTTTATAATTCAAAATACATGAAAACGCTTTCATGTTAATACAGTATATTTTTACCTGGTTTTACTTTTATATTTGTTACTTTTTTTTTTTTACAGTTTTGTCTACTAAATGCAGTAAAAAGCTGAGCTAAACTGAAGATAATGCTCCCTCTCATGCAAATATAAGCTCCTCTCTCAACGTCTCCATATCAATTTCATTCCTAGACCATGCAGAGGTGGAGTAACTAATTACATTTACTCGTGCACTGTAATTGAGTAGCTTTTTTGTGTACTTGTACTTTTTTTTAATTTTTAATCTGTAATTTTACTTTACTTAAGTATATTTTCAAAGTATTGTACTGCTACATTTTAAAACACATTCACATTGAGTAAAAAAAATTCTGGAAACAACTGCAGCAAATAATGGGCAGAAGAAGAAACTGGCTAAAATCACAAGAAAGATGCAGACGGACAGCGATTGGTGCAGACCAGCTGAAAACCAGACCCAATTTCTTTGAAGTTGAACTCAAGGAAATGAAGTGAACCCTGGCCATATTCATGCTCTATTATGCAGTGTTAGCTGTGTTTGCCTGGAGACGAACTAAGTTAGCAGCTTATAAATATATCGACATCACCCTTCGCAAGCATGTGGAGATAAGGTAAATACTTACATCATTGCATTGTTGGTTAAAATGATTAGCAAAGGTTTTGCACAAATGAGCCAAAAGACAGTGGTGTGTGCAATATCATCTGAGATAATATAGTAATTGTTGTTTTAACGACAAAGCGATTTGACATTATCAGTATTTTGCCAAAAACCAAACAAATCACTCTAAACAGTGTGCCGTGAAATCTAGTAACGTTAGATTAGACTAATCCGCTGCGGCATCTGGACTTTGCTTTCACTGCGTGATTCAGTCTGTTAAAATGCAGAATGATCACAAAATTGAAGATATAGAAGCAGAAAGTTAATTAAGAGACGAAACACCATATTGCCTGTTTTGCTCTATTTTAAAACAAAAATAATACCAAACACAGCCACCATACGAAGTTTTGCCTCTGAGCAATGACGTTTCATTCCTTGAATTGACCGTTAAATGATTCTGTTCAATCGCAATGACTCTCTATCAGTGACTTGCTGACACCTACTGGTGGTTCTAATTTAACATTTAAAGTATCTTTTTATTTTTGTATTTCAAATGACTATTTAACATTTGTGACCCTGGCCTGGAGCACAAAACCAGTCTTAAGTCGCTGGAGTATTTGTAGCAATAGCCAACAATACATTGTATGGGTCAAAATTATACATTTTTCTTTTATGCCAAAAATCATTAGCATATTAAGTAAAGATCATGTTCCATTAATATATTTTGTAAATATCCTACTGTAAATATATCAAAACTAAGAGCTTAATTTAAACAACTTAAAGGATATTTTCTCAATATTTGGATTTTTGCCCTCAGATTCCAGATTTTAAAATATTGTCCGATCATAACAAACCACACATCAATGGAAATATTATTTATTCAGCTTTCAGATGATGTATAAATCGTAATTTAGGAAAATGGACTATGGTTTTGTGGTTCAGGGTCACATTTATGTCTTATTTATCAAAAATTTCTGCATTTGTAACTGCAGGCTAAATGCATTCAAACAGTGTGTCATAATCTATGCCACTTCAGATGAAGCTTATGCTTTCCTCTGCATTGCACAGATTAATTTTGTTGATACTGACCTGGTAACAGCCTAAATGTGTTATTATTCTAATTAACTGATTCCTTTAATTAAAACACCTAGTTTGAGATTTATAGGCCTATCCCAGGTGTCAAACTCAGTTCCTGGAGGCCACAAAAGAGTTTAGTTAACCCTGCTCCAACACACAGACCATGTAGAAATAAGCCAAAATGATTAATTTAGCTGTATCAGATGTGTTTAATTAGGGTAATATCTACACTGTAGGGCTGTGGCCCTCCAGGTACTGAGTTTGACACCGGTCTATATTTTTCCTCCCTATTGTTAAATGTAACTAAGTAATTTTACTCTGAGTAAATTTTAAATGAGCTACTTTTACTTTACTTGAGTATATTTAGACTATTTTACTTGTACTTAAGTAAAATTTCAGTAATGTAATGGTACTTTTACTTGAGTAGAATATTTTGTACTCTTTTCCACCTCTGACCATATGCAAACGCAGACTCAATTTCTTTTTTTTTTAAACCAGTGTCATCTGGAAGATGAGGTCACTACCACCTCATTTTCCTTTTACCGGTGCACCACATGGACGAATACAGACTTCCGCGTCAGCATTATAGTATTTACATGTCTCTGTCAAATATTTGCCGTCTTCTCTCCCTCTGCAGATAGAGAGACAATCTGTTTACAAATAGAATTGAGAGCAGACAAGAGCCAGAGTGCTCCTCATTTCCAAATCACATACTCCCTCTCTTTCTCTGTCTCTTTCATTGAGACCTAGAAAAAACATGGTGTTTAGACATATCAGTCGAGATAGAGCTTCTGCAGTCAGTTTCTTCAGGCCTTATTAACCAGCAGATGAACAGGCATAGGGCTGTCTTTGGGTTCGCTAGTCACAGAAAACAAGGTGAGAGATATCATTCCCAACACTGGCAATTTAATACAGAACGTTTGTATGGGAAACATTGGTGTAAAGGTTAAGTTATCATTTAAATTAATTTGGTTGTTTTTGACCAGCCCTATCATTTGATTACATAAAAAAAAACTTAGACTTTTGCCAAAAATCGCTCTTTTGGATTCAAAATAGATCATTTGTTAAGTAAAGGTAAGTTAAGTAACTTGCTGTCAAAGAACTTGTTTATGCTGTTCATTCACTTCAGTTATAGGTGAACATTAGTTCTGTGTATCACCAGCAAAGTCACGATACATATCATGATACAGAGGCCACGATACGATACGTAATACGATACGGACTGCACTGAATTTCACCTCAGAAGAAAAGTTAGTAACAGCTGTTTATTTAACACTGCATGCTATAGGGCCATTGCTAGCTATAGGCAGAGCAGGCAGTTGACCTCTGCAATATGAAGGGCCTCCATAACCACATCTTACATTGAGAAAAAAGAAAAAAAAATCAATTTATCCAGAATCATGCAGCTCTATTTTGCACACAAACAGCTCTTAAAGAGTCCAGTTTTTATGTCGCCTGTTGATTGAGACACAGGATAAGTGTTTGATATCATTATATAATCGGAATCGAAACTGAAAATCGAAAAGAATCGGAATCAGAATTGATAAAATTCAAACGATACCAACCCTACGCAAGTGTGAAGCTCTGTTTCGGGGATTACGTCTCTTCATATCAGGCAACCCAGTAGTGTTCCTCTACAGCCAGATTAAACATTGGTGTTAAACATTTTAAATGGTGTTCTTGTATTCAAATTAAGTGTGGTCCACTGCTGCACACGTGCCACAATATCCATACAGGGCCAGCTGTATCGATAAACACAGCACTAGTGAACATTATTGACAAATATTAGATTATTTGAAACAATTTTTTTTTTAGATATTGTAAATAGTATTTTCATCATGATTATGTTTGATGAAGTAGACAAAAATACAATCAAGTGCAAGATGTGCAGCTCCAAGCTGTTGTATAAAATCATAATGAGAACACTATTGTGATCTAGTGTAATATTTTGTAGCACGTTATTAGTAACAGGTGTTACACATTCTAGTTTCTGCAGCACATAGTCCGCTTAAGCATTTGTGTCGATGGATCCAAGTGGTAAGATTATATCCATGTTGTGGGTTTTTATTTTAGACTTACATTTTGATTGCACGTTTTTCTCAGGTAAGCTTACTCGTGTTTTAGAATTATTATTACTTTTATTTTTATTTTACTCATTTTGGCTTTGGATCACTATTATGCAATAGGGCATATTTAAAATGAGGCTGACTTCATTTTAATAGACTAGTCTTGGCATTAAGGCAGTGTGAAATGTGCTTGGGTCAGTATTTAATACTTTCAGCAACATTAACACAGTGATAACAGGTCCGCTCAGCAGTTCTTCTCACTATCCTCTTCTGAGATCAGACGAGAAGCTCCTCTCCCGGTGGCAAAAGTGATGACTGCTCCACAATGTGTGCTCCATCTTTGGCTAATCATTTTTCTTTGCGGTATTTTTCTCCGATATAGTAATAAGGCAGAAACTGCTTTATCATCTTTGGCTAATCATTTTTCTTTGCGGTATTTTTCTCCGATATAGTAATAAGGCAGAAACTGCTTTATCTTCTATAATCGATGGAATTTTTCAAACCAAGAGTCTTCAAGTGGAGGTCAGTTTCTTGAACACACCACTAACCTGATTCTGCACACAGAGAGAGAGAGAGAGCATTTTGCAAGCAGGCAGTTTGAACATATTAGCTGCCTTGGTATCATTTATTATTTATTACTATTATAGTTTTTAATCATGTTTATCAATGTATATGTTTTATTCATTTGTATATCAGTTTCCATTTATTTTTATTTAGTTGACTAATTTTTCTCAACTGATAAAAAAAGTAGTTTTAGGTAGTGATAAGACGACTCCTGGTTAGCATAGATATTGAAAACATTTATGTGTACACAAATATTAAGAACCTTTGATTTACATGTTCAGTGGTTTACAATATTCAGACCAACAGGCAGGATTTGCTTTTTTTTTATCCTAAACATACACTTTGACTTAAGCATATTTTGGCTAGACTGTCATGCTTTTAATTTTACAAGGCAAATTAATTATATACCAAGTCTACAAGTATTACTTGCCTCGTGATTTCCATTTTTTTGTCCAGTATGATTCCAGCATAAGCATAAACTGATAGAATAAAATTATCAGTATTTGATATGCACTGTTTGATGTCCCACGGTCTGCAGGAATTTTAAACCACTAAACTGCTGAGCATTACACCAAGGTCAGGGAGCGTTTCACTGCTGTTATGTGGCATCTCTACTTGAAGGATACATCCTTGACTTGTTTATTTATGAAGACAAACAGTTCTATGTTCTTCTATAGAGTGAAACAAGCGCCGGTGTCTGTGTTTGTTGTTTAGAGTGAATGAGGTTGGAGGCTCACTGGGGCTGCTGTTGAACGACTGATGTTTTGTTTACTCAAAGGTTACAGAATCTTCACCATTTCATTTGCATTGCTAAACACAACAGGCTGAGCATCCCTCATCTCCCACTGGCTCTTTGAGTGTGTGTGTGTGTGTGTGTGTGTGTGTTTGCGCCGATGCTAGTGTCGTACCACTGCCTGAAATTCATGATGGGGATTCTGCTTATCAGTGGTAATTTAACCTCTCTCGTCCTTACCTGACTTTGTGGAGCAAGCTGTATTATTACTCACAGCTTGCTGTGTGCCCATTGACTTTTAAATGGGATTGTCCATATTACAATGATTTATGTAGGATCATGTGGCTTCTGAAAAGTCATCTTTGTCATTAAGGAACAAGTTACATTTTAAAATACATTAAAATAAAATAGAAAAGTAATTTTATATTGCAATAATGCTTCAAATATTATTATCAAAGTCAGCTGTTAAAAACACCATAAAAGTTATGGTCTTCAAATAAGGGTCTGTTGATCTCTTATTGTCATTGCTAATAAAATATGCATGTAGATATTTCACACAGGCAGTTTTTACAGGAATTTTCTTGGATATTCACAGAAACTAGTAGTGATTTGTGTCTGTTATGAATGTAAATAAGAGGTGATGGTTTCCCCGAGGTGTTTTGTTGTTTGTGCATGATCTGCAGGTCCAGAGCCTCGACTCAAGCCTGCAAGCAGATGTTGTCACGGTGCATTCACAGTCTGATTGGCTGTCAGGCACCTGTCAGAGCACATCAGAGCAGTGAGAACACAGCTAAACGCAAAGGAACTGGCACCTGCCTGTCACTAACTGAGGTGCTGGTGCAGCCGTAATTAGCTTAGCTAACTATTACCTCACTCTGCGGCATGTCTGTAGCTTCCCTTTATAGCACTCAGGTTGGTACCATATGTGTAATGTGTGTTGAATTTTTCAATGTGTTGTAAATATTTTATGAATCTTGTCAGAGTGAGGGGTTACTTTTCATTATGAAAGATTGTGAACTTGAGTTTTTGAGATGTGATGAGACTTCAGTGAATCAAAATCTAATGTAGCATGGTCTTAAGTTAAAATGTCTAATTTCACCACAATACAAGCACAGTTGAAGTGTGTCTTTTCAATTCAAGAAAAGTATTTACAAATCTAAATGTTTTTGTGATGGATTTTCTGAATACTTCTGAAATTAAACAAGCTGTAAAGATTTATGCTCTGTATGTTTGTGAACGTGTGCACGGGCACATTCTTTCTTGTCAGAGGGCACCATGTGTTTGACAGGCATGCTGTGGTTATCAGTCTGAATGACCAACGGCAGGTTAGTTGTAATCTGGATTCTTTCCCTGGGATTTGGGCTGTTTACCCTCCCCTTATTTTTCATTCTTTATAAATCTGGAGATGAGCTTCTTTATTATAAGTCTAATCTAATACTGATATCTATAGAGCACAGTGACCTGGTGACCAATATAATTCCTTAAGGGGCATTCACTGACATTGATTTGCTCTAACAAAGTGACTGGCATCATTCTTGTTCAGCCAGAGTTGACTTATTCCATTGAGCTCAACTTTACGCAGTTGAGATAAATACCAGTGGCAGCGCAGATAAGTGATTCACCGCTTGATACAGCTGGATACTATGATAGACTAGTAACGCCTACTAGAAATCAACAGCACAGCATTGTTAGCAACCTTTAGTGATTTAATCAATATATGGGTGAATGCAGCTTTATGTTAATGATACAATTTAATGATGGCAAAAGGGATTTAAAAAGGGATTTTACTATTTTTTCCAAGTAATTAACATAAACTACTAATCATTTATATAAATATTTATCTTTTTCAATAATATTATAGTTCTATTTATTATTATTTTTTTTAAAATATAAATAGTCTTGGAAATGCACTAGTGGATTGTTTTCTTTAGGAAATAGGAAGATAAAAATAATATTTGCTATAGTCTCCAATGTCCCTTTATAAAATTTTACCCTCTTATATTTGACTTCCACTTACTTTACCAGGTGCAATGATTTCAAGGGCAAACAGGACTAGATGGATGTTTTGGGAGTCAAAGAGTTATCAACCCTTCATTCATTTTGTCTCAGTGACAAATTGATTTGCAGTATATTCATTGTAAATGTAAGTGTGGAAAGACCAGACCTCAGTCGACTGCAGTCTCTGACAGAGGTGTTTCTTCAGAAGAACAATATAAAAGCTTATCTCCCTAAATGAATCCGCCACATTCTTCAGTTTAAGCCTCTGATTGAAGCAGTTGCTGCTCTGATTTGTTTGAGAGTTCTATCTGAAAGTATATACTTTTGAATAACCTTTTTTGCCAAACTGTGTGGCATAGCACCTAAGAAAATAAAGGGATGTTTTATTTGGTCTGTAGCAGGAAGCTGGGTACTAGGCCAGGGTTCCCTTGGCGTTTCATTAAAAGTCGAGTTTGTGGTTGGGACCATCCTGATTCACCGTGGTGTGACCCATCTGTTGTATATGTGGGCTAATCTTAGCTTTAGCCAACCACCAGGGATTAAAGAGAAATAAGTAAGCCTCTGCTTCGCCACTGTCTAGGACTGCATGCGCTGTACCACACTGCTTCCTGCCTTTCCAGACTACATTTTTTACTTCTTACATGTTCGCTCACCTTAACTTGCCCTTCTGTTACTTAACTCTTAGTCAATTCCACAGTTTGCACACAGTGCATTTTTGGGAACGCCACATAGAGAACTCGCTGTAGATTTGACCAGTCTGTAAATAAGAGATCTTGAGGATTTTCTTTCAACAGAACTGCGTTGTGTTTTCCTGTGTGCATAATAGGGCTGCAACTAACGATTATTTTGATAATCGATTAGTTGGTTGATTATTCTTTCGATATATTGGATAAAACATTCATTTTTTTATTTTATTGACAAAAACAGACTATTCCCCAATCTGTCCAATGTCCTTCAAACAAACGTGCCAACTGAATGCAATGAAAACATACAGTGCTTAATTTATTAGACCACCTGTCATAATAAAGAGAAAACAAATATTTTAGGATTCTGTCAACAACAAAAAAATAATCTAAAAAAGTTATTGTCATTTATTGGGCAAATAACAAATTGAAACAACCAAATAGTATTAATTCACACAATAACAAAAATGGCCTCCTATGCCTTGCCACAGCTTGCATTCTTGCTGGCTTTGTTTATATACTTTTGACTGTAATTGTGTATCTGACAAAAAGACACTATAAAGCACTCTGCCTTTCTTTCATACATAACAGCAATAATTATATTATAGCATTAGAAATAGCCTACTACTGTTACTAAAGAGCTTATGCATATTGGAGGACTAACCAATACAGAAAGCTAAAAAATGACTTTGGTAATCACCAATGCTGTTAGTTTAGAGCAGCAGTGGCACAAACCTTACATAATTTGTTAAAAATCTTACATAAATTTGTTAAGCATTGTTTACAGTTTAAGTCTCTATTCAAAATTAACATTACATTGGTGTAAACATGCATAAAGCAGGATTAGTCCACTGCACATGTGCTGCATTGTTCACTTTAACTACTTCTTCACTTTAGTATTCTGCTCAAGGCAAGATGAAAAAGTGCTGCTGCTAGGTATCAGGAGTAATCCAATGGTTCAGGGCTAATGTTTTAGGTGAGCTGGGTTGTATGTGTGTGGCTGCACTCTGAAATACCTCATCTTTGCTTCGTTACGCTCTTTTCTCTGACAGGGATCGGAGAGCAATGTCCTGCTGCTTTATTGCTGTGGGGCAGAGTTACAGAGTTCCTCTTCAGGCCTCACAGAGTTCATTATTTATGAAGTTAATAAAGGTTGCTGGAAGTGGGCCTTCCTTCCTTCCACACAGCTTGGGTGACCTCAGATGGAGAAGACAGCGCCGGTCTTGGAAAAAGTTCTTTGTTAGCGCAGTCAGTGATACATTCTCTCTCCTCGTCGTAGTCTGGAAGCTCTTTTGTTGTGCTCTTATTCTTGTATTCTCATTTATCTCATTTTCACTCGCTCTTTGTCTCTTTCTCCTTTTTTTTTCTTTTGCTGCATTTGTCTGATTAGCCAAGGGACCGCTCTGTGCCTAAACAAAACAGCCTTTATGTGAGAGGAAAGGCATTTCTTCAATGGCCCATATTGACACAGCACCAGTTTCTGTGCTACTTGTTAATGGACCGCATTGACCACCTGAAGAGTGTGAGTTATCTGACCAACTCCTGTGGGAGCTGAGCTTGATCTTCATGCAGAATTTTAGATCAGTAGATTTGAGTCTTTGATTCAGATGTCAATCCCATGACATTCAAAGAGTTACAAAGCTCTGAATCAGATTACATGTGCTAGAATACTAGGTTCTTTAGGGATTAGTTTGTACAACGTTGTTATGGTCATAGGGAAATAACATGGAAAAGTTAGGAAATTAACACAATCATTATTTATTTATTTTTTTTCCTGCCATAATATCCAGTAATCTTAAATGTAGATGTCATGAAAAAAGCATAGGAATGTAGTGGCCTTGATACTGTTTGAGAACCCAACCATTTTTAGATGTGTTTCCCACAGGATTATTTGAGACTTGTGGTGGCAGGTGATGTCACATATTAATTAGCATATTTATGACATCATTGCGGCTCTTCAGATCTGTTCTACTCTATGAAATGTCACATACTGTAATACAACTGAATGACCAATAAAGCTGTTCACATTATATTTGCTGTTGTCATACATAAAACAAGTATAAATAGTAAACACGACCCATTAATACTACGTTAACCAGGAATCACTCACTATATTCCTTAAATCCTGATTTATAATCGTGACATTGTCTGAAAAAATCAATATTCATCTAACTCACACTAAAAACCAGCTATATGTGGTGGTTTTGGCTATATTATCTGAGTAACAAACTATGAGCATATTAACAGATTAATTATGTTTAAAATTCCAAACGGTCAGTAAGTGACAGGTGCTTGGAAACGCTGTTTTGTAAATTATTGGACAATTTTGCTGCGTTACGGCCAACTGAATGCGATGCTTCTCTGCCGTTCACTGTACAGAACAGATGCCGAGAGAGGCTACACTGCGCCGGGACAGTCCTCATGCTCACGGGGCAGTACTGGCGACATCTTCCAACTGAACGATAGCTAAGGTTTTTTCAAAAAAGTCGCTAGGTTTGTCAGTATGTACCTGTTATGAGAAAAAAGCCGGCAAAATAATTTTCCATAGTAAATCGATCGCAGATGTTTTTTTTGTCTCGGGCGGATAAAAAAAAAAGTGTAAGAGATAATAGTAATAAAAACTAAAATGTGTCACCAAATATACTTGGCCGGCCGGTAATATACTTCTAGCCCACCCAGGTAAAGTCAATGTGTGGGAAACACTGTAGATGCATTTGAAATGTTTTTTTTCTCACGTTCGTTGTTACCAAATTCTGTCTGAGCATGTGTAATTATTTGAATGCATAAAACTTAAGTAATTAAAATGTATTTTTACAATAGGCCCATGAAAGTTTTTTTTTTCTAGAAACACTTTTTCTGGTTATTATTAGATGAAGGCAAAAACATGAATTTAATTGATCTTTTAATCAAATTAATGTTAAACAAACTCTTTATTTTTTGGCAAAGGGGTTTACTATTACGTGTTGCCATGAGGAACTTTTAAGTTTCTATGTGTATATGACATGACAATAGTTTTACTCAAATGAAACGGCAAAGTACTCATGAAGTACTCTTAGAGCAGTTCTGGGGATGTTGTTCATATACATTGCGAGTGTCACACGTGTTTCCATATGTGTGTAGTAAATGAAACCTTGCAATTTGTTTATTCATTTGAACAGATAAACAGTAATCTCATTGGCGGTGCTCACCTGTTTTGATTTCAGCGAATCAGTTCGACCTGATTAATATTCATATGGTTATTAATAGTACAATTGGTATGTTATCAGTAATAGAAACACTAAATGACAAACAATATCTTAAGCACCACCACCAGTCCTAAGTTCCAAATATGCATTCATACATGGTTATTCTAAAGTTCTATCATCATATAATGATAAATTATCATACTATCATATTTTAAAGTTTGACTGAAATAATCAATTGAATTTGATAGGTGTCTCTACATTGTCCCACAAAAACATTAAAATGGTGTAGATTAGTGTAACGTTTTATAATAATAATTTATTCTATTTGGAGACCATTTCATTTATTTAACATATTTAATATTGCATCCAAGTTATTTGACATATTTTAACCTTTTTAAGTAACAATAATTACTTGGTAATTAGTTTATTTTATAACGATGTAACTTGGTTAGTATTTGTGAGAAGTAATTAGTAATATAATGAATTACCTTTTTAAAGTATGCTCCCCAACACTGCACTATACATTGATTTATTGTATGTCTTTGATTAATAATGAATATGAAGAGCTTTAAAAAAAAAAAGTATATTAAATCGTAATATTGGTAAATTAGATTATTTTCTAAAATCGTTTAGTCCTAATTTAAACTATATTCTAAATACAATGCTTAACAAATTTATTAAAACACATTTATGTAAGGTTTTTAACAAATTATGTAAGGTTTGTGCCACTGCTGCTCTAATAGCATTGTGATTACCAAAATCATGTTTAGCTTCCTGTATTGGGTAGTCCTCCAAAATACGTAAGCTCTTTAGTAACAGTAGTAGGCTATTTCTAATGCTATAATATAATTATTGCTGTTATCTTTGACAGAAAGGCAGAGCACTTGAATTTTTTTCAGATACCCAATTACAGTCAAAAGTACATAAACAATGCAAGCAAGGATGCAAGCTGTTATGAGGCCATTTTGTTATTATAAATACTAATTAGTTGTTTCTGTTTGTAATTTGCCCAATAAATGACAATAACATTTTTAAGATTTAAACAATTTTTGACAGATTCCTAAAATATTTGTTTTCTCTTTATGACAGGTGGTTTAATAAATGAAGCACTGTATGTTTTCATAGCATTTGTGTGTTTGAAGGACATTGAGCAGAATGTGGAATTGTGTGTATTTTGTCAATAAATAACATAATTTGATTTAATCCGATTAATCGATTAATCGAAATAATAATCGACCAACTAATCGATTATCAAAATAATCGTTAGTTGCAGCCCTAATACATTGCGAGTGTCACACGTGTTTCCATATGTGTGTAGTAAATGAAACCTTGCAATCTGTGCAATTTGTTTATTCATTTGAACAGATTTAGCTAAATTTAGCATTACATCACTTGTTTAGCAATAGAAGCATGGCAGTGAAATGGGTGCCATCAGAATGAGTCCAAACAGCTAATAAAAACATTGCAGCAATCCATATGACCCCAGTCCATCAGTTGACAGCTTGTGAAGCGACTCTTGAGCTCAGAGAGTCGCTGCAGATCTACAAAAAAAAAAAAAACACACACATAGAGAAGGAATAGTGGATGAGCTAAGCAGTGTGCCCAGCCCTTTTTGAACAAACACACTATCTTATCAAAGTCTTCTCACTGTCGACTTCTTGTTCCTGTTCATAAAACAAAGGTCAACCTTTGAAACAACTCTGCCGTTTAGCTAAAGGCCACAGCCTACTGCATGAGCTCACGGGCTTGGCATGTTCTGTTCCTATACTTTCAAAGCTGGGTTTTGCAAGGCTATACACACACACACACACACACACAATATTCTTTGTATTTCCCACTTGCTAGAAACACATCAACTGTCCAGATCTTTTTGTCGTACTGGGCTGTCACATCATTCTGGGTCGGGAAGTATTTTGTTGGTGATCAGATGATCTTTAGAAGAGGTTATTTGTTCCAGAAGACTGTTTAAAGAGGTTAGAGCCAGTTATTGAGTTTATTGATTTTCTGCATTCCACTTGTCCTTTCCTATTTACCATCTAGAATGCTGATTGTGTACAAATGGATTTAATTAATTTTTAGGAAGTTAGTTTGATGCCATGGATGTGGCCCATTACAGCTCAATAATAATTTTTAACAAGTGATCCATATAACACTCTATTGGAAAAGTGTTTTCCAGCTCTTTGTCTGTATAAGTTGGAGATGCTTTTATCTGTAAGGCAGACAGAAGAGTGCCTTTTCATTCTTACATTCTGGGGCCAGTTACATAAACTTAGCCACCATGTGGAACTAGTGAACTAGTTTGACCAACAAGCAGTTGCCAAGAGGTAATCAGTTTCTCTTTTTCTAATACAAATAAGACCAATCTACCTTTCAATAACTGTATTTTAAAAGTTATGACCAGTCTTGAAGTAAAAAAATATGTAAGACTAGTCTAAACAGTTTATGCAACTGGCCCCTGGATACAGTAAATAATAGTAATCATCATGAGGAATGTAACAATTTACTGTTACTTTGCTTCATGAATGGATTTTTTAACTATGTTTGTATAAGCTGTTTTGACCAATTAAAGTCAGTTAGACCACATTTCTTTGACTGTATTTTGACTGATTCAAATTAAAATAATGTCATAGACATCTGTTGAAATATTATAAATGTTTTATTGTCATTTTTTATCAATTTATTTTTATTTTTTGCTTAATGTATACATTAAATAATAAATACACAACAGGTTATCAAAAATCTAGGAATTTTTTTTGTTGTGCACAAAAACCTACATAAATAAAATAAATAATATAATAAATAAAATAAACGAGTAGTGTTACACAGTAGCACCCAGGAAAAAACACAGCCAATAAAATAACCACACTTTTATTGAAAGAAAATTGGACAGAAAAGTATTCATATCAATGTATTATTTGTATTCAGTTCTATGCAACAGAATCAGACATAACTGTTGCTGTTGTCGTTTTTGACTAATTATCCAAATAATGTATAGTCCTGCAAACAGGGTTTTTTCTTTCTCAAAATGCAGCGGAGTTGGTACCATCCTGATCATGTGCACACAATGTACACCCTTCAACTGGCTGACACAAACACTTTTTACATGCAATATATTTTAGGTGTTATAATAATTATATGATTGAAGAAAATTACAAAGTTATGTTTTATTTTCTCTCACCTAATGTTTTATTGTTATTTGTTTTTTAAAATAACCTCGTGAAATGTTTTTTTTCCTCCCAGAAATTCTGTGTTGTGTACAGTGCCCTCCACTAATATTGGCACCCTTGATAAATATGAGCAAAGGCGGCTGTGAAAATAAATCTGCATTGTTTAACCATTTGATCTTTCACTCAATAAATTCACAAAATTCTAACCTATCATTGAAGTAAAACAATTGAAAGTGGGGAGAAAATCTCATGATTAAATAAATGTTTTTCTCCAATGAATGTTGGCCACAATTATTGGCACCCCTACAAATTCTTATGAGTAAAATATCTCTGAAGTATATTCCCATTCATATTTACATTTTTTTAACACACCAGGGTGACTAGGAGCATGAAATTGTCCAGCCATGACTTCCTGTTCCACAGGATTATAAATATGAGGAACACAAAGGTCAAATTCCCTTTATCATCCATCACAATGAGAAAAAAACTAAAAATATATTTCTGATGTGAAGAACAAGATTGTTGGGCATCACAAAATAGAAAGTGGCTGTAAGAAAAGAGTTAAAACATTGAAAATCTCCATTCCCACCATCAGGGTAATAATTAAGAGGTTCCAATCAACTAAAAATGTTAAAAATCTGCCTGAAAGAGGACATGTGTCTATATGGTCCTAATGCATGGTGAGGAAGAAGGTCTGAGTGGCCAAAGACTCTCCAACAATCACAGCTGGAGAATTGCAGAGATTAGTTGAGTCTTGGGGTCAGAACAAAAAAAAACATCAAACATCCCTAAATCACCACATGTTGTTCGGGAGGGTTTCAAGAAAATTCTCCTTACTCATCCAAAACAAACTCTAGCAAATTCAGTTGTCAGACACGACTGGAACTTCAAATGGCACTGGCTTCTATGGTCAGATGAAACTGAAAAAAATAGCTTTTTGGCAGCAACCCCACCAGATGAGTTTAGTACAAACAGGGATAAAAAAAGTACCCCATGTCCACGGTTAAATATACTGCTGGATCTTTAATGTTGTGGGCCTGTTTTTCTGCTGGAGGTCCTGGACATCTTGTTCAGATGCATGGCATCATGGATTCTATCAAATACCAACAGATAAAAAAATCTAAATCTGACTGCCTCTGTTAGAAATCTTATAATGGGCCATGTGTTGATCTTCCAGCAGGACAACAATCCAAAACAAACATCAAAATAAACACAAAAATGGGTCACTGAGCACAAAATGAATCTTTTACCATTGCTGTCTCTGTCCTCTGACCTGAACCCTACAGAAAATGAGTGAGGTGAACTGAAGAGAAGAAGCACCGTCATGGAGCTGTGTATCTAAAGGATCTGGAGAGATTCTGTATGAAGAAAATGGTCTCTGATCTCTTGTCAGGTGTTCTCCAAACTCTTCAGGCATTATAGGATAAAACTCAGAGCTGTTACCCTGGGAAAAGGACGTTGCAATAATTGGGTGCCAATAATTGTGGCCAACATGAAATAGTGAAATCATGAGATTTTCTCCCCACTTTCAATTGTTTTACTTCAATGATAGGTTGGAATTTTGTGAATTTGTTTAATGAAAGATAAAAAGGATAAACAATGCAGATTTATTTTCACAGCCGCCTTTGGTCATATTTACCAAGAGTGCCAATATTAGTGGAGGGCACTGCATCTGGTTATCAAACGAAGGCATAAAACATCCATTAAATTTATCTTTAAATTATTGAAAATTAGGGAAAGGGAATTCACTATTAAAATGAAAACATGTTAGAAATGTTGTGATCATTCTTTAAAAAAGAAAGTTTTCACAATTTTAGTAGTAGTATGTACATTCTGCTGAACAAATATTTTTGCTACAATATCTTCAAAAAACTTTTTTAATCTTCAAAATACTTTTATTTTGACGGGTTGCCGTGAATACCTTTACATTTCTGTGTGTATAAGATATGAGGATAGTTTAACTCAAATGAAACGGTGAAACGCTCATAAAGTGACTCTCAGAGCAGTACTGGAGATGTTGTTCGTGTTTATGTCCTCATTGAGGATACTTGCAAAGACGGGGATTCTGATGCATATAAGTGTGTTTATGTAATTGTTCAAAGTCGGCAAAAAAAAAAACGCGTGCTCCTCACACAGAAAGAGACGGCGCACGCATATAGGTCTGTTGTTTGTTTCGACAGCTTAAAATCGGTTGTTTTAAACTGCAGTGCTTAAAAACGTGTGACCATGCTACAGATGTAGTCCCTCGTTTAGGAACGAGCTGCTCGTTTTGTCTTGGCTGGTCGTTCTCCACCTGCTTCTATCTCCCCTTCACCCCCCTCGTGGTGGCCGGAGTATAAAGATCGCAGTCACTCAAATGATGAAAAGGTATTACCGTAAACAATATATTTTGCCACACCACGAAATAAACTATAGATCATAATATGAAACGATAGACTTTTTATTTCGTCCATCCGATATATATATATTGTCATATCGCACAGCCCTATGTGGCAGTCCTAACACACACCAAACATCTTCCTTTTCTGTTCATGTTTATACGGTCCTCAATGGCAACATTTAATTAGCATCCTCTCACAGAGCCTGGTCATGAAACTGGACCTGTTTCTGGGTGAATCAGTATGAAGACATACGGCACAAGGCATGACTCGTTGTGTGACTCCACTGAGAGGGCTGAAAGTGGGCGACCATTACATGTATTTTGTGGTCACATGGATTTGTTTGTTTGTTGCTGTGCATCTTGCCAATTTTAGTACTCTCATCTGTTAGAGCTCATCTCCCTGAAGGACATGAGCTAGATGTGTAGTAAAACAGGACAAAAGCAGATTTAGTTTTAAGATTGAATTTACTCAGAC
This sequence comes from Gymnocypris eckloni scoliostomus, assembly GCA_027564155.1. Taxonomy (NCBI): domain Eukaryota; kingdom Metazoa; phylum Chordata; class Actinopteri; order Cypriniformes; family Cyprinidae; genus Gymnocypris; species Gymnocypris eckloni. The sequence goes on along the minus strand of CM050425.1, from coordinate 7,168,468 downwards.
CAGTCACTCTAGTTTATTTACTCAATTTGATGCGAAAATGAGTTAAACATTTTATCTCACCTCACTTCATTTTGTATTCCATCACTGAGCCAGAAAATCTCTCAACCTTGCAGTATAATGTTGGCTTGTTTATCTTGCGGTTGTTGTTTCTTACTTTGTTCTTTAGGGTCTTTTATTCCGTGCACAATTGTAATATTTCGCATAAATTCTATATTCACTATACATAAAATGTAGCTCATAATAAACCGCTACACCATGCAGGTGAGAATTATTAAAATATATGCACTTGCACAAATGAAAAGATAGAATCAATAGTTTGAAGTGAAAGACTGATTCACTTCAAATGATTGTCGAATTACAAAGCTACTTTATTCTGTCTCTTACAGGAATAGCTGCTTGTTGAGTTTAGTGTGACCTTACACTGGCATCTTACTTAGTTTTTATTTGCTCACCAAGTGCCAAATGGAAGTAACATTTTGAGAGTTTCTTGCCAATTGGCCCTTGCTGATGGAAGTCATGAGTGTTTAAAAATATACAAACTCTACTAAAAATCTGTGGCAACTTTCATGTCTTCTAACTCCCTCAGAGGAAAATATACCATTTAGGCCTATGTGAGGAATATTAAACCAAACATATCATATTAAACCAAAAAACATGAAGTGTTTAAGCTTAAATTGTCCTATAGAGACAAAAATCTATTTAAACAACACTTTTTTTTTAAAATACTGTTGCAAAATGCAGTAGATTTTCACCTGTCGTTAATTTGGATACTTCGAGTGAGAGATTTACAAAAATATGTGTTTTCATCAGATTATACATCCATTCATCAGCATGCTTCTTTTGGAAATGTGTTGATTATATATACATATATGCGTCATATTTGATGTATGACACAGGTATTGATGTGTGAGTCACTCTTTTCTGCTCGTCTCCACTGTGCACACTCACCTTAAGGCTCTGGCTGACACTCTATTGCATGTGGCTCTTTGAAATCAAAGTGACTGTGGTGTAATATGAATGTAATATGATCTCTTTCTCCTTAGGCAGACCCTGCACCCCCTCCTCTTCCTGATGTTTCCCCATCCCTCTTGCCGCACACTTTCATTAGCATCTGTGACAATTACGGCATCCATTCCTGTCAGCAAAAGAGAAAGAGGGAGAAAAAAACCTGAATAATGCATTCAGTGGGTTGTGAGGTTTAATTTCTGGATCGTTTTTCCACCAGCCTCGTTCATGCCCTCTTTAAAACTCTTAATCTCCCTCTCTAAAGGAGCAATGCGGTGCCCATTGTAATGATGGTGTTATTGTGGTGCCCCCTCAGAAGAGGTGCCAGCGAGAGGAAAGCTGACAAATGAGAGGTGACTGATGAAGACGGAAATACAAAAACAGAATTACTCTCATAAATGAGTTTAGGAAGGTTAAGAGAGAGAAGAGTGTTTAGAATATAACTGTTAACAATACAAAATAAATATTTAGACGTCAGAGGGAGTTTCTAGTGCAAACGGAATGTGTGCTGAATCTGTCACATGTTTCATCATCTATCATAGCAGCAGTTTGGTGTGTAAGATCTTGTATCATTGCAGCAGACTATCAGGCACCAGGAACGCCCGTCGGAAATGAGCTCAGCCTAGTTGGACCAGACATCCTTGTCCTGTCAGCACTTTTTGCTCATTAATTAACAGATCTGGAATTAATTAACTAAGCCCTGAAGCTTCTGTTCTTATTTAACCCTACATGTCACGTTTACTGTCTGCGGAGCTTGTCTGGGTTAGGTCAGAGACAGTGTAAGGAGGAAGAGATGGACAACTTGTAAACGGTAACAGAAGAAATTACTTTTCTCAATATAACAACTGTCTGAAAGCCTTTCAGTTACAAGTGCCAATCTTTTCAGCATTAGCTGGACCAGCCTAAGAGATAACGTGCGCTCATGTTGCCGCTGAGAACAACCTCAACTCGGCCAGATCTTCTGGAATCTGCCACTAGCTCTGATGTCTCTAATAGTGGTTAAACATGAGATATAATTAATTTTGGGTAAATATAACGGGGCAGTCTTTGGTCTCATTAATCTATCATTTGTTCCAGAGCAAATAGTTTTGGCTGAGGGCAAAATCTCATCAAGTTATGTTTTATGTAACTTCAATGCTGTATATAGCACTGCCTTTGTACTTTTGACTGAACCTTTATGATATATAAGTAGTAGTATTTAGTATTGGGAAACAGCGTGTGTGTTCGTGATAGTGACATTGTTCTGTCATTAGTGACAAGAGACTGTTTTACGGGTCAGCAGTAAATACTTTTATATTGAAAGAGACTAAAGAGCTGTTTTGAACAAGGACGTTATTTTTACTTTTAACAACAGCTTGTATGAAACAAATGCACTGAGTTACAGCGCTGTCATCGGAAATCACCCTTAACAGATGAAAGAATAGTACGACAAAGAGAGCCTATCACTTTCCTCAGCGGATTGTAAAAGTTTTATTGTGAATATGAGATTGATCTGAAGAATGAATGCTGTATCAGATGCAGATAATCTCGCTCAGTCAATCTCTCTCTCATAATACTCTACTCCACATATAACACAGCTTTTAATATAATATAATACAATACGCTTTTAATGAAGCAACTCAGTGTTCCTTCGTTACTGGTTCTAACGTAAGTAACGTTTTCGAATTAGTAACGAAGGCGTGGGCTCAACTGTTAAACTGTGTATTCAGCTTCTCAGATCGGCTTGTGTCATCTCTGCGTGTGCTGCCAGTTTAACGTGCTTTTTCAACCCCTATAGACTCGCAAAATGCTGTGGGAAACACTGGGACACATTGTTTTATTTTAGTTTTGTAAACAAAGTTGCCTAATAAAAAAAAGAGAGAAATTGCTCTTATGCATAACAATAAGTCCTCTATAAACCCTTTGGCCAGCACGTCTTCTGCCTGTGACTCACAAGTGAGTTATGTAAATGGTCTGACATGATATCAGAACCAATATGGGCTTAGTGGGTTTTTCCCCACTGTCTTACTTCATGGAGTGGTGTATAATGTTTGGGTGCAGGCATGTTCATGTGTGGCACAGATGTGACAGGTCTGTACATTTACTGCTCATTCATCAATCTGAGTCTGATTGCTTTTCTGCTTCATTAGATTTAATAATGAAATTGAGCTAATAAGTTACTGCTTTTTTCTCTTTCTGGTGCAGCTGGTCTTCTAAAGCACAGAGCTCATTAAATAGCATATTAACAATTCTTTAATGTATATTAAGTACATCCTGTATTTATGAGACACACTTTGCATTTTATTTGTAGGTCTCAATTGTGTGGTATGTTGCTTAGAATCCTCTTATTTATTTATTTGTTAGAAGAGAAATGGCTTTCAATATAACAGTCTTTGGTGCTGTTTTTTTAAGCATCTTGCATATTTTAGGCTATGTTACAAACTATGAAATATGCCAACATGTTACACATACATTTTATACAAAGCATTGCTCACCAATGGTTCTTCTGCAGTGAATAGGTGCCATCAGAATGAGAGTCCAAACAGATGATAAAAACCTCACAGTAATCCACGACTCCAAGTCATCAATTAACGTCATGTGAAGTAAAAAGTTGCATCTTGATGGAGTTTGAAGTTCAAATTGCAAACAATAATAGATTTGTTATATAGAAGTGCCAGACGGATAGCATTCCCTCAGAAATACATCACATGATGGAAGTAAAACGAGTTATGAATGTCATCAAAAGCTTAACTGCTAAACATTAAAGTCTTTTGAACATAAAGGACACCTGCATCTGAAAAACACTGGTCTCACCATAGGGCTGGGTAGGGATGCAGCAATTAACCGGTTTTACTATAAACCGCACTTTAAAACGTCACGGTTAATTAATCATAAAAGCTCCGCTAAACCGAGTGTTCTGTTGCATAGAACGGAACTGTTGCAGCTTGCGCAGAACTAAAACAAAGTTTCACTAGCGGTGCACCAGCTTAAAATGTCGTGCCTATCAGAGACACGGAGGCTACTACACACACTAGATTAACTATGACAGAGGAACTAAACAGCGATCCTTTATTTCCACCAGAGAATGTCTGAAGTCGATGGTGTGGGACCATTTTGGGTACACCAAGAATGCCCAGGGCGTAATTTAAATAGTGCCATAAATATTGCTGTTAAAGAGTATACATAATGGATAATGCACAGCCAGCCAACCTGTTCTCGTTGTGAAATAAAAAAATTTAATGCACGACGGCGAAGTTCGTTAGCTCTTGCATTCTGCCCGTTTCAGAAAGAGATGAAATAGTGCAGATAGAGAGAGAGACAGAGAGAGAGGTGACAGTTGCATGTGTGAACAGCCCGAGCACAGACTGCCGCGTCTCTGACACACGCGAGCCGCCTGAACGGGCAAATACATGAAGTATGTCAAACTACCCTTCTTGGCAAGTAACTTTAGCAATAATTAATCTATATTGAATTTATATACTGGAGTACAGATGCACAGATCAACAGGATATTTGTTTGTTTTATTTTAGAGCATCTTCTGTTCCGTGCTTGCACACAAACTGCACTGTCGGCACCCGGACAGCACACATAGTGTGAACACTAACCACGCCGGAGAACGGAACTTCTGATACGTGCAGCCTGATTGCGTGAACAATAGACCTGTTAAACAATATATTGTGAGAGGGCCGTTTGTTACAGCGTCCCAAACAACTCAAAATAATAAACCAAAGTTAACAAAACGATGCACTCCACAGAGTGCTTCTCTGCCGCCTTCACGTCCTGTTTCCCATTAATGAAGCCGTGACGAGCTCCCTGCATTCAAATTATTCGTTTTTTGCTTAAATAATAACGTAATATTCCACTGGTTGATATATTATATTTATATGCAAAATATTTGTTGTTTTTCATGTTAAATGTGAAGAATGACAGATTGGATGCCACACTTATTATTATTATTTTGGCAGAGTATACAGGTGTAATTTTCACTTTAACTTCAGGCAATGTAACATGATTTTATGATCGTAATTTTGACTTTATTCTTAAAATATTATGACGTTAATTATTTAGTTATTTATTTGAGAAAGATAAACTGATCAAACTTGCGCTGGCCGCTTGGTATTTAAAAAAACAAAAACTTGAATTTAACAAAACTGATGTTCCAATCATATTTCTAAATTAAATTAATATAGAAAGGAAACAAAATAATGACCAATTTTCTATTAAAAAACAAAACTGAACTATTTAAATGGCTCAGCTAGAGAGAGAGAGAGAGACAGGCTCAGACTCCGGCGGGGAATTCTGAGAAGCTGCAGGGATCTATATTCGTTCTCTCGTTTCAATTCATGCGCGGGAGGGGTGCGATTTTCGAATAGTTATCGAATAATACCCAGTGATTATCGAATATTACTTTTGCTTAAAATGCCCATCCCTATTATTTATATATATTTATAATATTTGCTATGTACAGGTCTATTTCTTTTGAATTAAAGTGCGCAGTGAACTCTGTTGCCTTGAAACTTATGCTGGCGCCATTCATATTCGCTCCCGGCTGTTCTTGCCTGCCAGCATGATGGTGTAAACAGAATGGGTCACGTGACTGCCGGAGCTCTATACATCTCTTGTGCGAGACGTGAGTGCAACAGTCATATTTGTCCATCTAAAAAATGCGCTGAATTTCCATTCTGTGTGAATGGCTTGGTTTCAGTTTTAACCTCATCAACATCTTCTGAATAGCGCAGCAACTGTGCGTCTCGTGGGCTAGATCAACAAAACATTAAAATACAACAACGTCACTTACATCATCATCACCGCATCTTGTGTGCCACTGATGACGCTCCCTGATGCACACTTAACATTTGATTGTACTATTTTTCCATTCAAATGCAAATTGTAATTTTCAATTTGACTAATATTATTTTTTTTATTCACAATGTCCTTATTACAGACAGGCACAGCACACAATTCAGCATTTGTTTGTGTTCATGTGTGCTGTCTGCATCACTCATAGCACGTGCCGTGCATATATCGTGCACCATATCGAAAAAAACTTTCTAACTTATTGAAGAAGGTGTACCATCGTCAAATATTGATATCGCCCAGGCCTAGTCTCACGGCCCTTGTGGGACAGGGCTTATTCTTTCGCTCGTTGAAACATGATGCCTCTATGATCGGTGTTCAATGAGCCGGTTTCTTTACAAAGAGTAAATACCCATCTGCTCTCTGAAGCCTGTAGAGTGAAATAAATGAGAATGTTATGTAACATGAGGATTCACACTGTCGCCATGGTAGAGTGATGGAGTAAAAAAAGACTGTCTGCTTATTCGCTATATCCTCGTGGGGGAAATGAAGGATGGTTGTTCCAATGAGTTTCTTTGGTGTTCTTCAAAGGGCTTTTGCTCTCCTTTGCCCTCATTAAGGTTTATGGACTACAGGGTGGCTAGATATCTCCAGGTCAATATACTGATCACACAACCCAGACTAGTTTCCTATTAATTGGACCATGTCAGAGGACAGGATATCATGTGAGTAAATGACTAATAGATCTCAGAATGGTGGCTGTGTGAGACGTCTTTCTTTATCACAGTGGCTATATCATGGGCGTGAGTAAATTATAAAGAAATTTTAATTTGAAAGTGAAGTAATCCTTTAACCCTCTGCAGTTTGTTATATTGAAAAAGTATCTATTCTATTCAGTCTATCTTTTTTACCCCGTTTTAACATGGATTTCTTGGGAGACCTGCCGTAGCTGTCGGGCAAGATGGCGGATAGTAGCTGTGGTGGCATATAATATACGCGTTCTGATTGGGCAGATCGCCTGTCAATCAAGCTCTTTGCGAACGGTCAATTGAGCTCCACCTTTTGTAAGCTGGAGCACAAGAGCCCTGAGATTCTTCAAAGACAAGTACACTGTGCTATAGAGTTCACACAGCTGCCTGGCTTGTTTTGGCCATCATCACTCCTGCCAAAACGATTTAAACCACTGCTGATGTGCTATTTCTGCTCAACTTATGAATGCTAGAAATACTCTCCAGTCAAAGCCCAATGCCCTTATGTTTCAAATCAAAACAAGGCCTGCTTTATGCTCTACAGTCTTCTGCGGTTGCAGTCCAAAATTAACTTTTTTGCCACACCTGCCACATGGCTCTAGTGAAAATCTGCTGCTCATAAATATTTCTTACCTACTGTATAGCTCAGTTGTTATCTGCTGTATTGTTAGCAATTAATTGTAATATTTAGTGGAAATATTTATGCTTTTAATTAAACAATAATTTTGATATTTATTTCTTCACTTTTTGTTTACCATTTTTATAAATATGCAACAAGGAAAAGCTTGACATTTATGATATACAGGTGCATCTCCATAAATTAGAATGTCGTGGAAAAGTTCATTTATTTCAGAAATACAAACTCGTGTATTAAATAAATGAAATGCACACAGACTGAAGTAGTTTAAGTCTTTGGTTATTTTAATTGTGATGATTTTGGCTCACATTTAACAAAACCCACCAATTCACCATTTCAACAAATTAGAATACTTCATAAGACCAATAAAAAAAAAAAATTTGTGAATTGTTGGCCTTCTCGAAAGTATGTTCATTTGTACTCAATACTTGGTAGGGGCTCCCTTTGCTTTAATTACTCAAAATTACCGCAAGGGACATTCCTTCACCTCGACCACCCTAGTTTATGGTCACTCCTCATCTTTTGTACAAATCTCTCATATAGGCCAAAGAGAAATAACAAGTGTAGGGAGAACTGCCTTCAGTTGTGTTGTTAGCATGTTGTGTTGCCAGAAGACAGCTGCTTCATAATGTCAGGAGGAGGAAGCAATTAGGTCTGGGAATCTGGCAGCAGTCTTGTCTGCTAAAGGCAGCCCTACATGATTTTGAGTCATACATGTTAGAATCACAGCCATGATGCACATGCATGGTTTTTCGCATTATAATGAAGTGACTTTTATGTTTAATGAGCTCATTTATGGATTTACATTTACATTTATGCATTTAGCAGACGCTTTTATCCAAAGCGACTTACATTGCATTCAAGTTACAGTTTCTACATTTTATCAGCTCTTGCTTTCCCTGGGAATCGAACCCATGATCTTGGCGTTGCTAGTGCCATGCTCTACCAGTTGAGCTACAGGAAAGCTAGTTGAGCTACAGGAAAGATTTAACAGCTGTTAGAGATCTAGAAACCTGTTGGATGGGATGGCAAAATAACCATAATGAGGAATGGAGACTGATTATATCAAAAAACAGTGCTAAGCTGCTGCTAGAGGTTTTTAGCACTCTGACCAATATTAATTAAATGACAATGGTTTCAAATGGGTCGTGAACATTTTTGGGAGTCACTTTGGTTACAGAATCATTTCAAAAATGAAAAAGTTCTCATTAAGATTCTTTGATGCACTGAAAGAAGGTAGTCATACATATTTGGAACAACATGAGGGTCTGTAAATGACAGTAAATTACAGAATTATAATTTTTGGGACTATCCCTTTATGTGTGAAAAGAACTGTATTCATCTCTTTTAATGACAGCTGTATTTTGCTGCTGTGTGAGTGTAGCCATAGAGTCCCTCCCCTGAGACGCTGTAAACTCATTTCACTCTGCTGCTGTTACCAGATTAATGACACATGCACCCCCCCCCACCCCCCATCTCAAGATCTCGCTGGGAACGAGTTGGAGATGCTACAAGACAGATGATGTGCTGTGTTAATCGGATCCCATTAGCGAGCTCCTGCTTTATGTATTCATCTCAGTGGACCTCAGATTCAATTGTCTGAAAATAATTAAACTGAAAAATGTTGCTCAGTTGTTTAGCAACCATGTTACGTAACAACGAACGCTAGTGCTTTTAAAGCAAGGGCTCCAAAGATGTCACACTATGCAACTTTTATGAAAAGCACTAGCTAAGCATTTTACGCATTACTCTCAGCTTTGAAACACCTGTGTTATCTTGTTAAGTCTCGCTCAGCTGGTCTGTAACATAATTTTGTTAAGACCGGTGACAGTCATGAATCAGTTTGTGCTGAAATTTCACTTTAGATGATGTCTCTACCATTCCTGACAAATTGAGACATTATTGAATGATTATAATCATTCAATTATCCACTATTTTAAAATTTTAGTTTCCTGTGACGCTGCAAACACACTGCTAACACTTTTTTTTTTTTTTTTAAATATAGCATTCATTTTTTTTCTATTCTTCTGTTTGTATTAATCTAGTTCTAAAAGACAGTTTCCTGTGCTACTGTGTGCTCTGTGTCAGTTTAAGCACAGGTATTTTTCACATAGCATAAAAGCAGAGCCATTTAATGTCACAGTGGCAGGGTTAAGCATTTTCTCCATCGATTTGCAATTTGGCAAACATTTGTAGCAAATCTCCATGCTGATCTTATAGAGCCCTGCATGCTGTGAGAGCTGCTGAATAAATATGAGCTGGAAAAACAAGCAACCAATCCTCACCATGCCGTAAGCAACAGATCTAAGGGGTTGTGGATGAGATTAATGCGGGTTGCATTCTCTGACATTTTGTTTTCACTCATAGGTTTGTCTGTTATCACAAGGTTTTCTTTATGCTCTCTAATACAGCTTTGACAGAATGATTTGGCCACTTTGTTTCTGAAGATGGCTGTTGACATGCACCTCAAGTAAAATGTAGGCTTGGAGCCATGTTCATGTTTTCTAATGTTTTGTGGCATCAGAAATACAACACACTGTTGTATTACTTAGCTGAACAGCATGTCACCTCTCACTTATTGTTTCTGCCCTGTGGGATCTTGTGCACTGCTCATGCTGCCTGTCACTCCTTATTCTATTTCACTATTTACTCAGCATAGAATATCTTTCGTTTGGCTTGATTTTAATTTCTTCACTTTACCCCAAACACCAAAATGTAGAAAACGATTTGGACACAGAATTATATTGTTTTTATTTATTGTTTGTTTGTCCAAATACATTGCATTTTTATTTTATATCCATTCAATTATTATTTGTTTTTTAATATTTTGTATATATTTCAGTAGAATAAACATTGAGTGTAGAATAAATGCAATTTATTCCATTTAAAATTACAAGTTTTATTCAAGATGTTTGATTATTTTATTAATTATTTTACTGTTACATGTTGTATAGATGCTTTAGAATGCTTTGTAGTTCTTTTTTGCACTCGTCACCTACAGTGGATGTCATAGGTGAGGAGTTGTGTATGGTGTTTATTATTTATCTAACGGGAGTTGCCATCAGTTTGCCATATGGCCCTTTACACATTATCCACCCAGGGAGGGCGATCGACACATGGCTGGCAGAGTTCCTCGATCTCTGATATCAGTTCCATGACTTTCTGTGTGTTTATTCACAGCTGCGTGTCATAGGATGCCGCCCACATAATCTGTCTTGAGTAGAGTGTTCTGGATGCCTGGCCTACATCACTGTCACTCCTCTGACCTAATTAGTAGTAAATCAACCTTGTCTATCTGTTTGAAAAATGAATAACAGTCCCATCATTCCTTTAACCTATGCTCTAACTGTGATTGGGTGGTAATACCAGGGCCTTCATGGGTCAATATGAGGTTTGTGGTGTTCTAGGTTGCATGTGAAAAGAGGAAGAGGCTGAAATGCTCTGATCTGCAATGACATGATTGGAGGGACTGAGTCATCTGAGATTAAACCTCTGTGTGTTGACAGCTGGCTCTGTGTTATAACACTCAATGCACAATGCTGCTATTTTCACCTCTTCAGAGAGTCTGGAACTGAGGAAGCACCTAAATCCACACTGAATGCTGATTTAAACCTCAACAGCAGTGCCAGTAATCCTTTTTTTAAAGGAATAGGTCAGCTAAAATTGAATGTTATTTTTTGGATGGTTTACCCGCTAGTTAATGTGAGGGGATTATTTTTCAGTAATGAGCAGCATCTGTAGACAGAGCAGCATCTTATTAGTACTGGATGTCCACCCTACGGTCAGCACGCTGGAGGCATGCTGGATAATTAATGGCCAGCGGCTCTGTCACATTTCATGGGCTTTAGGTTGAACCAATGGATTGTTTTTCTGTAGGGTCACACAAAACCACTGAGCGGCCCCAGGGTATCATATTCTGTACATTTACAGTGCAGAGGAGAGCATGAGAGTTCTTTATATTGAAGTAATAGCAGAGGTGGAAAGAGTACAAAAATATTCTACTCAAGTAAAAGTACCATTACATTACTGAAATTTTACTTAAGTACAAGTAAAAGTACCAGTCTAAAAATATACTCAAGTAAAAGTAAAAAGTAGCTCATTTAAAATTTACTCAGAGTAAAAATTACTTAGTTACATTTTAACAATGGGAGGGAGGAAAAATGGGATAGACCAAAGGTGTCAAACTCAGTACCTGGAGGGCCACAGCCCTACACAGTGTAGATATTACCCTAATTAAACACATCTGATACAGCTAAACTAATAATTTAGGCTTATTTGAAAACTACATGGTGTGTGTGTTGGAGCAGGGTTGGAACTAAACTCTTTAGGGCTGTGGCCCTCCAGGAACTGAGTTTGACACACCTGGGATATGGGCCTATAAATCTCAAACTAGGTGTTTTTAATCAAATTAATCGGTTATTTAGAATAATAACACATTTAGGCTGTTACCAGGGAAATTAAATCAGTATCAACAAAATTAATCTTTGCAATGCAGAGGAAACGCAGAAGCTTCATCTGAAGTGGCGTAGATGTATTTACACTGACATGAATGCATTTAGCCTGCAGTTACAAATACAGAAATAATGTTTTGATAAATAAAACATAAAATGTGACCCTGAACCACAAAACCATAAGGGTCCATTTTCCTAAATTGCGATTTATACATCATCTGAAAGCTGAATAAATAATATTTCCATTGATGTATGGTTTGTTATGATCGGACAATATTTTAAAATCTGGAATCTGAGGCTGCAAAAAATCCAAATATTGAGAAAATCTCCTTTAAAGTTGTTCAAATTAAGCTCTTAGTTTTGATATATTTACAGTAGGACATTTACAAAATATATTAATGGAACATGATCTTTACTTAATATGCTAATGATTTTTGGCATAAAAGAAAAATGTATAATTTTGACCCATACAATGTATTGTTGGCTATTGCTACCCCAGCGACTTAAGACTGGTTTTGTGCTCCATGCCAGGGTCACACATGTTAAATAGTCATTTGAAATAAATAAATCAAAAGATACTTTAAATGTTAAATTAGAACCACCAGTAGGTGTCAGCAAGTCACTCATAAGAGAGTCATTGCGATTGAACAGAATCATTTAAACGGTTAATTCATTCAAAACAAAACACCGTCATTTGCTCAGAGTCAGAGACGCAAAACTGTGTATGGTGGCTGTGTTTGGTATTATTTTTGTTGTCGAAATAGAGCAAAAACAGGCAATATGGTGTCTAAAACGTAAGTCTCTTAATTAACTTCTTGTTTTTTGAACTGTTGTAAAAAGCAAAACTACAGGCCTATGTAATCATGGTGATTTTTTGAGAAAAACGGCATTCTTCATGTGATGTTGACTTACTATATTAAATTATATAAATATATACATTTTCTGCTTCTATATCTTCAATTTTGTGATCATTCTAAACGCATTTTAACAGACTGAATCACGCAGTGAAAGAAAGCACTCCAGATGCACGCGGATTAGTCTTATCTAACGTTACTAGATTTCACGGCACACTGTTTAGAGTGATTTGTTTGGTTTTTGGCAAAATACTGATAATGTCACATCGTTAAAACAACAATTACTATGTTATCTCAGATGATATTGCACACCCTGCACCACTGTCTTTTTGGCTCATTTATTCAAAACCTTTTGCTAAACCGTCAAAGCTTCATTTTAACCACCAATGCAACGATGTAAGTATTTACCTTACGTTACCTCTACATGCTTGCGAAGGGCGATGTCGAGATGTTATACGCTACTAGTTCGGTCTCCCGAGGCAAACACAGCTAACACTGCATAATAGAGCATGAATATATGGCCAGGGGTTCACTTCATTTCCTTCGAGTTCAACTTCAGCAGAATACGACGGGGTCTGGTTTTCAGCTGGGTCTGCATCATTAACGCCTGTCTTGTTCTGTCTTTCTTGTTATTTTAGCGCCAGTTTCTTCTTCTGCCCATTATTTGCTGCAGTTGTTTCCACGGAGCGATTTTTTTTTTACTCAGTAACGAATGTGTTTTAAAATGTAGCGAAGTACAATACTTCACACAAAATATACTTAAGTAAAATTACAGATTAAAAAAAGTACAAGTACACAAAAAAGCTACTCAATTACAGTACATTTACATTTACATTTACATTTATGCATTTAGCAGACGCTTTTATCCAAAGCGACTTACAGTGCATTCAGGCTATACATTTGTATTGTCAGTACATGTGTTCCCTGGGAATCGAACCCACAACCTTTGCGCTGCTAACGCAATGCTCTAACCACTGAGCCACAGGAACACTGTGAGTAAACGCGAGTAAATGTAATTTACTCACAGTAACAGTTAGCCACAGTAACTCACAGTTAGCCACAGTAACGCGAGTAAATGTAATTCGTTACTTTCCACCTCTGAGTAATAGTTAAGAAAGTGTTTTTCCACAGTATTATACAGACTCTGAAGACATTAGCTGGAGTTTTGGACAAAGTCTTTAGCTGACAGTAACCTTCAGTATATATTCTGAAGTCTAAAGAAACATTAGCTGTAAACAATCTGTTAGTTCTCATATATTTCAGCTTGAAATGAAGTAATTCATGTAAGCTATACTTACCTTTTTATGGTCACCCCATTAAAATAGACAGTCATCTGCTGCTAACATACAGTAAATGGCATTCTGGCAAGGTATCGTATTTATATTTAGTTTTCCAGCTGGATTCTCTAATCACAACAAAGCAAGCTCCTTACATATGTGAAGGACATCTGTGAACGTTCTCATGGCCCGCTGTGAAGCTAAAAAGTAGGTAGTATCCTGGTCTGATTAAGACACTAAATTTAGATATTTCTTAAATTCTTTAAATTGTATGTTTTGCTTATCTTGTTGCATCAAATAAATGCAGTAGATGTTTATATAGAATCTATATCAGGGATATTCAATTAAAATTCCAAGAAGTCAAATCTCATCTATTAGTCTAATCTATTATATTTCCTTCCCAGCAGAGATCCGGCAATACTTGTAATAGTTATCACTTTTAATCTGGCCTGTGGTAGTGCTTTGTAAATAAATAAATACAATTAAATAAAAGAATACACACACACAAAACTAAATGCTAAACAGTCAAAAAATGTATCAAATATGAATATATTGGGCCCTGAGAGCCAAAGCAGAGGCGTCTAAGTTTTTCTGCAAAAAATGTAATATTTCATCAGTTGAGCCCAATTAGATTATTAAAAGGTAAGATCAGATGTTTTAGCAGAATATTATTGTTTTACATTTTAGATATGTGACTGTTTGGCCATTTTTATATTTTAAAATAAGGAGGTCTACTTAAAGCAAACAACGTACATAACAATCAAACACTCTCATCATGAGTAGGAAACAAACTTAACTAATGATTTCAAAGTCTAATTTGTCTCTTTGTCATCTACAAATGCTTTCCAAGTTATTACATTGTTTATTAACATGCTAATTAATAATTGAAAATGTAGATTTAAATCATCAAATCTGGTTATCTCAAACTTAATTTGAATGGTCAGAGACTCGGAGTCATATGTATGACAAAGGTAATTGTATTTGCTGCATTTTCATTTTCTGCAGTGTTTTAGGAAAGTATTAATCTGTTTTGCTGATCACCATGTTTTTATTTGTTAATAGGCATTTAAAGACTATGTAGGGCAGTTTATGACTCTTGAATATTTAACCTCATCCCAGATGCATGTTCTACAAGAAATGTTTCAGCATTTCTATCCACAGACATGACGTTGATTCATTGTCAAAGTAATGCTGAGGTAGAGCATTTTATGAAGAGGGAACATGTTAAGTTTTTTCAGCCACATGGATCATAGAGGAGTCCTGATGGGCTCCTGTGTTTGCGTAAGAATGTCTGTCCTTGGTGCGTTTTATGGTTTCCATGGGTACTAATTCAGATCTGACTATGAAATATTTCTCTAAAGAGATAGAAGAGGAGGAATGCTATTCTAAATCCCAGAAAATCACTGTTTAATTAAAGCTTCATGTTAATGTGGAGAAAAGGCTTGATTAATGATATCCCATTGATAAAAAATAACACTTTTCAATGCTTATGTTCTGCCATTTTGTTAAGATTAAACCAGTGTCTCATTGCTCAACTAAAAGAGCAATGTGTAAAGTGCCAGTGTCCACACTCTTGAGGAAGCCATATTAACTGTGATGGTATTTTAACATTGAGAAACCACACACTTCTCCTTTAAAAAAAACAACAGTTTTTGTCTACATTTTTCTTTCTCCCTCTTGCACGCACTCTCTCCTCTGATCAGGATCACAGGATGGGAGTTTGCATTATTCATGCCTGGCGGAAGACATGACAACCAGCCCCTAAATCTACAAGCTCTTCCTCATCTCTGACTGTGTGATTATGAAGGCAAAGAGGAAGTCCTTGTAAAAGCATCAACAATAGACTGTCTACCTGGTATACAAGTCACAGTGACTTTTATGTCTTATAGATGATAATATAAAACATAAACAGGGTAGTGTGAGATGGCCAGTAACAGATACAAGATACAAAACACAGATTAATAATGATAAAAAGTCACTGATTAATGACCCATGCTGTTTGATTGGTATAGATAAGTAGATTTTAACATTTTCTAAAGAAAACAAAGTTTCAGTGATGCTAGAGAAGTGTATATTAATATTATTTATATACTAGCATGTATTAATATTTTGAATTAAATTTTAGTTTTATATTTTCAATTTTCACCTTAATTTGATTACATTTGTCTTTTTTTTATCAATACATTTTTTATGTCATTTCTAATCCTTCTCATTTTAGTACTTTAATGTAAACTTTTTTCATTAGTTACCTTGTCAACAGTTATGATTTTCATTTAATTGTTTTCTTCTAATAGTTATATTTTTCAATTGCCGATAAGATTAGTGCAAGGTTTACTTTGTTAACAATGGTAGCAGTGGTTTTTCATGTTGCATGTGGTTGCTTGGTTGTTTTGGGTGGTTGCTGGCGTAGCGTTTTTGCTTCAGATGGTGTTTACACTGGCAGTGATTTTTAGTGAAAAAGCTCATTAATTTTAAGGCAGTCAGCAATCTCTGTTTGAAACGGATGCAAGTACATGGTCAGATTGCACAAGTCAGAATGAGATTCAGTGAGAGACTG
Source organism: Gymnocypris eckloni scoliostomus (assembly GCA_027564155.1). Lineage (NCBI taxonomy): Eukaryota > Metazoa > Chordata > Actinopteri > Cypriniformes > Cyprinidae > Gymnocypris > Gymnocypris eckloni. The sequence goes on along the minus strand of CM050425.1, from coordinate 7,152,162 downwards.
TGTGTAGTTGTTTATCATGTGTATCAGTCTCTGTTACTGATCCAGCTGTGGGATCTCCTCTCAGATGGACAATATCTAAAGGACAAGATTTCAAAGAAATCCTAAAGCCATTGCTTCCAGGAGGATGCAGTTACCCGAGCATGAAAACAACCGTTTTTTCTCTCTTTCCTCTCCTCCCTGTGGCTCATCAGTCTTTTCTAGATTAGCTTGTGCCTTTTGAGAGAAAAATAAAGTGGTATTGTCTAGATTCTAGTATTGTTGGAAGTTGAATTTGAAATGAAAGCTACTTACGTCAGTGGCCATGTTGTATATTGTCCTTTTTATTAGTTTCAGATGTGGTTTTATTGCTGAATGACTTGCATACAGTGAGAGAGCTCAACACTTGTCCTCTGTCTTTCAGCTTCTCTGTAAAAAGACACAAAGGTGACTTGACTAGCTCAGAAATGTAGATGTAAAGCAGCTTGAGAGAAACAATGTTTCTCTGTTTGCAAGATCAGCACTGTAATCAGAGCTGTGCCATTAAAGCGCTTAGCGTTGTAGAAGTGCCATTCTATGTACTTTGATAGCCGATCATAAGAGAGCTTTTTATTTAATGTACCACGGTTTTAAGAACTGAGACAAGTAGGGGACGACCGATATGTGTTTTTCAGGACCGATACCGATTATTACAGATCAAGTAGACCGATAACCGATATTTTGAACCGATATACTTGTCTGGTGTAAAAATGAAAATGAATGCCAAAATTAATAATAACAAGAGCTCTGACAAAAAAACGTTCTTTAAATGCTTTTAAACATGTCTTTAATTCTGAAAACTGTTAATAACAACATCATTAAATAAACAGTAATATTAATAATATTAATAATAACATAAGTACAGAGATCACCCAGAAGCATTCTGTAAACATTTTGTAAAACTTAAAGTAAAGCGTATTTAGCGTGTGTGTGATTATTCTCAACAAAAGTTGTAATAATTGTTGTAGTTGTATTACGTATCAGTAATATATTCGGCTAAACCGAACTTATATTTTGACAGGTTGCCATGAGGACCTTTTAAGTTTCTGTAGCCTATGTATATATGATATGACGATCGTTTTACTCAAATGAAACGGTCAAATGCTCTTCAAGTGACTCTCCGAGCAGTTCTGGGGATGTTGTTCATGTATTGATGTCCTCATTTAGTGAGACGGCAGATGCTGAAAACACCGCGAGCAGCACGCGCTTCAGTATGTATGTGTGCAGTAAATGAAACCGCACGTCTGTGTCATTCATTAACAGAGATGCAGAACATGCAGGATTCATATTTAAATAGTGTTTTTGCGGCTTAATATTTATAGATACTAGTCCATAGCGCGAGTCGATTTAAGTGTACTGACCTACTTTTCATTAATTCATCCAAACTTCGACACATTCCATGACATTCCACGTTATACGGTAAATTCCATTATATGACTGCATTCCGCGATTCCGCCCGCATTTTCCGCATCGCGGACATCATAGTGGATTGTGATTTATTGCAACTTCAGCAACGACTGCTGCTGCTTTACCTTTGAGAGACAACTGATGCGTGATCACTGACGCAGCTCCAGTTAGCAAGTGCTCTCGGTGTGAGACTGCTTTCAGTTTTCCGCGTTGATTGGTCGGACTCGTGACTCTCTACATATCAGATGAGCGGTGGGCGGAGATTGCTCTCAGAGATTGAGAGATCGCCTCACTCTCACAGAGTGTTGAGCTCAGACAGGCTGCATCGAGCCAAATAGTGCATTTAAACATTAAATAGTTTCACGTGTATTATTTATTCACCAATAAATAATGTCACCTGTAAATAGTATGTTTGTTTGCATAAAAAAAAAAATTATCGGCAAATCTGTTTTTAAAATGGCCGATATCGATAATCGGTAAAATGCTTAATATCGGCGCCGATAATCGGTCGACCCCTAGAGACAAGTAGAGCTAAGCAGTCAAATGCAGAAGAAAGAACATCAGTGATGCACTGGCTTTTCATATCATATTTAACACTAAAAACTGCTTGTGTAAATCTCAACACCCTCACTGTCACAATGAGACTGTGCAGAGATTTTTCCTTCAGGAGTTTTACTGTTAAAGCAGCTTTTGTTTTTGTGCTGAGCGACTGTGTCTATATCTGGGTCAGTGACGAGGAGTCAAAGATGCAAAAAACAGACAATAGACAATAGAATACATTTTATACTGCATATGATTTTTTTAAATAAACGTTTTTTTTTTTTTACTTTTTCAAATATTGTTATCTTTGTACAGTTTTTGTTTAAGTTTGAGCTGCAGTTCTATACATTTTATTTGATAACAGCTGTAAGTTATAAAATAGTAACTAGGAGTGGGCCATTGGGAACTTTTACAAGCTTGATTATCACAAGATTTAATTTATGAAGAGGAGATTCACATTTACATCCAAATGATAAAATGAATCTGCATGGAACAGAACCCAAACGCTTAAGTGCAGCTGTAAATGGCCTAAATAAATGAAATGAACAGGCAGCTCTGTGTAACGTGTGCTGAAAGTAAATAACAGTGTTTCTTATTTAAATGATCTGAGATGATCAAACACCTGAGAAGTGAAGATGCCAAGTTCAACCCCTCAGAGGAAGCCAAGCCTCAGGCAGTATACAGAATTAATGTTGCCATAAGTTAAATATATTAAGTTTCTGCTAAATATAAATCTATTGTAGAAACTTAATTTCCTGTAAAGCTGCTTTGCAACGATTGTATCGTAAAAAGTACTATACAAATAATCTTGAATTGAATTTTAAAGAGTAGACATCAACCTCAAGTCTGTGTCATCTGAAACAGTTTAACAGTTAACGGACACATTGGATGACATGCACCATGTAAGCCTGATGATAATTATTCCGCTGTCATTGAGTTGCTTTAGAGTTTCACATTTCCCTTACAAGAGAACTAGTTGAGACAAATTCCAAATATAGCTTTCTCCAAAAGAATTGTATCATGGTAAATACATAGAAGATTAGCAGCTAAGCAGTCAGTTTATGGTGGTTTATTCAGTGTACTGAAGCATCTCCTTCATTGACTTCCATTAAATGGAAGAGCCTCTCGTCTTTCTGTTGAGTGTTATGTCTTTTTAAGGCTTTCTCTGAGAGAGGTGCTCTGGATGCTTGTGTATGAAAAGGAGAAGAGGACGGAAGAAAGAAAGGTGCCTGCAGTTGTCTCGCCTCCTGTTCCTCATGAGTTCCTTACACAGCAAACTACTGTTATTCATTCAATTGTACAGATCCCCAGGTCCGTGTATGTTTGTGAATTCAATATTTTGAGTAATTTAATTATGCTTTCAGCTACCCTTAAGAATGAACACCGTTTAGCACATTTTGCAATATTTCTAAATCCATTCCACTGAGTTATGCAGATTGTTCTCTAAATCAGCTCAGAAAATGTAAAACGATTCCATCTGGGTATACTCATGAGGAAAGTCACGATTTGGATTGGTCTCACTTCTCAGATGCAACACATACACACACAAACTCACTCCACTGACAGATTCTTTATGCAATAGCACATTTAAAGGGATAGCAAAAAATGAAAAGTATGGGATTTTTTTACGCAGCATTCGACAATAAGGACTGACAGGGTCCTTTAAGTGATTTTAAACCATTCAAGTGCAAGAAAATGTCTTGCATAAATTATCGTAGAATATACAATTTTTTGTGAAATCCCTTTAAGTCAACATGCCTTCCAACAGGGTGAGGGTTAATAAGGGCCTAATAAAGCTGCATTAATTTAGTGCTGCTGGGCAGTTAGCATTGATGCTAAGGAGGTTTAGCAGTGAGTCTTTACAAATTCAAATGACATCATTGCTGTCTGGCCATGAAAATGTATCATCTGTGCTTATTAACTCTCTCACCTTCTCCAAATCGTATCTTACTCCATCATGACAAATGATACCTCATGCAATGCACCATATTTATGTGGCACATTTTCACTTAGCTGTTAACCTGCCTTTGGTGGCTTGATGTAGCCAAATAAATATTTCATTGACATTTGATCTGAAGGCTCTCCTAACCCGCCTGTCAGAGATTACTTTGTAATTCTAATGAGAAGAAGTCATGTGTGTGTGTGACAGCTCTCACAGACAGGCCTCTGGGCCGGTGCTGTAAACAGACTTTGACCTTCTCACCCTGCTCTAGTTAATTAGGCCGGCTTACCCAGGGTAAGCTTTGGGATTTCACGTTTCAGATGAATGTCTAACAGATAAAATACACTACCATATTCCATTTAAAACAGCTGTTTTTGGTGTTGCTTAAAGGGATTGAAAATTCTGTCATTTTCTTCAGTGTAACTCGAAAGTAAAAGAATGTCTCTGGGTTTCTTTTGCTCATACATAAAAAATCAATGGGGTGCAGTTTTAAGCCTGAGACAAACCAAACAACTTGCAGCGCTGAAAGCAGACTGTTTTCGCCTTTCGTTGCTGATGTCTGGGCTAAAAATTTGGGCTTCAACACACTGTTAAGACTACAGCCAACGGCCAACATATGTTAGTGAGAGAGGAAATAGCTATCAACAGAAATGGCCAACAACTGTCTTTGGCTTTATTTTAGACCCCTTTGACTTCCATTGTATGATCAAAAACATGAATACATATCATAAATATATTTTATCATAGTAAAATAAAGATCTGATTATCATTAGGATTTAGTTTGGGCACTTTTGCTATTAAGCAACCACACATAAAATGCCCATAAGACCTTAGCATTGTGGCTGTTTCTTTTGTGTGCAAAAGTACTGCTTTTCTAAAGAACATTTTGCTTAATTTATAATGACATTGCATGCTATTTGCTTTGTAGATACATGTAATTAAAACTTTGGCAATGTAAAAACACAAGGACCTTATTTAGTCTTTTCACATGCTTTTTAGAGGGCAGCCGAACTGCTCTTGTGTTAAGTTAATGAGCGGAGTGGAATATGCGTGTCTTGAAGGGATGTTTCCTGTGTCTGAGTGCAGTATTCTCTGCTACACTAATGCTGTTTGCTCAGGTCATTGATGCCCAGCCATGCACAGAGCAGAACCACAGGAAATAACAAGGCTCTTCTGCCGCCAGCACTGCTTGATCCGATGCGTGGCGACAGCCATTTGGAAAACAGTGAGTTTCAAACACATAGGGATTAATTCTTTTTGCTTAATTTAATAATTGTAGAATATGTGCCAGCCTGCTTTTCATGTCTCAGTGGCTGAATGGAATTCAGGAGACCGTCGTGGAGGAATTGTGTGTACACTAACCCTCCAAGGGCCCCGTGTAGCTCACTAATGCACGGTGCCCAATGTTTTAGGGGGTCCTTTGCGAGGACAAGGGTTCAGAGAAGTAAATTTTTTCACCCAAAAATAAGAATTCTGTTGTCATTTAGTCACTTTCAAGATATTCCAAACTTTTGAGTTGTATTATTTGGTTGAAGATATTGTGAAGGAAAAACATTTGCAATTAGCATTTGTTTGTGAATTCAATTACAGCTTGAGAATGTCTCATGCTGATTGTGCAGTACACGGTGCAGCAGTGAAACTGATACAAAACATCACTGCTAGGCAGATGGAAGTATGGCATATTGGCTTTATTGTGAAATTGCTGGGGTGCTTTGTTCTTATCTGTTTCTTCTTTTCTTTTCTGCCTTTTCCAAATAATTCTACTTGCTTACCCACCACGCAAAAGTGCCTCCTGTGTGTAAAACAGCTATGAGATGGATTTTGAGAGAAAACATTAGTTGTTTTATTAAATGTGTAGATAATTTTCATATCTAAATGTCAGAATCAGGTGAGACACACATTTAAGTGACACTGTGATAGTAGGGGTCATTGTCAGTCGTCATAGTAGGGCTTAATTTTGATACACACTGGAACACCATTGCAGTTGAATAGATGTTAGTGAATGGAATTATGAGACTTCATGTCACAATTGGCCTTTTCTACATTTGCATTTCAGTTCATAATGTCCCGAGGATGCTAGCATGCTGGCAGCTCTCAGTGTACAGTACTGAAGTGCCTCGGGCCACCCTGCTTGGCAAAGTTAGGGGAAAACTAAATGAATAGGTCACACATAGTCGATCAATGTTGTCAGTAGGGAGTTCATGCATGGATGTTCGACTTAAGCCATGTCACTCTGTCAACATTTGCATGTATTTCACTCTGCTTAAAGAGTGTTTGATGTGGCACTGTGTGCCTCTTCAGACCTTCAGATGGAGTCACACACTCTGCCATCAATCATGTGTGAATCATATCAGACATGACACTCAGTTTGGAGTTTTTAAAATCGCACCCATGATTGTATTTGAGTATTAGAAATGTTTAATATTTGACAACTGACAAGAATCACAAATTCAAAGGAAGATTTTTATATTTCAAGTTACAAATTCATCAGAATCAATGCATATTATATACATATAGTATTAATTATTTTGATTTATTTTAGAAAATATAATATCTAGAAATAATAATTATTAAAATTCGAATTTTTAATCCAAATAAATAATGAAGCATTATAATTAAGTATTTTGCTTACACTACAGTTCAGAGTTTGGGGTCAGTCTTTTTTCTTCTGAACAAAAATACCTTTATTCAGAAAGAACACATTCAGTTGATCAAAATTGGCAGTAATGCTGTTCTTTTGAACTTTCTATTCATCATGGAATCCTGAAAAAAAATAAAACGTATCACTGTGTTCTCAAAAATACTAGACAGCACAGATGTTTTTTACATTGAGTGCATTTACATGCACCCTCTTAATATGGCAATATTGCGATTAAACTTTACCTCATGTAAACGCAATACTTCGATTTAAATAATGCGATTAAGCTCATAATCGCAGCAAGCATAATCGTATTAACATAGGTATTACGTATTAACAACGTATTAACAATCGTATGCCGATTTTAATCGAAATATACAGGCATGTAAACACCTTAATCGCAGTATATTCGCACTGACCAAAGTGCGCATGCGCTTGTGACATACATGAATGACGTGACGTAAATATAATTCTGAAATGCAAAAATAAATAATCAAATCACTTTTATTGTCCCATCACCACAGCACAAGTGCCTTGGTGAGTGAGGCTCAATCATCTATAGCAAACGTGCGTGTTTATTTTAGCACTTTAGCACTCAGCCTGCAAAACACTGAAATAAATATCAAATAAATAATACCATTAAATAGGAAAGTAGCCTTAAATAAGAAAGTTAAATACACCCTGTGACCCTGTCTACCTCACGCGAGCGGTGCAGCGAGAACCCATTTCAATCAGTGATGCTGTCTACACCAGATGCGCGATACAACACGACAAATCCCTCACAGTAAACTGCCTCGTCCTATTTATGACATACTGACACAAAGTTCAAATGTCCTGCATACAGACTCAACCTGTTGTGTTATTTTAAAATGTCTGGGTAGAAAACAAAAACTTTTTTCCCACTGAACACAATATATTTTATTCTTAATAAACAAATAGATCATTTTGGAACCGTAAAGCATGTCAAGCTTAATAATTAAAATAAACAATTGAATTATTCTTAATTAAATTAAGTGCAGTCACTTAAGTAAGCCTAAAACCTGCAGCACAACAATAATCAGAAAATAAATAAATACATTTCTGTAAAAGAGAGAGAAAAAAACCGTATAAATGGGAGAAAAAATGCAGTCACTTAAAGTGAGCCTAAACCAGCAGCTCAACAATAAACAGAAAATAAATTATTTTCTGTAAAAAAAAAAAACGTAAAAATGAAAAGAAGGCAGTCACTTAAAGAGAGCCTAAACCTGCAGCTCAATAATCAAAAACATAATCAAAACAATATCTGTAAAAAAATAAACCTTAAAGTCATTAAACCTGCAGCTCAACAAGGTTTTGGAGACATGCTCACTTTCTACTCATTCATCTTTAAGTTTGGAGCGGTGAGACACGTCGATGTGTGTGTGCACATACACAAGGAGAGAGAGAGCGCGAGTGTGTTACACACACACACACACACACACACACGGTCTCTCTCCGTACAACACTCTAACAGTGGCAAAGTTTATTTTTTAAATGTCATGATTTGAACAGATGTAAACACTGGTTGCAGGAGGCTTACATGTATAGAAGTGATACCAGCTAAATGTATTTATTGTACTAAATCACAGAAACGTAGTACATACATACTGTATAATGCATGTACATGTATAACCAAAATGCTCTGTAAGTTGCTTTGGATAAAAGCGTCTGCTAAATGCATAAATGTAAATGTACTTCAGTCAGCTATTCCCCGCTCTGTGAACTAAGTAATGTGAGGGAGGAGAAGAGACAAGTTGACGTTTGCTAGTTAAATTAGCCATGTTATCTGCCTCGGTAGCAAGCCAAATAGTATTTACTTCAACAAACTGAAACAAACGGCGGGCGGGTGAGTCAATTAAGATGACACAAATAGTTGATGTACAACCTGGAAGTATTTATTTAGCGATCGGCGCTAAAACATCATCTGTACGGAACATCGTTGTTTACGGAACATGATTAGTTTACGTTACCGGAAAAATTCCATATGGCAGACTTCTTGTTTTTGGACGAGGGAAAAAGTTCCAGGTATTCATCTCCTTCGGCCATCATCCTACACACAACTGAGTCTCTCTGACTGACTGCTCGCAGCTTTGCACCCACCGGAGGGGGAGGGGCCGTGTGACTCGTGTGCTCTTCACTGCACACAGCTGAGGGAGTTGTGGGTACACGATCCGGGATGCCTGCACGATCCGTTCTGCGCATGCGCTTAATTACGTAGTAGAAAACGTCACGGTTTCCCTACACTATTGGTATCACGCATGCGATGAAACACTTGACGGCCAGACGGCACAACTGGCGGCATATTTTTTGTAGGCTACATTGTGTTTTTCATTTAACAGTTCATGTCGGGTCTATTTTGATATTTTTAAATGTAGCTTACGCTATGCATTATGATGTGTTTACGTGGATGCCAATTCAAAATAATAAAGGAGCTTTTACATGACGATTTTGGTTACATGTGGAATAAAGTCTGAATCTTTCTGTCACTACAAACCTTCAGTTTCCTCCATACTCCCCTTTGCGATTGCTGTATGGCATTAGGCCTACTTAACTTGCCGTGTTTCGATCTGAGGTCATTAGTATTATCAAAGACGGTTCGTGTCATTTTTTTTATTAAAAGCTGCTAATATTAGTTAACTTTAAGGTGAGTAATTTTGTATTAGTATGGCTAATTATACATATATAATGTATATACAGGCTAATATATCTATATAATCTAAATGAGGAAAATAATCCCTTCAATGGTGTTTACAGAAGACAATAAGGAAAGGTGTGGCGTGGAACAGATCGTGCAGTGTCGTAAATCGCAAAACAGAATTGTCATTTCGCATGCGCCGCTTTCTACCACGTCATTATGCGCATGCGCGACGGATCGTGCAGGCATCCCGGATCGTGTACCCACAGGAGTCCTGCTCTTGCCGTCTTTGACGACACGGAAAAAACTGTGAATACCGCAAGAACGGTATAATGATATTTTTTAGTGGTTTTGAAACGTGACTTTTCCAAACCGCGTTATACCTTGAAACCGGTTATCGTCCCATGCCTAAGTACAACCATACAAAAGTGTTTTGCATTCAACGTAAATTAAAACAGAGGCCAGTAACACACCTGCTCTTTCTGAGTCCATCATTTCTGCTGTGCGGTGGGGTGTTTGAATAATGGCAGTAAAAAAAATGAACCACAATTCTTAGTGAATAATGGGAATTGCATGTAAATGGGAGTGGAGAGCTTTCCTCGTGACATGTAAACATCATAATGCGATTAAGTCCTCACTCTGATTATTGGAAATATTTGCATTAGTCATGCGCATGTAAATGTAGTCATTGATAATAATCAAAATGTTACTTGAGCACCAAATCAGCATATTAGATTGATTTCTGAATGATAATGGGGCGCTGAAGACGGGAGAAATGAGGCAGAAAATTCAGCTTTGCCATTGCAGGGATAAATTATATTTTAAAAGTTATTAAAATACAAAACATTTTGATTTTAAATTGTATTAATATTTATCGCCATTACTGTATTAATTATAAATAAATGCAGCCTTGGTAAGCATAAGAGTCTTCTTTCAAAAAACATCTTGATTTTAAAATATCTTTGAACATTAGTGTAACTGAAAATGTTACAGTATATTGTTTAAAATATACTGTATATTGCTTCAACAGGTCTGTGTAACCCTCTAATAATACAGGAACATAGAATGTGACCATTACATTCATTGTAGAGAAAGTGTCTTGTTATAAATCCAGTGGAGTGTAATCTAGGTCTGTCTTGAATATCGAGGAACACTGTGCATAAGTCTTCTGAGAGCAGAGAATGACCGGAGGGCATCATGACTCTCTTGTAGCCGTCACACATACTGCATCACTGATTTGATCTGTGCCTTCCTAATTTTATCTCTCTAGGAGATAGGACAGTGTCAGCTACATTTCAAAACCTAGTGAGCTTCTGAGCTAGACAGTATATTTTTATTAATAAACCTATGATGCATCAAAAAGGTCAAAAGCTCTCTAGATTTTGGGTCATTCATTCTCTCACACACACACACACACACACACACTTGTGTACAACAGGAGGACAGATGTAATGGGTTTTGTAAGGTTACAGATTAATACAGGATAGCAGTAAAAACGGTGAACGTGTGCGGTAAAAGTGCTGAGTCAAACCTCTCGCTTGTGCCGATAACCGAGCCAAATACGCACACGGAGTGTGTTTGAAGCACAGGCCTCCACACAGGATGAAATGCTGTTCCTCTGGCCTTCTTCCAAAGAAGAAAGGAAACGGGTTTGCAGTGAAGAGTGGTAAGGGCTGGAAATGTGATTAGAGTGTCAGCAGGGCGGTGAGCAGATGGATGGTAATGCTTGAAATGGAGCCCCATGTCTCATAAATATTCTTTGGGGGAGGCTTTATGGGGTAATAAAGACTGCTTGTTTGTGTCATGGCGATGCAGGTCACACACGCACATGCGTATACTCTATACACATACACTTATTCTTATTATTGCTACATTTTGATTCTGTGCGAGTTTATTTTTTATGCTTCTGTTCTTCTACATTTACACTGCAAAAATACAGAAACACAAACTTACCTGATCTCATGCCCTCATGTAAAAGAGGGGCAGCTGTGGAGCTGGTCAACTGATGAAGTGTTGTATAGGAATAATGAACTGGAGTAGCCACAGAGCAGTGTTAACAGTAGTAAGTTCTCATTTCCATGAGAGTTTGAAGTGTGATTTAGATGTCATCGAGTGGTCAATCAGCCTCCCGGTGAGCTGATAAGCACTTCGAGCCTTTGGTTCTTACCCAGACGTGACCTCTTATAGTGCTGGTATAATGAAGCTGTAAAGTGTAATGGCTTTGTCTTCAGGTTGGTAGAGGCTGGTTTGAGATATTATTTATTTTACTGTAACACACAATGATCTTTCCTTAAAAATGTATTAGCCTACAAAAAACAACTAGTTTTTCTTTTATTAAGTGCTTTTGACAACGTACTATTGATCAGCACTTCCTGCAGACGGAAGTGTCTGACACTCCATTGTTTTTACAGAATAAAAAAAAAAAACTCCCACACTTGTAATATCAGATGTGAGTGTGTAGAGTGTCTTACTTTGACCTTTTGTGTGGCAATAGTAGCTACACACTGCATAATTTCTGGTGCTGTATGATTTATGATATCATATAGTATTAAAACAATTTCAGTCATTTCATTTTCTTAATATCATGGTTATCATGAATACTGGTATATTGCGACACCCCTAATATAAAGTATAATGTATTTTTATTCTGTTGATTATGGTGGTATATAATGTTCTTGAGAAGCGTTGTGACTGTTTTAAACCCTGAAGTGTGTGAGCATTCAGGTTGTTCCTCAGTGTCATGATGTCTTTTTTAATCCACTACACTGTTTATCTTGCTGATGGAGAATTGAAAGTTTGAGTCTGATTACATTGAGAAAGGTTGAGACAGATTACCTGTCTCTGATTGCCAGTGGAGTAGGCTGTCTCTCTTTATCTCTCTTTCTCCCGCTTCCTGTTCCCTTTAAATCTGTTACGTTGGCACAGAAACCTGGACAGACTTACTGCTCATCACCCACAGTGCCTGCCATGACACTTCCTTTATGTAAAAGGGCAAACAGAGGACCTCAATATCATTCCTTCTCATGTAGATATATATATATATACAGTGTTGAGGAAAGTTACTTTTAAAAGTAATGCGTTACAATATTGCGTTACTCCCTAAAAAAGTAACTAATTATGTTACTTAGTTACTTTTTATGGAAAGTAATGCGTTACATTACTTTTGCATTACTTTCGCATTACTTTTTAAATATGAGCAGGGCTTGATTGTTTGTTTTTAATACAAGAAGTTCTATTTATAGCAAATGTAAAAGCCCTTTCACACCAAAAAGTGTAATGAATAAACCTCAGGCTGAAGGAAAAGTAAATTCACGTCTGTACAGTAGAAGGCAGAAAAAGAAGGTTCAACACTCTTCAGCAATAAAAAACAAAACAACAAAGCACAATTGTTAGTTTATCTAAAGTCATGTTTGCTTATTAGAATGGTTGAACTGGATCATCAAAGGTCTGCAGCAAACACATTGGTTAATAAAATGAGATTAGATATATTTGTGTTGTTTAACATATTTAATTATTGCAGGTTTGCCTCATATTCTGAGTTTGCATTTAACTGTTTTAATTCATTTTGATGAATACTGAATAAGTGAGTATAATTTGATGATTAGAGTGATGATTTTTATGAATACTGAAAAGTTTTTTTGTGAGTGGGATGAATTAATGCTCATTCACATTTAGTCTAGATCTACAGTAAGATCATGTTCACACAGTGCATGTCAGTCAATAAATGGGAAAAAAGTAACTCAGATATTTTCTTGTAAATTAAAAAGTAATGCGTTACTTTACTAGTTACTTGAAAAAAAGTAATATTATTACGTAACTCGCGTTACTTGTAATGCATTACCCCCAATATATAATATATAAAGGGCTGTAACGATACACGTATTTGTATTGAACCGTTCGGTACGAGGCTTTCGGTTCGGTACGCATTACAAACCGAACGATTCGTTGGACTAATCCTATTATGTTTGGAAAATAAAAGAGCTTAAAGTGTGTAAAATATAAGTGCCACTGCGCTCAACATAGCTTCTGCTCCATACAGTGTTGCAGAGCCGCGGCACATTGTATCAGGAGTCATTGCACTGATCACGTAACGAGAGGCGCTTTCAGAGTAAGCGGTTGGGGTGAAGAGCCTGGTTTATATTTGCCGTGTCAGCACGAACTCCCAGCATGCAGCAAAAATGATGCGAATATTGAGGAAATGATAGCGGACGGAGGATTTGGTTTTCATGCTAAAGTAAAGTAAAAGTCAGTTTCCTAAAACCAGAGAAGGTGAACATGTTGATATTCTTGTGGAAAAAATGAAAGCACGGTCACCGACAGGCAGTTTAGTTTTGCTTCTCTTTTTGTTTTCATTTTAAAAAGCTTATCTTTGCTGTTTATCTCACGTTAAGTCTTTCTTTGACTTATTTATTTGTATTCCTCAGTGTTTGCTAAATGTTCTGTAATTTATTAGTCCGTATATAATACTGCATGTGGTGTATGCCATGCCTAATCTTATTAATTTTTGTTAATAAATGATGTAAGCTAGTTTGTCATTGTAGCCTGCTGTTTTATTATTGTTGTGCTTTTTAATTAAGAATAACAATAAATCCATCTTTTGTTTTAGTCTTAAAAAGAATAGATGTAAGCAAAACAGACAATTATATTTTTTGGTAAAACGTGACTACAAGATCGCAAATTCAAAAGCGAAAGTGAAAGCATCTGAAGTCCGGCTTATAATATAGCAAAAGAGGAATTCCCTTTCACAAATTTCAAATCACAAATAATACTAATGACAAAAAACAACTTTCGTTACCATATAACTATAAACTAGGATAAAAGTTCATCAGCATGCACTGATTTATCCCATGTTGTAGCAAAAAATAAATAAATACAATTAATTGCTCGTGCGTCCAACTAAGAAAGTTAGTCGCAAAAGCAACCAGTGGGAAGAATGAGCCTAGAGCCCTGATTTGCCATTTCAAATTAATGTAGGCCTTTTACATTCTTATTTTTATTAGGCCTATTATTATTATTATTATGAAGTTACTTTTATTATTAAATTAAAAGTACAATTAATTTGCCCCGCAATAATTGCCACATAACTGATGTGCTGCGAGGATTAGATTAGGCTATATATATATATTTTTTAAGTCTTTTAAAACAGGTCTATTAGGCTATAGGCTACCTACAATGATTTATAGTCCTATAATTAAAATATTAACATTGCAGTCATCAATAAAAATCAATAAAATAAAAAGCTTTTATTTCAAGCACCGACTTTCAAAAACAACAAGTTTACAACAAGTCTTCCTGTGGCTCAGTGGTAGAGCATTGCGTTAGCAGCGCAAAGGGTCGTGGGTTCAATTCCCAGGGAACACGCATACTGGAAAAAATGTATAGCCTGAATGCACTGAAAGTCGCTTTGGATAAAAGCGTCTGCTAAATGCATAAATGTAAATGTTTAACACGAAATACGTTTCTTCTATAATATAAATGTAAAGGAAATAAATAAAAAACAGCTATAGCCTACCGTTATCAGCATATGTTGAAGTAGATTCGTCTCTCATCGTCTCTGAGAGAATAAGCTGCATCAGATGCCTGAAAGCTCTGTCATTACTCCATCATTCCATTTTTTGAGCTTCCGGTGGCGCTGCTGAGTTCAGTCGCCTGTGAATTAGCTCCGCTCAAAATTGTGTTTTTATGTGTTTTTATTTTCTATTTTTACCTCTCTTTTTATCGTGTAACTTCTGCAATGATTATACGACAAGAGAACACTTTTGGACATTGGACAGCGTTACACTAACCTGATCCAGGACACTTTATACACTGATCCAGCGTGGCCATTGGAGATTCTTCGGAGCACCGAAGCTGACAAAGGCCGCCTCAATAATACCAGGAGGCGAAGGAAACACCGCGGGAAACGTGCTGGAATCCGCTACAGACTGAGAAACAGGGCTCACAGTCCCCCTTTACCGAGCATTTTGCTCGCCAATGTCCAATCCTTGGATAATAAGATGGACGATCTCAGAGCCAGGATTAGTTTCCAACGGGACATCAGAGACTGTAACATCATTTGTTTGACCGAAACATGGCTCACTCCCTCGGTCCCGGACAACGCTGTAACGCCGTCTGACAACTTCTCTGTTTTACGGATGGACAGAACAGCCGAGGCCGGGAAAACTAAAGGTGGTGGAGTGTGTTTCTTCATTAACAAGAAATGGTGTGACCCCAGAAACATCTCCATTCTGTCGCGCTCCTGCTCGCCTCATCTGGAACATCTCTCCATTATCTGCCGCCCATTTTATCTGCCCCGGGAATTCTCATCAATCGTCGTCACTGCCGTTTATATACCACCAAAGGCAGATAGCAGCTTGGCTTTGTCTAAACTACACGATGAACTCAGCGGATATATCAACATACATCCTGACGCTGCATGCATCATCGCTGGAGACTTTAACAAAGCTAACCTCAAAAAGGTCATCCCTAACTTTCATCAGCACATATCCTGTCCAACCAGAGGACTGAATACACTCGATCACTGCTACACCCAATTCAAAAATGCCTACAAAGCCCACTCACTGCCGGCGTTTGGAAAATCAGACCAGCCATCTTCCTCACACGGATTATAAACAACGGATCCTTCAAGAACCCCGGTGGAGAGGGAAGTGACGCGCTGGTCCCCCCACTCTGAAGCTACGCTACAGGCGTCTCTTGATGACGTCGACTGGGACATGTTCCGGGCGAGTTCATCTGACGTCAGCGAATTCACGGAGGTAGCATTAAGCTTCGTAAACACACTAACCGAACAGGCAACCGAAACAATAACAATAAAGACTTTCTCAAATCAGAAGCCGTGGGTGGACAGAACAATTCGTGACGCGGTTAACCATCGAACTGCCGCATACAATGCCGGTATTCTGTCAGGGAACATGAGTGAGTACAAGTCATCTTGTTATGCTCTCCGTCGTGCAGTAAGAGCCGCTAAACGCCGATACAGTGAGAGAATTGAGTCACATTTCCAGCTCAATGACTCTCGACGCATGTGGCAGGGACTAAAGACCATCTGTTCCTCTGGAAACAACAACTCTGTGGAGGTGAGAGCAGATCCGTTGCTAGCCGTAGAGCTAAACAACTTCTCTGGCTGCTTTGAATGCAATGGCGGCGCGATTCTGCCGAGCAGCGCGTCAAGCAGCAGACAGAGCAGCAATGATTATGCTATCACCCTTTCAGAGGATGATGTTCGGAGGAACTAAGGAGAGTGAACGTCAGAAAAGCAGCAGGACCCGATGGGATTACTGGCCGCGTTCTGAGGTCCTGTGCTGATCAGCTTGCTGGTTTGTTTACATCCATATTTAATGAGTCCCTCGCTACCTCTGTGGTCCCCACCCCCTTTAAAAAATCTGTCATTATCCCTGTGCCCAAGAACAGTAAACCCTCTTGCCTGAATGACTATCGTCCAGTTGCCCTTACATCGACAGTCATGAAGGTTTTTGAGAGACTTTTAAAGAAACACATTTGCTCCTCCATCCCTGCTACTTTGGACCCTCTTCAGTTTGCCTACCGGCCAAATAGGTCTACTGATGATGCCATCTCCCAGGTACTGCACTCCTCCCTCACTCACATCGACAGCAAAAATGGCAACTATGTCAGGCTGCTATTCATCGACTATAGCTCAGCTTTCAACACTATAGTCCCCACCAAGCTAGCTGTCAAACTCTCAGACCTCGGCCTTAACACTTCACTTTGTGACTGGATTCAAGATTTCCTCACCGCCAGACCACAAGTGGTGAAAGTCGGCCAGTTCACCTCCAACTCAATCACCCTGAACATAGGAGCCCCACAGGGCTGTGTCCTGAGCCCCCTGCTATACTCTCTCTACACACACGACTGCGTGTCCTCTCACAGCTCCACATCTATCATTAAATTTGCTGATGATACTGTGGTCCTGGGCCTCATTAACAACGATGACGAGACCGCATACTTGGATGAGGTGGAGAGACTTACATCATGGTGCCAGGACAACTGTCTCTCTCTGAACGTGAGCAAAACCAAAGAGCTGATCGTGGACTTCAGGAAGAGACAGCAGCAGCCCTACACTCCTCTTATGATCAGTGGGACCCCTGTGGAGAGGGTGAGCAGCTTCAAGTACCTCGGTGTAAACATCTCCGAGGACCTGACATGGACTACACACATTCAAACACAGGTTAAGAAAGCCAGGCAAAGACTGTACCATCTGCGACAGCTGAGGAAATTCAGGGTCTCTCCAGCTATCCTGAAAACTTTCTATTCAGGGCCATAGAAAGTGTCCTGACTCAGTGCATCTCAGTGTGGTATAATAATGCCACAAACCAGGACTGCAAAGCTCTGCAGAGAGTCGTGCGCTTAGCTGAGCGCATCTCAGGATCTACACTCCCCTCTCTGCAGGGCATCTACCTCAAACGCTGCAGAAGCAGAGCTGCTAAAATCACCAAAGACTCAAACCACCCCGGTAACCATCTTTTCTGTTTACTGCCATCTGGCAGGCGCTACAGGAGCTTGATGGCAAAGACAGAGAGACTGAGGAAGAGCTTCTTCCCTCAGGCCATCAGGCTCCTTAACACAAACTCAGTTCCATAAACTTTCACAAGACTCATTATTATCTGTAAAAAAATAAATAAATAAAAATAAAAAAAACATTCATATTCTCATCATCCATATTGCCGCTATGTGTGCATACCCATTACAACCCGTTGCATATCCCTCTCATCCCTCCTGTTTATACTAATATTTATTAAGTCCCATATAATGTTTTTGCACATCCAATTTGTTTTGCACATCTTACTGTTTTACTGTTTTGCACTTTTCTTTATTCTATTGCACATTTTACTTCTTATTTCTTTTTTACCTATATATATATATATACTCTTGTGTGATGTTACTTTTATATAATTTAATTTTGATTTTATTTTTTATTTTTTTATTCTTTGCACTGTCCACTGAGCGGACCTGATTTGACCTACATTTCACTTTTGATTATACCCTGTATAATTTATCATGTGACAAATAAAGAAACCTTGAACCTTGAACCTTGACCTTTTACTTTCACTTTTTGCTTATAGTGAATTGACTGAGATTAAGATGTTCACCGGCATAAATCTTGCGTTTAGTTTGCACGTGTGCAAACCCTGGTGCAAACATATCCATTAGCTCGCCTTCATGGTTTAAAACAGAAATATTTCCAACATTGCGATATAACCAATTGCCCCGCCCCCCATATCTAAAACGTACCGAACTGTGACACCACTGTGTCGTATCGAATCGAACCATGAATTTTGTGAACCGTTACACCCCTAATATATATATTTTTACATTTATGCATTTAGCAGACACTTTTATCCAAAGCGACTTACAGTGTATTCAAGTTATACATGTTTTGTCAGCATGTGTGTTCCCTGGGAATCGAACCCACAACCTTTGCGTTGCTAACGCAATGCTCTAACCACTGAGCCACAGGAACACATATATGAACATATATATTATGATATTGTATTGTTGAACCAGTCCATACCAGTTGGGCGTCAGTGTTTAATCTTCACCGCCACTAAGGTTATTGATGCCAGCTGGAGGCTGTATTGATCTTGTGTGCTCTGCCCACTGTGGAGAGAAGCAGCAGGCATTGCATTGGCCAGCCCGGGGCTCCTAGCCGCACGGACAACAGATCTTTCCACGCCTGCTTCATCAAGCTTTGCCCTGGCAGCAGTGCTTTCTGATTAGCTTTGGCAGCTGTGTCCAACAGGGCGGTTTGCCCGATGGCACAGGTACCTGATGTGGCAGCTGCTCTCAATAAAGAGCTGCTGACACCAGCTGGCCACTAGAGGACCAGCAAGCAGAGGAGAAAGGGAGAGACCACATCACATATAGAGCCGTATGCACATGGTGGTTTTGAGTTTGTCTATTGATTAGGAAGAACTGATGGATAATTGTTTTTGAATACAAAGAAGATAAAATATACAGAGGTGTTCACATACAAAACTCAAATTGGGCTCATGTCATGTGTAGGACAAAAAAAATCAATGAAAGGAAATAAGGATGTCAGCACACACACACAGCTTCAGATAATAAAATAGTGCAGCTTTTCATCCAGTCATGTGTTCTTCTTTAGAGATTGTGCCTGACACAGCCTTGACTGGGCAAAATTTGTGCTGTTTTGTCAATAAACTTTCTGGAGATTAAATTTCAGTTTGCAGACATCTATCCTTTTTTTGTTAATTGTTTCAGTGCCCTTGAAGAAATGTACCAGTATGACTTGATACATGTTTGAGAAGTGTTTGTTACACACATATGTACAAGGTACAGTACTTGATGTATTTTAAAATGGTACTTTACAGTACTTTATTGTATTTTCATGGCCTGGAAAATTCAATGAAAACTGAGCATCTCTTCTAGTGTCCTTCCATTTCTTATTGTCTGTGGAAATTAAGTTTAAAAATGTTCACTGTCCTAGCATACTGTATGCATCATCTTCAGTTATTTGCTGTGGGAAGTGCTTTCTACAGTGCGTGTAGTTGTATGTGTGTGTTGGCCAGCGCTGACAGGAAATCATTAGCGTTGTCTGGGAGGAAAGGTGTAGAGTGACGCAGCTCTAATGGAAGCTAAGGTTGCTGTCTGCTCTGCCACAGACCCCTGGGGAGCACCTGGAGCATTCAGCCGCCTGTCTGTCTGCTGTCCCCTGCTCTCTGCCTGCCTCCCTGTCTCCAGCTCCCTCACTCTTCATATATGCACTTCTGCTCTAGAGCTCAAACACCATAGCTTCCGCCTCTGATTTGGCTTTCTCTAGTTTAGTGACTGACTCATCACGCTAATCTCGCATCAGTTTGGCTTTGCTTACCTCACAAGTTTTTTTTTTTTTGCTGAAAACCAAGATGCTTTTGGTGTTGGATGTCTTGAGACAGTGCTGTCTAGTTTACAAAGCTTTGTCTGACCTGAGACTAGGTCTTCCCCTCCACCTGGAGGTTGCACTGTCAGACAGGGCAGGTCTTTCCCCCACTGTGAGCTAAATGGGTGTTTGGTGATTGCTCTGTACCTCTGTGGTTTGGCGGTTTATTATTGCTCGAATTTTAGCACTGTGAGTTTAAGGGTGGTGAGTAGGGATGGGTACCGAAACTCGGTATTTAATCGGTCTCGGGGCTAAATTATAAAAGACCGGAGTATCGATAAGCTCTGACGTTAACGGTTCTGCTATCGGTACTGGAGAAATTAAGAAAACACACATACATTTATTATTGCTATATATATACACATTATCTTGCAAATTATATCCCGCCAGAGTCACCAGCTGTTTTATATGCAATAATATTCAAACTCTTGTCTATGATGCATTTTTGCTATTAAATCAGAGCGCGATCGCTCACGTGGATGAGTTCAGCAACATAAGCCCTGTTTATGTTAGAAGAGAGAACTAACCATTAAAACATGCTTACACTTTAGGCCTGTGGCTGTTATATTAAACTGAGTTTATTTAATGTTTTTTTAGCTTCTAAAGATTATAGCCGTGTTTCTGACGGAGATTTTAAGAGCAAGTGAGCGCACGGAGCCTGTCCTCATGCCTTCCACTAAACACTTCAATAGCGCACATTTCTCTAGGTTAACATCATATTGAGCGACCATGTAAAGTTGCTACTACATACATCTTTCAGATGAAAAGCCTTTTTTTTTTTTTTACAGGAAACTCATATCTTGAGAAAATGTCACTTTGAGACTGCATATGAGCAATTCCATGCAATTGTCAACCTTGCCATGATTTTTTTTTACCAAATTAACAAAACCCTTTCAAAGTTGTCCTTTAAGGTCTGTATTTTATAGTATTGATGTGCTGCCATGGAAATGTTATGTAAATTGCTTTGTTTATTCACCACATATGAGGTTTGCACAGATAGAAAAGTTACATTTTCATGCTTTCAAAAGTGGGATCAAAGACTCTCTTTTTTATACTTTATGTTAACAGTAAGCATTTTGCAGAAAGATGGGGTCATGCATGAGAAATAAATACACTCACTTTATGACAGCACTGCCTTGTAAAATTATAAGCGATATATTTAGGAAGTCATGATGCTTCAGTGCTGTGTCACATCCGTAACGATTTAAATATAAAGTTTATACTGTATAATAAATATTAATACAAATAATGTCAAACTTCATATACAAAGCCAAAATATGTCCATGCTAATTATGATTGACAATTCATCTCACGTACTCACTCGAAACAACCTTAATTATGCGTTACGGACGTGACCGTTATGGACGCTTCATATTAAATAATGCAATTGACCAGCTCATATTTGTTCTGTTATAACAGTATATTATTAGTTTTTTTTAAATCAGACTGTGGGTTATTAAAGCCTTTGTGTGTCAATCTTATGGCTTAGCCAGTCAGGATGCTTGACAAAGCCCCTGCAGACACATCTCGCCCACTTAAAACTAGCCGAGAGATTTACATGAACTGCAAGATTTGTCGTCTTCTGTCTCAAATTTGAGACCACATTAACCCTAATGCCTACTGTATCATTTTAAATACACATTTCTAAGGCCTCTAAATGATCAGCATGATCAAAACCTATTGTACACAAATCCATTATGTCTAATGGTAAAAATTTTGTCGGAAGTAAAAGGCCTTCTAGTGTAATTATGAAAATGACACCCTTCAGGTTCTTACCCTGAATGTAAAAGCCTTCAAGGTTAAGTAGCTAAACAAGTCTGTTATAAGAATCAGAGGTCTCACCAGAGACAGGAGTTATACTCGGTTAAGCCTGTTTTGGTGCAAGACACATTGACTGACATAAGACAGCAAAAGTGTCCTCTTATAAGATCAAGAAAGATCCACTCAACCTCTTCATCACACTGATCATTAGGCAGAAAGAGTTGTGTTTGGTGAGGGAAGCATTAGCTGTGTTAGATGGAGATGTAGGGCCACTGTGATGGCTTGTGGTCAATTCAAGTACTTAGGATGGAAGTATGGAAAGAGGAGATGGAAGTATGAAAAGAGGAGAATCAGTGCAGAGCACTTTTTGTTTCCACAAAAATATTAAGCAAAACAATTGTTTTCAACTGTTATAATATGTTACTTGAGCACCAAATCTGCATGTTAAAATTATTTCTGAAGGATCATGTGACATTGAAAATTGGAGTAATTTTCAGCTGCATAGAAAATGTTATTTTAAATTGCAATATACTGTTTTACTGTGGTTAAATGCAGCCTTTGTGAGCATAAGAGACTTTTGAACTGTAATTTATTTATTCGTTTTTTTATTGCATTCAGAACAATACTCATCAGTCTAAGAACAAAGATCTTGATAAGGGTGGCAGCTTTAGTTAACATTTGAACATAAATTATGCTAAATATATCCAATATATATTTATATGTTTAATTAAAAAAAAAAAATATTAAAGCGACACAGCGACTTTCATTAATAAAATAGCTTAGATATTGGATCGCTACATTATATTAATCAACAAAGAGGGGGGTAAAATGACTGTTTAAATGACTCAACTCAAATCTTCATTGTTTGTAGTGACGTGCAGATGCAGGTTGACAAATTCACACATGCATCACGTCTGTCTCTCTCTCTCTCTCTCTCTCTCCTCCTCTCTCTCTCTCTCTCTCTCTCTCTCTCTCTCTCTTTCTGCATCTCTGTCTGAAGCGGGAAGAATGCTAGAGCTAACGAGCTTCGCGTCAGGTGGTCCTTGCCTTCACGTCGTGCATTAAAATCCTTTATTTCACAACGAGAACAGGTTGGCGAGCCGTGCATTATCCCTTATGTAACGTTATACTCTTTAACAGCAATTTAAACGGCAATATTTAAATGACGCCCTGGTTATTCTTGGTGTACCCAAAATGGTCCCACACTATCAACTTCAGTCATTCTCTGGTGGAAATAAAGGATCGCTGTTTGGTTCTTCTGTCAGTTAATCTAGTCACCGTGTCTCTGGTAAGCACGGCATTTTAAGCTGCTGCACCGCTAGTGTAACTGTTCCGTTCCATGCAACAGAAACATTTGGTTTAGCGGAGCTTTTACGATTAATTAACCGTGACGTTTTAAAACACGGTTAATAGTAAAACCGGTTAATCGCTGCATCCCTAGACAGAAGTGACAACAGCTTTCCGGCACTTCTTTTAAAATAAAAGTCTTGCATCAGAAAAGCATTTAGAATTACGTTTTTTGTTTTTGTCATTTCTTTGGCTGTAAACAATCCGCGACCCTCTCAGAACGGTCTCACAACCCACTTTTGGGCTGCATACCAGCACTTTTGACCGACCAGTGGAGAAACACTGTAATAGATTGTGTTTAACACACAGAAGAGTGACGATCGGGTCAACACAGAGAAGTGTAGAAATTCTTAGGTACATAAAAAAAAAAAAACTGCGCTGGTATCGGATTGGATTGGTATCGGCCAATCCTCAGAATTTGCGGGATCGGATCGGTTCTGAAAAAATGGTATCGTTGCATCCCTACAAGAAAGGCTATTAATAATCTTTAATTGCACAAAAATATAATACGAAAGGCTCCAATACAGAGCGGCATTAAGCACTTATGAGCATCCCGTGCGCAGAATGATGCGCTTGAAGCAACAATGAGTCAAAGCACGAAGGCACAGCGCTCTGGAGTCCGCTTAGAGAAGTTCAAAGCACAAAGGAAAGAGATATTAATGCATAGTGTATTAAATTAGAGATGCACCGATTGACCGGCCAGTGATCGGAATCGGCCGATTTCTGCATGACCGGCCCGGATCGGGTCAGTCTCACGTCTTGCCGATTCCGAGCCGATCCTATTATTGCCAGTGGCGCAGGCAGAGACATCACAGCCACGCGCACACTCACAGTAGATATCACAGTCGCGAGTATACATGTCGTTTCGCGTGAGAATGATTCTAATTTTAATGGCATTCAGTGTAAATGACGACTGATAATGTATTTATGTCGTGCCAGATGAGGCTTGAACAGCCTGAGTGAGTGTGTGAGAGAGACAGCACATAACTCTCAGAAATGTATAGGTGCGTAGTGCGTACTGTGGTAGAAAAATAAATAAAATATATTTACAAAATATGTATGATTTAGGTAAGCAACATTAGACGGCCAGGATGTTTCCCCGAATAACAATATCAGCACGACTGCAATGTGACACTAATTTTATACAATGTATTTCAATAAACAAGAAGTTAAAATTAAGTGACTTAGATTTTAGACAAAATACTGACTAGTTGCGATCAAAGCCACAGCAGAACTGTTGTGTGTCTCCGAGCAACACACAGCGGTGTTTGGTTACTGAATGAATCCACGTGTTTGAATGAATCGAGTGAGTCAATTGATTCAGTGGCCCATTCATAATGATAGCCAATTGAATCGTTTCTGAATGAATCAGCCGTTTGAATGAATCATGCATGCTAATACCACTTCAGATGCAACTGTTTCTTCGGCAGTGGAAAGATAGAGTTTGTTAATACTAATTTCATTTGAATGGTAAAACTTGAATGGTAAAAAAAAGTTTTTTAATTGAAACAAAGTAAGAATTTGATGTGAAAGATGACACATTTAATAAGGTTAGGTGAAAGAAATGACTATTTGTAAACAGTGGGAAATGACATCTGTTTTGTTACATACAGCAACTCATTTTAAGTTAACTATATCTTCCTCTGTCCAGTCACAGAGCACTTAATTTTAGAGTTGTTTAAGTGAGAGAAAATCTGTAACTCAGTCCAGATTGGGGGAATTGTAATGTTTAATAATTTATTTTATTATGTAAACATGTTTTTGTTGAAATTTGCATATATTTTTGTTTGTACATGCTGTCAATTATAGTTCTTAGAAAGAGAATCGGAATCGGCAAAAATCTGTATCGGCAGGTCACACTTCCAAAAAATCGGACATCGGAATCAGCCAAGAAAATTTCGATCATTGCATCTCTATATTAAATCTGTGCAACAGTTTGAGCCTTTTCTTTTAACCATTTTAAATGTCAGTTAATGTGCTTGTGAGGAACCCTTTATAGTGCTCTCTACAACAGTGTTGTGATCTAACAGACACCTGGTAGAAAGTAACACGATTTAGAAACAGCACTAGACTCTAGCTAGATAAAATAATTTCATGCAAATCCATTGAACTGTATTTACAGATCATGTATAATAGGAACATTGGAGAGAGTTTATCCAAATAAGTAAAATACCTTTTTCTATTTATCCAAAACTTTACGAATTCTGTTGCATTCCGCGCTATAGAGTAAATGCCGTTTTTATGAATGGACTTTTCGCGGAAACCATATGACCCTAGAAATGTAAGCACACTTCAGAACATTTCGGTTTACCCTGTGTTTTGTGTTTTAAAGAGTTGCAGGGGTGACATCATGTCACAGGGTCTTTCTCTCTCTCTCGTATGCGCCTAAATGCATTCTCAGGTACCGAAATTTTGGTACCGAATTATTTAATGTGAATCGGTACTTGGTACTAGTACTGACGCAATTCGGTCGGTGCCCTTAAAAGTACAGAGTTCGGTACTCAACCCTACCCGTGATGCATGTGATATCTGTTTTCTGTAGAGCTGTGTGTGTGTGCTTTGAGTGCCTGCACTCAACAGTCTGACGATAAGAGACTGAGGGGAGGAGAAGTGAAATGAGCTGTTTTATTCTGCTGAAAATATGCTAATGAAATTCACTTAGGCTTAATTTCCCAAATGTTGGCTCTCTTCTCTGAAGTCACGTTTGATTTGATTATTTTTTTCCTTCCTTGGAGGGAGCTTTCCGGTATTGCTGTTCTGCTGCAAGGTTTTTGACTGCCACGGCATGGACATGAGCTAATGTTTTGTCCACTGTTCGAAGAGTGTCTAAATTTGTGTGTGTATGCATACTTGAAATTAAGGTATGTGACTTGTTGCATTCCCAGCATCCGCTGCCAAGCATTAAATATGTCTGCTGTCAGCAGTAGTGGTCTAGAAACAATCATTTTGCTTTACCCTGGATCTTGCTAGAGAGCTTTTCACTTATCATACTGTACTTAAGGTGTCTTTTTGATGGCTGTTTCAAAGTAAAATGTATCATTTCATCGAAAGGCAATCCAATAATGTATTGTGATAAGCTTAAGATATGTACACAGTCTTGTATCTTTTTGTCTGATTTTCAAATATTTGTTTGCCTCAGGTTTGTAATGTTGTGATTCACTTTGCAGCTGGTTGGTTTGGTTCATGACTGTTTAACAAAGACTTTTTAAATCATAGTGAAAAATGAATGGCAAAAAAAACTTGACCAAGGCAGCTGAAAAAGAGGACAAGCATGTTACACTATGTATGTAAATGCTAGACGATTACCTTTATTTGAAAAGCACTGTTTGTGTTGTGTGTGTCAGATGTCTTTAATGGAATTGCTGTCAATCAAGATCATTTCATTCACTCATTAGGTCCCATTTTGGTTATTATGAGATTGCCTTGGAAGGTAGTTGTCTATGTAGACAGCAAAGCAGCATTCTTGAAACAGAGCCGCTCAGTCTCTGATTCTTTATACCAGCAGCATAAATAGAGCAGTCAGCAAAAGCAGTCTCCACAGCCCCTCGGTTCTCCAGCGTGTGTTTTTGTAGGAAGAAAGTGGGTGGTATGTGAGTATTGATTGTTGTGTGTTGTCAGAGATGCAGGGGGGCAGAAATACCGCAGCATGTCCCCTCACAGCCCTCCTGTTTCTCCACTTTGCTGAAGGCTATTATATCCACTCACTGGGCCATGGACAAG
Source organism: Gymnocypris eckloni scoliostomus (assembly GCA_027564155.1). Lineage (NCBI taxonomy): Eukaryota > Metazoa > Chordata > Actinopteri > Cypriniformes > Cyprinidae > Gymnocypris > Gymnocypris eckloni. The sequence goes on along the minus strand of CM050425.1, from coordinate 7,125,242 downwards.
CATGCTGTAAAACACATGACATTTACAGTACGGATCTCCTTTTGTGATGAATTCCATTTGTAAGGGCATGGAGGGGCGTTCTCTAAATCGCATTCCTGGGATGGACGGGTATTCTGGACTGAGGGTCTTTTATTTGGAGCTGGACTGGCAGGGTTGTATGATGCACATAACTCACCTGCTCCAGCTTGCCTGTCTCTAAAGGCCTTTCTCACACATGTGGGCGACCTCAGCTGCTTGTATCCAGGCTGACATTGTATTTTGATTTGTCACGGCTGAGCATTAAGGGCTTGGAATATCAATCCCTTTCTTTTCTGTAAGGCTGTTTCCCCTTTAGGTCTATCAAGATACATAATCAACTGTTTGTGATTGTTTGGTGATCTTTAAATTCTAATCATGCATTGCCACTAGAATGGAATCTCAATTTTTTCTATCGTGCAGCTGCACTCCTCCAAGACTTCCTGAATGTGTTGTGGAGAACCGGAGCAGTATAATTTTTCTCTGAAGGCCTCCTTTACAGCCTGATCATCCGGTCTCCATTGTGGCTCCATTGGCTGTAATCTTTGTGAAATTAGCTTCTGAGATGCAGATTTCCTTTTCTTTTTGTTACATTTCCTTTTTTGAATTAGCAGTTTGAGTGGGTTTTTATTCAATCCCCCTTTTTCCCCCTTCTTCGCCTGTCCTAGATGGTAAGCGTTTTAGAGGATGATTTTCAGTCTACTGCAGTTGAAACTCAAGTGTTGGAATGATGTCAGCATCTTCATCATCTCAATTTACATCACACTCTCTCTATTTCTATTTACAGAAATCTCTACTGTTCTGTCTGTGAACACAGTCAGTCAACCCCTTTATCACTGACGGTTAAATATCAGCTAATTCTGCCATAAAGTGAGGGTCTGTGGGAGTGCGTCCTTGTGTTAATTATGTGCCTTTTTGCACAATGCAGTTTATTAACAAAAGCACAAGACATTGGGCACTGTTGAATACAATATGAATATTTCATATTCAGAGTTATTAAATAATATTATATATATATATATATATATATATAATTCACCTCTCACTACCCTGAGGCTACATAAGAGAATGTTTTTGTGAAACTAATGCACATTTGATGCAATTTATCAACTAAATGTTGTAATTCTATAATTTTCTGGCAATGCTTAGTTTTTTAGAATGATTAAAACTGCTGTTATAACGTTTAGCTAAAATCCACTTAATACCACTTTTATTTTGTTGAGCAGTTTAGATTAGGTTTGACCGATCGGCCTGGCCGATTATCACGATATTGCATTTTAGCGATTATCGATATCGGGCATTTTAAAACAGATTTGCCGATATTTTTTATTTTTATTTTTGCAAACAAACATACTATTTACAGGTGACATTGTTTATTGGTGAATAAATAATACAGGTGAAACTATTTATTGTTTAAATGCACTATTTGGCTCGATGCAGCCTGTCTGAGCTCAACACTCTGTGAGAGTGAGGCGATTTCTCAATCTCTGAGAGCAATCCGCCCACCGCTCATCTGATATGTAGGGAGTCACGAGTCCGACCAATCAACGCGAAAACTGAAGGCAGTCTCACACGAGAGCATTGCTTGAAACTGGAGCTGCGTCAGTGATCACGCATCAGTTGTCTCTCAAAGCTAAGACAGCAGCAGACGCGTTGCTGAAGTTGCAAAACACCTCAATATAACCTATGATGTCTGTAGAAAAATGCGGTGGAATGTGATGGAATTGATGCAGTCATATAATGGAATTTACCGTATACGCGGAATGTCATGGAATGTGTCGAAGTTTGGATGAATTAATCAAAAGTAGGTCAGTACACTTAAATCGACTCGCTATGGACTAGTATCTATAAATATTAAGCTGCAAAAACACTATTTAAATATGAATCCTGCATGTTCTGCATCTCTGTTAATGAATGACACAGGCGTGCGGTTTCATTTACTGCACACATACATACTGAACGCACCTGCGCTGATGACTTCAGCGTCTGCCGTCTCACTAAATGAGGACATAAATACATGAACAACATCCCCAGAACTGCTCGGAGAGTCACTTCATGAGCATTTGACCGTTTCATTTGAGTAAAGCGATCGTCATATCATATATACATAGGCTACAGAAACCTAAAAGGTCCTCATGGCAACCTGTCAAAATATAAGTTCGGTTTAGCGAATATATTACTGTATCGTAATACAACTACAACAATTATTACAACTTTTGTTGAGAATAATCTCGTTAAATACGTTTACTTTAAGTTTTACAAAATGTTTACAGAATGCTTCTGGGTGATCTCTGCACTTATGTTATTATTAATATTATTAATATTACTGTTTATTTAATGATGTTGTTATTAACAGTTTTCAGAATTAAAGACATGTTTAAAAGCATTTAAAGAACGTTTTTTTGTCAGAGCTCTTGTTATTATTAATTTTGGCATTCATTTTCATTTTCACACCAGACACGTATATCGGTTCAAAATATCGGTTATCGGTCTACTTGATCTGTAATAATCGGTATCGGTATCGGCCCTGAAAAACACATATCGGTCGACCCCTAGTTTAGATTCATTTACTACACACTCCCATGCTCGACAGAATTTTCTTTCTGGAATGCAAGTTCCTCCTATCTCTTGTTCTGTTTTACAACCTCCATATTTACTTCTCTCTTTGAAACACTAGATGAGTTGACTCCGCTCAGTGTTTATGGTGTTTGTTTTGAGTGGGTAATGTGAACATTATTCAAGAAGACCTTGCAAGCATTTAACATTCTTCATTAAACTGTCACATTGCTTGTTACAGCAGTGAGGTTGTTCCATTTGTCCATTTGCTTTATGCATTGACCTTAGTTACACATATTGACACAGTATGCACTAATTTATGTACACACCTGTGCACACACAGACCCTTTGCCTAATGTATAATGAATGCTATTCTTTTTTGACATCCTGTGCGTTTGAAATGACAAGGAGTGACCTTAACGTGGGCAGCAGTGTCATGTCCATTCAAACTGAAGGGGCCAAGTGGATTTATATTGAAGATAAAGTTGCATGATTGTCATTGCAACGATTGCACAATTACAAAATATTGTCAGTAATTTTTTCTTACCTTTCAAATTGTGTGTGTGTATATATATATATATATATATAGCACAATACTGAAAATGTTCTGTGCAGTCTGCCCATGTTTCACGACATACAACCCTGAGCTGTCAGGTGACCTGCAGGTACCCACGCACACATGCCGTCTGAGGAGTTATCTTCAACAGGAGAAAAAAAGCCTACACCTACGCCATATCTTGCTCACTGTAACAGATACCAGCTGTCACAAAACACCAGTGTTCTTCCCCTGCCAGCCTCCCCGCTGTCTGACCGATTCTCTCATCCTCTACTATATCCTCTTCTGTACTTCTCTTTTCTCTCTTCTTCCTGAGTCACATCTCTCTCTGTGTTTATTTTCCTGTTTTCACTCTTCTCTCCTTCCTCACCTCATATTTCTGCCTGCCAGCACATCTTCCCCCGTCATGCACTGCTGCAGAGGACATCTTCTCTGTCCATCATTATTTATGATCGCTACGTTCAGCACTCTTGCACAGTAAGACACTTCAATGAAATATTCACCTGCTTGCTGTAAAGTAGTTTACCCAGACTTGTTTATCCTGTGTATGTGACCTGTACCCGCTGTTCATGTCTGCACTGGTCTTATCTAATCTGCCTGCTTCTTTCTGGCACCAAACACGGCATCCCTGCTGCGTGCTACAGCATGTCGCTGCTTGTGCTTGTCATCTATAGCAGCTGCCGGGAGCGAATGGCCGATGCACACTTACTGCACCATTTTGGTTTGCAAAGGCTCCCATAATGCTGTGATAAATCAGCACAGCAGGGCAGCTCTAAGGGTATCTCTTTACACTGCTTTTACCTAATGCATTTTTCCTTTTCCCTGAAAATTGTGAGTTTAGTGTTTCTTTTGATAGTCCAAAGAAAATGAACAATTATTTAATTAAGATAAATATATCAGTTCCCATTGACATCCATAGTATGGATTAAAAAATACTATGGTAGTCAATGGGAACTGTTGTGATACCAATATTATTTAAAATATCTAATTTTGTGTTTCACAGAAGAAAGAAACGAGGGTCTTTTATGAGGGCAAGTAAACAATGACTCAATGATTTTTGACTATCCCTTTAAGTGTTTAAGATGTAATTTCTTCTTACAATTTTTCTTGGATTTTTTTGGAGAAGCTCCTTAAAATAGATTCAGTTAATTAATTAAGTGGTAATGATTTTCAACCAGCTTTGTATTGTTGCGACATCTGTAGGGGCATCCTCGACTAAGGATTTACATAGTCGAATTGGAATCTTGCCGATATTCAATTGATAGTCGAACCATATGTTTGGGGGCGGGGCAAAATACATTATTAAGAGTCAAGTCAGACATTCAACAGTCATAAATACTGACGATAACGCACAGGGAAAATGTGTAATGGACACCTCGCAGATACAAACGGGGTAAACAATGTTTTATGTATTGATTACAAGATAGTTAACATTAAGCGTCAGCGAAACCCTAATAAGAATTCACAACATTTGTTACAATAGTGCTCTCGTGATACCGTTATGCATATGACATAGTTGTTAATGTTCTGCATTTCTGTTTTGAGCTGCGCGTGCTGAAGATGACCATTAGAAGGAAGCATATGATAGCATTTTATTTATAAATGGGATTTAACTCTTTAAGCTGCACGAAGACCCCATCACACTGAACGCTCTTTGTTTGCACATGTCATTTTTTACAAATGGATTAAATGAAACGGGACAAAATTAATCTTGATAAACTATATATCATTCTGAAGATCTAAGCCTCAAGCATTGACGATAGATAGCTGTTTTTCGATGGAAAGCTTATAAGGAATGTATTTGCTAAATTTTTGTAAGCAGTAACATCAAAACATCCAAAATACAAAAGCAGAACATACCAGCTTTGTGTAATATTGAGTCACAAACGCATCCGCTGCTGTAAATCCCAGTATAGTTCGAGAGGTAAGGATCCATTGAACAACATCAGATAGTGTATTTTAGTCCAATAAAGCAATAACGTTGTTATATGGAAGGATATTCCTTTGTTTACATCTCTTTTCTGCAGGGATAGTTATTGTTTTATCCGTTTTAGAATAGCTCACGCTCAAAAAACTGCATCTTGGTTGTAAAAAAAACTACATGGTTTTGTAGCATATGGTGCTACACAGAATGAGACCATCCCAGAAAAAAAAGCTTCGAAAATGCGGATATTTGTTTATTTGAATCTGGCGCGCTCTCGCGAGGGCTGTGACGCACGCTGTGGCGTCCCTGTCATCTGATGGGGCGGAACTTAGCTATCGCTTTTTGGACAAAATAAACCTTTTTAATATATGTGTATGTGTGTTTTGTGGGGAATGTGGTTGCATCTGTATGATTAGTATCCTGTCAACGGTGAATTCATCCCTTTAAATAGATGAGATTTCATACTGGACAACTCTGCAATCTCATAGACAATATTTTGACAATCTTTGCATACTTTTATAAGGTATTATGGCTGCCAAGGAGAGCCCCTACAAACAGTTTGATGAGCTTTGAAACATTTGTTTTAATTGTTCAGATCTTTGTTGGCAAGAAAATGTAGATACTGGACCAGCAAGATATTCCTCGGTCATCATTACACCCCCCCAGTCAGTTTGTTTAACCTATCAGTGTATACATCAAACTCCACCGCAACTCCTTCAGGACTCCCAACAGTTCAGATAAATGCATACCGCCTGATGTCTTCAATAAACAGCTTGACGCAACTGAATGTTTTCTGTGTTCGTGGTTGGTGTTAATGCATAACGTCATTTATGTAATGTCTAGGGAACGTTTATGCCAAGAACAACATGAGGACCTTGACAGATTGAGTAGATAAAGCTCATTTAGATGTTATGGCGCTTCTGAGTGTCATGTATCCACAGTTCCAGCAGTTTAGCATGGCCGAGTCCAGCTCTGAGCCACTCGTGGCTGCACCTCGGCTCTCTGCCAGTAAGCAGCTTTGTGCTTCACGCCATCTGCTCTGACAGTTTGTGTTGGGGAAAACACAGCCCCTCTCGCACCCGTATTAGCAAGATACAGTGATAATAATAAGCTTTCAACAACCTCTTCAATATGCATTCTTCTCCAGTTTGCCGGCATTGCAATTTTATAGCTGAATCAGAATAGATTTGTGCTTGAAATGCTGATTGTTTTATTTATTAAGAAGTGTCTGCTTGTTTCTTGAAGGTCAGCAGACTGGTGTAAGTCGCAAAGGACATGAGATTAGATTTTCTTTAGGCTAATCATTGGGTGCGTTTTAGGGATGCAGCGATTAACCGGTTTTACTATTAACCGAGCTTTAAAATATCACGGTTAATTCATCGTAAAGTCTTCGCTACACAGATTGTTTCTGTTACACGGAATGGAACTGTTGCAACTTTCGCAAAACGAGAATAAAATTAGACTAGCGGTGCACCAGCTTAAAATGCCGTGCTTATCAGAGACACGGAGGCTACTACACAGAGAAACCAAACAGCGATCCTTTTTTCCACCAGAGAATGTCTTAAGTCGATAGTGTGGGACCATTTTGGGTGCGCCAAGAATGACCAGGGTGTCAAAATTGCTATTAAAGAGTATACAAAAGGGATAATGCACGGCTAGCCAACCTGTTCTTGTTGTGAAATTAATGATTTTAATGCACGACGTGAAGGCAAGGACCACCTGACGCGAAGTTCATTAGCTCTAGCATTCTGCCCACTTCAGACAGAGATGAAATAGTGCGGAGAGAGAGAGAGAGAGAGAATTAGCCTACCTCTATCTGCGTGTCAGTCGCTGGGCAGCGTTGACAGCAAGTGTCTGTCCTCCTTAATGTTTGTGTGGGCAGCTCGATCTCAATAACCAAAATAATAGACATGATTTTCTCAGGCCATATGTAAAATCCGATGAATAAAGATTACTAAAATGAATTAGTATGGATGACAGTTGATTACAATAATATTTAAATGTATTCCCTTATTAGTAAAAGTGTCCTCTGTGGGATAAACAAAGTTAATATTAGTCTTATATTGATAATACTTAATTAACATTGTGATTTATCATCCTTATTATAGTATTATTCGTAAATCTATTTTTTTTCACTATCTTTCCAAGTTCTGTACCTCAGGTCTAAAATAAAAAAAAAGAAAGAAAATACAAAATGAAAACACCAAATACATTTGTGATCTATTTCCATTTTTATTTTCAAAAGGGAAATACTAACATGGGTGTTTACAGAGCAGAGGTCCGATTGGAGAGATGAACTTTTTTATTATTATTATTATTTTGTTCTGTATTATTGATTACTGTATTATTATTGGTGTTATTTCTTTTTCAAAAGGCAGCAATTAGGCATAACACTTTAATATCTAAAGAGTGTTTGTGATTTTATGTTGTGAAATGAATAAATGCATAGTAATCATAATAATCATGAAACCGTGATTGTTCCTCAGACTATAATCGTACCAACCAAATCAATAATCGTTGCATCCCTAGTGCGTTTACATGTCGTAAACTAATTATTCTTAATAATTTGACAACCTGTATGTCATGTTAACACCTTAAAACCATGTTGTTTTATAATGTTAAGGTCATACAATACATAGATTTTTTTCTCCAGCTCCCTGGTAGGGATGGGCATTTTTGGCAATTTCTTATTTCGATCATCGATAGGTTTCAAAAATGATTAATCGAGTACTCGGGGGTGGGGCGTTTGCGGGGGGCGGGGCATGACCGTAATGGAGATAATAAAAATATGTGAAGACCGTTATGAAAATTAATGTAAAAATAAATATATTACATGAAAACATGTCTATGAAAACATGAACACATGATTAGATGTTAGATTATGATGCAGCAATGTTATTAAAAAAAGTAATCGTTTTCATGATCGATCATCGCTGTCAAGGCCGAGTACTCGATCGCTGTTGCACATCCCTACTCCCTGGTTTTACTGGCTTCTTAACGTCTGATTAGGTACATCAAAATTATGATTCCTACATCTCATGTAATGTGAGTTTTTATAATGAGCAGATTTTTGATCGAGGTTAATTCTCTATCACTTGGTGGAGATTAATTGTTATAAATCATTTATTGTTACTGTTATGTATGGTCTTACTGGTGTTTTTTAAAAGCAATAAGCCACAAGACAAGTGCACCCATTCATCATGAATGAACCTTGTGGCTTATTGCTTTAGTAAATCTCAGCAAATGCTCTGCTTAAAAACTCAATTACTTGTGATGGACAAAACTCATGGGCAGTCTCTGTGTTTGTGTTCTTTTAAAATTTTAATTGTGTAAGTGTGAGTGAATGAAAGAGGCCTGATCTGTGTACTTGGCTAGAGCTATGTATATGATTTGCATGGCTCTGTCCCAAAAAAATACTGCCTTCTGTCCTATGCTGGCAGCATAGGTAAATACTATTTAAAAAATATTTACACTACTATTCAAGATTTTGGAGTCAATATATATATTTTTAAATACATTAATAGTTTTATTTTGCAAGGATGCATTAAATTGACCTAAAGTGACAGTAAAGACATTTTCAGCCTTCAGTTATAGACACGATGTAGCACTGCTGCTCTCCAAACACTTAAACTCTGTCCTCCACCCGTTCACTGCACCTGCAGTTCATTAACAGTTCAGGCAGAGAAATCGGATGACAGGAAGACAGCAGCCAGCCTGAAAGTGTCCTCTGCGGAGCTCTGACCTGGAAACTGTACAGAGAGAGGTTGTGACAACACATATTTCATAAAGTCTTGAAATCTGTGGGTCAGAGTGAACTGGGTTATCTCTGATAAAATGTAACTTGTGTACCTGAGGAGGAGGGGGAGAAATTCTTACCGGCTCTTTGAAAATGTGGCCACACTGAGCTTAAAAGTATGTAAATATCACACCAACTCATTTTCACTCACTGCAGAGAGAGAGAAAAAATTATATACATATATATATATATATATATTAGGGTTGTAACGATATACCACGATATAAACCCGTACGATTATCATAGAGTGTACATTTGCTTATCTACGGTATTTGGAGAAAATAAAAGATGCAGTATCTCACCTGCGCCTAGGCAACAACTTTCCACTTAACTGTTCTCTTGCTCCACCCACATGTGCAGCAGAGACAACATCGGAGACAGAGGCCGTTATCTCTAATCTCTATCACACGTCGAAATATAATTAAAATTGGTAGTATGGGAATACTTTGGATATAGAAAAGACGAATGCTTATTTGTCCTTGAGAATAGACAGTTCACAAAAACAGACATTGTTGAAACAGAAAATCTCACTTCCCCAAAAACGTTTCCATGTGAGGCGTAATTGTGCGAGTTATTTATTTTTTATGAATTATGGCTGTGTAAAGATCAAATTGAACAGGTTCATGGGTCGAAATAGCAACAATAGCTCAATTGTTTTGAGAGCAGAGTAAACAAAGGCAATGTTGAGGCCAACTAGTTGAAAAATTGTTCATGCGGGAAGGTTAAGGTGTGTGTGTGTTATTGTGTTTGATTGTGGTTTTTGTTCTGTTGGGAAAGATTTAGATTTTTTATTGACAATAATTATTATTTGCCCACTCGTACAATAGGTTGTTCATTTCTGCTGGCCTCTGTATAAAAGTGATCACCAGTCAAAGACAGATAAATCAGACTGAACATTCAACCAAAGTTTGAACGTTTTAGGGATCATAATCATTATGATTCCTAAACTGGCTACCTGTATATTTAATTTATCATTTTGAGTAAATGTGTTAAATAAGAGTTTATTTAAAAATGTAAAGATTTATACATCACATTTGCTATAATTAAATTGCAACATGGCCTATAGCATGTGCGGGACACTAATTTACCGGTTTGTTTCCTCTCCAGGGGGCCGTGTAGTGTGGTACGAAGATGCATCAACAGAGAGACAGGCCAACAGTTTGCTGTGAAGATTGTGGATGTGGCCAAATTCACCTCGAGCCCTGGCCTCAGCACAGAAGGTAAAATGCTTGTTTTCTCCTTTAGGTGACAAGAATTGATCAGCTGCGACTTTTCCAGAGCTCAGAATACAAATTCAGTGTTACCTCATGTGTAAGCACTGAACTCTTTAGAGCTGGAAATGAATGTCAGGGTTTGTGTTGATTTGATCAACCACTCTCTAATCAGGACCTTTGAAGAGGAAATCCTGTATGTCTACACCACCAACTCATCTCCTAAACATCTGCGGTTTCGGTGACTAATTCAGCTGTCCAAAATGTACTGTGGAATTAGCATTGCTTTGTTGATGTGAAAATAGAAGTGCTGCTTGGCTGTTACATATATACATAATGCCAAGAGTGGGCACCATGTGTGTTTTGCTGAGATCGTGCATAGGCCTGCTGATCATACAGTAAAGTACATTACAGTGGGATAGAGTTACCCTGAAGACCCGTCTTTTTGAATTGTGCTCTATATCACAGAATTAATCTTAAATGACACCTTGGGGAGGTTCTAGCATATGGAAGCATATGTGTAGCAAAATTCAATTTGCAATGTAATATGCAAAATGGCAATGTAATATGTAAAATGGCAATGTATTTCTGTATTTAAATGTAAATTTTCCCATACATATGTGCAACATTTAGTGGAAAATGAAAATTCAATTATATAATTTAAGTTTGCCATTTTCTACACTAGTTTTAATATGCATATTAAAAACATATTTTAAAGCTTTATAAGTTGCAAAATGAAAATGTATTACCCAAATTGCTTAGATGTGTTTAACATGTCCAAGCAAAACCTGTAGCAAAATTATAATTTAAATGCTGTTTTTCCTAAATGCATTTAGACTTAGAGGTAGAACACTTGGGATTGCACTTTCATCGTGAGACCTCGTGATAATTGTAGTAAAATTAAATGAGTTTTTCAAAATGCATTCTGAGCCAAAGGTGCAGCAAAATTGTGATTTAAATGTCTTTTATTTTTCGTAAATGCTTTGACACTTACATATGTGACGTTTCAATTGCATTTTCATTAAATGCCTCACGATGAACATAGTTTAAGTCATTGTGAATTTGAAAATGCATTCCGAGCGGAGCACACCCCGTAGCTGTCAATCATCAAGGTGGGGCTCGGCAACAGGAATCACAATAGGTCAATATTCACCATTACTCAAATGCTTTTCACCTGCCTGAACATTTCTCCCCGTTTACTCTCGGATTGATGCACATATGCAAACAGACACTGCTATTCTACGCTTATTTACTACTTTACCTTATATTTTATTACTCTTTTATTTTTAAGTTAATGCAGCTCTCAGGGACATGGAATGGTTTATCCTGGCATTACAAATGAATAAATCATGTTTTGATACATACAATTTTAAATACTGATATTTAAAATTATTTTACAATAAAAAATATCGAAAATGTGAAATTAAAACTGTCAGTTGGTGGCATCAAGTCACTGTTAATAAGTGAGTCATTGCAATTGAACCGACTCATTTAAATGGCTGATTCGTTCAGGAACGAAACACCGTTATGTTGCTCAGAGATGCAAAACAGTGCTGTGGTTTGTTTGGATGGAGTATAGTGTTTATAGAGTAAATTTTGTGAGCATGTCACATTAAGTTAGATTTTTCTTTTTAAATAAAATTTGTGTGATAAAGTGTGATAATACTGTTATATTTTTAATATAGGCAGTATTAAATACAAATACAATTATTTTATAGTAAACTTAAAAATAAAATGCTAATATTTTTTTTTGTTTATTGAACTGTTGTATAAAATCACATTTGTAATCATGCTGATAAAAAAAAAAAAAACTTTTTTTTAAACCTGTGGCTCAGTGGTAGAGCATTGCGTTAGCAGTGCAAACGTTGTGGGTTCGATTCCCAGGGAACACATGTACTGACAAAAATATGTAGAGCATGAATGGCACTGTAAGTCGCTTTGGATAAAAGCGTCTGCTAAATGCATAAATGTAAATGTAAATGTAAACCTACCGCTTGTCTAACCTACTACACTTCTTTACGTAATGTATGCGTTCACTCTGTAGGTGTGTTTTGTTTGACTCTTGCAATATACTTGATAATGTAAAATTAGGGATGCACCGAAATGAAAATTCTTGGCCGAAGCCGAACAAAATGAAACACTGGGGCCGAATACCGAACACGGTTTTCAAAATTCTCTCCCCCATGTAGGCCTATTTTGCAATTGCATAAATTAACACACTATTGCACAAATTACACTATTGCATAAATTAAATAGCCAAAATCATCTTTTACTCTTTTGTCATGCTTTACAAAAAAAATAACATTACTTAACACTGAAAATGTGTATACATCCTATCAGACATTATACCAACAAAGCACAATTTAACTTAAAATGAATAAGTTAGTAAAATAATATTTTTTGGCCATTTTTGAGACTCCCTTCTTGAATCAGGCTTGTATTTTTTTCTGTACAAATAAATGCAGCCTTGCTGAGCAGAAGAGACTTCTTTTAAAACATTAGAAAATATTAAAGATCCCAATTTGAAAACTATTGGTGAATGTTTTAGTAAATGTATTAATACAGCTGTTGTAGGGTAATTATTTATATCATTATTATTGTCTTACTTTATTTTACAGAACAAGAATAAAATTACAATACTATCATTTATGAATGTTGATGGAGCTTTTATTTTGGCGGAAATATGCAGGAACCAGGAAGACCTCATTGCTTCTGTTTGTTGAAAACAGCATGCAGATATTTCTCAGATATATCTCATTACGAATTTGGGAAGATGTTTGTCACACGTATCACATTGTCACACGCCTTTTAAAAAAATGATAAAAATTAGTAAATGTTTCAGCGCAGAATTTCCTCGTGCTTTGAACTTTGAACCCTGGTGCCTCGAGCTCGTGCAGCGCTGTTTGAATACATGCCATTCGTGCGTGTTTTAGAAAACATAACATTCTGTAGTTTTTGCTAATTTCGCGATTTCAATCCTCACAGTAACCAGCAACAACCACCCCTTCCTCTTCTCATCGGAGACATGAGAAGCAGCGCTAAGCAGTCTCTCGCTGTCGGTGTTTCGTGCTTGTAATGATGTCTGCGTCTCTCTCTCTGACAGTTTTAAATGCTTCCACACTGCAGACGTGTTTGCTGCATTAGTGCTCGCCTCTATTTGATCGGGTAACGTCATTGTTCGGTACAAATTATTTGGTCTTTTTGCTTATTCGGCCGAACACCGAAATAGTAATTTTTTTTATATATTTTCGGCTGAACAATTTCGGTTGCCAAACATTCAGTGCATCCCTATGTAAAATCGCACATCGTTAAAACAACAATTACGATATTATCACAAACGAGGTGAGGCTATATCACAAATAAAGGCAGTTATTTATTGTTTTTGGTATTGACATTTTCAAGTTACTTGTCCAGTTGGGCAAGTAAATTTCTCTTTCACTTCCCCTTCCAAAACATTCACTTGTCCCGGACAACCGCAAGCGGACAAGCCTTGGGACTGTTTTTTTTTTTTAACAACAGATAATGATGCAGATTATTATTTTCATGATTTGATGACATGGAAGCTAATGTAATGGCTGCTGAAAATTCAGCTTTGGCAGATTTTTTAAATATATATATATATATATATATATATATATATATATATATATATATATATATATATATATAGTTTTTTGTTATTATTATTTATATGTTTATATTTTGTGATACGGGGTGTCATGCTGTGTTAGTGCTAGTTCCACTAGTGGACTCAAAATAACTGTGCGCAGAGGGTGTCACACCTGATGACTGTTTTTTCCCCCTGAAATGTCATGCTCTTCTGTTTAGATTGCATTGGCTGATTAAGAGTTGACTAAACGACTGCCTCTCGCTCTCATTTTCTTGTCACATTTCAACTTCCTGTGTTGGCAACAGATAAATGTGAAGCTTGTCTAAATAAGGACTGGAGTAATACACAAACATAAATAGACTGAATCAAGATGGGGTTAATGACGTAACTTTACCCTCTCAATGTTTGTGGTATGTGTTTGTGTGTAAGATTTTGCAAAAACAGCTAGTAGACCATCCTAGCTTAGTCAGTTAACAAGACTGGCCGGTATACAGTACTCTGTATGTGTGCAGTACTGAGCTCGGACTCGTCAGAGTCTACAAGTCTCCCTTGAGATAGACAGATTCACTGTACTTCCTCTATCTCAGGGAGGGTGTGTGTAAGCATGGAAACATAGCAGTTTCAGCGTGAATTCTCTGAATACAGAGAAGTTCTTTGGGTAGGATGTTAAGTACGCATGCATGTGAGAGAGAGATCTTTGCCTGGGGCTTTGTGTTATCTCAATCCACTGCTAAACCTCTGTCTCATCTCTCCTGAGCTTCACAGTCTTGGCAAACACTGCCCACTTCCCATTTGTCTTCCTCTTATGTGGGAGAGAACACACTCATGCTGGTATTTCAGAATCTACTGTAAAACTCATGAGACTCAGTGATTAAAACACTGTAGTAAGTCTGAGTGTTTGTTACTGTTACCTTTCAAATGTCCATTCCTATTTGAGTTCAAGATATAAGCAACTCAATGAACTTTGCCTCCTTGTAGTTTATTTGTGGTTTATGACTCTCCATAGACATAATGATTTTTATACTGTATACATTTTATATTCTATCCCCTTACCCTAAACTTGCCACTCGCACAAAACTACTAACAATTTTGGAATTTCAAAAAGCACAGATTAGTATGTTTTTAAGCTATTTAGTTTACAAGAAGTGTCCTCATAAACCATGTTTATGTTGTAGTACCTATGTCAATATACACATATGTGTCCTAATAAACCATACCAGAAACCGTACACACACCCTCTATCACAGTGGTCTCCCAACACATCGCTCGCGAACTACCAGTAGCTCGTGGCTTGATTGGAGGTAGCTCGCCAAGACATATTGACATACATATCGGCCATGAGGTTATTTTAATGATCATGTATTTGATTATTGCAATTTGAAAAACTCATAGCAAATACAGTTCAGCTTTAATCAAAGTTATTAAGAGTCTCACGAGGTGCAAAGTTTCGTTTTGTGTGAAAACATGACTGAAGGCAGACTGCTGAGGGAAATTATATGAAATAATAAATAATTTCATTATTTGTGTTAATGCATAATAGAAACCGAAAAATTTCAATGGCATTTGCTTTCCATCTAAACCTCTGTGTAATGCATAATAAAGCTTGTTTAGAAGCACAATGCAGCTTTGCTTGCTGTGGAAACAGCTCTGTTCTGCAGTTCATAAGCTCCATCTGCTGTCAAACTGTTATTTATAACATATTTTTGTTTAGACCAATGCAAAATCAGACCAAGTTTTTGTTGTAAATGTTAACCAGTCGATGGAAAATAGTCTACCTTGTTATCATAGTGTTGAGATATGGAACCAAGAACATCAAAATCCTAGCTTCAACACCATAAGACACACCAATTTTGCACCTGGGAGCAACACATTTCTTTTTTTTTTTGTATTTTTTGCTGAAATGTGAACTTTGTAATGGAAGTAATTCATCTTTTCATACTAGAATCAACAGTGCTGAACAATGACTGCCAATCAGAGCAAGTGCTTAATTAACAATCAGTGACATCAGACCACTGAGATTTTAATGTGGCTGGGGCTACAATGTCCTGCAGTAATGTCATGTCACACATAGCAGGCTGACACTTAGGTTTCTACATTTTGCACTTTTTTTAATTGGGTAAGAGATGCTATAAGAAAGGCAGTGTTTCTTAAAAATCTTCCATTCCAATGTTAGTCGCTTTTTGTACTATTGGAAACCTTGGCTTTCATTATCATTACAATCATTGCACCCAGACCCAGACTCAGCGTAATCTGATAAATCAGCAGGAGTGCACAGGCTGGTAATGAGCCTTGTAGACAAGTAACACTTCCCATAATTAAGTGACATTACTGAATCTTGCTCTGCTTGACACTTCAGCTAGAGCTTCTGCTCTATAGTTTACTTTTGAAATACTAGGTATTTTTTCCACTTCTTAAGGTGCGTTCACACCAGACGCGAATGACGCGAATAAATCGTGCTATTCGCGCGAAGTTGGACGCGTGAACATTTTGAGTTTACTCGCTTCATTCGCGCGAGAAATTCACGCCATTCGCGCATGAAATTCACTACACAACAGACGCGAATTCGCATCATGGGAGGGGCTTTGTATTCCTGTTTTTGTAAAAGTACGAAGATGTATATACAGCTCCGAGTACCCACATACCACCACAATTACTTTGTCCTCCATTGTTGTTTCGGATTTTCTGCATCCGCTCGTAATGACGTCACTGCTAGAGCAAGCTCCTGATTGGTTAATGCGGCGCGAATATCCGCCAAAGTTCGATTTATCAACTCGCGTGATTCGCACGAAAAAAACGCTCAATTCGCGCCATTCGCGCCGCCTCATTCGCATGAATAGCGCCACAGTATTGTCTTTCGCGTCTTTGCATTGACTTAACATGTAAATCATTCGCGTCATTCGCGTCTGGTGTGAACACACCTTTACTCCTATTTCTTACATGACCTGTCTACAAAACACCTGTTTACATAACCTGGCATCCTTATTTAAAAAAAACGAAAACAAGTCTCATTTAAAGATTTCTGCTGACTTGAAGAAATGTAATGTATAAAGCAGTTTTTGTTTAAAAGTAAAATAATATATGGTGGTTTTGTGGGTGTCGGGTTTAGTTTTTTTCCCCTCTACTGTACTATGATTAACGGGTGGTGAAAAGCAAAGAAGTGTCACTGGCATTTGTAGTATCTGTGCATATTTGTAGTATCACCTGACATCTGTATACATAAATCTGTATGAAACACTGTACTACTGTTGGCACATCCCAAAGCTGATCGTTTGTGTCATCTAGACATCAGCTGGGGGAAACTACACCGTCATCTGTGCCACTTTTGTGTTTGTAGCATCTTAAGATCATCGTGCCAGCTGCCAGCCATCTGTGACAAATCCTCTCCAAACTCTATAAAACCTATTCTGTGATTAGGGCCTATAAACGCACACACTTTTTGTTTGCGCAAGTCCGGTGTTTTATTATAGCCGCAATTAGGACATCGATACACTGGAGTACGGATGCTTTCACGTACCAGTGTAGCACTAACCGTAAAGCACAACACTAGGGAAAGCCCATAAGGGCCACTTAGCTCAGATAAGACAGATTCTCTGTTACTGATGGACAGAAACGAATGTAAAGATTATATTCAGTGTGGTTTTAATTTCTGAAAGACAGATTGAGGTTTTTGTTCCTGTGGCTCAGTGGTAGAGCATTACGTTAGCAGCGCAAAAGGTTGTGGGTTCAATTCCCAGGGAACACACATACTGACAAAAATGTATAGCTTGAATTCACTGTAAGTCACTTTGGATAAAAGCGTCTGCTAAATGCATAAATATACATTTTATTTTTTATGAAAGCATAAGTGCTTAAGTGTGTGAGTGGATAGCTTTTGTTGAAAAGCATTTACGTGCACAGTGGTTATTTATTGCTTTTGCAATTCATCGTAGCAAGACTAAGTTTGAAATTTGTTTGTCTCATTGGTTGATAAGGATGATGATTCAGGAAACAAAATCTTACTTGACAAGTCTTCTTATGGCATCTGAGACAACAAATGCACCTGAATTTGGTCTCATTGAATATTTTCATACTTGAGTGACTTTCTTCTCATATATTCGGATTGTCTGTCATTTTACATTACTACTCCGATGTCTGAATTTAAACTCATAGCTCAAGGTCACCTCAGCTTCCATATGTGTTCAAAAGGATATAGTGTAAAAAAATGTTTTCATCTTTTTGAATTCATTTATAATATTTTATATTGTTATCATTTATAATCTTGCAATTTAGAAATGAAAAATCTATTTTTGTATTTTATTCCATGAAAAAGAAAATCCATTCATCAAAATACCAAGCCTTGTTACATCTTTGTCGAGTGCCCTGGACTGTTGGAGTCACTCATTCTTATTCCGTGTACTACAGGACTGAATGAATTGTCTTTCATCCTCCAGCTTTCAGAATCATTGATAAAACCTCACATTTGAGAGTGGCAGCTGAACATCTCTCTGTAAGAATTCTGGCCCTTCAGTAACCCTGTCATTCGTGTTTTTTGCAGCAAATTCTGCAAAAGAGAAAGTGTTTGGTCATCCAGAGGGACACAATCGAACTTTAGTGGGGTCCTATTGATCAGGGTGAAAAAGAAGAAATCTGTCCAGAGTCGAAGGGAATGCAGGCTCCAAGCGGCAGAGAGATGGGCTCCTTTTTTTGTCTTCCCTGCGGGAGGTTCTAAAGTCTATAGCACATGTAAACAGACGAATGTTAAATGTTGTTACCATTATCATCATCACCGCTGCAGAGCTCCAGCAGTGTCTTCTGCAACAAGAGGTTTTTTTGAGGTTACCGCTACCTTTTCGTTTATCTAAGCAATTTATTTAATGCTATTTTTGGAAAAGAAAGTGTTTTGTGTATGTTTTTCAAAGCTCCATTCAGAATATTGACAGAGAGGAAAGCCTCCAAACAGCCTGTGGGAAATCCACAATTATAATTTAAAAGACCCTCCGTTGCTTTTCATGTTTGCTCCTCCGCAATGTTTGTATAATGTGATCAAATCATGAAAAGTTTCACTCAGAAAGCTGCATACTCAGAGGTTGTTAGCCCAGGTGAACTATTTTCCTCTACGGATCAGATAAGTATGGTTTGTTTCAACCTCTTCTTCCAAAGATCTCAAAAAATGTATTGTTTTTTCTTTCTCTCCAGAAGCATTTAGCTTAACTTTTCAAAAGGTGTTTCTTTTTTTCAAGACTACTGTTGGGGCAGCCTTGTTTTAGAGGACTTTCTTATCTATAGACAGACTAGGGATGTAACGATTACCGGTTTAACGATAAATCATGATAAAATTCCCCATGGTTAATATTACAATTTCATATTTTAATTATCATTAAAACCGTATTCGATTACCACGATTTGAACATCTCACGATTAAAAATGCTATCATGCATAAAGCACTTTTCAGTAACATTCTCTAACATTCTGACAGCAGCAGAGTAGTTTCGTTTTGAGTGAAAATAGAGCGGAAAAGCTGGGAGGTTTTAAGAGTGCTGAGGGAATTATACAAATGTATATATGAATTAATTAATTAAATTAATGTACCTCTGAAGGTTCTGACTGTATTCAGATAGATTTGATGGCATTTTGTTTTCATCTTCGCTCCAAGTAATACCTAAAGGAAGTGTTCTTAATCGCAATACTGCTTTGTCCATGGAGTTCACAGGAAACGGCTGTAATTCAGCTTTTCCATATAAAGCGCCACCTGCTGTCAGAGGTGGATTTACTGAGACTTAAATTTACATTCAGCTTGTGTTCAGTAGGGCTGTCAAATTGGCTGAAAAACTAAATTAGAATACTAAAATTAAAAAATATACTAAAATATTATCAAAATTCAAATTATATTTGAATTTAAAAGGCATAAATTCACTTAAAAAAAGCTTTTGGCTTCTCTCCTCTGACCACAAGAGGGTCCATCAAGCTTAATATTACCAAATGCACATTTCTTCAAAGTAGGGCTGGGCAATATAAGCAAAGATTCATATCTCTTTATTTCTTGGCTGATTTGCGGTATACGGTAACATATCTCAGAATTTTGTATTTGGATTAAACAAATGCATAAAATAAATGTAACCATGTATGCATATATAATGTGCAAAAAATTGTTAAAATCACATTACATTGTACGACGGCGTTTTAGTGCCACATAAAAAAAAAAAAAAAATCTAAGATTACGAGATTAAGGTCTTAATATTTCGAGAATAAAGTCGAAACTATGAGAAAAAAAGTCGAAATGTTACAAGAATAAAGTCGAAACACTTCAAGAATAAAGTCGAAATGTTACGAGAATAAAGTCGAAACACTTCGAGAATAAAGTCGAAATGTTACGATAATAAAGTCGAAACACTACGAGAATAAAGTCAAAATGTTACGAGAATGAAGTCGAAACACTACGAGAATAAAGTCATAATATATCGAGAATAAAGTCATAATATTTAGAGAATAAACTCGTAGTAATACGAGATTAAACTCCTAATATTTTGAGAAAAATCACAGAATTGCTAGAAACAATGGATGTGGAGGATTTGGTTAAATCCTACTTTAGATTAGGATTTAGCAATAAGGAAATTCTTTGTCTTTTGGCGCATCAGCACGGAGTTATAATTAGTAAAAGGACACTGCAGCGGTTATGTAGGAAACTTAATTTATTCAGAAGAAAAAATCAGACAGACATTGAGGAAATTGCCTCTTTTGTGCAGTCTGAGATGGCGACCAGTGGTCGACTCCAAGGATATTGATGGTTACATCTGCGTGCTATTCGAAGAGGATATGTTGTTTCTCAAGAGACTATGAGGATGGTGATCAAAGAAATCGACCCTAAGGAGTTGAACTTCGGCGCGCTCGACGTCTCCGAATATGCCATAATGCCACAATGCGTTGGGACCCCGGCTGAAGTACTGGCGACGTCGTTATTTTTCTTCTGAATAAATAAAACAAAAATGCTTTTAAAGCTTTTAAAGCAAAGTTAAATTTACTAAACTAAAACATGAAAAAAAAGCACAGACTAGATTACCCCATTACAGTCACCTTACAGTTAGTGCTATCATACAAATACACTTACTTGTAGGTTTAAAATGTTCAACTACAGACATTTCAGCAAAATGTTTATTTTAGTCAGAGTTATTGCGCTCCTATTTCATTGCGCCTCTGTCTGTTTGGCGCGCATGCACGCAGCGGCAGAGCGAGAGGTCTTGCTTTCCCAGCACGCGCACACATCTCTCTCTCTCTCTCTCTCTCTCTCTCTCTCTCTCTCTCTCTCTCTCTCTCTATATATATATATATATATATATATATATATATATATATATATATATAGTTTTGGTCATATGTCCCACTAATAATTGTTTTAAATAATTGTGATTATTTACAATATTGACCAAAATAATCGTGATTATGATTTTTGTCATAATCGAGCAGTCCTACTTGTCAGTGAACAAGTTAGTATTTCAACTCTTCTGTTAAAACACTAAATACTCTTTGGAACATTCTCAAATCATGCTCATTCCCTCCACAAGTGCGCATGTGTATTTATAATTATATTTATGCCATATAAGTGCAGGACTGAAGGGGATATATCTGTAGTACTGGGTGCTAAAGCCATGCATCTGTAACCCGTGCCAGTGGTGGGGTGGACACCACTTTACTTGTGCTGTAATTATTACAACACTTAGAATACAATTAGGCTGTTCAACAGCCTGCTGTAATCAGACAACCTGCCACTAAAGAATGAGAGATACAGCCAGAGGATACGACAGAGAGGGAGGGAACACTTTCTAGGCCTCTGCTGGTGATCATGCCATTTATTATACCTTAAAGATTAGGCCATACGTAGCCACATCCTAACTGGTTTTTAATTGGATATTCTCATCTTAGCATCTGTCTTGTTGTTAGATTCGATTAGTACAGTACATTTTTATATTGTTTGCTGAGAGAAACATCTTGGCTCGTGGGTTTATGTATTTTAAGCAAAGTACAACACTTTGGCCCCTAATTACAACCCTTAATATATTTTGGAACATATTTTGAGCTATCCAGTATTTCCTTGAGAACAAAGCTCCATATCTAGAGACTGGATAACTTTTTAGTCCTTTTCTTTTCATCACTGGAAGTGAGCAGCCCACCTCTTTACTGTATGTCTGAAATTATTCTGAAGCTTGGCATCTGACAAAGAAATGTGAAATATGGATTTTCATTATTTCTTTAGTAATTACAAAATAAAAAAAGATGCTGTATTGATTTTTAGGTCTCCTGTGCCCTTCAAGTCATAAATTGAGACACAACCGATAAATAAGTAAATGTTGAAATGTAATATCTTGTTTTTTAATGCTCTAGCTGTGCCTTACCACCTCCAACCTGCTGTTGTCTGCCTCTCTAGCATGACGCTTACCAGAGACTGAGAGATCATGGGAGATGTGTGTTTACTGTATATGTGTCAGCAGCTGCGTTTGATGACATGTGAGCTGCGGAGGCCATACTGAGCGTGTGAATGCTGCTCGGCAAGGACTCCCTGCCGTCCATCAGCACCTCTGAATCAAATTTCCGACTACAGCTTTCTCTCTCTCTCTCTCTCTCTCTCTCTCTCTCTCTCTCTCTCTTTCTCTCACACACTCTTTAAAAGCGATTTTCTCAGTATTTAGATTTGTTTTGCACTCTCAGATTACAGATTTTCAAATAGTTGTATCTCGGCCAAATATTGTCCTATCCTAACAAACCATATGTCAATGGAAAGCTTATTTATTCAGATGATGTAGAAATCTCAATTTCGAAATATTGACACTTATGACTGGTTTGGTGGTCCAGGGTCAGTTATAAAGGTCACATTACTGCATATCTGCAAGTGTATTTTGCACACTTTATTTTAAGGTCCAATTCTCACTATTAACAACCTACGACTTTTGCCTCAATAAACTCCTAATTTGCATTTGCTTATTAGTAGGGGATGTGTAACGTTCACATTTAATCAATACTGATACTGCTTAACGATACCGGTACTTATCGATACTGTTATTGATACTATTTGGTGCAAAAAGGTATAATGTGAAAAGTTATTGAACATTTTTAATTTACTTCAGCAACTGTTTGGTTACCCACATTCTTCAAAATATATTATTTTGTGTTCAGCACAAGAATAAAAATCATTACAGGTTTGGTACAACATGACAGTGAGTAAACAATGACAGAATAAAACATTTTGGGTGAACTATCCCTTTAATGACAATCGGCAGCATGTTTAGTTCTGTCCCTGTAAGAGCTGCACGCATCCATTTCTCTCACAACTGTTTACTTTCAC
This sequence comes from Gymnocypris eckloni scoliostomus, assembly GCA_027564155.1. Classification (NCBI taxonomy): domain Eukaryota; kingdom Metazoa; phylum Chordata; class Actinopteri; order Cypriniformes; family Cyprinidae; genus Gymnocypris; species Gymnocypris eckloni. The sequence goes on along the minus strand of CM050425.1, from coordinate 7,102,261 downwards.
TTTAAACAACTGTTTTAATGTGTAAACCTTGTGGTTTTGACAGTATTAGCGAAATCAGATGATAACTAAGTAATCAGGTGTTGTTTGACCGGCCTTTAGTGTAGCAAATGCACACTTTAGTGGCAGGAATGGGACATTTCCCCTAGGATGCATGTATACACTATTTACAATTGATAGAAAACAAAATAAATGCACTAGTGAACAGTTCTAAACATTTTTTTCTAAAAGTCCACAAGGCCAAAATACTCCTAGTTGAAGAAACACTCACTGGATGTGTTGGAATGTGTCAAAATGTGTCAGCGCCTCCACACAGTGTGGGTTTGAGTGTGTAGGCTATCATTTAGAAATACGCTTCAAATGATTGCCATACATTTGATAACAAGCTGTTATTCAGGAAGACATTAGCTTGGACCTTCAAACTGCTCTTTCAGAAAGACACGTTCCTCTTTATAAGAGGGCACACAAATTGTTGGGGGTAAAGCAGAAGGGCTCTTTATTTTCTCAGCAATGCCATCACTTTAACTTATTGTTTCATTTCTCTCTATAGCGATTTATATCCTACCCCATCACTGATCTGTGCTCCCGTCCTTGACTGACTGTTTTGAGTATTTGCTTGAGATATTTGACAGAGTAGGACATGTGGTGAGTGACTCTAAAGCTTTGCTTCGGGCCTTTGCTTTGTTTTTTGGGGGGCTGGGATGGGTGTCATTTTATAAATGCTTCAGGGGTCAATCTGGCTGGTTAGTGGAACTCAGCGTCAGGTGGCTGTCTGATACTCTGTTTGATGGATCACTGTTTGCTCAGGTTAGTGACAGTGCTGGCATGATGGAGAGAGGCCACATATGCTGGAGTCATGGCCCAGCATAATTATTAGCTTGGAATTAGTCTTGACTCTCCACTGCAGTCAGCACACTCACAGACCTCCTAGGATCCATTTACATACAAAAATGACATGACATGGCTGCAGTTTCAATCCAACTGGCTCACTTTACATGAGCCTAGTTACATAGTTTTTATTAGTCCCCCAGGAAAAAACAACTTAAGGGACTTAAAAAGAACTCATTAATGTTAGAGGTGTGTGGCATCAGATCCTGTTTGGTGCAAGTATAGTAGGTACTCTTGGTAGCAAGTATACTAGACATGCAATGCATTATTTCTTAATTTTTCTGTGAAATAATCAGTTATTTTGGTCAAACACACATTTCTTCAGTAAATTCTGTCTATTTAGGCAGATATTTTGTAAACTGAATAAGATGTATATATTACATTAGATTTATTGGCGATAGTCAAAAGTGTGGCTCCATGGGGATAGCTTGCAGGTTTTTCCCCACACAAACTTGTACTGATTTGACACTAGGCATGGGATTGAGATGAGGATGAGATTCTCACGGTATGATAACCTTAGATAAAAATACCACGGTTTCACGGTATTGCCATTACAGGTCTAAAATGTGTTATTTTTAAATGTCTGTGTAGAAAACAACAGCATTTTTCCCACTGAACACAATATATTTTATTTTTAAGAAACATATAGAGCATTTTGGAACCGTAAACATGTCAAGCTTAATAATTTAAATAAATAAGTTAATTATTCTTAATTCAATTAAGTGCAGTCCCTTAAGTAAGCCTAAAAACCTGCATCACAACCGGCCGCCATGTCACCCTGAAGCCCAAGACTGGTTGCCCTCTGAAGCTAAGCAGGGTTGGACCTGGTCAGTACCTGGAGACCTCCTGGGAAAACTAGATTGCTGTTGGAAGAGGTGTTAGTGAGGCCAGCAGGGGGTGCTCACCTTGCGGTCTGTGTCCTAACGCCCCAGTGTAGTGACAGAGACACAGTCAAAAAGCACCGTCTTTCGGATGAGACATTAAACCGAGGTCCTGACTCTCTGTGGTCATTAAAAATCCCATGGCACTTCTCGTAAAGAGTAGGGGTGTAACCCCGGTGTCTTGGCCAATTTCCCACCACTGGCCCTTGTCAATCATGGCCTCCTAATAATCCCCATCCACTGAATTGGCTCTATGACTCTCTCTCCTCTCCACCTGTAGCTGGTGTGTGGTGAGCGCACTGGCGTCGTTGTCCTGTGGCAGCCGTCGCATCATCCAAGTGGATGCTGCACACAGGTGGTGGTTGAGGAGAGACCCCCACATGATTGTAAAGCGCTTTAGGTGTATAACAATACACAATAAAGTGCTATATAAATGCTTCATTCTTTCATTCATTAATTCACAACAATAATCAGAAAATAAATTATAAAGAAAGAAAAAAAATCCTAATAAATGGAGAGAAAAAAAAGGCAGTCAGTTAAGTGAGCCTAAACCTGCAGTTTAATAATCAAAAACATAATCAAAACCATTTTTGTAAAAAAATAAACCTTAAAATAGGGCTGGGCGATATGGCCCAAAATATTATCACAATTTTTTTCATATCAGTCGATATCGATAATTATCAAGCTGCCTTAACCATGCATGCATAATATAATTACATCCTATTACTCCTGTAATAAAATTAAATGTGAATATCCCACATTTCTGCCACAATACCATGGTGCAGTGAGTGTTACTAACATTACAGTAAATCCATAGTAAATAATGGCGATGTGTAGATTGGAAAGCCTTCTGACTGTCTCGTCGTTGCACACAGTGCTTCTCTTGTTCGGCTTGTGTTCTTCGCTGAATTCAAGCGTTTCATATACCTTGAAACCAGTTATCATTTCATGCCTATTTGACACATAATACAGATACACTGTAGCACTCTGTTAACCGAGTCAACATGAGGAGCCCTCCTGAATAACTTCTCTGAAGGTGGTCCTGACTGCACAGACCACTGTTAAATTCACATCTTTCCGCTCTTTGCACACCTGCATTGTTCTCTCCTCCTCATCTGTCCTGAGGTGTCTGCATGCTGATTACTCCACATGTTTGCATTTAAAAGAGCTGCCTATGCTTTAAGGGATATTTGACTTGTAAATTAAGGATTTGAATTTATTGTTAGGGTTATGAAGTGACGCTTGTTAAACAGTTGCTGAGTGGTATATTTGCAGTGATTTTGCTGCTGTAATAAATTAAAACGCAATACAATTAAGCAACATTGGGATTTTAATGATTTTAATGTGCTTTTTAAAAGGCTGTGAAGTTCCCCACAGACTGTGTTATTGGAGTAGTTTCATGAGCCTCGATTAATTTTTGTGAATCAGATTAAATGGGCAATTTCAGTGAATTCATTCAACATATTCAACAATTTGTTTACATCATCAGTGAAAAATGTGCACTAGTCATTTTTTATTTATTTAAATGTTTGAATAAATATATCTAGGTAAATAATAATGCTGTTTATTGCGTGTATTATGCATCAATTATGCATTGTATAATACTGAATATCTTTTTCATTGTATTCAGAAGACAGGTTAGAAAATGTATCTTTAATTTTTTTTTTACTTGATTAGTTTGATTTATATTGTGCTTTAAGCAGTTTGAATCTTTATAAATATAGGCCTATAGATTTCAATCATCGTTCAATGACGGGAACTTATGTTCGACACTGCTGTTATTCTGTGTTCCACCGCTAGGGCTAACATCTCTTTTGTGCGTTGTTTCATTGTCACTCTTTTAGATTGTTTTACACGGTTTCTTTAAGAGCTCCTTTGATTAGGCTCAGTATTTTTGTGTTCTGATAGAATGGAAAGCTCTGGCATTACAGCGGTAAACTACAGTGTCCAGAGCCAGCCTGAGAAAACAGTGACATTTCATTCATCATATTGCCTGTAATTATCTTTGCTGTATTTTTTCCTCTTTGAATCTTCAGGTTCAGCAGCACCGTCCACCTTATAGGCTTTTTAATATAATTTTTATGGCTGCCAGGAAGACATTGTGAAGCTATAAAAAGCATGCTGGGACTTATAGCCTTTGCAGTTGTATGTTCTTGGGCAGAAATGATCTATCTCTATCTCTCTCTCTTTCACTGTTTATCACTACATCTGGTACACTTTAGTTGTGTATTCATTGTTTGATTTGATTTGGCTCCAGAATTATTATAACTCTTATAGGGACAACATACATATGGTGACTCATGTCATATTTTGTTTGCATATATATAATAATAACCTAGGTCTGGGCAGAATATCTGCACTCATGCACTCTCTGCAACCTTCAAAATCAAAAATCTTCTGCTTTCAAAGAGATTGCCATCCATTTCATTCTTTATTGAGCAAGAGAGAAGGAGAGAGAGGCTTCGTGGTTGCCATTGAATTGAAGGTCTTTCTTGCAGTTGTAAATTGCCCGAGTGATTGTGAGAATATTTCACCCCTTTATTAGTTATGGTGCTGTGTGACTGATGGTACTCTTTCTTCAGCAAGTACCCTGTGTTTCACAGACTAATATAATTCTGTGTGCACAGGTTGATTTGCCTGCTTACCTTCATAGTGTAATATATATATATATATGAAGAGCTCTTTTCCAAAACGCTATAAATCCATTTTAATAGTTTTCATGAAAATGAAATTTTTTTACCTAGACCCATACATTTTGTTAATATTCAATTTATCCTGTTAAAATGGTCTGTTGGCTCAGTCTGAACATGTTAAACAATGATTGTTAAATGAAACAACAATATTGTCGATTATAAATGCAAAGTTTTTTTTTTTTTTTTTTTTTTTTTTTACGCTACAAATCCATCCTTTTTTTTTAATGTTGGTTTATGTGTTAAAAAAAAAAAAGAGAACATGCAACATATGACATCAGGGACTCATACTATAAACAGGTCGCACCAGCCTTGTGTTGATGTAACCCCCCCGGGTCCGCACCATCACACCGAGCGGGTCTCGAACCGCGGGAGGCGGGCGCTCTAACAAGGAACGCCAAAGGCTACAGCCTCTAGCGTCAATCGGTGTATACCACCTTTACTGGTATACACATCTGTTACATTGACAGCGCCACCTGAGAACCTTCTTTTTTTTTTTGTTTTTTTGTGATTTTCTTTGTCCAGTCTGCGTTTTCTACCCCCAGGTGTAGGTCTCAAAAGTGTTATTAGAGTTTAAAGCACTCATTTTGAAGACTGAGCACAAACAAACGCTTCAAAGCGTCGCCGTGTTGGATTGCATCGAACAAATTCTGATTGATCGAGAGGATATATCGCATTTAGGCTAAAAAGAGGTTTGGCGCTTATAGCGGTTTGGAAAAGAACTGCATCTTGCAGTACATTTTAAACAAGGAAATATAGCGATTTGGCATGAAACATTGATGGAGCAGTGAATAGGTTCAGTACACAGCAAAATGGCATGACGAACTCATTTTTTTTTTATTTGGCGTTTATCGCATTTTGGAAAAGAGCTCTTCATATATACATATGTATATATACAGTATATGTTCATCTTTCTCGTTTGTTTTGGCTCTATAAATGGGATGATTGTTTTCGTTCATCTCAGGCCTCTTTATTTACCGCGTCAGGGTGACTGATTGTTTCCATGTTCTCCTCTGTGTCTCATATGTGCTATATTGCAGAGAGAGAACATTAAATGTTAATTCAGTTAAAAGAGAAACACATTCTCCAAAACATTCAAACGGGTAATGTGCAGTATCATTCCCTGGTGTATGGAATACCACCAGAATAGCTGAAAGAGACAGTATTTCTGACACACAATCTGTTGTAAAAATACTTTGCATCAGACAAGAATGGATCTGTGTTGAATAATAGAAGGTGAAACATTTATTTAACTACAAATGGAACGTTTGTGCTGTTAGCACAAATGAGGTACTTTGCACTAACTGGATATATTACACAAAGCGTTGAAGCTATTTCAGCATAACTGTGTCATGATTTTGCATCATTCCACTTCTAGTGGCTTTATACATGTGATAAGACTGCACAATGATAATGCATAATAAAACAGTACATCCTCAAGAAAGAAAATGTAATCAATTATGTACCCTTATGTTGTTACGCACCTGTATGGCTGCAGTTTTCCTTCTAGTGCAAGCAAATGGAATTTTATGTTATTTTATTTTATTCAGTGCGTACTGTTTGTGTAATAATTATAACCTGGTGTTTATTGTAGAAAATGCTTAACAGATTACTGGATGTTTACTATTTAATTTATTGCTTTTTTTCTATAATAGCATTACAGAACAGAATCAAGAAGATGTAGCTTTTTTTAAACACATCAGCTTCATTTCAGCATAAAAAAGCTAAATTGATTAACCACTAATTTATAGTTTGTAGTAGAGAATTGTAGTGAAAATTATAGGGAGAACAGTAGGGAACAGGAGAAAGTTGCGGTCCAGATATTAATTCTTCTTGTACCACGGTTCAATGTCTCAGGGCACATGTTCTAACAATTACTAGACCATGGCTTTGTCATGATGCGCTGCCCATCTCTTCAACACGCGTTCACACAGAGTGCATAGTGGAAGATAAAGCGGGTCGGAGTCCAGGGTGACCGCAGAAGGTCAGCAGTGTGTTTGTGTGTTTATCTGTCCGAAGAGTTGAGCAGGATCGTTCAGGTGCTGGACGTCTGCCGTTGGCTTGGCCACTGCTCTCCTTACTGCTGGAGCCGGTCGACATGTTTTATTACTCTGAAAAATGATGGCAGCTCAGTTAACCATCAGCAGATAACCCGTAAAATATTCTCTGCTTCACCAAAAGTGTCATATGTATGTTCCACAGAATGTGTTGTGAGAAATGTGGCCGCTTGTAGACACTCGTAGTTACAGGGGAAGGCTCCAAGTGGAGCAGGATAGAGATAGAGAGCAGTGACTCTCCAGACTGTGTGGGAATGTTGTGCCAAACATCCAAGCCAAGCTGCCTCTTCTCTTTGAGTAAATCTCACCCTCTGATTTCAAAGTTGCATCTCAGATTGCGGTTGCATCATATTAAAACTGCACATCGTCTTCTCATCATGAGTGTCCCAGATTTTCCCAATAACTCCCTAAGCACCCCACACTTGAAACACAGGCTTCAAACACCTGGAGAAGATGGAAGAGGTGCTACATGATGACCTGCACCATTCAGATATTTGTAACTGAATAAATTCAACATATTGTTTAGCTTCAATACAAAGGAAATAGTAGAACAAACTGGGCTGAACTACCACAGCATTAGCTTAATAAACAGTTTCTTTGAGATTCTTTGAAATGGAATATTTAATATAACTTTATGGATTTCTTGGCCACCACTTTTGAGCAGTTTAATCCAAATGAAAGATGTATTATTGGTCTACTGACCCCACACTTGAACAGTAATGTAGTTAGATAAATGCAAACCTAAATGGTTTGACATTTTGTTATTTTAAAGCATGATAGCACAAGCAGAGTTTGCAAGCTAAACATTTCAAGTTGAAGATAAAATGTCTGTTCGTCAAATATTAGTGGATCATAGTTAATGTTAAGTGTCATAAAAACTCTATTTTATGTCTTTTATTATGGGCCTTATTTCTTCCCTTTAAAAGTGCTTTTGCTGCATTGGCTCCCATAACTTAAAATCTCATCTGCAGTGTCTGAGTGGTGGTTTAGTTAAAGAAGATCCATGCAGTAGTCTGCATAAATCACTCAGGGGAGTGTCTGGTATATGGCTTATCAGTAACAAGTATCTGGGCTGGTCGGTCTGATTGATGTTCGCTCTCTTGGATAGACTACTATTACTTTTTGTTCTTGCTGACAGAGAAGATGTTCAACTGAGCAGATGTTGGTTTAAATGTTAGCATGTCAAACATAGAAACAGAACATCCATGAACTGAAGTTTTGTAGTGAGGGGAACCTGTGTGATTTTAATTATAATGTGATGTAGTTTTGTTTGCATTGAAACAAGCCGACCTCACACATCAGACAGTATTGTACTGTACACGTCTCCTCCAGTCTGTGTTGCTTCACTGTAATCTGCAATGATATACTGTACAGTAAGAGGTATTTCCCTGCTCTTGCCAACTGGGTCACAACTGATGAAACAAGTCAGGAAAGGGGGGACTTTCCGCTAGGGAGGAAGTGCGTAAGTTTAAAAATAAAACACTGAGTAGTTTTAGGAAAGAGCGAGGTACTAATGCAAGCACATGTTGAGATGAATTTTGCTAATCCAAGTCGTGGTCTTTGTGGTTAGTATGTGTCGAACACTGAGGTGCAAATTTCCTGTTCTATCTGCTCTGTCTTTTAAACACAGCTGTCTGTTTTATGGTGGTTGTGCTTGTGTACATTGATGTTTTAGATTTGAATACCATAAATAAATATAATAAATCTGTCTCTCTCATGCTAATTTAATGTTAATTTCACTGTGACACAAAGCATAGGTTTGTCTTTTATTTGATGCTTTTTACATTTATGCATTTAGTAGACGCTTTTATCCAAAGCGACTTACAGTGCATTCAGACTATACATTTTTTTATCAGTATGTGTGTTCCCTGGGAATCGAACCCACAACGTTTGCACTGCTAACGCAATGCTCTACCACTGAGCCACAGGAACACTCGAAGGAAAGGGGGAACTTTCCGCTAGGGAGGAAATGCATAAGTTTAAAAATAAAACACTGAGTAGTTTTAAGAAAGAGCGAGGTACTAATGCAAGCACATGTTGAGATGAATTTTGCTAATGCAAGTCGTGGTCTTTGTGGTTAGTATGTGTCGAACACTGAGGTGCAAATTTCCTGTTCTATCTGCTCTGTCTTTTAAACACAGCTGTCTGTTTTATGGTGGTTGTGTGTACATTGATGTTTTAGATTTGAATACCATGAATAAATATAATAAATCTGTCTCTCTCATGCTAATTTAATGTTAATTATATATTTTCATGTGACAACACTAAAGAAATTACACTTTTCTTCAGTGTAAAGTAGTGAGTGTACAGCTTGTAAAACAGTGTAAATTTGCTGTTCCCTCAAAATAACTGAACACACAGCCATTAATGTCTAAACCGCTGGCCAATAAAGTGAGTACACCCCTAAGTAAAAATGTCCAAATTGGGCCCAAAGTGTTAATATTTTGTGTTGCCACCAGCACTTCCTTAACCCTCTTGGGCATGGAGTTCACCAGAGCTTCAAAAGGTTGCCACTGGAGTCCTCTTCCACTCCTCCATGACGACATCGAGGAGCTGCTCCACCTTGCGCTCCTCCACCTTCCGTTTGAGAATGCCCCACAGATTACCTTTACCCTCAGCTGCTTTAGCAAGGCAGTGATCGTTTTGGAGGCGTGTTTGGGGTCGTTATCATGTTGGAATACTGCCCTGCGGCCCAGTCTCCGAAGCGAGCGGATAATGCTCTGCTTCAGTATGTCATATAGTACATGTTGGCATTAATGGTTCCCTCAATGAACTGTAGTTCCCAGTGCCGGCAGCACTCATGCAGCCTCAGACCATGACACTCCCACCACCATGATTGACTGTAGGTAAGACACTCTTGTCTTTGTACTCCTCACCTGGTTGCCACCACACACGCTTGACACCATCTGAACCAAATAAGTTTATCTTGGTCTCATCAGACCACAGGAGATGGTTCCAGTAACCCATGTCCTTAGTCTGCCTGTCTTTAGCAAACTGTTTGCAGGCTTTCTTGTGCTTCATCTTTAGAAGAGGCTTCTTTCTGGGAAAACAGCCATGCAGACCAATTTGATGCAGTGTGCGGCGTGTGGTCTGAGCACTGACAGGCTGACCCCCCTTCAACCTCTGCAGCAATTCTGGCAGCTCTCATACATCTATTTCCCAAACACAACCTCTGGATATGACGCCATTCTGAGTGGAACCTGTCCTGTTAAACCGCTGTATGGTTTTGGCCACCGTGCTGCAGTTCAGTTTCAGGGTCTTGGCAATCTTCTTATAGCCTACGCCATCTTTATGTAGAGCAACAATTCTTTTTTTAAGATCTAGCGCTGTTGTGATTCATTGATTCTAGTCGACTAGTCTATTTTTAAAAATGGAAGTTGCGCATTTCACGGATGAGAATCCATAAAACGCATTATTGGCATATTTTCCAAGGCTGCATGATATATTAAACCCATTTAAAATCATAATTAAGCATAATTGTGAATTTACAAACGCTATGATTTAATTAAATAATCATATGCGATGCAGTTCTAATACAGTATGCGATTTCATTATTTAGATGCGTGTAGATTAAGTATGTGCATCACACAGCGTAGTGTGTTCACAGTAGTTCCACAAAAACTTATCATTTACATGTGTGGAGTGTCTCAAAATCCATCTCTGCATGTTGTTGTGAGTTTGTGTTTATTATAACGTTCATCTAGGAATGCAACGTGCGCCATTTCATCAGATTTGTAAGATAAATCATTTATAAATCTAAGCAAACACAGGAGAATAAATCGCCATTTCAAAATGAAAGCTCAAATCCTCACTCTGAATTTACACATTTTGATGGCCACATATTCGTTTAATTACTCTGGCTATAGCATTTCTGTCCCAAAGGAATGGCCAAATATTAAAGATTAAGTGGGCATTTGAATTAAATGGTGTTTGGTTGATATTAAACAAGGATTAGATCACGCAGTACTGTATAAAAAATTATCAGGCTGAAGGCTCCCCCTGCAGGCCTTTGTCATTATGCGTAATGTACATTAGCTCTATTGTTGATAATACATTATGTATTTAAACAGTTTTGTTCAATAAAACCATATGATTTCTTGCTTTGATACTTTAATTGAACTAATTATTAATGCATCATTGCTATTATATATGTATTGTAAGTCATTTTAAAAGCTATTGTTCACTTACATACATTTTTATTACCACAACAAATTATTATAACTATAGGGTCCTATGAAATCCGTTTTATGTCCAAACTCAGTTTTTTCATTTACATTTTTCTATACTCTGTTTTAATGGTTAAATAAGATTTTATTAAATCAAAAAGCCTGTCTAATTAATTGAGTTTTACAGTTTTATCTGTACCAAATTCTGTTTTCCATTATTTTCTGGATTCCATTTGAATGGTTCCATTAAATGTTTATAATCAAAAGCATCTCCAATTAATTGATTTTGTATGAAAAAAATGTTTTACATTTTTTAAACTAAATAAATTCTGGTAAATAATATTTCTGCTAAAATTCTGCTATTTTTTATAATAATTGTATTAATAGTAGACTAGAACTTGTGGATATGTTTTCATTCTTACACTATTCTTGAACTTTGATTTAAGTGATTTGGACACTTGCTTCTTGCAAGTCTCTATGTTGCACTTTACTTTTGCTTTAAAAAGGTATTTCATAGAAATGTGGATTAATAAAATATGTGGTTTGTGGGAAATTAATTGTTTAGATTAAATTATAAATTAGTCGATAGATTAATCGAAATAAAAAGTAATTAGTGGCAGCCCTATTCAGATCCTCAGAGAGTTCTTTGCCATGAGGTGCCATGTTGAACTTCCAGTGACCAGTATGAGATAGTGAGAGCGATAACACCACATTTAACACACCTGCTCCCCATTCACACCTGAGCCCTTGTAACACTAATGAGTCACATGACACAGGGGAGAGAAAATGGCTAATTGGGCCCAATTTGAGCATTTTCACTTAGGGGTGTACTCACTTTTATGGCCAGCGGTTTAGACATTAATGGCTGTGTTGAGTTATTTTGAGGGGACAGCAAATTTACATTGTTATACAAGCTGTACACTACTTTACATTGTAGCAAAGTGTCATTTCTTCAGTGTTGTCACATGAAAATATATAATAAAATATTAAAAAAATGTGAGGGGTGTGCTCACTTCTGTGATATACTGTATGTATGTATATATATATATATATATATTAGGTCTGTCAATCGATTAAAATATTTAATTGTGATTAATCGCATGATTGTCATGAGTTAACTCGCGATTAGTCGCAATTAATCACACATTTTTATTTGTTCTAAATGTACCTTAAATTTAATACTTTTCAAGTTTTTAATACTCTAATCAACATGGGCATGGACAAATATAGATGCTTTATGCAAATGTATGTTTATTATTATTGAAACCATAGTCAACATAGAACATGAAGACTAGGCATGTTTCAAAAGTAATAGATGTTTTTCACGGAACTTGTTCATGTCTATTAGACACATGAAAAGATACACCAGGTTCCCATTACTTATCTTTCACTGAGCAATTTACTTACACAAACCGGTTTACATTTGTGGAGGACAGGGCAACTCACTTCTTCTGAACATGCAAAATGTACATTGCCTATATTGTTTACTATTACATTTGTTTGCCTCTCTGTGCCCACATACTGTATTTTGATGCAGCCAAATTCTCAATAAAACTGTTTTCATTTATATATTTTAATGTTTATGTTGTCAGACAACAGAATTTTTAATTGTGATTAATCGCATGATTGTCATGAGTTAACTCGCGATTAGTCGCAATTAATCACACATTTTTATTTGTTCTAAATGTACCTTAAATTTTATACTTTTCAAGTTTTAAATACTCTAATCAACATGGGCATGGACAAATATAGATGCTTTATGCAAATGTATGTTTATTATTATTGAAACCATAGTCAACATAGAACATGAAGACTAGGCATGTTTCAAAAGTAATAGATGTTTTTCACGGAACTTGTTCATGTCTATTAGACACATGAAAAAAGATACACCAGGTTCCCATTACTTATCTTTCTTTGCACTGAGCAATTTACTTACACAAACCGGTTTACATTTGTGGAGGACAGGGCAACTCACTTCTTCTGAACATGCAAAATGTACATTGCCTATATTGTTTACTATTACATTTGTTTGCCTCTCTGTGCCCACATACTGTATTTTGATGCAGCCAAATTCTCAATAAAACAGTTTTCATTTATATATTTTAATGTTTATGTTGTCAGACAACAGAATTAATATGAAAAAGTGATTGATACGCGACCCATTAAGACTACATAACTAGCTCTCCTTTACAAGATGTTAATCTGCACAAAACATCCTTATAATCGAGCCGATGTCTGATTAAATAAAATACTCATATGATAATGACAATAGCTGTGCTGTGATTTTGACTATACTTGCATGTAAAGTTAGAGAAGCAAGCAACAATATCTATGTTTAACTGAATTAAGCTCTGCTCTTCTCTGCCGTGCGCTGAACAGAAACTGAGCAGCGCAGAGAGAGAGAGAGATGTGTATGCGCATGCTGAAATAGAAACTGAGCAGATGCGGGGAGAGAGAGAGAGAGAGAAGAGAGAGGTGTGTGCGCGCGCTGAATATAAACTGAACAGACGCAGAGAGAGAGAGAAAGATGTGTGTGCGCGTGCTGAATAGAAACTGAGCAAATGCGGAGAGAGAGAGAGAAAAGAGAGGTGTGTGCACGTGCTGGGAAAGCAAGACCTCTCGCTCGCGTGGCAGTACTGGCAATTCTCGGAGACTAAATAAGGTTTGGGCGCTTTTTTTTGTTACTAAATTCACTAACGGGGTCTGCAATGTTGCTAAGTTGGCAACACTGTGCATCTCTGTTTATCCAACTATGGGTTGGGCCACGAGTCAAACAGAAAATACGCATTGCGTTAATTGCGCGTTAATAAAATTAGTGCTGTTAAAAGGATTAACGCGTTAACTTTGACAGCACTAATATATATATATATATATATATATATGAATACATTAATTGATCTTTAATTTTATTTGAACCTTTATTGAATGATTTTTTTTAAAGTTTTATCCATGCAATTCCTTGATCAAAGCGCATGAGACCAAAAAGTCTATGTGGAACTTAAGTCGAGGAAGTGTGAGTGTTAAACTGTGGACTATGGCCCTGCTCTGAGGAAACCCATGACATGCTAAGACTAATGTGGTTCACACATGCAGAATACTTATTCACACATTTTTTTTTTTCTCGGCCAGGCTTCAAAGTATTCACATGGCTCATCTGGCTTGTTAAACAATAGTTTTTACTGTCTTCTAATGGCTGTGTGATTCTTGAATGCCAACAGTTTTAATTACAGATGAGAAGAGCAGCGGTTTGTGTGCGGGGTCATCCACACAGATGTCTGTTTGTGCACTCGTGCACATTTTTGCTAAAAGTGTGCAAATCCTGCATCTGAATTACTGTATAAACTAGTTTAGTCGTGAAATATGCAGATGTGAAATATGGTGCTGAGCTTGACTTTTTGTATTAAATTGGGATATTACAGACAATAAACATCTAAATAAAATGACATAATTCTTTGTTTAAATTTAGCATTGCTATCATACAAGTGTTTTACAATGTTGCTAAAAATAATAGATTATTTTGTACCCAATTAAATGAAACAAAAATTATTCTTTCATACTTGAGCGTAGTAATTCTGAGTGGCTTCCTGGGTGAAACAATATGTACTGTAAAAGAAGTTCTGTATTAGTAAACTTGGCTTGATTTGAATCTGAAATTAGCCTATTTTTTGTCTTTCTGTAGATCTGAAGAGGGAAGCGAGCATCTGCCACATGCTGAAACATGCTCACATAGTGGAGCTTCTGGAGACCTACAGCTCTGATGGGATGCTCTACATGGTGTTTGAGTTGTAAGTCTTTCATTCTGAGCAAATCCCCACTTGTTTTATCATACCACTATCCTTTATTCACATAAAATTTAAAATGCAATGAAAGTCCAACACATCCATATGGTTTTATGGCTTGTTTCCACTGAGTGGTACGGTTCGATACAGTACGGTACGCAATTATTTCTGTTTCCACTGTCAGAAATTGTAAATGGTACCAAAACAGTGAACCGCACCGTACCACTTTTTTGGTACCCTTCTGCTGGGGTACCTAGCACTGCAAACGTACCAAAAGGGTGGAGCTAAACTCACTGCAGAAGTTGATTGGTTGAAACAAGGGATAAAGCTTCTCCTTAACACTCGTTTCGCCAAAAATATATAACAGTGTATTTTAACATTTTATATTTTCACACAGACAATAGCCGTTTCTCAATATACGTTCTTGTCTATTCTTGTGGACGTGTGAAATGTCATTACCCCAAAACCCGTGTCATTTTCAAAATATTACTGTTATCGTGTCATGAAATGTAGTTGTTTAAAACTCAAATCTGCGGTTTATTTATAAAGATAGCGCCTATTTTGGTAAATTTGCTATGCCGATTTCGGAGCTCCAGGCGCTCGGTGCTCGTGTATCCGCCTCAAGCAGCCTTACGCTCGGCTAGTCCTTCCGACATTTGCCGCTGGCTCTGATGTAGTGGCCATTGGAGATACTTCGGAATGCGGAGGAGAACAATGGGCACTTGAATAACCCCCTGAGGCGACGGATCAAGAAGCACCGCAGGAAGCGCGCTGGAATTCGCAACAGTCTGAGAAAAAGGGCTCACAGTCCTCATCTACCGAGCATTCTGCTCGCTAATGTCCAATCCTTGGAGAATAAGATGGACGATCTTAGAGTCAGGATAAGTTTCCAACAGGACATAAGGGACTGTAACATCCTTTGTTTGTCTGAAACATGGCTCACGACCTCAGTCCCGGACACTGCTGTAACGCTGTCTGATAACTTTTCTGTTTTACGGATGGACAGAACAGCCGAGGCTGGTAAAACCAAAGGTGGAGGAGTGTGTTTCATGATTAACAAGAAATGGTGTGTTGAGGAACATTGACGGAATATTGAGCTCAGCATCACACCGCTTCGCTCACATGCTCTGTCAGCGGCTACATTGACAAACACCCTGACACTGCACTGCCTTTATCATCGCGGGGGACTTTAACAAAGCCAACCTCAGGCACGTCATGCCGAACTTTTATCAGCATGTATCCTAACTAAAGCGAGTGAAAGTCAGGAAAGCAGCCAGACCTGATGGGATTACTGGCTGTTCTGAGTAGTGATCGACCGATATTTATTTTTTATAATCGATACCGATTATTTGTACTTTTATGTACCTGATAACTGATATGCAGCACCGATATTTATTTACTGTTATAAAGTAAATAAATAACAGAGTGAAGTAAGTCCATTCTTCGCTTTGGTTTTTCCTCCTTTCAGTCATCTTAACAACAACAAAAAAATGTTGAAAATTAACATTTTCATGTAAAATTTTATCTTCAAATTACAACAATAAAAGCATTTTATTTATAAAAAAGCATCATCAGCAACACTGATATTAACAATAAGCAAAAGAATGTCTAATGTTTTTAAATGGAGAAAATATAGGACAGAAGTCATTTCAACTTCATTTTAAACTACAGTTTTAGGTTTATAAGGTGTTTAATAGACTAAAGAGTGAATAATAATTAACTGGATAATGTTAATTCACTGAATAATATTCTCTGGAATATTGAAATAAGCTATAACAAACAAAACATCGTATTTTATTGCATTTATTAACTGGCACGTTTTATCAGAATTATTAAAATGTTTTTTGTCATTCTAAATTATGAAAACTGCTGACAGCTCGGTTTATCTATTTACACAGAACTATACTCAAACTGCGATCGCTTGTGGAGAAAATAAATAATTAATTTCGATAGAGATGGTTATTGGCGAAATAATGGTTCTATAGTAAATGTTAATATAGTTTAGCATGTTTTAAACAAGTGAATCTTGTATAAAGTTACATGCGGTGGCCGTGCTGGAGCATTTCCTGAGCATCAACCACTGAGTGAACAGTGCCCACTGCTCCAAGTGTGTGTGCACTTGGATGGGTCAAATACAGAGAACACATTTCACTGCTAATTATACTCTGTATAATTGTGCATGTGACAAAAAATATATATATTTTTTTTCAAAACTGATAACCGATTATGGTAAAATGCTTAAATATCGGTAAACTGATATATCGGTCGATCTCTAGTTCTGAGGTCCTGTGCTGACGAGCTTGCTGGTTTGTTTACATCCATCTTTAATGAGTCTCTTGCTACCTCTGTGGTTCCCACCTCCTTTACAAAATCTGTAATCCTCCCTGTGCCTTAGAACAATAAACCCTCTTGCCTGAATGACTATTGTCCAGTTGCCCTCACATCAACAGTCATGAAGGTTTTTGAGAGACTTGTAAAGAACCACATTTGCTCCTCCATCCCTGTTACTTTGGACCCCCTTCAGTTTCGCCTGAATAGATCTAATGACGATGCCATCTCTCACGTCCTGCACTCTTCTCTCACACACATTGACAGCAACAATGGGAACTATGTAAGGCTGCTATTCATTGACTGTAGCTCAGCTTTCAATACTATAGTCCCCATCAAGCTAGCTTTTAATTTCACAGACCTCGGCCTAAACTCTTCACTCTGCGACTGGATTCAAGACTTCCTCACCAGCAGACCTCAAGTCGTGAAAGTAGGCCAGTACACCTCAATCTCCATCACCCTGAACGTAGGAGCCCCACAGGGCTGTGTTCTGAGTCCCCTGCTCTACTCTCTCTACACACACGACTGTGTGTCCTCTCACAGCTCCACTTCTATTGTTAAATTTGCTGATGATACTGTGGTTCTGGGCCTCATTTCCAACAATGATGAGACCGCATACTTGGATGAGGTAGAGAGACTTACATCATGGTGCCAGGACAACGGTCTCTCTCTGAATGTGAGCAAAACTAAAGAGCTGATTGTGGACTTCAGGAAGAGACAGCAACGGCCCTACACTCCTCTTATGATCAGTGGGACCCCTGTGGAGAGGGTGAGCAGCTTCAAGTACCTCGGTGTAAACATCTCCGAGGACCTGACTAGGACTGCACACATTCAAACACAGGTTAAGAAAGCCAGGCAAAGAAATTCAGGGTCTCGCCAGCAATCCTGAAAACTTTCTATTCGGGGGCCATAGAAAGTGTATTGACTCAGTTTATCTCAGTGTGGTATGGACATGTCTCCAGTCAGGACTGCAAAGCCCCGCAGAGAGTTGTGCGCTTAGCTGAGTGCATCTCAGGATCTGCTCTCCCCTCTCTGCAGCATATCTACCTCAAACGCTGCAAAAGCAGAGCTGATAAAATAATCAAAGTAACAAATCACCCTGGTAACTGTCTTTTAATTTTGCTTACATCTGGTAAGCGCTTCCGTAGCCTGGTGGCAAAAACTTAGGAGACTTAGGAGGAGCTTCTTCCCCAAGGCCATCAGGCTTCTAAACTCAAACTCTCATAACATCAACATGACTCCATTTAATAATCAGTAAGATATTCATTATTCTCTACCATTCGTATTGCTGCTATGTAAATACCCTGCACAACCTGTTTGCACATTGTTCTTGCGCATTCCTGCTTATATTATTATTTATTAAGTCTACAGTATACTGTCCTGCACATTTTATTTTATTGCAAAATTGATTTGATATTGTATTCTTTTTTATTTTATTTTTTTACTTAATTTTTTCCATACCTATATTTATGTAAATTATCTTGTGTTTGTATTCCATATAATTGCACTGTCAATGGAGCGGACCTGACTTACATTTCACTGCTGGTTATATTCTGTATAACTGTGTATGAGACGATTACAAATCTTGAATCTTGCTGAACACAAAGGAAGATATTTTGAAGAATGTAGGAAACAGAGCAGTTCTGGGGCACCATTGATAGCCTGGTTACAAAATATCTTCCTTTGTGTTTCACAGAACAAAGACATTCATACAGGTTTGGAACTGGTTTGGATAGTTCACCCAAAAATGAAAATTCTGTCATTATTTATTCACCTCAAGTAATTCCAAACCTGTATGACTTTCTTTGTTCTGCCGAACACAAAGGAAGCTATTTTGAAGAAAGTTTGTAATCAGGCTGTTTTGGGGCAGCATTGACTTCCATAGTAGGAAAGAAGAAATACTATGGAAGTTAATGGTGCCCCAGAACTGCTCTGTTTCCCACATTCTTCAGAATATCTTCCTTTGTGTTCAGCAGAACAAAGACATTTATACAGGTTTGGAACTTCTTGAGGGTGAGTAAATGATGACAGAATTTTCATTTTTGGGTGAACTATCCCTTTAAAAGGAATTATTGAATAAATTATTCAATAAATCCCAATATTGAATTCAGTGATGTCATCATCCAGTTCAGTTTAAATAGTATCTGTGCAATCAAGTCGACGATATCGCTGAAAATTAAGTGTCCCCAACTAAGCAAGCCAGAGGCGACAGCGGCAAGGAACCAAAACTCCATCTGTGACAGAACAGAGAAAAAACCTTGGGAGAAACCAGGCTCAGTCGGGGGGGCCAGTTCCCCTCTGGCCAGACGAACAAGCAGTTTGTTCCAACTGCAGCAAAGTCAGATTGTAAGGACTCAACTGGTTCCAGTGGTCTTTTCCCGATGGCTGTCTAGGTGACGGGGTCCTCACTGGGGATCTATCTCTGGGGCTCATCTTGGTGTCCTGGTCTCCGCTGACGTTCAGGGCTGTAGAGGTTGTCTCTATAGGTGCTAATCCACCATTTGATCTGGATATGGACTGGATCTGGTGACTGCAGTGACCATCCGGGCTGGATATGGACTGGATTGGGTGGCAACGGTGACGTCGGAATAATAAAGAAACAGACTAATATTAGTGTAGATGTCAATCTTCTTACGATGTAACAAGTACATCGTGTGTTATGGGAAGTGTTCCCGGTTCTGGTTGACCTAATTAATGCTAACAATCTTTTAATGGATTTGAATATTAGAAGTGTATTAGTGTGTTATGTGTACGTCAGGTTAAAGAGATGGGTCTTTAATCTAGATTTAAACTGCCTCCCGAACTGTGTTAGGTAGATCATTCCAAAGTTTGGGAGCTAAATAGAAAAAGGATCTGCCGCCCGCAGTTGATTTTGATATTCTAGGTATTATCAAATAGCCATAGTTTTGAGAACGCAGCATACGTGGAGGACTATAATGCAATAAGAGCTCGCTCAAGTACTGAGGAGCTAAACCATTCAAGGCTTTATAATTAACATGAGTAATTAACATGATTTTAAAGTCTATACAATGTTTAAAAGGAGAGCCAGTGCAGTGTTGACATGACAATATATTTATAGAAAAATCCTAATACTTTACATGTTATTGCATTATCATGAGTCATATTTTTCTCTTACCAAAATTAACCATGGTTTATTACAGTAAAAGTTTTTTTTTGGTCAGATTGATTACAATCAATTTTAATTTACAACCATAGTTTTACTACACATTTCATGGTTAAACTATGGTTAATGTAGAAAAACCATGATTAATTTTATTGTTACCATGGTTTAGTAACCATAGTTTTTGGTTTGAATTTTTGTCAAGGCTTAGTTGTTATCTGTCCTAGCTCCCTCTAAACGTGTTATAAAACAATGTTTTTTTAACATTTGTCTTCTAAATTACTACTGTAACTTTACAGTAGATAATGATCTCCTTTATCATACAGTATTTTGAGTGATGATATTAATTTAGTTTGTTTTACAGTAGACTATTAATCATCTGGCTGCTACTGCTAAGAGTTGCTAGCTGTTTGATTCTTAACTACGTAAACAAACACAAAACTACAGCCTATTTACAGATGAAACTGACCTGCACTTGAAGTCATGAACAGGTCAATAGTTTTGCCTCTCCGATCCACTCCATTCTCGAGTCTTTTGCATTAATTACTCTGATAGAAACCTTTTGGCGGAGCGCGTGGGAAAATCTTGCTGATTGATAGGGGATCAAATTAGGGCTGGACCAGAATATTTGAATATTCATTCGGTGGGTTGGCATTCTATTTTCAATTTTGAGATTCAAATATACTTTTTTTTTTTTTTTTACACCTGGTATCCCCTGCGAAACAGTTCTCAACTTGTCCACCTGGCTGAACATCTGCACCAGCAACAGACTGTTCACCAATGAAAGATTTTCGTGTTGACCTATAGCATGCACATATTGTGACGAGGTTGGGTCAATGAACTCTAAAAACCATCTCAAAACAAGGCACGAGAATGCTGTTCTCTGTCCTGATTAGCCTGTCTTTGTTACTCTCTCAGCGGTTTTGGAATAGGGTATAGGTTTAGTTGTGTGGCATAGAGTGAGCTTTTTTAATTCCTCAAATGCTAAATGCTCATGCTTATCTAAAATGCAGAGCTTTTCTCAAATAACTTTCATGCTGTGTGAGTTCTTATCTAGAGAAGCGCAGCTGCCTCTCAAGGGATTTTCTTTAAAGGCCTTAAAAACCTGAGCCGATACAAAAGCAGGGGCTTCCAGAACTCTGCTGCCCCCTGGAAACAACACCGTGACGGTCTTGGTGTTAAAGCATTGGGAAGATTTTCAATCAGAAAAGTATTCATTTCTGAAAATGGCCACACTTAACCCAGTTCATAATTCATAGTTCAATTTGTGCTCAGAGATAATAGGAAAGTGCCAGCGAAGCAAAAATCACACTTCAGACAGGCCTTGCAATAAATGTCTCCCACACTGAAAGTTGCGACAACACGTCAGTTTGTTAAAACACAGTTTGTAAACTTTAATATATAAACTCCTATTGGTGGATTTTGGATGAGATTTCAGTGTATGTGGGGTCAGAGAAAATAAATTTTTCCCTGTTATCTTACAGATTTTTAAAGTTAATCCAGAAATAGATTTTAAAGCTGATTTTGCCAATGTTTGACTTTGCATTGCTGATGAGTTTCCTGACTTCTTGTCTTTCAGCATGGATGGAGCAGATCTCTGCTTTGAGATTGTGAAGAGAGCAGACGCTGGATTTGTTTACAGTGAGGCAGTAGCCAGGTAAACACTTTTGAGGACTTTCACCGATTTCCTGTTCCTGTGCTATTCTTAAAGTTGTAGACTGAGATTTCTCTGTTGAAAGTTATAGTTAATCCCCAAAAAGAAAATTTGTCATCATTTATTCACTATGAAGTACTTCCAAACCTAGTTCCATTTTCTTTCCATACAGAGAGACAAGGCCAATGAAGTTTTAAATTGATATATGTTTCTGTCTTTCCCTGCTCTCATTCTTTTTTAGTCACTACATGAGACAGATCCTAGAGGCTTTGCGGTACTGCCATGACAACAACATCATTCACCGGGATGTGAAGGTAAGTTCAGTGGTGTCTAGTGCTTTAGATGACTGCTGACACATTGACACGTCTTAGAGTTTTTCACACTTTTGCAGCTTCCCCCTTCTATTGTATGGTACCATCATGGTGTAATAATAAACTGGGCTGTTCTCTTTTCTCATAAATAGCCTTCAGCTGTTAATACAAGGGAATTAAACAGGAAACTAATATAAAGTGCTGACAATCAGTTTGCTTAAGAGTTGAACTCACAACCTAGAACTATAGAAAACATATGATGTTTCCCAACAATCATCCACACTTACAGGCAGAGCTGAGTAGTAACTGATTACATGTAATCTGGATTATGTAATCAGATTCCAAAAATGTATTACTTTTAATTAGAGTAAGTTACATTTTAAAATACTCATAATCAGACTACAGTTACTTTTTAATGGATTACATGATTGCATATTATTCACACAATAGCAATAAATTATTCATAATTCATTGAGTCTACCTAATTTCTCTTTTTCATCTTTCTAAAATAGCCTACCGATTATATACATATTATATTTGTATATATAGTGCAGTTTTGTGGATATTCACACAAAGATAAGTTGCCAGGTGGTGAAAGAATTTAACCACTGTACTTACAAAAATCATTTCAGGTTTACATTTATGCATTTAGCAGACGCTTTTATCCAAAGCGACTTACATTCAGACATGTATACATTTTTTGTCAGTATGTGTGTTCCCTGGGAATTGAACCCACAACCTTTTGCGCTGCTAAAGCAATGCTCTAACCACTGAGCCACAGGAACCCTTAAGAAGGGTTTCAACATTGCATCAACTTCTGATGAACACATTAATTTTTCTTTGAATTCTACTCTGTAGGTTTTTTAACCATATATTATTAATTCTAACTAATTAAAACTCACATATTCACGTTATTTCTTAGTTACATGTAATGCAGGCATTACAAAACGTTTTGTCATCTAAACCTTATCCACCAAATATATTTGCTTTAAGTACCCCTGAGATTTAAATATAAATATTTCAATAATTATCACATTTGCATGTTCACAGTTTCTTTGATGTTGATTAATCACATGGCATGCAGGTAAATAAAAATACCTTTTTTGTAAGTGTTTTATTTAAAACAAAGACCATGGAAATAAAAAGACGGTTCACTCCTATACTTATGATCGGGAGAAACTGCAAAGCACAATATGGAGGAAAAGTCCCACCTTCTAAATGAAAGAGACAAATTTCCCATAAAAACCTGATGAGACCCTCTAGCCTGAAAAATAAGCTTTTTAAACACAACTTGAGCATAAAATACAACATTCATGGGGCAGTTAATTTCAGATTTTTGTGGCTGATTTGACATATGTAATTTAATTGTAAGTTCAACAAACAGTTTTTGAGATTTCAGGATTCCCCCATTCATAAAGATAGGTCTTGTACAAGCTGCCCGGAGGAATTGCAAATATGGCTGCCGAGTGAAGAGACTTGATCAAAAGTAACAAAGACATGTATAATGTTACAAACGATTTCTGTTTCTAATACTTTTTATTATTTTGAAATGTATTCATCAAGGAATGAAGAAAGATTTAAATTGTATGATCTTACTCATACATGAATATTGTTCTTTGTGAACTGCTTTGTATGTTTAGCACATGCACCATTGATATGATACTTCAGGAAGCAACTTTTAAGTTTTCTGTCTGGATACACTGAGTCTAAGATTTTCCTTTTAATTTGACTGTCTATATTCTGACAAAATGGCTTTATGGAGCTAGCTATCTGGCTGAGATTAGAGTGATGGTGCAAAAGCAAAATAGGTAACTGTAATCTTGATATTTTATAGGAGTAATGATGCACACGTTGAAGCTCCTGACAGACTCTAATATTTACTGTCTGGAAAGTAATGGCCTTTAATGCTGCTGTCATTAGAAACGTAGATGGATACCTACTCCATCATGCATCATTATCTGTGACCGTCATATGAGTGTGCTGCAAAAAAGTAAAAAGCACCGTTTGCAAGCACACATACTTTGTTTACACAAATACAGTACTGGAAGGCTCTTAACATTTACCACAGTAACCAGCATGCAAATAGAAACAGGAAAGTGGGTCGATGTAATGTAACAAAAAAGAAAACAAGCAGCCCTGCAAGACCTGTAACAATAATATATGTTTGAAAAACAACCTGAAATGAGTATAGTCATTAAAAGTGCAAATTAGGCATGCTGTAAATGTGTGAGAAATCACATCAAACGTATAGTCCACACAAAAAATTATCTGTTGTCATTTATTCACCCAATTTTATTCTAAATGTGTATGGCTTTTTAAAGTTGTGATGAAACAGAAATAGCAACATACCTTTTCTTCCATATCATACATCCAAATGAAAAATGTAGTTACAGGGACTACATAAAATCATTGGTTTGGTATTGGAAGGAAACTCATCTGAATGCAAGTTTCTAGTCATATGTAAGAAAGAGGCAGGTTTTAAGTGGACTAAGTTATTAGAGAATTGGTGAATGTCCATTTCATGCTGACTTTGCTTAAGACAATAAATTGACACTGAGAAAAAAAACACTGACACTACAGAAGAAAGAAAGTCATCGATGTTTAGAATGACAGGGAATGAGTAAATGATGACAGAATTTTCAATTGTTGGCTAAAATATCTATTTAAAGCTACACAAAGTACTCCAGCGATTCAAAGTGATGTGGGAATGGAAGCATCAGTCTGACTTGTAGCTTCTTTTCAAAACATCTGGTAACTTTATAGGGACTTGCAACTTGCAAAATACTTGTTTACATAAGGTTCCACTGTGTGCCTCTCCACATATCCTCTTTTATAAATCATTTTTTAGCACTGAGTCATTGCACGCAAGAGTTCTCACAGCTTTTTCTGTGTGGAAACATCGCTCACAATGAGACTCCTTTTTGTCAGTGTACAGTTTCCTCTCAAGTAGTGTCTAAAGACACGCACTTGTTGCCTGAGATAACTGTCCCATGTTAGACTTTGATGACTGACTGTCATTTGCACTTGCGCGTAATCTCAGCAGGCTAAGCGCATGATTACGAAACGTCTTGTCCAGCAGGAAGTACATGATGGGTTCTGTGCTACATCGCAGAGTTGCTAAACAGAGCAGGATGCTCTTCACCTCCACGTACATGGACAGTGGGTGGCAAGCATCTTTTGGAGGTGATGCAGACCAAGACGGCTCGTTAACGATATGAATGAAGATGGCTTTGTAGATGTGGTGTGGCAGGAGACAGACCACCAGAACCACCATAATGACAACAATATTCCGAAACACTCTTGCATAGACTCGCTGGCTGTCTGAGATGACCGTACTTCTCTGGGACCTCCAGATGTGCCTGATCACTGCCATGTAAGCGCATAAGACCAACAGGAAGAAGAAAAAGAACAGTGAGACGGCAACTAGCGCAAAGACATGAGATCCTTGCCCGCCAACCTCCACTGCTACGCTGTAACACACTTGATCTCCATCATCCACACTCCTAGCCTCCCTGATCGAGTACAGCACCACAAAGGATGTGACCGCTATGGCTACAATGGCCCAGGTGACCAGGCACAGCGCATAGGCCAGTTTCGCATGTCGTTTCCGGGAGAGGAAGGCACCTGGTAGAACTTTGAGCCACCGGCTTGGACGGTCAGCATGGGAGTGTTGAATCAGTGAGGCAAAACGACTAAGTGCCACCCAGCTCAATATCATGACGCCAAGGCAGATGTTGATGTGGATCACTGGAGTTAGACCATTTATTGCCATTTGGCACATGGTGTCGTGCAGGCTCCATTTGGTCCCCAGTGAATAGTATGTGGCCTGGAATGGCATGGTGAGGCAGAGCAGCAAGTTTGAGATCCCTAGATTTATCAGGTAGATGTGAGTGGATGTTTTGATGGAAATTTTACATATGAACACCCAGAGAGAAATAGCATTCCCTGGCAGGCCAGTGATCGACATAATGGTGTAGATAATGGGCAGAACTACACTTGTAGTGGACGTTTTGCACAGGTAAGATTCAGCATGTGAATCGTTTGCCATTGAGCTCTGGAAAAAAGATATTCCCAATAGCTGAGGGAAGAAAAACATTAAATGGTTATATTATTGTTAAAAATTAGTTAAGGACACAATACGATTTTACTTAACTAAGGATTTACTGTTAATACATACAGTGAGTGGAAATGACATTCTAATGAAAACCTGAGCTTCCTTTCTCCTTTATTTACAGAAGTAACTTTGGATATCGCTTGCATTCCTGTAAATATTCTAAACCCAATTGCAGAAGCTGATAAACCACGTTCACTATAAGTCTAATTAAAGAATACATTTTTTGGCATGCACTATATCAGCTGAATATTTTAAACATAGGTGATATCTCTGGACAAAATATCAGGGTAACAGGACATGTTTAAGTTATTTGAAAAAAATAAAGATATATAGTTATATATAATGTTAGCAGATATTCTGTAGTCATTACTACACAGTTTTCTGCAGTAAAGTGTGCATGAGTAGTTACAGTTACAGCAGCCACAACAGCTAAATATAGGTGTTGCATACTTGTTTTATTCAGTTTTTTATATTTATCCTAATATATGATCTGTAAAGTTAAAAATATGGACTTTTCATTCAAAAAGGTTTTTTACTTAAAAATGTTTTAAAAGTATAATTTTTTTTACTTTTTAGTTTTTGTGTTGGTGCTCTAATGGGGATAGCACAACTGAAGCTCAAAATAATTGATGTCAAATCTTTTTTCAAAACAGTTTCTAAGATAAATCGTTGAAACAAATATTTTACAGTGTTTTGGTTTTAATTGTAAATTACTTATTTGTGTAGCAATATCAGTAAGAATATAATGCATAATATAGACAATGTAAAACACTTACCTCTCTAAATGCAGTCACTGATTTGCGTAACAGGCATCTGCAAATTGTCTTGCTTTGGACAACCTCCCTAGACTAGCTGACAAACGGAAGTGACATCTGAGCATGACTGATGTTTGCTCAGTTCTCTTTCACAGAAGCACTTGCCTTTGATAGCAGAACTGCAGCGAGACTGTAAAATGTGCTTTTTGTTAACCATTGCTTCATAAAGTAGCTTAAACTTATATTTATAGAACTGTTAAAATAATTACATAAAATAATAAATGCAGGAAAATATGTATTTTTTGGACAAGACATTTGAGGAGCATCTAGACTTGTTGTAAATATTCTAGTTGCTTTTTAAGAACGATTTTTTTTTTATCTGTCACGTATCTGTTATAGCTTTTTTTAGCTGAAGAGGAGCTCTATGGTAAACTGGTCTGTCACCTGACTTTATTGCTAGGATACCGGTCAAGGATTTTAATGGTCTCCTCACGAACTCTTGTGGTGGAAGTGA
This sequence comes from Gymnocypris eckloni scoliostomus, assembly GCA_027564155.1. Lineage (NCBI taxonomy): Eukaryota > Metazoa > Chordata > Actinopteri > Cypriniformes > Cyprinidae > Gymnocypris > Gymnocypris eckloni. The sequence goes on along the minus strand of CM050425.1, from coordinate 7,075,006 downwards.
CACATTGCAGTTGAACTATACAAAACAAATACTAGAATCATGCTGACTTAATATTGATTCATTTTATGAATGCATTTTTTGTTATAGTTTTATCACACAGCAATACATGAATGTGGATTACAGAGCTGTTTTTCCTGTATATGTATCTTATATATATTTTTTTTTTTACTGTAATGCACCAAGACATTCAACAGATTAACCCATCTCATAGTAAATGTAAATTATTCCCAGATACTCAAAAAGGCATGCTCTTTCTTTTTCTTAATAAAACAAATCCCTTCCAAATGCAAAATCTTTCCCAAATCCACGACCCACATATCAAAAGCATCAGAGATCCAGTGTTGTAAAATCAGACATCTTGATGAGGGATACCACTTGTTATTTGGTAAAACCCTCTTCTGGCACAACCACACCAAACACAGCAATGACAGGATTGGCCTTTATAACTCTGTTATATGCCCTAGAAGGATGACCAAATAATAGGTTTACAGAAAGTGTTGAGTTTGTGACGTGAGGTACTGATGGCTAAGTGTCCCCTCTGCAGCTGAACATTTCAAGCGTAGGTGATATCTCTGGAGAAAATGTAGACAATCTACTTTGGGAAAAATGGTGTCTGTGAACAACTTTAAATTGCAATGAATGCAAATTGACCAAGCAAATTGTGTTTGTGCAATATTTAATGCTATACATTAATAAATACAAAAGCATATAGCTGAACATCAATGCAAAGCCTTACTAAAATACGTTTAGTTGGCATTAATACAGAAAAATTCATTCCAACATAGTCAATAAGGACTGTTGTAGTATGTACTGTATACTGTGTAAAACATATGTTAGTATGCTGAGTTACCACATCACCTTGTAAACTGGTCATACATTTGCTTTTGGCGAACATAAATAATTGCTGCAAAACGCAGTTCCTTGAGGTTAGCATGTTTCACAGCTTGCCACATGCATCACACAGGAAATGCAAAGTTGCAACACATTTTTTTTTCTAATTTCCCAAAACTATGATGATTGGTAACTTAATTCAGTTTAATTTTTCTTTGGTTCTTCAGCGTGTTCTGTCACATTTATAGTATGTATGTGAAGTGTGTCCAAGGTCTTGGAGATCTCAGGTTTAGGTTTGACTCTGTGGTTGCGATTGGCCCGACAGCAGCGCAAACGAAACACCAGCTGGAGGAGGGGATGCAGGCAACAGCTGAGAGCTGCAATGAAGATGGTGCACGTTTTAATCCTGAACTCTTCCTGACAGTTTTCATGCTCTGTTGTTAATAAGATGATCCTTTGCACATGGTAGGGTAGGAAACAGAGTACAAACATTATGACAGAGGCCAGTATCTTCCTGCGAACCTTTAGACCTCCTCCGGGCCCAAATCCAGCTCCGACTAGACTTCCTGTCCTTACTTTCTGCAGATGGAAGACCAGCAGGCTGTAGCTGATCAGCATCAAGCACAAAATAAAGAAGAATGCTGACACACCCAAGCTGTGGATAGTATTGAACCGATCTCTATAGTGAATGTAACTATTGACAATTTGGTTAAAGCAGGTCCCTTTCATTTGTAGGCTCAGTTTGACTCCCATGTTAGCGCACACAACTGTGATGACAACCAACCAGGTAGAAAAGCAAAGGATCCAACAAGACCGTGTATGTTTAAAGATCTGAAATAAGGTGTAGCCTGGTTTTACCACTGTGGTATAGCGATTAATGCTGGTCCACAAAAGGAAACACATGTTGCAATAGAGGTTTATGTAGAAGCAAGAGAAAATGATTAGCTCTGCTGCATTGCAGGCTAGAGTTCCAGATTGCCAGTTGGTGTTTTCTTTGTAGTAGGCTATTCTGAAGAAAAAACTGCAACACATCAGCAGGTCTGACATGATTATGTTCAAAGTGAAGATGATAGTGGGTGTCCTCTCTGATCTCCAAAGATCCACCAAGACTATTCCATTGGTTGGAAGGCCCAGGAGCCAATGCCAGATAGAGCCAAGGCAAGATGGTTTCATGGCTTTCTTCGGGTTTTGTCATGCATGTGCTACTGAAATAAAGAAAGGAGGAAATGAAAACAAGAAACTCACAGCTTCTCATCTTTAAATAGAAATAAGCTCATTTTTTTTTATCCCGACTCAGTTTTATCTTATCAACAGTCTGCATATATATGTACACACACACATACACCTTTTTAAATTTTGGGGACATTCCATAGATGTAATGGTTTTTCTACTGTATAAACTGTATTTTCTATCCCCTTACCCTAACCCTACACCTAAATACCCCTTACAGAAATTACTCTGCTATTTCAGATTTTTTTTTATTCTTTATAATTTATAAGCTTTTGATTTATATACCCACAATTTACTGATATTACTATACTTGTGAGGACATTTGGCTCCCATAGCGTAATGAATACCAGGCACACACACACACAGAGATAGATGACAGGTCAAAAGTTTGGATCATTAAGCTTTATTAATGTTTTTGAAAGAAGTCTCTTATGCTCACCAAACCTGCATTTATTTAACTCCACATATATATATATATATATATATATATATATATATATATATATATATATATATATTATTATTATTATTATTATCAGCATACAAAAAATGTTTCACTTTTTTCTGTAATTAATCGCATATTAATATAATAATTTATTGTCAAATTGTTATAATTTGACATTGAATCTCCAAATTAATGTAGAAACATAAATATGATTTTAAATGTGTTTAATGGCATCTTTTTTTACTAAGCAGCCTATTATTAATGAAGACCAGTATCATTGATACAATACTGCTACAGATGTCTCTATTAAATGCATTTCCCCTTACATTTTAGCCATTAATTATAGCCATTCAACATTACAGTATAATTTAAAGCCATAATTTTTTATCATTCAATAGGCTTTTAAAAATATAACACCAACTTTTAATTTAACTTAAAACAATCTTCACATAAACTAAATTATATATATTAACTATAAACTGAATATGGATGAATCTTTATTCAATCTACAGAAGTTCTCGCTGTCTGATCTTCTGAGCAGCTTTCTGTGTGCGGGTGCCAGATGTCTGTGTTCATAGAGAGCTCCTCCATTGACAGCACGACAATTGAACTTATCTTTTTTTGTCTTATCATGCTTGATAGCATGTTCAGATAGTCAACTGTAATGCTAGCCAAAGAATTTCAGAAAAAAATATATGCTGCATTATTTGTGTTAAATATTTTTTACGTGTTAAACTAAGAAAAATGAATGGCAAAATTAACAAGTCAAATTTGACAGCCCTAAAAAAGAGATGTAATTTTTTCCCGTGATGGCAAGCTGAATTTTCAGCAGCAATTACTCTGGGCTTCAGCATCACATTATCCATCAGAAATCATACTAATATTCAGATTTGGTGCTCAAGAAACATTTCTTTATTACTGCCATCTTCACAATGTTAAAAACGGTTTTTGCTTTTTAATATTATTGTGAAACCATCATACTTAATTTAAAAGTTTGGGGTTAGAATAAAACAACTTTTATGGAGAAAGGATGCAGTAAATAGAAGAAAACGACAGTAAAGACATTAATAGTGTTAAAGAACTATTCTGTTTTAAATAAATGCTGTTATTTCGGACTTTCTGTTCATGAAAGAATCCTGAAATAAATGCTGTAACCTTAACAGCCCAATTGTTTGGTGTTTTAAGAACAACAGCCTTTATGATTATGATTGTGAATACAAAGCATGGCAAGATTGCATCAGCGGAAAAAGAATAGTTGGTGAAAACTAAAAGTGAACGATAGGGACCTTCAAGCACTAAGAAGGACTGTGTTCAAATAACACAGGACCACTACAGCAAAATGACAGCAAACCCCAATATTCAGCTTTTGATAAAACTAATCACACACACACCAGTGCTTAAATGTGACCTGAACATTATCAAACCACTGTTTTGGAGAGAAGAGTAAACAACATGTCTGAGGCAACTAGCCGATGCAGAAACAGATGTCACTTGCTTTGGTACTCCTTTATCAATACAAGAAAATTCAGCCATTGAATTCTAAAAACTTAAATAATTGTAAAAGTAGTTGTAAAAAAGGCCCTTTGCTGTCCCTGCATACATACATGTTTGAATATCAATTTTTTACTTGGGTCATATTTGACTCATTTTTAAATTAATGATATTGATTGAAACACACAAGCTAACCTACCAACCCACATGATACAACAGAAGTGTAAAGCATATGCTGCAGAACAAAAACAATTATGATCAAGATTGGAGTCTTAACCCCTCCAGTAAGAAAGTGTAAAATGCCGTCAGTGTACCTTTGATTACTGCCTGTGCTATTGACTTCTGTGGAATTGATTATGAAGTCCCCTTGCACAGACATGATGCTTATTCCTTTACTCGTTGTCTTCTGAAAGTCATGTTCATGACGTTTTACTTGCAGAATCTTGTGAGTCTGTAAGCTGCTTGTGGTTGGGGTGTGTGCTTTACATAGGAACTCTGTATGTTCACTACTAACCACATCCTGAAAACATTTCATTTTTAGTGGTACAGTTTTTGCACCAAACTCAGGCATTTGTTTCCTTACATCTGAGATTTAATAGTAGCATTTTTATACATTTTGTATAATTAATGAACTGATAATTAATTAATATATGGCTATAATAAAATTGACATTAAAATGTTTAATCTTTGTGTTTGCATTTAAATATTTTCCAGTGAGTAAGCCATTTTAATGATCATACATTTTTCATTACATATTTAAGTAGAGCCTCTCTCGCTATGCTCTCTCTCTCTCTCTCTCTCTCTATGCTCTCTCTCTCTCTCTCTCTCTCTCGCTATGCTCTCTCTCTTTCTCTCTCTCTCGCTCTCTCTCTCTCTCTCTCTCTCTCTCTCGCTCTCGCTCTCGCTCTCTCTCTCTCTCTCTCGCTATGCTCTCTCTCTCTCTCTCTCTCGCTCGCTATGCTCTCTCTTATTGTGACTTGCTCATGGGAATGAGAAGGTGTTTTACCACTAGGGGGCACACAAAGCCCTGTGCTGCTTTTTCTGCCTTTGATTTTCTCATCGTATGGTGTAAAATATAATATATAGGACATTGTATCATTTGAATTGCGGTTACGCTTCTTGTATAAGTTTTATTAGGTTTCTTCTATTTTTCAGTTGATAGTTCATTACAAATGATCCCAGCTATGATTGCAGTATAGAATAGCCTATGTTTGTTCTTAGAAAAGGACAGAAAGAAACTAGCATGTACTCATGTGAGTAGTTTAGAGCCCACGGATCATAAACGCATGTACTCTTGAAATACAACATAACATAAATAAATGACATGCTTATTTTATTTGCTATATTATGTATAGAAGCAATGCAAACACAGCTACAACACCATAAGTTAAATGGAGCATTGTTAACTAACACTTTACAATAAGATTCACTTTGTTAACATTAGTTAATGCCTTAGATGTCATGAATTAATGGTAAATTAGTTCATATGTAATAAACATGAAATAACAATGAACAATAATACTTCTAAACAAATGTTTAATGTTTTTAAATTATGTAATTTACCTAGATTAATAAATGCTTTAAAAATGTTGTTCTGTGTTAGTTCATGAGGCAGTAAATAATGTTGAAGGGCATGTTAACTATTTCCGTATAATCATTTTGTAAAATGTAATGTAACTTATTTAAAGAGGTAGAGTTTCTGATGAATATCGAAAATAAATGCACAGATATACTGTAAAAACATTAAAAAATTGTTTTAATTCATGTTGTTTTTGATAGTTTGATGTCCTGAGTGTCTGTCACTGGAACATCTGCCCTTATATTTGGTAGTTCTTGTGGAGTGTCAATAGAACTGATCAGTTCTTTGGCATTTTGCTGACAGAAGCTATTACAGATGGTTTTTAGAATCACTTTGCGAATAGAACTACAGAACAAAAAGTACATGACTGGATCCAGACAGCTATTAAAGGCAGACAGTAACAGAACTACTTCATTGGTTTTATCCAACACTCTTATCCTTTCACAAGAGGTGTCTTTTGCTATCTGTGACATGATATAGAAAATCCTTACAGAGTGATAGGGCACAAAACATATTGTGAAGAGGAAAAGCACAAAGAAGGACTTCCATGCTGTTTTGTTGTACTTGGCAGCATTTGGGGAATCCGGTTTCTTTTTGGAGGTTGTTAGGAGGTTCTTTCCGATCCTTCCGTAGGAGATCACCAGCGCACCGTAGACCAGCCAAAACATACCCACGATGGCAAAGTTGAAATAGGCCTTCCATTTGGATTTATGCAATGTTTTGTATTGGAAACACTGTTGGGATTTACCATGTTCTGCATTCAGGACAATGAGGCAAATACCACAAACAAACGCCACAACCCAGATGGCACCGCAGAGAAGCACGCTCCATCGGCTGTGCAGGAATACCCGCCTACAGGACGACCTCTGGAACTTAAGATAACGATCTACACTAATGAAGCCCAGTAAGACTATACTAATGTACATGTTCGTGTAAAAGATAATGCCCACCATCCTGCACAGTAATGGCGGCAGCACCCACCGGTCATTGTTGGAATGGTACACCACTCGGAAAGGCAGGCAGATCACGAGGAGTAAGTCAGCCAGGGCCAGGTTAATGAGGAAAATGCGAACAGAGTTTTTCTTCGGATGTACTCGCAGAAACACCCAGAGAGCCAGCAGGTTCCCAGACAACCCGAACAGGAAGAAGAGTGCATAGAAAATAGCCAGCGGTACCTGCAAGCTGGTGTTGTCTGTCTGGCAGTTTGACTGGGACATTTTCGACATGGTGGTCGCTGATGCAATGGGGAAAAATTGAGAATTGTTTTTTGTCATTGCACGTGTATATATCAGACCTTAGAACAAAAAACAGATGTCATTATTATGCTTACCAAAGACATTACGTTTTAATACCTTGAAATGCAACAGAATGTCTGATACATACTTAATAGATAATTGGAGAGTAAACTTACCTTGTGAATTCTGTCCATCAGATAACTTCTCTGTTGTGTTTCCTTTTGAATGTCTCTGTCTAATCTCAATTCAGATCTGTATTTGCAAGCTTCCTTTTTTAAGCTCTTCCTTTTTTAGTTCCTCTAAACTCTTGGGTACCTCAAAGCACAGATATGCACCAGTTAGCATTAAAATAAAGTGTGCAGGCACTTTTAAAGAGGGGAGAGCATGTCTAAAAACCACATTTCAACTCCTCCTTGCATGACGTGATCACTGAAACAGATAGATGAGGGCTGTTGAACAATGAAAAAAAAATCTTATATAAATATTAAATCATGCTTATATTATATTATTTTCTAAATGTTTTGCTCATGGGTGATATTCCACTTGAGCTTTGATAATTGCACATCAGTCATATAATCTCATTAAATGGTGTAAAGTTGTTGGACACACAGACGCACACACACACACATACACACACACACACATATATATATATATATATACAGTGCCCTCCAATAGTATTTGAACAGTAAAGACAAAATTGCTCTGTTGGCTTTGGAGTCAAGACATTTACAAATATGATTAAAAGATGAATATGAGACAAAACTACAGAATTTCACATTTATTATTGAGTGATTCAACACATATATGTTTTACCAGCTAAGAAGTTCAGCACTTTTAGTGTTTCATCCCATATCTGATGTGAGCATAAGTATTGAAACAGTTGCCTCATAGGCCTTTCCAAGTGATCAGCTGTGTCCTGTTGCATTAATTATTCAGGTATTAAAAGCAGGGAATGTGTCGTATTAGTTATATCCATTACTTCTGTATTCTGAATCTTGCATTCGATGATGACACTCACAAACCAGGATAAAGATGAGGGAGCTGACTTTGAGAGAAAAGCAAGCAATTTGGATGCTAAAAGAAAGGAGGAAGTCAATTAGAGCTATATCAAAAACAAAGGACATGGCTAATCAAGAGTTTGGAAACCACCCGCAACCAACAACTACCTGATCAGCTGAGAAAACAACAGTAGTTGATGACAGACAAATCATAAAAGCTGTGAAAATGAACCCTAAAAGACGTGTCTGTAAAATCACCAACAACTTTCAGAAAGCTGGGGTGATGCTCTGACAATCTACTGTCCTCAGGAGACTTTGACAGAGAATTACAGATGCTACACCGCAAGATGCAAACCTCTGACCAGCACCAAAAATAGAAAGGCAAGATTAGAGTTTGCAAAAAAGCACAAAGGTGAGCCAGAAGAGTTTTGGAACTGTGTTTTACTGACTGATGAGATAAAGATTAACCTTTATCTAAGTGATGGGAAAGCAAAAGTGTGGAGAAAAAAATAGCTTTTAATCTTTTATATCTGCCTTATATTCAACTGTACCAATACTTAAGCTCACATCAATGAGTGGGATGAACTCTTAAAGTGCTGTTCTTTTTATTCGGGAAAACATGTTTGTGTTGAAACGGCTAATAATAAAATGTGACATTCTGTAGTTTTGTCTCATATTCATCTTTTAATCGTATTTGCAAACGTCTTGACTCCACAGCCAACGGAGCAATTTTGTCTTTACTGTTCCAATACTTTTGGAGTGCACTGTATGTGTTCAGAAGTTTCACTTTCCTTGACTTCTAATTTTAATTCCAGTGTGGTCTGTGCAGCAGAGTAACATGTCTTTTTTTGTTTTTTTACAGCCTCATTGTGTGTTGCTGGCATCAAAGGAGAATTCTGCTCCAGTGAAACTTGGTGGCTTTGGTGTGGCTATACAGCTGGGAGAGTCCGGATTAGTGGCTGGAGGTACTTGGAAAAATCCTGTTATAGGTTAAACTTGTAACAAATGGACATTTCCTGTGTATCTGCACTACTTGCTAAGGGCTTTAGTGCATGCATACAGAAACATCTAGGCAACAAGATTCTATATTCAAGATTCAACAAGATGTAGTAAAAGCATGTAATTGAAGCACAAACTTTATAGGAAAAAACATATATTAATTTATTTTGGCTTGAAGAACTGAAACTCTTCAGAATAAGGTTTCATTTGGATCACAAAGACTAATCATGAATACAGTTCCTTATTTTATATGTTGGACAGAACTCTCACTCAGTATCACTTCATAAATTGAGTCATTGTTTTTTTTATCATTCAGGCAATGATTTTGTTCTGATTATTGAGCGTTCTTGTGCTTAATTGTCCATACCTTGTATCAGCGACAGCTCTTTTGTGTCTATTTGAATGGATGCTCACATGTCACGTGTTGTCTGTGCTCCAGGCCGGGTGGGCACTCCACACTTCATGGCTCCTGAGGTGGTGAAAAGAGAACCCTATGGGAAACCTGTGGATGTTTGGGGCTGCGGAGTCATCGCCTTCATCCTCCTGAGTGGCTGCCTGCCCTTCTATGGCACCAAAGAGCGCCTCTTTGAAGCAATCATAAAGGGAAAATATAAGGTAGAAGTTTAATAGCAAAGTCTGTTAAAATTAAATAAAAACATGCTGGGAATATCCTCAAGGCCTTCAGAAATTGGCTGAAGTGAGGTGAAAGCGGCAACATATACTGATTTGTTTAGGTCTGAGGTAAGACAGCTACTTAATACACATAAATCACTTCCAAAAACCAATGGTTCAGTATTTGGTCATCCCTTTCTCACCAGTGCATTGAAGCCAGTGTCTTCTATGCAGGGCTTAAAGTTCTCCGGCACCGTGCCGGATCTCCAGCGTGTGGCGTTCGGCTGTGAAAAAAAAAGATAGTCCTACATTTAAAAAAAACTTGTTGATATCATGTTCACCTACTAATAGTGAGAGGAACACCGCTTTCACTCTCAACCAAACTAACATTGCTAGCCAATCAGAAGTTGTTGTTCTTAAAAACACGAGACGCGAAATAGTATCCAGAGCCACAGCCCTGATTATTGGAGAAGAAGCCTGGGTCTCGAGCGCAATGCGCTGAAAAAGCTGCGAGGCGTAATGATCAAAGATATCACTCTAGCGCATATTTACATCATTTACAATCTATCATTTACGTGTAATTACTTGGTTTTGATACTTTATTTAAGCCAATCATTATTGCCTGTTTGTTAGTTTGTATGTAAATATAGTCATATTAAAGCCTCGTTTTCACTTAGGTCTATTTGTAGAAAAGAATTTCATTAGTCTGAGCCTTAGTTAGGCTCAGTTTTAGTTAGGCTTAGTTTTTTGCTTTAACCCCTGTATATGGCTCCTTTTTCATTTGTCTAAACTGAATAAAGACATTTAGGGCTCGAAAAATTGGCTGCACACTGACCTGATCTCAAATCAGGAACGACTAACATCAGATTATATTCTCACCACATACACTGTTCAAAACAACTTTAAAGTTCCAGTTCTCTAATTTGGTCAGATAATGAGAGTTAATATTGTTTATTGTCTTTTGCAGTTGCATATTTGGGTGGATTTTTTTTCATTAAAATAAATAAGTGAAATAAGTTTAACCTAAATATTTTGTCCTAAGTCAGCTTTCTACAGAATTTGAAGGGGATGGTGATTTTAAATGTAACATAAAAGCAGACCGTACTAGACCGTTCTGAAGCCACGTTGAACATTTTGTGAAGAACAAACTAAAATTGAAGTCATTGATGCTGTGTCATCATTGTCAATGGAAATGTTCTGAGCATCGGGGCTGGTGCCAGAATTATTTTGTTGGAAAAATGCTATCAGAGGATCTGGGTTTGTCCATTTATGTATGCGTTTGCTGTACAGATGAATCCTCGGCAGTGGGGCCAGATCTCAGAGAGTGCCAAAGACCTAGTGCGCCGTATGCTGATGCTGGACCCTGCTGAGAGGATCACAGTATATGAAGCGCTTAACCACCCCTGGCTCAAGGTATCAACAGCATTCAAGAACATCTGCTTATCTGATCTTACTGATGTTTTTGTTCATGTATTAATCTGATTGGTAAATAAAATTATTACAAATATTTAATTGTGAAGCAAAAATTATGTAAATAATGTTTTATTATTATTATGAAAAGCATTATTATGAAAAAGCATTTGAAGTGTCCGTTTCATTTTAGGAGAGAGACCGCTATGCCTACAAGATCCACCTTCTTGAGACAGTCGAGCAGCTGAGGAAGTTTAATTCCAGGAGAAAACTAAAAGTGAGGCATCAGCACTTCAGTCTCTGCATATTGCTTTAGCAGCTTCTCTTGTGCACGATTCACGTGAATGTTCTGCCGTGTAAACTAAAGACCACATTTAAAAAAATTAGGGCAGCCACAGGAAATTAAAGCACGTGAGTTGATAAATATCTATGTTTTGACAGGGTGCAGTGCTTGCCGCAGTCTCCAGTCACAAGTTCAACTCTTTCTATGGCGACCCACCTGAAGAACTGCCTGACTTCTCTGAGGACCCTACTTCATCAGGTACTACAGAGGCCAGCAGAGATGAGCTGCCACCCACTCTGTCTTCCTGAAGAGATGCTTTTTTTGTCATTTGTAGTCTTTTATGACAGTGTTTTGGTTACTTTTGATGTTATCTTTCTGACAGCGAAAAATATAAAGCTTGTTAGTAGCATGCTAAAACAAGCTTCACAGTCAGGCCCACAATTTATTGATAAAAAAAGTAAACAAACGGTCTACATTTACTTTTATGCATTTAGCAGACGCTTTTATCCAAAGCAACTTAAATATTTTCATCAGTATGTGTGTTCCCTGGGAATTGAACCCACAACCTTTTGCGCTGCTAACGCAATGCTCTACCACTGAGCCACAGGAACAGTCTCAATAACTCAACTCACTGCAGGGAATAAAATAGACAAAAACCAAAAACAAATCACATACAATTGCACTGAGAGAGAAATAAGAGCAGGGGGATGAGAATATCATTCAAATTTAGGGTGGGCTTTATTGACTTGAAGCAGTGAGTAAATGCCCTAGGAACTACTTAGCAATGCCCTGGCAATTACCCACAACACCCTGTCATCGTGCTGGGGGAGCTCTGCATAGGCAAGCACCAATCAGTTTTTCTCAGAAAGTGAATTATAATTTTTTTGTCTTGTTTAAAGCTGTAGTCCGTCACTTTTTATTTTGTTAAAAATGATCCGAAATCAATATTTGAGCAAGTACATAAACAGCCAGTGTTCAAAACGCTACCTTTCGATTATGAGTCTGACTCTACCATTAGGCCACGACTTCCCTTGTAGAGGGACTTCCCTTGTTCATGGCCGCCTTTTACAGGATAAAGAAATTACAGTAAGACGTAACTGTGATCAAAGTGAACACGTGTTCCTGCAGAACATTACTCTCACCTGTTGGTTAACACTGAGTTTGTGTTTTTATTCGTCTTTATTATTATTTTTATTTTAATAGAGATTTAAACTATATTCACTATATACAATGCTTCAATTTATTAAAACAAATGTATGTAAGTTTTTTAACAAATTATGTAAGGTTTGTGCCACTGCTGCTATAATATAATTATTGCTGTTGTCTATGACAGAAAGTCAGAGTGCTTTATAGTGTTTTTATTTTTTCAGATACTCAATTACAGTCAAAAAGTATATAAACAAAGCCAGCAAGAATGCAAGCTGTGGCAAGGCATAGGAGGCAATTTTTTTTAATTATGTGAGTTAATACTATTTATTTGTTTCAGAGACTGCAGCTTTAAATAGACCTTACAGTGTACATTTCACATTCTCTCAAACAAACCACCAATGGTTTGGTTTAGAATCTGGTTCACGTTTCCTGTTTATTTCTCATATGTGACCCTGGACCACAAAACCAGTAATAAGGGTCAATTATTTTGGAATTCTGAATGCTGGTAGCTTTCCATTGATGCCTGGTTTGTTATGACAAGACAATGTTTGGCTGAGATACAACTATTTGAAAATCTGGAATCTGAGGGTGCAAAAAATCTAGATATTAAGAAAATCGCCTTTTAAAGTTGTCCAAATTAAGTTCTTAGCAATGCATATTACTAATCAAAAATTACGTTTTGATATATTTACAGTAGGAAATTTACAAAATATATTCATGGAACAAGATCTTTACTTAATGTCCTAATGATTTTTGGCATAAAAGAAAAATCAATAATTTTGACCTATACAATGTATTTTGGGGTATTGCTACGAATATACCCCAGCGATTTAAGACTAGTTTTGTGGTCCATGGTCACATATCATCTGTGGTAACTTTTCATATGTTCCACAACACCTAACTTTAATAAAAAGTTTCCCTATCATATCCTTTACACTCTCAGAAAAAATGGTACAAAGCTGTCATGGGGCTGGCACCAAAAGCTAAAAGATACATCTTCGTACCTTATTTACACCTAACTGCTACATATTAGTACCTGAAAGTGCCATATGACAGGGTACCACCCAGTGACAGTTTTGTACCTGTTGTTGATAGTGTACTTGGAATGTGCATTTGTGAGTAGTTATACACTTCTCTGATTGTTTTAAGAGTTTGGGTGAATCCTATCTCTATTCACATCACAATTATCTCTGTTTTGTTAAATAATGCTTGTTGCTTGTTTCTATGCTGGCCACCCTGCAGGACTTCTAGCAGCGGAAAGTAGGTGTCACCGTCTGTCCCCTTACAGACTTAAGTGTTTGCCTGCTTCTTTCAAATCAAGTTAATGCTTTTCCTGAGTATTTAAAGGTCACAGTGTGTGGTCAATTGTGTTTGTGTGTACATGTAAAGGGGCTGTGTCACAAGTGCTAGACAGTTTGGAGGAAATCCATGCGCTGACGGACTGCAGTGAGAAAGACCTGGACTTTCTACACAGCGTCTTCCAGGACCATCACCTCCACACATTGCTTGATGTAAGAGGCTGTATACAGGCACACACACATACACATAACCATACAAATCTTCCTTCATTAAAGGGGTCATGAACTGCCTTTTTGTAATTTTATTTATTTTGTACTGTTCTCTGAGGTCACCTTATAATGTTCAAGATTTGTACATTAAGAAACTTAATATAGAATTAATAGACTAGTTTTTGTCCTGTTTTTAACCCCCCTCATCAGAACGCTCTGTTTGAATAGCCTTGGCAGATTGTAGACTCGGAAGTAAATGCCCACTGCTATGATTGGCTAAGAGTTGTGTATGTTTGACAGCTTACATGCTTCACAGATGGACACTGCTGTGATTTAGGTTAAAACCGCATAAATACTCATATCAAACGATCTGTTAAACAGACAAAGCAATTTGTGATCACATAATAAAAACAGTTACTCACACAGGTGGGTTTCAACATTACTATCGGATCCAGCATTGTCTTTTAGTTTCAATCTTTTTGAAAATCCAGCATCAAATTGTGCCTTGTTTTGTAAATAAATCTGCAGTAAAATGAAGCAACCAAAGACCAAAGTTTGCCTTTTTAACTATTTACACTACATGCGCGAATTAGTGGGTGGGGCTAACTTGTCAGAAGAAAATGTGACATTACGATTTTTTAATTCTTTATTTTTTTGCTTTTGATAAATCGGCAACAACCTAGTGTCAGCCTTAAACCATTCACAAACCTACTGATGCATATTGCACATAAAAATGGCAAGAGTTCACTGCTGTTCAAATCTGATTAACTGGCTTTTATGCAATTTCTGGGGACATCAGGTTGTGCAGGTTTCTAAATTAGCTAGATCTGAAAGAGTTGACATTGAATTTTATCAATTTTGACAGTTTATCAGGAAGTAACGATTTTGTTCTCTTTGACCGTTGGATGGAAACGGTGCTTTATTCGCAAATGTTTTTCTTTTGGAAACATAACTATTGTTCTTTGTTCATTCATTGAATCTTTCAATGCGTGTCACACATCCCATGAGTCTTTCTGTATTATGGCGTTAAGCAGTTTTTGTCTGTGTGAATAAGTGCAGCTGGGGATTCCGAGCCCCACTTTCTCTATGTTTGTGCATGTGTACCAAGGCCTCTATAGAGAGGCGTACAGCTCAGTACAACCCAGTGTGGATGACAGGGCCTGTCTCCATAACCAGAGGCCAGAGGAAAACAGAGAGGAGAGCACCCCCCTTATGCCACTGCTTTGTGGGTAAGATTATCACCAGGAGGCTGTGAATGCACGTCGTCCCATTGAGAACTCAACTCCTACCCTGAATAGGAGAGGGAAACAATAGCACCTATTGTCAGCCTAGATGCATTTTCACTGTTGCGGCTCCAGCAGTATCTGTCTATCAGAAGAGCTGCTCCAGACTTTGCCCTCCTCTTCATTCTAGCTCTGAGTGTAACTCTACCTTCATGAAGCAGGACAGAGGGATTGAGATCCTATCAGGAACAACTTTGTCTGGAGTTTAACTTTGGTTTTGGTTGGTTTTTCTTTGGAAGTGGTGAGTAACCTTGGGTATTTTCTTAGCCAAACGCTTTCTTAAGAAAGTGTATTCCTTGTTGCTGGAGGTGTAGCAATTTTTTCGCTCCATGTTACATCCGTGTCATGATGTGAAATGCAGGTTAATATATGTAAAGAACTGATACCCTGTGATAGTGCACCATGCATGTTTTATGTGTGAACATGTTATTTTTCTTGTGACATGGTTTGTCTTCTCAAGAAGCACATATTAAAGGATGTGGTTTGCAAGATCATTTATATTCAAATAAACCACAACACGCTATAGATGACTGATGCCCAGAAGAAAACACCTGCAGAAAACCGGAAAGCATCTGTTAATAAGTTGATTAAAACTGTTGAGAACTGTATTCCTCATCACTGAATGAAAATGTATTTAATTATGCATCCCTTTGATTAACAATTTGCAGGAGAAACTATAAACTAGCTGTTCAGTTGTGAAGTCAATTCATTGGCTCTAAACAAAAGGACCACTGTTAGTGCAATGTTTATGTTTGTGTGGATGAGAAAGGGTTCACTTATTGATTATTCTTCACTCAAGAAGCAGAACATATTACCCAACATATTGGCTTGTTATTAAACATCGAGTATGATGTTTATTTTGTTTTGAGCAAGGATCAATTTCTAAGGATCCTGGTCTGTCTTTGCATGCAGCAGTGTTTTTAACAGAGCAAAGAAATCGTGTGATTGTTAATTTATCTATTCTCTCTTTTTCAGCTGTACGACAAGATAAACACCAAGTCTTCATCACAAATCAGGAATCCTGCAAGTGACGCAGTTCAGAGAGCCAAAGAGGTGAGTGCAGTCTACAATTACAGAAAGATTCGATTTTTTCTTATATCTTGAATGAGTTAATTCAGAAATGACATTTGAATTACTTAAATATGATGAATAGAATGTTTGGTGTATGTTGTCATTTTTAACTACTATTCTGTCTAGTCTGTGTTTGCATTTTAATGCAGCTTGTCAGTATGTTCAGAACAGACTCACTGCATGACCTACTCACTCTTTTGCTTTTCTAGAAACAATTTTCTCACTGTCTTGGTTTTTCACTTCTGCTTTGTGACTGTAGTTTAGTGCACAATATTTTTTTTTAAGAATTAGTCATCTATAAAACAAGAAGTGCCCTAAATGTTCATATCTGAAAGCTAATTCCATCCTTTGTATGTAAATTATGTTGACCAACAAGTATTTTCCAGATGATGGTCCCACAAATGTAAAATATCAAATCAGTTATAGTCAATTAACTTTTACGTTGAGGCATTTATTTATGGTCATTAGTTTGTCTATTTTTACTCCGTCTCTGTTCATATCTGGGTTTTTGTAGAAAGCAGACATTCATGTGATTTTTATATAGTTTATCAGAATGCCTCAAACAGAGGTCTGTTTTGTACTAAGAATTTTAAGCTCAGTGTGTGATTTGTGTGACATTTACAGATCCCTAGTGGCCTATTGCTTGTGTGAACACATGCCTGTTTTCTTCCTGGTGAATTTGAATGCATTTCAACCAGCTGCAGTTAGAAAGCCACATTAACAAGTGAATGTGTTTGTTTGCTTTTACCTACTGAGTAGATTAGAAAAAATATAGAATAACTTAATGACTGCGGGGTATTGGACAAAGCAGCTCTTTTATCGCCTAAGCCTTTCATATCCAAGTGTGGAAGATTATCTTTGAGAGCACAGACTGATATGACACTTCTCAAGTTACATGAAAGTACATTTTGGAGTGAAAATGTATTTAGTTTGGTGAGCTTATAGGGCTGTATGTTTGATGCGTGACTGTCTGTGTGCTTGCCTCAATGTTGGCTAACTCTCTAACTCTCTAACTCTCTAACTCTCTCTCTCTCTCTCTCTCTCTCTCTCTCCCTCTCTCGCTCTATCTAATTTGCCTAGAGACCAGTTCAAATTCTCACTAATAACACGTATAGACAGTAAATAGTTATACTAATGTTTCTGTTTTGTCTTTAGTAATAAAGGAAAATATAGGAACAAACTAGCGATCAACCGATATATCGGTTTACCGATATTTTTCCCGATATTTAAGCATTTTACCATAATCGGATATTTTTATATATTTTTTTATTTGTCACATACTTAATTATACAGAGTATAACCAGTAGTGAAATTTAGTTCTCTGCATTTGTTCCATCCAAATGCACACACACTTGGAGCAGTGGACACACACACACACACACACACACACTTGGAGCAGTGGGCACTGTTCACTCAGGAGAAGCTCCAGCACGGCCACCGCATGTAACTTTTAACAAGATTCACTTGTTTGGAACATGCTAAATTATATTAACAGTTACTATAGAACCATTATTTTGCCAATAAACATCTAAATAAATACATCTCTATCGAAATTAATTATTTATTTTCTCCACAAGCGATCGCAGTTTGAGTATAGTTCTGTGTAAATGCATAGATAAACCGAGCTGTCAGCAGTTTTCATAATTTAGAATGACAAAAACATTTTAATAATTCTGATAAAACGTGCCAGTTAAGAAATGCAATAAAATACGATGTTTTGTTCGTTATAGCTTATTTCAATATTCCAGAGAATATTATTTAGTGAATTAACATTATCCAGTTAATTATTATTCACTCTTTAGTCTATTAAACAGCTTATAAACCTAAAACTGTAGTTTAAAATGAAGTTGAAATGACCACTGCCCTTTATTTTCTCCATTTGAATAGATTAGACATTATTTTGCTTACTGTTAATATCGGTGTTGTTGATGATGCTTTTTATAAATAAAATGTTTTTATTGTTGTAATTTGAAGATTAAATTTTACATGAACAAATGTTAATTTTCACCAGTTTTTTGTTATTGTTAAGATGACTGAAAGGAGGAAAAACCAAAGTGAAGAATGGACTTACTTCAATCTGTTATTTATTTACTTTATAACAGTAAATAAATATCGGTTCTGCATATCGGTTATCGGTTACATAAACATGCAAATAATTGGTATCGGTATCGGTTCTAAAAAATCAACATCGGTCGATCACTAGAACAAACTATCCATTAATTCCTATTTCCAGAACTTTACAAGCATTAAACAAATCCCTGCTGGCTCTAAAGACTTAAGACATTGATCTTGCATTTCTCATAAACAACTGATGTAGCAATCTATTTTCTAAATGTGTGGTAAGGATTTTATTGTAAATGATTCATGTATGTATATAAATAAATAAAAAACTCAAACTTCTGGTGAAACAACAACATGTTCTGAATACGCATGTCAAACATCTACATTTAATCTGTGTAAAACCCACCCCTCCTCAGTCTGCAAGCTTGCCTTCAGTTTTGAATGAAACCAAGACAAGTTTCATTCCATCACAACTTGAAAAGCGGTATTAAACTGCAGTTTCAAGAAGGGATTAATCCTCCAAGTCACAATGCATTTTTCTTGAAGTTGTTGTTTCACATTTACTTTTTACATTTAGTTTTTAATCAAAACTGATAATGGCTTATTTTATAGCAGTTGCGCCAACAGAAGCATTCTGGGTATTTTGAATATACGTCAACAAATCCTAACTTGGTGCATCAGATAAGCTTGATCAAACAAATGTGCTAAGTTCTCATATATAGGCAAAAGTAATGTCATGTTGAATAGTTCAAACCATCTGCATACTCTAAGATAAACATTTGTAAGATTAAAACTAGTCTTGATGGTTGCTTCTGGTCTCAAACTCCTTCAGTGGTTCTCTTGGTCCTGACCCCTCTGTCTATGTCAGTCACAAGTCACACAACCTATAAAGCTCAACCGTTTCCTTAAGTATTGCACATCAAAAAGGAACTCAGGCCTGCTGGTGATTAAAGAGCTGTGCTCTCGAATAACCCTCCTTGGCCTCTTGCTTGTGATCACTGGCAATGGTGAAATGCTTAAGGATTATCCTCTTTGCGTTGCTTAGAGTCAGTGGGGCGGAAACTAACCCATCACCTCTAAGAGACTGAAACTTGCGGAGGCGGTGTAGTGCTTAACTCTAAAAATTCAGCTTTCGACTCTGCTGCTTCTTACACAGACTATATGTATCAAATGTTATAAAACTTTCCTGTGTGTGTCTCTCATGCTAAGACCTCCGCCGAAGACGGGTCGAGCACGGCTTTGAAACATCTGGAATATGTAAGCTCCAGACATATTCCCAATCTTATGTCCACTTATTTTTTTACCACTTTTGTAGAACATGTGGAAATTTCTAGGATTTTTGTAAATGTCTGAGCTTTACATTTAGTGATTTTGACCGGCAGTGAGGGGCTGCCAGGTGGGTTTGACCTTTGATTAGAACTCATTACAGATGATTAGTGTGGTTCAAAAGACGTCCAGGATCCGGCGCTCAGCAGTATTCAGCGGGGAGTTGTGACATATCTGCAGTACTGTGCCAAATCACCCCCTCCCACCTGACCCGTCCCACCCTGCCAATGGAAGGGCCAAATGAGCCCAGACAGCAGTGCTGATTGGTCACATGGGGGTCTAAGGGTCATGCCAGAAATGTTTGCGTGTGTGTGTCTGTTCTGATATATGATGTGTGGGGTCTCAGCAGTCCAGCTCAAAGTTGTGTTGCAGTGTCCGAGATTAAAAAGAAACATCTTTACTTACTTCAAGGATTAAATACCGTAGAGATGACAGCCTGAGGAAAAGCCTGATGACTCTGTCTGTCTGTAGGTACTGGAGGAGATTTCATGCTACTCGGAGAATGCAGATGCTAAAGAACTGAGACGGATTCTAACCCAGCCCCATTTCATGGTGAGTCACAGCAGCACAGTGCTAGTTCTGTTGTTAATCTCTTTACAGTACACCTTAAAGTCAACATTAAATCTAAATTAACCCTATTTACATAATGCACTTCCTGGTCTTGTTGTGAACAATTATTTTGTGCATATTGCATATAAAATAGTAGCCAATAGCCAAATATCTGTTCAGTCATTGTTTTACTTTGGGTCTGGTTACTTTTCACCATCTAATCGATCTCAACCCTTACTTTTAGTATGCTTTTGGAAATACCCTAACATTCAAAGTATTTTTTTTTATTATTACTTTCATTCAGCAGCAACATAATAAACTGACAAAAAATTACAGTAATGACTAATTTGTTACAAAATAAATGCTGTTCTTTTGAACTTTCTATTAATCAAAGCATCCTGAAAATTTTTTATCATGATTTTCACAAAAGTATTAAGCAGCACAACTGTTTTCAACTGTTACAGAAGTAACTTTAGGGATCTCAAAGTTATCCTCGTTATCATTGTAGTGTCCGATGCGCTGCTAACATCATGAAGTACAGTGAAAAGACAAAAGTGGAGTCTTCAAGCTTGATACATTTTCTGTCATCAAAACTATCTTTGAGAGCTTAATCAGAGCACTGGTTCTTCTTAATGAGTTGGATCTATTTATTTAGGACGTTGTCAGCGGTTTTGGTGTTTCACCATCTCAGACTTTGAATTGCTTTTCTGTAATCCTCTTCTATAATCAATGATGTGTTTGTTAGTCATCTGTGTTCAGAGCATTTTTTCTGTGTTCTTATCAGTCAGACAACCTCATGACAGATGAAGCAAAGAGTTTGCCCTTCGCTCTAAACTGACTGTTTGTCAATAAAGTTAATCTAGAGGCTTAGTTGATTAAAGATTCCACATTTTTTGGTGTCTAATTTTATTTTCAAGGGTTCAAACTTGAATGCGACATAATTGGACAGGTTTACCTTTCAGTCAGAGGTGATAGTGAGGGTGAGAATCATTCATAAGATTAAAAGTAGAAAAATAGGAATATCTGATTTTTTTAAGTCTGGTAGTCAAATAATGTTTCATGGAACTGAGTAAAATTGATTAAAATGGTCTCTGGCATGATCCAGACCACAAGGGACTTATTTGGGGGCTTTTTACATTATTTTTACTTCCACTTGAACTGGGGATTTACTACAGAACTGAGAGAAATAAAGAGGGAAGGGGTTAAAAAGGAGCTCATGCATGAGAAAACGAGACTGGGGTGATGTCGGCCTCACTAACTCTGAATGTCAGGTCAAGAGTGGGGGGATGTGGGGCAGAAAAGAAAAAAAAACACAAGAGGAGGGAGATACCAGCAGGTACTAGCGGTTGAATTCCAGCATGATGTCACCCTTGATGCTTTTCTCACACTCTCATAATTGCACACAAGATGGTAGTATGAGATAAGCTGGTCAGAAAAATGTACCTAATGTTACTGAAGTCTATCTATTACATTAGATTTTTAGGAAGGCATCAGTCATAAAGAATGATAATAAACTAGATTTGTGCTCTAACTTGTAAAGTTTTTGGAAAGAAATTAATACTTTTAAACAGCAAGGATGTATTAATTTGTTTAAAAAGTGCAAAGTACTTTTACATTGATAAAAAAAATATTTTTCAAATAAATGCTGTTCTTTTGAACTTTCTATTCATTAAAGAATCCTTAAAAATATATCACTGTTGCCACAAAGGTATTAAGTTTTCAACATTGATAGCAAAACAATGTTTATTGAGCACCAAATCATCATATTAAAATTCTTTCTGAAGCATCATGTGACACTGAAGACTGGAGTAATGGCTGCTGAAAATTCAGCTTTGCAATAACAGGAATATATTACATTTGAAAATATATTTAAATATAAAACCGTTATTTTAAATTATAATAATATTTCAAGATATTAGTTTTAACTGAATTTTTGATCAAAATAAATACAGCCTTGGTGAGAACAAGAGACTTCTTAAAAAAAAAAAGATCTTACTGAAGCCAAAGATTTCCACAGTAGTGTAAACACGAGGGTCTTTGCACAGCTTGATGCCTTGATTGGTTACTAAAGCATTGTTCTGTGATTGCTAAGGTGATATGTATAATGTTTTTTAGTGTGTGTGTGTGTGTGTGTGTGTGTGTGTGTGTGTGTGTGTGTGTGTGTGTGTGTGTGTGTGTGTGTGTGTGTGTGTGTGTGTGTGTGTGTGTGTGTGTGTGTGAGAGAGAGAGATACTGTCTCACTCTTTATCACTCTTTTTTCAGGCCTTACTTCAGACTCATGATGTTGTGGCACATGAGGTATACAGTGACGAGGCACTGAGGGTCACCCCACCCCCCACATCACCATATCTCAACGGAGACTCACCTGGGAGCACGAACGGAGACATGGACATAGAGAACGTTACACGAGTGCGCCTGGTTCAATTCCAGAAAAACACAGACGAACCGATGGTATGAGTTCACACATTTCCTGTACATGTACACAAACACGCATATGTATATATAAACCTAAAGACTGCTTAGCATGAACATGACTACAATTTCTAGTGGTCTACTTTCAAAGTGTGCAAATGCAAGCTCTGCACATTAAATATACTGTGTTGTGAGGCTTAGCGCACATCTTGTCACCCTGAGGTGATGGTGGGGTTGATAAGCTCGCATAGTGGTTAGATTTTATTTCCACTTGTTAGTCAAACTTCCTGAAAGCTTCGTTCTCATTTCTGTGGTTTTAAATGAGTTTGTGGGCACTGTTTCAGGGTATCACGTTGAAAATGAACGACTTGAACCATTGTATCGTGGCAAGAATAATGCATGGAGGAATGATCCACAGACAAGGTACATGCACCAGATTGTTTTTCCTTCAAAACTTCACCCAACACTGTTATATTGAGATCCTCTAGCCTTCCATCTTCCCTGTATTACTCCCGTATCTCCATAAACACATGATGAATAAATAGGAAAGAGATGCAACCTATTATTCTTATTACAAACCCCTCAACCCTTATTCACATGTGGTAGGCTTGAGGGCTTGTGTCGTCACCCCGTGATGGTCAGAATGCACAATCTTTTAGAACTTGGCGGAAACTTGACACTGACATACAAGCCTTTACCCACATGCCACACATACCATCAACAAGTATCTCCTACTTGCATGCAAGCGGGTCAAGCTTATATTAAATCTCATGCAGTTGATGTTGTCAAGTTTTCAATTTATGAAGTTTGTAAGACTAGTGATATGTATTGACGCATTTAACATGTTGCTTTATCACAAATCAGGAACGTTGCATATTGGAGACGAGATCCGGGAGATCAATGGCATAAGTGTAGCAAATCAAACGGTGGAGCAGCTTCAGAAGATGCTTGTGAGTAGGAACTTGTGTATTTTCAGCTCAAAAGCTACGATTTTGTTACCATTTAATCAATCTCAAGTTGTTTGAATTATGATTTTTATACTTTCATTGAGGTATCTAGCAAAATGTCTAGACTTACAACCAGTAGTGCACGAACTGTACCAACTGTAAAGTGGAATGGGTGTAATATGAGAGACACAAGCGATACAGTGCAGCTATCATGATTACACTTAAATAAAACAAAAGACACATCTAAAATAACAAAATTACATTTGTTTCATTTAAAAATTTTGATTAATGCAGATTAACAGTCTACTTTTTCCATTCTGTGTCCATTTGTGTTTTATTGTCTACTTTTTCCATTGTTACTTGAATAAAAAGAGCGATATGAGGATATATATAGACATAATTCAGTAAAAATGCCCTTTTTTAATAATTAGCTTTTTGTTTTTCTGTTGACAGCGGGAAATGAGAGGCAGCATCACCTTTAAGATTGTACCTAGCTACCGCACACAGCAGTTGTCCTGTGAGGTAATGGCTTTTGCACTGTCCTCTGCTCTGTCTCTGCCAGTCTCCTCTCTCTGCAGTGCTGTAGTATGCCTCCTTGGCCTGTCGTGGCCTTTTGTGGTGGGGTTTGTTTGCCGTGGATTCTTGTGTGACTAACTGCCTGCCTGATGGCTGCGTGTTAACGCTTTTCTCCCCAAAAGCCTCCATCCTGCCGAACCAAAAGGCCTGGCTCAGACACTACTGCACACCAATTTCACAACCAAGATACCGGAACCCTAGCTTACATATTACCGGTGTTGAGGGAAGTTTAGACGTGCAATGTGAGAATGTTCTCAGACAGTGTTGCAGCATTTTTGCAATTTAAAAGCGAGTCTGTACCGTGCTGGTTACATATTTTTTATAATACTCCCCTGCCATATCACACTACTGAGAGGATAATGAAATTAAAGTGGTAAGATTTCAGTTGGAGTTCCTTCACACCGTAAATCTCTCAAGGAAGATGTTTACATTTAGGCAGTTGTGTTGGCTCCCCCTTCTGGTGGGAAGCTGTAGTGTAGTCTGATGATCAAAACATGTTTGCTTTGGCATCTGTAACATTACCATGCTTTTAAAATGTCTAATTAACAATTTTAATCTCAAGCAAATATTTTGGTTTCCCTTTCATGATGTCCCAATTTCTTACCGCAGTGTTGGCCAGTGTTCGTTTGCTCTGCTGTTTCGCTGACCTTTATATCTTATTACAGAAAGAGTCCCCCTCCACCTCCAGACAGTCCCCTGCTAATGGCCATTCCAGCATTAACAGTTCTATCTTGGTAAGGATCCCAGGCAACCTCAAATAACGACCCGTTCCCATCCCCGACAATCTCCTAATGTTGTTTGTGATTATTTCACCCCGTTCTTGCAATCATACCCTCTTAATTTGCACCAAATGTTATTAAATTTGTGTAATGTCCAGTTTTATGGTTTTGTTTAGTTTTTCCAGTTGGTATTTATATATTTCACTAGAGTATTTTGACGATTTCAATAAACACAAATGCAAAGACTGAACGAGACGGCGGCTAACATTCATTGAACATAGTTTCCGTTATCTCAGTTCACAAATTGGTGTGCTCTGTGCTGCTGTAGCTCACTCACTCTGACTGCCTGTGTGAATACAGTGTGTGGTCCCAGGAACACTTTACAGTGGACATGGGATCTACGATCATACTTTTGAATTCCTTTTTGTTAGTACCAGTGATGTATTGTGGCTGACAGCAAGAACAACTTTTAGGCCAAACTCAATGGAGGCATGCAAAGGATTCCTAGCATTAATAAAAAGCATGCATACTTCTAACAAAATGCAGTGAGATCTACATTTAGCCTGCATATGAACTAGGGGTGGGCGATAAAGAAGTTGACATGATAAATCAATATAAAAAGTCAAATAATATAAATGTATTGGATTTGGTACTATGTGGTCGAGAATGGGACTCCGCTAAACCCTGTCACTTTTAGTTACTCTTATGCTGTCAAACTTTCCTATTAGTTGAGTTTGCAAAATGTTTTGGGAAGTGAAATTTATTTATTTAGATATATGGATATATTCTTAAAAATATCCGAAGATTAAAACATTAAAATACAAGTATTTATTAAAATATTCAGATTAAATATCAACATAAAATGAGTACCGTAGTACACAATAATAATTAATACATATTTATTTATTAAATGGTTTAATTGAAATATTCTTGCAAAAAAATTAAAATAAATGTTCAATAAGCTGCTTTTGTTGCCTTTTCCTGCTTTTATACTTGTTTGGATAATATTTTTTTTCAGTAAAAGTTAAATAAACTTTGTAAATATATATTTTGACCAGCCAAAATTTTAAATAACATTTGCTAATATCGCCCACCCCTGACCCAGTGGGACCAACTTGGTGTTCTTCATAGAGGGGGGGTTAGTCTCCACCTCATGAACATGCTTGGATGGAGTGTGGTGCTGAAGCTGCTTGCTTGCGCCTTGCTTTCTTGCGTGTTGCTGTTCTGAGATTTACCCTCAACAGCCCTTCACTTTTAACACATGCATACACACAAAATGAAGTACCTTTTGTGGTCCTCCTTTGTGGAGTTAGCATTGCCCCCAGTGGTTTTAACCAGATTTTTTGTTATGTTTTGTTGAATGTATATTTATTTGAATTGTTATCGCTCTATTAATTGTTATTTAATTGTTTTGTTAGTCCTGTCTTTCCTCTGTAAATGGCCAGTCTCTCAGACTTTCACTGCTGGGCTTTGCTTTACAGGACTTGCCGTCAACCATCCAGCCAAAAGGACACCAGGTGAATAGAGCATCCATCAGTCTTAGCACCCTCTATTGATTAGCGCTTTTCCACACTGCTTTTGTGCTTGAGATTGAATTAACAAGTTAATTCAGCTATTAATTCAGCTAATAGCAGCTATTAACATCCTGCTTTCTCTATCAGTTTTTGCACTGACACCATTCCCCATTAGCTGCTCTACAAACAGACACGGTTGTAGTGTTATTGCATTGCACTTACCCAACAACAAGATATTGTTATTTATGTTTTTTTTTTAAGTTTACATAAATTTTAAGGAAATTATAATTTTAACATTAATTTTTAGTCTTACAGATGGGTTGTTCTATGCGTTGAACCAGTTGAGAAAATATCAATAACACTACTCAGTAGTATTTTACCTTTATTCCATTTAAATATAAACAAGTTATTTTATTTATTTATTAATTACTGTAAGTTAAATTATGTGTTGTGATGAGTATCCTCACAGACATTTGATTACACTAAAGATTATAGCAACTAAGTAACTTTTTAGAAATAAAAAAATGCCTAAGCTAATTTTTTAGCCTAAGCTAAAAGTATAACAGGGTCTGAATAACCCTGTTAGACTTTTAGCTTAGGCTAAAAAAAATGCATCAATTATACCAGATTGGTGTGTCTGTAGTGTCCTAACCCCATGCAGTCTCATGCTTTTCTACTGGCCCTGGGCTACAGAGTGGTGTGTGTTTCCTCTTACATCCCATCTAGATTACCCTGTAAATCAACAAAGCTGACAACATGAGAGATCAAAGAGCCCATCACAATTTGTTCTTCTAATCTCAAGTCCTTGCCTTTAAGCATCGTGTCCTAATAGGATGAGAAGTAGAAAGGGAGACATACAATCAGCAGAGGGCGCCATCTGCCAGCACGGATCCATCTGTGTTGGCTGAAGTGCGTCACTGAGTGCTGGAAATGATCTGCTATGTTACAGTGATGAGAACAGAGTGCTGTGACAGACATCTCCACCCTGCTTTGTTCCTTTTTATCAACCCATAACTTTTCTGAACGTTAGCTTTTATAGCTGCATTCTTCATCTCACCAACCCCAATAACAGTGCCGTATTAATGTCGCCACAGTGCCGTGATATTGCATGATGTTTGTAATACTCTCATGCCCTAGATCTCCAGACCTTCAATCAAGGATACATTTTCCATCAAGGTAAGATTTTAAAGAATGAGCCCAATCCACTGCTCTGAAAAACTGTTGTGTAACCATTTAAGTCCAAATGTAGCAAGGACTCAAAAACAATTACATCATCAGTGTGATTCTTTGAAAATATAACGTTAAGCTCGATTTTTGCCATGTTTGTGGGTAAAAGCCCCTTTCAGTCAATTCAATGTCATTTATTTTTAATCCAGGAGTCACACACCACTCTACCCTCAGACTGCTGTTCAGTACTCAACTGCACTAAATGTCTAGCAAGGACTCATAACTCGCTCTGTTTGCCAACATGCTCAGTTTTCATACTGTGCAGCTTCAGCCAAGCATGCCCATCATCTCAAACAAAACCTGATCACCACTTGTACCTTGACCTCCAGTTGCACCTTAACCTCCTCTTGTACCCTGACTTCCTCTGTCAGTCAGTCCTTTCCTGTGCTGTGTCTGTGCCACTGTAGGGTTTTCCTGACTTCGACTGATTGTCTTTTCTCAGATCTATGTGCGGGCACAGTTCGAGTATGATCCGGTGAAGGATGACCTCATCCCCTGTAAAGAGGCAGGGATTCGCTTCAGGGTGGGTGACATAATCCAGATTATCAACAAAGATGACCATAACTGGTGGCAAGGCAAGCTGGAAAACACCAAGAACGGCACAGCAGGACTGATTCCCTCACCTGAACTTCAGGAGTGGTGAGTTAGGTTCTTTCTTAGAGCAGAATAACCACTTCAATCATTTCTTTTATTTGTATGATGAAAACCAGAAGATTGTGATTTGGCTACTGCTGAAGGTAGAGGGAAAGAGGAGACAGTACAATGCAAGTCGCTCTCAATACGATTTAAAAGCACTTGAAGATGTGATATCATCAAGGCTAACCGATATGCTGCCCACTAACCACCACATATTCATCTAATGGTTTCTTTTGTTTGTTTTGTTCTAGGCGGGTGGCCTGTATAGCCATGGAGAAAACCAAGCAAGATCAGCAGGCAAGCTGTACTTGGTTTGGCAAGAAAAAAAAGCAGTACAAAGACAAATACCTAGCAAAGCACAACGCAGGTAGAGTTTCCGATGCGCATTCTGCCCCTTCCCTCTCGAATTTGGTCGATTAGCTCTTCCTTATTGGAGATCTAATTAGTAATATTTATGTGCCCCCGTAAGCAAGACTAAAATCGAATAGGCTTCTAAAACTGATGTGGGCGTATGATGTCACAAAATATAGCAGCTCTCAGGGAGATGTTAAATAAGTATTGATTAATGATAATCATTCACTTTTTAAAACTTGTTGCCTTTTTAGCAAATGTTTGTCAAGATAAGTGTGTAAAACACAATAGGGTAATTCAAATGACTGCCTTTTCTACTTAGAAGTAAATTAATATATAAAATAAATCAATATATTATTCAACATTTATCGATTGAGCTCATGGGATCTTATAAAAATGTTATCAGATTTTATGTATTCTACCAGATACATTTTGCATTGTGCCAGTAATGAAAATAAATACATTTTATTATAAAACATTTTACAGTATTTAACACATATATATTATTTTATATTATATATTAATTTATTTAGTTTATGGTATATGTATGCAGTATATTCTGAAGTTTGAGGTCCGTAAGATAAAAAAAACACTTTTATTTGCCAAAATTCAATGCTATGTTAGAAAATATTTATATAGAAAATTCAGTTATTTTGAACTTTCCTAAAAGATGTATTGTAATTTATATTAAAATAGAAAATTTTAATAATATTTCGCAATATTTTTTTTATTTATCAAATAAAAGATACTCAAACCTCAAATTTTTGATCAGTAGTGATTGTCTTCAGAAAGAAAACAGTTTTTCCAATTTAATTAGACATTTATTACAAGTATTGTAAATTGAAATTATAGTCTTAAAATGACCCACTTTTCAAAAAATGATTTAATGCTTTAAATATCAGATTTTTAATTATCATTTGTTTACTATACAAAAATATTAGCAACAGGGTTGGCATATTTAGATTACTGAAAAACATATCAAAGCAAAAAATAAAGTAATAAAAAAGATGCTCATACGAGATCCACTTTATAGAATGACCTGGTAATTATTCATTTGTTGATGATCAAATACTAGAATTGACTGTTTTTTGTTTGTTTTTAGTACATCATTACTGTTGATAGATACTCATATGATCAGAAGCACAAGAGAACATGTTTTTGATGGCCATTGCAAACTCAGAGGAACAATGTCAGGAAGAATACATTATATGTCTTTTTACATCAGTGACAGTCTATAAGTAGTATTATGTTTAGTTCCTGCATTTCAGAGACAGCAGACTTTTACCCTCAAGGGATGGTTGTCAGCAGATGTTGCTAGACACGTCTTCATTGAATGATCAAACTGTAGTTTAGAGGCTGTAGGGAGTGTCTCTGTGTGTCTAGTGGTAGGTATGGGCAGGTAACAGGGCCCTGTGCTGTCTAGCTCAAATAACCTGAGGTCCTGACTGCAGCATTTCCACAAATAGCAGGCTGACTTGTGCCAAAACATAGCCAAGTAGCTGTGTGTCTGATTCTGCCTGCTGTTCTCTGACCAAACAGTCCCTTAAGATTATTTCATTTAGCTTCAAGTACCAAAGGGGCTCATTAAAGCCAGCCACAGTGGAAACATGGGTCGTTATCGCTGATGAGCACACCTGCAAATATATACCACTATCCAACAAGTCTGTTCATGTGTGTGTTCTCACAGGAACCGCAGTGAGACGCCTATGTTTTCTGTAAAAGTGTATGGTTGCTGGTAAAGGGCCAGGGGAGAGAAAAGTGTATTTACTATGACTAACTCATGTGTCATGGATGACGTTCATGTATTCATCATGGCTTCAAGGTCTAAACCAACATACAACCTCCACTGAAGATGCACCCCTGTGTATGTGCTCTCAGATATTCTGTGACTGGATGCAAATTTTACGACTTCTATGTAAATCGATCCTGACACTATGAAAAGCGGCAATTACATGATCTCGTTAGAAGCATGGTGAACCCCACCACTTTTAACATCTTATATAAGTGAGTCATTTGGGTCCTGCTTCAGTCTGCAGTACTAGCTATCACAGGGTCAGGTTACTACCTTCGAACAAACAGGATGTTAAACAACGCCATCATTATTCTTGTCAAGATCACCCCAGTGGTGTGGAATAGTAGAACTTCCCAAAAGGTGGATTTGTAAGTTCAGACTGTAGACACAGTGACGATGACTCCACTGAATCATAAAGCCAGAAACTCATTCTGTGCAAGTATGTCAATTCAAACTCTTCTAGCTACACAACCTTTATTTTGCAATGTTGCATTATGCAGTGTTTCTGAACACAATTTATAATGCAAGTACACTACCATTTAAAAGTTTAAGGTCAGAAAGTTTTTTTTATTAGAAAGAAATTAATACTTTTATATTCAGAAAGTACATTAAATTAATAAAAATAAACTTTATAATATAAATATTTATATTGCAAATAAATGCTCTTTTTAGCTTTCTATTCATAAAGTAATCCTATCACGGTTTATAAAAAATTAAGCAGCACAACTATTTTAAACATTAATAATAACAAGAAGTGTTTCTTGAGCACCAAATCAGTATATTAGAATGATTTCTAAAGATAATGTGACACTGAAGACTAGAGTAATGGCTGTGGAAAAATCAGTTTTGACATCACCGGAATAAATGGTGTTTTAGAATATATTAAAACAGAAAACAGTCATTTTAAATTGTTCTAATATTTCACAGTATTATTGTTTTACTGTATTTTTGATCAAATAAATGCTGCCTTGGTGAGCATAAGAGACATCTTTCAAAAACTTTACCGACCCCTAACTTTGCAATAGTGGTGCATGCTTATTGCTTAGAATTCGATGTGTTTTGGTGAAATGTAATGATTAGCTTTGATTTATCATTGTACTAATGGCAAAGTCAATTTTTGCATTTCTTTAATATATATATTATTTCATTACTTTTCCCCACAAAACTACACTCACTGGCCACTTTATTTGTTACATCTTGCTATTAACGGGTTGAACCCCATTTTGCCTAAATTCTTTGTGGCATAGATTGAGCTGTTGTCTTGTGCGGTTTAGTTGGTCTACTAGTGTCATGGCAGTTGGTTTGAACACAGTTACACTGAGAAAGTTCAAATCTTTTCAATGTGTACTTAACAATGTTTCAAAAATATGTTGGCCAAGCCTTTAAATCTCCATTCTTCTACTTGCATCAAATGTTTCGGGCCTAAGGAGGCCCAACTGTAGATCTGATCAGATCTGGGCCGCTGGAATCACAGTGTCCTCTGAGCACCCAATCACTTAGGTGATCAAATAGGCAGTGTTGAGAACAGCCCTCTCAGCCATCAGCAGCGGGGAGCGCAGATCAGACATAATCCCTCCTGAGCCCAGTGCCCCACTTTACTGAGTCTGATTTGAGCTCAGTCAGCCAGTGAGGCAGGAAATGGGACCCTTTGGGGTATTTGGATGAGACCTTTTTGCAGGTCTCGTCCAAATTCCTCCAGGATTGTTTAATTGTCTAAAACTGTTTTGACTTTGTGGGGTTTGTCTGAGGCAAGGAGCTTTGTTACAGTTGTGCTTTGGGCTTTTCCAGCTGTAATGTGCAGGTTCAGATCAGGTTAGGAAGGGAAATAGGAAGCATATGGATGGGAATTTTCCAATAGGAAGCAGTTGGTAAGGACTTGTTCTTCACAAAGGGAATTTCATCTTTATGAGACAAAAAAACAACAACACTGCACCATCAGGCCTAATAAAGAAAATCGACCTCTATTTAAAGACGTGAGTATCTACAGGCCAGAAAGTGCTTCTCTCTGTTGTGTGAAAGCAGAAGAGGGTCAGTTGTGGCTTCGCTCAATGTTTGTACCATTTTGATGTCCTGTTAGCCTCTCCCTTTACTCTGTTCCATCCTAGTAATTTCAACATTGACACACATTATCTAATCCACTTTTCATTGTATCGTTAAAACCCTACTAGATTATGTTAGTTTTTATTTAGTCTCAGACAGGTTTGTTCATGCTGCTTGTTTCTCATAATGCAGTTTGTGCTACATACATGAACGAAACACAAAAATAATGCAGAGATTTGCTATTACTGTTCATAGTTATTGAATTTACAGTTTTCACCTGGCAGATGAAAATTAAACAGAAACAAAACAGACAGAACATACACTACTGTTCAATCACAGAAATCGTTAAAAAACGAAGTATTGTTATGCAGCACCGTTAACTTGAAAATGTTAGATTTGAACCCTGACCCCACCACCATGACTTATTTTTCGTCTTTCCTTTTTCCCTTTCACCCCATAGCTTTATTTGTGTTAAGATGGTAACATATATGTCAAAATAGAATTGTACTAAGAGAAAACTAATTTCGAATCCTAAATAAATAGAGGATGTTTACAAAAATTAGTAGCATCATGGTTTCAACAAAATTAAGCAGCAAAACAGTTTTCAACATTCATCCTATTTTTGTTTCTTGAGCTCCAAATCAGTATAATAGGACGATTTCTTAAATATCATGTGACACTGAAGACTGGAGTAATAGCTGCTGAAATTTCAGCTTTGCCATGACAGGAATTAATTCATTAATGTAGCAAACAATTCTTATAAATAGTATTATTTCACTATATTTTTTCAGCATTTTTGATCAAATAAATGTAGCTGCTTTTTTCCAACACATGTTCACAAATGTCATGATGTATAGAGTTGCTGTAATAGAACATTACCGCAAATTATAATACTTTGGCAGATTATCAGAAAAACCTCTTAATTCCATACTTTACTTGCAGCTTTCAGATTCCAGCCTTGATATGCAAGTGCATTGCTGTGAATGTCAGAGGCATGTTTCATTGTTCAGAGCATCGACGTCTCGCACGCTCTGAAAGCGCCCTATCCGGAGCAGCCCGAGCTCACGGATGGCCTTCATGTCTCTGTGCTTCGAGCATCACAGCTTTAGGCGTGCTTGTTGTTGTGTTTTTCTGATGTTCTGTTATCTGAGCCATAACTCAATGACCCCCTCCCCTGTTCATTTTACATGCTGTCTATCTACCAATGGCCTCTGTGCATGTAAGTAACTGTGTTGCTGTGGCATACAGCCTCTGTGCTTAATTCTCTGTCTTTCTCTGTCTCACTCAACGCTCTTGCTGTGGTGATTTTGTTAACCCCGAAACCATCTTTGACTATTAGCAACCTCCATTTTTCTCAATCAACAGAACAAAGATAATTTTTATGAGTATGTGTTTGATTGTTTGTGTGTTGTTCCTGGTTTATTTTGTGGTGTTGTGCTTAATGTTTTTAGTTTATTTTTAAGTCTGTATTCTCTGAACCATGTGCACCTATTTCCACTGATCCACAGTACAACATGAGGCTTCTCTGTGTGCAAATCCATTAAACATCCTACATATATAGAGCTGCATATTCAAGGGCATGCGAAAAAGGTGCATGAATCATTTAAGGCATCTACTCAGAGAGGGAGATGAGTGCTGGAAACACATTTCATGTGGAAATGACACAGATGGCTCACGTTTCCCACGTCAACTCACAGTCTCCTGCACACACCAGTGCTGTCTCCCCAACACACCCCCGCATGTACACTGCAGCCAGTTTTGATCATGATGCAACTAAAACACTGTGGTAGAAAAGACTTAGTGCTATAGCTTTGTGGAAGTTCACAATAGCAACGAAGGATACTTTGTCCTTCAGTGCAGTCGTATTTCAGAGGAATCAGCGTTTTAGCCCATCAGATGTGTTCTCATTTTATGCTAGCATTACTAGTGACAGTATCTAACTGTGAAAATGAACAGGTGTCTATTAATAATGAGCAGGATTTTCATGCTGCTTTTTTTCCATTCACAGTGACCAAAAAACGGCAAAAAGCACTATAGATGTAGTCCGTGCAACAATCATGGCTTTGTGTGATGACTGAAATCTAATTGATAGTCTTCCTCTTAGATGTAACTCTTCATTCTCCTTTGCACATTCACTTTGAAATGATGTTGGATAAACATACTTCTGTTCAAAAGTTAGGAGTCAGTAAGATATATTAGAATGATTTCTGAAGTAGTGGCTGCTAGAAATTCAGATTTGATATCAAAGGAATATATTACATTTTAGACTCTATTAAATAGAAAGCAGTCATTTTAAATTGTTATAATTTTTTCACAATGTTGCTGTTTTACGGTATATTTATACAAATAAATGCAGCCTTGATGAGTGTAAGACTTTTTCAAAAATATATATTTTAAAAATCTTACAGACCCCAAAAAACAGTCAAACATTTTAAATGCTACAAGTAAATTTGAGCATAATTGCATTATAATGTAAAGTGTTAACAAGTGTTATTAAATTCATAGTGTAGAAAGATTAACTGTGCATTAGATGATGGTAATGTAAAATGTAAAAATAGAGTAAATAAGCATGCAAAATGTTTCCAGGTTTGACAAAGTTGACAAGTTTGAACATGCAGTAAGTGTGAGCGGCTGGGATGTGTTTTCTCAGCTCGGCTTCTGTGCTGCATTTGAACACACTGGTACATGAAGGAGATTATCAGTCAGACACAGTATCAAATCCTCCATCAGGCCTGTAGCATTACATAAACAGCCAAAACACATGCAGAGTCCTCATAGTCCCAATGAAAACAGAACAAATTACCCCAAAACATCCCCTTTTCCTTTGCAAGATTCCACATTTGTTTTTTACTTTAAAACAGCTGCTTGTTGAAATCAAATGCTTTCAGTCCCTCCCTACTATTAAATAACAAAATCTTGTGTTTTTTAGTGTTTGATCAACTAGATCTCGTCACATATGAGGAAGTAGTGAAGTTGCCAGCATTCAAGAGGAAAACATTAGTTTTACTAGGTGTGTATGTAGTTTAAATCCACATCTTACCTTTGTTAGTTGGCACAAAGCATGTCTCTAACATGTGTGGTTTGTTGTTGACTGGCAGGTGCTCATGGTGTTGGCCGAAGACACATCAAGAACACACTCATCACCAAACACCCAGACAGATTTGCTTATCCCATTCCACGTAAGAACCATTCCCAAATCACTGTCTCTAACAGTCCTTATGATTGCTCAACTGATAACCTCAAACTCATTTCTGCCCCAAAAGACACAACCAGACCTTCAAAGAAAGATGAAGAGAACGGCAAGAATTATTTCTTTGTATCCCACGACCAAATGATGCAGGACATCTCCAACAACGATTACCTGGAGTACGGCAGCCACGAGGATGCGATGTACGGCACGCAGTTGGAGACAATACGCAAGATCCATGAGCAGGGACTCGTAGCCATACTGGACGTGGAGCCACAGGTGAACCTTCAACTGCCCTCTGCATTTATTCATGAGAGAAGACGACAGTTGAACATTAACCTTGTGGGTCATTCCTCTTATGCAGTTTATAGACTGCATACTTCTGCTTAAGTTCGGGAACTTTATTATAACTTTATTGTTCAAGAAAATAGATGAGATAGATTACAATGAGACTTAGTAAAATGGAAAGAAAGACCTAAGGTCAGTTAGCCATTGCTTAGTGAGGAATTAGGACAGGGTTGTCTAAACTCGGTCCTGGAGGGCGGTGTCCTGCAGAGTTTAGCTCAACCCTAATTAAACACACCTGACGCAGCTAATCAAGCTCTTACTAGACATACTAGAAACTTCCATGCAGGTGTGTTGAGACAAGCTGGAGCTAAACTCTACAGGACACCGGCCCTCCAGGACCGAGTTTGGACAGCCCTGAATTAGGATATATCTTAGTCAACTTGATAGTAGTTTAGATATTTAAAATTATATTGAATATTATCAAACAAGACGGAATGTTTTGGATTGATATAAACTATCTAATACCACAAAACTTTATGAAATCAACCCAATTTCTGCGAGTATCGTTTGCATACCAGAAATACAGTAATATCACTTCCCATTAGGATGAGGTCTTTAGAGAACCGGTTATTGTTAGTTATAGGGACATTACAAAAGACAATATGAAAGTGATGTTAAAACTAAATATCAGTTAGAGAAAGAAAGAACTAGACAAGCACCTAGATTCATTTTTTATTCATTGCAAAACTAACAATATGCTCAGATCAAAGTGAAATTATTCAAAATTGTGCTAAAGGAGAACTGACACATTTGATTGCATCTTAATCATAATTTAATATGATATCTCAAATATATTAAGACACATACGAGGTGAACATAAGAAATGTACTGCAATAACTCAGTCTTGTGCTCAAATGTTCTCAGGCACTGAAGGTTTTACGGACAGCTGAATTTGCTCCCTATGTGGTTTTCATTGCTGCACCAACCATCACTCCCGGCATGAACGAGGTGAGGTCATGCATGTGTGTCCTCACTGGCACAACAACTCCACCTGACTCCAACTCTCTTCATTCTTTCATTCAGCTAAATCTTTCTTTAGCCGCTCTTTCTTTCTTTTCTTGCATGCACCTTTTTTTGGCATGTTTTTTTAATTTCTTCTGCCTTTCCTCACATCACGCTCAGCTTCCCAGATGGTGCAGGAAGCTGCCTGTGAGTATGACAGGAAGTCAACTAGATCCTAGTGCCGACAGAGCTCTACCCAAACAAGTTCCACTTCGTTTATGACCTTTATAATAAAGGTCAATTAGACAGATTGCTGTTTTTAAGAAAATCCTGGTCCACATCTTAGTACTTGTTACCGATAAAAAGTTTGGGGGTCAGTAAGAATTTTTTATTTAAACAATTTTTTTTTTTTTCATTAAGAAATTAATATTTTTATTCAACAAGAATGCATTCAATTTTAGCAAAAGTGATGGGATTTTTTTTTTTAATATTATGTTACCACAGAAATATTAAGCAGCACAACAGTTTTAACATTGATTTCTGAAGGATCATGTGACACAGAAGACTGGAGTAATGGCTGCTGTAAATACAGCTTTGGCAGTATTATTAAAGAAATGTAGACTTGGTGAGAATAAGAGCCTTTTCCCAATAACAACAAAAATCTTACCGACCCCAAACTTTTGAATGATATTGTAAATATACACTAGCACCATCCTTCCCAACTCTCCCATCCTCCGTTTATATCTTTAGGATCATAAATTAAATTTTCTTAAATGGGCATGTTCATCCATTGATCAAATCAATTTCGGCATCCAATCAAAAGGCCCTTTTTCCCTCTCATCTTCTCTTTTACTCTTCTTCTGTCATGCTGCAGGACGAGTCACTACAGAGGCTGCAGAAGGAGTCCGAGATCCTCCAGAAGACATATGCACACTATTTTGACCAAACCATCATCAATAATGAGATTGACGAGACTATTCGGCTCCTGGAGGAAGCCATAGACCTGGTTTGCACCACAGCCCAGTGGGTTCCAGTGTCCTGGGTCTACTAAAACAACAAACCCATCAACCTGTAACCTTACACCCTTCATAACCTCACACTCTGCAGTGCATCTCTGCAAGAAGAAAAAGAAACAAAACTTTCCCATGATGCAAACGGAAGCCCACCTCTGACGTTTAACAACAACATCGATGTACCTGCAGTGAGCCGAGTCTTGGCCCTCACAGACTACTAGACGTAGTGTTGTATTAATGAAAAAAATCAGATAAATTACTAAATATTGTCATGTCTATATAGCTAGGAGGCAACATTTTGTAGACGTTTGATTTAAAGAGACAGTATCCTGCATGACGCATTTTCCTGAAAGGAATATTTTTGTAGTTTTTCTGCCCATTTTTCTGTTAGTACCAGACTGAAATAGCGCTATTCCTTCAGCAGTCCATCTGTCCAGCCATCCATTAACTCCGCCATCGTACATAATCCCACATTATCCATACGGCAGAGCCCTGCTGCTTTAGCACAACCCTGCGATTCAGCTTTCAAACCTTGTTTTCCCATTTCCCCATCCTCTACACGTGGATACTGTCTCTCTAAACACGTACATAAATGTTTTAGAGATTTGAATGAGATCTCATGCATGTGAACATTCACGAGCGTCCATGCTGTCAGTGTTAGCTGTGTTCAGACCGTCACCCACAGCAGAAAACATTCCATTCATCTGGATGAACAAACATTCAAACAGGTGACGAGGAGAGGAAAAAAAGACCTATGCACATCCCTTGCATTTTGGAAGCTTTGTAAACAGTTTATTTTTACCAATCATGTAGTAATATGTGCTTGTAAATGGTCTAAATTTTATTTGTCGTAAGATTAAGAGGTTCAGGATGAAATGTGTCGTTCGAGAGTATTAATGTTGAATCAGAAATCCCATTTTTATTCTGTGCAGTTGTTTGAGGAAGAGGTGCGAAAAGACAACCCTGTTCATCTGAGTGGTTCTGTACATGACAAACTGTTTACTCAAACTGCCCTGTGTAAATGACTCCGCCGATGACGGAACAAATCTTCGGTATGAGCGTGTTTTTTTAAAATATATATTTCCTTTTATGTGGTGAAGATCTCCTCTGTCTTCTACTCTGTGTTGCTCATCCAGCTCTTTTGCTCGGCCTCTCTGTGTCAGTTGGCAGAGACGGGCCAATGGAAAACTTTTGGTTCCTCTTTTACCGTTTTGTTTTTCCGGATTTTTTCCAACAGCTGTGGTAGGTCACGCGCTGCCCGCTTGACTCCGCGAGACTGCAGTCAGGATCAGTGCCCAGTTATGGGTCTGAGAGCGACGCAGTGTGTTTGCTTGACCAGTGGTGCTGTGTGTCGGACATATTTCTGTATGCAATAGAAACCGAGAGCTAGTGCGCTGCTACGTGTAAAGTTTCCATCTTAATATACACTAACATTCAAGGTTTTTATTTGAAGTGTCTTATGTTCACCAAGGCTGCATTTATGCAATACAAACTGTAATATTGTGGAATATTATTGTAGATTTATTTTCATATTTTTAAAAATGTTAATTTTTCCAGTAAACCTTCAGAAATCATTCTAATTTGCTGAT
The DNA here is from genome assembly GCA_027564155.1 of Gymnocypris eckloni scoliostomus. NCBI lineage: Eukaryota > Metazoa > Chordata > Actinopteri > Cypriniformes > Cyprinidae > Gymnocypris > Gymnocypris eckloni. The sequence goes on along the minus strand of CM050425.1, from coordinate 7,035,650 downwards.
TTGGTGATAAAGAAACATCAATATTATTATCAATGTTGAAAACATCTGCATTTTTGTGGATTCTTTAAAGAATAAAAAGCTCAAAAGATCCATTTGTTTGAAATATAAATATTTTGTGACATTATAAATGTCATTACGATCACTTTTAAAATACATTTTATTAATTTAATGCATCCTTGTTGAATAAAAGAATTTATTAAACAACACTGTAGCATATTCTGGTACTGTCATAGAGGTAAATATAAACGTTCATATATGTGACCCTGGAACACAAATCCAGTCATAAGGGTCCATTTTTTGAAATTGAGATTTAGACATCATCTGAAAGCTGAATAAATAAGCTATGATGAATCTGAGAGCACAAAAAAAATCTAAATATTGAGAATATCGCCTATAAAAAGGTGTCCAAATGCAGTACTTAGCAATGCATTTTACTAATCCAAAATTAAGTTTGGACAAATTTACAATAAGAAATTTACTAAATATCTACTTATTGTTGGCTATTGCTACAAATATACCCATGCTACTCATAACTGGTTTTGTGGTCCATGGTCATATATAAAGAAACAGGATTTATTTACGTTCTAATCCCAGGAGACACATCGAAAGGGCACTTGGCATCACCTTCCTCCAGCTGGGACGAGGTATGTTGTCCTCCTGCTCACTAACAAACTGCATTCCTCCTGAAGAGAGCTGCTGCTTATCACTGTTTGTGCCATAATCAAGAACAGAGGGTTGAAATGCTGCCTTCCCAGTTGATGAAATACACATGAATAACACCTTTCACCTGCAGAACCCTGTTTGACCCAGATATAGAGGCCAGGGAGGAAAATTAGCGCATTTGACTTACAGGTGCATCTCAATAAATTAGAATGTCATAGAAAAGTTCATTTATTTCAGTAATTCAACTCATGTATTAAATAAATTCAATGCACACAGACTGAAGTAGTTTAAGTATTTGGTTCTTCTATTTGTGATGATTTTGGCTCACATTTAACAAAACCCACCAATCCACTATCTCAACAAATTAGAACATGGTGATATACAATCAGATAATCAACTCAAAACACCTGTAAAGGTTTCCTGAGCCTTCAAAATGGTCTCTCAGTTTGGTTCACTAGGCGACACAATCATGGGGAAGACTGCTGATCTGACAGTTGTCCAGAAGACAATCATTGACACACTTCACAAGGAGGGTAAACCACAAACATTGATTTCAGATGAAAACAAGTTTTGTATTTCATTTGGAAACCAAGGTCCTAGAGTCTGGAGGAAGGGTGGAGAAGCTCATAGCCCAAGTTGCTTGAGGTCCAGTGTTAAGTTTCCACAGTCTGTGATGATTTGGGGTGAAATGTCATCTGCTGGTGTTGGTCCATTGTGTTTTTTGAAAACCAACGTCACTGCACCCGTTTACCAATACATTTTGGAGCACTTCATGCTTCCTTCTGCTGACCAGCTTTTTAAAGATGCTGATTTCATTTTCCAGCAGGATTTGGCACCTGTCCACACTGCCAAAATCCCCAAAAGTTGGTTAAATGACCATAGTGTTGGTGTGCTTGACTGGCCAGCAAACTCACCAGACCTGAACCCCATAGAGAATCTATGAGAAACAAGAGACCAAAAATGCAGATGAGCTGAAGGCCACTGTCAAAGAAACCTGGGCTTCCATACCACCTCAGCAGTGCCACAAACTGATCACCTCCATGCCACGCCAAATTGAGGCAGTAATTAAAGAAAAAGGAGCCCGTACCAATTATTCAGTACATATACAGTAAATTAACATACTTTCCAGAAGGCTAACAATTCACTAAATGTTTTATTTTTTTTTATTGGTCTTATGAAGTATTCTAATTTGTTGAGATAGTGGATTGGTGGGTTTTAGTTAAATGTGAGCCAAAATCATCACAAATAGAAGAACCAAATACTTAAACTACTTCAGTCTGTGTGCATTGAATTTATTTAATACACGAGTTTCACAATTTGAGTTGAATTACTGAAATAAATGAACTTTTACACGACATTCTAATTTTTGGATATGCACCTGTAGTTTCGCGGTCATAAAAAAGTCAAATGTTTAAAAAATAAACTCTCTCTAACTCATCAGAAACAATGGAATGTAAAACCAGAGCCAAATGTTGCATGTTTGAATTGTTTTTCATAAAAAATGAGACTGAACTTTTTATATTATACACATTATGACAAATGTTTCTGAAGTGTAGTCAGTCAGTTTTAGCTGAAGAAAAATGACTGCTTTAAATGGTCTCACCACAAATAGAAAAACAGACTTTAAATCTGGAGGGGAAAAACACTGTACAATTATTTTTAAAAAATAACCTGACAATGTTGCTTTATTAACTGCTGTAGTACCATGAGTGCATAACTTTTAGAACATTCAAACAGAAGCTAAACTTTATGAATGCCTTGTCTGAGATAAGTTTATCCTGACATTTAGATTTGATTCTAAACACGTTATTTTGAGAGTCTAGGAACCCTAACGCTACCAGAATTGCAGTGATTCACATCAGTGATTTAGCAGTACACTAACAAAACTTTGCACCTGGGAGTCATTTTATTGCGTATTTATATAATGATCTTGGCATATTCAAAGTATCTCAATCACACATAAACAAAAATACGTGTTAAAGCACAATTACTAGGTCTCTTACACAAATCTCATGTGTAGTAGCTCAGGAGCTGCTGTCTCAGAGTATGACATCCTTCTGTGCTCTGTATAGTGAAGATAAATGATCATAACAGTGAAACACTGTGATAAAGCCAATCAATTTGGTTACAATATGAAGCAGCTAACATTACCGAGTGCACTTCAAGCTTTACGGAATAGGAGGACTAATGCATTTTCCAGAACTGGAAACTTCCCCAGTTCAATGAACCAAACAAAAGAGGACAGCGTATTATACCATCTGGTGAAATGATGAAGCTTTATAAGATAAATCTCCTACACAACAAAGTTACGCAACAGAATATGTACAAACATATTCATACTACAGATATTACCAAGTTGTTTTAAATCAAATCTAGATAAAAACATTCGCACTACTAGATGCAGTTCTCACAAAACGGCCTTCGGTTATACTTTAATCAGTCCTTTGCTTTGGCAAAACAAAAGTCCACAGTCTTATTTGCTTAAAACATGCTCCTTTCCCTTAAAGACCAGTTTCCATTCCTTTAAAGAGATGATCAACTCCATAACTCCATCTGCCAGAATTTCATTTTCAACATGAGAAAACCCACCGCTCATGGCAAGATAGATGAAACATTTCATCACGGCCCCAAACCCAAACATTTCCCATACTGGAAAATGACTTCCACTCTTGGATGCGCTTCAATCCCTTTCGCTATTCACCAGACTCTCAAGAGGCATTAATGCAGTCAATCTGGACTTGAAAAAGAATCAAAAGAAGAGAAACAGCCTGAGGAGCTCCAAACAGTCCACGTCCAGAAGAAACCTGACTCTCCTGCTGGGTGCCGTTCCTCAGACCATCCGTGACGTTAACCATCTCCTCCCTCAGTTCCTGCTGTAGAAGTCTGGAGATGAGGTTGTTGAACTTGTTCTCCACGGTGGAATACTCAGGAAGAGACGTGGTCAGGTTGAGCTCCGGGGGATCCAGACAGGTGCCGTTCAGGTTGGCATAGACAACTTCCCTCAGGTCCAAGCCGGCCACAGAAGACGGAGATGCACAAGGAATGTCCCTTACCAACTTATAACTCTCCATCCACTCCCTCAACCACTCCAGATCACAGGTACACTCCCAAGGGTTTCGAAAGAGATACAGGTGGCCGATGAAATAGATGGGCTGGAAGACGGAGAAGGGTAGAGACGTCAGATTGTTGCTGTTGAGGTGCAGCGTGATGAGGCTCGTCAAGTTCTTAAAGGCGCCATCCTCAATATAGGACAGTCGGTTTCGATCCAGATACAGCACCTCCAGCTCCACCAGGTCACTGAACCATGTTTTGGAGACATTGGTCAACATGTTCCCACCCAGGTTCAACATTTTTAAGTTGCTTAGGCCTTTGAAAGCCTGCTGGGGCAAGTTGAACAACAGATTATCATTCAGGTAGAAGTTCTCCAGACGCACTAGATCTTTGAAGGCCTCATCGTGTATCACGTTTATGCGATTCTCCTGTAAGTTCAGATACTTGAGGTTGGTTAGGCCCACCAAAGAGTTGTAGGCCACCGCTTCAATCTTGTTTCGCTCCAAGTAAACGTGTGTGAGGTTTTCCATCCCCTTTATGGCACCGGGAACACGTCGAAAGTTGTTTTGGAAGCACAGCAGTTCCTTCAGGGAGATTTGCTCCAGGAAGATGCGGTCTGGCATGTTGAACAGGTTGCAGTCGGAGACGTCCAGACGCACCAAGCGCTTGAGTGCCGTGAAGGTGCGAGTGTGAAGGTAGCGGATGTACTCGTTGTGGGCCAACTTGAGCTCCAGCAAGTTGGGCAGCCCTTTAAACGTGCCCGGCGTGATGAAGGAGATGTTGTTGTGGCTGAGCGAGCGTCTTGAGTGAAGGCAGGGTGCCAAAGGCCCGCTCGGACAGAAACTTGATGCTGTTCTTGTCCAGGTTGATGGAGGACGCCTCGCAGGGGAACTCTTTGGGCAGGTCCATCATGTTGACATGGTCACACAGGACGCTGCAGCTCTTCTCCGGAGTACATGTGCAGCTGGGAGGGCAAGCGCGCACGCAGGCCCACAGGGCCAGGGCATGAGGGGGGAGGAGGAGGAAGTACACTGGAGAGAAGAACAAGAGATGTGTTAGAGGGTGACATTTAACCACAATATGCAACTAGACAAATTGTCAGTATATTCATTAAGGCGTTGTTCTGAAATATTCAAACAAAATATGAGTTACGTATTCCATGTGGGTCATTCTCACAAAATATCGATAGTTCAACATGCACACAAACATTGTTTAAGGATGTAACACTACTGACAGATTTAAATGACCATATTATACACACACACAGCGTAATTGTTTTTATACTGTGCACACTATTTTCTATCACCCTACACCTAAACCTACCTCTCACAGAAAACTTGCTGCATTTTTAGATTTTCAAAAAACTTCATTCTGCATGATTTATAAGCTCGTTTCCTCATGGGGACATAAATAATTTCCACACAAGGTCAAAATGTACTGGTATTACTATCCTTTCGTGAAAAATACCAGGTACTCCAACACACATGCAAAGTAATATATATTTTTTACATGGGGTGAATGTTCACATTTTAACAGTTGCCCAGTAGATACTTTACTAAATACGGTTTTAAACATCGCCAAGGCCAATAAAAAAAAACTAAAATCAATAGGCAAGCATTCTTTTTAGATTACTTTTATTTTTATTACAGTTGTTATGCTCGTTCACCCAGTTGTTAGACCTTGCAATTGTGGTTAATGTCGGGAAAAAAGACTACAAATATATAACTGTAAATGGCATTAAAAAAATAGAGTAAAGAATGAATGGGACATGCAGGTTTTCAGGCACTTGACCAGTTCAAACTAACTAACTAAAATACAATGTGTAAGACAATAATCTGCACTGAATTACCACACACTCAGGTTTATACTAGAACTACATGGTCTAAATTACAGAGAAATACTAGTATTTACTTAGACACAAATAGCCTTTCATGAACTTCCAGGACTGTTGTAATTATACAGAAACAAAACACTAGTCATGCAGCATAAGCAGTCACTTTGCAAATGAGTCGTGCTCATTCTCCCAGAAGTTATGGGAAGATTACAGAGCGCACAATCAGAGACGGGAAGAATAATTTAATGTGTGGCCTCCCTCGGTCCTGCATCTGCTCACTAAAATGATGGCGATTAAGAAAGGGCAGATTAGAGATTACACAAACACACTAGGTCTTGTTTGTTTCCTTCAATTTATACCAGTTCTGTGTTTCAGGAGAGCATTGCATCCATGCTTTAATATAATGTTCTCAAAATCATTGAGATCAGTTGACTTGAAAATGTCGTTTTTAGCACAGTTCGGTTTAATTACAACTGCTCTTATACAAAACACACCAAACAACATAAACAGTGAAAATCCATGAACTTACCAGCAATAATGATGGAACACATCACTGGTTCCTTTCAGCTGTGGGTTTTTAAAATGACATTTATTGAACATCTTAACACCAATATCATCATCTTAATACCATTTAATAATAGCCCCAACCTACTTACCTGTCAAGCATGTTTAGAAAAGATTCTCCTGCACTGACAACTAATAAAAGTACATCCACAAATTTGCCCACCATGACCGTGTGTGTACTGCTTCACTCCAAGTGAAAATATGAATGTATTAAAGGTGCTATTGCTCAGTTTGTGTTCGTATGTGTGCACACATCCACTAACATCAGCAGCACTCCCCTTCAGAAAGCCATCACTTAATGGCAGAAAAATCCTGGGATTATAAGTGTTTAAAGCAGTACTCTGAAATCAAAGCGAGTAGAATGACCCGCCGGGCCTCAATAGTACATTCAGATTACAGGCTGCAATCTCCTTACATAAACCGGTGGCCATGAGATACTGTAATAATGTAAACGTCTCAGGAAACATCTGCAAGTATGTAAACACCTTTCATTAGAGACCGTCCTACCACCTGGATTTCATGCTAGGGAACAGTGGTCACGTTTCAGTTGGCAAAGAGAATAAACAAATGAATCTAATGTGCAATTATAATTTAGGTTAGAAAGCTAGGCTTCTAGAGTCATCAGGCTTCAGCAGTGTCATGTTATTGGTGAACAATTGATCACAAATTAGCATGTTTATACAATACAAAAATCAAAACAATGTCCAGTATCAGAGTGATTTTACTTGATATTATTCCCATTTTCTTAAAAATATGCATTAACACCATATGTAAGATTTAGAATATTTGACAGTGAAACTGGTGCTTTGGAGGGTTTCGTTTGTAAATTTAATTTTAATGTAAAGTTTTGATACCACGAGATGAGGCACTGGCACAGTTTACCCTGAAGCTTCTGACACGCTACAACTACAGCCTACCATTTTAGGAAGAATTATTAATTTAATAATTTGAGTAATCTTACACTGCAATATGCTATACTGCTATACAGCCTGGCAATTTTCACTCCTTTACTACTAGCCTGTTATCACTTTAAAAGCAGAAATATAAAATAGTTTGAATTATTCAAGTTACCAGTAAATGCAGTCACCCACTGTAAGCAGAGGAAATAAAACAAGGGAGACTAAGTAAAGAAAGAGTTTCTATTTTGTAGACAAACTGGCATCAACTAAACTTCAAACAACTCCACGGAGCGTAGATCAAACTAAGAACAGGCGTTACAAACGTTCGACTGAATTTCTGCTACATCAAACACTTAGGAAACCATGCTTGATTGTAAGGAATTTGCATCAGAAACTTTTATTTGGGTAAAATCATACAATAAATGCACAGCCGAGTCATCTCATGCAGTGCAGAGCCTAGAAGCTACGACAAAGCAAATCCTAAATCTAAAGGAGCTCTGGTGTCCTCTCAGGGAGCCGACTATTCTACTATTTCCATCTGAATGGAGGGCAGGGGATGTAATTTCAGTGTTTCCAATACACGTCAAGACTTATTGCTAGCATGGATGCTTGCAGCTTCTCCTGAGCGGACTAATACCAGAGTCGCCGTATATGTAAATACATCAGAGATCAACCACATGTTTAAAGTTGTCATGTGCCAGACATTGACAAACAAAACTTCAACAGAACAAATGCCAATCTGTAGGACAGAAAAAGCACACATTTGGAGAATCTGGACACTTTTTGCACTGATACTTCAGTATTTTATCAACTGTTTTTAAATGACTTTTGAATCCAAACCTTGGCATGTTTTTTTGTATTGTTTTTTTTTTTGTTTCCAATTTTGAGAGCCAACTAGTAATTCCACAGCGAAGTGTTGCCGTTAGGCCTTTAACAGCTGTGGAAACTCAATTACGTCTGAAACATTAAAAAGCTCACGCTACCCCGAAATACAGAAATTTTCCACGCATACAGGTGACATTCAACATTCAAGTGCCAGTGTTCAGGTATTGTCTTTTGGTCAAGTTACTTGAAACTTTCAAAGAATCACTTGAGGCTTATAAAAATAAATATTTCTCAAAAAATGCTTAAATTACACACAACTAGCAGCAAAAGTAGAATCTAGAAATCTGTGTGCAAATAGCTAAATTCCCCACTGCTGATCGCCCTGGTCCCAAATAAATCCTGGTAAATGTGAGAACCCTTCCCCTTTTGTAAACAAGCTGCGTATCTCCGGTCTCCAGACACAATATTTGGAAGCTTGAGGACATGCACTCAAGACACGTACTGTATATATAAAACTTGAAATGTGCAATAAAAGAACTTTGTAAAACTCGATGGGCACAACGTACACGGGCCTAGACCTAACTAAAGTAGCACCATTCAACTCGAAGTTCTCAATACTGTCAGTGCATCTGCTTGAATTCATCATTAAAAAAAAACTAAAAAAGAAAGTCAAGGCACAACTCACTTGAGAAGAAAATCTATTGCACTTGCGATAAATGCCTTAGTTCTTCTCCACTCGACTGCTTCCGTCCGAAGCAGAAAACTGGCTCCTCGGCCAGTGGTTTAAGTTCACATCTAACCTGATGAATTTCAGGAGCTGACAGCATTCGTATTCCTGGTGTCCGGCCTCGCGCAGAACAGCGGGACTCGATACACAAGCTAAAATGGTGGTCTGTCTAACTGCACTCGCGTCAGGCCCAACGCAACACAAACTCCGGGTTCAGATCCTCCAGTGCCTCAAATTGAACTCTCGCGCTGCCTCAACCTACGAAAAAGGGAGCATGCCTGCTGCGCAGCTTGAAAAGAGAGGACGTTTGTATTAAAAGAAAGCCTGCAACAATTCATTCGTCTTCTCTTCTTGACCAAAAAACAAAACACTAGCATGCGTATGTGACCAAAGCGGTCATGAGGCTAAGGCACGGCCGCTTTGGTTCTGTGGTCCGTTTGTAGCCATTTGAACTTCACTTTCAGGATGGCAGGCATTATTTGTTTTGCTGACATTTGTAAAGAAATATTTTATCAAAAAACCATGGAGTTTTCAATAAATGGCATCTGCTTCTCTAAAATATTGTTTCGAGAAAGAAAAGTAGTTGTTAACAAAAAATGCTGCCCACTTAAGAGTGGCTAGCTTGCGGTTCTTACTAGCTGCCACAACGCTGTCAAGTCCTTTAAAACAAGTGGTGTAAGAAGTTCCAGCATTTTGAATTTTGTGTTTCCAATATTTCGTCATGAATATCACAACTGGAATGGCCTTTTCAAGACAACCATATCCCTAAAGAGGCGTCCCTCCAGGATAGAGTGAGCAAAACAAAAGGAAGTCAGACCGATTTGTCCCTTGAGACACAGATGCTTCACAGAGCGGTGCTGCAAAGCGCCTGTGATGCGTTTTACTTTGTAGCTTATATTGTTGGCTTCGTGATAATTTGAAGTTCAAATGGAACAGCAACTCTTCGAGTCACGTTATCCCAGTATTTGCCAAGGTTTGATTAAGTACAAGCTTTCGAATGCCTTTACAGCAAAAAAAAAAGAAACGAAAAAAAAAATTAAGCTCTTGGCCAAGTTCTCTCAATGAAATTAACAAAACAAAATTCCTGTCTGTATTCAAAAAGGCACAGTACATTCACATACAAATGATCCTCTTTAACAAAGAAAAAGTCAGAAACCTAGGTGCTGTAATAGATCAAATACACAAGTGGGCATCCTTGTTATTCTGCTCCGGTTTTGCCACAGATCAGCTCCCTTTAGAATGTGGGCAGAGAATCACAGCGTGTAATGTACCGAGTTCATAAAGCTACACAGGGGGTAGAGTCTGGCTATGATAACATGTGGTTTCCGTTTGGCAAACGTGAATTTAGTTGCCCCACCAGTCCACCTGGGCGTAGCTTCCTCCATAGTTTCCATAGGTTCCTCCATAGCTGTCACCACCAAAACTCCCAAAACCACCTAAAACAGACAATGAATTCAGAACGGCCCACTGACTCCATAACACTTGTCAAAAAGATAAAGGGAATTTTGATCCATCAGTTCATGACTTGTTTAAAGTCTGATGAATACTTAAAATATTGTTAAATTAAAGTTAACTAATTGAACATTATTATTAGAGTGACAAATCATAAGATGGGTTAAACAAGGTAAACTAACCCTTATTGCCTCCAAAACCTCTGTTGCCTCCAGTGTTGCGAGCACCACGGTTGCCAAAAACGTTGGCACCCCCAACGATCTGGCGGTAATCCCTGGCCCCAAAGCCACCAGAGAATCTACAGAAGAAGAGTAACGTCATGAACCTGGAAAATACACAAACCCTCTGGGGATGTCTGGAGAGCTTGGATGCTTCCGTACCTCTTAGGGCGTCCACGGTTGGTGCTCTTGTGCTGGTGCTCGAGGCCAAGTTCTCAAGCCAGGAAGGCACTTCCTGTTTGGCCTCCACCAAGATGTCCAACAGATCTTTAGTGATGTTGCTGTTCTTATCATTAAAGAAGGATGTGGCCAGTCCTGAAAACAAATCAATATCTCAAACAGAGTTCCTGGCAAAAATGAGAAATGAAAGATATTTCCGAAAATGAAAGAACTCACCAAGATTTCCAACACGTCCTGTACGACCGATGCGATGGACGTATTCCTCAATGTCACTAGGCAAGTCAAAATTGATAACGTGTTTCACGTTGGAGATGTCAAGGCCACGTGCAGCCACCTATCAAGACAAAAACACAATCAGTTAAATAAAGCTTGAGGAAAACCACAGGCTTCCAGTGAACACAAACTCTACTCACAGCGGTGGCAACCATGATAGGGCAGCGCCCAGAACGAAACTGGCTGAGGGCTTCCTCACGATCGCGCTGAGAGCGGTCACCATGGATACTGGTGCAGGCATAGCCTTCGCGGTAGAGGAAGTCCTCAAGAGCGTCAGCACCCTTCTTAGTCTCCACAAACACCAGTGTGAGAGAATCCTTGCCTACAAAAGACAAGAATAAATGGATAAAATTAACTTGCAAATTAAGAAATGCATTTGTAAGCTTAATTATCTGCATTCAATGCAATATTAACCACAGCTTGCTTCTTTACCATAGTCAAGTTTTGGCACGATGGCATGAAACTGTCAAACACTACCATTAATATGTCCAGCTACGTGACTTCATTCACACCCTTTAAGCTACTAAACAGCAACCTTCTGCTAGTCTTTGCTTGGATAATGTTGACATGGTAACACTGACCAACGAGACTCATCTAAAAGCATTGGTGTCTCAGTGCTGTGTTGCTATGGATATACAAGAGAGCTTCACCAAAGACTAGAATACTCAAGACATGTCACTCAAAGTTTTGAATGGGGGAAAATGCTATGCTTAATATAGCCGCTCAATCACAGGAAGTGATACTTTCTGAATGAAAGAGCCAATCACTAATCGGTAAAGTCAGCTTGTCACTGCAGCTGCCGTTAGAAGTCCCGTCTGCTATAGAAACAGCGCTCTCAATAGAACGTGCGCATGCACACTGGCTGATCAAGCCTGAGAAATAAGCTTTTTATAACACAATTTGAGCAAAAGAAACTACATTTACGACAGTTTGTCCGATTTCACTAGTGATTTCAATTATGACATTAAATCGTAAGTTTAGTGAACAGTTTTGCAGAATTTTATGTTTCCCCCCCATACAAAGTGATAGGAGCTGCACTTGGATGCCCCAGAGGCATTTCAAAGATGGCTGCCGAGTGACATGACTTGTCTTAAAGAGACTTTGGCTTCACCGAGTCAGTCAGTCACAGTTTCTACATGTTTACTAGCACAGAGGTAAGTCAGTCTTTGGACCCATTTACACCTGGTCACTTTCATGTGTTTTCTCTGATCGGATATCTATCCGATTTGTTAAAACGTTTTTCCATTTACACTTGGCCACATAAATGTGTCTTAACAAAACGGATATAAATCCGTTCTTCAATTCCCACGCCATATGCAAATTTTACGGAGTTCATGTTAATGAAAGCAATAGATATGCGCTGCATTTTATTAATTATCAGCTCATTTCAATACCAGAGACCCCAACAGGAGAGAGTGCGGCATCAGCACTGGAAAAATAGGTCAGTCTCACTACTTTTAAAGAAATTGATTAAGTGTTGGGCGATATGGCAAAAATATCACATCACAATTTTATCACAATTCTGTGTCATGTTGGTTTTACTATTTTATCTGAGCAGTACAGACAACAGAATTTCCCTATTATAAAAGACAAATCCTTTCAAGGTAACAAAATATAAAAAGAATGTTGGATATTTAGGCCAAAGTGGGTGAAGAAAAATCTTTGTTCTTATTTTTAATAACAAAGAATTAAATACTGACAAAGATTTACAAATTCTTAAAAAATTAAGCATTACAAATACACAAAATAAACCGTGCTTTATTTTCAGGTTCAATAGGCCTATTTAGTGACGTGACAAGTGATGTGACATACGACCAAGTATGGTGACCCATACTCAGAGTTTGTGCTCTGCATTTAACCTATCCAAGGCGCACACACACAGCAGTGAGCACGCGCCCACACACACACACACACACACACACCGCGCAGTCGGTGTCTTGCTCAAGGACCCCACCTACAATTCCTGCCGGCCCGAGATTCGAACTCGCAACCTTTGGGTTACGAGTCCGACTCTCTATCCATAAGGCCACGACTTCCCCATTTAGCAGGAGCATTCAATAAATTGAATGAAAAAATAAAAAATAAAACACTATTTAGACAAGGGATGTCAATTTTCAATCATTTCCATAATCGATCGTCATTTAAATTAACGATCAATTAATCGATTAATCTTTAACCTTAACTACTGCAAAATGCATCTATTGCAGTGGCATATAGTCACCGGCATGACAGGATGTGCAAATGCCACTCAAAACACCAGCTTCCTCACCCGAACGAAAAGGGTTTTTAGTCTAAATAAAAGGCTAGTGGCAGGAAGGTAAAATGAATGGATGTGATTACAATCATTTGATAAAAGGAAGAGAACGAGCCGTAGTTACGCACGGGATCATTATACTTTGTGTTCCGTTTCATATCCTGCCACAGAGACCGCTGAATGCGCATCAACCTTAGTTATGGAGATACACATCTCTACTATTTATGGTATTAGTTTTCAAATCTAGCGCTACAATACAATAAAAACTTTACACCCACATATTGTCACACTGAGTTGACCAAATCTGGTATTCCTTCAACAAGCTATTAAGGACATGATGACACTGTAAAACAGTGGCCAAGGGAAGGTGATTTACCTGTTGCATTGAGCAGGTCAAGGAGGAAGGAGCGCTTGTCATTCTCTTCCACCCAAACTACCTTCTGGGTGATATTCTCTGAGGTGGAGCCCACACGGCCCAACAGCCAGGAAGATGTACTCCTCCAGAAAGTCACGGGCCAGAACCTTAAAATATAAAAGTACAGATGCAGTTCTTTATTGCGATCAAGTTTTATTTAAAATTCATAGTCACTCTTGCTGGCAAGACTCATGTATGCTTACCTGGATCTCTTTTGGGAAGGTGGCACTGAACATCATGGTCTGGCGAGCACCTTTAGGAGGCATAGTGTCCTGCTCCACGATACGTCTGATCTGGGGTTCAAAACCCATATCGAGCATTCTGTCTGCCTCGTCCAAAACCAGGTATCTACACAGAATGTATGAAGTCATTTTTCTGAAGGTCAAAGAAAACCTTCAATCTTTCTGCAACTAGATTCACGTACTTGCAGTAGTCTAGGCCAATCTTGCCCCGCTCCATCATGTCTACCAGACGACCCGGTGTGGCCACTAGCAGGTGACAGCCTCTTTCTAAATCACGGATCTGCTGCCCTATATCTGCGCCTCCGTACACCACACATGGGCGCACTCTGGAACGGTATGAGAACTGCAGAAGATGACAACAAAATGAGTTAAGATGAGCTTAATTTAAACCAACTTTTGCCAACCTGTAGCTAGTTTACCAGAAACATACCTTTCTGGACTCATCATAAATTTGAAGAGCAAGTTCTCTGGTTGGAGCCAGAATCAGAGACATGGGATACTGCTTACGACGGACGTACTTCCCATTCTCCTGCTTGAGAAAGACCAAAACAAAATGCTTTCATGACAGAAGCAAAACTTCTTTCCGTCACCAGACTCCATGCACAACTTCTGGCCAATAAGAGATATATAGTAACCTGGGCGCTGGCTTTGGTGGCCTGCAGTGCCTCTCCAGGTCCATCAGAGTAGATCTGACTAAGCACAGGAAGCAGGAAGGCTGCAGTCTTCCCAGAGCCTGAGAGAACGAAGCACACACACAATGAAGCACATTGCTCTTCACTGCTCATACAGCTGCACAGTGCAGTTTCATACTTATGGGACAGTCAAAGCCAGACTTTGCACATTCAAACAAGTCAACAATGTGGTTTATTCTGCCAAAGCCCTGCCTGCTGAGACGGGAAGTGGAACATTTTGAAATCGGTGTTCATGGAGCAGTCACTGAACTCTTGGCATGAACTTAGGCTCACAGCTACTCATTTTACTCAAGTCGGTCAGAAAAGCATTTACTTAATCGGCGGGTCAATGTTTACATTATGAAAATGATTCAAAACATAATGCAGCATCAGCAGTCTTAGCAGTTTCGACTAAATTCAGCCAAAGCTATTGGCATTGTCAAGCTGTTCATAAAAAAAGATACTAGTTTTACTTTATCATCACAACTACTAATATGCTTTTTCATTAAAGTTCAACTGGCATGCAATTTTAGACCATTTATCTCCCGGTAGACAGACAGTGGTCCACTGTCTAATGGCCCACCTGTTTGAGCACAGGCCATCAGGTCTCTCCTGGCCTTGATGATGGGGATTGCATACTTTTGAACAGGAGTAGGCCGTGTGTAGCGGGTCAGAGCGATGTTGCACATTACAATCTCACCCATGTCCACATCATGGAACTGAAAAGACAAATAGAAACAGTCACCCACTTTTTGTCTTTTTAGCAGTCCTCCCCTTTATTTGTTTTGCCACTTGATTCAACAAGGCACTTTGATTATTAGGCTTACATTCTCAATATGCCCAGGACTGTTTGTTCCAGTGGCCTCCACAGGAATGTCATCATACTTCTCAAAGTTAATCCCCGTGTTGCTCCCAGAGAACAGCTCACTATCGTTTGGAGGGAGACAGAGGACAAAACAAAGGCTTAAATCACAGAGACAGATGGACTCAGGAGACAGGACACACAGTGCGATTAGCTGCGGGCCACTTACTTTTCCAGACGCTCATTGGGGGAGAGTGGCTTTGACCAGTCCTCTTCATCTCTGTATTCTTCAACCCAACGACTGTTCCCTCCTGTTCCTCCTCCAAAGCCTCCCCGCTCATACCTGCAAAGAAACATTTGTTTTAAAACACTGCAGCACAACACCATGAATACTAAATTTTTCAGGATCTATAACTTCTGAGCAAACTGCATTAACAGGCTTATTTAAATCACCCCATTGTTTAGAAAAGTAGTGCATAACTCAAAGCACACAATTTGAGGCATCATTTACATCCATAACATTTAGGCACCAAAACAGACACGATAAAGCAGCAGAACTTTGTCAACCATTAGAGGAATTTGGATTCACATATCAGAATATTTGGTGGCTTTTTGAGCTTAAACACTGAAATATCCATCTTGACGAGTAGCTTCATAAACAGTTTTAAGTGAAAGTACACATTTGGGAGGGTCAGAAGAACCTTTTACTTACAATAGTTAAGCAAGTATTAGATTTTGCTGTATTATTAAAATAGGTGTTGAAAATCTGAAATTTCAATCGTATCCAAAACAACTTTGTTATAATACTGCACTCTTCCTCACCTTCCTCTTGAGCCAGCTCCTCTATCGTTGAAGACAGGCTTCCCTCTGTCAGAACGCCCAGCAAAGCTAGTGTAAGCATCTCTGTTCACCACAGCGTTCCATCCTCCATCTTTGTTCTCATAACTGCCATAACCTGCAACTTCATCATGCTACATGATTAAAACATGTACAACTTGCAAAACAAGTAACTTTTCTATAATTTCTAAGACTTAAAACTCACCAGCATTATGCATTGGCTGGTTGAAGGAACCAGCGTTCCTATTTCCACGAAAGCCACCACGTCCACCTCTATCATTAAGAGGAGGTCCACGGACAAAATTTGCAGTCCCATTCATACGACCGTCATGGTACCCATTGACAAAACCATTGCTATGACCACCGTCCCATCCTTGAGAATCTTTCAAAAAGGGACAGACAGGTAGAGAACGTCAGGATATTGAGGAAATGGCTCTAATTTACAACTTAGCTCAAAGCCAACACAGGTTTAAATGATGGTTGAGTGAGTGGCAGGTGTGACAAAGCTAGTAAGCAATTTGCTCCTACGGCAACAAATAGAACAATTCAAGTGAGTTGAGTGAACCAGATAAACAGATAAAGAACAATGGGCATCTTTGGGCAAAACTGGCACTCCTAAGGTTTACAAAGCCATGTGAAAAAGACAACATGTTCAGCCATCCCAGTGACTCACCCAACTATTCCTTCCTGAGAAAAATCCAGTTCAAGGAACAAAGAGCACACACACTCCAAAAATCACATCATGTGATCATTTATAGAACAATGTACTTTATCAAACAAGGTTGTGACACACACAAAGAGAAAAATCTTACAAGCACTAGAGCCGATACAGATGAATCACCACTTAAACGGGTGATCATTTTCGGTCCAAACACCACCAAAAGCAGGCCAAGCCATGCCATGGTCTGATGCTCAAATTTACCACAGCAATCAGCCCAGCTGATAACACTGGCTGCATCCACATTTCTGTTTGTGACTACACTGCTGTCGGTAAGCGCAGGAGAGGCTGCAAGTGACAAAGAAATTAGCCTGGACTGTGCACATGCATAGCATACCCACTCTTCATTTATCCAGGCCAGACAGGCCAAAAACAAATAACTTGCATATCTGACTTCCTCAGATGTGGCTGACTATACCACACAACCAACCATTAACTTTCCAAACTTAAAAGAGCACAATCACTGCTGACCTACTTGCTAATCAGAAAGCCAAGGCATACGGTCAAACAAATAATGAGGAATCATCAAAAATAACAACTGTGGCAGGCAGTAAATGCAATAGAAGTCAATATAAACAGCGAACAATCCCTTAACTAAAATAAATATTCGCCTACATAGTCTCGCAACAAACTTGAGAAAAAAATAAATAAAAGGCATTAGGAGTTGGACATTGTGTCTCTTGGCAAGTATGAAATCAAACAATTGATGTGGCAGCAGCAAAACGTCAAAGCTCAGATCAGTTGATCTTGCTAATTAGAGTGAACAAATTATGTAGTGGTGTAGTTAGAGCTGTTAACATACTTAGTAAAAACTTTGTCAAAGTTTTAAAAACCCACACGATTAAGCATGCTATTGACATGTAGCATTAGAACATGTCTCGAGCAAAGTCCACAAACTTCAGCTCATGGGTCTAGTTAAAATGCAGTGATGTCACAAAAGGCAGACAGCAGAAAAGAGGGACGATGCAGAAGTCATGCATAAAGATATACCGCATCTGTCTGGCCAGCCACTAGTGTAGGTGTGATAAAATGAGAGCTCCTGGGATGGATACCTCTGGGAACCTAAGCAGAGGCACAGGGCACTTAAAAGACAACCATTCCTTCACAATGGAGGAACGTAAGTCCTCCGTAATCATGTTGTTTAGAATAGTTACCGGTCCTAAAGTCATTCCATCCAGTTGGATAGTTATGCCTGTGTCTTTGGTTTCCCTCAGGGTGCCAACTCTGAGGATACTGTTTGGGAGAAACTTGAGGAACAGTTTCACATTGTCAGATGGCGGCGAAATACTTAAAAGCATTCAAAGGAGTGTGTGCGTACGCCATTACATACAAGCCTCTTTTCCTATTTGTTTACATTTAGAGAGCCAATTAGAAAATAGAAGAAAGGAGAGAAATGCAAGCAACCGCAGCGGATAATCATAAGGAGCAGCCGGACAAAGCCACTAAAGCTTTGTGGACTCAGAAATGGCTCCTTCAGTTTCATAAAGTGTGAGGTTCACTCAGCACTCTGAGAACTGACTTTAAATGTCTGGCCCTAAAGTACTGGCTCTGAAGGCATGGAATTTCACGCATCTTGGACGCAAAGCACCATCAGAAGAACCTGACTAAGACTTACAGCTCTGTACTGGTGCCACTGAATAACCTTTCTGTCTACCAGAGGAATAAGAATTTCCTGCTGTGAAAAACAAAGTCAAATTACAGAACTCAACAATTAATCATAAAGCATTGATTTTAAGATAGGTCTAGTGATCATTCTTAAGTGATGAAATGGAATGGCTCATGTCAATTGAAATGGGAAATCATTTATTGGGGGTCTCAAAGAAAGTTTTTTTTTTTTAAATAGTCACAACAATCCAGATATCCAAGAAAATCTTAAAAGCACCCATCCAATTTTTTTTACAGCAACTTAAAAGGCCAAAACTCAATTCAAATCCTAATTATTTGCCAAATTTGCATGCATCTGCAAATTTCCTATTTTATAAAACAATTTCTCATTTTATTCACCGTAAGGTAAAGTAATCCTGCACAACATACCATTTTTTAATGCGTCATTGTTTCTCAAATGAGGAGGAATGTAATTCCCTGAAAGAAAATAAAAAATATATTTTTTTATAAACTTGCATGTGCACTTTAAACTTAAAGTGCAAATACAAAACAAAATAACTATGTTGTGGATGTTTATGCTTTGCTGGCATTCAATCTGAATGTGATTAAAAGCACTAAATGAGATAAATCACTTACGACCAGAGCCAGCACACTGTCCATCAACTGAGTTCAAGTCTAAGACAGCAAGCTGAAAGACACAAAAAGCAAAGTGGGCCACAATTATTACACTACCAGCTACACATATATGCATTATATCACACAGTACGGAGCGAGAGAGAGAGAGAGAGGAATCCCAAACCTGTATGATTTTCAATAGAATGCATAAAGAGATGTTTAGCCTCAATCACCTTTCTCTTTTTTTCATGAAAAGTAAAATATCTGCCTTACAGCTTCTGTGCTAACAAGTTTACAACAACATTAGGCTTGCGTAAACAATGACAGTGGTGACCACTGACAAATCTTTACAATTTTAAACGTTATATGTAGCCAATTACATAACTGCATCCATTTTAAAAGTTTTAGAATGCTTTGTCACGAATATCATCTTTCAGAGGGGTAAAATACAATTAAACACCTCTGGTCACGTGACTGTTTACATCAGCTATGTAAAAATGTCACGTGAAATTAAGACATCTATGCGATCATTTATAGTTGACAATATATTGTATATAAATTAATTAAACTATTTTAGAGCCTTTAAACTAACATTTGGTTACAAATGTAGCCGTTGGCATTAAATTGGTTAATCAAATTTCAAAACGCCAGCCACAAATGTTTGGCAAGCCTTCGTGGCCCTAGTCAAGCCTAAAGCCTATGGTCATGAAACCAAGAAACACTTCGAATTGGTAATATATGGTGAATCATATAGAAATTGTTTAATACATCAAACGTATTAAAACCATCATAAGCCTGTTATTCATAAAATTATTCAATCTTACTTAATTTAAAGGCTGCATGGTACAACAGGCCGCAGACTCAAATGTCCGACAGATTTCGACGCCATTCGTTTTTTAACAGCATTTATAAAAAAGACAAACTATTCTAAAGCTTTCACATAAAGAACATAAACTATATTTAGTGTTACGATGGCGGAAAAAAAGTTAAATGCTGATGTTGGTTCTGGTAAGCCGGTGGCCGAAATGCGGAAAATAAACTAAAGAGATAAGAAAAGGCGTCGGCTGTGAATCAAACAACACCTTAAGCTCCAAATGTGGACAAGAGAACATAACCGTGGTAATATCTCTTGAATTTGATATCTTAAATGAAGGGAAAGATTACAACACGAGGAACTGAGACTGTGTCTCAACACCTACCGAGGTGCCTTCCTTGACAGCATTTTTGAAGCAACGCAACGCTAAGAATGCTGCCTATAAAGGCAGCTCACTAGGTTTTACGACGTAACGTTAGCCTGCGCGTCAAAGCCAAGCGATTACAGAGCTCGCGTTTTAAACAGATTTTTACAGCCTACCTGCTGGTCTAGACCGTGTGAACCGTCGACGACCACATGACTCATAACTAAAGAGAATAAGTGAGGATTACTCCTTTATTTCTGAGAAGCTGTTTCTTTGTTGTCTAAAGGATTTCAGCCAAGTCTCCTTTTATAACGACGTCACTTGCTCCTTTTGTAGTCCCGTCCTTCTCCAAGGGCTTTTTGTGCGAAGACCACCGTAGGGAAAAAAGAAGGAAATGTTTACGTGTAACTTATCCTCCTTCAGCCCTTGTATTGGCGAAATAAATCCCGAAATCGTTCTTTCGCGATGTGTGTGTATTCTGCCCGCTGTGCTGATGGCAGCCCAGTGTGTGCTGTGGTTGTTGTCTTCAGGCTAAATGCCATTGGATCAGCGAACGGAGGAAAGACGTCACGGGGACCGGAATATCGCGAGATGTGGCCGTCTCTGGGCACACCGTGCCAAAAACACGTACTTTTAAATGTTCCGAGCTTTGATAATCTTCCACTTTGAAAAAGTTTAGAGCTGATGTAGAGCTATCATGCTCTTTTTGTCTGAATACTAATGAAACAGTGGAACACTTGTTTTGATCATGTCAATACACTCAGGGATTTTGATATTGATGATATTGATGCTTTTGTTAAGTTGAAGCTTTTGCAAGAATTTTCTATAAAAATGAGAAATATTATATTTGACTATTTTGATTTTGAAGAAAATAAATTTTTTATTATCAATTTAATTATCTTTTTAAGCTAATTTTATATCCATAAATGCAAATTCTCATATTGTAAACCTGTCTTTATGGTCTTTTTAAGAGACTTGGAGAATTATATGAATTTGTTTTCAGTATCTAATAATAAGAAAGCTATGAAGACTGTTCGAATTTGCACTGCATTTAAAGTTCTCGTGTAGGGAATCTTATGTGAAACCTTTATAGCATTTTTACTTTTTGTTTCCCCTTTATTTATTTTTACTGGTTTGTTTACTGTTTTATTTTGTTATTGTCTGCAATAAAAAAAATCTTCTACTTTGTACACTTTGTACTGAACAACGTTTCTTGCTACTTTCTATTCACTTATTTATCATTCATTTAAAATGCTTTCTTTATATAAATGTAAATATATAACTCGTGAACAGGTCATAATCTAATTATGTAAAGTGGAAGACACTGTAAATTTAAGATACTTAAAATGCTATCTATTAAATTAATCAAATGTACGCAATTTGAGAATAAAAATAATGGTTTTAAACAGCAGCAAAATTTGACACTGTGATTGAAATGTTCATGACTTAATAACAAGAAGTTTGCGATGCACGTATTAGACAAATGACATACACTGAGAGTGTGAGAGCTTTTGTTGATAACAGAGATACATGTTCTGAAGCACAAAACAGCACAATATGCAATGGCATGATTTTAGACAACGATAGCCATTTTAGATCGATGGATACACACCGAATATCTATCCTTTTACGGATGTTTTCCAACTTAAAGCACTTTTAATTCCCAGTTTTAAGATTATCATTGTAAGCTTATTTATTATGCATGTGTTATAGATTTCAGAAAGTGACTGATTGAAATATGGTAAGAATTCTGTGATGCAGATGAACTGTTTGCAGGCTAATTGTTAGTGCACAAATTAAACAGACTTGTGTGTGTGAAAGTCTTTAAATAAAAGACTGCATGCTGCATCAGAAAACAACACGTAAATATACAATAGCATATTTTTAAACAATAGATAACAATTGTATCCATTTTGACCAATGCCTGCAACAGACAGGTGATTGAGCCGATGCTGCCTCCTCATGGTGTCTTTTTATACTACCTTTTATACTAAATAAACATATGCTTGGTGTTATCATTATCACGATGCATACACCAAGAAGAAGGTAATACTATATTAAATAACATATCGGGAGCAACTATGCTTGTGTCACCATTGAAAGATAAAACGCTCGTTGCTTTAATTTCAGACGGTTCCCATGTTTAGCCTCCAGAGGGCGAACCACAGACTGAACAAGCATCCGGGTACTTGACCCCCTCTGCCCCGCCCATTTCTCCGGAAGAAAATCCCCATCGTTCCCTTCTACTTCCTCTTTCCGTCAACGGAGTTTAGGTATGAGAAACAATCCTCTGTGTCTCTACTGAATCTGATTACAATCACCGTTTAAAGTTCACCATCCACGTATACAACAAGCCGTATAATGTCAACATAATACTTAATGATATATCGTTGCTGTTTTGGGTCTCTCAGTGTTGAAACTGAATGTGATATTTATAATGGAAGTGATGGTGTATCCGTGGTCATGTTGTGGCCTAGTGTGCCGGTGACTCCGTGAAGACTCGGCGGAGTTTATTTCAACTAAACGAACTTAATAAATTTGTTAACCAGCGATTTATTATGCATTGTTTTTAATCGTGCGTTTCGTTACTGTGGGATACTGCTCACTACTAGTATCCGTAAGTCATTTCTGAGTTCATTATAGTGGCTGTCAGTGTGTTAAACGAGTTAATTTAGATTTTCTTTTAAAAAGGTAACGTCACGTTAATGTCATTCCTAATCTCAATGACTTCTTTCTGTTGAGCAAGACAAGCAGATGTTAAGCAGCGAATACATGCATTTTCATTGCATCCTTTTCTTTGTAGTGTGAATGGTGACCATGCCAGTTATGTAGAATAACTCGCCTCTATGTAAATATAGCCTTGACATGTCTTGTTAAACGTGTTATTTCTTATTTCTACAGGCCGCAATGGGACGTGTGATCAGGGGTCAGAGAAAAGGTGCGGGCTCAGTCTTCAAAGCCCATGTCAAGCACAGAAAAGGTGCTGCTAAACTCCGTCATATTGACTTCGCTGAACGCCATGGCTACATCAAGGGAATTGTGAAGGTAACATTGTGATATACAAAGATAATTTATCATCTGAAGAGGGAAGTTACAAAGAAAAATCCTGCTTTTTCCTCTAGGACATCATTCACGACCCTGGCCGTGGAGCTCCCCTGGCGAAGGTGATGTTCCGTGACCCATACCGGTTCAAGAAGAGGACAGAGCTGTTCATTGCAGCTGAAGGCATCCACACTGGACAGTTCATCTACTGTGGCAAGAAAGGTAATGCATTATGAGTTGAATTGGTCAAACAAACATCTGGGCTTATGAGTACATGCTGATCAAAGTGATTGGACTGTTATAGCCCAGCTGAACATTGGCAATGTGCTCCCCGTTGGCACCATGCCTGAGGGTACCATTGTCTGCTGTCTGGAGGAGAAGCCCGGAGATAGAGGCAAACTCGCCCGTGCATCCGGAAACTACGCCACAGTCATCTCCCATAACCCCGAGACCAAGAAATCCAGAGTCAAGCTTCCATCTGGATCCAAAAAGGTCATCTCCTCTGCAAACAGAGCTGTTGTTGGTAAGCAAACATGAAGGTTTTGGGTGATATCAAGAAGTTTTTGGTTAAAAACCCTTTGTGTTTCTTGCATTGTATGGTTATAAGTCAGATTTAATAGATTTTCATTTAATAAAATCCTTGGGCATTTGTTTTTCCTTTTTATTTTTCATAATACAATTTTTCTTTAGTGTTTGCCGTTGAATCTCCATTGAAATATGCTGTGATCATAGGGTTTTATAATTTTGAGTATATCATTTGTGGATGCATTTTATAGCAAAACGTTTCTCAAACTTGAAGGGGTTTGTGAAGAGCTAATAACAAATGTTAAATTAATATTTTTTATTGATCAAATACATCGAAATGACAGATGTTAAAATATGAACCATCTAAATCTCAGGCGGTACTTTAAAATGTCAAAGAGGTTCAACTCAGTTTGGGAATCCCTGCTATAGCAAATGCTTAGGTGTATATGTGCATTCAATTTTAAATCTCCAAGTCTTAAATACAAACTGAAGTCTATTGTCTAATATTAAAGGTGTTGTTGCTGGTGGTGGTCGTATTGACAAACCCATCCTGAAGGCAGGACGTGCATACCACAAGTACAAGGCTAAGAGGAACTGCTGGCCTCGTGTCCGTGGTGTGGCCATGAACGTAAGCAAACTTCGTTTTTATTTCTTTGATTCCAGGTAACTTCAGATTCTGATTTGTTGCCCAAATGCTGGTTTTAAATCTGACCTGTGCTATTTGTTCTCCAGCCTGTTGAGCATCCCTTCGGTGGTGGTAACCATCAGCATATTGGCAAGCCCTCAACAATCAGGAGGGACGCACCCGCTGGACGTAAGGTCGGTCTCATTGCTGCCCGTCGTACTGGCAGACTGCGTGGAACAAAGACCGTCCAGGACAAGGAAAACTAACGTGCATCTTCATAATAAAATGTGTCCCAACAAATTTAATTAGCCTCTTGATTTAATTTTCAGTTATTGTCACTTACTTACTGTTTTTATAGGAACACTGCACAATATCAAAAGCACATAAACAAACAGTTTAATCAAATCAGTCTTGAGCTCAGTCTTCCCAGATTAGCTTCATTCCCTGCTGAAAAACAGTTATCACCCTGCACATATTACGATTGGCCTGTCGTGGGTTATTAAAGCTGGTTAAGAATGGCAGGTGAACTCTGCCACCTACCCAACAGGAAGAACAATTTAAGTGTTCTCAGGACTCTGTTGAAGTATTTGTACTATAGTGTTTACTAGATTATCTGGATGTTAACAATTTTGTGTGCAAACATTAAATTCCAAGATATATGTTCATTAAGCAAAAAGCCTTTCCCATAATTCAACTTAGTATTCCCAGGATTGTGTTCTTGTGGATTTAATTTGTTGCTCTGTATCTTCTAATCAGAGTGAAAAATTAAAAATAGCTTTAAAAGAGTATATGGTTTTGGAATAGCAGTCCAAACTGGTTTAAAACAAGCTAATTCTTCTCAACCACAAGACCAACACTAACAGGTCTATAAGCATAATATTGACATCCCATGGGTGACTTGAAATATGTGACCCTGGACCACAAAATCAGTCATAAGTTGCACAGGTATATTGTAGCAATAACAAAATGGTCTATTTTTCGTTTATGCCAAAAATCATTAAGTAAAGCATGTTCAATGAAGATATTTTCTACAGTAAATATATTAAAACTTACTTTTTGATTAGTAATATGCTTTGCCAAGGACTTTATTTAGACAGTTTTAAATGTAATTCTCAATATTTAGATTTTTATGATATTCAAATAATTCTCAGCCAATATATTGTCTGATCCTAACAAACCATACATCAAAGGAAACCTTATATAAGTTATTTATACAGCTTTCAGATGTATAAATCTCAATAAAAACAAATTGACCCTTATGACTGGTTTTGTGGTCCAGGGTCACATATAAAAGTTGCTTATCAATATTCTATGGACTATTATAAAGGCATTTTAAAATCTAATACCTAATCCAGCAACACACATGGTTGCAATTAAATTGTGCCAATAGAGCTGTGCACTCTACAGGGATCATAATGTACTTAAAACAATCAATACAAAACATCTCATAGCTTTGAATCTTCACAATAACAGAGACATTTTCCCGATTCTTTTCTTTATTCTTGAAGGGCGCAATGCTTTTCTCTAATATTTCTGTGCACAAAAACCTCACAAAGTGAAAGTCAACATTGTGACTGTGGCTTCAGAATTCAACGTCACATCATGGCCAAAACAAAAGTCGGCAAAAAACAGGGCGAAGAACTCTGTACAGTCAATAATCTTTAAAAATAACACAAGGACAAAAATGTTCCTCTCAAATCAAATTCTATTTTTCTTTTAGTGAAATACAACAAAATAAATTCTATAAAATAAAACGGCAAAATATTTAAATATATGATGGGCAGAATATTTTCATTTGCAGGAGTATTTGGTATTTTTTCCAACAAAATCCAAGAAAAAAAAGCATTCAAGTTACCAATTAAATACATACAGTATCTACTGATGTTTACTCCTTTAATCCAAGAGACCTTTCTAACTGAAGTTGCAACATGACTAACCAGCAGTTCTTTTATGGTACAATCCTGCTTTTACGTTCACTCTCCTTGAATGAAGAATCCCCAAACCGAGGCGCTTTTCAAATACACGAATGCGAACAGGGATCATTAAGTCAGGCGACCCACTAAAATGCCTGGAGGTCATTTGTCTGACGCAAAGGTCGAGACAAATAAGCAAAACGAGTTCTGTCTAATGTTCCAGGCATCCTAGCATAAACTGTTGCATATATTTTCTCTTTCTAAAATTCCTATCATCAAAACCTAAGCATTTATCCCACCAAAAAAAGCAACAGCCAAATATTTATCCGAGGAATTGTGTGCAATTGTAAAGCCACTTCTCACATTGCTTCGAAAACATCAAATCTAGAAGAGCATATGGAGGAGGGGACCAACTAAAGGGCTCTTCCAAATCGCTGTGGAGAAAGAAAAATCGCAGAATCGCCCTTCGGCTATACTAGTTTGATGTGAAGCCATGCTAAGATGTTACAGCGTGTCAGCGGGAGCTTTCAAATTATTGAATTATTACCAGAGAAGAGAAAAGAAAAAAAAAAGGCAATAGGAATTTCCAGAATAAAGTTGCATCACCCCATTCACATCAACTAAACGTCAAGATCATAACCCAACCGTCCCATCGTTCACAATCTATGGCCAACTCTTGCTCACGAAGTGCCATATCCGGTTAAGCTTTGACATGAATATAATGTATGATCAAAAGCAGAATGACCCAAACGGCCCAAACCTTACTACTGAGCATGGGATAAAACAGGGATTTTTTTTTGTCTTTCACTGTTGTATTTGCTTCTTTTTTTGTTGTTTTTCTATTTTCATAAATCTGCAGTCTCCCAACAGCATCACACGCGCTGTTGCTTTTGAACAGTCAAAACATTAACATAGTATGTACACCTCTGTCATGAGACAAGTGCGACAGGCCCGTTTTATTATTACAAACAATATGCACAGTCCACTGCAAGTTACACTTTTGACAGTTAATACTGCAGAGCAGACGGTGAAGAGACTCTCCACTCCAGGGTTAGAAATTGAGGGAAGCTGAATGTTCTGGTTACACGGGCTCTGGAGTAGAGCAGCATGGTGGGGCCTGGCCTTGCTCTGGATTGGAGTATCTCGCTGGAGAACTCAGATGGAGGACAGTGTGACAACATATTGTTAGTCTTTAGTCTGGCTGGGCGGCACCTCCTCTGGGGGCTCCCAGTTCTCTTGTGCTCGTGGGCCTGGACACTGAGGGTTGTTGACGTGCTGTGCTGCGGGGCCAGTGTATGGCTGCGTATGCGGGAGGTTATTCTGCTGAAGACACAAGAACAATCAAATGATTACATGACAATCAGAAGAATTTATATTTATGGTTTACTCAGACTTGGAGATGTCATTATATAACGACTGATGTGCATTTAAAAGTGACTTGTGCAATATATTCAGAGGAATTAAAAACTCTTTATTTACACATTCAATGACCAAAAGCGCAAACACTCCCAACTGGGGTAAACATGAAAGCCATTAGCGAAAACCAAGTAAAATACATAAACGAGTCCAAAAAAACTGCTGTTCAAATGTATATTTAACAAGCTTTCATTCTTATAAAATACTTTATATTCAGCAAAGATGCATTAAATTGATCAAAAGCAAATATTTGCACTATTTCATCAAATAAATGCAGCCTTGAGTATAAGAGACTTTTTCCAAAAGCATCTAATGAACTAAAATCTTCAGCCATCTAAAACGAAACTACAACAAACATGTTCCTGTGGCTCAGTGGTAGAGCATTGCGTTAGCAGCGCAAAGGTTGTGGGTTCAATTCCCAGGGAACACATACTGACAAAATGTATAGCCTGAAGTCGCTTTGGAAAAAAGCATCTGCTAAATGCATAAATGTAAATGTAACAAACTTTCAAATTAGGAACTCAACGAGTCTCGCTTTTTTAATGCGAGGTCGCAGTACAAAATGGGTTTGCAGTGAAGAAAGTTTATGAAAGTCTTTGGAATGGTCCTTTCACAAATACAGGATATGGTTTAAGAAAGGTCTAAGAGTAGCATGAGGTTTGTGTGACTGAACAGTACCAGTTGAAACTTTGTGCCTGGAGAGTGAGGGTACAGAGCAGTGTCCTCCGGAGGAGAAGTGTCCTGCTCATCAACGGCCTCCTGCTCATCAGGCTCCTAAAACAACCAGCACAGATGAAGTTAAGCACTAGATATACAATATACTTAAATATAACCTGTTTGCTTAATAACCAACCAAGGATATTTGTGAATCATTTCCTCTATAAAGAGTCCCTTACTATATAAAACATGCACATTTTATAAAATGGCAAAGTTCAAGGCTTTATCGGTTTGATGAACAAGGCAAATTATTAGGGGGACTAAGTAAAATCCAATGTCAGATGAGGGAACACTATAAATGGACAACACAAACCATACTTTGTTTGGAGTAAATCTTTTTTTACATAAAAGGAAGCTTCTGATGACAGACAAGAATTTAGCCATGGATGAACTGATTAGATAGTGGCATGACTATAACACCAATCACATTCTCCTGAACATTGTGTTCTTCCTCAGAGAAAGTTAATCATCAGAATGGAATATAAAACTAACATCACATCCAAATTTGCAGAGTCACACAAAAGCTTCTTAGAAGTGCAGATGACCAGAACATTTTTCATTCCCAAAATAAAAACACCACCAGACACAAAAATGACCTCCAGCTCATCTGTCCACTATAGCCAAGGCTTAGAGTTTTCGATCACTTAGTTCACATTAAGACTTGTAGTTGTGTAGAAAGAAACAGTTTGGACACATTGAGATGAGGATGAAATAACAGTTGATTTTGAGTTGTGGAAGATGGTTCTGCCTACATCACGCCCTGTGAACACCAAAAAGTTACGCAGATGGCACCAGTGTGACTGGGCCAGTCGAGTCTTACGGTGTGCTGTTGTTGCCCGGTCACTTCCCCTGGCAAAAGTTGTTGTGTCGAGGACGGGTTCCGGCCAGCGTCCTCTTCAGATACCACCTCGTGCTTCGTTAAGTGACACTATTTTGAAACAGCAGTTAATATTGCATACGGTTTCAACAAATTGTGCATCTATGGCTGCATACATTTAACATGTGGAAATTTGCTACTGATTAAACTAGATAAAGAAAGTGCCTTATTTCTGCAAATCAATAGAAACGGCTTTAAAAAAAACATCTATGGCATGAAATCAAGTGTAAATGTAATGAAACTTACATTTAAATGCAAATATTAACATTTGTAACTGCTTTGCGTTATAAAAATTAAAAGCTTGAAACAAAAGTCGAAAACTCAAAGCCCTATCTATAGTTAAACGTGGCTATTTAGCACTGAAAACCTTTCTAGATCACAAACTATTTCCTTTTAAAAACCTCTTAAAATTGCTTTCCAAAGGTTCAACATTTGATATGTGCAGCATCATTATACAGTGTGTGAGATTTCGGTGCTGATTTCAAAAAAGTTTGAATAAAGGGTTTCTCTACATTACACCAGCATGATCAGTATTTACTGAAAGGGGTTCTTAAAAGGCAACCATCCAAACATTTAATTATTAAAAGTTTCAACTATTGGGCAGAAGCACACATGCATGATTAGACTTTAAACTAAACATACTGGCTCTAATGTTGCAGACAATGAGGGGTGGCATGAGCCATCACTCACCTCTTCTGGACACAACTCGCAGGCCTTGGCTAAAGTCATACGGGCACTGTGGGAGCGCTCCAGGAAGTAACCATTAGAAGTCTCATTGCTCTGGACAGGAGGGGACCAGTTGTTATACGTGTACTGGGTATTGCCAGTGTACGGTCTCCTTTCCAGCTCGTCACCAAGCCACTCCACTGCCCAGGTCCACTTCCTTTTTAAATCTCCATTACTCTGGAAAAGGTAAAGCAAAATCAGTTTTTACATTCATAAAAAATAAAAATGACATGCAAAATGTTTCATTATCAAGCTCACCTGGAGAATTTGGTAGGCCACTGAACAGTTGCTGAAAAGAGCCACCATGCATTTGATACACTGATAAGCTCTCTTTTGGTAGTGATTTTTGGAGCGCTGAATGGTGTCAAAAAGCCCATCACGGTCATCAGGGATTCCCTTCAGCACATTGTGGATCCTAACAAAGGAAAAGTGCAGAGCATGATATTATTATGTACTCAGAATATAATAAATCTTCCTAAAAAGGAGGTCAAGAAGCCTAAAGATTAAGGACTTCAGTCCAGGAACTAAATTCTCAATTGCCATTGTGATATTAAGTGTTTCAGGTTGTTCTGGGGCTTTTTCTTCGTACATTGGTTCACATAAGAGACATTAGTCTATGTATGTGTAAAGTGTAAAGATAGACTGACCTGTGAGTCTGCCATGAGTCCTCAATAAACAAGATTTGAAGGAGCAAGTCCAGATAAGGCCTTAACTCGTACGTGTATGAATATGCCACCTATGCAAAAACACCAATTTTACTAACCATCTTCAGACAATCAGGAAAAATAGGAGTTTACATATAAAAAACATGGCTAGACGATAAACACGAAAATATTTTTTATACATTTAACATCAACATACGAGTTAACAGTCCTTTACACTGATTCACAGACCTTCCAACCTCATGCTACTTCAGTTTAAACCAGATGCTATTAAAATACTTGTCTAAATTCTCATTATCAGAATTTGAGAGAGGGAGACAGCAGGAAACAAGTTTAGTCCAATGACAGTCTTTAGGGAACTGAATGGCCAAATAAAATTTGCATTTGTAAAAAATAATAATTGTAATTGCAATATTCACAATGTTGCTTAAAAATCGTCAACATCTTTTCAAAGGCGAATGCTGGTAATCCCCCTCACCTGCCACAGTAGTTCACTCAGCACAGTGGAGGAAAACTGAGGGTTTTCCCAACAACAGAATCTCAGCAGTTTGATCGTGTCCTCTGAGTTACTGCAGTCCTCGATAATCTTCTTCACATAACTGGTGCGCACAAACAGGATGTCCACCACCAGCTGCTGCAGAGGCATGATGGGAGCGGTGATGTTGGGGTCACCATATGGGTTTGGCAAGGGAGGGTTTCCTAAAAATTCCAACATGTGGAAATGTCAGCTAAAATCCTGGCTGGTGGTCTGGAAAATGTTAGTTTTTCATCCAAATCTTTAAATTAGAATCAACAGATCAAACTATTAAAACATTGTAATGGCTTGACAAAAAAAAGAAAGTGCATCTCTGCTTGTTTCTCTGTAAATGCCCTCAGCTCCAAGCAATGCCAACCTGGCACTTATGCCTGGAGATGGCTTTGTGTCAGTCAGGAAGTCCTGAGCAAGGATGAGCATCTTCATTGGGCAATAGGGACCAAAACTACATGTGAAACCCTACAGACCATTTTGTTATCAGTGCGCACATATTTTGAAGCAATGTATACAATTCTCACCATTGATTGAGGACTGCATACGTGACGTCACATCACAGCAGCGGACCAGCTGCGAGACGACAGTATAGAGCTTTCCGAGCTCAGCATACTGGTACTTAATGGGAGGGCCAGGGCCCTCATCCAGAGCCACAAGCATGAAGGTAGCTGGTACCCCGAGCTTCAACAGCTGCGTCTTCTCTGCCAAGCCTGAGAGAAAGAAACGGAGTGAGACAGGACAGCACTATAGCATGCAAGCCCATATGGATGCAGACCTTAAGGGTGGCGAGTGGTCCTTACCAAGGTTGGCATACATGACGAAAAGGTTGAAGTACTGCTGCAGGTGACGGCCGTGCTCAGACACTTCCCTTCTCAGCAGATTAAGTACAGCACGGAACAAGTGCTCACTTAAACTCAAATTATCACAGCTCTGAGATAAAAGGACAAATCATGAAAAATGTATAAGAACCTATGGAGTGAGCTACAAATTTCAGACATTACCCGATTTCCCATGAATGAGGGAAGCCTACACAGGGAGACATACCTGACTTGAAGTTCCAGGTGAGGCGATGGGTGAAGGGCAGGGTCCATCTTGCAAGGAGAAATGTGCAATAAATACAATGAGTTTGGAGAAGGCTCCTCGAACCTCTGCACTAGGACACTCGAGCAGGTACTCCGAAAAGCGGTTTGGATATGCAAAGAGGACGTTGTGTGCAAACCAGTTACGCACATTCTTACTGTGTCGTAGCAAGATGCACAGAGCATCATACCTGAAATAAAGGAAACAAGGACCAACTAATTGTAGATAAACGAGGAATCAACTAACTGTTCAAGAACACAGGCAAGCACATGCCTGATAAACACAGAACCCACATGCTTACCAATCACTAGCAGGGCCACGGACAATTTTCTTGGTGTGGAATCCAGTACTGAAGAGAAATTTCGCAGAGAGCTGTATACTAATCATAGCCATTTCTTCTGCTTCAGGCAAAAGATGGTCTTGACCTAAAAGCCACAAATAAATCGTTAATACTACAATGACTTTCACCATCCCCTGGAATAGATTATTCTGCAGCAGCAACAATAGGAGTATGATGTGTAATGAGGAAAAATTCAACCCATTCTCCAAACACACACACACTCTTAGATGCTAATGGTGAAGCTTAAAGTGCAATTTTATGAGGAAAATGAGAAAGTTGATATAAAAATGTATTGATAGATACTGTGCTGTTTGAGTTTGCAAGGTTTGTGAAATTAAATGTTCATTAGTTATTCAAAGATTTGTTTAAATTATATAAATGCGTATTTGCAGAATGCTGTCGGTAAATGAGAAAGTATTATAATGTTTGCCTTGGTTACTAAATATAAAAGCAATCGTTACAATACACGTACTTCCTTTGTTTAACAGTTAACAGACCGATATATCAGTTGACCACTAATTTAAATTTAATCTTAAGATATTAACATTTATTTTTTAAATCAGGATTTCCCTCAAGATACGAAGAAAGTCAAATTCAGCTTGATCAATTTTTCAAAGAAACAGATTGAAGAATGGATTCAAAATGAACGGCATGTTGCAGCCCTGATCCCATCTACAACAGCGGAGAATAGAGCAAAGGTCAATGGCTGGATTTACCTGGAGGTGAGTTCAAGTAGACACTGTTACAGGTCAGCAGTTTCCTGATGAACTGGAAGTACTCCAAGCTGTACTGCATACGGTTGTGCATAAACTGCACATTTTGTTTGCGCACGCTGCGTTCGATAGCAGAGGGCATCTTCACCTGGTGAGGTTTGCTGGTCACTGTGAGTTCAGTGATGTATTTAACCAGCTCGCTGTCCTTGTCTAACGTGTCCATACGCTCATAAAAGAGGATGTAGGCATTCCACCAACGTTTCTGTCGCCTGTAGGACATGCGTTTCATCATGTGGTCAAAGACTTCACCCATGTACTCTCCACCAAAGCACTGGTTCTTCATCTCCTCGTCATCATCCATCTTGCACTCAGTGACGTCTCCATCATCAAACTTATACCAACGGTTCCTTTCTCCCTCACCAGCACTCCCGTTCCTCTGAATGATGTAGGAATAATAATGTCCTCCACTAGCCTGGCCTGAGTGGACCAGCACTCCCACCAAACGATAACGAGAGCTGCAGGGGGGTTCCGGCTCTGACGGCTCATTCTGCTCGTCCACCTGCTGCTAAGGACAGTTTCAAAGCCTCAGCTATATAACATTTTCCCAAATGGCATTTAATTTGACAACTTGAATACCAAAGAAAGACCATGTTGGTGTAATACCTGGTTCTCTGGGTGCACATCAGTCTCCTCCAGCTTGGCTACTCCTGCTACTGTATAGGGCTCCATGTCTAACTCCCGTGGGAACTCAAAGTAATCATTGAACTTGATGGCACACTCTCGTTCCCAGTCATAATCGAAGCGTTTCAGCTGTATGGCCAGCACCGGAGGAAGCTTCTTAATGAGTAAACGCTTCACTGTGTCCACCTGTCATGTAGACACACCACCTTGAGCATAATTAGTGTTCTCTTAAACAACAAAAAAGACAACCTTAAGATAAAGACTGAACACACACCTTCTTGTTGCATTTTTCACAGTGGTAGGCATTTGCACCCTCGAGCAAGTCTCCTTTCACATACTGCTCCATAGAATCGAGGAGATTTTGATGGTTTCTGATATCTACATTCAACGTTGTAAATGATTCCTCACATTCATATCTGAAAAGACAGTATGGAGAGTGTAACACTAGGACACAAAGATCTAAGGCAAAACAAAACATTAGATTTCCAATGTACCTGTGAGGACAGCCCCGACATATTTTCTGGTCAGCAAAAGAGCCACCCAGCACTTTGCTCAGCATGGCAGGGTGACCCAATGCTTTCAAAGCCTCATCTAAACTGTCTACCAGCGAGTTAAAGAACTCCAGGGCATCATGCTGCTCCCTCAGATTGACTGGTTCACCCCACAACCTGCAGAAAGAGGAAGAGACCAGTTTAGAGAATAGTGCCTTGTTCAGTTGTCTTTAAAAGAAAGAAGGACTACATGAAATACAGAGGGGGAATTTACCGAAATTGCTTCCAGAATCCCCTAGGCACATAGTATTGTAACCTGGAGGCAGCCAAGTGTCCAAAAATGACCTGCAACTGCCGAAGAACGCCAATGTTGTATTCCTTCCTGTCTTCCGACTTACTGAGAGAAGGTTTGTCTTCAAACTGGTGCTGATAGCCAAACACTTCATCCCGGGGATCCACATTACTCTGCAAAATTAAAGCAAGACTTTCAATAAACTTAAATTGTTGTAAGTAACTTTAATCGCATAATAATTTAAAGAAAACTTTTGTTAAAACGCCCTCAGCTCCAAGGAATGCCCACATGGCATATACACCCCAGAGATGGCTAAATTTGTCAGTCACTTGGTACCGAGAAAGGATGAGAATCATCATTGGGCAGTTCATCCAAAAAGGACCTATATAATTTCAATTGAATGACATTAACAGTGATCATAAACTGAAAACACAACCTCTCCAGGAACAATCCACTATGTGTGCTTCCATAAAAACAATTGCAAGAGTCGTAAGCACTCTCTGGGTTAATAAAGCACACACCTGAGCTTAATTATACTGGGAAATGAGAAGCCACACCCCTCCATCTGAGCTTTTCCCTTAGGCAATCAATGCCTGCGTCCCAGTGTGCATACTATCCATCCTAAATTCTATGTCATATTAGTAATTTTGAATACTATTTAGAGCAAATATGGTGGATAGTATGCACATTGGGACGCAGAGCTACTCCCATTTTTATTCACCGTGATTGGGACAGGTGCTAATGGCCCATTGCAAATTTCCTTGGTTCAACATGCAATGTGCCAGTGTAACTGTTAAACTAAGGGTTTTTTCACACCTGTAGATTTATTGCTTTGTTCCGAAACAGGGATTACAATTATTACAATGTTGCTTTTTATTCTTGGTGCGGTTCGCTTTCACACGGCAAAGTTTCTAAACGGACCAAAATTGTTAATACAAGTCACGTGCGAGTAAACGGTCCTCTGAATCGTCAAAGTTCCACGGAGCTGGAATGACAATAAACATGATTCATTTGAGAAGAGAGGCAAACTCATAAACAAATAATTTTGAGCAGGAGTCCAGGATTTGGGAAATCATTGTTAAAATGAAAATGCTACGAAGAGCATTAAGTTTGTTTTCAATCAAGCCGAGACAACCTCATTCAGGCGATCTTGGACTGATTGTTTTGTCGCGGATCTGAGCATGATTGACGTGTTCACATATGCCCAAACAAACCGAGCTAAGGGGGGAAATGTGCCAGGTTCCGAAACAACAGGCCAGGTGTGAAAGCACCCTAAAACTATTAAAGGGGTCATGTTGGGCGATTTTAAGTTTTCCTTTCTCTTTGGAGTGTAAGTTTGTAATAGATAAGATCCCTGAAGCTGCAAAGACTAAAATCTCAAAACCATAGAGAGATTCTTTATCAAAGTTAAGACTCTGTCACACCCCCCTAAAACGGCTCCTTCAAACACGCCCCCACATGTCTATGTCACAATGTGGAAATATTTGCTTAATGCCACCCAAATGTGTGAGTAAAGAAAGGCTGTGTGGTTTCAGTAACCGCAGTAGTGTTGATGCAGGCAGTCATGTCAGGGAGACACAGTGTGTTTCTATGTGAACACAAAAGCACTTTATTTGGCCTTCCGAAAGTAGATGCATTTAGGAATCATTAAGATTATTTTCAGCAGAACAACACAACCTAGATTTTATCACAATGCATTATATGGATGACAGTTTCGTGAACCTAAGAGAGGAGGTAATTCTGACTTTGCTATGACAGTCTGACGCTTCTGAATCAGCAACTGTATGTTTTGTTATTAGTTAAAGTATTCGCTATCAACTGTTCAAATGCTTAGTTTAATGCATCGTGTGTGCGTGAGTCTGTGCGAGAGGGAGACACAGTCACACAACCGCTGCTTGTTTGCTAACACATACAAGCATCATCACTGTGTCTGTCATGCAACTGTTCCCCTCTGGGCTTGAAATGATGGTAAAACTAAGGACATTATTAACGGTCTGTACATTATTTTGAAAGCTAAAGCTCGCGATTATGGAAAGGGGCGTTACATTTCCGACTCGTGCTCGTGGTGTTCGGCCAATCAAAGCAGACTGCGCTTGTCGGAAGGAGGGACTTTGTAAAAAGCATTTGAGAGCGGCAGGGCTTAGAGGAACTATAATAATGTACAGTATTTGAAAATTAATGTATTTTTTTACATTAAAGCATGTCAACATAATGTTACACCAAACAAATAAATGAACTTTAAAAAGCATCATATTGACCCCTTTAAAAGTTGTTTTTGTACTAAAATAACAGTTAAGCTCTTTGAAAATTTAGCGTTTTATATGGACCACAAAGTGACTAAATTGCATTAACACTGTATGTTGAAAGTGAATTCAAATCTATAAATGGGGAAAAATATAGATTATCCCAAATTTAAAAATGAAGTAAACCTTGAGCACTTTGTGTTCACATCGCTTAATCTAAGTGAATCATACTGTGACCTCCTCCAGAGATATTCGTTTTGCTTTATAGTTCATTTTTATTTGAAACATTCACATATAGTCAAATTCTCATGAACACAATGCAGTCTAAGACTCCAGAAATGAACCATGTTAGGCAGTACCTCATTATCTTGCTTCTCGTCTCCAGACATATCATCATCCACATCGCTGCCTGTGCCTTCAATGGCCAGGATGCCATTCCTGATGGGAGGAATCATGTAGAGCTGCTGGATAACGGAGTTCATGTAGCAAGTCGCACCTGCATTTTTCAAACCCACAAACCCCTTGGTAGGCCTTGGGCCAACTGGCGGCAAAAATTCCCATTCTGTAAGTGGTTCACAACCTAAAGGTAATAAACAGCATTTATAAAAAACAAGTAAATATCCGTATGTATCATGAAAACTGATGGGGTTGAGTGCACCATTTCTAGGAATCAGGAATCAACATTAGCACACACCTAAATAGTACATATCAGTTAGTGTGTCAACAATCTGCTTGAGATTTCGCACACATCCGACAGCAAGTGCAACCAGCAGTTCAAAGCCGGCATTGATGGTGGCTGGGGTGCTACACACAGGTATGGCCTGCTCAGTGGGGAATTCTCCACTCTTCATGTATTGCAAGTACACATTAGATGCTGGGAACAGGAAGTCATCCATTAACTCCTATAAGGAAAACAAAAGAAGATCAGTTAGTCTGATTTGGCAATGCAGTCGCAAATAGGAGATTTTTTTCTATTATTGTTGTTATTTAGCAAAAGTGGCAAATGATTACCACTGAAATGTTTACCTTGATAAGACTAGCACCTCCTTTTTCACAGCCAATGTGGAATTTTTTCTCTGGGGTCTGGAAAGCTAATAGCTCTTTTGTGACACCAATTTGACCTTCCAAAATGGTCTCTTCTACCCCAGGCTCTCCAGTCCTCTTCACTTCATCCTAAAAAAAAACAAAAAAACTCAAATTTGCACACTAAAGTTTTCACTATTTTAATTCCAAAAAGAAGTTTAAATGAACAAACCCGGATGCGCTTTAACCAGTCGATCTCATTGTTTAGGAGAACTTCTGCATTAGGAAGATTAATGTTGCTGTTAAATGCATAGTTGAGTAAGTGCCTTAGAAGAGTGAAGTAATCAGCAGCGTGCTTTGCCCGCTCTTTTGCAGTGCTCTGGAACCCAAAAGGACAGGAAAAAGATGACCATAAATAATGAGATGTTCTGAAATAACACCATTTTTTTACAACAACTAGGGCTGTGACGGTGACAGCCGCATCACCGGCGGTGGTCGGTTGCCACCGGCGGTAGTGCACGTGATGTCACACACTCTATAACAAGCATAATAAAGTTTTGTAAACAAGTGTAATAATAGTAACAGTTGAATTTTTTTTATTTAGACTATAAATCTATGCTAATTCATAAATTACCTCAAACGCCATACACAGCATTTCCTTTAGATTGGCAGGTTTGAGCGCAGGAATATACAGTTTATTCTGCATTCAGCATATTTATTTAATGATGAGCGATGGACCTTGTTGGGAAACCAAATACTACATCACCGATCTGGAATAATTTCCACTCATGTCACCCATCCGCGTGTGTCTTCGAGTTTACATGATCGCAAACGCCCGGCTGGCCAGGTATGTATTGGTGAGGCTTTCTCCAAACTGGCCAAATACGAAAGAGACAGCGGTAAATAGAAGATGTTAACAAGAAATGTGGCAACATACGCCGCAATTCCTATTCCACAGAGAGCGCGTCCAGCAGACGAGGAGTTAACGTGCCCGCTTACTTGGTGGCGGAACAGTGAACCGTGTCTAAACCGGACGCCGCGTCGCAACAACAGGTTAAGTCTGTATGCAGGACATTTGAACTTTGTGTCAGTATCCTACGTCATAAATAGGATGAGGCAGTTTACTGTGAGGGATTTGTCATGTTGTATCGCGCATCTGGTGTAGACCGCATCATAATTATAATGGGTTCTTGCCTCGCCGTTCGCGTGAGGTAGACAGGG
The DNA here is from genome assembly GCA_027564155.1 of Gymnocypris eckloni scoliostomus. NCBI lineage: Eukaryota > Metazoa > Chordata > Actinopteri > Cypriniformes > Cyprinidae > Gymnocypris > Gymnocypris eckloni. The sequence continues at coordinate 6,996,511 of CM050425.1, read as the reverse complement.
TCACATGGTGTATTAGTAACTTATTTAAGGCTACTTTCCTATTTAACTATTATTTATTTTATATTTATATTTTAGGGTTTTGCAAGCTGAGTGTTCACTGATGTAAGTTATATATATATATATATATATATATATATATATATATATATATATATATATATATATATATCTCACAATACCACGCCACCGGCGGGAGTTGGTCCATTACCACCGCGGTAATGGATCAACGGACCTTTAAATCAGCCACCGTCACAGCCCTAACAACAAAAAACTCCAGCTGTGTCCCAAAGAAATACACAAGACACTAAGACACTTACACCTAAAACTGTGAAGAGGAGGGTGATGAAGAAGAGGAGAGGCCTATGGCCCATACAACACCGGGTGGCCATGAGGAAGAACTGTTCTTGGGCCATTTGGCGAACAGACCTAGAAGCAAATAATAGTACACATTAGCAATGAATTAAACAAAACCATTCCAAACCTGTTTGATAAAATTACAAAAATCAGTTTGAAAAATGTTGATAAATTAATTTCAAGTTCAAACATTCAATACCTCACTGAGGTATCAGTGCCAATTTCAAGTTCATACATTTAATACCTCATTTTAGGTCCATACCATATTTTTTTAACCGTTTAAATTTTTTTTTTCATTTACACAACTTAATATTAAATCAAATATACAATTAAATATTAATTTCAGAGACTAAATAAAAAATATATAATTATACAAATCTGGTATGAACTTTTATAAAAATACTATAAAAAACATTTATTTTATTGAAAGTTACAACAGCATAACAGAAAGAACAATACTCTATTTTACGATAACTCACTTGCTCTGGCAGTGCAGCAGCAGATCTATAATGAAGGTCTGCCAGGCCTTTTCTTTGCTAAGTGCATCTAGTGCAGTGGGCATAAGGGCGAAACACAGGGTCATGACCTCCAGAGCTTCACAGCACACCTGCTCATCTTCTGCATCTGGCTCATTGCCAGCATTGGTCTGAGGAAGATCCAACATAACAGGCATAAATATTGAGTCATAAATAATATTCATAATATTGAGTTCATAAATAATGAATCACACAAAGTTTTTTTTCCAATATAGCCAAGAACTAGCACCTTCTCGTAGATCTTGCTGATCTCCTCATTAGAACTGAAAACGTGCTGAACAGAGCCGCAACCAGAAGCCCAGACAATCTTCTGAACCGCTCGAATGACACAGATATCTGGGATATACTTGGAGGCCTGGAAGAAGTTCTGGGTACAGGAAGAGAAGGACAAACTAAGAAAACCGAGCCTGAAACATGAGGTGTTTCCTCAGTTATTTTCTTTGTACATCTCGGTCACACGCAAAGCAAAAGAGGTTTCAACAAAAATACTTTTGATCATTACAGACATTCAAAAGATAGCTAAGGACATTTATATGAACAATGCAAACAGACCAGTTTCTGTAGGTGAGGGTTGTGTGGTGTTGTAGAACATACCTCATCCGAGATCTGTTGGGCGAGGCGGATGGCCACGTTCCGCAGCATGCACTCGGCGGAGGGGTTGGGGATATTCTGCAAGGCGTTCTGTAGCACTAGAGCCTGGTCATGTGTGGTCTGGTTGATCTATGAACAATTTAAAAAAAATATTGTTATCTTGCAGATTAATGCTAGGTCTCTATTATGTACAGTAATGCATGCTTTTTTCATGCTCAAAATACATTTATTATCATGAATATTTAAAACAGCTGTGCCGTTTAATATGTTTTGCAAACAAATATTTACATTTATGGGATCATGTTCTTCAGGATTTGTTGATGAATAGAAAGCTCAAAAGAACAGAATTTATTTTAACTAGAAATCTTTGATAACATAATAAATGTCTGTACGGTTACTTTTGATCCATTTAATGCATTCCAAGTAAATAAAAGTATTAATAAAAAAAATGACTGACCCCAAAAGTTTGAACAATAGCCCAAAACCCCTTTCTGTACAAAGTTGTAATCTGTGCAAAGTTTAAATGCAGCAAACTCAACCAAACACTGGTAAAAACTTTCAAATCATGTTCTTTTTTTTGTACTGAAACATTCAGTGCTTTAACAAAAAATATAGCTTCACATTTCAGCTTGTGACGCAGTCAAAATCATGGTCAGTGGTATTTTCCAACCATATTGTTCCATTACATCCATAGAAGCAATCAAATAAAGAGAAAAAGGCATGATCAAACTACACTTAACTTTCCCCATTCTCATGGTTATTACTACCTCATGTAAACGCTTCTGGAGTATGTGTGAGTGTTTCCTTACAAGACACTGTACACCCTTGACATTTGTGGAGCTACATAGGGCAAGCCAGCCTGTTTCTAATGATTGATGCATGTCAGGGAGGCTGAAAGGTTATGGTCTTAAACAGAAATAAAACCCTCAGTGCTGAACCTATAAAATCCACTCAGAAAAAAAACACTTCACTTACTTTCTTGCAGTGCTTCAAACAGAATTGTGTTTTTGCAATAAGCAAATTTGCTATCCCATCCCCCATAATTGGTCCTAACTACAGACTAGAGCTGTGCCAAATGCACTTTATGAGATGAGGTACTGGACAAAAGTGTAAAGTGAAGTACAAAAGTGAATGCAGGTTTACCTTTTCTCCCAAATATGCCAAGTCTCTTTCTTATGCCATTGCTGCAGTTTTAAAATCCCAATATGACATCACAATGTATTTAAATTGTGTTCCTTGTAAAATTATAAGATTGAAACTGATTTTAATAAACTGAGGGTCTAAGTTTTGGACCTTTTCTGTAAAGTGAATTTCACTGAAGGTATTGTGCATATACTTTTGCAAGACTTCCTTGAAAGGAACAGTAAGGAGTTAAAAGCAAGGGGAACTTACAGGCGACACCGGGATAGTCCCCTCCACCACAGGCTGGCAGGCCTCCGCCACAGCCTTCACGTGGCCAAAGCCTACAGCTGTGAGCAGCAGTTTGGCTATTTTTAGTGCGTTGAGATAAGCTCCCCGCCGGGTCTCCATGTCAGCATTTGGCAGGAAGTTATTTCTGGTGAGCATGCTCAAAACCAGGGGCAGGCCACCACTCTTCAAGAAGTTGTACTGGAAATCACTCGCATCCTCACCCAACGTCCCACTGGCAGGCATGAGCAAGGCGTACACCACCTGAGACACACAGAAACATTGTGTACAATCAAAGAACGATGCCACACAGAAAAGCCCTTATGGCAGTGTGCCCATTTTATTAAAATATTAATATTAGGTGAAAACAAATAAAAAACTCCTAAACTAAAAAAAAAAAATATATATATATATATATATTGTTGTAATACTTCAAACGGAGTATACGTTTTGCCCCTTTTGTGTTTTTTCTGTAGTCTTAATGCATTCAACTGTTTGCATTACATTTTTGTCTTATGTATCATGTACAGCAATTATCTGTATTTCAATTTACATATTCCATCGCTAAATATTTTTATTATTATTGCTATTTTATTCAAACAATTAGTTCAATAATAATAATTAAAAAAAAAAAAAAAAAAGGAACTAAGACTAAAATAACAGCTTTTTTGTGGTACACAACCATCTGTTCATCTACGCTTGGCTAGTTTCATATAGTATTTTCATGTTGAGAACCAAACAAACCTCTATCAAGTAAAGCACTTGAGATGGTGATGGTCCAAAGAAACGTGAATCCAATGTTGGGCTAAGGCTGTTTTCGCCGAGTTTGGCGTGATCCAGACAGATGGCTCGCAGGTTTTCCACTGTGGTGTTATCTGAAAGGTAACAACAGTGAGTAATGAATAGAGACGGCAGATTGGTGCAGCTAGATGTCTCAAACAGACATCTAATGAAGCATATTGAGCACCTGGAGGCATGAGCTTCATTAGAACACGAGCTCCATCCCGCAGGAGAGGCATGTTGAGATTACAGCCCAGGTCTGCAACTTGCCAGAGGAAAGAGATGTAGCGCAGGTGCAGGGACATTATCTGAGACAATAAGAATCAAGTTTACACTTAAAATTGCTAAATGCAAAACATTGAAGCCAGTTATAATAAATGTAATACTAAATCCAGACATTTAGAAAATGGGGGGAGCTTCTACAGATCTCTCAGCAAAGCACTACAGGTGGATATGCACAATTTACAAACAGCTTCTGTGAAGATATTTTTCATGACCATAGATGCACTTCCCTTTCAACAAATAGACTGTTTAGCTCAATTATGGCACAATGCTCACCACGCCAGGAAGACAGCTCTCCACTTCAGGGTTTGGCCCATCACTGAAGTGATTGCCATGGTTCCCAGGGGAGCCAGTGGAGGAGTCCGAGGAGCTGTCTGGACTGGAAGGCATATTGGCGCTGACCTGGGTGAGCTTGGCTGTGATGATCTAGAGAAGAAAAAAATAAGCACACTCATTAACTAACATATCCTCTTCAAAAGTGCTGTTAAATATAAGACAAAAAGTTGTGTGTGTGAAATGCCCTATTGAGTAAATTGAGAAAAAACAGCCAAGTAGATGCCTACAGTTTTATCTTTGAGGTTTAGCTGCCCGATTAGCTTCCTGTCATCTGCTGGGTCAATGATCTCTCCCCCAATAAACAGCTCTATCTTGGTGTGCGTGCTGTTGGCCTTTATTCGGTTCAGAATGCAGCGTCGCACAGAACCAATTGTGTCGTTGGTATGCGACCAAATATCCAGATCATCAACCTGTCGGCCTTGGTTTGGGAAACGCACAACTAGCGTGATATGCTTTCCTCGGAAAGCCCTTAAAAGAGAAGAAAAAATAATATGGAGAATTTAATGGATGGCCATCATAGACAAGAAGAAAATAAAAAATGATTTGAGTTAATTTATGACAGGTTTGAATGGGTCTACCTGGACATGGGCAGGATGGTCCTTTCCTCATGGTAGTCACTGTCACACTCGGTTACATACTCCCTGAGCACAGTCAATACTCTCACCATGCGGATAGCCTCCTGTCTGGCACAGTTAATGCTGTCTTTATCTCCATCCAGCACACACAGAGTGTCATAGGAGGCTTTGAGCCGGTCAAAGCAAGACTGAATAAAATCCTCATGGATCTCTACCTGCAAACAGTCATGTGACACATTTTAAAAACAAACTCAAAAGCACTTCAACATTTATTACAGCAAGTGATATGCTTTTCCGCTGTATTATTACCTGATTGGCTTGTAATTTTGGTCCGAGGTTTGTATAAATCTCTTTAAGCAAGTCAATTGCTCGGCTAGCAATATCATCACTTCCTTGAATCACAACCTGTAAAAAAAAAAAGAAATTTTTTTAAATATAAGGAAAATAGATGTTTGAGCTCAGGTTGACATTCAGCATTTGTTGAAATTTAACCTTGGGCTCATTTAGCTTAAAAATACTACTAGTGATATTACAACAACATAACTGTGATGTCACCCAAAAACACCAAAAGATCCATTTAAGGGCACATTTTCAACTTTGCTACTTGACATTGTTTACAATACATTGACTTATTTCAAAATAACCAACAGACTAAAAATGAAGGCATTTCAGACAGGTAATATCCCAGAATAAAGTTGCTCTGAATATACCAATGCAGCATTATTTGATTCTTACCCTCCACAGGTAATCCAGCCCTATCAGCTCCAAGTCATCCATCATGTATGCCCGGCGTTTTGCCACCAGTTTAGCCTCCCTGCAGTTGACAGCCTTGAAGAACCGTTCAAAGCATTTCATCCCATTCTCTGTCAGCAGTGAAGGGTCAAGCTGCAGTACGTTGTTCTCAAAAAAGTCCTTGTTGATGTCAGGGTCAAGGTCGGGCTCATCGCCCATGAGTTTGGAGTACCATTTGAAGCAGGCCTCCCGATCACACAAGAACACGCATTCTCTGCCAGGCACTTCCAGATCTGCTTAGCCTGAGGTGCGCACAGCCAGAGTTGCCCATCTTTCAGTAAGAACCTGAAGGAAGAAGATATTTAGTCATTTGTTTTTTAGGGAGTCTTTAGAGTGTTTTTGTGGTGCAGACCAAATCCATTTGATGTCAGAGCATGATGGGTATGAAAGCTGTTTTCTGAAATTAGGTGCACACCTAGAAACTGTCTGTTCTTTGGTGTACAAGAAATTTGCCAATGATGACAAATAACTTGCCTTTTATATTATAATAGTGTAGTACACACAGAATATTCTGTTTGTGTTTAGTTGAAGTAAGGAAATCTAAGTGATAGAATGCAGGGTAAAGAGGTGAAGTGAAAAACACTTTCCATTTGTGGAACCTTAGTCACCTAGCTACAGTGATAAGCCGCTTATTCTGGTAAACGCCGTGATACTCAGGTTCATGACAAGAATGAGTAGTGTTTGGAGCCGAATAACAATGTGAAAAGAGAAAAGGATGGAAATGCATTTGGATTCTGCAATCTATGCAGTGTATAGGAAGGTTGCTTGTTAAGTATAAATACCTCAAGAAATTAAGTCGCTCCTGGACCTCCTGAACATGACTATACCGACTTCCTGGCCTAACCGTCTGGGGATCAAAGTCTGTGTGCTCTGATAAAACATAAAATAAAAAGTTAGCATTGGTAAATGTTTAACATGAGCATAAAAAAAGACAAGAAAGTATGTGTTAAAGGGGTCATGATATGCAGATTAAGACTTTTATATTATGCTTTTTGTACCAAAAAAGTCCAACATTGATCAAAACAATCATTTTAACTCTTTCACTCGGAAGTGAAATGGGTGTTACCTCTTGTAGAAATCGAAGTAAACACCTACTATTGAGCTTTGCTAACTTCACCGAACCGTATCCATGATTTGCATTTGATTCTCGAGATGGCAAGCCTTTTGATAGAGCTGTATATGGTTGTATATGATGTATACTACTGATTATATCCTGTATAACTGAGTATGTGACGAATAAAATAACCTTGAACCTATTAAGATGCGTGTCATGGAGAATCGCGGTGTCACTATGCCCTCGATTTTCAATTGGGTAGAAAATGATTTGTATTTTTAGTTCTGAAACTTACAGAACTTGTTTTTTTGTAGAGTAACCTCTTAAACGTGTAAATATCAAGCACGTTTTGATTCTCCATTTCATAACCCCTTTTAATGAATAACACATGAAAATGTATGTCCATATATACAAACAGTGTTGGCCTCACAAACCTTTCGAGAACTGCCTCATATTCTCCATGTATGCAGACAGGTTCTCTGCTACGACAGTGACCAGTGCATGGTTGTGCTGCAGTTGGTTAATTAGGTCATGTCGATAGAAGACATGTGGGCTCCGCTGTGTTTGACTGTAAATAAAGACATGACGGAATTAACCATTCCATTTTAATATCTCCATTATATTACAAGTTTTTCAACTAAATTGTATGACAATGGGCTTTTTAGGTATATAGAAACAATGTTTCTCTGTCCCTAATTGAAAGCTTAAATTTACATTAAAGAAGCAATATCCCGAGGCGCCATCAAAGCAAAGGCAGAAAAATAATTATTGGTCATATTAAATTCATTGCATAAGTTGTTGGAAAGTATTGGAAAATGTGAGTTCAGCTTTCTAAAATTGTATTATCTCCAATGGACTCACACATTTAAAGCATCCCAAAGGAAGAGTGCACAAAATCCAAACTTTGTCCAAGAGCATGCATTTGTAAGTTTATGAAATGTAACGGACAGCAGCACTCTTACTGTAAGAAGCTTTATACGCATGAACCTTGTCCATGGGGACTGATTGGTGATTAGATTAGATGGTGCAGGACACACCAAGCAGATTTACATAAATTACAGATTTACTGAAATCCAAAAGCAAACTTCATCTTTAAAATTAATTATAATAATAACGATAATATTTCCCAAAATTAGCTGTCCACTTACCCCTCTAAGCTCTTTAGTAAGTTAATAGGTATTTTCTTTCTGAAAAACAACAGGGATGTGTACGGTACATTTGCTACATTTACATGCTCTTCCTAAAATGTTTGGGTAATTTTCATTTAAATATTCCTTGAACATGAGCAACAATGTCTTTTTGTCCATTTTATTTTTCTTTACTAAAACAAGTATTGATGCAATTGATGGTTAAATATGGTTGAGTCGAGTTGCATTACCTTAAATTCTGGGGGGCTTCTCCAAAGAGGCTACAGATCTCCCGTATTTGCTTCAGTGCAGGAATCACCCATTTGTCATTGGTTCTTAATTCTTCTATGAATTTGTCTATCCACTGCATCTTTTGTGTGTCCCTGTCCTACAGCAGAACAAAAACAATGTCTTTAATTCAATGTCTTCAACTTTTTTAACCCCCCCCGTGTTGTTCCAAGCAACCAAAACATATAAAATGACTTTGTTTAGCACAGAAGAAAATGTAGCTAATTTTACTTTATTTAAATAAACCTGACAGAGTACCTGGGAGCAGCTATAGTCCAAAATTTTGATATGAGCGCTAAGGGCCTGGTCCATGATATCCACAGGAACATCATCACTATGGGCCAAATTCCACAGCAGATTGAGCACTTTGTGAGCCATCACACCATCCTTGTCATCCTCTGCCAATCGACGAATCAATTCCAGTAACTTCTCTCTCTGCTTTTTACTTGCATTAGTCCAGCTCTCCTATAAACCATACAATGATTTCATTGAGGATAGAGATGCTGTAATTGGTTGGAATGCTAATAAGAGACACACAGAAATGCTGAGACCTAATGAAAGACCTGTCATGCATGTTCTCTACATTAAGAATCTTAATGCAATCGACAGTTCATTATGAATAACCTTGAAGCAGTCAAAGAGATGGTCCAGCTGTTCAGGTGAGAAATCCCACGCCAGCTTTGCAAGGAGATCGTGAACATTCTTGACAATAGCCTCATGTTTCCCAGCCTGAGGATATAAATACAAATTACAAGTTGCTCCAAAGTTTACTAATAAAGCAGAAATTCTAAAAGGGCTGCCAAAGTTAACGTGTTAAGGAATTGACTTAATCTAACATTATAGCCACATGGTTATGTTTATTGTTTAACAATATCTGATTGGTAAAATTGTAGATATTGAATATCCAAGAAGAAATTAAGAAAAATTTAAGATTGACTAAAATACTATGATTAATCACTTTAAACTATAAATTATACAAAATATATTAAATCTCACCTGAGCTGCCCAGATGTTGTCCAAGTCCTGAAGCGTCAGGGCCTTTTCTTTGATGACAAATCGCAGGATCTTCTCCAGTTTCTCCACATACTGTGGCTGATGAAGGCTGTCTCGCAGCACAATAGACAAAATATTGTTCTGCTGAATCCATTCCTGTGGGAAACAAATGCATGTTCAGCTAATGTGAAGATACAGAGCAAATGCTTTATTTCTATTGCCTCTAAGCTTTGTTTTTGCTTTCAAGTTTTGTTAGCTTAGTATATTCAATGACAATAACAGGAGAATGTTATGAGCTTTGTCATGCAGACTATTTGTATAAGTACTGTTGCATGACTTACCGCCATGCGTTCTGCCGTCAGCCACTCTTCCTCTTCAGGATTGCCATGACGATGCGTGTAGTAGGAAACACTTGAAATCACCTTGTTTACTTCATTTAGTGCATTCATTTTGCCATTAAAAGAAGAAATCTGCAATAACCTGTAACACAAATTTCAATGATCAAGAACAATCATTTAACGTGCTGCATAATATCTTAAAACTAGTTTTAGCTGATGTAAGCTCACCTAAGAATCATTTTTAACCTAAATATCTCTAAATTCTTCACTGTTTCCTCTTGTCCTGGTACTCGAGAAGCCAGGTTTTTCAAAGATTTGATTATCATAGACAGGGCATCGTTTTTGGCTTCGTTCTTTGCTTCCTTTTTCAATTCCTCATCGGTGAGGTTTTCTAGAAACTGGGGAACCATTTCTATGATGGGTAGGAAGTACTTCTTCACTGTTTGCAAAGTGAGAAAATCATAGCAGTGTCCAAAAGGCCTGTAAAACAAACAAGCAAGTCAAACCTTATAAAATAATCCAGGTTCCAGGCAAATGAGTAAAATATGTTTGATCGTTCTTACTTTATGAGTGCAGCGATGATCTGAACATTCAGAGCTTGGCTGCTCACGAATCGATCGTGCAGAATTTGAAACCCGTTTAACGTGCCAAATTTGTTTACTAAGTCCACCAACCAGCCCTGCAGGAAACAAATAAACAGGAAGTTTTCATTAAACAGACCAATGCCCAAAACAAAATAAAACATTGTAATTAAAGCTGAAGGCAGATTATTAACAGGTAGTTAATGTATAAAACATCTTTGGATCCAACATCGTAAAATAAACATACAGGTTCGAAATTCAAATATATACGAATGCATAAGAAAAAGTGTATATTTTAAGGGATGTGTGACTAGTAATACATTTAAATAATTCTTAAAAGTCTGACACAAACACCCTCTCACCTTAGGAGAGCGAGGGTCAGGGGGACGGGCAAAAAGCTCATCCTCAGCTAGCTGAACCCCAGCAGGCACTGTCTCAGAGGGCCGTGTACCATTGTAGATGTGGAACTTACAGTGGGGGTTGGTGGCCATTGCCAAGAGTTCTAGTAGAGGGAACCAGTCCTGAGAGAGCTTGGTCACACACAGCTCCACCAGTCGGTGGGCGTTATTAATGATGCACCGCTGCCAAGAGAATGAGACACAGATTGAAATCCTAGAAACATTGGAGTGTGTTTTGGGTTTAAAATACACTGAAATTTAAGTGTAGATCATGCACTTTGATTTACAGTGAGTAGGAAGTCTTAAAATTAAAAAAAGAAGAAAAAAAAGATCTATATTTGCAGTGCCATTAAAGCTGATCCTAGAGCAGCCTTGGAAGAGCTAAAACGAGCCTCATATGAGAGCGATGACTCAGTGCTGTGTCCTAATACTGCCTCTGTTTTACTGAAAGGAGCTCTTTGATCAAAGCTTTGGCATTTCAATCAACCAGCCAAATAAGATGAAGGCAACCAAAATAACATTACATTTCTTCACAGTCGCCCAAGGTAGTAATCAATTCTAGAGAGGACAGCCCTGACAGCCAACGGTTTGTAAAACCCTTTAATGTGCAAACAAAAAGACTAAATGTGCTACTGAAATGGAAGAAATTATGAAAATGGCACCATCAAGCAGGTTGCAGGACTTACATGGATCTCAAATTTCCATCCACTAACAGCCTCATCTGTCAGTATTTTCGTAAAGGATATTGTCAAGCCATCTCTGAAAAACCTCTGGCATGCTTCACACTTGACATCGAGACCTGGAGACAGAAATTAAAGAAAAACCTATCAGAGGCTGACATTTACACAGGCTTAAGAATTCCTTCCAGAGCAAAAGTGAAAGCGTAAGATGACTAGAGAACGACCGATATATCGGTTTACCGATATTTAAGCATTTTACCATAATCGGATATCGGTTTTGAAAAAAAACGATAACCGATATATATATATATATATATATATATATAGATATAATTTTTTAATCTAGATTAACTAGATTAATTTTGGAATTAATCTAGATTAAAATCTCATTTGAATTCCAAGAGCATTCAGAATATGTGTTCTACACACACACACACACACAGTAAGTCTTTGACACACACACACACACACACACACACACACACACACACACACACACACACACACACACACACACACCACGAAAAAGTGGGCACTGTTCACTCAGGAGAAGCTCCAGCACTCCACCCCATGTAACTTTATACAAGATTCACTTGTTTGTAACTGTCAATTATATTAACATTTACTATAGAACCATTATTTCACCAATAAACATCTAAATAAAAACATCTCAATCGAAATGTTTTTTATTATATTGAACAAGTGATCACAGTTTGAGTATAGTTCTGTGTAAATCATCCATAGATAAACCGTCTGTCAGCAGTTTTCATAATTTAGAATGACAAAAACATTTGTCTAATTCTGTATAAAACATGCCAGTTAAGAAATGCAATAAAATACGATGTTTTGTTTGTTATAGCTGTATTTCAATATTCCAGAGAATATTATTAATTGAATTAACATTATCCAGTGAATTATTATTCACTCTTTAGTCTATTAAACACCTTATAAATCTACTAAAACTGTAGTTTAAAATTAGTTAAAAAGTTAATATGACTCCTGTCCTTTATTTTCTCCATTTGAAAACATTAGACTTCAATATGCTTATTGTTAATATCAGTGTTGCTGATGATTCTTTTATAAATAAAATGTTTTATTGTTGTAATTTGAAGATGAAAAATTTTACATGAAAATGTTAATTTTCAACAGTTTTTGTTGTTAAGATGACTGAAACATTCTGAAATGTTTTCAAAGTGAAGAATGACTTATTTATGACCATGCCCTGTTATCATCATCACTGAGTTTATAACAGTAAATAAAATATCGGTTCTGCAGTTTACTCGTTATCAGGTACAGCAACGTACTTCGGTATCGGTTCTAAAAAAATCAATAGCGGTCGATCACTAAAGATGACACAGATAAAGGTAATACTGCTTCTGCTGCTACTCAGCAGAACAATTAATGAAAACAACAAGAATATACAATGATAAACAAGACCTAAAAATAAAGCATTACCTTTTTTACAAAGATCTATAGCAGCTTCGAGAAGAACTTCTAATTCACCCTTTGGCAAAACTGGAACGACCCAGCGAGGTCTGTACATCAAAAGAAAAAACATAATTAATCAACATAATACATCATGGATAAGAAGACGCAGATGTGTAATCTCACTATCAGCGAATAACAGGCTAAATAAATGTCTTTATATCAATATCCTTGCAGTTCATCTCCAGTGCTCCGGATATAATTATAAGCATAATTCGACCAAATATAGGATACAAGCCCTAACCTGTTGATCATGTCATCCAGCTTGGCCAGTTCAGTGTGGGGGAAAGCTGGCTCCTCCTCCTCCAGGGGAGTGGGACTGTCCCCCTGACCCTGGTCATCTGGGCACTGTTCACTCAGGAGAATCTCGTTGGATGAGTTGGGAACAAGATGTCTGTTTGCAAACAGTTCACTAAATTATATTAGACATTTACTATAGAACCAGATTTCACCAATAACACTCAAGGTCATTACTATAAACATGGAGAGCACAATTAAGTGGCCTCATAAAATAAAGTCTGCCATATAGGCTGTAAATGATGACATGAAAAGATATTCGTAACATTTCATTTCTGTAAAGCACTGTATATACAAGTTGCTTGAACCAGTAATTGTACACGATGATATTATCACTAAATATGTGTTTGTTTGTTATAGAATATTATGAAAAATTAATTGAATTAAAAGTTCAGTGAATTATTATTCACTCTTTAGTCTATTAAACACCTTATAAATCTACTAAAACTGTAGTTTAAAATTAGTTAATAAAGTTAATATGACTCCTGTCCTTTATTTTCTCCATTTGAAAAATTATTCTTTTTATATCAGCGTTGCTGATGTTATTTTTTAGTAAAGATGTTTTTTTGTTGTAATGAAGAAAAATCTGTTAAATAAATCTTGTTCTTCAACAGTTTTTTTGTTTAAAGAATCCTGAAAAAAAAACCAAAACATAAAATATTAAGCAGCTCTGTCTTACTGAACACAAACTCATATACTATGCACAATATGACCGGGTATATACATAGTAAAGTAAACCGGGACGATATTAATTTCATGCTGCCTATGCATTTAATTTATTTGTTTAGAACCCAAGCTAGCATCTGAGACTATTCATGTTAAGAACAGGGTTTAAAAAAGGCAAATCAAATAAAAATGGACAGACAAACAGCATAAATCATTTAAATTTAAATACTGAAAAATAACATTTATATAATTTGAGGTATTTCGGAGATTTAGAAAAAAAAAAATTCTAGATGTTCTCCTGTTAGTACTTTATGTGGTATAATTGACAGAAAAAAACAAGAAAGCCGCACTCAACAAACGTAAACCCACTTTAATGATTCATGTATCTTAGTAACAGGATAATAATCCTTCAAATAAGCATACATAAAGTATGTATCCATGCAAGGGATTAAAAGAATGAAAGAGAAAGTGCAAGGAAGATAAAGCGGCTTTAAGATGCTCCAAGTCAGTTTCCTGTGCTGTGTCAATGGATGCATGTGGGCTGGAGCTCTGCATGTAGAGCTGAATGGAGCCTGCGGAACTTGGGAAATGTGGGGGTGTGCTGGAAAAGGCTCCTTCTGCTTGGCTGACCTACATAGGCAGTTTGCTTCTCATGTCTAGGCGCTACAAATTTCTAACCAACTGGTTTGCTTTTCTCTGCCAGGTGTCTCATCCTCATTGACTCCTGCCTTTTAACATAATAACTCGCTGAGCGCAGGTGTAATAGATAACACTGCTGCAGTCTATCACTGGAGAACATAACAATTGCCCTCTGCAACATAATCAAAGGGAGCCTCTCGTCTTTTCTTTGGTCATAATGCTGATGTGTCAGTTTTTTGACCACAAAGCACTGTATTTACAAGTTGTTGAAATGTTATTCAATGATATTATACAAATAGACTACCCTGCTTGGCCTTGGTCACAAAGTTCAGATTCAGTAAGACCTATTTTACATCTTCTGAAAATAAATGTAGTATTATTTATTCAGCATTTTGTTATTCAAAAGTGTCAAGCTTAAAGACTTTTAAAGTCATCAAAGAAATCCAAAAATGATCACAATGTAAATAAATGTTGTTCTTTTGACATTTCGGTTTAAAGAATCCTGAAAAAAAACTTCCATAAAAATATTAAGCAGCTCTGTCTTACTGAACACAAACTCATACTATGCACAATATGACCGGGACAATACATAGTAAACAAAATTCACTGGGACGATATTAATTTAAATGTGTTCTGTCCTATGCATTTTATTTATTGTTGAAAAAACAACCCAAATTAGGTTGTTTTAGGGCTGCAACTAACGATTAGGATAATCGATTAGTTGGTGGTTATTCTTTCAATCAAACAACATTTAACTTATTGACAAAACACACTATTCCACATTTGTCCAATTTCTTTCAAACAAACGCATTCTACTGAATGTTCTCCTACAGTACTTAACAATTTATTAGACCACCTATCATAATAAAGAGAAAACACAAATATTTTAGAAATCTGTTGAAAAATTGTTTAAATCTAAAAATGTTATTGTCATTTATTGGGCAAATAAACTGAAAAAACAAATAGTATTAATTCCCACAATAACAAAAATGGCCTCCTATGCCTTGCAACAGCTTGCATTCTTGCTGCCATTATGTACTTTTTGACTGTAATTGTGTATCTGAAAAAAACCCACCATGAAGCGCTCTGCCTTTCTTTCATAGATAACAGCAATAAATATATTATAGCATAAGAAATAGCCATTGTTACTAAAGAGCTTACGCATATTGGAGGACTAACCAATACAGAAAGCTATAAAAATGACTTTAGTAATCCCCAACAGTTCAAGGTCCTTTTATTCGTCACATACTCAATTATACAGGATATAATCAGTAGTGAAATGTAAATGCCGTTAGTTTAGAGCAGCGGCACAGACCTTACATCATTTGTAAAAAGACCTTCCATAAATGTGTTTTAATAAATTTGTTAAGCACTGTAATAGTGAATATAGTTAAATCTCTATTAAACATGTAAATACATTAAACCATTGTTAATAAAGTTATTCAATAAAAACACTATACTTAGTGTTAACCAACATGTAAGAGTAATTCTCAATAAGTCCTCTAATCACAGTAACCTCCCAATTTTTATCTTCTGCAAAATAAGGCAGCTATGAAGCTTTTGATATTTATATTCAGAATTACACCTGTTATCCCTTAACAGTTCCCACTCATAAAATACTGCACGGCATGGTGACTTTTAAGCCTAAATTTAACTTTAATCCACAGATATTCTCAGTCACAATGGATATGTTTGCATGAATAGCCGGATGTTTAATCCTTCCTGCCTTTGTCTCTCTCTGTGTTCCGACTCTGTCTGGATTATTAACCGTTAACCGACGAATATTCTGTATTTTAAACTTAAGATAGAAAGTATAAGTGATGGACCTTTATGCAAAAATGGAAATGTTTTCCGTGGATAAATCTGTGACATTTATAGATAAGGATATGTCCGAAAACTGAGGATTGCACTGAGGACACAGCATCATCAAAGAGCCTGACAGGGCGCATTCTGCTAATGCATTAAAATAAAGAATTTGTAAAATATAAAAAGAATAAAGTTGAGCAGCTTGGATCATAAATTTTTAGATAAACAACTCATTCTGGGTCTCTCACTAGAATTGTTCTGTCCTATATTTGTCGATGGGTTAAAAAACAAATTCAGTGCTGTTTTGACGCAACTAACGAATTTTGATAATCGATGTGGGCAGACCCGACTTTCGATAATGAGAAACATTTAATTTTATTGACAAATACACACTATTCCATTAGTTCTGCAGCCCAAGTTGTTTTAACCCAGTGTTTTTTAATCATGATACACATATACATTTTGAATGACAAAAATCCTATTTTTGGCACAATAAACTGAAAGTCACAAATATTTTAAAATCTATGCCTTGCAACAGCTTGTTCAAATGTATATTGTAATTGGGTTCTCTGAAAAAACACCATGATTGGTTAGTGGTGAATTAAATGCACAGAAGCATAATGCGCCTTCACTGATAACGTGACGTGGAAGCTATTGATTTTAAATTATGCATCTGCCCACACTGTCTGTTCATGTCATGTTCACTGTGTATTATTTTAAAATGACAGTTACCTTAAAAATCATTTGTAAAAAGACCTTCCATAAATGTGTTTTAATAAATTTGTTAAGCACTGTAATAGTGAATATAGTTAAATCTCTATTAAACATGTAAATAACAATAAAGATAATAAAGACGAATAAAAACACAAACTTAGTGTTAACCAACATGTAAGAGTAATTTTCTGCAGGAACACGCGTTGATTTTGATCACAGTAACGTGTCATTTCTTTATCCTGTAATAAGGCGGCTATGAAGCTTCTGATATTTATATTCAGAATTACACGCTGTTATCCCTTAACAGTTCCTACTCTCATAAAATACTCGCACGGCATGGTGACTTTTAAGCCTAAATTTAACTTTCAACAACAGATATTTCAGCACAATGGATATGTTTGCGCTGAATAGTCGTTTAATCCTTCCTGCCTTTAGTCTCTCTCTGTGTTCCGTCTGTCTGACGCGCGTGCACGCGCCCGCCCGGCACTCATTCTGTATTTTAAACTTAAGATAGGCTGTCAGGATGGACCTTTATGCAAAAATGGAAATGTTTGCGTGAATCTGTGACATTTATAGATAAGGATATGACCGTAAACTGAAGTTTTTGCACTGAGGACACACACGCATCTGTCAAAGAGCCTGACAGGGCAAGCCATTATGCTAATGCATTAAAATAAAGAATTTGTAAAATAAAAAAAGAATAAAGTTGAGCAGCTTGGATCACGTAGCCTAGTTCTCCCACAACATCTCATTCTGTTTCCTCCACTATTTTTAGATTCATTTTGTCCATAGAAATGCGTTATTCAGTGCTGTAATTTGACGCAACCAGCTGAAGTTGGACGTGCACTGTGGGCAGACCCGACTAATCGATAATGAGAATCGCTGTCGATGATTTTCATTATCGATAATACTTTTTTTTATCGATTAGTTGTTGCAGCCCAAGTTGTTTTTAACCCAGAGTTTTTTAGAGTATGCCATCCTATTTTTTGGCTTATTTTACAAAAAAGGAAACATTTGATTTTGTCGAACGAGAGACCCAACATTGGTTTCCATTTCACCCTAAATTAATAAATTTTGGTTTGTCGTTTATAGCTATAGTTTATAACATTTGTAATTCTTGTTCTTTTCTAAATAGCCTACTGTTAATTGAAATGATTGGTTGTGGAGTGAGGGGAACTAAACTAGCCTAGCTATGTTTACAGTGTTTATTATAATGTTTGTAATTTGCGTCGGCCTATTTCTGAATGAAATAATAAAATGCGACTTATAGGCGACTTGGTTTTTCCTCTCTCACTCTCTCTAAAAAAAAAACTTGTTTTTATATGTGTAGCTTATTTTAACCATGCAGCAAACCTTTTAAAATATTTTGATAAATTACTGAAAAATAAATAAGTGACTTTAAATAGTTTAACTGGTTGTATTAATCGGTCAAAATTCTTATAAGTCGGTTAACGGTTAAAATGAACATCCCTACTTTATATGATGAACAGATTCCATTTAGGCTTTTATTTGCACAAACACTAATCAACACACATACACGAAGCACATCAAATATGGTAAACAGAAGTGAAGCATGCTTGTCTGACATGACATCCAATCAACTTTCTTCTCTCATTAAGTATACATGGTTGAGCCTCTATTTACCACATTAGTAGAGGAAAAATGACAGAGTACATATAAAAATTATGGAGCATATTAAAATATCTCCATTTATTGGGTGAACTATTCCTTTAATGTCTCACTAAAGTAGACTATCTACATAATGCATGGTCAACTTTAGGGGTCGACTGATATTTGGCATTTTTCACATATCGGCTGATAAGTTTATCTGTTTGACCGATGTGTTCAACACGGGACTTTTATTTTGATGGCGTGTCGCTGAGAGCGGCTCTTGTTCGCTGTCATCATTCAGTTCTGTCTACTACTGATAGAAGTCTATCTAATGACAAGATAGAACTGTTAAACAAAGTAATTAAATTATATACAAATTATTTTATATTACTTTAATATTATTAGTAATAGAAATGCAAACATAATAATACTTTCTCGTCAGCATTCAGCAAATATACATTTATATAATTTAAACAAATTTTGAATGACTAATGAACATTTAATTTCACACAAACCTAGCAGTCAGTCGAATCGATCTGCGACATCTTGTGAAGCGTGCGTTTGTATATTGCGTGTTCTCTGCATGACGGTCGAGGTCGTGGTGAATTGAATGCTGACAGAAGGAGAGTTCGCCTTCACTGGAGACGTGACGTGGAACTCGTGATTTTAAATTATGCTGCACTTTATACATCTGCCCACTGTCATGTTCATGTCATGTTCACTGTGTGCTGTATGTAAAATGACTGTTACCTTCGCTTTATTAAAATATATATATATATGATTCCCAATGCACACAAATCCCAGAATACTGAGTGCCCTGTTGGTTACAGTGTTTACTTATTTTTTTTAAATATTGATTTATTTGTGAAAAATACTTTATCTTCTAAAGTATAAGTATGTTTATTTTACACTTATTACATTTTCTAATCATTTCAAATTTCTGAAATATGAGTTAAAATAAATACAATTCTATCCGCTTTATATCGGCCATCCTGCTTTCCAAGATATCGGTCGGCATCGGCAGACAAAATAAACCCGGTCGACCACTAGTCAACTTTAAAGCATTTTCTTTACCACCCAATTAGAAACGAAGAGCAATCTGAGAGGGTTGCAAAGCAAACACAATCTGTGGTTTAGTGGCAGGTAAACCTGAAATCAATAATATTACAATGCAAGGCCGATAAGCAATAATGTAATTCAAATAAAATTGAAATAGAGTGCTGTGAACAAGTGTCAGCCATCACTGAAAAAAAATAAATAATGGAAAATATTTCCATGTATATTTTGTGATCAAACTGTCTATCTGTCCAAAACAAGTACTGGTTATTTCACAGACAGAACTAAGAAAATACCAAAAACGCTTTGCTTTTAGTAGTATAAGCAATACAATTACAGGAATGCTATATTCAATTAACTATTACAAAGAATTCAGAAATAAGCTTATGTGTATCTCTTCCTTAAACAAATTTGTAATATGATATAAGAAAGGTGTTTTTTTTTGGATCGTTCTACAGTAACCTAATAATATTTCCCTCTGTTGAAATCTGTTCCATCTAGGGCAGAACACAATTACAGAAACACATTTGCATCTGTGAGAGTCGGCAAATGTTTCTTTTTTCGTTGGAACTCAGTCAACTGTCACAGCGTATCAGATGTGGTTCTCTCAAATTCTCATCAGCGACAGTTTTCCTTCAGTACCAGCAATAAAGGATCGGAATGGAAAGGGGAAACTCAAAATGGAGCACTGACCTGGTTCTGGGGCAGGGGTGGCTGGGACTGGCCATCCGGAGCCTGGCCCTGACCATCATTCCCTCCCACAGGGGAGCCACGGGTCGTGGCCGTCATACTCGACACGGGGCAGATCTTTGCAATCTTGTCTGCTTATGTCGCTGGCACACCAGAAGAAATCAGCTTCTCCTTAGGAGCGACGGAGAACCGGCACACTTCTAAAAGTGAAAGCACCACCCGGGGGACTGGATATGTTGCAGAGACCATTGCATAACCTGAAAAATAAAGAGACTAACATCAGAATCTTTAAAAAATACCTTTGACAAATGATTTCACACGTCTTTTATGCAAAAAACAATTTAATAATTTCATAGAGTCTGCATTTACAAAGAACCCATTAAATATTTTACAGCTGAGTGTAACTAGAAATAAATTGAATTACGCTTTTATTAATTTCCATGCTATGTCCTGGTTTAGACCTCATTATGTTTTTATAATAAAATCAATGTGCATTTACTTCCTTTTCTGACATATATCCAAGTGACCAGAAAAAAAATAATAATAATAGGGCGGTGCTTCATTTTATCTATTGGGAATTGGATTGTGAAAAGTAGGTGTTGGACAACAATACCATGCATGTGCATGAAAAAGTAAATAGGGTGCCATTTTGACAAAATTCAGGCTTACATTTAACCATTCACAAAGCTCTTTATAATGCCATTTGTACAGATGTAAAGCATTTAGCATAAAGATATGTAACGTTTAATATATTCACGGAGTTCAAATTGGTTTGCTCATAAAACTGAATGTCTTTAGTATTTTTCATATTTACTGCACAGACATGGAAGTACAGAATTGCTGGTCGGAAACAATGTTGAAACAATTTTTAGTGCCCTTATCTGGTCAAATATATTGCATAACAATCACTACAAAACTACAAGATATATAGTTCAAAACAAGTAGCAGAGGTTTTACTTTTATAGTGCATGTTATGCTTCCCATGAGGATGCTGCTGGCTAGTACAAAGTGCATTAAATCATAGCATACAAAACAGGTCTGGTTAGTACATAAATACAATGCCAAGTAAAGAAAAAGCAACACAGAGCACACACTAGCACTGATGGAATGACACTGAAAAACATGAAAGACAACCAAGGGATCTTTCTCATCAACATTTCTTAGCTAACGAGACGTTTTTCACAATGCAAAGTAACTGAAAATATAACAAAAAGTTGATGCTAAAACAATTAAGAAATAAAAGTTGAAACTAAAATATGCCAACATAACATTATCTTGGGCGTGCTACCGAATTCAACAGAATATATACATTTTATTCAACAGAATATCAAAACTATTTCTATTAATTTTAAAGAGGCTGGGATATTTCAAATCAAACATGCTTAGCGTTTTATTACAGTAATCAGACAACTATCTTTTTTCATTTTGTGCCAACTGACTCAAACAAATAAGGCAGAATAGCTGCAGATTTAATAAATGATTCAGTGGATGTTTGGTTTGTAATGAGCAAAACCTAATACAAAAGACAAAAAAACACTGACGCGTCTTTCAGGCACTGATTTCTGTAAAGTTACATGGATTTGAAAAATAAACCTCTTGGCACATCTTGGCCTGCCAATCAGGGTGAAAATGTTTAGTATTCATTAAAAAAACAGCATTACATAAAAAAATCTACATTGCAGCATTATTGAATTTACACAGTATTAAACATCTATTTGAATTGTGATATCAAATTAAACTATTAAACATTTCAATAGAAATGTGTCAGAGTCATACTGTAAGCACATTTGACCAACTCTGTTCAATAAGGTCTTGTCAATGAAAATGAACTACTATAGATTCTCAAATATCAGAGAAAATTTGAAATGCCCTCAAATCACATTACTATAACTCAGCAGCAGTCTGAGTAAAAGGTTGTTTGAAACTTAACTAATCTGCTGGTTTACCAGTGATCATGAACATGCTATTGTAAGCATAATGAATAAAAAACATCCCTCTTCATCGATATGACACCACAATACAGAGACAAAACACGTGCATTATAATATAACTCATTACAACAAACATTTTCACATTTGTCATAGTAAATCGCTCAGATGCCCATGCACTGGCAAGCAGAATATAAACGTACAGATTGAAATTCTCAGATAACGGGAAGCAATTTATTTTACTGTCACTTAATAGCCAAATATTGGCATTTCCCACACCGTCAATATAAATATTGCAGCTTACATAGACATCTCCGAATTCCACAAAACGGAATTGTACATAAAATGGATGATATTGACTGTCTTTCAAAACACAGTTATTTGCCTACATAATCAGGGTATGACACCCAAAACTGCTGTCAAAGTAGGGAGCTTAATAGGTTTCCAGTCTCAGCCAGTTTAAACGCTGCAAACGTGCCTAAAAATATTGTCTGGGTGGGCAGCACACTTGCTTTTGAGACACAGCCATTATTTATTGGGCCTAGTTTGAAACTGTGGCAGTTCAGGCCTGTTTCCTCCTTCAAACACAATCAGAGTTACAACAGGTTTATTTGTGTAACCAGCCATGCATACAATTATATTAAAGCTCTGAGGCTTCACATGACACCATTTTTGAATATACAATGTTATTTTATAACTCAAAAATGAGAGCGAAAGTGAATGTAAATAGAGCAGGAGAAACAGGCTAACTTGCTAACGGCTAACAGCTGGACTCCAGCAAAACACAATCAGCTCGTGACAGTGAATTTAAAGCTGTTAAAACATCAAAACACCACTTTTAATGACCCCAAAAGCTCAAGTTATAATTAACAAGCTGCCAAAAACGAAAAAGATTAACCAGTGCAAAAAACAACCGACCTGCCTACGTCAAAACCACTTGTTTAGCCACAAATCAACCACCTCGAACTGAACTGCCGTCAAATGCAAATGCTAATTAGCTTGAATAGATCGTAACATCGGCTATGCAGGTGAAGTGTGAGAGGATTAAAAAAAATATGTAAGATGTGACAAGTATCCAGATGTCTTTAAATGCGTTTATTGAGCTGTTCGAGCTAAGCTAAGGGAGCACTGACTTGCAAATCATCTGCTATTAGCCGCTAGCTTCCTTTAGCTTCACACACAAACCCACTTACCGAGAATCAAACTGGATCTTTCCTCCATACGACCCCAGATCGGATAATTTAAGTGCTTTTTATATTTACTCAGCCGCGTGCATGTGCCTGGCTGTCCCGATTATAAATAACACGCGTGTGTTGAGATCAGATCATTGGTTTATTGTCTGCTGTTGGGTGTTTTTCCTGCGTCACCAGCATCGACTGCTGCTGCCCCCCTCCCTTAAACTGCCTCCAGCCGCTCTCTCTCTCCTATGTCAGGCTGCTTAGAGACCCGTCGCCGTGCTATGGATGGAAGTAAATGAGAAGTATATCCGTGCAGTAACTGCCTTGGACGTGTGACTCAGCTGAGCATGCGCGGTTTCGAGGACAGCTCGCCTATCTGACACTTGATTTTGTGACATTACAGTGTTGTATCGTTCTTCTTTCAAAGAAATTAACGTTGTTGATTATCCTAAACACTTTTATACTGGAAATGTTGTTTTAAAACCTTTGTTAAGTTAAAGATTACATTTCGTATCAATAACAAATAAGGCATTATAAATTATTGATCTGGCTTTTAATGGCTCATATACATTTAAATTGTATATATTATACACATTATTAGAATTATTTTTGAAAAGTATATTTTAGGACGGTGAAGGCTGTTGTAAGAAATGCAATCTTGTATTTTAAAGATTACATTTTTAAATTAGTTTTTTTAAATGTTATTAATAATAAGCTATGTTAAACTTATAATAAAATATAGCTCAATACCAGGTTAAATATTATAAACATAGAAACAGACACTTTGCCAATGGAAATGATCACATTTTAGAAATAATGTTAGCTTTTTAGAGTAAAAAAAATCACTAAAACTTGCAGCAGCATCATGGAATAGAAAATGTTATGTATTTAATGTATCTATTCTGCCTGTATGTATTTACATATACAAGATGGCGCCGCACACGGCAGGCATGGTGCTTCGCTATCAAGTTGTTTTAGTGTTTTTGTTAGTTTTTCCTGTTTTTTGTTTCTTTAACACGATCAGTTTTACCAGAAATGAACTGCTTAACATTCAGCAGAACACACCACAAAATCTCCTACCAGTTTTCGATTATTCGGATGTTTTGCTGAACATGGTAGTCAGCGGAGCTGAGACACTGTTCAGACGCTTCAGGATGCGCAGAAGGGGGAAGCGAACCAGCGCGCTTGTGAAGCTTAGACAGCCCGGATTTCGAATGCCGTTGCCTAGCATCCATCTGGCTAATCTCCGCTCTCTACCCAACAAAACGGACAAACTCTTTCTGCTCTTCCGGAAAAATAAGGATTTTTCAAACTCTGCTGCTCTGTGTTTCCCGTTTCACAGATGACACAGAACAACAACACCCAGACTCTGTTTGAATCATTCTTGGGGACTTTAATCGAGCAAATTTCTCACATGAACTGCCAAAATACAGATAGCATGTTACATGTCCCACCAGAGAAACTAATATACTGGACCATTGTTACACCACAGTAAAGAACGCGTACCACTCTGTTACACGGGCAGCATTGGGGCTCTCTGATCACTGCTTGGTTCATCTTATACCAACCAACAGGCAAAAACGTAAATCTGCTAAGCCTGTGGTAAAGACTGTAAAGAGATGGACCAACGAGACAGAGCAGGTTTTACAAGCCTGTCTCGACCTTAATGATTGGAGTGATACAAGCCTGTCTCGACCTTACTGATTGGAGTGATTTTGAAGCTGCTGCCACCAATCTGGACGAGCTCACAGAGACTGTAACTTCATATATCAGTTACTGTGAGGATATATGCATTTCCACCAGGACTGATGTAACATTCAACAATGATAAGTCGTGGTTTACAGCAAAACTCAACACCTTCATCAGGCCAAAGAGGATGCCTAAAGAAATGGGGACAGAGTCTTGTACAATCAGGCCAGGAACACACTGAATAAGGAGATTCGAGTGGCTAAAAGGACCTACGCTAAAAAGCTGGAAGATCAGTTCACTTCCAATAACTCCGCTTCAGTGTGGAAAGGCCCGAAAGCCATCACCAAGTACAGGACACCATCCCCCAGCACGGAGGCGAATCAACAACTTGCTGAAAAACTGAATGAGTTTTATTGTAGATTTGAAACCCCCTAAACCCGTCCTGACCATCTCTCTCCACAACATGTTAGCACCTCCAGCAACCCCCCTCTCACCCACTCCTGTACTTCAGATCAGTGAAGAAGATGTGCGTCAGGTCTTCAGGAAGAACAAGAGAAGGAAGGTACCAGGCCCAGACGTGTGACACCAGCCTGCTTGAAAACCTGTGCTGACCAGCTGGCCCCCATCTTCACACAGATCTTCAATAGATCTCTGGAGTTGTGTTAAGTCCCTTCCTGCTTCAAACGCTCCACCATCATCCTTGTTCCAAAGAAACCCAAGATAACAGGACTTAATGACTACAGATCTGTGGCTCCTAGCACCTGTCACCTTGAAGTCATTTGAAAAACTGGTTCTGGCTTATCTGAAGGACATCACTGGACCCTTACTGGAGGCCCTGCAGTTTGCCTACAGAGCAAACAGGTCTGTGGATGATGCAGTCAATATGGGACTGCACTTCATCTTGCAGTATCTGGACAGACCACTGACTTATGTGAGGACCCTGTTTGTGGACTTTAGTTCGGCCTTGAACACCATCATCCCTACACTCCTCCAGACCAAACTAACCCAGCTCTCTGTCCCTAGCTCTATCTGTCAGTGGATCACTAGCTTTCTGACAGATAGACAGCAGCTAGTGAGACTGGGGATATTCATGTCAAACAGCCGCTTACCCAACACTAGTGCCCCTCAGTGATGTGTTCTCTCCCCTCTGCTCTTCTTCCTGTACACCAACGACTGCACCTCTAAAGACCCCTCTGTCAAGCTCCTAAAGTTCGATGACAACACTACACTGATCGGCTTCATTCAGGATGGTGACGAGTCTGCCTACAGACAGGAGGTTAAAGGGATAGTTCACCCAAAAATTTAAATTCTGTCATCATTTAATCAAGTCCCTCAAGTAGTTCCAAACCTTTATGCATTTCTTTGTTCTGCCGAACACAAAGAAAGATATTTTGAAGAAAGTTTGTAACCAGACTGTTTTGGGGCACCATTGACTTCCATAGTAGGAAAAAAAATACCATGTAAGTCAATAGTGCCCCAGAACTGCTCTGTTCCCACATTCTTCAGAATATCCTCCTTTGTGTTCAGCAGAACAAAGACATGTATACACTTTTGGAACTACTTGAGGGTGAGTAAATGATGACAGAATTTGTATTTTTGGGTGAACGATCCCTTTAAAAAGCTGTCTGGTGCAGTCTAAACAACCTGGAGCTCAACACGCTCAAAACAGTGGAGATGATCTTGGACTTCAGGAGAAACCCCCCTGCATTCTCCCCACTCAACATCATAGACAGTACTGTGACTGCAGTGGAGACATATAAGTTCCTGGGTTCCATCATCTCTCAGGACCTGAATTGGGACACTCACATGTCCCAAGGCCTACAGAGAGGAGGTGAGTACCCTGACTAAATGGTGTCAGGAGAACCACCTCTCACTCAACATCGACAAGACCAAGGAGCTGGTGGTGGATTACAGGAGACAGAGCAGAGAACACACACCCATCACCATAGACAAGACACCTGTGGAGCGGGTGAGCAGCTTTAAGTTCCTCGGCATTCATATCACCGAGGATCTCACATGGTCTGCTCACACAGATGCAGTGCTGAAGAAGGCACATCAGCGTCTCTTCTTCCTGAGACGGCTGAGGAAGTTTGGAATGAGCCCCAGAATCCTCAGGTCCTTCTACACCTGCACTGTGGAGAGCATCCTGACCGGCTGTATCACCGCCTGGTTTGGAAACAGCACCGCTGGCAACCGCAGGGCTCTGCAAAGGGTCGTCGAACTGCCCGCCACATTGTTGGAGGTGAGCTTCCCTCCTCCAGGATATCTACACCAGGCGGTGTACAAGGAAAGCCCGGAGGATTATCAAAGACTCCAGCCACCCGTCCCACAGACTGCTCTCTCTCTTGCCCTCAGGGCGACGTTTCCGCAGCATCCGATCCGCACTAGCCGACTGAGGGACAGCTTTTTCCTCAGGCTATCAGGCTAATGAACAGTCACAAATAACTCACCTACATCACACTCCCACTCACACAACATGCCATGCACTGCACTTTAACACAGTTCAACTGGACTACGCACTGCACTAACACAACCTATCTGCTATCACTGGACACCATACAATACACATCCACGACACTGCATATGCATAATCTGTTGCACCTTGCACAACTATCTGGTGCTCAACCAATCTGCTGTTAATTTATAATCTGTTGCACCTTCACATTATTACTATGTATAGACTACATAATGTATAGATAGTGTACATAATGTAGATGTGCCCATATAATGTGTAGTTGATAATTAAGTATGTCTTTATAGTACACTATGTGTACTGAGTATATGTATGTGTATTTTGCACATTGTCTTCTGTACAGTCTGTAAATATGTACTGTCCATATGTAAATTGTTGTTTTTTGCACTGTCTGGAGCACGCTCATAATAATTTCACAAGTGCCTTGGTGATGTGACAATAAAAGTGATTTGATTTGATTTGACATCAATTGTAAAAAAAAAAAGCCCAACAAAAGGCTGTCCTTCATTCACCAGCTGAGGAAGTTTAACCTGCCACAAGAGCTGCTGAAACAATTTCACTCAGCCGTCATTGAGTTTGTCCTGTGCACTTCAATAACTGTCTGGTTTGGCTCAGCTATAAAATCAGGGATCAGAAGACTGGAAGCTTATGACACTAAAACAAATTCCTTGTAAGCGCAAGCAATACTTGGCAATAATAGCTCTTTCTGGTTCTGATATATATATATAGTATCTCACTGAAGTGAGTACACCTATCACATTTTTGTAAATATTTTATTATATCTTTTCATGTGACAACACTGAAGAAATGACACTTTGCCACAATGTAAAGTAGTGAGTGTACAGCTTGTATAACAGTGTAAATTTGCTGTCCCTTCCAAATAACTCAACACACAGTCATTAATGTCTAAACCGCTGGCCACAAAAGTGAGTACACCCCTAAGTGAAACTGTCCAAATTGGGCCCGATTAGCCATTTTCTCTCCCCGGTGTCATGTGACTAGTTAGTGTTACAAGGTCTCAGGTGTGAATGGGGAGCAGGTGTGTTAAATTTGGTGTTATCGCTCTCATTCTCTCATACTGGTCACTGGAAGTTCAACATGGCCCCTCATGGCAAAGAACTCTCTGAGGATCTGAAAAAAAGAATTGTTGCTCTACATAAAGATGGTGTAGGCTATAAGAAGATTGCCAAGACCCTGAAACTGAGCTGCAGCACGGTGGCCAATAAAGACCATACAGTGGTTTAACAGGACAGTTTCTACTCAGAACAGGTCTCACCATGTGTCTGGCTGTTTTGATGTTCAGTGCTTTGTTGGCAACAGTTCAAGGAGGGAGTGTGCTGGGTGTGAGGGGTCCAGAGGGATTTTCTTAGCCCTTTTCCTCACTCTGGAGGAGTAAGGATCTTGGAGGCTGGGCAGAGGGGCACCGATAATCCTCTCAGCAGTCCTGACTGTCCATTGTAGTCTCCTGATGTCTGTTTTGATAGCTGAACCAAACCAAACAGTTATAGAGGAACACAGGACAGACTCGATGATGGCAGAGTATAACTGTTTCAACATGCCCCTGTCCCAACTATTTTGAGACCTGTAGCAGGCATCAATTTTTAAATGAGCTCATTTTGTGCACAACATTGTACAATTTCTCAATTTAAACATTTATGTTATCTATGTTCTATTGTGTATAAAATATTGGCTCATGTGATTTGAAAATCTTTTAGTTCTCATTTTATTCAAATTAAAAAACGTCCCAACATTTTCGAATTCGGGTTGAATATGTATATATATACAAATTTGTAATTTTTTCAAAAAGTAGAAAAGATACATTAAAACCAGTTTAAATACATTTACTTTTCTATTGTGATAGAGAATTGTGATAGCATTGTGATATGCACATGCCTATACGCACACTCACTATGCGCTAAATGAAAGTGGAGTTCTATGCAGGCAACATAAGAATTTGTCTAGAAGAAAAACCGGTTGCATATGACATGTTTTCCTGCATGCTTGGAAGACTGTGCGATGTCTTGCATGAAAGCCAACCAATTAGAAAAATGTAAACCCATGGAATGTGACAAACTTTATATGATCACACTTTAAAATGTGATATATCTAGTTGTCTGAATAAGTTAAATTTAGCAATTTTTACAATTTAGCAGCTGCCTGTAACAGATTATTTATCACACTAAAAATAAAAGGTAAAGTTAAGTATATTGCATTGTGGGATTAATATGTTGACTTGTGTACAGTATTTTGTACAATGTGCTGTGTCCATTGCTGCATATTACAACAAATGTCATACCAAACAATACTGTATAAATGTTGTACAAATACATATTGTAGAAATAATAAGATAAGTATATAAGTATTCTATTACGAACATAGCCAATCCACTTTTGTTGACCAAAGCCCTGATAAACATTCTTTACAACAAACGTTTGCTTTAAAAAAAAAGTGCAGTTGTTTCAACTAAATTCTAGCCTACTACAATGACCTGGATGAATGAAATGCTTCACGGACAGGCCACCTGAATAACATGAGTCACTCAGCTGGACAATCTCTGCTTGAATAGAGCTTGACCGCTACAATCCATCTGTGACAAGCATACAATTGATTGGTCACTCACAAGCCTTTTGTATGGTGCAGAGAAACCCCCAATGCCTGACAAAGTGTGGATGCTGGTTCTTGTGTAGTGTATAGAATGGATTAAGTTTAGTCACCTGACCAGGAGAGGAAAGCACCTTCAGTACCAAGTCTGGGTTCTTCTCACTGCTGAACTCAACTGGTATAAACACAGCTTTAAATATTCAAGATGAAAACTAAAATACATGTAATAGACTATTCAAGCGCTTTTTATGACAACACATCAGCAGCGAGCGAGTTTAGTTAACGTGCCAACCAGAGGCGTCGCTAATGGGGGGGAAAGGGTGACAGAGTGCATAGGGCCCAGAGGTCAGTGGGAGGTCTACTGGCCATCGGGAACACCGGGACAACCCATTCGAGTAATGAGCCTTTCACCAAAATGAGGGAGACCTCCCCGATATTTGGCGCTATTTATAATTACAGCGCATGTGAAACCGAATACAGCAAATACCCCAAAAGCGCGAAGCAGCGCTACCCGATGCATCCGCCAACCGCGCGGCAAAGCAGAGCGGGATCAGTCACCCGCAGAGCGCTGGCGAACGTGCGCCGAGCCTTTACCACGATTTATAAGAGATAAACAGCGGAAGTTGCTTGATCCAGGTGCGCAGAAGGCACTGGGCCTGGGGACGGGGGGGACATGACCCGATCCGTCCTCCTCACTGTCTCTACGAAAGGCAACATCGGTAAACGGAGGATTAATCTGGGTTTCTGCTATGTACATTAGCCTAAGTAGTGGTGGCCCAGCCCGCTGCTCCTTAAACATGCCCTAAGAAAAACACTTTTGACCGCAGTGTCTGAACGAGTCCCGAAACACACGTGTAGCCAATCAGGAGTAAGTGGGCGTGTCATGTACTGACAGAGAGAAGAGAAGAGTTTGCACAGGACTGATATTAGCAGATCGACTATAGACAGAGAGAGATGGCAGATAAAAAAGAGGAAAATATCAGAGAAACAAAACACTAAAAATAAGGGTTATGATCAGGCAAGAGGTAGATCCCGCATAAATATCGGAGCAGCTTTCCATCGGTGGAAGGGCTTGAATCGGACGCTGAGGTTGTGTTTTTCTTTATGATTGGTGAGTAACGTTGATTTAGCTTTTTTCACACAACTTATCCATGCTGGCTTTTGCTTGAAAATGCTTTTGTGTCATCATCTTTGCTTGTTTGCGCTATTGTCGTTGCCATGGTTGTGTATGTACTTGTGGATGTGGAGATTTTTGTAAATTTTCACTTTTACATTCGAACAAAAGTTCTCTTTTTCTCAGACGAGCGCCCTTTTGTGACCATCGTGCGCTCATGCACCCATATGATTTCTGACAGTTAACAATTTTAGTACTGATCGAACTGATTAAAATAATGTTAGAATAAAATAAAATGGACATAAACGAAAAATCATAAGATTTTACAACATGTCATGTTGGACTAATTTAAACACTCTCTGTGTCATGACGTAATTATAATACATCATCATAACGCATTAATAATGCATGGCGCAAGCAGTTAAAATAGTTTTGCCATTTATGTGCTCTGAAAGTATCATTTCTATAAAATGAGTGAAAAAAGAGAAAATTATCAGGGGCACAAGACAGGAAGTGATGCAAAGAAGAGGAGCAGAAAAAAGAGCAATAGAGGTAAGAATCATAAGTTAATGACTGTGTATTAATTAGCCCATGACGTTTATGCAGTATTTTGAAATAGCCTTTTTATGACATCTTAACTGGCAACACTGACACTGTGGAAGTTTTTGCTTGAGTTTACTGATTATGTAATTTTACTTTATTTTCTTTAAAATAAATGAAGCTTCTGTAATGTTGTTTTAATTTCAGTTACATTACTGCTTGCTTTTAATTCACCAGAAGTTGCACTAAATATCGTCTGAAACCTTTGAGCTGCAGAGAGGAGCTTTTTAAAGCTCAAACTGATTAAAACCTACTTGAGGTCTACCATGGCCCAAGAGCGTCTCAGTGGACTCGCTGTCATCAGCATCAGTAATGATGTTTCTCAGAATGTGTCATCTGATGCAGTCATTGATGACTTTTCTGCAAAGAAATCCAGCCTTGTTCAGTTTTGAAACTGGTCTGTAATTCTGAAAATATAATAGTGTTTTGCACTTTTTTGTTGATTTGCACTTTAATTTCTAATTACATTTTTGTGTGATTCTTCAAGTGGCTTTAAGTCAAATTTGTTTATTTATTATCACAATTTATTCACTACTTATGTTAAGACTTATCAGTATGTTATGTTATGTTCTAGTACAATTTTGAAAAATCTGCATATTTCAGATTTTTTGTGGTGGTGGTGGGCATTATTATTAAGAATAAAATAATCGTAATATTGTGATGTTTCATTGGGACACTAGATGTCGCTGTGGTTTCTTGATTTGGACTGTGGAGCAGGATTTACCAAATGAGTTCGAGGGGGAACTGCAGGGGGTTCTTGGGTCCAGAGGCGAACCAAGATAAAGTCGGGGCCCCAGGCAAAAATTAATAGATGAGGCCCTTCTAAAATATTATTTTGTTAATATATTTAGATATATATTTATACAACATACAAAAAAGTAGTCAAAACACATAATATAACCTAAATGGTTATTTTTTTTAAACAAAGTGCTTATTCTTTAACAACATTTTAATCTTCATCTTTATGGCAGAAGATATAATACTGTACAATACAATCTTGAAGATACAGAACAATCTTCATATTTACAGTAAAGGATTGTCACTTTAAAAATGGTGCTTACGAGACTTAGCTACAGCAAATGCTGTCACTTTTTCCTCCATATTCAAAGACCTTCGTATGTTCCGTTCAATTGAAATGAGTGCCAGTGCTGACGACCTCTCTTGGTTCATTGTTGGCCTGAGGTATGTTTATCGGTGGGCACGGTGGGTCTATGGGTTAAGGCTAGGATGGAGACGTATGGCGCTACTGGGCATGCGCACATCAACATTTTTCTTTCACCGTACAGCAATAATTACTATTTTTGTTTTCATTATTGTAAGGGGTAGGTTTATGGTTGGGGTAGGTGTAGACGTTAATAAAACACAATCCAATAGGTAGAACATTAATTTCATTGTTCATTTCCGATCGGAGCTGTATCCCTCCCCTCTATCTACAACTGGGTTTGTGAGTTGATCAAATATATGATATACATGGCATAATAAAACAAAATGCTGCTATTATAAATATAAAACTATTTAGTTTTTTCATTTAAAAAAACATTTGGTTACAAAAACAGTCTTCTTCAAACTCATCTTAAAGAATGTATTGAAAATTCAATGTATAGATGATTCTGGCAAAACATTTTTGGGTCCAGCAAAACACTGTCCATACTTAAGTAAATTGAATATACCAATTTTGTCTGATGAGGACAGAGAAGATCTGGAGAAAAATACATTGAAAGAGAAGACCGCAGTTTCAGCCTTCAATAGGTAAACACCATGTTTTTTCAATAGATTTCAATAAAAGTTTATTTTCAAAATTAGCCAATACACTGCTTTGTCTGACAATAAAGGAGTTTCTAGAAACTCGTAGACAAGTTTTGATAATTGTCCTGTTGAAACCGGCAAAGATCCTAACCTACAGAGCCCTACATAAGTATGGGAAACCTGGGCTTCCATACCACCTCAGCAGTGCCACAAATTGATCACCTCCATACCACGCCGAATTGAGGCAGTAATTAAAGCAAAAGGAGCCCCTACCAAGTATTGAGTACAAATACAGTAAATGAACATACTTTCCAGAAGGCCAACAATTCACTAAATGTTTTTTTTTATTGGTCTTATGAAGTATTCTAATTTGTTGAGATAGTGAATTGGTGGGGTTTTGTTAAATGTGAGCCAAAATCATTCCAAATAAAAGAACCAAATACTTAAACTACTTCAGTCTGTCTGCATTGCATTTATTTAATACATGAGTTTCACAATTTGAGTTGAATTACTGAAATAAATGAACTTTTCCACGACGTTCTAATTTATTGAGATGCACCTGTATATTATAAGATATAAGATAGGTAAGATAGATTACAAGACCAGGCAGATAGAGGGGTAAAAAAACAATATTAATAAATAATATATATACAAATAATACTAATTATTAATATTAACATACTAACATTAATGAAAAACTTTCATTAAAAAGTTATTAACATCATTAAGGTCCTGCATTTTCAAAGCATGGTTCTGTATGGAACCCTATAAAAAGGGTTCTATTTAGCACCAAACAGGGTTCTGCTATTGTTACAAGCCAAATAACCCTTTTCTGGTACTGTTTAGAAACATTTTTCTTAAGAGTGTATAAGAATTGGACATAAAGTTTTTTTTTTGCCTTATGCTGATTTTCATGTCAGACTTCATTTTAAATACTTATGTTAACCTCATGCACCTCAGGTTGGATCTTCCTGCACAAACACTGTTTTAGACAACTGTGACAGGCACAAAATTGGACACAATATAGCAGTGATTGACTGTTTTGAGATTTCCACAGAGAAACCATTCAGTGTGAGTGTGTCAGAATGTCTTCTACCTTCAAGCACTTTTTAGTATTTGACAGATCATCTAGCACTTCTAAGAATCCATGCAGAAAGCGTCATCAGAAATGTTTGGCAGAAACATCAAATCATCATCATCTGCTTAATGTATTCAGCTTTCTTTGTAATACTTACATTGTGTCCACTTAAGAAAATAGTATGCTGATGATTCATCATGCTTGTCACATCTTCTGTTATGCTTTTTGAAACAGATTTTTAACACATTGTTGCATTAATAGTAAAGAATGTATAATGCCATTTTCATAAATGTGTTTTGGATGGTTTCCTTGTTATTAGTACTTATCAGTCATTGTTATCAGCCAAATAAAGTACGACATTTTTGAACAAACAGGTATAAGGGTTACATTTACACTTAGAGACTCACATGATGTAATTGTGCAAATTATGTGTGCAAATAAATGGTAGAAAAAAACAGAACACATACGTTTATAAGTAAATAATATAAGATTTTATACTGTAAACAAGATAATTATAAATATGAGATTGGAGGCAGCGATGCTGGCGGCACTCAGCTTTTTGCGTCAGGTAGTATGGATACGTGTTAATTGTTAATCATCAATTACAAATTATATAAATTATCTCGGTACCGTATCTACTTGGTTTTCTTCTGTTTCTCCAGTCTGACAATTTATTCTGTCTTTATTGTACAGCTCTGTACACTTTCAGTTCACTGCTCAATGCAACTATACCTTCAAATGTGACTGAAATACCTTTGTGACTGACAAAGATCGATTGTCCCCCCCTACTGTTAGACGAAATTTACGCCGCTGGCTATAAGGTGGCTAAGCTGTGGTAAAATTTTAGAGGGGTTTGTTGGCTGCTTTCGTGCTTTGACACTATTAGTGCGTTCTTGGCTAAAAATGCCAAGTCTGAACACAAAGATGAGAAGTGGGTTTTGAAACTTATATCACAGGCCATTTGCTTAGAGAACCATCATCTGAAGGAAGAAAATAATTTTCAACCCTAAAATATGACATGGTTTTGTATTTATGATATATATATATAGCCAATATATATATAATTTTATGACATAAAATGACAAAAACAATATTGATCATAAAAAGCAAACCACTGCCAAAGAAGGCCACAAACTTTGCGTGTCGACAAATTTGGCAAATATTTATACAATTTCAACTGTCTTTAAATATTGACTTTAACAAACAATATTATCTTCATTATCAGTTGTTCTCATTAATCACTACTATAATTTTCCTGTGCATACCTTTCCATTTCCTTGTATTGTACAAACAGACCACAGCGATGAACAGAGGGTTATTTTTGAGATATCTCGTCATATTCACAATATAATGGTTTATGAGGTATCAGTTTTCTTGTTCGTGTGTAATATATATTGTTACGTTCAAACAAAGCTAGATTTAAGAAGCTGAAGGGATTGTCTCTCCCACATTCAGATTGGCAGTGTTAATTAAAATGATAAATTAATTAATTAAGTTAATTAGTTAATTAAAATATAATTGAATGGCTCTGTAGTGCGAATCTGTAGTACTGCTGTCCTCTTGATGTCAGACACACATCAGCCAATTTACTGACTTTGCATGTAATATGTAAAAATAGTATTTCTGTTTCTGCTGTTTATTTGACTGGCTGCCTTTAATACTTGCTTGAACTGCAACTTTAACATAAACTAACCATAAAGAGTATGTTATATCTTGATTTGTTGGGTGCCCCTAATGGCTTATATTCAACTTAACTATATATATTATTTAGTTAACATAATATTACATTTTTATGCAGTTTCATCCCCCATATTTGTATTTTATGTGTACACAACTTCACAGATCAAACAATCACATGCTTTATCATCCTCATTGGGACTATACTTGACATCAAGTGAAGTATAAAAGCAGAGCTCTTAATGGAACTTTACAAAATCTTCCTCTGAGATTCTGGCAAGCAACTGAAAGCCAAGGTGAGTTTTTGCCACAAAGATCTACTGAGTTTCCTTAATTCAGTGTACAGATGAGTGCAGACATTTAATTTTCCTGCTTATTAATTTTTAGGTTCATCACGTCAATGCTGAGAAGTAAAAGTAAGAGATTAAAAGACCAATATTTGCATGATTACTGTGTCTAAAGTACACATGTGACTCTCTCTGTGAAATCCAGGCTAAAGTCTCAAAACGTAATTATGAGATAACAAGCATCAAAGTTTGATTTCTACCATTAATTTCACTATAATTTAAATCTTTGACATGACTTTACTCAGTCAATATTAAAGATATAAAGGTAAAATTTTCACAGAATGTTCTTTACCATATGAAGGATGATGTTTTGTAGACAACAGCAAATCACAAAATAATTACTTTAGCTGGGTTTTCACAGATAGGGTCACATATGTTTGCAGCACACATAAAATAAGCTATATAAAATAATACTAATAAAAACATTTGTGAATATGATAAGAACCCTATTATTTTTGTACCGTATGCAATTGAGATGAATGTATTTTGGAGTCCGATGCTAGTACTTCACTCAGTCAAACAAGTCCTCCAACTCATACGACCGTATAGTTTGTTTGTCACTTTCCTCAAATACGACCCATACGAGTGTTCCCTAAATTAGCGCCCCTACCATCAACAGGAGATGATACAGAAGGGACGTAGGTGGGGTCTTTAAATTAAATATTTTTTAAAAAGAGTAACGTTAATGTAATGCAATCGTTACTGAACATATATTAATATTGTTACTGAAATTACTGAAAATTGATTAGTAGTGTCTTACACTACTGCATTACAACAAAAAAGTAATCCGTTACTGTAATGCAGGCGCGGACTGGCCATTGGGAGCGTTTCGGGAAATGGCCATTGGGAACGTTTCCCTGTGGCCTGGCGGCTGATTTGGCCCGCTGCACTGTGTTTTATTATTATGTATTTATTTATTTATTTTTTGCCTTCCGAATGTGCCAAAGTGATCATTTCAGATTATGGCATTAGAGTGGCCTTTTATTGTGGCCAGCCTAAGGCACACTTGTGCAATAATCATGCTGTCTGATCAGTATCTTGATATGCCACACCTGTGAGGTGGATGGATTATCTCGGCAAAGGAGAAGTGCTCACTAACACAGATTTAGACAGATTTGTGAACAATATTTGAGAGAAATAGGCCTCAGTTCAGCTATGAAAAATGGGGGCAAAAACAAAATTGTTGTGTTTATAATTTCGTTCAGTGTATATCATCCAACCAAACCCTACCCCCCACCGCCACCATACCTTATGCTTTTGTAAAATGCCGCCACTGTTCAAACATCAGTAATGTCATAAATGTTTATTTTAAAATTAATGCCATCAAAATATTCCTCATAAATTATCACAAATCGCCTGTCCTTCTGATAGTTTGTGGCTATAAAACAATTCTAATTCACATCAGCATCTTGTGACTGAGCTACAGTAATGTTGTTCATGCAATGATGTGTTTGGCAAGGTGTGAATGACTTTTCTTTTCGCCTTTCAACAGTGCCAACTGGGTATCTAAACAGCCTATTTTCTTAAGCAAATCAGGATAGCCTATCTTTCATTTAAGTGAAAGTGATACGGTTTTGCCCTATGTCCCATTCTAACACATGTAAAACAAAATTACTTCCTAATCTTTTATTCTTTTTTCCAAACGCCTTGCACTGTGACCGTCATTTCTACATACACGGCAAGACTGGTTGAGATCTCTTATTCTCTAGACAAAGCATTGCAATGTCACCAACTTTTCCACACATATGGTGTGCTAGAAATGTCCCTAGACACCTGACTTAAGTTAAACCATTGGAGAATCAGGCCTTAGTTAGACAATTCTGATGAGAATTATAGAGCTATCCAAGAATAGGATACTTCAAAACACAATTGCAAAGGCAAGGCAAAAGAGTAGGCTAATCCACAAAACAGAGGAGGATCAGGGGCAGACAACAAACAATAAAAAAACCATGGAAACAGTCCAAGATTAAAATCACAAGAAACAATGGTGAACGTTAAGTGAATGGTGAAAAAACTAAACTTCACACTAAGCATGGGTGAAGGAGCTGTCGATCATCATGGAAAACAGGTGTGAGGGTAGTTCCTAAACAGGGATAAAGGTGATGGAGCCCTCTGATGGCGACTGGGAGGAACAAGACTTCTGGGGGCCCTACGTCCGTGTTTCACTCCATTTCGAATCGTGCTCGCGGAAAGCACTCGAGAAACAGTATCTCTTCCGTGGCTCGCTATGCTTTCAACTCGTTTTTGTAGTCTCGAGCAAGAGACTTTACGACATTCACGTTATATGATTTGACTGATTTATACATAGAAAAGACCGCATTACAATGAATAACTGAACATTCATGTCTTCATAGCCGCTGGCCAAATTCAAAAACGAAACTAAAATGAAATCATCTTTGAGAGCAAGGGTGTTTGGTGTTTCTGTGTATAGGGAGGATCGGCTCTGCCCTCAGGCCATCGAAGATGTGTATAATGTTTATTTTTTCAGATTTGGAGAAATGTATCCTCTGAGATGAATTGGTGTCATCAGTTCAAATTGCTGAAAAAAGCATCACACTAATTTACAAGTAGGCTAATTCGGCAGCAGCGTCTTTCTGTTCATCTGCTTCAAGAGAAGCACTGCGTTACCTCGTTAGTGAGAAATATCATACAACTTTTAATTTGCTAAACTACTTACTGATAAAATCGTAAGAGCTGCGCTGACAACATGTTTCTGTGCGTGTATGTGTCCATATTTGTGTGTGCGTATGGGAGGGAGAGTGGGGTAAATTGAGATTTCCCTACCTGATAAAACGTAATTTTGAGGCAAAAACTTGGAAATAACGTATTTTTATCCTCTTGTTTACTAAATGTATGTGTTTGGTCGGTGTCGTTGTGGGGTTTTGGTACTAGTTGTATATAGGCTGTAAAGACAGTTGAGATAACTTAAATCATTTGGTGAAGTGTATTGATTTTAAGACTTTAAGGCATTTCCCTGAAAATATTTGCATGCCATAGATTAAAACACATTCATCAGCCAACCAGATTCAAGAATTCAGCAGCCCTTTTGTTTTGCATTTTAATTTTAAATCTTCCTACAGTGGAAAAAATGCATCCCTGATGTCATCTGACATCAAAATCCACTGACATGGCCTATTTGTTTAGAATGGATCTGAGCTTGCTTGTAAATGGTGCTTAATGTGCATATTTCCTTCCTGACTTCT
Organism: Gymnocypris eckloni scoliostomus; assembly: GCA_027564155.1. Classification (NCBI taxonomy): domain Eukaryota; kingdom Metazoa; phylum Chordata; class Actinopteri; order Cypriniformes; family Cyprinidae; genus Gymnocypris; species Gymnocypris eckloni. The sequence goes on along the minus strand of CM050425.1, from coordinate 6,956,801 downwards.
CACTCGAGAAAACAATAGGACTTTGTGATAAAGCTGGCTTTTCACGGTCCTGTTTATTTCATCACCACTCACTAAATCAAGGTTCAAGGTTTTTTATTCGTCACATACTCAATTATACAGGATATAATCAGTAGTGAAATGTCAGGTCAGGTCTCAATGGACAGTGCAAAATATGTAACACAACACAAGAGCATATATATAAATATAGGTAAAAAATAAAAATAATATGAAAAAAATAAAGAGTAAAATGTGCAATAAAATAAAATATGCAATACAGTATACGGTGGATTTAATTAATAAATAATCATATAAGCAGGGATGTGCAAGAGGAATGTGCAAACAGGTTGTACCGGGTATATACATAGCAGCAATATGGATGATAGTGAATATTTTACAGTTTATTAAATTGAGTCTTGTAAATGTTATTTGACCGAGTAATAGTTTAGGAGCCTGATGGCCTGAGCGAAGAAACTCCTCCTAAGTCTCTCAGTTTTTGCCATCATGCGCCGGAAGCGCTTGCCAGATGGCAGTAAACAGAAAAGATGGTTACCGGGGTGATTTGAGTCTTTGATGATTTTACTGCTCTGCTTTTGCAGCGTTTGAGGTAGATGTCCTGCAGAGAGGGGAGAGCAGACCCTGAGATGCGCTCAGCTAAGCGCACAACTCTTTGCAGAGCTTTGCAGTCCTGATTTGAGTGGTTACCATACCACACTGAGATGCACTGAGTCAGTAAACTTTCTATGGCCCCTGAATAGAAAGTTTTCAGGATAGCTGGTGAGACCCTGAATTTCCTCAGCTGTCGCAGATGGTACAGTCTTTGCCTGGCTTTCTTGACAGGGGTCCTCGGGCAGGACTTTCCTAGTCAGGTCCTCGGAGATGTTTACACCAAGGTACTTGAAGCTGCTCACCCTCTCCACAGGGGTCCCACTGATCATAAGAGGAGTGTAGGGCCGCTGTTGTCTCTTCCTGAAGTCCACGATCAGCTCTTTAGTTTTGCTCACGTTCAGAGAGAGACAGTTGTCCTTGCACCATGATGTAAGTCTCTCTACCTCATCCAAGTATGCGGTCTCATCATTGTTGTTAATGAGGCCCAGAACCACAGTGTCATCAGCAAATTTAACAATAGAAGTGGAGCTGTGAGAGGACACGCAGTCGTGTGTGTAGAGAATAGAGCAGGGGACTCAGAACACAGCCCTGTGGGGCTCCTCTGTTCAGGGTGATGGAGTTGGAAGTGAAATAAATACATTGGCAATGTAGACATAACATTTATTTTAAATGATTTTACATGCTTTTTATTAGATTTTGCATTTGGATATATATAATACATTATCAAAGACTACTTTATCATGGCGAATGTACCCCCAAAATTGCTATATTTCTTTTTTCCCATTCATTTACCAAGGTGATCATTTTTGACTGTAGTTTGACTTTATTTTGAAGAACATTTTTCCTTTTTTAATAATTTCCAATATTACATTTTAGTATAACAATGCTACAAAGAAGATGAAGTAATGAAACGTAAAAATTCAAAATGTAAAAATGTCCAGTCTAAAATGGCCGAAGACCACCAGAGATTTAAGGACAGACAAAAAAGCCACAAACACTCTCTGGTTATCCATTTTATTCACATGTGCAGAACATTCACATAAAATAATTCACTTTAGCAAGCATTAACATATTTTTCCTCAAGCAAAAATAAAATTGACAATAGTCCAGAGAACAAACTACTTAATAACATGGAGTGAGTCTGTGGAAGTCTTTACGTTTTCAGAGTGCCATGATTTCTGCTATCACTTCAGTAAAAGTATCACTCTTTACTAATGTTAATGGAAAATATAAGCATCTTATTTGAAGCTTATTTTGCTATATTGGAAATAGCAATTACCGAATGAGCAAAGATGTTTCATAACTAGAGCATTTATTTTTAGGCACTTCAAGCAAAGGCCAATATATTAAACTAGCAGTAATATTTGAGACTATAACTGTTAAATCAGATGCACTCTAAAATAAAAGCTACAGCGTAAAAACATCCATGAGGTCCTACAAATAATGAAAACAAACATGGATCAAAAATATTCCCTTGGGTACAGAAATAAAAATGTGCATTACAATTCCTTTGCTGCAAATATTAACACAGTATTGACTCTACACATAAAAGAAGACATTCAATATCCACATAATTAGAATAAAGACATATATTATCTTTAAATTAAAGTGAGCGCAGAAACATAGCAGAATAAAAGACATACAGAATTCAACAGAAAGTCTTACAAACGGACACTAGACGATAAACAACTAACATTGTCAATATTTCCCAACAGATAAGATGAACTTACAGGAAAGAACAGAAAGTAAAGAGAAAGAAAATACTGCAAAGGGATGTCAAGTCAAGAAATGACTAATAACCCTACATACAAGTAAAACAATTAAATCAATAAATGCTTTAACTGTTTGTTTTGACCATTATGGCCAATGAAACATGTCCACATAATCTTTCATTTGGCTCATTCAGAAACAAAGAATAATGGAATGTGCACAGAATGAACAGAACGCCCGCCTTAAGCCAGATTAAAATACAAATATGATATACATTCACAGCGTGTATGACTCAGAATGATCATAACATTCTAGAGACCTTAAACAACTTGACGTGCATTGATTAAGATTATAACACGAAAATTAGCAGGGTCCTTTATAAATTTCATGTAAACTATTATGCTACAAAGAAATTTCATTGCACTTTTGTCTTCAAAGAGAAACCAATTACATTAATTACAGAAGCAAATACAGAAGTTGAGCAAAACATTTTAGGATTAGTATGTGATCTATCACCTAACTGTCTAGTCCATCGAGGAACTCTCCTTCAATGATGTGCTCTAGGCGTTTCATGACCTGATCACTGCTGGGCGGTGGGTAGTCAGCGGCATAATGCGGGGGGTACAAGGAGGAGCCATTAAAAGAGCAGCACAGGGTGCTGAAGAACGGCACGAGATCCACGATAGAGTAGAGGGAACACCGTGTGAGTAGAGGAAACTCCAGTCGATCTGTGCTTGACTCTCCAGCTGTTCCATTCAGCTCCTAAAACATATTCAAGATATTTACAGACTGAGAATTGGGTTAATTTGTGAAAAAGCACTACATTTACTGGTACACTGGTGCTCTTTCATAGATACATTCAAGCATGTGTTTCTGTGCAAGGAGATCTTACCCCATAGCGTCGGTTTATTCCATCCAGTACCCTAACAACATGGGGTTTACACTCTTGTTCGCCTTCCAGCAGAGTGTTTCCTGGTCCATCATAATGATCGACATCTACTTCAGGAATGAAAGCCCAGCGATACCTGCAAACCAACAAATACATACATACATAAAGATCAGACATTAACAGATCATGAACAGTGAACTTTACGGTGTGGAGCAGATCAGAGGCCGTTTATGTTGGGTCAGGCATGAAAGGTCACCTAGAAGTAAGAGGGAACTGATAGCTGTCAATGTTGGGGCAACTATGACAGTCCACTAAGGTTGAAAATGTAAAAAGAGCTAACACCCCCCCCCACACACACACATTGTGATTTTTGGGGTTATTTCGGCAATACATTTATACGACTATTTTCACTGTATGGAAAACAGTGGCTTTAAAAGATTTGAGGGCAAGTAAATGATGACAAATTGTAATATTTGAGTGAACTAACATTTTTAGTCTTACATACACTACCATTCAAAAGTTTGGGGTCGATAAGATTTTTCAATGTTTTTAAATAAGTGTTTTATGCTCACCGGAGCTACATATAAAAACAGTTATATTGTAAAATATTATTACATTTTAAAATATTTTTTCCTGTGATTCAGCAGCAATTACTCCAGTTTTCAGTGTCACATAATCCTTCAGAAATCATTCTAACATGTTGATTTGGAGCTCAAGAAACATTTATTACTATAATCAATACTGAAAATAGTTGTGCTGCTTAATATTTGTTTGGAAAATTATGCATTTTAAGTTCTGGATTATCTGATGAATAGAAGCAAAGAACTGCATTTGTTTGATTTTCAAACATTTTAAATGTATGCACTGTCATTTCAAATCAATTTAATTGATCCTGGCTGAAAAAGTAACCATTTAAAAAATCGTTACATTTAAAAAAATCGTACTGTCCCTCAACACTTTGAACAATAATGTGGCCATTAGAAAATGTCCAACCACTGCTTCTCTTCAGGAGTTTAAGTAAACAAAAATGTACAATTCATAAATATTTTCTTATTTATCACTGCTATGGTAAGAGTAAACGGTGCCAAACATGCACACACAGTTCACTGGACTCACATTTGAAACAGAGGCATGTGCTCTGGAGAGAAGGACACAGCGGTGTCCAGGAACTTGCAGGCTGACAGGTACATGTCCAGCTCTTCCTGAGGGAAGAGTAGACCATTCTTGTCATTGCCACCCCGCAATTTACTCCTGAAACAGAAAGACATATATTTTTTAAATGAATGGCCAAAATGTATACTAACAGCATTTTACAGAAAGGAAGACTCACTTTAAAACTTTATCATTCAGGAGTGTCTTCTCAAGGCGGTTAAAAATGCGTATCTGAAATATTGAACAAATATTCAAACTGCACCCAGAAATAGCATGCAGAAAAACAGATTAAGCATTTGAAAACAACCAAAAAACAAATACTCCTAGTGCAGCATATTTCTTACCAGCTCAGTGACCATGATTGGCCAGAGAGAGGTGAGATGTTGTGGTGAGATCCTCAGCAGGAGAACACGGAACATGAGGAAAATCTGAGCTGACACTGATGGGGTCTGTCCCACACGCAGGTTCTCTGTTAGACGCTCTAGAATATATTTGGAATATAAAGAAAGTGTTACCTGGACATTTTTCTATTGTACATTACAAGTAACCTTTATTTGTTTTCTGAGTAATACCTTGTATGAGAGGCAAATAGAAGTGGTACTGGTCATTCTCTCCGCTAAACATGGCAAAAGCCTGTCGTTTCAGTAACATGGGCTTCTGCTCAGCGCTGTTGAAGAGCTTCAAAGAACTGCTCTGCATGCCTGCACATGGTACAACATGAACACACACAATACAAGTCAAGACACTGATCAAACAAAAACAACTAATGCAAAAGAATGTACATATACTCACTCATCAAGTCTTTGAACATTGTCTTTTCATGAGTCAGAAGATGGTCTATGATGGATCTCCAACTAAAGCACAATATGTGAGTTTAGTGGCCTCAACATCACACTTTTTATTTATTTTTTATTTACTGCATTTATTTGGTCAAAAATACAGTTAAAACAGTAATATTGCCAAATATTAGTACAATTTAAATAAATGTTTTTTAAAATAAAGTTAAAAATATGTATCCCTGTGAAGGCAAAGCTGAATTTTCAGCAGACACTACTACAGTTTTCAGTGTCACATGATCTTTCGGAAATTATTCTAACACTGATTTTGTGCACAATAAACATCTCTCATTATAATCCATGTAGAAAACTATTTTTGCTGCTTAATATTTTTGTGGAAACTGTGATTAAAAACCCGGTACTGACTACTTTTATTCAACAAGGATGCATTATATTAAACAAAAGTGACAAGGACATTCACAATGTTACAAAAGATCGCCATTTCAATTAAATTATTTTTATTTATATTTATCAAATGATCATCATGTTTTTCACAAAAATATTTAGCAGCAAAAGACATTTTTAACATTGATAATAATTAGAAACTATTAATAACTGAGTACTAAATCATTTGACTGGAGTAATTGCTTCAAAAAAAATTACATTTGCCAATACAGGAATACATATTGGAGTAGAATACAGTTGTTCAATTGTAATAATATTAATACAATTGTCACAATATTACTGTTTTTACTGCATTTTGGATCAAATAAATGCAGCCTTTGTGAGCACTGAGCATAGGCTAGGAAAATTATTTGAGCAATATTTGATCATTTTGACATTGACAATGTTGTGTAAGTGTATCTTACTGGCAAGAACACAAGGACTCCATTGTGAAAAACATTGGGTCCATGAAGAGTTCCAGCACCTCCTTCTTCCACGCTCGCTTAGTGTAGGCGTATCCACTCAGACTGCTCAACAACTGAGCACCCGCACAGAAACTAGGCACATTATAGGCACTGAGAGAAATTGAGAAATGAGTATGAGATTGAAATGAAAACTGCCATATATATTTATACATATGATCACTGCCAAATTAACAATAAATAGACCAATGCTTTTGAATAAAGCACTAACTAAGCATTTTTAAGCACTATCACAAGTGTATAATTTCAACTGAAGCGCATCTTTGGCATACTCACCTGTGATTTTTTAGATAGGGAAAAACGTAATACATAAGACGGGAAATAAGAGGCACGGCTTTCTCCTTCTCATCACTGCGATATACCATGTCCAAAAGAGGAGCCAGAACCTACAAATAATGAGCAAAAACGAGATCACGCTGTTTATCTGTTGATTTTGTCAAATCACATCAGAATAAATTAAACAAATACTGCCATGTTTACTTACAACTGCATGTTATAATTTAATTAATACAATTATATTTTGATATTACTTCTGCATTGCATATCATTTTTGCATTAATGGCTATTTTATTTGTTTTCTACCCTCCCCCAATATAACAACAAATTCCATTCAGTTATAATCTAGAGCCCTGTGTGTGTGCGCGTTTCTTCAGGTCTCTTACCTCAGCAAGCAGAACCAAAGCGTGTACACTGAATGCAGATGGTGCTGAAGATGACACCATAGCACTGCCCTGGCCTGCACACTCTGAGGGAAAGACAGAACAGAGTACATTTTAATACTGCCCCTGTTTACAGTAAACAACATAGCTAGGCATTATTATTATCAGATTATATCGACAATATAGCAATAGGCATTATATACATTTATGCATTTAGCAGGCGCTTTTATCCAAAGCGACTAACATTGCATTCAAGTTCCAGTTTTTACATTTGATCAGCTCTTGCTTTCCCTAGGAATCGAACCCATGATAATGGCGTTGCTAGCGCCATGCTCTACTATTTGAGCTACAGAAAAGCACAATGGTAGATGCTGAAGGTACATGTATTATACTGAAAGCACATGTATTTCAGTGTAGGTTTACCCTCCAACTCATTGCCATCATGGTCATCTTCATCTCCCTGAAGACAGACTTGAGGCTGTGCTTTCACTTCCAGGTTGCGACTCAGCCAGCTAGTCTGCTCAAGAGACGAGCCAGCCACAGCTCCCACCGCTTCTAGTATGCGCTGGCTCACTTCCTGTTGAGAGTACAATTATTATGCACTTTAACAGGTTGGTAAAGAAACATGTTGGGTTATGTTTTTCTCCTGCTTAGCAATCCAGACAATAAGCAGCAAGACATGTCTGTTCAAACTTTTAGTTTTCACTTACTATATCGACACAATACTGGTTTTGCTGTGTCTCGCAGTACAGGTCTTACCTGCAGTTCTTTAGTATCCCTCTTGTTGTCGATATTGGGAAGTCTATTTACACAGTCATTAAGAATGCTGCAACAGTAAAATAAACAAAGATAGAAGTTTCAAAAGATGTTTTACCTTTCAATAATATATAACTTTTGTTTGTTTAACAAATTGTTAATTACTTGTTTCATGTAATTAATAAGAGATCTCTAAAAGAGTTTTCTGGCTGCCTTCTTCTTGAAATGCTGCATCAAACAACTAGGCGGTTTCATACTGGTCTATTTGCACTGGCTAAACTGGCACCAAATGGTGCAGGACATGTTATGCACCAGAGGTTAATATTTAAGATTAAGGTTTGTTCAAATCTCTGACCCCAAGTATGAGAAAACATAATAGTGACCGCATTATTTTATTTACCCGAGGAGCAAGAAGTGTCCAGGAGGGGCGAGATTAAGCTGGACAGATTCTCTAAGCAGACAGAGGAGAGGATTGATGTTCTCCTGAAGAGCTTGAGCGGTGAGACTGCAAAAAAGACCATATAGTACATTTCCATCAATTCTGCACTAAAAACATTCACCTTGTAAAAGAATATAGTCAAGGTTGGATCTTCCATTGAACATTAAGTAGTATTAACTTTAGCCATTGGCATGAATTTGATTGCAACCTTTCACTGGACTTAGGTTATTTTAAAGTAAATTACATCATATGATAGCAAATAAGATAAGGTACAATTAAAATATGAGAATGATGTTACCTTTGAATATAGACGTAGCTGAACTGTAGCATTGGAATGTCAACTAATGTAGTATTCTGATAATGAGAGAGTAAACATTAATACATTATGTAATTTTACAGTTAAACATCAGTTTGTGTACAAATGTCTTTTAAATTGTAAACATTAAATTTTTTCTTAGGGTTAGGATACTAGCTGTATATATAAATAATAGATGTTTATATGGAATGTCAACATTTAGATAAATGTGTGTATGCAGTACCTGGTCTCCTTTGATCTGATGGGGTTTCTTAACCACCTCTCTGATGAGCTGCAGTATGGTGTCTGTACGGAGTGTGTTTAGTGCCTTCACTAGATCCACCAAGGTCATTTGAGAATCACTAGCATCTGGTAAAATCTATGTATGCGTACACAAACACAAAATTTAAAGACATGATTCCAGACGCCTACTGGATGACTTAATTTTGCTTTGTTATCTATTGTTCACCTTGTTTCTGGAACGTCTTTTGCGACTTTTCCTGCTGCTCCATACAGCGCCCACAGAGGCCATGACCTGCACCCCAAACTGCTGAGTAAGTGGCATCAAGAGCTCCAGAACCTTTTGCCTCAAGATCTACAGAGAACAAAAACACATGACTGGCACCACTAAGCGGACAACATTACAGCATCATCTTCAAGTCAACTAAACTGTTGTTTTTGTTTACTTCAAGTATTAGGTATACCTTTGTGCCTTTAAAATACACAGAGGTGGGTGAGGCTTTGCTGCCATGGGTGGAGTCACAGCCCTTGACCACACCCCAGAGTAAGGCCATGCTGCTAATCATGTGCGGAAACTCCTCCAGAATGGCATTGCTAGCATTTCGCATGTCTGGAACATCACAGCCTGCAGTCTACAAAAGTAATTAATAAAAAAATACAGTTGTATTTTAACATAAGTCACATTAGTGTTTGAAGCTTTCTTATTTACCAACACGTTCAGTGGTGTTCCTGGTATTTTTGATGCCCATGGCAAGATCCGATTTGTTTGCAACTACAATAGTTTGCCAGTGCATGTTAGGAAAAGAAGAGTATCTGGTTGAATTGTATTATGTGATTCATTCACACTGACAGTGATATGCCAAACTGCAGACAGTTTTTGTAAATAAACCTACAGTGCTATACACTTACTAGCAAGACAGTGAATTAGCGACTTTCAAAAAAAATAATCACCTTCGTTATCAGTGTGAATAGATAAAAAAGCAGGAATTTGGCTCCCTATGTAAATTTCCAAGTCACCTATGCTAGGGCCACCACTATTTGCTTTAGTATGTGCTTGTATGGCTTACTTTCTTTTGGTCTAGAAGACAGTAGTGTGTGATAGTGGTCAGTCCTTCCAGTAGTGTCAGAGGATAGTCAGGCGCTATGTTCTCCCTCTTTAAGATACCACTAAAGAGAGAAATGAAATGAAACAAAAAGTATTTATTTATACCTTATTGCTTAACACTTCATGTGCACCCACTCTCACACAAACGCAAACAACCACACACATTACTTACTTGTGTGAAGCTTTGATTCCATCGTGCTCATGCTGTTTAACAAGCTCATCCAGGTTCCTGCAGATCTGGGCAATTATGGGTGATACAATGATGGCCAGTGATCGTCCTAAATACGGCAACACTTCACAAAGCAGAGTCACCCAGGCTGGGTGCATGGCACAGCCATACTGTGGGTGCAAAGCTCGGGCTGCTGCCGACACAAACATGCCTTGAGCGGTGATAGGCTGACTGGTTACGTAACGCACTGCTTTGATGGACTGCTGGAACATCACAGCTGTTTGCCACTCTCGAGCCAAAGCTGAAGACATTGGTTCTGCACGTCGCTGCGGGTTTGAATTGCTTTGATCATGATCTTGCGCTTTGGTGTGTGGTGGACACACATGGTGCTCCAATACAATAAGAACCTTCAGAAGCTTCAGTAGGGCAATCTGAAGTGGGTGCTCAGCCCAGATCCCATCCCGACCAAAGTTGACTAGGCTCTCTTCTGAAATCTCCCCTTCATCTCCTCCTTGGTCTTCTTCAGGCAATTTGTGCTGTTCCGGCTGATCAGCTCTCTGGCAGACATACATGGAGGCAGAAAGCGTTAGAAGTACATTTTGTTGCACTTTGTAGCCCCAAAGAAGGTTGCGCACTGCCTCCAAGCTAGCAGTTCCCTTTGCTTCCCCGATTTGAGCTTGCTGGGCCACCCTCACCAGCTGAATCATCAACTCTGTCAGCACCTCCACGCTTTTCACCTGGACCTCCCGATTGGCCTGGAGTTGGCGAGTGGGAACGCTAGCATAGGACGGATAGTGAGAGCGGAGATAACGCATACACAGGCAGGTGAGTAGCTCTAGCAGGAGGGTTGGTGGAGAGGAAGGAGAAGATGGTGAATGGAGAGGAGAAGATACTGGCTGGGATAGGTCAGGAGTGGCTCCACTTGGTGGAGTTGAGGTCTGCAATCGGCCATAGAAGCTGCCACCATCCTGAGCCTGACGGTGCCTCTGCAGAAGGTTCTGGATTAGGTTGAGATGGGCAATGGAGCTGCAGTCCAGAGAAGTACTGGAGAGAGCCTCTACAAATGGCCCTGCACTAGTACGGAGGATGGTGTCTAAAATAGTGAAGGCATAGAGAATTCGGCTGCTCTCATACTGCTGCTTGTAGAGTAGAACATGGCGGAACAGTGAATCCACTGCCTCACGTTTCTCCCGATGACGTTTGAGCAACCGGGACTTAGCCATGGCCTCCAACTGTCCATCATCTTCATCACTTGAGAGCGAATCCGAAACCTGCGTGCGTTCTGAATCCACCCTCTGCAGGCCATTAGTCACACCCTCCTCCTCTATGCTACCATCATCATGGCGCTGTAAGAAAGGGGCGGAGCTTGAGCTTTCAGTGGAGTTCTGAGCGCCACTGGTGTCTGCAGATTCGGTGTGTTCACTCTCCTCTTCTTCCTCTTCTTCATCCTCTTCCTCAGTCTCTTCGCTCTCACTCCGGGATATTGTTGGGGAGTCTTGAGGCGTCAGATCTGGATCTCGTTCCAACTCTGCCCACAGTGCTTCACGGTCTACTATGGTGATGCGCCTGACAAGGCTTTCTTCTGTTTGGAAACTGGGAGTGATGTTGTCTCCAACACTTTTTGTTATGGATCGGTCTCTCCAGGTCAGTGCCTTTAAATTACCTAAATCACATATACAGTAGAATCAGACCCCACAGCGAGAACAATAAGGAACTCTTGCTATTGCTTTCAGTCTTGAATGCTATTTGTGCAAATTGCTATATTCATTATTTTAGATGTAGTGGTACATTACAGTTTACTTCATTATTAGTCTTACTAGTTAGTCTTGTGCAGCCAGACCTTCAGACTGAATGGCCTAGGAATGCCCAAGAGGCCATATGACTAACAGGTAAACCAACCAATCACGTTTTGTTTTGTGCCATGTCATGTTTAAAGGCATAGGAATGTCCCCAAAATAACAGACCGGTGTGTAAAACTCTTGGACGTATTTTAAAGAGTCTATGCCATGAACTTTACATATTTCACATAGTTTTGAAAATCTAGCATTGAGTTGATCCTGATAAGTGCTCATTGTCACAGTTGTAAACACAAGGACTTTCTTCTTCCATAACGGGGTTTGGTGCCAATGTCATCTTTGTTATTTATTAAATAAATCTGTTCATTTAAGTTTTTACACTGCAGACCTAAAAATCTAACTTCTAAAATCAAGCATAGGAACCACTGTGTGTAGTGATTGGTATGTGTGCATGTGTGTGTTTTGATTCCATACCAACAGAGAGATTCTCTTTGATGCTTTGTATGGGTGATCTCTGTGTTCTCGGGTCCAACAGTAAGAGCAGCACCGGTTCCAAGATACGGACCACATCACTGAGGGAGAGAGCCCGCACCAACCAGTTCTGTGCTGCGGCACAAACACTACCATCCTGATGGTTCAAACTATCTAGTACCACAAACAAAGACCTGAGAAAACAGAAAGTTATAGTGAACACTGAGTATATATAGCACAAAAATATGGGAGAATATTACTTAAATAAGCCAAAGTTTAGATAAGAAATATGTATATGACTTGTCAAAGGAGCGGTTGAGAGAAGTGCTGCGATTGGTCTGGATCTCGCGTGTCAGGTGCCACAAAACCGAGAACCTGTGGAGCGCCTCCAGACACACAACCTAACACACATACACATTTTAATAAATGTTTGTGATTGTGTGTAGATGTGTTAAATGAGGAAAATGCTGTACCTTGTCTCCACTGAGTAAACCCAAGCAGACGATGTCCTCGCAGATGGATGCAGATGGAGCCAAGCAGTGAAGCCGATAGAAGAGCTCCACACAAGATACGTGATGCTCCCTACGCTCCGTGTCCAGCTGAGCCCATAAAACCTGAGATACACGCTATAAGAGAAATAAAAAGAGAATTAAATTGAAGAAAAAAGTCACATTAAGAAAGTCAGATATTTAAGAATGCAGCTATTTTTTATGTAGACGATAGGGACACAAGTACAACTCCTATCTACTTGAATGGAGAAAGACAATTTTAAGTTTCAATAATGTGCACATTTAGCATTAAAATTGTACATAATACTATCATAAATGTTGTGTTTTTTGTATTGCTCAAATCATGCTAGTCCAGGTAACATACATGCACCTACACAGAATAAAAGGGCAATTGGTTCTTTTAACTAAAATTCAGGACTTCCACAAAATCATAAAGCACCATTTCCTGACCCTTGTAATGTCTCTGGAATTAGCCATTTACAGATCATATTTTTCAATTCACAACACATGAAGCTATACAAAATGCAACCTGTTACTCATAATGTGTATTACCAAGTAAAAGTCTGTGGAATCCTCCAGAGTTTTGAGAACAGCTGGGTAGATAGGTGGCAGGGTGACCATTTGCAGCTGTCCGCTGAGTGGGTTTGCATCAGAGTTCTTATAACGTTGATTTTTATCCTGAATGACGAGGGCTAAAGACTGAGAGTGATTGATCAGCTCCAGCAAAGAGGAGATTGCAACATGTTGCACCTACAGACACATAAAAAAATATTTATTATAAAACGATTCAGTTTTGGCAATGCAACCATAAAAGGTAATTTCTCTGTGTCAAAATACTTTGTCCTACTGTACAGAGGCAACTCTAAGTAAGCGATTTGTGGGCGATCCTGAATTTAAACAGTGCATCGCTATCAAAACAATGTTCTGTTTGTTTGACAATATCAACTTCTGACTCAATAGTATGGGTTTGGGGGTGGGACTACCTGTTTCTAAGAACATTTGTTTTTGTTGCTTTTTAAATTTTTATTGAAATTGTATTGCTTTTCATTGTAAATCAAAATGATTGTTAATCTAAAAGGGATAGTCCACCCAAAACTGAAAATTCTGTAATCGTTTACTCACCCTCATGTCATTAAAAACCTGTATGCATATTCTTCTTACTTGTTTCATTATTTTGGGACCAAACAACTTTGTAATCTTTCGACTTCAATAAAAACACAGACATTTTTTACAATATCTTCTTGCATATTCAAATGTAGAAAGAAAGTCCTCTAGCCTTGGAATGACATGAGAATGAGATGATAACAGAATTGCACTTCTGAGTGAACTTGTACCTGGTAGTCTTTTGTCAGGCAACACAGAGTCATCAAGGACTTCAGCCAGTCAGGAAGGGTTGCCTTAATCCCTGTCTTGTTGAACATAGATGTGTGCAGGTCTTGGTTCTCTTCCTCAGTAAAATAGACGGGAAATGTTGTACATTCAAGCAGAAGCTGGCAGACCACAGTGAAGGCCTGGCGGCATGACTCCGTTATCTCCCCTTTGCTCTTTGACTGGAAATGTCCCATCCACTCCAGCTCGGCTGGTCTGTGATCTTTACCTCCATCCCTAGAAGACCCATGAAGGGCATGGATCCTCAGTTTACTAGGGTTGAAGAACTCAGCAAGTCTCTCTTTGATTAAACCCAAGTCTCGACTGCCTTTCCGTTTCAATGGAGACCGTTTACTGCCTTTAGGAGAAGCATTAGTATCTAGCTGATTTGCTTCTTCCTGTTTCCTCTTCTCTGGATCCATGACATCTAACAAATGCCTAAGAGATGAACATGAGTGAGATAAGGGAAATACAGTGAGCATGCATGTTTGCTAGTTGCATACTATAATAAAACTATTCATATCTTTAACCAGGGAGCCAGGGCCCTCTGGGGGCCTCAACAAACTTCCAAGAGGGATCATTTAAAACATATAAAATAAAGCAAATCAAGGTTTAAAAGTTTGCCTTCTTTGTAATTAATAAAACTCCATGGGAACATTTGTAATGAATATAGATTTTTCTAGTTATGGCAAACTTTAAAATAATTGATTGAATAGAATTTTTGAGGAAAAATCTTCCTTATCATCAATCTTTATAATCCTTACCTAGTAAATCATAGAAAACTGGAAGAGTCTTTTTTTGGAGTCAAAAGGTTTCCAAACCACTTGCTTACAAGAAACTGGACAACAAACACTGTATATGGCTTACTATTTTTAAAGTAGTATAAATGTACAATGCAATGATAAATGTTACATTGTTGTCACATGACCTCACTATGTAGCATTTTATTTCATCCATCCAGTTATCTTAGTAAAATATAATTTTGCTCTTTTTAATCCAATTATTTTACATGCAAAGTCACACTTATTGTGCATTTATCGCACTGCAAATGGAAGGTCAACGCAAGTGCATTGCATTCTGGGATGTATTATTCCTTGAAGTATTTTCTGGTTGAATGTGCACATTTTATCATATCTGCCAAGTAATTTCAGTATTTCATGAATTCGAAAATATGCATATTAGCACACACAGTATATACTAAATTACCTTGTGATCACAAAGCCAGTATATCCTTGCACACATTTGGACATGTTTTCTATAGTTCCCTCTCTTCTCCACACATCCTCTGCTTCAGGGTTCACATCAGAAGCAGCATCTGCTCCATTATGGCCTGGTAGGAGGTGCTGTTCAGAAGGAGATGCGCTCAGGCCTAATCCACTGTCTTCAGAGCGCAAAGGAGGGTATGGAGATACACCTTGCTCCGCCTCCTGTGTCTCCTGTCCATTTAGACCGCCCTCACTGAACCTGTCATCATGGTTACCATTCACCTGGTCACTTTCCTTGACTTTGGTGTTGCCTGTCATCGCAATCTGTATTTGTACAAAAATAGAGCCCATTTAAAATACACAAATGTCTCAAAACCATAATAAAAATGGCATTTAAATGTAAACTTAAAATGTTCTGATCATCAAAATTATACCTAAATGCAGTGGTAAAATATACACGACCATTCAAACATTTGAGGTCAGTATAACATTTTTTTTTTATTCAGTAGGATGCATTAAGTGACACCTAAAGACTGTTCCATTGTTACAAAAAAAGATTTTAAATAAATGCTGTTCTTTAAATTTTTCTATTCATCAAAACGTATCACTATTTCCACAACAAATGCTTCCTGCTCATGATTCCTGAAGGGTCATGTGACATTGAATACAAGGTAATGACTGCTGAAAGTTCAGCTTTGCCATTTTGTTAAACTGTAGTAATATTTCACAATATTAATGTTTTTACTGTTTTAATAGTAAAATAAATGCAAGCTCGGTGATCATAAGAGAAACATAATTTTTTTTTTGATAAACCACCAAACTTTTGGATGGTAGCGTACAGTAAAACTGACCAATCTTACCTTTGTTTGCTCGAGATCTTGTGTCTGTGATTCAGCCTCCGTGTCCATATAAGTCACCGGCATCTGGATCTTACTGAGCACTTTAAAACAAGCTCTCATGGCCTGCGTGAGCTCCTGTAGGCTAAGGGATGCCATGTGACTATGCAGTGATTGCAGCATGCTGCCCAACATCTGTGGCAGATACTGTGTTTGAATCTCTGCATAGAGTTCCTAATAAGAAAGCCAAGAAGTTGAAATGAGACCAAATGACCAAAAATGTGTAAAACCTTTCCAAATATGAATCACCAGGTCATACCAAAGGAATAACATCCAACAGGAAGATAATGAGCGTTGAGAGCTCAGTCACTGAGGGAGGGCTACTCCAGTCTTTAGATGGATGCTTCCTGGGTGGATCACTCAGTGAGCTAAGAAACAAACAAACATAATAACAGGCATCATCACATCATCTAATTTATGTTCATGTAATGCTGTTTATTATGAGTTTGTGTGTTTACCTGAGACAAATCTGGAAATGTCTTGTGATGTAGTCCCAGAGATAATTGCAGCTCATAGCACTCACAAGCATATTGACAGTCTTTATGATCTCAGAGGAGTTTTTATTCTCCTTGATTTTACTGCACAGATAAGTAGACCGTAAACAATCAGAAAAAGCTGATTAATATTTGTAATACATTAGATGTGCTGCTTAAAATATTTGTGGAAAATGAGATATACATATATAAATGATATATATATAATATACATTTTATTAGTATGTATGGGTTCAAAGGGAATTTAGATCTGATTGACCAATTGCAGCCAGATATTTTTCTATAATAAACCATTAAACTGGATGTATGACTGTTATCACTGACAACCTTTAGCACTCTGCAACCACATATTAACAAAGCTCAAATCAATTTCATGTCCATTTATTTGGTAAATGGGCATGTAATACGTGGGATAATATACATTCAGGCAGTCATTACTGTAAAATAAACCCCTTTAGGATGATAAAAGGCTGATCACCATATCAGGTTAACGTGGGACATTATCCCTCACTCATTTACTCACGTAAAGCAGGTTTTTACTTCTATTTTGAACCCTTGTGTAGTATTAGATCTGGAGCCTGACATTATTTGTGTTCTCTGGTAATCAAAACCATGACACTGGTTTTGCCAATACAATTATCTACTAGTTAAGCTACAGGGAAAAATGAGCATTGATTCCTTCCTCTGACCTGTTGAGTTGGCTGCCACTGAGGCTGGAGTTGAGATTGATCTCTCCCAACATCACTTTACAGTAGCTGTAAAAAGCTCTGACCACCTCTAGCAACACATCAGACAAAACCAATGGCCCTGTGTGTGGGAGAATGCAAAGATATAAATAATTATGTGAAACAGGTCCAAAGTAAAGCATTTTACAATTTGAACCATGTGAATGCCTTTACCTATTTCAGATTTGTCCAGCAGGCTAATGATGATGCGAAATGGTCTGAGATACTCTATTAGTTTGTCTGGGTTGGCCTCTATATCTTTCTGCTTCAGAATATTCACCACAGCCTATGAACAAAATGTTACATATGAGTTGTGTTCACCATGCATGTACAGAATGCAAACACTGACATATAGGGAATGTGTAATGTGAACTGCAGTTCGGTAACACTTTAGTATAGGGACCAAGTCTCACTATTTGCTTATTAGCCCACCTATTATTAACATATTGGCTGTTTATAAGTACTTATAAAGCACATATTGTGCATGACCATATTCTACATACCTAATCATATCCAATACTTAAATGTAACAACTACCTTACTAACTACTAATAAGCAGCAAATTAGGAGTTTATTGAGACAAATTTCATAGTTAATGGTTTGTTAATAGAAAGAATTGAACCTTAAAATTGAGTGTGACCCTGCAATTCTAATTGAAAAACTCTACTTAATACATTGACTAAGCTGTTATGTAATGTAACTGGAGCTGAGTCAAGTGAGTGTGTGTTATCTTCTATACCTGCACCAGTAATTCTCTGGAGTGTGTACTGAAGTAGAATGCAGTGTATTCCTCCACGGTGTTAAAGCGACTGGAGTCTGCAGCTGCCATTCCTCCTTTGATGTCTAAGCCTGACAATACACACATATAGAAATACTAAGAAGTTACACACCCATTATAACAGTTAAAAATAAAACAAAATGATTGTTCATCTAAAACCAAACCATTGACCATGTTGTTTAAATTCTGTTTGTTTTACTTCACCTGTATGTTTTACTTTTAATGGAAATATAAAATCATTAACATATCATTAGCAGACAAAAATTCCCATTAAACTTCTCTAGAATTACTTATTTTCAATTTAGAGCCTAACAATTCTTTTAATAGATAAATGCTATTATCATGTAATTTTTTGGAAAATTGTCAGCAGTACCGAGCATCCATGCATAGAGGCGTCGATTCAGAGACATATCTCTCCTGAGCAGGGTGAGTGAGGCAGCAGACACCACACTGATCATCTCGTCTTGATTTAGTGGAATGGCACATTTCTCAGGATCCTACAGACAGGATTATTTTAATACAATATTTCCAAGAACTGTACTTATCCAGAGTGAGCAAAAGGGCTGGTAAAATCCACTCCGGACCCCTCACATCCAGCACACTCCCTTTTTGAACTGTTACCGTCTGGTCGACGCTACAGCTCTGAGTTGTTGTGCTCTGAGGCAGAAGCTCTGAGTACCAGAACGACCAGACACAGGAACAGTTTCTTCCCTCAGGCAATCCATCTCATGAACACTTGACAATAATTGTGGTACACATTTATACACTTATTTATCTAACACACATACTTAGTCTACACTTCAATTGCACATAATATACCTGTACATACAATATCCATTGTTATATGCCTGTACATACAATCGTCAATTTGTATATTGTTATTCATTATTCACATGTCCTTTTTAAATATTCTTTTTATTATTTGGGTGTTTTTTTGTCCTGTCACTGTCATTCTGTTGCACTGCGGCAGCTTCTGTCACGAAACAAATTCCTTGTATGTGTAAACATACCTGGCAATAAAGCGCTTTCTGATAAAGCTCATTCCGAGGTGGTCTGGGACAAGTTTATGGATGATGACTGGTTACACAAATGTAGATGGAATTAAAGAAAGAAAGAAAAAGAAGCAGGATAACCTGGCATGTAGTGAAGGGGAAGAAGTAGAGAAGGATTTCCAGCATGTTTCTCTGGACCAGAACGTTAGAGTCTTGTAAGGCCAGACAAACAGCTTTCACCTGGAGCAGTGAGATGGGGAGGTGTACATTTCAGTTACACAACTCCTTTAAAACAACAGACCTTAGTCAGAGTTAGACACCATGTGTAATATGAACCAGACGACTGGCTGGGAGGAAATAAAGTAAGTCTGTAAAGTAGAGTACACACTCACCACTAGTCTGTGGTCTGTCCCAAGCATATACTTCTGTTCTCGAGCAGTGACTGAGTGGTCAAAGTGTGCGACGCTGAAGAGGGAGGCTGGGAGCCGTACCAGAGGACATATAAGCACTGAACCCCACAGCGCCCCATAAAACACAGACTGACCCACCAACATTGACAACTTCACAAGCAACGCATCCGTCCTGAGACAGGAAGAAAGACAGTTATGAACAATAATAAGTGCTGTAATGATAATGCAGCATTTCCTTAAAGGGATAGTTCACCCAAAAATGAAACTTCAGTCATCATTTAGTCACCTTCATGTAATATTTTTGTCTTCAAAGTATCTTTTGTGCTCAACAAATGAAATAAACTCATACAGGTTTGGAACAACATGACGGTGAGCAAATAACGACATAATCTATCCAGTAACTGTTTAAATAATATGTTTTTTTACATTTTCAATGTAAGATTTTCAATAATTTCAAACAATAGCTTATAACATTAGTCAATGTTTAGTCCATTTTTTTTTAAGCTTGGATTTTTCTGAACTTCCATGTTGGCAACCATCCACCATATTCTCTGACAAACTTTCTGTCTGGACTAATCTACATCTATGAAAGTGCTTAGATATCCCATGTGCTTAGATCATAATTTCACAAGTTCATAATCATCATCAATAATTTATTCCAAATATATTTTTAAATGTTGCTGGGCCACTTACAACAGTGACACAATAACTTGTATTTTAAGATCAATAAGGATGCATAATTTTACCCCAAGTTAATCAATGTAATCTCACTTAATATTTAATTGGTTACTGATTAATTAAGGCACAGTTGCAGTGAAAGTGACTAAGAAGTTCAGGGTATAATAGTGAGTATGCTGTAGAAAAATATAAATAAAGTTTAGGATGAAATCTCTGGAGTGTCTCCATGAGAATCATTTATTGATGTCTGGTGTTAAGTTGCACCTCTCATAGACCTCCGCACCCTCTTCCAGTCCTGGCAGTAAGCCCATGATAAAGGCCTGCAAGCTGGGTAACAGCGCTCTCTGAAGAGGCAGAAAGTACCGCTCATACAGCGTCAACAGAACTGGCTTCACCGACATCGCTGCGTGACCCAACAATGGGAACAGTCCTGAGCTGTATACACATGAACACACAAACACCACCATAACTGCCTTTGCAAGTGAATCTCACAAAATCGGTTAACAAAATGGGTTATATTTTAAATATATGTGTGTTTGCCTATTTTGTATCATTTCTTATTATTACAATAAAAAAGATACTATTAATTCACTTAAAATACAGCAAATGCATTTCAAATATATTAGTACGTTCATAAAAAACATTAATTTGTGCTGATATAGTTATTTTCTTCACTGTAAAAAGTAATGCAGTAAATTTACTTGTTAGGAATATGAAAACATAGATATGTAATTTTCTTTTCTTTTTATTTTGGGGCGAAATATGGCCTTCACATTTCTATGTAGGATTCACCCAGTGTTTATCATTGACACTAACCTGTATATGAAGAGATCCTTGGCTAGCCATTTTGTGCCAATGATTTTGAAAATGACCTCATAGGTCTCAAGTGCTTTGAGATGGACGCCGCTGGGCAGGGCAGGATGCAAACACTGAGCCAGACGCTTCCCGATGATCAGCCGTCGCGGTAACAGCGAGTACTTTAGATTACTCTGGAGAGCCTGCGAAACACAAAGAATGGAAGAGCAGAGCAGGATGGATGGTGTAAATAACTTAAATTAT
The DNA here is from genome assembly GCA_027564155.1 of Gymnocypris eckloni scoliostomus. Classification (NCBI taxonomy): domain Eukaryota; kingdom Metazoa; phylum Chordata; class Actinopteri; order Cypriniformes; family Cyprinidae; genus Gymnocypris; species Gymnocypris eckloni. Next base: position 6,935,698 of record CM050425.1, on the reverse strand, counting down.
ACTGACTGGTCAAAGTTTTTTAATTATTTTTTTATAGGTATCTATATAAATCTAAAAATCTTACCGACTCTAAACTTTTGAACGGTAGTGTTTATACAAAATGGTTGAAAATGATTGTATATACATACACATACTATACCACTAAAACAAGTTACTAGCTACCCACACTTCAACACATATCTCAGTCAGCAACCACATTTGCTGAACAGGTTTCAAACAAACTACTAACAAGATGTTGGAGGAACTAGGCTTAGTTTGTTATTGCACAGCTCTTGAAACGTTTTACTAGACATACCATTAATAATGTCACCTGATATACAGAGTGAACAACATATGTAGAGTGTGTTAAAAGGAGACTGTTGATCATGGTATCATGTTAGATGTCAAATATCTGAAACAAAATACACAAAACCTAATAGATATCAAGCAAATCCATGTTGTTTTGTAACTCGCGTAATACCCGGAAAGTCCCATTGAGCAAACAAGAAAATCACATGCCAAGTAAAGGACAGGGAGAGACATTTAAATAAGACAACAGTTTTTTTCACATCTGCACATAAACATGAAAAACGCAGAGGAAGATTGAGATGAAAGGTATGTGTCTAATCTTAAGGACAGTTTGCACATCTCCTGTTCAACTTATTCAAATCAGCTGCACTTTGAACATGGGTGATGTGTTTGAGGTCAAGCAGTAATGTTATACCAACGCCTTTTTTAAACAAGACTGAAGATCATAAAGGAAAGTCTCTCACTTCTCTAAAAAAAAAACTGAATTTGGCAAACTTCTTCCTCTACTTGCAGAGGGAAGTAAAACAAAAGTGTGCCTTTTTAAATTCTAAAATACCTCTCTACTAGTTTAATGTAATGTATTTATAAATTGATTTCTCTGAAACATGTAAAAACAGTCTCTGCTGAGTTATTTGAGTTTTTAAAACAATAATCAGTAAAGAGTTGAAAGAGGTTTTAAAAAGTTGCTCATATTGACTTATTTTTCAACTGAAGTGAATGCTAATCTAAGTGTATTGATTTGTTTTCTCTAGACTTTACCTTGTTGAGTTTTCCTAGTGAGGAGATGAGATCGGCCCATTCACTAGATGATTCAAAGTTCCGCAGCGCCTTCTCAATGACAGCTGCGTAACTGCGATAACGGTAGTCATTCTGAAGCTCGGCTTCCTCAGGATCCATTATGCCTCAGTCACGTCCCAGCATGCTTAGCATCTGTCTATGAAACAAAACAGACCAATCAGGAGAAATCCTGCATCACAACTCAAGATTGCACAAAGAAACAAATACATCAAAGTAGGGGGAAATCCTGCTAATAACAAACAACTTTTTAAATAGAACAAAGGGTGAATAGCTACAGTGGTGCATACTATAGCAAGTATGAGTTTGAACAAACTACTAACCTTAAGTATTAAACTGTGTGCTGCTGCACACATGAATTCTCTTTTAAATCATATGTGACTTATCAAGGAGAGGTGTGCCATCATTTTTCTAAGCAATCAGGCTAATGATTTTTGCCCAATGCCCAAAACATGGGTGAATAAAATTCAATACAGTAAATGGAAAGAGAGAACCAAGACATTTAGTTCCAAGAAATCACAGAGTAAGGAGTGTAAGCAAACATAGCAACACCTTTAAACAATTTTCCAGATTTTGTGCTGAAGTTGAACCAAACCTAAAAGCAAGAGGAGGGCAGCTTTTCATTGTGACGTGATGGTGTACTATTTAAATGATGCTGAACAAATCATGCCACAATAACTGGACAAACAAACTGGATGATAAATAAATGACATCACAAATATAAATCAAAACAAGTAGCATATAATCCACTAATTTTCTAAAATAATACTGTCCAACAGAGACATCAGCGGATTACAGAGGGATTACAGAGGGACACAGCGTCTCTTTTGCCTCCCTTGAGCTCATTGTTCTCACAGAGGTTCTAATATATGCAGAGGATAACAGCAAAATACAGGCAAGTTGAGGCAACAAATCACATGAGAAGAGTCAGTGCATCCATAGCACTATTATTGGCTGATTACACTGTCAATGTAATCATATTCACAAATCTGCAAATCAGCCTCAATGAGTCAAACTGGTGGAAATGAATGGATTAACTGCAGAGTAATGACTCTGAACATAACCAGTATAAATCAAATGACATATTGACAAAATAATTGCAGAAAATGCATCTGCATTATTCTGTGTTGGCCAGCTCATAAACAGAGTTACAAATAAATACACACCAAAAACAACAGACAGTATAAGACTTATGGTCTCTGATTAGAAATGGTGACATCTGTTAGCTCTCCGATAATAAAAGCCCTGAGAACACACACATACACGCATGCAAACACAAACTGAGACACTTACATCTGTCCAATCTAATGTTGTGAGAATCAAACGGGCATCAAGAGATTTACAGAGGATTTAACAGAGAGAAGCAAGCCCCAAAACACGTGCCTGTTGAACACAAACCCACCTAAACAATCTGATTCATGTCTACTCGTACGCTTAGTACTACCGTTCTTACCACCCTAAAATGTACAACTCCCATGATGGCTACAGACTCATTAAAGTCCAGTTAGTAAGCTGCTGAATATCAAGTACTAATTTCACTTCATTCACACATCTAAGAGATTATGTGTATGGCAGGGGGAGGCACAAACAAAGCCAATATAACAAACACAAACACTCACAATTATCCTGGCTTATGTTCGAAATATCAGCAGCAGCTTACAGTCATTATAACAACAGCACATTAAAACCGGTACCAGGAAGCAACAACAAGCCTTTAAAATTGATGATGATGGATGTTATTTATGTCTTAAAAATTACAGATTCATTTTCAGAAAATAAGGTACAAAAGTTGTCAGTGGGGCGGTTCCTTTTCAAAAGGTAAATCTTTGTACCTAAAGGGTGCTTATTGGTACCTTAAAGATACATATTTGACAAATATTATTTGTACTTGAAAAGTATAAAAGTGTACCTTTTGAAAAAGTACTGCGGCTGGCCTAGTGACAGCTTTGTACCTTTTTTTCTGAGAGTGTCCAGCGTTATCATCATCCAGTTGCTACATCTTATAAAGACAATGATACATTTTTTCAGGATTCTTTGATGAATACAAAGTTAAAAAGAACAGTGTTTATTTGCAATAGAAATCTTTTGTAACATTATAAATGTCTTTACTGATACTTGCAAACAATTGAATGTGTTTTTGCTGAATAAATGTATAAGCTTAATTATCAGTAAAAGTTCTTCTTGTAAAAAAAATCGTATTGACCCCAAACTTTTGAACGTTATTGTAAATAACTGAGGCTCAGTGGTTAGAGCATTGCGTTAGCAGCTCAAAGGTTGTGGGTTCGATTCCCAGGGAACACACATACTCACAATACAAATGTATAGCCTGAATGCACTGTAAGTCGCTTTGGATAAAAGCGTCTGCTAAATGCATAAATGTAAATGTCATGTAAAATTGCTCATTTACAGTACTTCATTCATGCACCACATATTGTGAACAATCTCCACCTTCTAAAGCAAAGAGACAGGATTGATTTGTCAGCCAATCTACAAAGCATATACACAACAAGCTCTCCCGAGGCCATGTATTTATGGTACAAATTGCACAGAATGATATTGGTCTATTGATCTGGTCATTAATCGTACTTCTCTTAGAAGCATACCAGCGAAAACAGTGCACTGGGAGCCAGAGAAATGCACAGCAAATGGATGTATACGTGCATGCGATAAATACATAGGCCTTGATTACAGCAGTTATAAAGGAGGGGTTTTCCTAAAACCCTTACACAATATTTTAGTAACAGTTTAATTCAAGCAACAGTGAAGCAACACAACATACAGAGACCTGTTATGTAACTCAAATCTGTCCTTGTTGCATCCAGTGGCTTCATGGCTACCACACAGAACATCATATCCAACATGCATATTCAAAGAGTATTAAACCCTCATTCTTTGACCTTTAGTCATTGCACATTTTCTATAGGTGTGAAATGGAAAACGTGTGGCATTATGCTGGACGGTTGAATGCATATAAATAAAAACGATCAAATAAAATTAAACTAAAGAAGTACATATTTTTTTAACAAAACCTGTTTCACCTACTAGCTTCTTATTGAAATCCAGCCTTGATTACAGAAATTCTATTAGTATAACATTTACAATAAACTACCCATTAAAATTGTATGACATTCATTGCAACATATCAGATGTTACTGTGAGAACGGAATGACTCACTCACTGCAGCAAAACAGGATGGTCGACAGATCACAGGGTCTCGTGCCAAATAACCTTACGATTTTAGATAAATCGGCAGTTCAAAAACGATAAAAGGCGAGCGCAAGAGAGGTCAGGAACGGCATATTAACATTCAAAGATGTAGCCAGCAAAGATTTGAATCGCTCGGCTGATTTCACCACTTGTGTACACTTCCTGATGGGCGGAGGGGAACGAACCATGAGGGATGACACGGGGGTGTGGTGGTGACACACAGTATTATACGCTTTTATTGCATGCCTAAATTGTATTGAGTTCGTTTAAATAAAGACAAGTTATTTGTATTAATATTGTACCTGGTATCCGTTTTAGAGCTGGGCGAAAGCACGATATTTACTAGACAGCAACAGTCTTTGCAGGCTTCACCCCATTTGTTGGTATCTTCCAGGATGTCATCTGTTTACCTTTCTTGCACCAAGCTGTCACATTTTGAAGCGGCTGACCATCAGTGCATTAGAAATAACAACAACGCATGACAGATTATAAAGCATAGTTTACCAAGGCCTTGTTAATCCATAAATGACGTGTAATATGAGAAGTAGTTGAATGAACATCAACTGAAAACATGAACAGATGAGACTAACAGACAGATCAAATATAACAATTCACAATATAACTGTTTTAATCCATCACTATTTTTTATAAAATAACTGGCAGTTTAGTGAGCACGAACGTTTTCTTAACATTAAATAACTAGTATAGTAAGCTATATTTTAATCAAATGCAGCTTTAGTGAGCATAAAATACTTTTTTAAATAACATAAAATAGTATCGTAGGCTATATGAGAAAATCAATTTATGCTTATAATAAATTTATCCAGTGGAATAATCTATTGAAACAACCATAATATATTTGAACTGTTTGCTGCAGATCCACAGCAAACACTAGTCTTAATTTAAGTTACAAATTAAGCTCTCGGTAACAAAACGGTTTTGCTCCTGAAAAAATGGCTATCCAGATACTGAATATAGCTCAATAGTGGGCCCTTTATTTGTATGTGGTTATGCAAAGCAGCTCTTATCATGTGCACTGTTTGAGTTCTAACGTATTTGAAGATAACACAAATATTATCACTCTTACTCTGGGGTTAAACATGTTAGATATGACAGGCATATTAAACATTTGTGGAAATGACAGACATAAAAGCTCATCTGAATGATTACCACCCGAGTACACTGATCAAAATCCCATGTCCAAATTTTGAGTTGCTGGCGCCCTCGTGTGTCCACAGTAACATATATATTGACCATGAGAAAAATGCTGGGTTTGACAACGAAAGGAAACCTATTCAAACTAAAGTTAAAATGTATGATCCAAGGGATAATTTAGATAAAGAAAAAAGACCTAAATAAACGTTTTAACGATGAAAGATTTGAAAACCCATAGAAATGACCAACTACAATTGCTGACGTGAAGACAGTGGATAATCTTAAAATGTTTACTGGAAATAAGATGGTATAATGCCATACTTCATTAAATAAATATTTTAAAAATAACACACACAAGTTTAAATGTTACAGAATATTTATTTTGAACAACTGGACAAGGTAACTACACAACAGCAGAGAGAGGTTTTTCTTTCTTCACCCCTGAATCTTGATTTTATTAGGTCTGGTCAGTCCACAGGACTTAGGTCTCCCTGATCAGCTTGGTGAGCTTCTGGATCTTTGTCTTGGTAGACATGTCCGCGTACTTATCACCAATGCTCACGATCATGCCCCCAAGGATAGAGGGATCAGACTGCGAGGAAGAGAAACAATACAACACAATAAATATCAGAAATGATTTTCATAAAAACAATCATTTATTGTGTGTTCAATTTCACAAGGATGAGCAATGACAAAACTGATATGAGAAAATTACAAAACAAGTAATACTAACTCAATGAGCAGGAAACATTTTAGCACTATTTCTCTGCTATGCTTAGAAATGATGCAAGAACATGAAGATTGTCATCCTTTTAAACTTTAGAGAACAACTAAATCAAAATATTATGCTGACCTAAATACCCTTAATTTTAGAACTAGCACTTCAGAATAAAATGAAGCCCATCCTCTGGAACAAGACCTCATACCTTGGTCTCAAGTTTGATGGTCTCTCCCTTTGCCAGGAAGCCATTCAGTGCCACCTTCAGCTCTGCAAGATTAGCTTCATCCAGAGGCTGTTCACAGACACAACGGTTTAATTCAAATCTTTAATGAAAAACTAATTCAAAACGTTTCACACAATCAGAAAATCTTTTAAAACAAAACATATATTTTAGTGTTGATATTAACATGTGAATGCACAGATGTATATGTGCATAATTGTATACACAGCTTACATGAGCGGTGGTGACTGAGCATGTGACCTCTCCTCTGTGGGCACTCATCATTTTGCCGAAGGCTGTGATGACATAAGAGGTCAAGGGCAAGCGGCCATTTTCTGCTAGGACATCTGTAAACAAAAATTATTGTAAATATTCATAGATAATATACTTTCAAACCTATGAATTACTCTCATAATTTTCTAAATGCAACTATCATGAATTTCAATGTTTTTTTTTTTAATATAAGTCACTCTTCTACACACTTTTCACTTAATATGTGCAAACTTGTAAATTCACCTTTTTTCACATCACGGTTCTCATTGAATCAACCTAGGTGATAATGAAAATAATGGCTGGTTGGAAAACTCACTGATGAGGTTGATGGTGATGGGGGAGGGTTTTGCCTTGGTCAAAGCATCAAGGAAAATTTTCAGTTTGAGACTGCGCTTGACATGAGGATTCATCACGATACTAGACAGCTTAGGGTCCTTAATCAGGCTCTAGGGTGTGGGGAAAAGAAAGATGAGCCAAAATTGATTGAAGCATTACGGAAAATAAGCAGAAACAAAGAGACGCAAACCCAAAGTGTAACTCACATTCACACGGCCAAGTTCCTGTTCGACCTTATCAAGGCTCTTCTGCTTGCTGGCAGCTGAGAACAAGGCAGTAGCATAACGTCCCTCTACCCCATAGACCTGGATAGGGGGCTGAAGAAACATACTATGGTAAGAATACAGCCAAACATTTAAAATTACACTACTACATATATATGCAACTACTTTGGCATTATTTCATAGAATACACAGCATTAAAGCTTATGGAGTTATCAGATTTAATTCTATTACACAAAACAAACTCACTGTGCATTCCACCAAAATTCGTATCAACATCAGTACTTAAAATCATACACTAATATGGACCTCCTGTATAAGTGGTTTAACTTAGGTATTTTAGAAGAAACTGATTACCACTGTAATTTTTGCAATGGATGGGAAACATTTGTATTTTCTCCCTTACTAAGAAAACGTTACTTTATATACTGGTATGAATGACTTTTCTTACCCTGACAAGTTTTGCTGCTGGTCGGATCACAGAGGTGCTAAACTGACGGACCTATGGAGAGAGAAACAGAATGACTTGTACGCACTTTTAACAAATATAACAGACTCTCAATGACATAAATATAAGAGTAATACAAAATAAATAAAAGACTCTCTGGTCATACATATTAATCTATGCTCAATACATTCCAAACCCTACCAAACAGCACCATACGAGCTATTCTACAGGTTTTGAAAGGTATGTCTTATCTTTCAGAACGAGCATATGAGGAGCAGAAACGCAAACGTTCTTTGCAAAACAAAAATGAATCAATATGTTGCGAACATAACTCAATAGCGAGGCGTTAATGAACATTATTAAATAAGTCGGCTCTTACAAGAGCACACGGTTTGAATGATTGTACGTTAAGTTACATGTTGCGGATAAGACACTGCCTGTCAAGGCCTCGTTCAGATGTCAGAAAAAGCGTCTTAATTCAATTAGTCAATTAATTGTATTTCCCAAAGATTACTTATATTTAACTACACAAAGCCAAACAGCTCGTGTTTTTCCATACAAATACCAAGATTTTTCAAAATGTCATACCCGCTGCCCCACTCCAAGCGCTGCCATTTTCTCCTGCGACTGTGTAGGTCAAACGCACTGCGCATGCGTGCAAGTCTGGGAAGAAATACACAAGAGGTCATGCATTGTGGGAAATGTGGTTAATCATATCAGTGGAAAATTACTCCGAAACATTACGGGATACTTAACAAATAAAACGTTTTAGAAACTTACTTATATAACAACTTTTTAGTATTATTATTTATTTTTACCTTGCTGCAATCAACTTGTTTGAAATATCTTAAATTAAAGCCTTACATTTGTAATGTACTTTAAGTAGCCTAGCGTTTATCTTAAATCTGGTGGCCAGTCCAAAATCAATTCAATTTAGGTTTACCAAACCTGATATATTACAGAAAGCCTGGAAATGGGATTAAAGACCACAGTTCTTAACCTCCAATCTTGTATTGTAAAATGATCAAGGTCATTACCGATTGCAGGAATTCCTCTAGTGTCTTTATTAAATGTATGCGTCTAAAAAGATTTATGTGCCCTCATTCATATTGTCCTTTACCTCACATTACCTCACCTCAGCGGAAATACTGTACTGCACTGCACTTTCTCGTCTGTTTATTTTGTGAGAGGATAGATGCAGCTCACCCATGGGCAAGTAGGTCAGCAGCATATGACATCATGTCACAAAATTATCTTGATCCTTTCACCCAGATACAGACTATTGATACCATAAGCAATGAGTAATGTGTTTATTTTTGTGTTTTACTTCACTTTTAACGTGTTGGTATAGGCACTTCAGGGCTGCGTTCAGCCCAGAAAAAAACGGTTCAAAACGTTTATTAAACGGAAACGGTGGTGCGTTGAACACCCTGTTCTGATGACGCAAGAGTTGCAACTATGGCAGTTGAGAAGGCCTTTCTTTGTGTTCTTTTTGAATAATTTTTAGAGCCTGATGAAATCGGTATAAATACGTGTTTAATACTGCAAAATATGTTCGATGTGTCACTGCCCTTGCCGTCCAGAATAAAAGAGAACATCCCAATCGAGTGAAGGGATTTGTGGAAAATGTGGTTCGCATTTCAGGATGAAAGACAAACATTTCAGGTGAAGGATAATCCACTTCTTACCTCTGAGACTGTTATGATCTATATGACCTTATTATTTTTATTGAGTATTAGGGTTATTATTATTGCTGATCACTGTTGTTGTAGCCTACTATGATATTGTAATATTTACACCATTCTATAGCCTAATCAGAGGAGCATAAAAAGTTTATGAAAGTGTCACTACACAATACAATAGCAAAATATGCAAATATAGAATTTTTATGTTACATTATTCAGTGTCTAGCACACCTTCAAGGATATGGACCAGAAGACATTGCAATTACTACATGATAACTAACCTGCCACCGGCTGGCAAGAGTTAGCTCTTGCAGTCGGGGCGGAATTAAAATTGGAGACATCAAGCCGGACACTTTCTGCTCTCGCGGTACTTTGATGGCACATGTGATCGCTGCAGCGCCGATCAATAGGCGCGTTCGACTTTAAGCGACACTGCACAGAATGGTCAGTGTATGACATCAAATTACCGCGAGAACGATAAGAGAGCAGACGGATCCTTTCGAATGGCTCTCGCGGTACTTTGATGTCTTTGCTTGTTCACATGAAGTCGAACAAGCCTAACGACTTCACTTGGACCCATTGTGCAAGTTGTCTCTTTAACACCACATGCTTTATACGCATGTTGCTGCTGATTGGGCTGACATTGTTGACACACCCACCAAACAAGAGAATACATATCTCGAACCCATAGACTGTAAAACACCGTTGCACCGCGGGGTGGCGATTTCGGATACAGCCTAGAATTACATGTATTTCCTTTGCTACTTATGACAGAAATGCTGTAAAATATATTGATATGCTGGATGAAATAATAGCATGCATACTGTAAAACTAAGGTAAACAAGCGTAGTAAATAACTTTCTTAATAATGTGCATTGTAAACCCCACTGCTCAGGAACTTATGGTGCATTTCCAGATTGTTCTTTTAACTGCAATACCTAAGAGGCTTAGATTTAGCCTTTCCACAGACTGTTTCTCCTTTAGTCCTGGAGGTTTGATCTTGGCTAAAGAAGGCGATTTCTAGTAGTTTCTAATGTTAAGTAGGGGACTACAAGAGGTGATAAGTCACGAAACAAAGGCTCTTTTAGGATAAACTGTTGTTGTTAATAGTGGGCGTGGTTTAATATGCCATGGCCACGTCACGTTTAATACACACTGAACATCCAAGAAGGGCGTTACAGCGGAAGATAAAGAGTGGAGGACGTTTATAAAAGGCGCGTTTGGGGCACCATTCATTCCGAAGGAATGAAATCTTCAATTTCTGATCTTTTAAAGACCTCTTCTGACAACGAACATATCCTGCCTCCTTCCGCGTTGAAGCTGTCAGTAATTGATGTAGATGATCAGATCGCTCGAAGACATTCCTTCATTCTACTAACACGCGCTGCGTAACTGTAGTTCTTTATTTCAAGACTGTCATGAAAATGGTAAGTTGTAACTCAAGTGTGACTATTGTGTTAATCAAACAGGAATTTTGAAGGTAACTAAACCAATGAACCACGCAAACACGGACTTGACTGTATTTGTTGTACCGTACAAATGCGCCATATTTGAAGAATTTCGTAATTTAGTAGTACATATTTGCAATATAAATCATCAAGTCTTTTTAATATGCTGTTTCTCAAATGGCATGACGCAGAATACGTCTTTAATTAAATGGATAGGTCATTTAAAACTCATCTAAATGTTTTTTAAATGACTGGTGATAGAGGAAGAATTGGTCGTACAGGTTTTGATGGTGAGGAAATAATGGTCACTATAAAAACAATACAGAATAAAGCATCGTTCTTTCAGCGAGCGGTGCTTTCTAGAAATTTCGTAGGAGTCGCAGTGGCTTGTTCTCCTGTCACTCACTCGTAATATTCCACGCAGAATTAATCGACGCATTTCCTAAGATGGCATGAGTGTCAATAACCAGTGAAACAGGGTTTTGTTTTTATTTTTGAAGCAGGGTAGATTTATTCACCCATCCTTTAAAGGTTTAAAATATGACCTCCTGTATTTACTGTCTTGTATTTTTGTTTGTTATCTGTTGAAAGTCATTGCCGTGAGAAAATAAGTATTTTGCCATTGATTACCAAAGCACGTTTGTGCTTGTAGTAAGTGAGTTGGCTGCAAGTGGAAATTTTCCTCCTTGCCCACCTCCTCCTACGCCAAGTCTCTTTCCTTTTTTTCTTGGCCAACCAGAGAATACATGAGGAGATTATCCCAGTCTGGCTGGATGTTGTTAGATTTCTGACAGGGATCTAATGGTTCCTTATAAATGAAAATTGTCATTGTTTTCTATTCATTAAACTCAATGGTTACCAAGACTGTCATTCTGCCTAACATCTGTTTTTGTGTTCCACTTAAGAAAGAAGTGCATACAGGGATGCGAATTACATGAGGTCAGTAAATGACATCATTTTGGTTAGCTGTCTCTTTAACACATAGTTGTTATAGTGTTGACTTAATATTGTGTGACTTTGTTGTCAGTTATGCTAAATTTGTAGCAACGCTGATGAACAAATGCAAACTAAAAACATCAGCACAGGTTGTGTTATACAATTACAGTATCATGGTGTTATGGGGTGTGCTTTTGATATAGATAAAGCCATGATGAAAGGTACGGGTGTAATCATCATCGTATACAGTAATTCTAGACCTGTACTGTGTCTTAATGCATATGTCGGAGAAATCTGTATATGTGAAAACATTGTGAAGTACAGACAGAGCATAGCCTACCTGGTTTATGAAAAAGTTTTTATTTACCTCATTGTGTGAATTTTACCTAGATTGGTGATAAGGGATTTTGTTTGGTAAGGGTTGGGTGCATGGTTCCTCGTGTTGGGCTGTAACGTAAGAGGAACAGAGTTGGCTTTGTTTTGACAGCATACATCAGATGCATATGTGATATGCATCTTAAATGAGTTACAGGAGCAGTTTCACAGTAATACCAATAGGTAGCAGTAGTCAACTTTTGAGTCCCCAAGTTGCTTATTGACAATCCTTGAGAATATTTCTTTGGTTATTGGCATAAGCATCTGGTGGTGTGTGTTACCATTGATTACTTTTAAAACTTTGTTTTCCTATTCCGCTTTAAACCTCAACATTAATATGATCTAACTAGCTATCAGGGCTGTTGCAATCTGACCTTTAGCTCGCTGCGAGTTAGATGGCATGTTAAGCCAGCGAACCAGCCAGTTTATGTAATAAAATGCCTGATGATTCATAAGGAATTAGTGCCTGAAGTCATAGCTGGTATAGTTTTCAGATGGCAGAGCAGTGGATTGGGAAGTGATGCGGCACATTTGCGTCTGTCCAAGTTTTGAAAGACTTAAAGGCAGTGATTGGAAACAAAGATGTAACAATACATGTTGAAAATTAGGTCTAAATAAACTTTTCATAAAGATTAAATTATTATTATGATGAATGTTTGTTGTTATCATTTTATCATATATTTGAAAACGGACAAAGTGAATTAAACTGTTGTTATTGCTGTTATTATTGCTGTTATTAATTTATTTTAAGATACACTGATATTAAAATTCTATATTAATTTATTTTAGGCAGTTAAATTCATTTTGAGATTCACTGAAGGTTGTATTTAACAGTGTTTAACTTTGTTTGCCTCACTTAACATTTTAGAATACTAATAACACTGTTAATCTAAATGTAACTTTGGGGAAATTAGAATGTACAATTAAATAAACAATATTGTTTAATACCAATAAATTGATAAAATGTTTAATTTCTTTTTTCTGCCTTTACAAATATTTGTATATTATATATATTCAGAATAACAACTGTTAACAATGTTACAATTTAATCTTGATCAAAATGTTTCTTGTTTTGTGGTGATTATAGTCAATGGCTAGTAATAATGAATGGGGTGGGGAAAATCTCCCATCAGCTTTAGTTTTTTGATCCACAACTGGTCTAATGCATGCCCTGTTTCTCTCTCTTTCTTTGTGTTTGCTGTCTTGCAGGAATGCAAACTCTTGCCATTTCTAGACCAGGCGCCAGTGACATCCTCCCCAAAATAACTTGTGCTTCATGAGAGCACCGTTGGATAACCAATCAAATCAAAACCAAACACAAACCAAATAGAAATCCATCTGATAGATGGCGGATGCTTCAGTTTACTTCTAGAAAGACAGCAAACCAAAGGAATAAAAGATTTTATGTGCTTTTGCTCGCATCTTTACCAAAAATAAACATTTTTTGCAATACAATTGCATTTTGAACTGTGATAGTAGCTTAAACATGTTAAAAACGAGACCAGCGATGGAGGCGGCGGATATTGCAGTTGTTGCACTTTATTTTGTGCTTGTGCTTGTAATTGGTCTGCTCGTCATGTGGAAGACCAACCGTAGCACTGTCAGTGGCTATTTCCTGGCAGGTCGAACTATGAATTGGGTGGTGGTTGGTGCCTCACTGTTTGTAAGCAACATCGGCAGCGAGCATTTCATTGGACTTGCTGGTTCTGGTGCAGCCAGTGGTTTTGCAGTGGGCGCCTGGGAGTTCAATGCCATTCTGCTTCTGCAGCTGCTCGGTTGGGTCTTCATCCCAGTCTACATCTACTCTGGAGTTTACACCATGCCAGAGTACCTCTCAAAGCGCTATGGAGGCAAGCGGCTAAAGATTTACTATGCAGCCCTCTCACTTCTGCTCTACATCTTTACTAAAATCTCAGTGGACTTGTACGCAGGAGCTCTTTTCATCCAGGAGTCGCTTGGCTGGAACCTCTATCTGTCGATCGTTTTGCTTATTTCTATGACTGCCTTGCTGACAATAACCGGTGGACTGGCTGCTGTGATCTACACGGACACTCTACAGGCCGTGCTTATGATTGGAGGTGCGTTAACCCTTACCATCATTAGCCTGCTAAAGGTAGGTGGTTTGGAAGGGGTGCGGGAAAAATACATGGAGGCGATCCCCAATGTCACAGCCATCCTGGCTAACAGCAACTTCAGCTTCCAGTACACGAACTCCTGCCGAATCCATCCCAAGCCAGATTCCCTCAAGCTCCTACGAGGGCCATTGGATGAGGACATCCCTTGGCCAGGCTTCCTTTTGGGTCAAACACCCTCATCAATTTGGTACTGGTGTGCTGACCAGGTCATCGTCCAGAGAGTGTTGGCCGCCAAGAACATCGCCCATGCCAAAGGCTCCACACTTATGGCAGGAATGCTTAAGATCCTTCCCATGTTCATCATCGTTATTCCAGGAATGATCTCACGAATATTGTTCCCTGATGAGCTGGCATGCATTGGACCAGAGCACTGCATGGCTGTGTGCGGCAGTCAGGCTGGCTGTTCCAACATCGCCTACCCTCGGCTGGTCATGAGCGTCATGCCGGTGGGTCTCAGAGGGTTGATGATGGCTGTGATGATCGCTGCCCTCATGAGTGACCTAGACTCTATTTTTAACAGCGCTAGCACCATCTTTACGCTGGACATTTATAAAATGCTGCGTATACGTGCCTCCTCCTGTGAACTGGTGTTCGTCGGCAGGTTTTTTGTGATATTCATGGTGGCTATCAGCATCGCTTGGGTGCCTGTCATTATTGAGATGCAAGGTGGCCAGATGTACCTGTACATCCAGGAAATAGCAGGATACCTAACTCCACCCATTGCTGCCCTCTTTCTACTTGGAGTCTTCTGGAAGCGTTGCAATGAGACTGGTGCATTTTGGGGCGGCATGACTGGGCTCGTACTAGGCACCACCCGCCTGTTCCTTGGCTTCATATATCGTGAGCCAAAATGTGACCAACCAGATGAACGCCCGGCTTTCATCACAGATGTCCACTACATGTACATTGCTGCTGGGCTGTTTTGGATCACTGGGCTGGTGGCTGTGTCTATCAGTCTGTGCACATCACCACCAGAAGAGGAGAAGGTCAAACGTACCACAATCTGGGGCTTGAAAGAACTTAAGCGTCTTCCTGTGAGTGAACGAGAGGAGATGTACAAACTCACTAATGGTAGTGGTGATGGTGTTCTCAAGAAAGATGTTCCACAAGACGTCCAGAAGGAGAGATGTCTTGATGGGGCTGACATGAAACTCCTCATGCCCTCCCCTTGTGACCAAGATCCCATGATCCCCAGCACAGAGGCATCCACACCAATGGAGCTGTATGCCAATGGTCATGCAAATCTTGTAAAACAGAAGAATGAAGGCAAGTGTGATGAAGAGAGCTGCCTGCAAGTGTTTGACTGGATTTGTTGTCACAAGGAGAAAACATCTGTTGTCGAACCCAAAGTGGTTGAAGAAGATGAAGGAGCTGTCCGTGAAATGCTTCATGAGCCTCCTAAGATCAAGCTCTTACTTAACTTAGGCCTGGTATTTGTCTGTTCACTGGGTGTTTTCATGTTTGTGTACTTCTCCTTGTAATATGCTTATTATAAGCCATTTAGGGTCTGTAATATTTACAGTTTGCTTTCTTTTTCTTTTTAGAACTTATTTTGGAGACTTTAAACATTTTGATTCATACTGATAGAAGTTATTTATTCCTTTACCTTGGTTCTCTTACACCTCCTTGAAAAGATTCAGCTGTTATTTTTGGTATGTTGGCAACCAAATGCATTTTTGAAACTGTAGCTTTTTTATAGTTTATTCTTGGTTGAGCTAATGTAGGATGTATTATTTTTATTGGTGAATTTTGCCTTAATCTGTTAACTGTCACTCACATTTTTGAACATAAATGTGAAAGTGAACTAGCCAAACTGATTTTATGAACGAAAAAATGTTGTAACATGAATTTGATGTTCCATTTTCATGGTAATGCAATGCCTGATTTTAAAATGGTTTTCAAAGGATGAATTTTGAGATTTTAAGTTTTCAATTGATTTATAATTTCTTATGATTTCTAAAGTGTGATAGAGAAAAAGGATCAAAGAAGACTTTGTGACAAAGGTCAGAACTCCTGTTATGATGTAGATTTTTCAGGTGCACTCTTGCACACTAATGACAAGTGGGCCCACCGGTGGGACAGTGACAGTTAACAGGTTTTAATGTATGCAATCCAAACCAAAATTAGGTCAGTTTTTTTTTTGCCACCTGCCATTTTATTAATTCAACAGACCACTCATAGTAGTATGTAAATGTGTAAGGAGGTTGTCTATTGTACAGTGTTAGGACTAACAAAATTCAAAAATTTGACCTCACTTGTAATTTTGTCATCTGTGTAACTGGAATAGGGTTTCCAAAGTTTTAATGTGAGATAGAAATTGTGAAAATAAGAATTTACTGTGAGAAAAAGTGGGATATTTAATTTATTATGGTCAAAGTTTTTATTTAAATAGATATCACTTAGGTGAGGTAAACTTAATGTATGTTCCCAAATACAAGTGAGTATTTAGTACTGTAACTGTAACTGTGTATGTAATTTGCTGTATTTTCTGTGCTTTCATTACTTTGTATTTAAAGGTACTTTCATAGGACAAAAACACCAAAATGCCTTTTTTGCAGAGCATAAACATTTGTACAGAGCCGTGAAGACATTGCTTTTTGTAAATATAATATGTAATGTGAAAAAAGACTTCCAAGATGTTCTCACTACAAAACAACTCAACTATAAAATGCACAGACTGGTTATTTTGATGTTACTAAATTACCATAAGAACCACCACAGTAAAGACACTAGCTGGGGAACACTGTCATTAATGTGTTAATAACTGATATTATGATATCCCAAAACATTAAGATTGGGATGACCAATTTTGATTGCTGCGCAAAAAAGTACCTTGTTCTTCTAGAAGAAGAATTTGATTGTGGCTGCAGTAACAGGCATGGCCTGTTGTTGATCTGCTGTTGAATGCACTATTTGTTCAGAGAAAGGGGAACTGTTAGGTGGCCTTAGTGAAAATGAGATGGGCGTGAGGCATTTTCTAGACAGATGTAACTTATTTTTTAAGAAGTTCACAATGTTGTATTAATAACATATCTTGGCTTGAAAAGCCTTTAAATGTAATGAAATTTGAATTCAGAAGTCATGTCAAAAGAGTTATATAAGAATTTTTTTTATTTTTTTTTATTTTAAATTGTAATGGCCTTCAAAAGTCCCTTTTTTCATTCCAAATAAAATTAAGTAGGGGTAAAGTCATTTGAGGGCTATTGTTTTACATTATAAATGAAATCTATGTAAATCACTCCATATGTTTCAATGCATTTTTGTACAGATTCTCTCATTATAAAAGAGGCACATGAATAAAAATAAAACATTACATTGACATTTGTTCTTTTACATTTAATTTTCCCCAAATGAACAGTTTGTTTTGTGCTCTCGTGGTTCTTGTGAATGTTTCTGAAGTGATTCCTATTTCTTTACAGCTATCAGCTCATCTTATTCTTATTTGTATAGGTTTATTCTATTGATTCAGGTTCATTGTTCTCGTCATCCAAGCCTACATAATCTCCTTAAAATTACAATGTACATAATCAGTTTTCTTGTGTTGTTTGTAGTAGATTTGTGCTCCACAGAACATCCTTTTAGCACACACTGGACACTTGTATGTCCTTTTTTTCTGGCAATGCCATACTATACTTGCTTAGGGATGTGGAATTGATTGTTGGTTTTGGATACACCACAGATTTTCAAACCAACACCCAAACTTTTTGAATATTTATCCATTCATTTAGTAGTGAAATGATGATTGGGTTCGGTCTATTTTGAAGGCACTTATGTTGTTTGATTTTTGTTTGACTATGTGAATTTTAATTGTTACATTATTTCATTCAACGGCACTCTCTTGAGGTACTAATTTTAACATGGCCTTTCATAACCATAAAAAGGTTTTGTGTTTAATGGTTTCATTTGTTTTCAGTAGCTCATGTTTTGTTTGTATTGGATCATTTGTCATTGAATGTGTATGGATTTAAAATATTTCTGTTGTGTGATTTAGTTTAGAGTGTGTTCATATCTTATGATATCTTGTGTTGCTGTTGCCAGAAATCTGGCTTTATCAATTCATTGTGATGAGTTCCATGAGCTAAAAAGATGCATATGGAGTTTATAGCTTTCAATCTCTGATCTTATCAGAAATACACAAATGATTTGTACATTGTACATGTGCTACTTTTATTATCAAAAGTTGCGGATGAATAAAAAGACATTCATTTGAGAAGGACAAACTGTATAGCTTGGATATTTGACATTAAATCTTATATATTGTGCCATTTACTTGCATGTTATTTAATTACTTGCATCTTTAATTAATTAGACATATTCCAAACAGTTGACTCAAACACGCTGCATTTCAAAATGACAGTTTTACAGTCTTGTTTATCAGTCATTCATGGCTCTGAAACGTCTTGTAGAGATGATCATCCTTTCTTGTAGTAATGATATGGCATTAACACTGCCATCAAAATTGTGCTTAAAGTTATTTATTCCTGTTGTTTTTCCCCCTAAATGAATATTCTGCATAAATATTTGAATCCATCTGCACAGAGAATCAACCATTTCAATAACATACAGTGCACGTTAGCTGTATCAAGTCACTGAGTAGTTATATTAGCAGAACTTTAAACACTAGTGTTCTATGTAAAATATAAATTTGCCTTTGAAAGAATATAAAATAAAAATTTTTGAGATTTTGCATTTCTTTGAAGTGAATTGTAAAGGATACAGTTTTGCAGTGCTCTCTCTCTCCACAGCATGACAGTTTGTCTGTGCAGTAATTTTCCACTGACAGCTTCCATTTGATTTGCATTCATATGCATGTTAGGAATGGAGGTGACCGAGTGGAAAACTTTCTTGAAGATGAAAATGCGTAGGTGAATAATTGTTTTGAGCCAACCTCCACCACGCACCTTTGTTTGGTATAGCCCTGCAGGTTGTTAGGGTGTGTCATTAGGGTTCAAGGTTCAAGGTTCTTTATTATTTGTCACATACACAATCATACAAGTATAATCAGTAGTGAAATGCAAGTAGAATTGAAGAAAAATACAGCATTTACATGAGGAAAGTGAGGAGAAAAATAACTCAGACTATGCATGCAGTACAGTGTGAGAACAGGAAAAACACCTCAGCAACACAAAAGCACATACACCATGACATACACAGGGGAAGTGAATCCGGCCCAGCAAGCAGCCATCTGATCCGCAGCCACTGATCCGGCTGGTCAGACCCGCTTGACCAGGCTAGCGGATCGAAGTAACAGAGGCGAATGGTCGGGGGCAAGGCGTCTAACTGCATTGCACACCGGGGTAGATTCCAGCAACAGCCTTGCCAAGGCCAATATTTACCAGAAAAGATAAGATTGTTTTGTCTTTGGGCGTATAAACATTCCAATTTTGCAGGCTACTCTCTGTCCGTTTTTGTCCATTTTGGTCTCATTTAATCAATTTCCTCTTTTTCTAAAGCCGTGAACTTCTCCTTGGTAGAATTCATATTGCGATTATAGTCTCAGTGCTCAATGCTGACCAATGCCTCTTCCCACAGCTTCAATCATGTTGCAGCCTTGTGGGGCTTTGGACAGCTGTTTCTGAATTCTTGATAACCCAGGGCAAAGCCTAATCCAATCAACAAAATACCTGTTATCATGGTTCCGAATAGGTAGATATCAATGTCCTCCACGGAAAGAGCCGCCAGACACACGATTCGCCACCTCTCCCACGCCATCGTAAATTAGTTGCAACGGTGAGGGCTGTCACTGTTCCCAGAACCCAAGTTTCGATAGTGTCAATTGCATTAAGAGACCAGTTAATCCATAATATTTTAGTTTGGAGAGCAGTGCAGAGAGAGTCTCTCACGAGACAAGGGAGCAAAGCAGGGAAGATAAGGGTGAGGACGGGGAGAGAAAGCGACCACCTCCGTTGAGAGCCAAAGAGAAAGTCTCTATTTGGTGTTTCCGAAAAAGATAGAAAATGGAAATGTTCCAAGAATCTGTTTTGACAACGATCAAAATATATGACAATCACAATCTAAATGCTGCGAGCTCTTCAAACCAAGGCGATGCAGTACAGGCGGCGGCTTGGCTTTTCACCTGTATGGGAGATTCAACATTCCTTGTCCAATCGAAGGCATAACCTTGTCTAACCTAATCTCTATCCATATCTTGTTTGAACTACTTTCCATGAGTAAAGAAACAAAGTATTACGACAAGACTGTTGGACTTGAGAGTGACGAGAACAAATGCAGTATTGAGAAGTGCAACAAAGCAGTGCAAGTCTGATCACATCCATTCAACATGCAATATTTTACCTCTTCTGTACTAAGCCTAACAGCGTTTTATCATATATAGAGCTATTTTGCGAAAACCTTATATCTGTTTATTTGCTCCTATGTTTGGTTAATGTTACTATAACCTCTTTTTCTATCTCAGCATTTCCTCCTGAGGCTGGTGCTGTTACTACAGGCAGTGGAAAAGTACTGACAAAACAATGTCGTGGGCTGCTCTTTGTTCATTGTTGCAGCCGGAGAGCAACAGTGAAAAACAAAGAATCTGTTTCTACATATATTAGACTTCCACATTTGGACTGACCGCTTCATTTTAACAACTAATGTCCATAGCTGTGGGAATTGCACTCATAGCAGAATATGTCACTCCAGTTAATGACCAATTCAAATAAGAGAATGCACTTCCCATTTAAATTAGTTGCAAGCAAGGGTGACTGCTAGTAACTGTAATTCAGAAAACATATTTTAAAGTTTTACTTGTGGGAAATAAACCACCATTAGACTATGTCTGTTATTTTACAAATCACGTTAAGGTTATAATGTTACATCTAAATAAAAGCTATTCATTTTTGTATGAAATTAGCTGTTTTTATTTTTAAAGAAAATTATGTAGTTATTGCAATTCCATTTACTGTAGTTATGAGGAAATTTACTTCATAAATTAGAATAATGATACAAAATATTTTCTCTAACTGGGGTTGGGCAACATTATATTATTGTGGTATTATCTTTATTTGCAAAAAATAAATAAATAATAATAAATCGAACAACCAAGACACTAAATTATGATTAACCATAAAATGCAAATGACTACAAGAGCATTTGATTATGAAATGACTCTTGCATAATACCATGTCTTTTATGTTGAGAACATTTGCAAGCATAACATTTCTGTGCCATCCACAATTCCTTTTTGATTTGTTTCAAACTGAAGGTTTTCATTTCTTTTATAACATTTAAAAAAAAATGTTAACCCTAGTTAAAAATAACAATAAAACACACGCACACACACACACACACACACACACACACACACACACACACACATGTTGGTTTTTATGGTTTACGGGGACTTTCCATAGGTGTAATGGTTTTTATACTGTACAAGCTGTATGTGCTATTGCCCTACACCTACCCTACACCTAACTTAGCCCTCACAGGAGACAGTGCATTTATATTTTCCCTCAAAAAAACTCACTCTGTATGATTTATAAGCGTTTTAAATTATGGGGACACTGAAAATGTCCTCATAAATCACCTTCTCCTTGTAATACCTATGTCATACCCATGTCATTATACAAATTTGTGTCCTCATAAACCACATAAACATACACACACACACACACACACACACACAGAGAGAGAGAGAGTTACAAAAGAAAGAAAACCCCCAAAACAATGTAATGAAGTAAAATAAATGATTGTAATGCATATTTGGAATATGGAAAAATCCTTCATATTAATGCAGTAATATTAACTAGGCTAATATTACACTAATATTAACT
Source organism: Gymnocypris eckloni scoliostomus (assembly GCA_027564155.1). Taxonomy (NCBI): domain Eukaryota; kingdom Metazoa; phylum Chordata; class Actinopteri; order Cypriniformes; family Cyprinidae; genus Gymnocypris; species Gymnocypris eckloni. The sequence continues at coordinate 6,913,680 of CM050425.1, read as the reverse complement.
GTTTTCCGGATACAAGATATTGTGTGCAGTTTGGATGTTGGTTAAATGTTCTGAAGAAATGTTCATTCACCGTTCCTGGCTGGTGGAAAGAACTTCCCACCCCTATCTGGAATGCTGAGTCCCTGACAATTTTCAAGCGACACCTGAAAACTCATCTCTTCTGTCTTCACTTGTCTTCTGCTCCTTCTTCTTCATAAAAAACAAAACAAAAAACAACCCATTGCTCTCTTTCCTTAACCTCTCACTGTCTAGTTAGTTTTACTCTGAACAATGCCTGAAATATGACAAGCACTTCCTGTGACTTTTTGCCTCTTTATTATGTATCGCTTATTGTATTCCTCAATTGTAAGTCGCTTTGGATAAAAGCGTCTGCTAAATGATTAAATGTAAATGTAAGAAACTGTTTCGTTTTTGTCTTTTGCTCTGCTAAGTATACAAATGACAATTAACCTCATTATTGAAAGCTATTCATCATGCTTGTGGTTATAATACAAGGTAGTTAACTGAATTATACAATGTGAACAATCCCTCAAAGACAACATCTCTGTCAAGCCTAAGGTCATGCAGTAATGTAAACCTGTCACAAGAAATCACACACCAGGGCAGAGACACATGGAAAACAGCATTGTTCAGAATCTAATATGATGAATCATACTGTTCTCCACCATAACCCACAGCAAAACAAACACGGATGCCACACATTCCCAAAATTCAATATAGATGAACGGTTAAGCGGCTCCACTGTGCTGGAGATTCCTCAACTAAAGCAATCATTCCACAAAACGGCATGTGAATGGAAAAGATAAATATTTATGGATGCTGGGTTAATCAAGAGGCTTTAGGAGTGAGCTCAGGCCTGTGGTAACAGACCTCAAAGAAGCCACACTGATGCTCTGTCATCAGAGGAACAAACCGGTTTAGCACAAGGTGCAGAACACATATTTAACTACTAAACGCTACTGAAATTACTATTTAAATTGACTGTATAAAGATGGATCATCTAATATTTGGTTTTGTTGCCTGCTTATCTGATGATGTTAAGCCCATGACCAGTCATTACCTTCTTCTCATGCTGCTGGTTTTATGCTTCAATGCCTTGGAATGTCACATTGCTCCACACCCCTCAGGTCAATTTATTGTGTTACATATTAATTTGTCCTTTTGATTCTAATCATTAGCTGTCCTTTTAAGATCTGTGTCCTCCGATGTATAACGACCTGCCCAACAGTCCTTAGCCATCTTCAAAAAATAGCTAAAATTACATATCTTCCATCTTTATTTGACCCTCTAACTCTAGCACTCTATTCTATTTTATCTATTTTTTTTATAAAAATAAAACACTTTACCCTTTAAGACTTGTACTCTATTTGTTTTCTAATTGCTTGTTTTATTTTAAAAAGCTTCTAACACTAGCTTTTGACATTATTTTTCTACTCTATCTATTTGTTTTATTTTGATTTATTATATAAATTACAACAACAAAACATTATTTGTTTTCTAACTTCCTGTTTTCTTTTAAAAATGGTCTCTAACACTAGCTTTCTCTAATCTTTTACTATTCTATATATTTGTTTTCTTTTTATTTATTATATAATTATAATACATGCTATATGTTCTGCGTTGGGCTAACTGACACTTGTCATAGCACTTGCATATTATTGCTCTTTTTTTTACTCATTTTTAACATTATTAAAATTACATACTGAGTGACTGAGACCGCCTTTTTCATGGAATATGTTTGTTGGTTCGCAGTTTTAACGTACATCTTATTTACAAGATCTGAGGTAAACTATCTGTTGTTGCTTTCAGTATGACTATAACGGTCATGCAGAATGATATTCAAATTCATATTAGACACGTTTAATTTTGAATAAAGCACATAATCAGTACCTGAGATTATCATTGTCATTAGTTTGTTTGTTGTTGTTCCAGCCGCGACGTCGCGGAAATAGAAACCATTTCTAAAATTCAGGACTGAAACTCTGATTAACATGGAAAAGATACATTTTATTGCGTGTCGCGGCGTCGCGGCGGACATGGTGTAAAATTGCTATTTATTTGCAGAGAAGCATAGTTTTGGTAATTATGTGAGTTGTACAAACTGAATTTCGGAAATGTTGGGACAAATTATTGTTGGAAATCACGGTCGCCATGTCCTCTGGGCTAAAGAGGATGGAGACCTTCCAGCATGTTATCAGCGTTCAGTTCAAAAGCCAGCATCTAAGATGGTATGGGGGTGCATAAGTGCATACGGCATGGGCAGCTTGCATGTTTTGGAAGGCACTATGAATGCTGAAAGGTTTATAATGGTTTTAGAGCAACATATGCTCCCCTCCAGACAACGTCTATTTCAGGGAAGGTGTATTTCAGCAGGACAATGTAAAACCACACACAGCTATTACAACAGCATGGCTTCGTAGTAGAAGAGTCCGGGTGCTGAATTGGCCTGCCAGCAGTCCAGATCTTTCACCTATAGTGAAAATTTTGCACATTATTAAACAAAAAATACGTCAAAGACGACCACGAACTCTTCAGCAGCTGGAAACATATATCAGGCAGAAATGGGACCAAATTCAAACAGCAAAACTCCAGAAACTCATAACCTCAATGCCCAGATGTTTTCAAACTGTTGTGAAAAAAAGAGGAAATGCTACACCATGGTAAACATGTCCCCGTTCCAACTATTTTGAGACCTGTAGCAGGCATCAAACTTGAAATGAGTTACTTTTGTGCATACAATTTTTTATGTTATCTATGTTCTATTGTGAATAAAATATTGGCTCAAGTGATTTGAAAATCTTTTAGTTTTCATGTTATTCAAATTTAAAAACGTTCCAACATTTCCGGAATTCGGGTTATACTTAGGCCCTGTTTTACTGGGTGGATGAATCTGATGGTTTGAGGTAGCCTATACTGGTGTACCCATGCCTACATGTGATTGACCCCCACCTAAAAAAAACTAAATAACGACAGATATCCAAAAATAATGTCTTAAAAACAGGTAGGTAACACATATATACTTTTCTGCAGACTTTAGTTCCAACCTTGCTTTAACACACCTGATTAGGTGTATGATTGTGGATGGTGCTGAACTCTGCAGGAGCAGGGTTGGAGACCTTTGGCACAAGCTCTGTTTCTGCTCCAGTAACTGTTATTTTATACCCCTCAACCCTCAGGCCACTTTACTGTGTTACGTATTAAAATGTCCTTTTTATTCTAATCAGTAGCAGTGCTTTCTAAACACCATAGTGTAATGCATTGTGTCATTTTATTTGCATGCATTTTGGTCCAAATAATCCAAATAAACAATCTCTTGAAAATGTGTCTGTTTTAAATGAGAGAAAAGGGAGTAAATCTGACCTTAAGTAACCAAGTAACTTACTTGCAAGTGTTCTTTAGCCATTTTAAATATTTAATGTTCCTTTGGAAGGTCAAATATTTCCATCACCTTTCCCCCTCTTTTCTCTCTCTCTCTCTTACTCCATTTCTCATATTTTTTCTGCTTTGTCCTTGTGCATGTCTTTAAAGGAACATCATAGCTTTTCTGTGCTGGAAAGAGAGAAAATATAGTGTGTATTGGCAGAGATAGACTCTATTATGTATCCGAAGAGATCGCCTGTCTGTCCAAACTCATTCATTAATTAATTTAAATAGCTCATATACAAGTACATATTAATTTGTTATTCATATGTGATTCAAAATCATTTGTCATTTGTAATGTATTCATAGAGTAGGCTATCACTTGGTTAAAATCTGGCACTAAAAAGAACTTAAGAGAAAATTATGATGATGATTACATAAAGAGATCAAGGAGATTGAGAGGTTGTATAAGTTCAGTGTTGCCAATAATGAGAACACTTTAAGAAAAACAGCATTCCACAGCAGTACTTCAAACAATATGCCTCTGTGTTTGTGAGGTGTACTAAATTGCTTTAAATGTCAGTGCTAACACTCAGGGTGTGTTTAGAACATGTCCAAAGCTGTATTTCATTTAGGATGTTCAGTTAAATGTTTACATTTCTTTGAGAAATGTTGAAACCGGACAATTTTTTGAGGGAATTGGGTTGTACTGCAGTTTCTGAATGGCTGTATTGTTTGCTACGCCATATGCAGACTTCAAATCTTGTGTGATAAATTAAAAGGAACCATACATGTGTGGCTGGAAATAAGTATTCGGGTCATTCCTGTTATACAGTGACTTTTCTGTCTCTATGACTTACTTACTCATATTTTATCTAAAACAGTCACATATTTATAAGAAATTGCTTAAATTATACATATTAGATCTACTTTATCACTTAAACAGAGATAATATACATTACAAATATTATTTTGTTTTTTACACACTTTTTTATTGATACATGCGTTCAGTTTTATCATGTCCTCAGTGCAAAGTAATCAACTTCCACTAGAAATATAAACCATGAAATTATAAAAACCTCAAAATACTTTTTAATTATGTTATGGACTAGGCCAAACTTCATCTAATCATACGTATAAATCATATGAAACTATATATATATTTATTTTTACAATTTTCTTCATTTACTGTGTCCCTAAAGTCATCTTCCACCCTGTTAGTATGTATTTCCTCACCTTCCAAAATAGACTACAATTCCACTGAGATCATTTTCTGGAAGTGATATTGTTTATTTTTTCCACTGGAATTCAACTGTACAAATGGAGGTAAATGTCAACACTCACTCCTACCTTTTTTACGTTTTTGAAATGTTCTCCTGCTTGTTATAAAAGTTATGTTCATCTGTAGAAGGTTAGAGAGCTACATGTTAATCACTCAAAAAACTAGCTAATTTAGCTCAAAACTTTCCACTGGTGGAAATTCTAATAAAATAAATAGTATTTATTGTATACTGCAAATTAATCTACCTCCATAAACTTTCGAGGGGCAATGTACATGAATACAATTTTCTATATGTACGCCACCATTTTAAATTTAAAATTAAAGAATTTTTATGTTTTAAAAGAAGTCTCTTCTGCTTAAAATGTATTAAAATAGAAAACAGTTATTTTAAATTATAAAACTGTTTCAAATATGTTCCTTCTTGTGATGGTTTTGTTTTTGTTTGTTAATCTAGTTAATCAAAATAAATTACTGCATCTTTATTTTTATCAATAATAAATGAAAAATAATAATTTCTTATGTCTGTCCTCTCTAATTTGTTATTATTTCTCTAGCCGCCTAAACAAAGATTTGTTTTGCCACTTGTTATCATGATTGATTGTGATAAGGAACCATATAGCTATTTTTGTGTCCTTCCCCAAAGGAAATCTGGATTTCATTTTTTGTATTGTTTTGAAACAATATTAAGTAGGTGCAGTTCCACACATTACAAATGGCAAACCATCTAGGACAATGATGGAAAGCTAATTTGCTGTTAGAACCTGTTAACACTAGTGTTCCACCCTGTTATGCTCTGTTCCACCCTGTTATGCTCTGTTCCACCCTGTTATGCTCCATCCCACCCTGTTAGACAAATACTTTTAAATAAAAATTAGAAAGCAACATTAAATGTTTGGCATACCTTTGTCTTATTTTGTGAGGTGAGTATTACCAGCATATATAGGTTTTTGAGAATTTGTTTATATTATTTATTATCCTATTGGCAAAAATGGGCACAAACAAGTACCTGTTCTTAATAATCAAGACATATTCTATCCATTAATACCTTTTTTGTTTTTGTTTCAAGAATAAAAAATACCATTATATCATAAGGGACATATACTATCTTATTATTGCTCATTATTGTTTAACATTTACATTATTGCAATTTTGTGATAACTATGTATATGTCCCTAACAGGGTGGAATACATTACATACAGTGTCTGAACAATATACCCATAATTATTATTTATTAGTGACTATTATTCAAGTCACTGAGCTTGACCAGTATGTGCTCCATGTAGTTAAACATGTCACTATTTTGGTAGAATGCTAAAAACATAAAAAACATGTAACTTTTTTCCCACCAATTATGAAGCCAAAATGTTACCGGATACCAGGAATGACCCATTCATGAATGTAGTACAACAAAACAAATGAGACTATCTGGGGTGTGATTTTCATTCCATTTCATTCAGATTCATACACATAAAATTACCTTCCTTCCTTCTTAGCCCAAACCATATAGAAATGGAACTGTATTCAATGGAGCTTAGGTATGATTTACTGGAAATGGGTCTGACATGGGACACACATGCCATCTAGTGGTTTCAGTTAGCAACTTCATTTAAGAATATTGAAAAGAGAACCTGGAACAACTAAGTTCTTTCTCCAGCGTTTTTCTTTCAGTTTCACAATGCGATGACTGATTGGCTAAATCTAAGCCTCCACCTGTATAGTTGGTCACAAACGCCATGACGAAAGTCCCTGAGAATTAACACCAAGTTCCATCATAGCCTAAACCAATGGACTACTGAGAAAAACATTTGCAATGTCATCTGCTATCTGTGATGCTTGTAATGTTGTTGTCAATACTAAGCACAGTGAAGACCAAGAGAAGGGAGTATTATACCACAAGTGCAAAGAGGGAGTCTGGACTTCCCAGAATAACGCATACTTCCAGTGTTTTGTTATCTGTCCAACATCCAATGAACCTTGACCCTTCTACACGGAAATAAAACAGCTCTAAAATAACTACAAACAGGATTGAAATGGTTTGCATCACCTAACATGAGCGATGTGTAAAGCATGTCAGCAGTTAGATTGATTTAAGGTTCATGTGTTGATGTTTTAAGACTATTTACTTTTGAGAAATTAGAAATGTATGAGAAAGTATGAGTATGAGAAAGAGACTATTAGGAATGCTGTGTTTAAAACAATTAGACAGAAATCCTTGAGACAGCTGATCCTAATTGTGGCATGAGCATTGCTGGTGTCATTTCTGTGTCAACAAACTCTATTTAAAGACAAATAGACTTCAAAAGATTCAGTTATAAAATATTATTTAAAAGTAACAAGAAGGAGACTGGAGACCAAAAAAGACAATTTTTTTTTTATAGAAGCCTGTGGGCATAATTTGATTTATTACATATAGTTTCAGTCAAGTCAGTGTTGAAAAAACCCAATCTCAGACACAAATATGCACACAGGTGTACGGTTACAGTACAGTACACTAATTTACACAATGACTTTGTCATCAACAGCAAGCTGTTTTCCATTTCACACACATGAACATACAGGAAAGAGTCAATTTGCTCTTGTATACATCTGTCTTATGTTGCAGTGAAGTCTTCATATCACTCCTTTCCCTTCTCAGCATCAAATGTCATTAGCTGAAGCCTAGGCACTCTTCCATAGTGCTCTTGTCCCTTTGCTGTGCAACTGGGGTATTTTTAGCTCTTAAACAACTGGGCTCCTAAAAAAGGGTTGGAGGAACACTGCTATGTAAGGCATCCTGCCTGCTCTCTCATCCTATTACCAGCACAATCCACCAGCCACTCTTTGTCTGTGGTTAGGAGAGAAGGCAGAGAGTCAAGGGTTTGCCCGAAGAAAGCTGAATTTTCAGAAGAAGGGTACGTAAATCCTCGGAAAGAACGGTGGAAGAAAGCCTGGGCGGTTGCCACTGTAATTATTTCTGTTATAAACTCTTGACTTATATTCCTATTTGTGACACTTCTAAACCAGAGTTTTCTTAAACCTAGTGGAGCTGCATGAAAGCTGCTTTCTGGAAAGGTCTTAAGTCACTAGTGTAGACCATGCAGACCACCTGGATCCTGCTGCTTGCCTCTCTGGGCCTCTCTACCCTGGCTGGTGCTCAGAAAGGCCTCGAATTCCCACGTTATGATGGCAAAGATCGTGTCCTGGACATAAATGAGAAGAACTACCACAAAGCCCTGAAAAAATACGACATGCTGTGCCTGTTCTACCATGCTCCTCTGCCAACTGCAAAAGAGCTGCAGAAACAGTTACAATTGACTGAATTAGTGCTAGAGGTAAGAGAGGACAAGAAAAGAGTGAATGTGTGGTGTAAGATATAAGACTGAATGGACTTCAGAGAGTGTTATTTGGAGCAAAGCAACATGGAATTGCCAATAGACGTGCAGTAAACATGGTTAATTGTTTTAAATATATAATTTAAAAGATTTAGTATTTTTAATTAAATATTAATGTAAATGGGTTACATGCATGAAATGTACTAATACAAATAAATGTAATATTATATAGATTCAAATATTTTTTTTAATGTAATATTAGTGCAGCACATGTCTATCTTCACATCTCTTTTTCACTTAAGTATTTATCTGGATTAAAAAGTGGACATCATCTGTCACCATGTTAATCAGGCACTTGATGTTCAGTGCACCTGATAGCTTCTGAATGTGGGCTTGGGAAACTAGTCCAAGAGTATGGCTTTTAAATTTCAGCCATTTATACTCCTTGCATCATGATAAAAGCAGAACACTGTGGGTATTTATGGAACAAGAACACTTCTAAAATGATTAACTAAATGTGGCCTCCTTAACTCTAAATTCATGGCTCACAGATTCACTATCTAGACAACGATGCCAGTGTGACTCAGCGGTAATACATGAACTTCTAATATTTTCTAAATCACGCATAGCCATAGCCAACATATATGTATATACATAGTTTATATACATTTTATTAGACTTTAATTTAATTTATTTTATTTGACATTTTCCTTGAGCTAATAGTAAATGAAAAATATGACCCCCCCCCAAAAAAAATTTATAAGTATAAATAAAAAATATAAATACGTTACACTACTAATCAAGATTTTTGTATTTTATTTAATTTTTTCCACAGATAGCTGCTCAAGTCTTGGAGGAAAAGGATATTGGCTTTGGAATGGTTGACTCCCAAAAAGATGCTAAGGTTGCCAAGAAACTAGGTGTGGTGAAAACTCATATGCAAAACTTTAAATACAAGATTCAAGATTTTTATTCATCACATACACAATTATACAGAATATAACCAGCAGTGAAATGTAAGTCAGGTCCGATCCATGGACAGAGCAACTATATGTAACATAACACAAGATAATATACATAAATATAGGTATGAAAAATAAATAAAAAGAAGAATAAAAATAAGATAAAATGTGCAGGGCAGTATACTGTAGACTTAATAAATAATAATATAAGCAGCGATGTGCAAGAAGAATGTGCAAACAGGCTGTACAAGGTATTTACACAGCAGCAATATGGATGGTGGAAAATAATGAATATCTTAACAGTTTATGGGTGTGATATCTGAATGAGAAACATCATTGAAATGTTTACTCAGAAATGTATATGATGTAGAAATGCAGTGTAATTCATATTAAATTTACAGTAAAAACAGAAGACAGTCATTTAAACTGAATAACATAAATTAAATAAATGTTTAACAATTATATTGCAATAAATGTATTCATGGAGTTTATAGGCCCCGTGATGTATTAAGATAAGCTGCCAAACATTTTAAACACTTTTCAGCCATCTATCCCAACAAATCTTCATTCCATCTCAAATTAACAGGTGTAACAAAAATGAATACCCTATACTACAACATCAATGTTTTTTTCAAATTTTGCATAAACGAATGCTGATACACTGTACATTAGACTATATGCTTCTACAGTATACTTTATTGCAATGATGAATGATGATAAATATGTTTATTTGGAAGGTCTGCATGAGGAAGGCAGCGTCTATGTCTTTAAGGAGGACCGCGTGATTGAATTTGATGGCCTGCTTGCTGCAGACACTCTTGTGGAATTCCTTTTGGATGTAAAGAATCTGTATTTAACATAAATTTAGACATCTGATTGGTTGTAGTGCTTTTAAATGCCATTTTAACTCTGCCAACATCACTACCTCATGCTTCAGCTGTTGGAAGATCCGGTTGAGATCATTGACAATGCTTTGGAGTTACGAGCTTTTGACCGTATGGAAGAAGACATCAAACTCATTGGTTTCTTCAAGAGTCCTGACTCTGAACGTAAGCGTGTGTGTGTATGAGGACCAGTTACATCCTTCAGAGGTGGTTATCTGATCTCTGCACTTCGCAAACACATACCTCATAGAATACAAAAAATGTAAACCATGCAATAAATGTTCACACATTCATTTTTAAATGTCTGTACATTCCAGTTATGTTTTTAAATGCACAAAGAAACCTCTTGAGCATTGTGGGCTACTACTCTTTCAAGCTATAGTTGACATTTAAAGATAATTTATTTTAAGTCACCACTCTGGTAGGTTACACTGTCAAAAATAAAGGTACCAGTTATGATCAAATGGGAATTTTTTATTCAGTTGTCTTTTAAAAAATAAACAAACAATTGTTAGCTTATTTTTTTTCTCTTGTTTATTCAGATTATCTTTCTTTCCAAGAGGCAGCTGAACAGTTTCAGCCTTTTATCAAATTTTTTGCTACCTTTGAGAAATCTGTGAGTATTTTTTTAATTTTAATCTCTGTTTATGTTTAGAATATCTTTAAGCCATCTTTGTGCCAATATTTCTTTTCGGGAGTGGATAATTATTTACTGATGGCAAATGTGTTGCTTTAATTGTTGCGTTTCAGGTTGCAAAGGAGCTGACTCTGAAGATGAATGAGGTGGACTTCTATGAGCCCTTCATGGAGGAACCAGTCACCATTCCAGACAAACCACACTCAGAGGAAGAGCTGGTGGCGTTCATATCTGAACACAGGAGGTAATAAGTTAAAGCTAATCTAATTAAATTCTGAAGGATGGATAGACAGATATTTGATACTGATATCAAATTCATACCGATGATATCTATTGACCTCCACAGACCAACTCTAAGAAAGCTCAGGGCAGAAGATATGTTTGAGACCTGGGTGAGCAATATTTTTATATTAAAACTTTATGGAATTGTATGATTGTTATATTTTATATGACAATCATAATTTATTAAATGGCTTTCTGGAAAACTATTTTGATTGTTCAGTTGCGTTATCTGGTGGTCAGATACCTCATAATATCTTCCATGGCAGTGCTCAATATCAGTCTGCTCAAACATTAACTTCAACAAGAGCTACATTCATGCCTCTCGTATCACACAGCAGACTCACTGTCTTGTTTTTTTATAAACATAAAAATGTGCCATCTTGCATCTCAGATATCGATTGGCATAAAATTACTCCAGAGGACTTCCCTATTAATATTATTATATTATATTATCATTGGAATGTTTATATTGTAATGAACTGTTTTTTTCTAATATGCGCCCGGTTTAAGATATCCAGTTATAAAATAATTGAAACCCAAATCAATATTTTATGTCCACATTGCCAGTGCACTCATTAATTGAGGGGCCATGTAATAAGTGGAACAGTGAAAATTCAGCTTTACTGCAAAATAAAGCCCTGTTGCAGAGCAGAGAAATATCCGTGGATATCATAAAGCAATGACACACTGAAATAAAAGGTATATTTTGCAGGAGGATGATTTGAATGGAATTCACATTGTAGCCTTTGCAGAAGAAGAGGACCCTGGTATGTACAATTTCAGGTCACCTCTTCATTCCTTATACATCCAAATGATAGTCATTTAGTGTGAGCAGCACCAAAATGACTTGACCTTGAATGTGGTTTTCAGATGGTTTTGAATTCTTGGAGATTTTGAAGGAGGTGGCCAGAGACAACACACAAAATCCAGACCTGAGTATTGTGTGGATTGATCCAGACAACTTCCCACTGGTGACTAATACAAGTCTGGATAGATGCATGACAATATTTTGAGTCAGTAATACTGTAACGTGATGACAAAAACTGGAAGTAAAATTCTTTCTTTAGTTGAACCCCTCTTCATATTCACATTTCCTTTCTTAGCTCATTCCTTACTGGGAGAAGACCTTCAAGGTTGACCTCTTCAGACCACAGATTGGTGTAGTTAATGTTACCGATGTAAGTATACGCTACTTAAATTTTTAAGCAGATCTGCTGAATTCATTATGAAAGCCCTCTTTCTCATGCTTGGATCATGGCCTCTATGACAGGCGGACAGTGTCTGGTTGGAGATGCCTGATGAGGATGAGCTGCCATCACCTGAAGAGCTGGAAAACTGGATAGAAGATGTGCTCTCTGGAACAGTGAATACAGAGGATGATGATGATGAGGATGATGATGACGACGATGATGACGATGATGATGACGATGATGATGAAGACAATGATGACGATGATGACGATGATGATGATGAATAATTCATTTACTGTGAACCTCAATCAAATCTGCCTGAAATAACTTTCTTTTACAGCAAAATCATTTTGTACATTTTGTGCACTGCAGAGTTTTCTTAATGTTAAATTGAAATTATATAAGCTAAAGAAGTCTCTTATTTGTCTATTAATAAATATTAAATTATTTATTTTAATCACCTCTAAACTGGAAATAGGCTTGATATAGGGATTCAAATGAAATACTGCAGTGCAATTTTGTCACTGCCTCAATTATTACTCCCCTGTACACTTTCTATTGTAATCAATCACACAAGACAATAAAACTTTACAACAGGTTTAGGAAGCGTGTTCCTATTTAAACATGTAAGGCCTCATGGGCTTTCATATAAATATGGTTTGACACAAATCGGCTAAACAGACTGCTCAGAAGCACACCACTCCCTGCAGAGCTTTGCAGTCCTGGACAGAGCAGTGCATACACACTGAGATAAGCTGAGTAAGTAGGCCTATGCTCTCTATGGTCACTGTACAGAAAGTTCTCTATCATAGGTTCACTCAACTGAAAGCGTAAGCTTTCACGCTTTGGGAACGCCCTTTGGGCGTGCCGACTGTCTGAAGCCCTTATAGAATCACACCAATTCATTGGCTGATGGCGCGAAAGCCGCCCCTGATGCACTCACGTCGTCACCTTATACTGGTGAACACGCCATCTGCTCCTCAGATTTCTCTGCCTTCACGAAGCGGCCATATTAGCCCTTCTGTTGCGAATTTTCTGGCCCGATCTTTATATAATTTTCGTGGATTTCTCCATTTGCACTTCGGCGACTGCATCAGTGGAACCTTGTTCTACTCGCGGTGAAGTGCCATGGAGTATCGCTTTATCGCGAGCGACGACCCACACAGTAAGTGTGTTAAATGATTGGGGTTTTTGCATGCATGCGAGGTGGTTAACGGGACATAAAAATGCAAATTTTGTGAACATTTCTGTCTCAGATCCCTCCGCTCTAGGCTTGAGGTTTTTCATAGGGAGTCATCCGTTTTTCCCCATCGCGCCCCGGAGGCCTCCGTGGCCATCCGTGACCCCGCGTCCTGGGGTTTGGATGTAGAGCTCGAGGCGATGGCGAGTGAGCAGACGGGCCTCCCCTTTTCTCTCCCTCTCTCACCTGAGCACGTGCGTGCAAATTCTCCGGTTGAATTCGAGCACAATTATTTATATCCTAGCCCGGAGGCACGTGACACTGTCTTCTTTGGGCTAGATGATGTGTTGCTAACAGCAGCCTCCGACTCTGAGGATTTCGGGCCTGCTTTAGCCGATACTTTCCCGCCTAGCGGCCAGGAGGCACGGCCTTTGCCGCCAGCGGACTGCCTGATAGGAGACACACTCAGTTCTCTCCTACAGCGTACAGGCCCCGCGTCAGCCACTTTTCAGTCCAGTGCTTCACTCTCCATCATCCCAAACAAGGACGCCGAGGGCTTTCCTTCGTGGTGGAGGACTTCACCTCTCCCAGACCTTCTCGACACCCCAAGTCAGGTATGTCTTCCTCAGCACAACACTCTGCTTCCTCTATCGCATTTCCTTCACGAATGGGAGCGTCTACCAGGGGTATCACTCTGGGTTCTCCACACAGTTCGGTCCGGCTACACACTTCAGTTTGGGCAGAATCCCCCCGACGGGGTTCAGCTGACAGTAGTAAACAGCGGCTCGAAGGCTTCTGTGCTACAGCAGGAACTTTCCTCCCTCCTACTAAAGGGAGCAATAGAGGAAGTACCTCAGTCGGACATCGAGCAAGGCTTTTTCAGCCGCTACTTCCTCGTACCAAAAAGAGACGGTGGCCTGAGACCCATTCTGGACCTGCGTCGCCTGAACCTTTCCCTTTACAAAGGGAAGTTCAAGATGCTGACGTTGAAGACGATCATTCAGGGAGGGGACTGGTTCATCACTATCGACCTGAAGGATGCCTATTTTCACATCCAGGTCATCCGGCAGCACAGGAAGTTCCTTTGGTTTGCCTTTGGAGGGAAGGCTTACCAATACAAGGTCCTTCCCTTTGGCCTGGCCTTGACGCCGTGAACATTCACGAAGTGCATGGATGCTGCGCTGGCCCCTTTGAGGTTCCAGGGCATTCGCGTGCTGAATTACTTGGACGACTGGCTCTTTCTGGCCCACTCCAGGGAGTTAGTGAGTCGTCACAGAGATATCGTCCTCCATCACATTCGTTCTCTTGGCCTCAGAATGAACGCCAAGAAGAGTATTCTCTTCCCTTCTCAGCAAACTGTATTTTTGGGGGTTCACTTGGATTCCGTTCAGATGCAGGCCCGTCTGGCTCCTGCCCGGATTTCCAATTTCGCAGCATGTCTGGCCCGCTTCAAGCTAGGCCATCATGTCTCAGTGAGTACTTGCCGCAGGTTGCTAGGCCTCATGGCAGCGGCCTCCCCTGTGTTGCCCCTAGGGTTGCTCCACGTGAGGCCGCTCCTTTGGTGGATGAAAGTGCTGAGGATCCACCCCATGGTACCAGCTACTCGCCTAATTAGGGTGTTGCGCAGTTGCTTTCGTGCCCTCTTAAAATGGCGAGACCCCACTTTTCTCCAGAGTCGAGTCAGAATGGGTGCGATTCACCATCGCCATATGATTACGACGGACGGATCAATGACAGGCTGGGGCGCAGTCTTTGAGGGCAGACCGGCGTGGGGAATGGACAGGAGAGTTCCTTTCCTGGGACATAAATTGCCTGGTGCTCAGAGCTGTCTTCCTGGCTTTGATAAATTTTCTCCCCGTTCTTGGGAAGCATCATGTAATAGTCAGGACGGACAACATGGCGATAGTGTCCCACATAAATTGTCAGGGGGGGATCACAGTCGCGCACCCTGGACAGTCTTCTCCTTTGGTCCCAGGATGAGTTCCTTTCCTTAAGGGCAGTTCCGGGAATCTTGAGAGACAGAAACTCAAGCCGGGAGAGGGGATGTTGAACCGTCAGACAGTAGCCCAGATTTAGGATCTGTTGGCAAAGCAGAAGTGGACCTCTTTGCTTCACAGGAGTCATCCTAATGCCCGCTTTGGTTCTCTCTAAGTTCCCCGAAACTCTGGGCATAGATGCGTTCACCCATCCGTGGCCGAACATGAGACTGTACGCATTTCCGCCATTGAAGCTGATTCCGGCAGTTCAATGCAGGGTGAAGGTGTGCGGTGTCCGTCTCCTACTCATAGCCCCATTCTGGCCCTCCCAGACGTGGTTCTCAGAGCTGATTCCTCTTCTGTGTCGGCCCCCTTGGGAGATTCCGATCTGGCTGGACCTGCTTTCTCAGCTTCAGGGCAGGATCTGGCATCCTCAGCCAGAGATCTGGAAGCTGTGGGTATGGCCCATACAGGGTCAAGAGCCTTGATGTCTAGTCTACCTGTCGAGGTTCAGGAGACCATCGCCAGTGCCAAAGCCCCTGCTACAAGGAAGCTGTATTCTTCCAAATGGGGTGTCTTTGAGTTGTGTTTGGCTCGTGCAATAGACCCTTAACTGCCCTGTCGGTCCAGTACTGGAGTTTTGCAGAAGAAACTGACAACAGGGGCGGCCGCGACCACCTTAAGGTTTTATATCGCAGCCATTGCGGCTTGGAGAGAGCTTGATAAGATTCCCCTGGGAAGGCATCGGATGGTCTCTGCGTTTATGCGTGGCGTCAGGCGACCAGTACGCCCTATTGCAGTTCCTTCTTGGGACCTGTCAGTCGTCCTCAAAGGTCTAGTGGCAGCCCCTTTTGAGCCCCTAGACTCAGCTCCAGAACGGATCCTGACTCTTAAGGTAACTCTTTTGTTGGCGCTTACATCATTAAAGAGAGTTGGGGACTTGCAGGCCCTCTCTGTCAGTGAAATGTGTATGGACAGGTCTGGTCAAGGTGACCCTGCGGCCTAGGCCTGGTTATGTTCCCAAGGTTTTGTCCACATCGTTTTGCTCTCAGGTGGTCACACTTCACTCTTTCCATCCTCCTCCCTTTGCTTCAAGTGAGGATGAAAGGCTTCACATGCTCTGTCTAGTTCGAGCTTTGTAGATATATGTGGACCGCTCCAACATTTGGAGAAAATCTCCCCAGTTGCTGGTGTTTTTTTTGTGCTGGCCGCCGTGGGCTTGCCACATCAAAGTAAATATTTTCTCACGACGTGAGAAGTGACAAACTGAGTGACTGATTGCCATGGAAATGTAAACGTCATTTATAGACGATCTTGTCTCTTTGAATTTTAAATCATTCTGCATTTATATACATTGCTCCATTAAAACCTCAACATGTCAAGAACACAACTGTCAAATTAAAAAGTGCGGGGGATTGAATTTACTTTTTATAAAAAGTGTGTGGGGGGGACACGTCCCCCACGTAATCTACGTCCCTGCTTCAGGTGCTGAGGCCATTTTTTTTTCTGGTAGCCTATCCAGTCTATCCGTCCACTGTGGCTGCCATACTGAGACTAGATATGCAAATGCCCCTCATCTGATTGCAATCCAATGACAGGGACGCACATTTTGGAAGACAACAGTTAACTTAGCCTATAGGATGTACTGAATGTCCGGTAGTCCTCAATTAACATTCTAGTCCCGTCTTGTCTTACTTGGAGGGGAGTGATATATCGCCTGGGTCTCCTTTGGTCTAGTGCCCTGGGAACATGCCCAGTAGGCCCCGTGCATTAATCTGTTCCTGGTCCTTGATGATTTTAGTAGCTCTGCAGTGTCTGAGGTAGATTTCATGCTGAGAAGAGAGAGCAGTCCCTGAGGTCAGCCAAAAAAATGAGATACATAAGCTCAGATCGATGAGGCCTATAATCAATCAGTTAAAAAAAACTGTGATGATTGAAAGAAACAAGTTGATAAAACAATTGAACCTAATTTTGGTAATAGCATAACAAGGAAGTCATTTTGTAGGCCAGTCATTTAAAATTTGCAGATGACACAAAAGTGTTAGATCTGATCACAGACGATGATGAGATGACCTACAGAGAAGTGTGTGTGTGTGTGTGTGTGTGTGTGTGTGTGTGTGTGTGGTGTTGGATATTTTGTTATATATATTATATATACACACACACACACATGTAAATATTTTCAAAATATATGTTGTACATGTTTGTATTTATGTATACATAGTAAATATACACATTACACACCCATATATTATGTAAACAAAAACTTTTATTTTGAATTTGATTAATCGCGATTAATCATTTGACAGCACTTGAAATTTAGAAAAGTTATAATCCAATTATCCAAATGTATTTAGTTACATTAATAAAGTAATTGAAATAGCTACACTACTTATTATATTTTAAATAGAGTAAATTGTAATATGTAAAATATTAGATTTCCAAAGTAACCTTCCCAACACTGCTGCTTCATTCTGTAACGTTTATCTGAAGACTAGCACTAACACAGTGATTAGGCTACTAGTTATACATTTTTATCTTTCATATAAACTTTTTAGAAATACTCATTGTGTGTTGTGAATACTACTATTTAAGAATTTGTTTCTAATGTCAGGTTTGATCTGCGTCAATCTTTTGTATTTAGTTTGAAGTTTAATGAGATTGACTTCCTGTGTTCATAACTTTTATAATGTACTATGAAAACACTGACTCTCTTAATCAAACAGTTTAAGTCAATATACATTTCTTTAAATTACTTCTATGAAACAATGTTTTATATGAAGAGCATTGCCTTTGTGCATAAAGGCTCGGTAATTCATTACAAATGAATCAACACCTACTTAGTCTCGACCAGATGATCCAACGGTAGATGCACGGATCTCAGACTGCCTGGCAGACATCTCGGCATGGATGAAAGAACATCACCTACAGCTCAACCTGGCAAAGACTGAGCTTCTTGCCTTCCCTGCCACTCCAACTCTACAGAAAGACTTCACGATTCAGTTAGGTTCATCAACAATTACCCCATCAGCTTCGGTCAGAAATTTTGGTGTAATCTTTGATGATCAGCTGACCTTTAAATAGCACATTGCAAAGACTGCTCGATCTTGCAGGTTTGCACTTCACAACATCAGAAAGATCAGGCCCTTTCTAACAGAGCATGCTGCACAACTTCTTGTCCAGGCCCTTGTCATTTCTAGGCTGGACTACTGCAATGCTCTTCTGGCTGGACTTCCATCAAACACAATCAAACCTCTACAAATGATTCAGAATGCAGCGGCACGACTGGTCTTCAACGAGTCCATGTTACACCTCTCTTTATCTCCTTGTACTGGCTAGAAGTTGCAGCTCGCATCCAGTTCAAGACACTGATGCTTGCATATAGAACAACCACAGGCTCAGCACCCACCTATTACGAATCTACATCCCCTCCAGAAATCTGAGATCTGCTAGTGAGCGACGCCTCGTGGTACCATCACAGAGAGGCTCAAAATCACTCTCCAGAACATTCTCATTCACCATTCCTGGCTGATGAAATGATCTTCCCATCCAGGACGCTGGATCCCTGTCAATCTTCAAGCAACAACTGAAAACTCATTTTTTTCAACACTATTTGAAAAAATAAATAAAATAAAAAAATTAAAAAGTACTTTCCCTTTTTCTATATCTTCATCTTTCTCTTTATCTTTCTCTCCTTCCCTTGCTAGCTTGTATTTATTTGAACAATGCCTGAGACTTGGTGTTACGAGCACTTCCTCTGTCTGTTCGCTTTATGTATTCCCCAATTGTAAGTCGCTTTGGATAAAAGCGTCTGCAAAATGACTAAATGTAAGTCATTTTAATTAAATTAAGTGTGTGTTGTTCAGATATTTAATGCAGTAGTTTTCAATTCAGTTTGTTGTTACAAAGACTGCATTCCCAATAAGCGTTTACATAATAATGACATATAGGTTGTATTTCAATGTTTTAATATGAATCCGACTTTTAATCTTTTATTTACTCCTGAGAATTGCATTAGAATTGTAAAAAAAAATTCTAATAGCTTTTTTGGCCTTCTAATAACCATGTTCTCAAAACTAGACTGTACAGTTCACAAGTACAGTAGACACTGATCCACTCAAGAATGAAAAATATACAAAAATATATATTTTTATTTAATAAATTGCATAAAGTGCAAAGTGCATGTGAATGTGAATTAAAAACAAATGACCGCGAGCGAGCAGACGTTTCAGCACATTGCTACATTCAGTGCTCACTTAACAAACAACATTCACCCTTTTTAAGTATCAGCATTTAAAGACAATCAGCTGGATTCAGTTATCTCAGTCAACCCTCAATTATCACAAATAGAATTTCAAGAAAGTCTAATCATTCACATATATAGCAGAATATTACAAGTATCGACAAGAGTAGTGAAAATGACAAAGTGATCCCCAGTTATTGAATGTATTTATTTAGTGATCAACCACTCTTTGTCTCTTCCAGGAGCTCTAATTTGAGGGATAAGCTTGTTCATGCTGACACCTACATCTCTTCCCCCGACCACTCGACCACTCTTCCCCGACCACACTTGTCGATACCCAGGGTAACTTCCCATGTCACAACTGTACTTCCTGTACTAAGTATGTCAAATGTAAATCATTTACACATTTTTGTACATTAAACATTTATAAGATTAGACAATTGATCACTTGTAAGAGTACATGTGCTATTTACATTATCATCTGTCCATGTTTGCAACTATATGTTGGCAAAACTACACGTGCATTACACACAAGAATGATTGAACACACTAGTGCCATTAGAAGACCGGATGATACATCTTCAATTTCTCATCACTTTAAGTCTGCTAACCACTCTTTGTCTGACATGAAGTTCCTGGGCATCGAGAGGATTCTACCTCATAGAAGAGGTGGAGATAGAGATAAGAAGTTGTTGCAAAGGGAGGCTTTCTGGATCTTTGAACTTAAATCTTTATTTCCTGAGGGTATGAATGAAGAACTAGAACTGTCTTGTTAAGATTGCTTTTATCATTGCTGCTTTGTTTTCGACCTCTTCAGCTGTATCGGTTGTATTTGTAATGTTTATTAATTCTTTGCAGTTGTATACTTGTAATATTCTGCTATATATGTGAATGATTTGATTTTCTTGGAATTCTATTTGTGATAATTGAGGGTTGACTGAGTTAATCGAATTCAGCTGATTGTCTTTAATTGCTGACTTACTTAAAAAGGGCAAATGTTGTTTGCTAAGTGAGCACTGAATGTAGTAATGTGCTGAAATGTCTGCTTGCTCACTTGTGACCATTTGTTTTTAATTCACATGCACTTTTTGCACAATGCAATTTATAATATATAAAAAAAATTGTAGATTTTTTTTCAGTCTTGAGTGGATCAGTGTGCGGTTAGCCCTCCTGTCTATTTTCAAGTATCCTACGGGCTCTACGACAAATTTCAGCGCTACAAGTTTTACAATAACCATACTCTCACAATAACGGTATAAATGATTTTGATTTAACACCACAACACACAATATTTGCTTTAATGCATTTATTGATTAGAGGATCAGAATAGGAAATAGATTAAAGTTGATAACATTTTGATAAGATCAGAAAATGTAAATATAGTAAAGTCCAAGTAACTGTGAAGCAGGATGACTGCGTATGATCTCACAGGTCTTTAGCACAAATATAGCCCAATGAGGTTACACAGGTTATGTCATTCCAGCAACTGTTAGCTGTCGGGTGGAAAAATGAAATAAGTTATTCTGATCATTATAGTGGTGTTAGAAAAATTCATTTTTGTTTTGCTTGATATGAAATTATAGGATTGTCAATAATCATTGAAAGCAAAAACCACACAGCATTCTTACAGGTCCAGTTGATCTCTCCACAGTTCTCAGTATTCAGATTGTTAGGTTCAGTGGAGCACCAGCTGGTGTAGTCATATGGAGTCCCATCACTCCACACCCACTGTCCTTCCTGAAGAGCAAAAACAGTTATTATAAGAGTGCACTCCTCAGACTCCATAAAAAAGGTCATTTAGCTTCTTTATTAGAAACTTTAGAAATTGTAGTCTTGACAAGCAAAAAAAGTCTCATTAGACCACACAATTGAACTTACTTGTACTCCATCGTGAACACCAAGCCAACAACGTGTGGAAGAAGAAGGCAACAGACTCATCAGAAAAGCGTTTTCCAGTTTATTGTGCACAGATGCGAGATTTGCATCCAGACTTAGGCAGCTTCTCTAATGAGATCGATTTTTTTGTAGAAAAAAACATAAAATAATTTTTTAAACAACTTTTAAGTCATTTTCAAACAAAATATGTTGTAAAGGAATTTTAACTTAAAAAAATACAATATTTTTTTAGAAAAAAAACTAAATAATTGTTAAAACACCGTTTAAGTCATTTTCAAACTAAATATGTTTTAAAGGAATTTTACCTTAAAAATAAATAAAATAATGCCTTGTTGTAACTAACACTTTACCTCTGCTGTGATCCAGTTAGCTGTCTGAGGGAAGAACTTGTAGCATCGGACTCCAAAATTGATCCACCCAAAGGGGCATTTTTCATCTATATCAACTGTATACAGTACATAAATGTTAATCTTGTAATATTCACACCATACTCTTATTATTAAACAAATAGACAGAATAATGTATATTTCTATATCCCTCTCCAAAAAATTTAAAAGCTTTGGCAGAACAAGCTTTTAAAATGGAATAATGAGGATGTATATAATTAAATATCTTAGTTACCATCTGCATTCCCCATGGAGAACACAATCAAAAGAAGCAGCAGACTTCTCAGCATTGACATGATGAACCTGGAAATTAATAAGCAGGAAAAGTTTACTGCCTGAACTCATATGCTGCACACTGTGGATTCTCAATGTATTTTAAAGACAGGTTTGTCTGTATAGGTTTCTGTGCTAAAAACTCACCTTGGTTTTCTGATAGATGCTTTCAGAATCTCAGAGGAAGAGTTTGTGAAGTTCCAGAAAGAGCCCTGCTTTTATACTTTACTTGATGTCAAGGTTGTATAAGTCACGAGGATGTAAAACATGTTATTGTTTAATCTGTGGAGTTCTGTACACAATCCAAATACAAATATGGGAAAATGTGTTGAGATAAGCCTGTCAAAAAACGTATCTTAATTAAATATTTATTTTATTTACAGTTGTTAAATATTAGTTATGAGGGAAATTCTCTCCCTGTACTTGTAAGAGGATATGAAAGATGATGATATTTGTTTTTGCATATATATAATTTATATTTCGTTTCTTCTGTATACTGTATTCTGTCAATTTTTTGGAAACATCCAGTGCTCTTTGAATCTTTGAGAAATGTCTACTTTTAAGATTTTTGTTCAACTATATCTGCTTGTTAATTTGCGACATAATAAATACTGTTTCTAGCTCCAAGCTTGCATTCAGTTTCGAGTAAGAATAATATCTCAGCAGTCGTTCATGAGATCTTTCCATTTCTAGCACACCTTCAGATAAAAAAAAAAAACTATAAATACAGTCCTTGGGATTGTGTAATTTATTTATCAATTCATCATCATAATGATTTTTAGTACTATTACAGCACACTGTAAAAGTATATTAGCACCACTTCTTGTTTGCATTGGCATCTGATATAATGCTTGGACCTAGAAAACAATGACACGTGATGTCAGACTGAACAAGCACAGGTGATGGTGTAATAACTAATGATTCAAGAGCATGATGAAGTCCCAAATAAGCAAGACAACGAGATAAGGCACCCAAACACTACCAGGTGTGTTGACAACTTTACTTTGAAAAAAAAATGTATTCAGTATGTCTCTGTGGCAAAAATAAATCAAAATACACCTTGGATTTCAGATCATTGCAAGATTTTGTAAAGCCCCAGGAGCTTATAATTATTAAATACATAATAATAATAACAACAACAACAATAACAATACGACAAGGCAAGTCAAGTTTATTTATGGCAGCGGCTATTTGCACTAAATATAAATAGTGATTGATACTATTCACACTAAGTGCACATAGCAATATATTAAAATGTACACTGTGTAAATAGCAATAAGATTATATTTACACTAAGTACAAATAGCATATTTTCTTAGCAATAGATACTATTTACTCTAAGTGTAAACAGCAATATTTTTAATGATATGCCACTTACACTAAATGCAAATAGCTATAGATTCTGTTTACAATGTTAAAACAGCAATATGTTCTACTACTTATTGCAAATAGTAGCAATTATCTGCACCTCAGTATTGTTGTGCAATAGGAGACTAGGAGAATTAGGAGCACTGTAGCGTCGACTAAAACAGGGAATTTTATTATGAATAATATTATTATGTTTATATTCAGTGAGCATATCTGCAATGTATTAAGGTCCTTGGCCATTGAGTGATTTATAAATGAGTAAAAGTACTTTAAAATCGATCCTATATGTAACTTTTCTCCTTGTTTAACTGAAGAAAGTTCTGGCACATCCAACTGTTAATTTCATCAATGCATTGGCAGAGGGAGTCAATGAGGCTATAATCATTTGGAGATAATTCTAGGTAAATCTGGGTGTCGTCTGCATAGCTGTGATAGGCAATTTGGTTCTTTCTCATTATTTGACTTAGTGGGAGCATATACAGGCTAAACAAGAGCAGTGCAAGAACTGAGCCTTGAGGGACTCCGCATGTCATGGACGTCCACTTAGACTTATGCTCTCCTATACTCACATAATAACATCTCCCTTCTAAGTATGAGCTGAACCATTTGTGTACCATCCCAGAAAGCCCGACCCAGTTTTCCAGTCTCTCTAGAAGTATGTTCAAAATGAATGCGAATATCATTTATTATCTTAATGAGTGCTGTTTCTGTGCTGTGATACGCTCGGAAACCAGACTGAGTTTAAGTAGTTGTTCAGCTGATTAAAAACTACCTTTTCGATAATCTTACCTATGAAAGGAAGGGGCTTAACAACTTAAGAAGGGGCTTAACAACTGCAGTTTTTAGAGAGTTTGGAAAAGTCCCAGAAAGAAGTGAGGCGTTCACCACTTCTAAGAGATCTGCTTCTAAACAGTTAAGCACACTTTTGAAAAAATATGCTATATAAAATACTATAAGATACTGTACTATTTATTACAAAATTTTGCTATCAATTGCTTCAAAAACAGACATACAGTAGTTACTCAATTATTTTTGAAAATGTGGTTGTGACCTCAGCAAAAGTATGTGCCAATCGCCTTTCTGATATTATTGAACTTCTCAGAAAATAAGGAAGCAAACTCATTTCATTTGCTGCCGAAAAGCATTTGACAATAATAATAATAGTAAAAATATAAATATTTTTTAAACAAAAACATCCTTTTTCGTTCTTGTGACCTTTACTTGATAAAAGCAGGGCTGATATATATGAAATATAATTTCACAAATAAGAAACTCAATGTGTTTGGGTACATTTTTAAATAGTCTATCTTCCCTTTATGTGTGTGTGTGTGTGTGTGTGTGTGTGTGTGTGTTTATCAGAATATCTTTACAATGGTAAGGACATTTTTAAACTAATTGTTGTGAAAAAGTCAAATATGCAATAACAAAGTTATTATGTTTTGTTATAATAAACAAGTTAAAGTTCGTTTCTGGTGTTTTTTTTTTAAATGGCATCCCTTAAATGTATGTTGTGTTAAATATTTCCCTCTAAAAAAGTAAAACGGTCATATAACAACAAGGGTGAGTAAAAAAAATGGCTGCAAACGGCTGCATCCCTTTAGGTTTATATTAACAAGCTATTAAAAAGTCTTTGGTTTTCCTGTAAATTAAAGGCAAATTATCTAAACTATCTGACAAAAATAGGCTGTGCTGTATGAAAATAGTGTTGTATTCAAGAAAGCTTCCATATTCCATTTTATATATACACATGGCTCATCAACTGGTCTCTCAGTTTGCAGCTGTTCGCCCCAAAAGTCACAATAATTCAATCTTATCTTTTCTGGCTCCCCGTACCGGCGCCTTGGCCAAGGCCGTCTGGATAACTACCCTGAGAGAGCGATGCAGATGCAGTCTCTTGCTCCCATCCCCGACTACAGACATTACTCCCCTCCCCCATTCAACTGCCTCTGTAATGCTTTGTACCGCCACTAGGGCGAGCAGGTCTGCGACCGGCACCGTAATAAATGGCACTGGACCGGACGGCTGCTTGCCAGAGCTGGATATGTTCCCCCTGTTGCAAGTCATGTGTTTATGGTATATGTGCTTTTGTGCTGAGGTGTTTTTTTTTCTGTTCTCAGACTGTACTCCAAAAGGAGCATAGTCTGGGGGTTAAATTATTATTTTTTTTCTCCTCTCTCTCCTCATGTAAAAGCTGTATTTTTCTTAATACCCTGTCTTCCTGTTCTGTCTACCCCGTTGTCATATGTATGTTGTGTATGTATGGACAGGTTGATGGCTAATTTCGCTGGTACTTGTACTAGTGACAATAAAGGGCTACTACTACTACTACTACTACATAAACATGATACATAAATAATCATGAAAACTAATGCTGTTAAGGTATAATCTAAAAGCATATCTCTCTTCTGGGGTGTTGTCTGTTTGTACAGTAGAAAGAAATAGATCCGAGAAAATGTGCTTGCCAAAAACCAGCAAGACCAGCAGAACTGTATTTATGCTAGCAGTGATCCATGACAATCTCTGATAATGGAGATAATAATATTTGTCCAAGTCAACATTTAAAGACAATTTTCTTAATTTAAACAGCTATTTAAATATTTGCAAAATGTGCTTGCATGCAAATCTTCTGGCCTCAATCCAAAGGTTTTTGCCAGCAATAAATTAAGATTTTGTGAAAATTCAATTTGAGGCTCAGGTGGTTTCAATAAATATATTTTTTAAACAAAATACAAAATGGAAAAATTTAAATATGCTCGTATAGGCCATTTGATTGAAAAGTTCAAAATCAAAAGGGTTTATTTCATGTTTCAAGTTTCAGAAACTTCCTCAGGTTAAACGTTTTATTTTGTTAAAATTTGTTATCTGAAGAAAGACAAAAATTACAGTTTTTATCGATTGCTTAAACACATTTCTTGAAATTATGCCTCTTTTTTTGTTATAGCAATTTCTTAGTCTTCTGACAAAAGACTTCTCTGCCTCCCCTAGACAGTCGTCTCTCAGTTCTGCAAAAATAGAGTACACGTAAAACATGTACTTAGCTACAAATCAATTCAACAGTAATGAGTTTAAGGCTGTTCAACACGTGTTACAATATTTACTGTACATAGAATAATGAAAGTTGTCTCATCTGAAGTACTGATGCTGTGTACTGTAATTATATTGTATGTGTACGTAGTATTCATGCAGAAGAACATGGCCAACCATAGTGATTTGTATTTCATCAGGAACAAATTACCTTTGACCTCATTCCCTTCATTTTTATTTTCCCCTCCAATTCCTCTTTGTCTCCCACTACCAGGATTCATTTTCCAAAACACATAATCACTTGTGCTGCTATGCATATCATCCTGAGATTCTGACCCGTGTGTCATCAGTTTTGCTACTGAATGTTCACACATGGACAAATGTGTGCTGTTTGAGTTCAGTTATTGATGTTTGAGTTATTTATATTGTATGTTTGTGTTTATTGAATGAGAACATGGTTAAACCTGTGCAAAATGATGGCATTTTTGTGTAGAGTTTTGCAGAAAGCACTGAGCAAATTGGAACGTGTGTGCAAACAGGTGAAATGTGTTAAATGCTTTGAAAAATTTTTTTTTTTTGAGAACTGTAAGAATGGTTTGAAAAATTGGGCCAAATGAATCAGTTATAGTGTGTTAGCAATCAAGAAAACTGTAATATACTGTAGAGTACAGTATAATACAGCAAACAACAACAAAAATAATTATTCTGGCCCAATATCCCGTCTTTGGTCTGGGACAGGCCAAAGAACGCCATCAACACCTCAGGCAATATTGGCCCTGAACAGGAAGTGGGGATAAAGTCCTCTTGCATGCCTGATCCAACCCTGGCATGCACCAACTAATGAAGAGGCGCGTGCGAGCTAGGGCGTGTCATGACGTGACAAACTAGTGACTGATTGCCATGGAAACGTAAACGTCATTTATAGACGATCTTGTCTCTTTGAATTTTAAATCATTCTGTATATATATACATTGCTCCATTAAAACCTCAATATGTCAAGAACACAACTGTCAAATGAAAAAGTGCGGGGGATGAATTTACTTTTTATAAAAAGTGGGGAGGACACGTCCCCCACATAATCAATGCCCCTGCTTCAGGTGCTGAGGCCATTTTTTCAGATCGCAAGTTTAAGTTCTGGTAGCCTATCCAGCCTATCTCCACTGTGGCTGCCATACTGAGACTAGATATGCAAATGCCCCTCATCTGATTGCGATCCAATGACAGGGATGCACATTTTGAAAGACATCAGTTAACTTAGCCTATAGAATGTACTGAATGTCCGGTAGTCCTCAATTAACATTCTAGTCCCGTCTCGTCTTACTTGGAGGGGAGTGATATATCGCCTGGGTCCCCCTTTGGTCTAGTGCCCTGGGAACATGCCCAGTAGGCCCCGTGCATTAATCCGTTCCTGGTCCTTGATGATTTTAGTAGCTCTGCAGTGTCTGAGGTAGATTTCATGCAGAGAAGGGAGAGCAGTCCCTGAGGTCAGCCAAAAAAATGAGATACATAAGCTCAGATCGATGAGGCCTATAATCAATCAGTTAAAAAAACTGTGATGATTGAAAGAAACAAGTTGATAAAACAATTTAACCTAAATTTGGTAATAGCATAACAAGGAAGTTATTTTGTAGACCAGTCATTTTAAATTTGCAGATGACACAAAAGTGTTAGATCTGATCACAGACGATGATGAGATGACCTACAGAGAAGTGTGTGTGTGTGTGTGTGTGTGTGTGTGTGTGTGGTGTGTACTATGTATATTTGTTATGTATATAGAAATACACACACATGCATATATATTTAAGAAAAATATGTTACGTTTTTATATTAAATATATTATATAATTTATATATATATATATATATACACATGTAAACATTTTTAAAACATATGTTGTACGTGTTTGTATTTATATATACATAGTAAATATACACATTACACACCCATATATTATGTAAACAAAAACTTTTATTTTGAATTTGATTAATCGCGATTAATCATTTGACAGCACTTGAAATTTAGAAAAGTTATAATCCAATTATCCAAATGTATTCAGTTACATTAATAAAGTAATTGAAATAGCTACACTACTTATTATATTTTAAATAGAGTAACTTGTAATCTGTAAAATATTAGATTTCCAAAGTAACCTTCCCAACACTGCTGCTTCAATCTGTCACGTTTATCTGAAGACTAGCACTAACACAGTGATTAGGCTACTAGTTATTTACATTTATGCATTTGGCAGCCGCTTTTATCCAAAGCGACTTACAGTGCATTCAGGCTATACATTTGTATTGTCAGTATGTGTGTACCCTGGGAATCGAACCCACAACCTTTGCGCTGCTAACGCAAATACTCATTGTGTGTTGTGAACACTACCTATTTAAGAATTTGTTTCTAATGTCAGGTTTGATCTGCGTCAATCTTTTGTATTTAGTTTGAAGCTTAATGAGATTGACTTCCTGTGTTCATAACTTTTATAATGTACTGTGAAAACACTGACTCTCTTAATCAAACAGTTTAAGTCAATATACATTTCTTTAAATCTTTAAATCTTTAAATTACTTCTATGAAAACAATGTTCGATATGAAGAGCATTGCCTTTGTGCATAAAGGCTCGGTAATTCATTACAAATGAATCAACACCTACTTAGTCTCGACCAGATGATCTAACGGTAGCTGCACGGATCTCAGGCTGCCTGGCAGACATCTCGGCATGGATGAAAGAACATCACCTACAGCTCAATCTGGCCTCAATCTTCCCCTCTGGCCAGACGAACCAGCAGTTTGTTCCAACTGCAGCAAAGTCAGATTGTAAGTGGTCCACTGGTTACAGAGCATGCTGCACAACTTCTTGTCCAGGCCCTTGTCATTTCTAGGCTTGACTACTGCAATGCTCTTCTGGCTGGACTTCCATCAAACACAATCAAACCTCTACAAATGATTTAGAATGCAGCCAGTCGTGCCGACTGGTCTTCAACGAGTCCATGTTACACCTCTCTTTGTGTCCTTGCACTGGCTACCAGGTGCAGCTCGCATTCAGTTCAAGACACTCATGCTTGCATATAGAACAACCACAGGCTCAGCACCCACCTATTACGAATCTACATCCCCTCCAGAAGTCTGAGATCTGCTAGTGAGCGACGTCTCGTGGTACCATCACAGAGAGGCTCAAAATCACTCTCCAGAGCATTCTCATTCACCATTCCTGGCTGATGAAATGATCTTCCCATCCGGGACGCTGGATCCCTGTCAATCTTCAAGCAACAACTGAAAACTCATCTTTTTCAACACTACTTGAAAAAAAAAAAAAAAAATACTACTTTCCCTTTTTCTATATCTTTATCTTTATCTCTCTCCTTCCCTTGCTAGCTTGTATTTATTTGAACAATGCCTGAGACTTGGTGTTACGAGCACTTCCTCTGTCTGTTCGCTTTATGTATTCCCCAATTGTAAGTCGCTTTGGATAAAAGCGTCTGCAAAATGACTAAATGTAAGTCATTTTAATTAAATTAAGTGTGTGTTGTTCAGATATTTAATGCAGTAGTTTTCAATTCAGTTTGTTGTTACAAAGACTGCATTCCCAATAAGCTTTTACATAATAATGACATATAGGTTGTATTTCAATGTTTTAATATGAATCCAACTTTTAATCTTTTATCTACTCCTGAAAATTGCATTAGAATTGTAAAAAAAATTATAATAGCTTTTTTGGCCTTCTAATAACCATGTTCTCGAAAATAGAGTGTACAGTTCAAGTTCAATTCAAGTTCTTTATTGTCATTGTGTACACAACGAAATTCCTCTTGCGACAACCCCGAGGTGCATAAAAAAAAGAAATAAAAAATAAAAACAATATAAATAGTTGACAAAACATATATAAAAATATGTGATAATTAGTCACACATTGCCGTCATGGATTATTTTACATGATCAGGCAGAGAGATACTAGAGTTCATCAAAATGATTGCTGTTGGAAAAAAACTGTTTTTGAATCTATTTGTGCGTACCCGGATGGATTGGAATCGCCTTCCAGATGGAAGAAGCTGAAACAAACTGTGGTTAGGGTGACTAATGTCTTTAATGATTTTATTCGCCCTTTTCAGACAGCGGGTTTTATAGAGGTGATCAAGTGAAGGTAGGTTCATACCAACAATAACCTGTGCTGTTTTTACAACCTGCTGCAAGGCTTTTTGGGCAGCTTTGGTACAGCTGCCATACCAAGCTGTCATGCAATTAGTCAAGATGCTCTCTATAGTACAAGTTGACCATCAGTTTCTGTGGAAGATTTGCTTTCCTTAACTTCCTCAGAAAGTAGAGGCGTTGTTGTGCTCTGCTTACTATGCATGCAATGTTATCACTCCAGGAAAAATCCTCTGTGATGGTAACTCCCAGGAACTTGTAACTGTGTACTCTCTCCACTGCCTCATCTTTGATCGTCAGATCAAATACAGTACACAAATACAGTAGACACTGATCCACTCAAGACTGAAAAATATACAAAAACATATATAGTTTATTTTATAAATGGCATCGTGCAAAAAGTGCAAAGTGCATGTGAATTAAAAACAAATGACCGCGAGCGAGCAGACGTTTCAGCACATTGCTACATTCAGTGCTCACTTAACAAACAACATTCACCCTTTTTAAGTATCAGCATTTAAAGACTATCAGCTGGATTCGATTATCTCAGTCAACCCTCAATTATCACAAATAGAATTTCAAGAAAGTCTAATCATTCACATATATAGCAGAATATTACAAGTATCGACAAGAGTAGTGAAAATGACAAAGTGATCCCCAGTTATTGAATGTATTTATTTAGTGATCAACCACTCTTTGTCTCTTCCAGGAGCTCTAATTTGAGGGATAAGCTTGTTCATGCTGACACCTACATCTCTTCCCCCGACCACTCGACCACTCTTCCCCGACCACACTTGTCGATACCCAGGGTAACTTCCCATGTCACAACTGTACTTCCTGTACTAAGTATGTCAAATGTAAATCATTTACACATTTTTGTACATTAAACATTTATAAGATTAGACAATTGATCACTTGTAAGAGTACATGTGTTATTTACATTATCATCTGTCCATGTTTGCAACTATATGTTGGCAAAACTACACGTGCATTACGCACAAGAATGATTGAACACACTAGTGCCATTAGAAGACCGGATGATACATCTTCAATTTCTCATCACTTTAAGTCTGCTAACCACTCTTTGTCTGACATGAAGTTCCTGGGCATCGAGAGGATTCTACCTCATAGAAGAGGTGGAGATAGAGATAAGAAGTTGTTGCAAAGGGAGGCTTTCTGGATCTTTGAACTTAAATCTTTATTTCCTGAGGGTATGAATGAAGAACTAGAACTGTCTTGTTAAGATTGCTTTTATCATTGCTGCTTTGTTTTCGACCTCTTCAGCTGTATCGGTTGTATTTGTAATGTTTATTAATTCTTTGCAGTTGTATACTTGTAATATTCTGCTATATATGTGAATGATTTGATTTTCTTGGAATTCTATTTGTGATAATTGAGGGTTGACTGAGTTAATCGAATTCAGCTGATTGTCTTTAATTGCTGACCTACTTAAAAAGGGCAAATGTTGTTTGCTATGTGAGCACTGAATGTAGCAATGTGCTGAAATGTCTGCTTGCTCACTTGTGACCATTTGTTTTTAATTCACATGCACTTTTTGCACAATGCAATTTATAATATATAAAAAAAAAATCGTAGTTTTATTTTCAGTCTTGAGTGGATCAGTGTGCGGTTAGCCCTCCTGTCTATTTTCAAGTATCCTACGCACCTGCAGTATAAGGACTAAAACAAATTTCAGCGCTACAAGTTTTACAATAACCAAACTCTCACAATAATGGTATAAATGATTTTGATTTAACACCACAACACACAACATTTGGTTTAATGCATTTATTGATTAGATGATCAGAATGGGAAATAGATTAAAGTTGATAACATTTTGTCAAGATAAGATCAGAAAATGTAAATATAGTAAAGTCCAAGTAACTGTGAAGCAGGATGACTGCGTATGATCTCACAGGTCTTTAGCACAAATATAGCCCAATGAGGTTACACAGGTTATGTCATTCCAGCAACTGTTAGCTGTTGGGTGGAAAAATGAAATAAGTTATTCTGATCATTATAGTGGTGTTAGAAAATTTAATTTTTGTTTTGCTTGATATGAAATTATAGGATTGTAAATAATTATTGAAAGCAAAAACCACACAGCATTCTTACAGGCCCAGTTGATCTCTCCACAGTTCTCAGTATTCAGATTGTTAGGTTCAGTGGAGCACCAGCTGGTGTAGTCATATGGAGTCCCATCACTCCACACCCACTGTCCTTCCTGAAGAGCAAAAACAGTTATTATAAGAGTGCACTCCGACTCCATAAAAAGGTCATTTAGCTTCTTTATTAGAAACTTTAGAAATTGTAGTCTTGACAAGCAAAAAAAAGTCTCAATAGACCACACAATTGAACTTACTTGTACTCCATCGTGAACACCAAGCCAACAACGTGTGGAAGAAGAAGGCAACAGACTCATCAGAAAATCATTTTCGAGTTTATTGTGCACAGATGCGAGATTTGCATCCAGACTTAGGCAGCTTCTCTAATGAGATCGATTTTTTTGTAGAAAAAAAACATAAAATAATGTTTAAAACAACATTTAATTCATTTTCAAACAAAATATGTTGTAAAGGAATTTTAACTTTAAAAATAAATAAATAAAATAATGCCTTGTTGTAACTAACACTTTACCTCTGCTGTGATCCAGTTAGCTGTCTGAGGGAAGAACTTGTAGCATCGGACTCCAAAATTGATCCACCCAAAGGGGCATTTTTCATCTATATCAACTGTATACAGTACATAACTGTTAATCTTGTAATATTCTAACCATACTCTTATTATTATACAAATAGACAGAATAATGTATATTTCTATACCCCTCTCCACAAAATGTAAAAGCTTTGGCAGAACAAGCTTTTAAAATGGAATAATGCGGATTTATATAAATAAATATCTTAGTTACCATCTGCATTCCCCATGGAGAACACAGTCAAAAGAACCATCAAACTTCTCAGCATTGACATGATGAACCTGGAAATTAATAAGCAGGAAAAGTTTACTGCCTGAACTCATATGCTGCACACTGTGGATTCTCAATGTATTTTAAAGACAAGTTTGTCTGTATAGGTTTCTGTGCTAAAAACTCACCTTGGTTTTCTGATAGATGCTTTCAGAATCTCAGAGGAAGATTTTGTGAAGTTCCAGAAAGAGCCCTGCTTTTATACTTTACTTGATGTCAAGGTTGTATAAGTCACGAGGATGTAAAACATGTTATTGTTTAATCTGTGGAGTTCTGTACACAATCCAAATACAAATATGGGAAAATGTGTTAAGATAAGCCTGTAAAAAACACAATATTATCTTAATTAAATATTTATTTTATTTACAGTTGTTAAATATTAGTCATGAGGGAAATTCTCTCCCTGTACTTGTAAGAGGATATGAAAGACAAGGATATTTGTTTTTGAATATATATCATTTATATTTCATTTCTTCTGTATACTGTATTCTGTCAACTTTTTGGAAACATCCAGTGCTCTTTGAATCTTGGAGAAATGTCTCCTTTTAAGATTTTTGATCAACTATATCTGCTTGTTAATTTGTGACATAATGAATACTGTTTCTAGCTTCAAGCTTGCATTCAGTTTCGGGTAAGAATAATATCTCAGCAGTCGTTCATGAGATCTTTCCATTTCCTTAAGATTAAAAACATCCACTCGTATAAATACAGTCTTTGGGATTGTGTAATTTATTTATCAATTCATCATCATAATGATTTTAGTACTATTACTTCACACTGTAAAAGTATATTAGCACCACTTCTTGTTTGCCATTGGCATCTGATATAATGCTTGGACCCAGAAAACAATGACACGTGATGTCAGACCGAACAAGCACAGGTGATGGTGTAATAACTAATGATTCAAGAGCATGATGAAGTCCCAAATAAGCAAGACAACGAGATAAGGCACCCAAACACTACCAGGTGTGTTGACAACTATACTTTGAATTTTTTTTTATTCAGTATGTCTCTGTGGCAAAAATAAATCAAAATACACCTTGGATTTCAGATCATTGCAAGATTTTGTAAAGCCCCAGGAGCTTATAATTATTAAATACATAATAATAACAACAACAATAATAACAATACGACAAGGCAAGTCAAGTTTATTTATGGCAGCGGCTATTTGCACTAAATATAAATAGTGATTGACTATTTGCACTAAATATAAATAGTGATTGATACTATTCACACTAAGTGCACATAGCAATATATTAAAATGTACACTGTGTAAATAGCAATTAGATTATATTTTCACTAAGTACAAATAGCATATTTTCTTAGCAATATATACTATTTACTCTAAGTGCAAACAGCAATATTTTGTATGATATGCCACTTACACTAAATGCAAATAGCTATAGATTCTGTTTACAATGTTAAAACAGCAATATGTTCTACTACTTATTGCAAATAGTAGCAATTATCTGCACCTCAGTGTTGTTGTGCAATAGACTAGGAGAATTAGGAGCACTGTAGCGTCGACTAAAACAGGGAATTTTATTATGAATAATATTATTATGTTTATATTCAGTGAGCATATCTGCAATGTATTAAGGTCCTTGGCCATTGAGTGATTTATAAATGAGTAACAGTACTTTAAAATCGATCTTATATGTA
Source organism: Gymnocypris eckloni scoliostomus (assembly GCA_027564155.1). Lineage (NCBI taxonomy): Eukaryota > Metazoa > Chordata > Actinopteri > Cypriniformes > Cyprinidae > Gymnocypris > Gymnocypris eckloni. Next base: position 6,878,652 of record CM050425.1, on the reverse strand, counting down.
ACTTTTCTCCTTGTTTAACTGAAGAAAGTTCTGGCACATCCAACTGTTAATTTCATCAATGCATTGGCAGAGGGAGTCAATGAGGCTATAATCATTTGGAGATAATTCTAGGTAAATCTGGGTGTCGTCTGCATAGCTGTGATAGAACCAAATTTCCTTTCTCATTATCTGACTTAGTGGGAGCATATACAGGCTAAACAAGAGCAGTGCAAGAATTGAGCCTTGAGGGACTCCGCATGTCATGGACGTCCACTTAGACTTATGCTCTCCTATACTCACATAATAACCTCTCCCTTCTAAGTATGAGCTGAACCATTTGTGTACCATCCCAGAAAGCCTGACCCAGTTTTCCAGTCTCTCTAGAAGTACAGTATGTTTAAAATGAATGCGAATATCATTTATTATATTAATGAGTGCTGTTTCTGTGCTGTGATACGCTCGGAAACCAGATTGAGTTTAATTAGTTGTTCAGCTGATTAAAAACTGCCTTTTCGATAATCTTACCTGTGAAAGGAAGGGGCTTAACAACTTAAGAAGGGGCTTAACAACTGCAGTTTTTAGAGAGTTTGTAAAAGTCCCAGAAAGAAGTGAGGCGTTCACCACTTCTTAGAGATCTGCTTCTAAACAGTTAAGCACACTTTTGAAAAAATATACTATATAAGATACTATAAGATACTGTACTATTTATTACAAAGTTTTGCTATCAATTTCTTCAAAAACAGACAAACTGTAGTTACTCAATAATTTTTGAAAATGTGGTTGAATCTGTGTATGACCTCAGCAAAAGTTTGTGCCAATCACTTTTCTGATATTATTGAACTTCTCAGAAAATAAGGAAGCAAACTCATTTCATTTGCTGCCGAAAAGCATTTGACAATAATAATAATAGTCAAAATATAAATATTTTTTAAACAAAAACATCCTGTATCGTTCTTGTGACCATTACTTGATAAAAGCAGGGCTGATATATATGAAATATAATTTCACAAATAAGAAACTCAATGTGTTTGGGTACATTTTTAAATAGTCTATCTTCCGTGTGTGTGTGTGTGTGTGTGTGTTTATCAGAATATCTTTACAATGGTAAGGAAATGTTTAAACTAATTGTTGTGAAAAATTAAAATATGCAATAACAAAAATATTATGTTTTGTTATAATAAACCAGTTAAAGTTTGTTTCTGGTGTTTTTTTAAAACTGGCATGCTTTAAATGTCTGTTGTGTTAAATATATCCCTCTAAAAAAAGTAAAACGGTCATATAACAACAAGGGTGAGTAAAAAAAGGCCGGCATTTTTTTCTTTTTTTGTGTGAAAACTAACCCTTTAGGTTTATATTAACAGGCTATTAAAAAGTCTTTGATTTTCCTGTAAATTAAAGGCAAATATCTAACCTATCTGACAAAAAAAGTCTGTGGTGTATGAAAATAGTGTTAGGAATGGAATACATAATTACATAAATAATCATGAAAACTAATGCTGTTAAAAAAAAAGATATAATCTAAAAGCATCTCTCTCTTCTGGGGTGTTGTCTGTTTGTACAGTAGAAAGAAATAGATATGAGAAAATGTGCTTGCCAAAAACCAGCAAGACCAACAGAACTTTATTTATGCTAGCAGTGATCCATGACAATCTCTGATAATGGAGATAGTAATATTTGTCCAAGTCAGCATTTAAAGACTAATTTCTTAATTTAAACAGCTATTTAAATATTTGCAAAATGTGCTTGCATGCAAAGTTTCTGGCCTTAATCCAAAGGTTTTTGCCAGCAATAAATTAAGATTTTGTGAAAATTCAATTTCAGGCTCAGGTGGTTTCAATAAGTATTCAGGTGGTTTCTCTCCTCTGAAAAGAGGACTTTGGACCACTGGGCAACAGTCCAGTTCTTCTTCCCCTTAGCCCAGGTAAGACGCCTCTGACGACAACTGTAGCCAAATTCCTTGATACGTCTGTGTGTGGTGGCTCTTGATGTCTTTACCCCAGCCTCAGTCCATTCCTTGTGAAGTTCACCCAAATTCTTGAATCAATTTTGCTTGACAATCCTCATAAGGCAGTGGTTCTCTCGGTTAGTTGTGCTTCTTTTTATTCCACACTTTTTCCTTCTACTCAACTTTCTGTTAACATGCTTGGATACAGCACTCTGTGAACAGCCAGCTTCTTTGGCAATGAATGTTTGTGGTTTACCCTCCTTGTGAAGTGTGTCAATGATTGTCTTCTGGACAACTGTCAGATCAACAGTCTTCCCCATGATTGTGTAGCCTAGTGAACCAAACTGAGAGACCATTTTGAAGGCTCAGGAACCATTTGCAGGTGTTTTGAGTTGATTATCTGATTGGCATGTCACCATATTCTAATTTGTTGAGATAGTGAATTGGTGTGTTTTTGTTAAATGTGAGCCAAAATCATCACAATTAAAAGAACCAAAGACTTAAACTACTTCAGTCTGTGTGCATTGAATTTATTTAATACATGAGTTTCACAATTTGAGTTGAATTACTGAAATAAATTAACTTTTCCACGACATTCTAATTTATTGAGATGCACCTGTATACTGAACAAAATTATAAATGCAACACTTTTGTTTTTTCCCCCATTTTTCATGAGCTGATCTCAAAGATCTAAGACTTTTTCTATTTACACAAAAGGCCTATTTCTCTCTAATGTTTTTTACAAATCTGTCTAAATCTGGGACTTGCCGAGATTATCCATCCACCTCACAGGTGTGGCATGTCAAGATGCTGATTGGACAGCATAATTATTGCACAGGTGTGTCTTAGGCCGGCCACAATAGAAGTCAACTTTAAAGTGTGCAGTTTTACTGTATTGGGGGGGACCCAGTCAGTATCTGTAAATAAATAAATAAATTAATTCATTCTGCATCCTCTGCCAATTTGCATTACAGTATTGGTAGTATACTTATTTGTTATACTTATTTATTAGTCTTCTGACAAAAGACTTCTCTGCCTCCCCTAGACAGTCGTCTCTCAGTTCTGCAAAAATTGAGTACATGTAAAACATGTACTTAGCTACAAATCAATTCAACATTAATGAGTTTAAGGGTTTTCAACATGTGTTACAATATTTACTGTACATAGAATAATGAAAGTTGTCTCATCTGAAGTACTGCTGCTGTGTACTGTAATTATATTGTATGTGTAAGTAGTATTGAAACCCTGTAGATGAGCCTGTATGCCAACTTCCCTCATGGCCAATTCATGCAGAAGAACATGGCCAACCATAATGATTTGTATTTCATCAGGAAAAAAATACCTTTGACCTCATTCAGTTGATGATCAGTTTTGCTACTGAATGTTCACACATGGACAAATGTGTGCTGTTTGAGTTCAGTTATTGATGTTTGAGTTATTTATATTGTATGTTTGTGTTTATTGAATGAGAACATGGTTAAACCTGTGCAAAATAATGGCATTTTTGTGTAGAGTTTTGCAGAAAGCACTGAGCAAATTGGAACGTGTTTGCAAACAGGGGACATGTATTAAATGCTTTGAAAAATGATTTTTTTTTTGAGAACTGTAAGAATGGTTTGAAAAATTGGGCCAAATGAATCAGTTATAGTGTGTTAGCAATCAAGAAAACTGTAATATACTGTAGAGTACAGTATAATACAGCAAACAACAACAAAAATAATTATTATGGCCCAATATCCCGTCTTTGGTCTGGGACAGGCCAAAGAACGCCATCAACACCTCAGAACACAACTGTCAAATGAAAAAGTGCGGGGGACGAATTTACTTTTTATAAAAAGTGGGGAGAACATGTCCCCCACATAATCTATGCCCCTGCTTCAGGTGCTGAGGCCGTTTTTTCAGATCGCAAGTTTAAGTTCTGGTAGCCTATCCAGCCTATCTCCACTGTGGCTGCCATACTGAGACTAGATATGCAAATGCCCCTCATCTGATTGCGATCCAATGACAGGGACGCACATTTTGAAATATAACAGTTAACTTAGCTTATAGGATGTACTGAATGTCCGGTAGTCCTCAATTAACATTCTAGTCCCGTCTCGTCTTACTTGGAGGGGAGTGATATATCGCCTGGGTCCCCCTTTGGTCTAGTGCCCTGGGAACATGCCCAGTAGGCACCATGTATTAATCCGTTCCTGGTCCTTGATGATTTTAGTAGCTCTGCAGTGTCTGAGGTAGATTTCATGCAGAGAAGTGAGAGCAGTCCCTGAGGTCAGCCAAAGAAATGAGATACATAAGCTCAGATCGATGAGGCCTATAATCAATCAGTTAAAAAAAACTGTGATAATTGAAAGAAACAAGTTGATAAAACAATTTAACCTAAATTTGGTAATAGCATAACAAGGAAGTTATTTTGTAGGCCAGTCATTTAAAATTTGCAGATGACACAAAAGTGTTAGATCTGATCACAGACGATGATGAGATGACCTACAGAGAAGTGTGTGTGTGTGTGTGTGTGTGTGTGTGTGTGGTGTACTATGTATATTTGTTATGTATATAGAAATACACACACATGCATATATATTTAAGAAAAATATGTTACGTTTTTATATTAAATATATTATATAATTTATATATATATATATATATACACACATGTAAACATTTTTAAAACATATGTTGTATGTGTTTGTATTTATATATACATAGTAAATATACACATTACACACCCATATATTATGTAAACAAAAACTTTTATTTTGAATTTGATTAATCGCGATTAATCATTTGACAGCACTTGAAATTTAGAAAAGTTATAATCCAATTATCCAAATGTATTCAGTTACATTAATAAAGTAATTGAAATAGCTACACTACTTATTATATTTTAAATAGAGTAAATTGTAATCTGTAAAATATTAGATTTCCAAAGTAACCTTCCCAACACTGCTGCTTCATTCTGTAACGTTTATCTGAAGACTAGCACTAACACAGTGATTAGGCTACTAGTTATACATTTTTATCTTTCATATAAACTTTTTAGAAATACTCATTGTGTGTTGTGAACACTACTATTTAAGAATTTGTTTCTAATGTCAGGTTTGATCAGCGTCAATCTTTTGTATTTAGTTGAAGCTTAATGAGATTGACTTGTGTTCATAACTTTTATAATGTACTGTGAAAACACTGACTCTCTTAATCAAACAGTTTAAGTCAATATACATTTCTTTAAATTACTTGTATGAAAACAATGTTCGATATGAAGAGCATTGCCTTTGTGCATAAAGGCTCGGTAATTCATTACAAATGAATCAGCACTTATTAAGTCTCGACCAGATGATCCAACGGTAGATGCACGGATCTCAGGCTGCCTGACGGACATCTCGGCATGGATAAAAGAACATCACCTACAGCTCAACCTGGCAAAGACTGAGCTTCTTGCCTTCCCTGCCACTCCAAGTCTACAGCATGACTTCAGGATTCAGTTAGGTTCATCAACAATTACCCCATCAGCTTCGGTCAGAAATCTTGGTGTAATCTTTGATGATCAGCTGACCTTCAAAGAGCACATTGCAAAGACTGCTCGATCTTGCAGGTTTGCACTTCACAACATCAGAAAGATCAGGCCCTTTCTGACAGAGTCAAGTCAAGTCCCCTTTATTTATATAGCGCTTTTAACAATACAAATTGTAACAAAGCACTGCACAGTATCAAAATAGGCAAATTGTGTCAATTATGTAAAATTACAGGATTAAACACTCAATTATCAGCTGAATGCATTTCATTATTGAATTTAGTAATGGCATTGTCCAGCTCAGTTCAGTTTTTAAATAATATCTGTGCAATCAAGTCGATGATTTTCCAGGAAATGATGATTCCCCAACTAAGCAAGCCAGAGGCGACAGCGGCAAGGAACCAAAACTCCATCGGTGACAGAATGGAGAAAAAAACCTTAGGAGAAACCAGGCTCCGGGGGCAGTTCCCCTCTGGCCAGACGAACCAGCAGTTTGTTCCAACTGCAGCAAAGTCAGAGTGTAAGTGGTCCACTGGTTCCAGAGCATGCTGCACAACTTCTTGTCCAGGCCCTTGTCATTTCTAGGCTCGACTGCTGCAATGCTCTTCTGACTGGACTTCCATCAAACACAATCAAACCTCTACAAATGATTCAGAATGCAACGGCATGACTGGTCTTCAACTAGCCCATGTTACACCTCTCTTTGTCTTCTTGCACTGGCTACCAGTTGCAGCTTGCATCCAGTTCAAGACACTCATGCTTGCATATAGAACAACCACAGGCTCAGCACCCACCTATTACGAATCTACATCCCCTCCAGAAGTCTGAGATCTGCTAGTGAGCGACGCCTCGTGGTACCATCACAGAGAGGCTCAAAATCACTCTCCAGAACATTATCGTTCACCATTCCTGGCAGGTGAAATGATCTTCCCATCCAGGACGCTGGATCCCTGTCAATCTTCAAGCAACAACTGAAAACTCATCTTTTTCAACACTACTTGAGAACCCCCCCCCCCACAAAAAAATAGCTTTCCCTTTTTCTATATCTTCATCTTTCTCTTTCTCTCCTTCCCTTGCTAGCTTGTACTTATTTGAACAATGCCTGAGACTTGGTGTTACGAGCACTTCCTCTGTCTGTTTGCCTCTTCAAGATGAATCGTTTTATGTATTCCCCAATTGTAAGTCGCTTTGGATAAAAGCGTCTGCAAAATGACTAAATGTAAGTCATTTTAATTAAATGAAGTGTGTGTTGTTCAGATATTTAATGCAGTAGTGTTCAATTCAGTTTGTTGTTACAAAGACTGCATTCCCAATAAGCTTTTACATAATAATGACATATAGGTTGTATTTCAATGTTTTAATATGAATCCAACTTTTAATCTTTTATTTACTCCTGAGAATTGCATTAGAATTGTAACAAAAATTCTAATAGCTTTTTAGGCCTTCTAATAACCATGTTCTCGAAAATAGACTGTACAGTACACAAATACAGTAGACACTGATCCGCTCAAGACTGTATTCAAGACTGAAAAATATACAAAAACATAGATTTTTATTTTATAAATTGCATCGTGCAAAAAGTGCAAAGTGCATGAGCGAGCAGACGTTTCAGCACATTGCTACATTCAGTGCTCACTTAACAAACAACATTCACCCTTTTTAAGTATCAGCATTTAAAGACAATCAGCTGGATTCAGTTATCTCAGTCAACCCTCAATTATCACAAATAGAATTTCAAGAAAGTCTAATCATTCACATATATAGCAGAATATTACAAGTATCGACAAGAGTAGTGAAAATGACAAAGTGATCCCCAGTTATTGAATGTATTTATTTAGTGATCAACCACTCTTTGTCTCTTCCAGGAGCTCTAATTTGAGGGATAAGCTTGTTCATGCTGACACCTACATCTCTTCCCCGACCACTCTTGTCGATGCCCAGGGTAACTTTCCATGTCACAACTGTACTTCCTGTACTAAGTATGTCAAATGTAAATCATTTACACATTTTTGTACATTAAACATTTATAAGATTAGACAATTGATCACTTGTAAGAGTACATGTGTTATTTACATTATCATCTGTCCATGTTTGCAACTATATGTTGGCAAAACTACACGTGCATTACGCACAAGAATGATTGAACACACTAGTGCCATTAGAAGAGATAAGAAGTTGTTGCAAAGGGAGGCTTTCTGGATCTTTGAACTTAAATCTTTATTTCCTGAGGGTATGAATGAAGAACTAGAACTGTCTTGTTAAGATTGCTTTTATCATTGCTGCTTTGTTTTCGACCTCTTCAGCTGTATCTGTTGTATTTGTAATGTTTATTAATTCTTTGCAGTTGTATACTTGTAATATTTTGCTATATATGTAAATGATTAGATTTTCTTGGAATTCTATTTGTGATAATTGAGGTTGAGGATTGAGGATAATTGAGTTAATCGAATTCAGCTGATTGTCTTTAATTGCTGACCTACTTAAAAAGGGCAAATGTTGTTTGCTATGTGAGCACTGAATGTAGCAATGTGCTGAAATGTCTGCTTGCTCACTCGTGACCATTTGTTTTTAATTCACATGCACTGTTTGCACAATGCAATTTATAATATATAAAAAAATTGTAGATTTTTTTTCAGTCTTGAGTGGATCAGTGTGCGGTTAGCCCTCCTGTCTATTTTCAAGTATCCTACGGGCTCTACGCACCTGCAGTATAAGGACTAAAACAAATTTCAGCGCTACAAGTTTTACAATAACCATACTCTCACAATAATGGTATAAATGATTTTGATTTAACACCACAACACACAATATTTGCTTTAATGCATTTATTGATTAGAGGATCAGAATAGGAAATAGATTAAAGTTGATAACATTTTGATAAGATCAGAAAATGTAAATATAGTAAAGTCCAAGTAACTGTGAAGCAGGATGACTGCGTATGATCTCACAGGTCTTTAGCACAAATATAGCCCAATGAGGTTACACAGGTTATGTCATTCCAGCAACTGTTAGCTGTCGGGTGGAAAAATGAAATAAGTTATTCTGATCATTATAGTGGTGTTAGAAAAATTCATTTTTGTTTTGCTTGATATGAAATTATAGGATTGTAAATAATTATTGAAAGCAAAAACCACACAGCATTCTTACAGGTCCAGTTGATCTCTCCACAGTTCTCAGTATTCAGATTGTTAGGTTCAGCGGAGCACCAGCTGGTGTAGTCATATGGAGTCCCATCACTCCACACCCACTGTCCTTCCTGAAGAGCAAAACAGTTATTATAAGAGTGCACTCCTCAGACTCCATAAAAAAGGTCATTTAGCTTCTTTATTAGAAACTTTAGAAATTGTAGTCTTGACAAGCAAAAAAAGTCTCATTAGACCACACAATTGAACTTACTTGTACTCCATCGTGAACACCAAGCCAACAACGTGTGGAAGAAGAAGGCAACAGACTCATCAGAAAAGCGTTTTCCAGTTTATTGTGCACAGATGCGAGATTTGCATCCAGACTTAGGCAGCTTCTCTAATGAGATCAAATTTTTTGTAGAAAAAAAACATAAAATAATGTTTAAAACAACATTTAATTCATTTTCAAACAAAATATGTTGTAAAGGAATTTTAACTTTAAAAATAAATAAATAAAATAATGCCTTGTTGTAACTAACACTTTACCTCTGCTGTGATCCAGTTAGCTGTCTGAGGGAAGAACTTGTAGCATCGGACTCCAAAATTGATCCACCCAAACGGGCATTTTTCATCTATATCAACTGTATACAGTACATACATGTTAATCTTGTAATATTCACACCATACTCTTATTATTATACAAATAGACAGAATAATGTATATTTCTATACCCCTCTCCAACATTTTTTAAAGCTTTGGCAGAACAAGCTTTTAAAATGGAATAATGAGGATTTATATAAATAAATATCTTAGTTACCATCTGCATTCCCCATGGAGAACACAATCAAAAGAAGCAGCAGACTTCTCAGCATTGCCATGATGAACCTGGAAATTAATAAGCAGGAAAAGTTTACTGCCTGAACTCATATGCTGCACACTGTGGATTCTCAATGTATTTTAAAGACAGGTTTGTCTGTATAGGTTTCTGTGCTAAAAACTCACCTTGGTTTTCTGATAGATGCTTTCAGAATCTCAGAGGAAGATTTTGTGAAGTTCCAGAAAGAGCCCTGTTTTTATACTTTACTTGATGTCAAGGTTGTATAAGTCACGAGGATGTAAAACATGTTATTGTTTAATCTGTGGAGTTCTGTACACAATCCAAATACAAATATGGGAAAATGTGTTGAGATAAGCCTGTCAAAAAACACAATATTATCTTAATTAAATATTTATTTTATTTACAGTTGTTAAATATTAGTCATGAGGGAAATTATCTCCCTGTACTTGTAAGAGGATATGAAAGATGAGGATATTTGTTTTTGCATATATATAATTTATATTTAATTTCTTCTGTATACTGTATTCTGTCAATTTTTTGGAAACATCCAGTGCTCTTTGAATCTTTGAGAAATGTCTCCTTTTAAGATTTTTGTTCAACTATATCTGCTTGTTAATTTGTGACATAATGAATACTGTTTCTAGCTCCAAGCTTGCATTCAGTTTCGAGTAAGAATAATATCTCAGCAGTCGTTCATGAGATCTTTCCATTTCCTTAAGATTAAAAACATTCACTCGTATAAATACAGTCTTTGGGATTGTGTAATTTATTTATCAATTCATCATCATAATGATTTTTAGTACTATTACAGCACACTGTAAAAGTATATTAGCACCACTTCTTGTTTGCCATTGGCATCTGATATAATGCTTGGACCCAGAAAACAATGACACGTGATGTCAGACCGAACAAGCACAGGTGATGGTGTAATAACTAATGATTCAAGAGCATGATGAAACATCCCAAATAAGCAAGACAACGAGATAAGGCACCCAAACACTACCAGACAGGTGTGTTGACAACTTTACTTTGAATTTTTTTTTTATTCATTATGTCTCTGTGGCAAAAATAAATCAAAATACACCTTGGATTTCAGATCATTGCAAGATTTTGTAAAGCCCCAGGAGCTTATAATTATTAAATACATAATAATAATAACAACAACAATAATAACAATACGACAAGGCAAGTCAAGTTTATTTATGGCAGCGGCTATTTGCACCAAATATAAATAGTGATTGATACTATTCACACTAAGTGCACATAGCAATATATTAAAATGTACACTGTGTAAATAGCAATTAGATTATATTTACACTAAATACAAATAGCATGTTTTCTTAGCAATAGATACTATTTACTCTAAGTGTAAACAGCAATATTTTTAATGATATGCCACTTGCACTAAATGCAAATAGCTATAGATTCTGTTTACAATGTTAAAACAGCAATATGTTCTACTACTTATTGCAAATAGTAGCAATTATCTGCACCTCAGTATTGTTGTGCAATAGGAGACTAGGAGAATTAGGAGCACTGTAGCGTCGACTAAAACAGGGAATTTTACTATGAATAATATTATTATGTTTATATTCAGTGAGCATATCTGCAATGTATTAAGGTCCTAGGCCATTGAGTGATTTATAAATGAGTAAAAGTACTTTAAAATCGATCCTATATGTAACTTTTCTCCTTGTTTAACTGAAGAAAGTTCTGGCACATCCAACTGTTAATTTCATCAATGCATTGGCGGAGGGAGTTAATGAGGCTATAATCATTTGGAGATAATTCTAGGTAAATCTGGGTGTCGTCTGCATAGCTGTGATAGGCAATTTGTTTCTTTCTCATTATTTGACTTAGTGGGAGCATATACAGGCTAAACAAGAGCAGTGCAAGAATTGAGCCTTGAGGGACTCCGCATGTCATGGACGTCCACTTAGATGCATGTTCTCCTATACTCACATAATAACCTCTCCCTTCTAAGTATGAGCTGAACCATTTGTGTACCATCCCAGAAAGCCTGACCCAGTTTTCCAGTCTCTCTAGAAGTATGTTCAAAATGAATGCGAATATCATTTATTATATTAATGAGTGCTGTTTCTGTGCTGTGATACGCTCGGAAACCAGATTGAGTTTAAGTAGTTGTTCAGCTGATTAAAAACTACCTTTTCGATAATCTTACCTGTGAAAGGAAGGGGCTTAACAACTTAAGAAGGGGCTTAACAACTGCCGTTTTTAGAGAGTTTGGAAAAGTCCCAGAAAGAAGTGAGGCGTTCTAAACAGTTCAGCACACTTTTGAAAAAATATACTATATAAGATACTATAAGATACTGTACTATTTATTACAAAGTTTTGCTATCAATTTCTTCAAAAACAGACAAACTGTAGTTACTCAATAATTTTTGAAAATGTGGTTGTGACCTCAGCAAAAGTATGTGCCAATCGCCTTTCTGATATTATTGAACTTCTCAGAAAATAAGGAAGCAAACTCATTGCATTTGCTGCCGAAAAGCATTTGACAATAATAATAATAGTAAAAATATAAATATTTTTTAAACAAAAACATCCTGTATCGTTCTTGTGACCTTTACTTGATAAAAGGAGGGCTGATATATATTAAATATAATTTCACAAATAAGAAACTCAATGTGTTTGGGTACATTTTTAAATAGCCTATCTTCCCTGTGTGTGTGTGTGTGTGTGTGTGTGTGTGTGTGTGTGTGTGTTTATCAGAATATCTTTACAATGGTAAGGACATTTTAAACTAATTGTTGTGAAAAAGTCAAATATGCAATAACAAAGTTATTATGTTTTGTTATAATAAACAAGTTAAAGTTCGTTTCTGGTGTTTTTTTTTTTAAATGACATCCCTGAAATGTATGTTGTGTTAAATAGTTCCCTCTAAAAAAGTAAAACGGTCATATAACAACAAGGGTGAGTAAAAAAAAACGCTGCAAACGGCTGCATCCCTTTAGGTTTATATTAACAAGCTATTAAAAAGTATTTGGTTTTCCTGTAAATTAAAGGCAAATTATCTAAACTATCTGACAAAAATAGTCTGTGCTGTATGAAAATAGTGTTGTATTCCATAAAGCTTCCATATTCCATTTTATATATACACATAAACATGATACATAAATAATCATGAAAACTAATGCTGTTAAAAAAAAGATATAATCTAAAAGCGTATCTCTTTTCTGGGGTGTGGTCTGTTTGTACAGTAGAAAGAAATAGATATGAGAAAATGTGCTTGGCAAACACCAGCAAGACCAGCAGAACTGTATTTATGCTAGCAGTGATCCATGTCAATCTCTGATAATGGAGATAATAATATTTGTCCAAGTCAACATTTAAAGACTATTTTCTTAATTTAAACAGCTATTTAAATATTTGCAAAATGTGCTTGCATGCAAATCTTCTGGCCTCGATCCAAAGGTTTTTGCCAGCAATAAATTAAGATTTTGTGCAAATTCAATTTGAGGCTCAGGTGGTTTCAATAAATATATTTTTTTAACAAAATACAAAATGGAAAAATTTAAATATGCTCATATAGGCCATTTGATTGAAAAGTTAAAAATCAAAAGGGTTTATTTCATGTTTCAAGTTTCAGAAACTTCCTCAGGTTAAATGTTTTATTTTGTTAAAGTTTGTTATCTGAAGAAAGACAAAAATTACAGTTTTTCTCCATTGCTTAAACACATTTCTTGAAATTATGCCTCTTTTTTTGTGAAACTCTAAAAACAAATCCATAACTTCAAACTAAATTTCCCAAACGTCCTATATTCAGGTTAAAATGAAGCTCGCCTCTCAAAATAACTCAATCTTGCTGAAAAAAACTAACTTTGCTCTCAGACATTACACACAAACCCTCAAAAACACACACACACACACACACACACACCACACACCACACACACACACACACATGTTGGTTTTTATGGTTTACGGGGACTTTCCATAGGAGTAATGTTTTTTATACTGTACAAACTGTTTGTGCTATTGTCCTACACCTACCCTACACCTAAACTTAGCCCTCACAGGAGACGGTGCATTTATATTTTCCCTCAAAAAAACTCACTCTGTATGATTTATAAGCATTTTAAATTATGGGGACACTGAAAATGTCCTCATAAATCACCTTCTCCTTGTAATACCTATGTTATACCCATGTCATTATACAAATTTGTGTCCTCATAAACCACATAAACATGCGCACACACACACACACACACACACACACTACAACACAGTCTTACACACTGATGAGATCAATTTAAAACAATACATAAACCGGTAATAAGTGTTGCTTGTGGTACTCCCCAGGTGTTTTATTACTTACAGTTTTTCTCGATTGCTAACATGCAATTCATGAAACAATTCACAATTTTCTCACAACTATAAACACACAATTACACACCAACTTGTGCAAACTTCAAACTTACAGGTCAAAATCAAATACAGGTGCATCTCCATAATTTAGAATATCATGAAAAAGAGTTCATTTATTTCAGTAATTCAACTCAAAATGTGAAACTCGTGTATTAAATAAATTAAATACACACAGACTGAAGTAGTTTAAGTCTTTGGTTATTTTAATTTTGATGATTTTGGCTCACATTTAACAAAAACTCACCAATTCATAAGACAAAAACAATAATAATAATCAACAAATACTTCATAAGACCAATAAAAAAAATTTGTTTAGTGAATTGTTGGCCTTCTGGAAAATGTGTTAATTTACTGTATATGTACTCAATACTAAGTTGGTAGGGGCTCCTTTTTCTTTAATTACTGCCTCAATTCGGTGTGGGATGGAGGTGATCAGTTTGTGGCACTGCTGAGGTGGTATGGAAGCCCAGGTTTCTTTGACAGTGGCCTTCAGCTCATCTGCTTTTTTTGGTCTCTTGTTTCTCCTTTTCCTCTTGACAATACCCCATAGATTCTCTATAAGGTTCAGGTCTGGTGAGTTTGCTGGCCAGTCAAGCACACCAACACCATTCATTTAACCAACTTTTGGTGCTTTTTGCAGTGTGAGCAGGTGCCAAATCCTGCTGGAAAATGAAATCAGCATCTTTAAAAAGCTAAACGGGTGCAGTGACGTTGGTTTTTAAAAAACACAATGGACCAACACCAGTAGATGACATTGCACCCCAAATCATCACAGACTGTGGAAACTTAACACTGGACTTCAAGCAACTTGGGCTATGAGCTTCTCCACCCTTTCTCCAAACTCTAGGACCTTGGTTTCTAAATGAAATACAAAACTTGTTTTCATCTGAAAAGAGGACTTTGGACCACTGGGCAACAGTCCAGTTCTTCTTCTCCTTGGCCTTACTAAGACGCCTCTGACGACAACTGTATAAATTCCTTGACACGTCTGTGTGCGGTGGCTCTTGATGCCTTGACCCCAGCTTCAGTCCATTCCTTTTGAAGTTCACCCAAAATCTTGAATCAATTTTGCTTAACAATCCTCATAAGGCTGCGGTACTCTCGGTTGGTTGTGCTTCTTTTTATTCCACACTTTTTCCTTCCTCTCAACTTTCTGTTAACATGCTTGGATACAGCACTCTGTGAACAGCCAGCTTCTTTGGAAATTAATGTTTGTGGCTTACCCTCCTTGTGAAGGGTGTCAATGATTGTCTTCTGGACAACTGTCAGATCAGCAGTCTTCCCCATGATTGTGTAGCCTAGTGAACCATTTTGAAGGCTCGGGAAACCTTTGCAGGTGTTTTGAGTTGATTATCTGATTGGCATGTCACCATATTCTAATTTGTTGAGATAGTTAATTGGTGTATTTTTGTTAAATGTGAGCCAAAATCATCACAATTAAAAGAACCAAAGACTTAAACTACTTCAGTCTGTGTGCATTGAATTTATTTAATACACCAGTTTCACAATTTGAGTTGAATTACTGAAATAAATGAACTTTTCCACGACATTCTAATCTATTGAGATGCACCTGTATACTGAACAAAATTATAAACGCAACACTTTTGTTTTTGCCCCCATTTTTCATGAGCTGAACTCAAAGATCTAAGACTTTTTTTATGTACACAAAAGGCCTATTTCTCTCAAATATTTTTTACAAATCTGTCTAAATCTGGGACTTGCCGAGATTATCCATCCACCTCACAGGTGTGGCATGTCAAGATGCTGATTGGACAGCATAATTATTGCACAGGTGTGTCTTAGGCCGGCCACAATAAAAGGCAACTCTAAAATGTGCGGGTTTTACTGTATTGGGGGGGGGGGACCAGTCAGTATCTGTAAATAAATAAATAAATAAATAAATATTTAGTAATATTTACTGTACATAGAATAATGAAAGTTGTCCCTTCTGAAGTACTGCTGCTGTGTACTGTAATTATATTGTATGTGTAAGTAGTATTGAAACCCTGTAGATGAGCCTGTATGCCAACTTCCCTCATGGCCAATTCATGCAGAAGAACATGGCCAACCACAATGATTTGTACTTCATCAGGAAAAAATTACCTTTGAATTACCTTTGACCTCATTCCCTTCGTTTTTATTTTCCCCTCCGATTCCTCGTTGTCTTCCACTACCAGGATTCATTTTCCAAAACATATAACTCAACATCAATTCTCTGCACTAAACTTTGGTACCACAGTGACATCTAGTGTCCCAGTGAAACATCACAATATTAGGATTTGTTCCAAAGGTAATTTAGTTGTTCCAAGAGGTCCTTGCTGCAGCATGTAACACGATGACATACTGGATCAGATCCATTACGCAGTGGATGTTTGACGCGCATGCGCTATGTACTACAAATAAATACACACAAGCCAAAGTTTTCTTGAAACAGAAAAGCCTAAAATGCCACTATATTACTATATGTTGCTTTTTACTTTGGTTTTGTTACTTTCAGTTATTTGTGTTATTTATTTTTGTTTATTGTTAAAAAATGAGAAAATATAATTGCCTGTGTCAAAATAAAAACTTGAAATATTTTATAGCATACTTCAATAAATAAAGAAGATTCAATATACAAAAATGTACGGTGGCCGAGAGAGCTCAACGCGCTACAAATAGGAAAAACACCTGCAAATTAAGAAAACAACTTTCGTCAATTTGACAACACACACGCTGCAAATGCTCACAACACAACCAAAAAAAGAAACGCGCTGCAAATAGAAAAAACACCTGCAAATTAAGAAAACAACTTTTGTCATTTTGACAACGCACACGCTGCAAATGCTCACAACACAACCAAAAAAGAAACGCGTTGCAAATAGAAAAAACACCTGCAAATTAAGAAAACAACTTTCGTCATTTTGACAACGCACATGCTTCAAATCATAGACATATATAGGTAGACGCCCCATGGACTGACGCTGCCTATTGGAGCTGACGTACTGCGCGGCCGCCATCTTGGATGGGTCCCCAATGCGCCCCCCTTGCATTTATTTCTACTGAGGAAAGTGTATCCCCAACTACAATAATCATAACTCCCCGTATTTTTACCAGATTTTCACACGGTTTGGTTTGTTACAAACGGCAGAGATTTAGTTATGATACAGGACGCTGTCACACATTGAAAAATACGTGCTTTCATGCTAAAAGACTTTGTATTATGCTCTTTAACAAAGACATATGGTAGGCTATAGCATATTGATAAATATATAAATTAATTAATTTTATATTTTAATAAAGAAACAAGTTTAATTTTGTTTATTTGAATTTATTTCTCTCACTCACTCACTCACTCACTCACTCACTCACTCACTCACTCACACACTCTCTCTCGCACTCACACACACACACACGGTTCTTTTCCTTCAGATCTTCCAGAAGTCTCTTTACGGTTCCCTTTCGAGCTGTCACGAGACATCACGGAGATTTCTCCGTTATGGGAACTCCTTCCCTTCAACCTTTCCTGAAGTCCTATTGGCTCACGCCAGTCAAAATGACTGGCCAATTGTCGCAAAGCATGCAAATATGACGAGCTCGAGACAGTATAAATGCGATGCCCGCGACAATTACATCAGAATCTTCTACTTCACCTTGAATTCGTGATGGCTTCAGTATGTAAGATCTGCGCGGGACCAATCGAACCGCTGGATCATCACCTTCACTGCGTCGCCTGCCTGGGCCTGGCCCACGCCGAGGCGGCGCAGGACGAGTCCGACTGCGGACATTGCGCGGACCTGCCGGTCCGCGTGCTCCGGGCCCGCCGCGATGTGGTTCGCGGCCTGTTCGGGGTGGGGCTCACTGCCGCCAGCGTGCCGCTGGTGGGCCCCCCCTCTCCTGGCGGCGGGAGCGCCGTCTTGCCGTGCCGCCGAACCCAACGGTCGCCTCATTCCCGATTTCCTTCCCGAGGACTGTTTCCGCCCCTTCCAATATCGAGGGATTCGTATCCTTTGGCCATGAGGAGGGCGACGAGGCCATGTCCATCTCGGCCTCGGAGAAGGAGGATTGGGCGGGATCGGAGCCCGAGCAGTTAAGCAGCTCAGAGCCTTCAGACCTCCAGGAGGAGCTCATGAGGGTTCTGTCTAAGGCTGTGCAGGAGTTGGAGCTTACCTGGAATCCTCCAGAGGAGCCTGTCAGGAGTAAGCTCGACTCGTGGTACTTCAGGTCCACACGCAAAGCTGACTCGAGGGCGTCGGTGCCTTTCTTCCCCGACGTTCACGAACAGCTAGTGAAGACGTGGTCTGCGCCCCAATCGACGCGCGTCCATTCTAACACGCAGGCCATGTTCTCCCACGTGGATGGGGCGGAGGCCCACGGATATGTGTGCTCTCCCCCCGTCGAGGAGACCGTTGCTGCACACCTGTGTCCTGCAGCAGCGAAGACCCTAGGCTCGGACATCAGCCTTCCCTCGAAGCCGTGCAGGACCACCGCCCACCTCGCTAATAAAGCGTATGCCTCTGATGGCGAGGCGGCGTCAGCGTTACACGCCATGGCAGTGCTGCAGGTGTTCCAGGCGAAACTCCTGCAAGCGGCGGAGGGTGGAGTCCTCACTCCTGAGGCGACGAAGGATCTGCGCGCGGCGACGGACTTCGCGTTGATGGCGACGAAGCGAGCGGCCCAGTCCGTGGGTAAGGCCATGGGTTTTATGGTCTTTCTTCAGAGGCACCTCTGGCTAAACCTAGCTGACCTCAAGGAGGCCGACCGTAAAGTGCTCCTAAACGCTCCTATAACTCCCTCCGGCCTCTTCGGTGATGCCGTGGAGTCCATAACCGAGCGGAGGCTCAAAAGCGTCGGAAAGCCATGAGTCACGTGATGCCGAGACGCGCCTTCCGGCAGCAATCGGCGAGATCCAGATCTTCGTCGGCGCCTGGCTCTTCCCAGCGGAGGGATATTCCCAGGCCTGCCCCTGCGGGTGGGACTGCTACTGCTCCTCGACAGGAACCAGATGTCCGGAGGAAAGTGTGGGGTCCCGGTAGGAAGCGCCAAGGTCAGCGGAGAAGCCCGCGACGCGACTCTCGCCCGCCCCCGGCTGCTAAACCGTCTTCCTGACGATCTGAAGAGAGGAGGAGAGCGCGAGAGCAGCCCGGCTCCCAAGCGCCAAAAGTTCAGTTGCTCAAATGTGTGTGTGTTGGGTGTTCATTCAATAAAATGCATACATTCTCACAAAAGAGTTTTCCTCCTCACTCAATAAATGCGGCCCCCTTGCCCCGCCTCAGAGCAGTGCAGGTCCGCATCCCACACAGGTTATAGTCAAGATCCAACGACCGAGCCGCTAAAGCCGCTACGTCAGTTCATAAGCGCGTGGAAAGTTATTCCGGGAATCTCGCGTTGGCTACTCAACGTGATAGAGCGGGGATATACTCTTCAATTCAGACGCAGACCACCCCGTTTCAATGGCGTGGTGCAGTCTCTAACATCGCCTCGAAATGCCCAGGCTCTGAGGCAAGAGATTGGCTGTCTGCTCGAGAAAGGAGCAGTAGAGCGAGTCCCACCGAACGAGCTGGAGAGCGGTTTTTACAGCCGCTACTTCGTGGTACCCAAGAGGGATGGGGGGCTCCGCCCAATTCTGGATCTCAGACCCATCAACAGAGCGCTTTGCAAACGCCCGTTCAGGATGATAACGTTGAAACAGATCCTGGCGCAAATTCGCCCCGGGGACTGGTTTGCGTCCGTGGATTTGAAGGACGCGTACTTTCACATTCAGATAGCACCGCATCACAGACGGTTTCTGAGGTTTGCTTTCGAGAACACAGCGTACCAATACTCTGTTCTCCCGTTCGGGCTGGCTTTGGCCCCGCGCACATTTTCAAAGTGCGTGGATGCAGCACTTTCCCCCCTCAGGGCGAGCGGGATGCGCATCCTCAACTATCTGGACGATTGGCTGATTTTAGCTCAGTCCCGGGACACGCTACTCAGCCATATAGACTCGCTGCTTATTCACTTGGAGTCCCTAGGGCTATGTGTAAACAGGCGAAAGAGCATTCTCGCCCCGAGTCAGTCCATTATGTATCTGGGAGTTTGCATGGACTCCCTGGATATGAGATCCCACCTCTCGCGAGAGCGCGTGGCGGCCATTTTGTCTTACCTGCGCCATTTCAGAGAAGGCAGCTCTGTTCATCTGAAAAAATTTCAGAGACTGCTGGGACTCATGGCGTCAGCTTCGGCAGTATGTCATCTGGGCTTATTACATATGCAACCACTGCAGCTGTGGCTGAAAACTCGAGTCCCCTGGACAGCATGGACTTCGGGACATTTGAGTATCGCGGTCACCTGCGGCTGCATCGAAGCTCTGGCTCCTTGGCGCAACCCGGATCTCTTCAGCCGGGGAGTCCCCCTGGGGTTGGTGACTTCACGCGTGGTGGTCACAACAGACGCATCGACGCTCGGCTGGGGAGCGGTGTGCGAGGGAATGCCAGCTTCGGGGCGGTGGTCGGAGCCTCAGATCCGATGGCACATAAACCGCTTGGAATTGGAAGCAGTCTTTTTAGCTCTAAAGGAGTTTCGAGCACAACTGGAACGGCAACATGTACTGATTCGCACCGACAACACGTCTGTAGTTTCGTACATAAATCGCCAGGGCGGCATTCGTTCCAAGGCTTTGTGCGAGCAGGCAGCGATTTTACTGCTATGGGCGGATTCTCGCCTTCTATCCATCAGAGCAACGCACATCCCCGGTCTCTTGAATCGCGGGGCGGACATGCTTTCAAGTAGGAGAATTCCTCAAGGGGAATGGAGGTTGCACCCCGAGTCGGTTCAGATGATTTGGAATCTCTACGGGGAAGCGGAGGTGGATTTATTCGCTACGAGCGAGAATGCACATTGCCCGTTGTTCTTCTCCCTGTCCCACTCCCCGCTGGAAGGGGACGCGCTCACAGCGCACTGGCCGGCAGCCAGGCTTTATGCGTTTCCTCCGATCAAAATATTGCCTCTGGTGTTATGCAAGATCAGGGAGGAGCGAGCGTCAGTGATACTCATAGCCCCGAACTGGCCGAGCCAGCCTTGGTTTCCGGACCTGACAGAGCTGTTGATAGCCCCTCCCTGGCCGATTCCAGTCAGGAGGGACATGCTATCCCAGGCGGACGGCTCGGTGTGGCACCCGAACCCGGAACTTTGGAGCCTTCATGTGTGACTGCTTCAGGGTTGTCAGGGGAGATAGATGCATTGCAGTCTCGTGTGATCGACACACTCACGGAAGCGCGAGCACCCTCTACAAGACGTTTGTATGCTTTAAAATGGGGAGTGTTTGTGAAATGGTGCCATCAGGCTCATATCGACCCGGTTACTTGCACCGTGTTGGATGTTCTGAGTTTCCTGCAATACAGGCTGGATAGTGGATCGTTACCCTCGACACTGAAAGTCTATGTGGCAGCCATTGCCGCGTTCCGTTCCCCGCAAGGCGGTCAGTCGATCGGCAGAGACCCCATGGTGGTGAGTTTTCTTAAGGGAGCGAGAAGGCTACACCCTCCGAGGCCACCTTCAGTTCCGCCCTGGGATCTAGAGGTGGTATTAAGAGCTCTTTCTCAGCCACCTTTTGAGCCTTTAACATCCGTGGGTTTGAAGGAGCTGTCTCTTAAAACTACACTCCTTCTTGCACTCGCGTCAGCTAAGCGCATAGGGGATTTGCACGCTTTTTCTGTGGACAGTGACTGTATTCGCTTCGGACCCGGTGACTGCAGCGTCACTCTCCGGCCGAGAATGGGATACGTGCCTAAATCACTTTCTACCCCCTTCAAGACGCAGACTGTTTCTCTGTCTGCCCTTTCTTCCGAGTCAACAGCCTCGCGTGAAGCAGATGCTCAGATTTCTGTGTGCCCTGTCAGGGCTTTGAGGATTTACATCGACCGTTCGGCCAGCTTTCGACAATCTGACCAACTATTCGTGTGCTACGGTGGTTGTGCGAGAGGCCGGGCCGTTTCAAAACAGAGGCTTTCCCACTGGATCGTAGACGCTATTACGGCTGTTTATACGAGCCAAGGGTTGGAATGTCCTTTACACATTAGGGGGCATTCAACAAGGGCTATTGCTTCCTCATGGGCTTGGTCGAGAGGTATGTCTATTCGAGATATATGCGTTGCAGCCGGCTGGTCTTCACAGAATACTTTCGCCAGGTTTTACAAGCTGGACGTTCAGTCCTTTGCCTCCCAGGTGCTGTCGGTGAGTGGCTGATGCATGTTTGCTACATTGTTATGTGTGTGCTGCTGTCTCGACAGTAAGTTATTGCTCTGTATGACCCTCTTACTATACGGTTGTTCTGCCCTGTACTCAGTGCAGATTCCTGTATTCGTGTTTATTCTCTAGTGATACCATTATCATGCTAGGTTGTGGTTGCTGCTACACAGTTTTTCTGTGCAGTTCCTTAATTGTTCGTTGTGCAAGTTTGCCCTGTTTTTCAGCGCAGCCGACGTTATTTCTATCCAGGTATGCAAATTTGTATACCTTTGGTTTAGACGCTTATTGGCTTACAGCCACCTATCAGCTGTGAGCTCGCCTACAGCGTCACTATTGGTGGGAAGTATGTATGTGCGTATTCTATCTGCTGTGTTGTGGGGTATAGGCTTCGTAGCCTCTCTCACAGCGGGATTGAATATCGTTCCCATAACGGAGAAATCTCCGTGATGTCTCGTGACAGCTCGAAAGGGAACGCTCCGGTTACTATGGTAACCTCGGTTCCCTGAGAGCGGGAACGAGACATCACGGAAGTCGCCGTGCTCGCTGCTCCCCAGCCTACGGTGTTCAGTATCCGATTCTGATGTAATTGTCGCGGGCATCGCATTCATACTGTCTCGAGCTCGTCATATTTGCATGCTTTGCGACAATTGGCCAGTCATTTTGACTGGCGTGAGCCAATAGGACTTCAGGAAAGGTTGAAGGGAAGGAGTTCCCATAACGGAGAAATCTCCGTGATGTCTCGTTCCCGCTCTCAGGGAACCGAGGTTACCATAGTAACCGGAGCGTTTTCTTTGCTCTCTGTCTCCTTTGCATTTTGCTTCTCCCGCTCTAGACTCTCCACTCTAGCCAAAGCTTCACTGCGTCTGGCCTTTAGATGAGTAGGAGAATTGGGCAATGCATATGAGTGGTCCTAGTAGAAAGGATGAAAATATTTTCAGTGATGTTTATTTCATACCACTCACAGTTGTTTTGGTGCATAGCACTGCATATGTGCAGGCACACATTCTTAATTTCTTACCCGTAATATCACTGCTAGCACCATGAGTATGGGAAAGAGAGAAAGGGTGTGTGTGTGTGTGTGTGTGTGTGAGAGAGAGAGTGTCAGTGAAAGAGGGTGTGTATGTGTTCACGTGTGTATTTATTTATTTATTTATAACATATAAAAAGTGTATATGTGAGTATGTCTGAAAAGAGTTGCAGAAAGCGAGGAAGAGATTTTGATATGACCAGAGCCATGATGCTCACAGCTGTATGGGACATATCAAATAACCTACAAATACTCACATCATTGGGCTGAGGTTCACTTTCAGGGAAATGCTGAGAAAGGAAATGCTGGCTCTCTTCAGGTTTTCCTTGAAGTTTTTGTGTTCCTAGTCACAACAGGCTAAAATATAAGAAACATAATAATTAAAAACAACTTCATTAAAAACACTTGAAAAGGTCTTGGTGTCCCACGGTGTATTGCAATACACAATACATCACTAATTCCTAAACATGCAGAAAGAACGGTAAAAACATGTTTAGCAAAGTGTGATATTAACTTTTGTTTTACATATGAATCATAGACATCTCTGTTAGCATGTAGAGTAAAAATACACCTACTCTTGGAAATGACATGGGAAGTTGAAGACTAAAATCTGACCCGTCCTGTCAAAATCATCAGGCTTGAAGTGCTCACTACAGAGCTTTGACGACTCAGACACAACAAAACCCTCCCGTCTTATAGCAACTTCCCATTGCCTCCTCAAGCCCGTATCACTGGAAAACCTTCAAAATGTGAAGAATAAAAAAAACAGCAAGAGACAATGAGAGAGAGTACCAGTTCCTGCTGTAATAACGTCACACATAAGTAACGTTAGATACGATGACATAATGTCATAAATGGTAAAATAACCAACATTATTGTTCAATCTTACTCGTGAAAGGTAATCCCACATGATCTGGGACAACTAAACAGAGTTATCTGTTTTTGAAAATAAACTCTTCATATCATGTTACAGTGCTTATTGTATCCTTATAATAATGGATACAGCACTGATGTGGGCATCCTGGTAATGGCAATAACATTATGAAAAAAAAATATATATTAATTGAAAGTTTGAAGTTGCAATGAAGTCAACATTGTGGATGAATTTAGACATTAAATTTTTTACATTGTAATGTAATGCAGGCCATCGCGTATTGTAATCTAGGTCAAAAACCCTTAATTGCTACATGTACTGTGTAAGACTTCACTTAGACTAAGTCGCTTTGGATAAAAGCGTCTGCAAAATGATTAAATGTAAATAAAAATATGAAATTATTCGAGACCTATACAACACATGCGAGTAAAACATCTTATCCAGTACGTCATTGTGCTACAGGTGGCAGTGTTGACAGACTCCTAAAACAGGTGCTAGCAGTTTAATACTCAACTAGGTTAATAAAGACAAAACTACAGTACCGTATTACAGATGAAACTGACCTGCATATGAAGCTCTGAACTGGTTAGTGATTTCACTAAATTTAATTGTTTCTTCTGGCCGTTTCCTCTCCTTCCTTGAGTCCCGCGCATCGACTTCAAAACTGTCTGACAGAGGCAAGGAACAGCGTGGCGCTGCCAGTCAAGCCTAACCGATTTATGATTTATTAGGGATTTATTAGGGATTTATTAGGGGGAATGCTACAATTGGAAATGATCACTTAACCACATTGGAAAGGCAAAAACATTTTTTTTATAAATAAATAAAATCAATAATATCACAAAATGTCTGAAATGGATACCCTGCTGGACCATGCCCAAGACGATGCGATGCCTCTGGTGGAATGAGCTCTGACTCCGATGGGTTACAGCAACCACGAGGAGGAGTATGCTAATGTGTTAGCATCCACTAACCACCTAGAAATTCTCTGCTTCATAACAGGGCCACCTTTAATGTGGTTACCGAAGCCAACAAAAAGCTATTCTGACTTTCTGTACGAATGATCAATGAATATTCTCAGGGCCCTGACGGGGCAGAGCAGGGACTCCTGGCTATATAACTCGGCGCCTGCCACCGTATCTCAGATTTCTTCTCTTCAGCGACAAAGACCCTTCTTTGCTGACTCTTCGCTGACACCGAGATCTGCCGTTGAAGCACCTCAGCAGCCGGATTAGGACCAGCTTTCAGACTCGGTCATCCCCTGCGTCTATCAGGTAAGATCTAAGAAAGCCTTACTAGAAGATGCAAATTTCAGCACAGCATTGCTGCAAATGCCGCGCCATCATTGTAAGATGTGCAGGAATCCCCTGCACACTGATGACACTCACGCTGAGTTGTGTCACCCTTGGGGAAATCCCACGCTGACGCTGCGCTCAGCGGGGCTTATTGCTCGCATTGCGAGCGTTTCAGTCTTGCCTCTCTGCGCTTGCGGTCAGCTTTCTTTTCAGAGAGCCAACGCTCGTCCCCCTTCTTCTCCGAAGTTCATACGAGCTCACGATATTATGGCACGCCCCCCACTCATCTCGCATCCATCCTTCTGCTTCAGTTGATCTCACATCCGTTGACGGCACTGAAGAAAAATGATACGAGCACCTGCCTCCTCTGGATGAGTCTGTGGCCGCATATCTATGCCCGCCCACAGCTATCGGATGGAAGGCGAGGGCGAGCCACCCGTCCAAGCTGTGCAGAGCCACATCTGCACTCGCTGGACGCGCCCACTCGGCGGCTGGACAAGTGGCTTCAGCGCTTCACTCGATGTCTGTGCTCCAGGTCTTCAGGCCAAGATGCTCGCGAATGAGGAAGCCGGTCTGGATTCCGCCTCTTTCAGGGACCTGAGGAGCACGACAGACCTGGCTCTAAGCGCCAACAAAGCCACCGACCAAGCCATCGGGCATTCGATGTCCAGCCTTATAGTGTTGGAGCACCACCTCTGGCTCACGATGATGGAGATGAAAGAGACGGACAAAGTTCCCTTCCTCGACACTCCGATCTTGTCAGGCAGCCTGTTTGGACCAGCTGTTGAGGGCTTTGCTGAACGTTTCATGGAGGCTCAGAAGTCGTCTCAGGTAATGCGACAATTCCTCCCTAAATGCACCACCTCTTCCTCTGCTTCCAGTCGCCCCAGACCTGCGCCGACTGAGCAGACAGCTAAACCAATGCTAACCGCCCTGTAGCCCCGACCTCAGGAGGATCGGCGAGATAGAGGGCGCTCACGCTCGGCACAACGCTACCCTTTCCTGAAGCGCCAAGGACCCCAGCCCAAGATCGCCTTGGATCTGGCGCCTCAGAAATCCTCCTGAACAGCCAGGCAGAAAGAGGAGGGGCCCGACTCTCGCTATCGCTGGACCACCCTGCAAGCAGCCTCTATTGTGTTTAGAGGCTGCTTAGCGCTGGGCGCAGACGAAGTGTGTTCATGGATCCTCACAGGCCCACTATAGCGCCCCGGTGTCCGACCGCTGTGATAGTGGACAAAATAAAACACATACATTTTCAAAAAGAGAGCAAAAAAGTGCCATAGAAATCGTTCCTCCAGCCCAGAGCGAGTCAGGCTTTTACAGCCGCTACTTCCTTGTCCCCAAAAAAGACGGCGGCCTGCGACCTATTCTAGATCTCAGACTCCTGAATTATGCCCTGATGAAAAGGTCATTCAGAATGATCACTTTGAAACAGATCCTCCCGCAAATATGCCCAGGGAACTGGTTCATGTCGTTGGATCTGAAAAATGCGTACTTTCACATCCAGGTAGCCCCCCATCACAGACGATTCTTGAGATTCACATTCGAAGGGGTGGCATGTCAATACAAGGTCTTGCCATTTGGGCTATCCCGGGCTCTCCGCACTTTTACATGATACATGTATGCGGCTCTCTCCCCTCTGCAACAGAGGGGAATCTGCATACTCAACTACCTCGACGACTGGCTCATTCTGGCCCAGTCGCAGGCGGTTTTAACATCGCACTAGACACTCCCCCTCAGCCACTTAGATTGCCTGGGGCTCAACTTTGCCAAAAGCATGCTGTCACCCAGCCAACGGGTTTCGTTCCTGGGTACAGTTATCGACTGATGACAGCAACTGTCTCAGCGGAGCGAGCCATGACAATTCAGCGCCATGTGGCCTCCTTCAAGGAAGGTACCGCCCCCCATCCGGAAGGTCCGCTCAAAGCTTTCTAGAGAATGCTGGGCCTTATGGCAGCGGCTTCACCTGTACTTCAGTTGGGTCTGCTTTACATGCGACCCATCCAGTTCTGGCTGAAGCAGAGGGTTCCATCCGCAGCCTTGCGTCATGGACGCCACTGCGTAACGGTGACTCGGGCCTGTGTATCAGCCCTGGCCCATTGGAGGGACCCCTTCTGGCTAAAGCAAGGTGTGATCCTAGACACAGCGCACAAAAGGAAGGTTGTCACGACAGAAGCTTCCAACAAGGGTTGGGGAGCGCTGTGCGAGGGCAAACCGACCTTCGGCCTATGGCCGAGTAGACATCTTTGCCTCCAAAGACAACTCTCACTGCTCAATCTTTTTTACAAGGAGCACGGATGCCCTGGCACACGAATGGCCCAGCCTTCCGCTCTATACTTTTCCCTCAGTCTCTCTGCTACCGCAGGTACTCAGGCGAGTCAGGGAACAATGGCACAAGCTAATTCTAAAAGTCCCCCCCCTCTGGAGTTATTCCAGCTGCTGAAAGCAACTTCAGGGCCGATCCCCTTGAGACGGGACCTCCTCTCTCAAGCAAACGGCACGATATGGCATCCATGGCCTGAGTTATGGGCCCTGCATGTGTGGCCGCTCGATGGGAGCCTTTCGTCCTCTCAGAGCGTGTCCTAAACACTATGGCAGAAGCTAGAGCCCCGTCTACCAGACACCTCTACACTCTAAAGAATGGGGCATTTTCTCGACTTGGTGTCAAGACCACGACTTAGACCCGGACACCTCCGATGTGTCAGTGGTTCTTTCATTTCTGCAGGAGATGCTGGATAAACAGTATTCCTCATCCACCATCAAGGTTTATGCGGCAGCCATAGCGGCTTTCCATGCCCCTATAGCTGGCCGATCGGTGGGCAGAAATAGTGCGGTAACTCAATTTTTACGAGGCACCAGGAGAATGAATCCCCGTGTCCTCATACAGTTCCACCTTGGGACTTACCAACCATACTAAGGGCCCTAAAAGGGCCATCGTTTGAACCATTGCAATCCTTGAGCCTCAGTGTACTCCCGTTGAAAACTGCCCTGCTGTTAGCACTGGCGTCGGTCAAGTGAGTAGGAGACCTGTAGGCCCTTTCTTTCAACACTGTTTGCCTGGAATTCGGGCTCAACGACTCCAAGGTCGTCCTGAAACCAAGGCTGAGTTATGTACCAGAGCCCAGGTTATAACGCTTTCCGCGTTTTTACCCCCGACGGGCAGCCAAGAGTCCCTGCTCTGCCCCGTCAGGGCCCTGAGAATATTCATTGAGCGTTCGTACAGAAAGTCAGAACAGCTTCGGTAACCGCGCTAAAGGTGGCCCTGTTACGAAGCAGAGAATTTCTAGGTGGTTAGTGGATGTTAACACATTAGCGTACTCCTCCTTGTGGTTGCTCATTCCACCAGAGGCATCGCCTCGTCTTGGGCATGGTCCAGCGGGGTGTCCATTTCAGACATTTGTGAGGTGGGTGGCTGGTCCTCAACGTCCACATTTGCAATGTTTTACAACCTAGATGTCCCCGTGAAATATCGAAAGGGAACATACTCGGTTACTTTCGTAACCTCGGTTCCCTGAGATATGGGAACGAGTACTGTTCCTGGCCGTGCTATGAACTGCACGCTCGGTTGCTTCCTTTGAAGAAATCTGAGATACGGTGGCAGGCGGCGAGTTATATAGCCAGACGCCCATCCCATTTTGGCAGGCTATGGTGGGCTGCATAGCCATAAGCTCGCTCGCCACCACCGTGGATTTGTTCGTTTCTTTCACCTTACATGAACCAATCACGTGCAGTTATAACTGCGTGATTGAAAAGGCTTCAGTGAAGGGGAAAAAAGGGATTTTCCCATACTTACAGTACTCGTTTCCATATCTCAGGGAACCGAGGTTACAAAAGTAACCGAGTATGTTTCGACACGGTGTCGAGATCCCGAAGCGCAGATGTTTCGAAACACTGCTCCGAAGCATAATTCGAAACACCCATGTCATGTGACTAAGGCGATTCGAAGCAGAGTGTCACAAATGTTTCGAGACGTGGCATACCTTTCAATTCTGCGTTTGATTGACAGGGTCGGAAACAAATCACACAGTTGCACATCTGTGCAGTGCATAAGGAGTCAGAAGTTTCAATGCTAATTTTTGAAGTTTTATGGTTGCTCTGGCCTGAACCTCAGGAACAACAGTAGATGGGATTTGTTGGTAAGGAGAAACTTTATGGACCAGTGGAAATGCCTCTTGCCTGTGTAATCTGTAATACTGAGGATCGATCCAACAAACTCTAATGTGTTGGAGCTTTTTGGAGTTAGTTGGAGTTGGATTAGTGCAGTGTTGGGTGTAATGTGTTAATGTAATTAAATTACTTATCCACCGCAAAAGTAAAGTTAGGGATTACTGTTCATTTTTAGGTAATTTAATTACAGTTACTTATAAAGTACTTGCGTTACATACAGTAAATAATTTCAACAGTTCTAAAATCAATTTTGAATTTGAAATCTAAATTTACAGTCTAAAATCAATAGAATCTAAAAAGCTTGAAGTTTCTACTTTTAAATGAACTAATTCAAATCAAAAACTAATATTTCTGATTATGTAATCCATATGAAAGCGAGGTACAGTCTTTCCCTTATCTAAAAGCTTGAAGTTTCTACTTTTAACTGAACGAATTCAAATCAAAAACTAATATTTCTGATTATGTAATCCATATGAAAGCGAGGTACAGTCTTTCCCTTATCTAAAAGCTTGAAGTTTCTACTTTTAAATGAACGAATTCAAATCAAAAATGAATATCTATGTGTGTGTGTACTGGGCTACTTTTTAGCTACTATCAGTGTGTTGTTATGAAATAAGTTGTGCAAGACAATTTTGGAGGCAGAGACAGATTGTGGGGGGCACTAATAGGGAAAAACTTAAACTGCTGAAATAAAGAGTTTTAAAGGGTTAGTGATGGAAAACTTGCAGGTCAATGGCATCAGTGTTTAAGTTTGGTAAACACTTGTACACTGACGCATATAATATTACCTGCCTGACATTGGTATGTGTTATTCAGGTGTCAAAGTTGTGCAGAATTGAAGGAAGGAACCTCAAAGACAGTGCCAGAAGGATGCTGAACAGGTAAAGCCTTCAAAATGTGCCACATCAATTAAACATGGTGGTGTCGACACTCAATAAGTGACAAAGCAAATCAGAACCTTTACTAGTCATTTTGAGATGTCAAACTTTAGGGTTTAGGGTTTTAGGGTTAAAAAAATACCATTATGTCCAAATTCAACATGAAGGGGGGTGGTCCGCTGCAGAAAGAGGCATTTGAAAAGACTGCACTGTTCTCGGTCATTAGAGGTATGTGTATAAAACACAAAACATTTATCAGAAAGCTTGTCTCTTTTTTAACACAATGAATGGTGGTACACAACATATATCTCGTTTTTGTTTTTAGTATGCATCCAAGCAAAAGAGAATGACTCCCTGTCACAATTACTGTAATTAAAGTAAAAATTGTCAAAAAAAGCTTTTCTTACGCTATTTTTTTTTGTCTTCTTTGGCAGATGCTGTGAAGACCAACTTCCCTGCAGCAATAAAGTTGGACTTGAGGAATGCCGTTGGGAAGCATTTTAAACAAGAAATTAAACCAATAATGAATAATTTCCTTTAAGTTTACTGTGGGTTGTTTTATTTGTAGTAAACCAAAAAAACAACAAAAGGGTCGTCTTTTTCTTTATTGTAATTTATCCGTAATGTTTATATGTCAATCATTTAACAAAAATCTAAATCCATTTCAATGCGAGTCAACTGTTCAAAATGTTATATTTTTATATCCACAGTGGAAATGATGGTGATTACAATAATAAAACATAAATGCACATGCAGAGGTGTACACAAAATGATTGTAAACTACATACACTAATAAATATATCCATACCGCACATTTTTAATACATGAAATGTTCCATATATATATATATGTATATAAACACACACACACACGCACACGCACACACACACACACACATAAATATATATATACATACAGATATATGGGTAACTCAAGAACATTAGAAATTCCAGTTTGAAAGTGACTAAGAATTCACCACGAATCATAACGTGTTCTTGCTGAACATTTGATGCAAGAAATACCCAATACTTTTGTACAACGTGAAGTGTTATAGGCCTACAATAAAAAAATTGGCACAATATGCCCTTTTGATCTTTGACAAGTCTTACCAGAAAACAATTCCAATATTTATTACACTAAAAGACAAAATACAGAAAGTTATAGTTTAAATGCTGGTTTATATTAAATGTTTTTGTCCAAAGAAATTTGATTATTTTTTTATTTAATTTTTCTATATCTTCCAAAGGCTTTGCATTACATTGACACAATGCAGCAAAGCACATAGTCTGTTTCAAAGGGACTGTAAACTTTCAGTTTAACAGATGAAAAACATATTGTGCCTCTATTGTTCAGTTTGGGTTATGCTCAAAGGATCTGCAGAGTTTCTCTCTATTTATACAAACAACTTAAGTAAAATAAATCTGCAATATTTCACTTTAATAAACGGAACACTAATAAATAAATTTTGCAGCAGACTTGTGGCTTGTTATGGCATAAATTGTTGTTAATTCCTGACAAACTGAATGGAATGGATTTGTATGATCAGATAGGACAGAACTCACAATACGCAATGGGAAATAGATGCTGTAACAGCTAGAAAAATGTAGAAATAATATAAACATATTTAATTATCATTAAATACAAAAAAAAAATCCATATATTAACCTAAGTGGAAAACTTCACTAAAGCAGTAAAAAATAACAATGAATAAAAAAGGTATTCGGATTCTCCCTCAAGGTTTTATTCGTCACATACTCAATTATACAGATTATAATCATTACAACCCCCCCTCCCCTAGTTTTGCTTCATAAGCAAAAAATGTCAAGCTTGGACAAAAATGCAGTCAATAGAAAGGTTTATAAATGTGTTAAGCAGCACTAACGGGCTTGTATTTTACAAACACAAATCGCTGTTTTAATGATGATGCACACACACTTAAAAAATTAAACGTAAAAATACCTTCTTCACAATTTAATTACCACACAAAACGAGGCAAACTACAAATCACAATTTATTAATCACAAAGGAACAGCTGTTTTTTTCTCAATGTATTACCATTTTTTCCCCAAACATACAAAAATGGTAAAAAAATAAAATAAAAATACAACAGGCTAAAAATGATCATGTATGTTTGGCTTTTATGCCACTGTTATGGTTAACTCTAACCCTCTAACCAATGTTTCTGGCCTTACTAGATCATAGAGAATTCCAGCTCTGATGCTGGGGGAAAAATTTCTCATAAACATAGATATCCTAAACAATATCTAATTGTAAAACCTTTACCCATGATGCCTCAGTCCGATGCTTATCACAGCCAATAATTCGCATTTGCTCTATGCAGAAAGAAACATACAGACAAGCAGCACAGACTCACAATCACACCAGTCAGCACTAGGTAATCGGATACATACAGTACATGTATACATTTTTTATTTGTTTTTTTCCCCTTCTGTTGTTGGTAAAAACAAATATTGTATCAAAATACATCCATTATGTAAAATGGCATTTATAAACTGTGAAAAAGTGAAAAAAATTCAAACAAAATAGTACTAGTCCAAAATGTACATGTGTAGGAAAACCAAACAGACAAAAGCAACCGAATCCATCAGACAGAGGTCTCGGACTGTAGTTCTAGTACAAACTTGTGGGACTTGGGGTGGACGTACTCCTCACTGAGTTTGAGGTGAGGGATAGCTTTGCTGGTGACCACTAAGCTGAAGTCAGATGATTTGAGCTGGAATTCAGAGCCGTGACGGAGGGGACTGGTGACTGACGCTTCGCTGATCAGCGTCCACTGCCGGCTCTGCCAGCACTCCCTCATATACTGCAGTGTGGGCCCAGCCATCAGATAACTCTCCAGAAATGCCTAGCAGGAAACAACAGTATCCATATCTGTTCACTGAGATCTTAGTGAGACAGAAGCTGTAACCAAAATACTGTGTCACATCATAATATCTTCATTCCGGTCCCCCGACTAATTTCCTCTATTTCGGTCACCAGATGGAGTTCGGGGTTCTTTGCAACTGCTGCCTTTTGGCTTGCTAAGTTGGGGTTGGAAAGACACTTACCTTTGAAAAAACGTATCAGGATGACTGCACAGAAACAAAACTCAAACTAAATTAAGCATGATGATAGCACTATTGTCTTCTTTAGAGTTGCATCTGGCAAAATTGACACTTAGAAAACTGAATTAAATCAACACTGACTCAAGTTGAATAACACAATTCCTGCTCATAGCTTAATTTGACATTTCTAAATTGATTAACTTTACACTGTTATTGATCTGAACTGAATCATAACTGAATTGACTTGAGCTAAATAATAATAATTTATTTGTAATAATACTTTTGAGCAGTTTTACCATCTTTATAATTGAGTTTCAATGACTGATTCTGGTATTTCCCTGTTTATTACCTGCTTTAACTATCTCTATTGTATACAGAAGACGCATAATAGCCTAAATACTATCTTTAAGGTATTATGTTTGCTTTGAAACTTCCTTTGTGACTGTTGAAATACGGGATAATATATTATCCACTGAATCGTTATCCATATTATCCACTGGTCGTCCAGGTTCTTTACGCCTACTGTTTTACAATACTATGAATTCAGACATACTACTCTTTGCATACTACTTTTTTTCATTTATCACCTCAACAGTCACAACATCATCAATAACAGTAAGATTTTGTAAGCTTTCAAATTTGATTTTCACTGTCAGTTTGTAAAACATTCTATTTGAAAATATAGTAAATTAGTGAATTTTAAAGTTTAAATGGTTGTTCTGAAAATAAACAATCTGCAGCTTAGTTATTTGCATACAACTGCTCTCAAAAAGATACTTACATTTAATTTCAAATGTCATTCCTCATTGGAGTCTTTTGTAAATATTTAGTTTATTTGTGAGGTTACATTTAGTGGTACAACACACTTGTATTTAGTAGTGTTTGTGCTGATGTTATAACCTGAAGTCATTACCGTCTTGCCCATTCACACAGAGGTCAATGACTTCAAATCAATACATGTAATGTTAATCCCTCCCGCAAAATATCAGTTGTGTGCCAGTGCTCATGCAATCAAAAAATATTTAGGCTTAAATTTAAGATGCATATTTTTCAGTCATAAAAAAACGAAACCGGTAAAACAAATCTGCTTTCAAAAATCATTGCATATTTACTATTAACTATTTTCATCCATTTAATTTGATTTAAATTATCAGATTTTCAAAATGAATTGCTTAGGATCAGTGTCATTCTGTTATGAAAACAATTAAATATATTCAGTTAAAAAATATTATCATGGTTGAAATATGTCTAGCAATATTTGATTAGTTATTAATATGGGATTGAAACCAATAGGATTTATTGATGTTCAATATATCATTTAATTTATGTATGACAAATATGCATCATATTTTGTTTATTGGTTTATATTAAAACTCTGTAATCCAAATGGATGTAAATTGTATATACAGTAACAATCCTTAAATGTATCTTTTGAGCGCGACTCCTGTTATGGGAGCTTGAATCATATATATTTGAGGACATTTTTGATAGAGTCAATTGGGAGAAGTTGAGATTCATGCCACACACACTTAGTGTCAGTGTTTGTCTCACCTTTGGAGTCATGTTGTTTGTAATGCAGAATGCCAGGTGGGCCTGAATGCTGTCCATGCTGTGGCAGTGCTGCTGACGGGTGGTGCGCAGGTATTTCTGCAGTGCTCGAGCCATGGAGGGGAAGATGGCCTGCGCTGCCTCACGTGGATCCATCTCATCTCCCGGCGGCTTCTTTTTCTCCTCCTCCTGCAGCCGTCTTACGTGTGTGAACGCCTCCTCTACTGCCACCACCAGCCTAGAATGTGAAGATCTTGCATATGAAGCTGCAGTAGTTTTCACTATTATTTCATTTAACTGCATGCTCTGTATTATATACTTGTACACATAACTATGTCCCTCTGCAGCTTCTCTTACCGCGATCTGCGCTTTCGGACTCTTCTATCATGCTCTGCTTCCTCGTAGTACAGCTCATTATGGCTGGTGTCTCTCTGTCGGGCGGCAGCTGCTATTTTAGCCCGAGACTGAGCAGTTGGAGCATCGCAACCAGCACCTGGAAAGAGAAAGATTAGCATTATGGGATGGAACAAATGCCATTCAACAATTAATAAAAAATAAAATAAAACTCTAGAAAGTCACCTTGACATTGTTCTATACAAGACAGATACCCTTGCAGATTATCATGTAAATGTGTAATTCAACAGCAGTCATAATAACGATTTATGACTATCAATAATTAATATAATTCACTGTTTTTTAAATTATCAGTTTATTTCTTCTCAGGCAGGTCATATACACTACCGTTTATGAGCTTGGGTTGTGTAAGAGTTGTTTCTTTAAAATAAATGAATAATAACAAAATATAAATATTGCAAATAAATGCTGTTCTTTTGAACTTTGTATGCATTAAAGAATCCCCTCAATAATTATCATGGTTTCCACAAACCAGCTGCTGTTAAGCAGCAGCTGCTGTTTTCAACATTTGTAATAGTAAGGAAATGCTTCTTGAGCCCCAAATCAAAATATTAGAATGATTTCTGAAAGATCATGTGACACTGGTGACTATAATGGCTGCTTAAAATTCAGCTTTGCCATCACAGGAATAAATTACAGTTGCTTTAAATTACAAGAACATTTCACAACATTACTATATTTTTGATCAAATTAATGCAGCCTTGGTGAGCATTAGATAGTTCTTTTAAAACATTTTTAAAAGCTTACCAAACCCCAAAATTTAGAACGGCACATATCAACTGCAAAAAAGATCACTGGCAGCCAAGAACATATTCATGTGGAATCGGGCTATGATGATCACACGTAATGCATATTAGCTCTGTGCGCATAGTAATGTGGTGAACAGAATCATTTATGCATATTTATCCATATTCAGGTCACAGATATAATTAATAATGCATAACAAGGGCAGCATGACTCTCCTTGGTAGCAGGGCAGGTCTGTGGTCTCTTCAATAGCTCACTGAATCACCTCCAAACATCATATATACTGAAAATGGACCAGCGAATCTTGAAACAATCCTCTCCTCACTTGTTATTTGTGAGTAATATTACAAAGACAAAAAATGCACAAACATAAAAATGGGGAAAATAATTTTACATACAGACAATATCATGTAGTTGAGTGTAGACTATTTCAGAGCGCTTTGAAACCTGGAAAAAAGATGTGGAATTTTTGGGGGGAGGATTTTCTTCCTATTGATGCATTATTAATACTCTGACAATCCGTGCAAAGCACAAAGAGCTACACACTGCTGATTTTAATATACATGCACTCTCTCTCTCTCTCTCTCACTCACACACACACACACACACACACACACACACAAACAACACACACACACACACCTGGCCTGGTTCGATAGCCACAGGCATGAAGGAAGCATTCTTGATCCCAAGTATTCATCCCTGCATCACAGTATATGTACATTTCTTGTGCTCACAGCACATCATAAATGTTAAACAAAGAGAGGGAGAGATACTCAGTGTTTTTGAGATCTGGGGTGAGTACGAATGATTGACTTTTTTGACAGATTTGTAGAGCATAGTGAGTGCAGAGATGAGTGCTCTATTCAGGGCAGTCAAGACATGTAGAAGGATTTCTTGATGCAAATCGTTTTTTAGATGAGTCTGTGACCTTGTGCACAGTGTACAATGACTGCATGCACAAGCAACTAACCAAGACATGTGGAGCACTCAACAATTCAGTGTCTCAGTGAAAGGATTTCTGAATACATTACACAGTCTGAACTTACAATCAAAAAGATAGCTTTTCAGTTTGGCTTTAAACTCTGCAGAAAGAAACATTACAGAAACTTTATTAGATGTTGGTGGCGACTGATTGACACGGTCGCTGCATTAAAAGTGTGCATGATTGTTTGTTTTGGTGTGTCTACACACATTTAATAACTTCAGGACAATATTACTTCACAGCGTAAGAGACTTGATGTATTAAGTTGAATAAACCAACTGTAGGATTTTATCCTCATCCCAAGTATCACTTTTTTCAACTTGTCTCAGAGGTTTCTATTAAAATTCCTCACGAGGAATACAAATAAAAACAAATGAGACAATTGGTTGTTTATAGGGGAGAAGAGCAGGATTGGTCAAATACTAAAATTATTTACTTGAAATATATAAATAAAAACTAAACATTTGTCAAAAATATATCAAAATAGATTTTTGATATAATGCTCTATGTAAATTGATATACATAATAATAGGTTATACATAATTATAGGTTAAGGTTAAAGGAACAGTTCACCCCCCAAAAAACTGAAAATGTGTTTAATATTTACTCAGCCTCAGGCCACCTAAGACCATAAGTTTGTTTCTTTGTCAAAACAGATTTGGAGAAATGTAGCATTGCACACACATTTACAGCGAATGGGTGCCATCAGAATTAGAGTCCAAACAGCTGATAAAATCATCACAAGAATCCACATATAATCCACACAACTTCAGTCAACCAATCAACACCTTTTGAAGCAAAAAGCTGCATATTTGTAACTTTAAACTATTCCAACCGGCAAAAATAAAATTATTCTATCCATAATAATGTTTTCTCTAGTTAAAAAGTGACCTTGTTTTGTTTTTTAACAAACACAAAGCTTTTCACTTCACAAGTTCTTTCCAACTGATGGACTGAAGTCCATGTGGATTACTTGTCATGTTGTTATTGTGATGTTTTTATCAGCTGGTTGGACATTCTGACGGCACCCATTCACTGCAGAGGATCCCTTGGTAAGCACGTAATGATAATTTTCTCCAAATCTGTTCAGATGAAGATACTAATTAATTTATACCGTAGATGCCCTGAATGTGAGTACATTTTCAGCAAATTGTATTTATCTTTTGGTATTCCTTTAACAGCAGTGAGTAAACCAAACAATTAATGTATTGTGATTCAATGCATGCTTTAAAATGCATTTAGACCTCATGTGAACTTGTACTAAGGTTAACAGATTAACAGATTAATTAGGGTTTACATTTAACATGGATAGCTTTTCTCAGATAATCTGATATTGGAAGAACATTCTGAGAAAGGTTCGTGTTGAAATCTCAGACATTTGATTGGCAGTTCGTGACATTGATGTTTTCTGAAACTCTATAGAGGAGACACATTGCATTTCTTTTTCTCAGTGCAATAATCGGTGAATCAGGAGACGTAGGCTCTCATTGCTGTTTAGGATAAATATTAGACATATTAAGGACGTCTTCATTTTGAAGCCTTTCCTATAGCCATTCCAAAATGACTGGTCTTGGTCAAGAGAACAATAAGAGTCAGGTCAAAAACAGACAGTGATTTATTACACGGATTATACTCACCATCTACATTATAGACTTTCAGCCCAGCCAGATGTTTAGCTGCCCTGGACTTTGCAGCTGTCAGTAGGGCAGGGTTGTGAACTGAAAAATCCTTGTAATAGTGTTCAAGAATTACCAAGGCTGCTCGCTGAATGCTACAGAGAGAGAGAGAGAGACTGATCAGCATTGTAAAAAACCTTGTAATATTCACTGGTAATATGGGTTTGGGTGTCTGTTAAAACACAGGAACAGACAATCCCATCATGTATTTTTTTAAACAGAGTCATTGGACATCTGTTAAAAATAGATTTCATTCTGCTTTGTGCGTATATGTGCACGGTCACTTGACTCTGCAAAAGCACTGGATCAAAAATGTTCAACCAATGAAACAATGAGAGCAAGAACAAAGGAAAGCGATGGGCAGGAGAGAGGAAGGGAGAGGGAAGAAATGCAGGGCAAAGTAGGGAGTGTCTGTAATGGAGTGATTAATGGACCTTTTTCCCTTGGCCCAACATCAACTCATTATTAATGCATTAAACAGTGCACACAGACACACAAACACACACAGTTTTGTAGAACAAGCACATATAATATCTAAGCAAGAAAGCAGATCAGACATATAATGAGCGCAATTACGGAGACAAAAAATATTTCCATGTTAATATATATATATATATATATATATATATAGTTGGTTTGCAGATCTGATGTATAAAACAGAATTCAAATAAATGATCTTATTAACAATTCTTAGGTTTCAATGAAGGACCCACTTCTTATTAAAAAAATACATTTTCACTGCATATGCTTCTTTATTTGCTAAAAGATTCCACAGATCAGCTTACTGGTTTCTAGATTCTTAAACACATCAATACATAAATGGTTTTCTATAGAACTAGACCATAAAAATGATCTGCCAAAGTGAAACGTTTTGTTTCTGCATAACTTTCTAATATTAGTTGGAACATTAGTGTGACTAGAAACTTACCTCAAACCTCTTTCTTTTTATTTTTAATTAAAGAACATGCAACAGACTGTTAAACAGCATATTAAAGTTGTTTTGATCAAAGTTTGGTCATTGTAATCAGCTGGCACCTGAGCTGTCCCAGGTTGTAGTGGTGAGTCTCTCCATCTGTGGAGCGTACGACACAGAGAGAAAAGCAGGGCTGCAGATGTCGGATCTCCAGCAGAACCACTGCCAGGTAATGGATGAACAGCAGAGCATCCACCAATGATACTGCAAACTGCACTATACCTTGGTAGTTCTCATCCTGCCAAGCACAGATAGTAAAGCAATAATTCAGTGATGTTCTTTAAAAGAGGGCATCCTGTTTTATCTTTATTTTCAGTGTTACCACTTTTCAACAAGGACGCTTCAAATTGATCAAAAGTGGCATTAAAGACATTTATGTTACAAAATATTTCTATTTGAAATAAAAGCTGTTCATTTGATCTTTCTGTTCATCAAAGAATCCTGGAAAAAAATGTTCATGACTTTCAACGCTGATCATAATAAATGTTTCTTGAGCCCCAAAATCAGCACATCAGAATGAATTTCTGAAGGATTGTGTGACTCTCAAGACTGGAGTAATGGCTGCTGAAAACCCAGCTTTGCCATCACAAAATAGATTACATTTGAAAATATATTAGAAAGAAAACAGTTACAATTCCACAAATCT
This sequence comes from Gymnocypris eckloni scoliostomus, assembly GCA_027564155.1. Taxonomy (NCBI): domain Eukaryota; kingdom Metazoa; phylum Chordata; class Actinopteri; order Cypriniformes; family Cyprinidae; genus Gymnocypris; species Gymnocypris eckloni. The sequence goes on along the minus strand of CM050425.1, from coordinate 6,838,363 downwards.
CAACATGCTTCTCTTGACTCTTCATGGTCAGATTGGTCACTACACACATTTGCCCATACCTGCGAGTCCAAGATACGCACTCCAAAGAACAGCCAATAGGAGAGCAGCAGGAGGACTGTGAGCAGCCCCAGCAGGGCGCGGAACACTGCTATCCGGGGCAGGGAGGCTCGACCCGGACGCGCAAACAGCGCCCAGCCAGCCAGCAGCAGAATGAGAAGCTTGAATGCCAGCGAGAGAAACAGGCCCTCACAGGCAGTACCACAAGCTTGCAAGCGCTCCGGCCACATCAGCTGGGGCAGCAACAGGAAGGATAAGGGGGTTATCAGAACCAGCAGGCCCAGGACGAGGGTGAGGGCCAAAGGAAGGAAGCGTACACAGTTCAATTTCTCTACTGGACCTTCTGTCTCCTTCCCGAAGCCAGCCAAATCCTCTTGAGACAAGCTGTGGTCTGATGTTCCAGTGACCGCTGTAGTGGTTTCACCCCAGTTGTCATCCTGTCAAGAGATGGGAAGGGATCAGCGATATATCATGCACATAAAAAATTCAACATACTGTACTCCTAAAAGCCCCGTTATCTCAGAGGCCCACACCCAGCACTCAGGATCGATAATAAAGAAGAAGACTCATTTACAGCTTTTGATTTGCTCCCTTTTCCATTCCTGTTGGTGAGACGACAAATCTGCTTCTCGGCTAATTCAGACAGACAGTATGAAATACCCAGGTCTCCCTCATCATCAGAATATATTAATGACAAATACCCAAAACTGCATATAAATGCATATAAATGAACCTGAGAACCGAGAGACAGGTTAACAATAAATGAGAACTTTCTAACAGCAGGACGTCTGAGTGAATGCCAGTAGAATGTGAAATGCAGCGCAGATTAGAATTCCATTATAGATTATTCTGCACTAAGGATGGTAATTCATCTGCAACTATTTATATATTTATTTATGGACTGGTTTGCTTATTTATGCATCTATTTTTATGAATAGAAGCTGTATTTTATATGGTAATGTAGTTTAATGAATTTGATCTGAATTGAGAAGTTTTCAATTCATGTAAATGACAGCAATAATATTATCATAATAATAGGCATAAAATACAACTGCTTGCAGCAATTAATGAGTCAACCATTTACTAAGCTCAATTCAATGAGTTTAGGAACAACACTGCTGCAACTCTGCAATATGGCAGACCTTGCATCACATGGTATTGTTAGATTCAAAGAACCATGATGCACAGCTTATGGGCCAAATAAATAAAGAATAAGACAACTAACAAAGACAATATGGGATATGCACATGCTGTATGTGACGAAAAAAGGGAAGGATAATTAGACAAAAAGGAAAATAAAAAAATTGCCTTTTTGTTGCACTTTTTAGGGTTTGAGCCAACCCTAGTGCAAAATTAACTTGAGGGGTCATTGTCAGAAGTGAGGAAATGGCAGATGGAAAAGGTTAAAGAAGCAAAGTGTTTTGTAAAAGTTGGTGGAAACACAAACACGGATGCACGTGAACATTGCAAAAAAAAAAAAAAAAATAAAGGAGCCCATCAAATGAGATCACAGGATCGGCTTCCAAAATAGGTCACTACTAGTGAAAAATACTGCTGTAATCATTATATAACAAACACATTTACATTTTTGAGCACTAAAGTCTAACACAGCTACTTTAACATAAATAACAGTATACTTCAATCACAGTCTCTTTGCAAAAGTTCACACAACAAGCCGGGGTGAACTGTGCTTTACAAACTGTTAGATCAGACTGAAATGATCAGTAGCTGTGTTTGGAGTCCGATCTTTTCAATGAACAAGTTTAAGCATTGTTTTGCTGTAAATGCAAATTACATTTAAGATCAAAACAACTTTGTTTTATGAGATTAATTTGAATGACAATAAACATCCTTATTAATTGATTACACATAATAAACAGCAATATTTGCCTAAATAGTTCCAAACCTGAAACTTGACACAACACGTATAAAATGTGTTAAAAGAAAAAAAAAAAGGATTTTTGATATTCAAGTTTGCTTTAAAGTTTAGACAATGAAATGAGGGTGAATAAATGACAGATTTTCATTTTTGGTTCAACTTACTCCTTAACCCAAGTACAACAATTTTATATTGTACTGGCGTATAATTCCACAAAGATCTCTTTTTTTAAATGAGGCCTTTGTTAATTGAATAACTCTTATGCACAACACTGTCTGCAATATAGCAGACCTTGCATTACATGGTATTGTTAGATTCACCATGAGCCACAGCTTATGAGCCAAATACCACAAAGAAAAGCAGGAAGCGAGAGAGTGGTAAACAAGTGTGAGAAACTCCTACACCTCTCTCTTCTCCACCCTACATCCTTTTCCTCTATTTTTTTTCCAAAAGAAACCTGCATAGATGTGTTTCTCATGTCCACAACTCCAAATGAAAATTAACATAATGAATATGGATTTTTTATAGAATTACAGACATGACTAATAACACAATGATTTAAAATGATATGGTGGAAACACAAACACTGCACGTGAACATTGAGTTTAACATTCAAATGAGGTCACCCATGACATTCCTTTTAACAGAGGCTGCTTTGAAAAGTTAGAATCTGCGTTAGATAAGGATTACGTACCTCAGTATGACTCTGGGCTATTAGGATTCTATGAGAAGCGAGATAAATCAAAGTGAAAGCGTCATGAGCGAATGAGCGGATGGACTGAATAAATAGACATCTGTCATTGGTGATAACACTCTGATAGAGGCTAATAGTTCTGAAGTCTGTGTTTTGAGTGTGTCTTTAATGAAATGCATGAAATAAGGTCTGTGATTAACACAAGCTGAAGATATTTTCATGTTTTATTGTATAAAACGCCTCAGTAATACCCCTTGTACTTTTTTAAAGCGTTTATTTGTCTTGAAAAAGGACACTTGTTAACAATGGTTAAATGGGACTACAGAAGAACAGGTAAACTTATCTACTTCTCTAATTTTATAGCCTCATTGTTTACAATCACACTTTTTAAAACTATTCTAACTCAACCTCTTATGGAACATTGATTTTATTATTTTTTTTAAGACAAAGAATTGTCAGAAGATCATGCGACCGTGGTGTAGTTCATATATAGCTATTTAGCTTTTTTTTCTGGTGATTGTTTAAAAATGAAGAAATGTTGTGTTCATATGTGAACATCATCATGATGAACAAAATGTGTAAGAATCATAAACTATGTCACAGAACTTATTTTTGCAATAATCCAAAAGCTGAGGAATCCAAGGGCCAAAATTTTTATTTTTGCTAACTTCAGTCTGAATCTGATCCATTTTGCCGCCATCACATTACTGAATGTGCTTCCCCTACTGAGATTATCAGACAACATCGTCATGTGCCTGAAAAATACCGAAAAGGCTTAAAGAGTAAACTAATGGTTGAAACAATGGATGTAGCCTTTGAAATTCTGCCAATTAAATTAAAAAGCAAGAAATCTCGTTTTTATAAATCAAAACAACTCTAGCAAGTAAGACACACTCAAACAAGGGCACAACAAGCAAACATAAACATAGACCCTTTAGCAAGTAAGCTATGACTTATGCTTGCTTTTCCAAGTCATTCTGTTCACTAACTTCTAAAGTTTCCTCGCTGGAGAAAACATTCCAGAGGCCCAGGCTGAATGACAGGAAGACGAAAGAAGATCAGAGCCAATATGATGAAATTACTCCGGGAAGAATAGACCTGACAGCCGTTCAAGAACACGGCATTAACCTTTTAGCGGTGCCAGAGGCTTTCCTCAATTTACTGATATTTTTACTAAATATACAGTGTGTATTTGCTGCTTTATATATGATAGATCTGCTGTTGTAATTTAAATTATCTATGCAAAGATGAAACTTGTTAATTGAACATGAAATGTTGGTATTGGCATATATTTGCTTCCATATAAATACCGTTCAAAAGTTTGGGGTCGGTAACTTTTTATTTCATATATTCAAAGTATCTTATGCTCATCAAGGCTGCATTCCTTTGATCAAAAATACAGCAATGCCGAAAAATATTACAAATTAAAATATCTGTTTTCTATTTTAATATATCTTAAAATGTAATTGATTCCTGTAATGGTAAAATTAATATTTCAGCAGCCTTCACTCAACCCTTTTAAACTACCTGGTCTCATGGCATTTACGTACCTGGGTGCACTTTTTAGCGAGACACGAAATACGTACCAATAACTGCATATTACAGCAGTTTCCAAAAGAAACAAACACATAAAGGCAGTAAAACTCTGACACCTTTTTCTCCTTTTCACACAAATTTACAGAGATTTGATTAATAAGGAGTAATTTTCGTACAATTACTTAAAGAATATCATGTTACGACTTCAAAACAATATTAATATGCTGGGAGATTTGAAAACTGATGCTTTTGAAGGTTAGCATCGCACATATTCAGCCTCGTATCAATGGGTTTTCATAAATGGTAAGTTTGTTCGGTAGCTCACGTAGTATGGAGACGTATTTAGGAGGCGAGGAGCTCCGGTGCGAATCCCGTGTAATCACTGTTTGTCAAAGTAGTTCAAATCTGGAAATAAGGGAGTTGAAATGGCACGGATGCATACGTTTTTATATCAGTTTTGCATTTGTTAACACTATCTGGTAGGTTTAGGGTTGGGTTTGGTGTAGGGCATGATAGGGCATTAACTTTTAGGGACAGATCCCAGATATTTGAATTCTAAACCACCGCTATATGTATCTGTAGCAACGTAATAAAACTCAGCAATATGTACCTATATCTATGTAATAAAAATGTGCCAGGGTTCACGTATTTAACCTGTATTTTAGCACTACTCAGTGGACATTTCTCTTTGAAACTGTGGCGAAACGTGCAGTAAGGTACGTAAAACAATGTCGCACAGAAAGTGCACAGAGGTACATATTTTTATGAGACCAGGCTGATTTTTAAAACTAAAGGTGCTTAAATGCCATAGAAGAACCATTTTTGGTTCCATAAAGAACCATTCAGTCAAAGTTTGTACCTTCTTTCGCCACAAAGAACCTTTTGTTAGGCGGAAATGTTCTTCAGATGTTAAAGGTTCTTAATGGAACCTTCTTTATGGGACAAAACGTTTCTTCACTGTCACATGATCCTCCAGAAAACATTGTAATTATTATTATTATCAGTTAGTTATGATGATCAGTTATTACTGATGCTCAGTTAATAATGGTTCTTATTATTGTTAATGCTTAAAGTTTATGCTGATTTTTGTGGAAACCAAGATACATTTATCTTCAGGATATTTGATAGATATGACGTTTCTGAATACAAGTATTCAAAGAAAATATGTTCTAAAAAAGCAGGAAAACTTTTGAACTGTAGTTTCCGAATATAATTTGATTTATACAAATTTAATGTACTAAAAATACATAATCAATCAGAATTCCTCCATGTTTTGAAGTCTTTTCAAGGAGGAATTTACAGTATTTAAACACACACTTGCACAAATGAATGTAGACAGACATGAGGACCTATAAAAACTTTGTGTGCCTTTTACCCCTGAGGGAGAGCCAAGTAGGTCAGAATAACTGAGACCCAGTAGGAAGTACAAAGCAGCGTCCCTTCATACTGAGATGTATGTCACTCCTATTTTCCATATCTGTCTATACCACAAAACCCCCTCCTTTAACACACACACACACACACACACTTTACCCTCGTCCTCTGTCATTCCCTTTTTCATGTTCTCTCTGATAATATTCCAGAAGTCACCTCACCTTCCCTGTGACCTGACTGTTTCCTGTGTTTTTATAGAACTCAAACGCAGCTATATGCCAACATATAACCAATGCTAACCAACATCACAGGAAAACTGATATATATATATAAACGTTATGCCTGTTTCACAATACATGTTCATAGCAGCAAATATTTATTTTGCCTGTAAAGTTTCACCACTGAGCCTATTTTGCCAATTCTAAGTGTGCTGAATGCAGCATAAAATACCTCGAAAACACTATAAACTATTTTATTAACACATTTTACAACATTGCTTTTATAAAGAAACACAAAATAACAGAGTCAGCTACTTGACGTTTCACAAATGATCTGCCTTCATTCAGTTTACTCATTGACAGTACATCAGAGTCAATCCAGTTTGGGTTCCATTTTAAATTAATTACTATTTGATTGTAAATGTGATCCACCTTGTACACAATCACATTTGTTATAATAATTCTCAACTACACACACCTAATACTCATTGTTGTTAACCAAAAATCGCTTTAGTTTCTGTATAAAGCTGCAGCTGTTTAATGCAGCAGAAACACAGTCAGTGTGAAAGCACAATGTGAGCTTGCTATCGCAGTTAAGCTGCAGCACCGCGTGTGTGCTGTTTGTGCATGCGGTGTGAAACAGCATGAACCACATCAGGGACTTGCTTTTTACAATGGAGCACTAGCAGGCAAGCAGACTGGAGGCTAAAAAACACAAATGTGAAGCTTGTAATTTTGATAAAGAACTATATACATAAATAGTATTCGTTAGTTTAGCTGTAAATGACTCTAAATTTTCATTTTGAGGATGGGCTTCTTTTCTTTGAGGTTCTTTGCTTTAATCTGTTAAAACATTGAGCACTTCACAATTGAATTACTCTGGCAGCATATAACATTCAGTAAATATAATGCATGTTTCTATTTTCTGGAGCATGTCACTGTCTGAAATCCCTGTTCACCTCTTTACTCTGTTGCCTGTGTGTTTGCTGAGCTGAGGTCAGGATGACCCCTCACCCCATCACATACAGTCTCATCATATACATTTTGCTCAATAGCATATGCAGTGCAGCATTAAAAACAACAAGCATGTATGTATTTGTGCATCTACACTATATGTACTGTATACAGTTATGTGCATGAGAGACTATTTTTCATGGTTTGCAATGTGTGCAATGAGTGAAATAATGATAAGAAAATTACGTAATATGTACACATACATATATCATTAAAATATCAACCTACAGTTCAAAAGTTTGGGGTCAGCAAGACTTTAACATTTTTATAATAGAAGTCAACTACATTCACAAAGGTTGCGTTTATTTGATAAAAATACAGTAAAACAGTAATATTGTGAAATATTAATACAATTTAAATAATTATTTTCTATATATATATATATATATATATATATATATATATATATGTTATTCTGTGATGGCAAAGCTGGATTTTCAGCAGTCATTTCTCCAGTCTTCAGTGTCACATGATCTTTCATAAATCAGTATAATATGCTGATTTGTTGCTCAATAAATATTTTTTATCTGTACTACCTAATATTTTTTATGTAAACCAAGATACATTTTCAAGATTCTATGATGAATAGAATAGTCAATGAATGTCATTTATTTGAAATAGAATCTGACTAAGAATTAACGCATTCTTGTTGAAAAAAGTGATTTCATAATCTAAATAAACTTACTGACTCCAAATTTTTGAATGCTAGTGTAATATGAATACAATATTTATTATATCAAATGCATAATATATATGTTATAAAATATTGATATTATATATAGAATATCAATAATTGATATATAATAATGATTATATTAATAACTTTACATCTGGAGACTGGTTTACATGTTAAAAAAGCATGCTTTGATTTGCTAAAATATTTTTAATATTAAAACATTAATTCCAATATGACTATTTCATTTTTCCTTTAGCAGCCAATCGTCAGTCCCCAGCTCCCAGTCCTCTGTTGCTTTACTCTAATCCTCATCTCTGTACAGAGTGTTTTCCGAGAATGTGTTTTATTCAAGCAACTCACAGGTTCAGTTCCCCTGGTGCCTTAGTGAATCTACATCAATGGCCCTCAAATCGATTCGGTGTCTGACTTACCTGGGCGTCTGTGGGGGCGGAGCCCTGATCCGGCTGCTGTGGCTGAGCTGACGATGCACTGATGGTGACATTTTTGTCCGAGCGGCTGCTGCTGTCTCGGCTGTGTGATTTGTGCCGATCCCTGCTGCTGCGTTCACTGCACGAGAGAGACACACACAGCGGCGGAGGTGAGGGAAACGCTGTCGCCATGGTGATGGGAGCGGGGAAACACACTCAGACTAATGACAGGATAACCACCATCATCATTCTCCCTCCTCATCCTCTCGCTGACATGCACTGGCTTCCTCTAGCACTGTCTCGCACATGCCCTGGCTGGAGCATCTGCTGCAAACTGGGTTAGATGCAGTGAGCTGTGACGGCCCTAATCCAAACACAGTGTTCTCTCTCTCTCTCTCTCGCTCAGTCTTTTTAGTCATCACAGTTAATGCCTGGCAAGCCTTAGAACAAAATAAAACCGATAAACAAACAAATACAGCACTACTGCACACACACGCTCAAACACACATACTATCAAACAGCATAAGACATCTCGCAAAGAGTAATTATTGACATCAGCAAATACCTCTGCAAATATCGGCAAAGACACCCTTTGTTCTCACACTGTCTGTGTGTGTTTAGAAATATACAGCTTTCACAAGGAAGCATGGAAATGATATTGTTACAGTGATTGATGAGATGATGACACACTAGTTATGATTCACAAACAAGTGTATATTACCTTCCATAGTATTTGACTTCTGTAAGTCAATGTGGACCAGCAAATGTTTGGTTACCCACATACTTCAAAATATCTTCTTCTGAGTTGAGCAGAAGAAAGAAGCTAATACAGGTTTGGAACAACACGAGGCTGGGTTATTGATGACAGAATTTCCAGTTTTGAGTGAACAATCCCTTTAACTATACCAGTGGTTTTCACCTGGTTTAGCCAAGTATTCACTGCAAAAAAACAAACAGCATCACAAAACTACATGACACAAAAACTGATAAGATGATTTATTTTAAATTATTGTACAAATATATATATGAATATAAAAATAAATCACAATCAGTGTTGTGTTACTCTTACTGATATACTATTATAATTTTTTTTCATATTTTTATTTAGACATATTTTTGAAATATTTTCTGCTTTCATTTTAATCTTGAAATTTTGTTTTGCTTCTGTCATTTTTAAATATGCCTATGTCATTTTAGTTTTAAGTTTTAATTAATTTAATGAAAATGAGAAATGTTGCATATGTCATTGTCATATATATATATATATATATACACACACGTGCATTTAGTAAGTACTAGCAAGCATTTTCTCTGCAGTTCATGACCCTGTCAGAACAGATGTGCGACCCCTTTGAGTTCGTGACCCATCAGCTGAAAACCACTCAACTGTTGTTTTATAAAGTAACTCTGTGATCATGTTAGATCAGTGAGCACGGCGAGAGAATGCATTATGAAGATTAGAAGATTACTTTTGTCTTACACTGACCTCTTAATGTTACATTTAGAGAATAGTTGACGGTTTATGAAGGTGCATGTTTTGATCAATCCCAATTTGAACACTACCCTTATGTTTTTAAAATACTCCCTTTCTTCTTCTACAGCAAGTCATCACATGTTAACTCTGTTGCTTTATTCTAATCCTGGACAGCCTGGGCAGGGTGGGAACACTGCCTCTGGGATTGTGTTATCTTATAGAACTTGTCTACAGCTGAGCCACAGGGACTAAACCTAACAGCTGCTCCAACAACAAAGTACAAGGATAAAGTTTGTAGATAGACAACTAATAAGAATCAATATAGCCTAATAATATTCATCAATATAATAATATTCATTACAATTCATTTAATTTTAACAACATATTTTTAACTAGAAAAAATAAAATTTTGAAAGCTTTTTCAGATTTTTTCTAGCACAATTTTTTACTCACTTATAGTTTCAGACCCTCTAAACAAGTAACCCATGTTTTTTTTTCAGCTGAAGTGGGTTCAAACCTCAACCACATCTTCAACTGCTGCACCACACGATATTCTCCAATTCTTCTTTCTTTTATCACTTTCTAAAAATATCTAAATGGCCTTCAGAATACATATTTTCCTTGCTTTTAACGGTGCTAAAGGTATTGGCACTGAATTCCCCAAGAGATTAAAAAAAATGCAATCAATGAATAAAACAGCAAAGCCCCTTTTCCCAGCAGTGCAGATCTATTCAACCCTGTGTGTATTTGAGTATTCTAAATACCCTGCAGGAAGCATGGGATTGTAATTAGAAGTTATATAAACTGGGTGTTGATGCTGAATGGGAGAGGCAGTATAATAGCCCCTGGTAAAACATTGAGGTGTCCGTCCCCACCCAGACATTATAAATGTGTGCTGATGTAAACTGCAGAGTTCAGCTTAGTTTGGATACTGGAGGAAAGAAATAGCTGAGCCTGCCCACTGATCCAAGTGAAACTGGCTAGATGAGTGTATGCTACAATTGTAGATACAGACAGAAAGAAGTGGTGTGTGAAAAATGTCAGTATTTTAATTATCATTTGTTTTAACTTTCATTAGCACATCATTTAGAGACCAGTTTTGCTTTTTCCATGTCTAGAAAAAATATTAACTAGACTAAGCACTGAACAGACACAATTATGGTAAAGTATGGAGATGATAGGATAGGATGCATGCACTGATTCATCCAAAAACAGTTACTGGAAAAGAATATAAATGGAAAGAAACCGGGATAAAGAAGTTTAACAGCTGAACAGAAAGAGGACATTCATTTGTGGCTTTCTTGTGAAGACACAAACATTCTCTGCTTTCATGCTGGAATTCCTCAGGCCTGTGTGGGCCTTTCACTGGAGATTTTATAGGAAACCAAACAATAGAGGAGCTGAATAAATAACGTCTTAATTACAGTGGGTGGGGTCAACACAGTCTAATAGCATTAAAGTATATATCAGTAAGTTCTGACAAGGAGAGCTGGGAGAATATGTGGAAAATCTCTGGCTCGGAACAGCTGAAAATCCAGCCCAAATCTGTGAGCATGAGTGAAAAGTGTCATACAAGCATACAATTAGAAACATTATAAAAAAGAGACAAATTATATAATAACAAACTACTTAAACAGCAGCAATGGAAAGGAATAGACGATGAAATAGAGATGATAAAGCATGTTGACAACAAATGCAATATTGGTCATAAAATAGCAAACTTAATACAATCTAGAACAAAAATTACATTAAACGTTCATCAAGCTTTATTTTGTTTAGTCTAGAATTGCACAAATAGCGTCTTCATCTCATGTGAGTACGTCAAAATACTGAATGAACCTTTAAACAAGAACATTTCTTTAATGAGTTATGTCACTGATTACCTTTTTAAAGTAATAATTTAGCATCATCAGAGGAAAATTCTCAATAATTAAATCTGAAAGCAATTAAACACACACCGTCACTAATAAGCAACAGAATCATTTAATAGAAAAATGTATTCAATTTTGTTAATACTAAGCTCTAAATATATGCAGAAACCTTTCACGATGACAATATTAATTTTCTCCATGAATAAGTGTGGGTAAATCTGGGAAAATCCTCAGGAGAGAGATACATTAGAGGGAGAAGGAGAGTATGGTGTACTGTACATGCATGCACATGCACAGGCAGTTCAGCTCATTACCTCTGTTTGTTTGACCCCCGTGACCTGTTGGAGTGGTGGGAATAACCAGAGTGGATGGAATCTGTGTCCATTGTAATACTGTCCGTGCCGTGATTGGTTTAACACAGCAGAGGGAGGAATGCGGAGACAGTTAAAGTGCTGACGATGTTCAGGACATACATGAAGCTGCGCAAGATGACAGGGTCCTTTCTAGGGGCTTTCTGTTACCAAACATTAACCTAAAGAGAGAGAAAGAAAGATTTTTAACAAACTCATTTATACCATAAATACATCAAATACAATAATTTAATTCAGAGCACAAACACAAAAACATTTTAAAAAGGTTTGGGCTATTTCATGCCAGTTAGTGAAAAATAACTGCAATACAGTGCAGCAGTCCAGAAAAGAGGTCAAGTGTTCAATTCCCAGGGAGAGCAAGAACTGATCATATGTGTACCTTGAATGCAATCGCTTTGGATAAAGCATCTACCAAATGCATAAATGCAAATGTACACAGCTTTTCTCCAATATGCTGATACCAAATGCAGGAACAGCATCAAGAGTTCACTGCAGCAATGCCTAAAACACTATAAAGCACCTCTAATGGCAAGATCAAGGTTCATCTGTTTCAGGACTACTCAACTCTAGCCAGTACGGAAGCTAAAGTTATACATGTATTTTGCTTGCCTTCCACTTCCTCCTTCCTAGTTGGAATATATCTGCTGGTGATTATTTATTAAAGAACGGAAGGCATGCTCCTTAGGATATCAACTGTACTTTATTAGTACTCAGATATTCCTTTTCATTACTATGCCCACAGAGTCCTCTCACTTGTGCTGTTGCGGATTTTTCTTAGCTTTTTTGCCCCCAGGTCTCCACCTTAAGAGAATTCTGACTGCTCAGTTTCATGGTGTCACTTTAAATTTGATCTTTGAAATCACATATGCAGTTTCCCCACAGCATTCAAACACATATAGACTAAGCTTGCTAGCTAGTTATAGTTCTCTTAGCTGTTAAAACTTAAATGACATGGCAGATTGCAGGACCAAAGGGGTATTCTGATTGGTTGGTTATTTAGCACCCAGAATAGGGCATATCAAAGTGATGTGACTCATAAGACTTGGACAATAACAAAGAGTTTGGAGAGAAAAAGTCTTTGAACTGTCACAAAAGAGTCATATGAGGCTAGCAAGCAGTGAGTATCAAGGCTTTATACTGAGACTTCCAGAACAGACCTTGTGCATTGATTTATCCGCTCATAAATTACTAATTTGGAGTGCACTCACGTTCTAGTGCCACCTGCCATCTCAAAGCAAGCAACCAACACATCAACACACTCACAAGTACACACCTATAAGAGGATTTACAGGTCTAAAAAATAGATCACAGCATGGGCAAATTTATTCCACCACAAGTCACTCATATTAAACCATGTGGAATTATATTCGGCAGTATACCTTCAGTCTCTCATTCCCTGCCACATTCACAGAAGGTTTGGGTGCCTCAATTAATTAACTAGTGGCAAACTATTCTGCAGATTTAATTATATTAAACAATATATTGAATTTAATTTATGTTTGTTCGAGCAATTGAACACATTGCATCATTGTGCAATGCATCATGCTAAGCTACGCTAAAAGTGCTACCGCCAAACCCGAAGATCGGCTGAATGGATTCGAAAACGGTAAAACTCAACTGTTTAACTCTTGGGGAGATTGAAAATTACAAAAAAAGAGGAGTGTTCCTTTAAGACTTCTCATAGAAATGTATCAAAAATAATAACTCATCAACATCAGTATATATATATATATATATATATATATGTATATATTATGTAGGTATTCAAACCATTCTTTTGAAATCACAAGAATGATATTACAAGAAAAAAAAAACGTTTTGAACATGTGGTTATTTAGAACGGGACAATTGTCTTAATTGCGGTTTTATCTAATACTGGTAAATACCTGTATGTTCTTGATTAGCGTGTGGTATGTGAGTTTGCCATGATAGCACTGACCACTTTCAAGTCTTCATTTCTCTTATCAATGGGAGAAATCTGACCTGGACAAGCACACATAGCATTCCTCTGAGGTTACCTCATAGTGCCCTGAAAACACACAAACACACACAGACACACACACCTCTAAAGTTACTCCTTGTACACTCATATGCACTCACAGAAAGTGTATCATGTTAGGGATGCCGGGGGCTAAGTATTTTATGTTATTATACCCTATCATAAAGGAGACTAGAGCAATTACAGCCAAATGTTTAATAACACCAGACAGATTGCACTTGTGTAGTCTTCTTATATCGGTTTTGGCACTGTGTCAATCCATTAATTTTCTGGAGACAATTTAGTGGTTGTTGCATATTTCAGGAGGGCAGCACAGGCCAAATAAATCTCTTTTGTTGAAGCAGGAATGCAAGTTTTTGAAGACTTTGATATGTGATCTGTCTAGATGAACTGTCTAGAGGCGGTTAAAAACTGAAATCTGTTTACAAAATTCATTCTGTTATTGCGATACACAGATTCCCAATTCAGAGTGAATAGTTTTCTAATCTTACCAGGCTTGCTCGGTTGACTTGAATCAGTTTTCAGAGTTCTGATAGACAATAAATGGGAAAAACGAACAGGCGACATACAAAATCGATTTATAAAACATTTATCACTTTTATTTTAGATAGTGTATGTATTATATATCCGTGTTCACCATACATCTTAGTATAGTATTTATCAGAAATCCGCACACAGAATCTCTCTGTGCTTTTTTGTTAATAAAGGGATAGATCACCAAAATCTAAATTCTGGCATCATTTACTCAAAGTCCTATTGTTGCAAACTTCGCTGACGATTAGAACACATACATATTTTGAAAAGTGTTTTTCTCTTCAAACTATTAAAGCCAACAGGGTTTGGATTCCAATGACTTTCACTGCATGCACAAAAACAGTTGAAACATTCTTCAAAATATATTCTGTCTGGACCCAATCTCAAATTATACATTTGTTGTAGATCTGGGTCTCAATTTACAGACTCAGCTTGAACAGCTACTTAGTCACTTTTCAAATCAGCTTAGTGTTTGACGTGAATGCTGCAATAAATGTTGAAGTTTCCTTTAATAACCTTAAACTTTAAAGAGTATGAGTCATATCTGCAATATTTTTGAAAATACTTTTGTGTCTTTTGAAAGCTCCACATTAACTGTAATTTTCTGCAATCAGTGCCTTTTTTTTAATGACGCTTTTGCATTCCGCTGAAGAAAGGAAGTCAGTAACAGGAAAGAGTGGCTTATTTTAACATGAGCTGATGGACAGTTGCTATTAGAGCATATAGTCAGAATGTAGTGCTAACTGGAGCAGGAGAGTCCCTGGAGGCTTTTACATTTAGCCATCAAAACTCAGATTTTCACAGCCATTACACCTACAAAGCTAAGACACATGAACACACACATCATTTGACAGAGAGGCCCACTCAGCCAACATATGTTCAAAGCGCTGAGTAATGCATATCATATACACTCATGTAGAAACACACATGCACACGCAAGGCTTTCACATTTGCCTTGCCCTTGAGGCAGTCATGGATGATCAAAAGCAGAACAATAACATTTCTTCACCTACTAAGCAAGAATACAAGACAGGCAGAAAGACAGAGTCAGAGAGCAGAAAGAACAAGAGCGGGGGCAGTAAGAGTGAAAGGAACAGAAGTAATGACATTTTCAGAATGAGCAACCATACTGTATAAAAGCATACACACATAAACAGATCATGGACGCTCATATCTTAAAAAACAGTAAGATGTGTGTGTGTGTGTGTGTGTAAACACATAAACACAGAGATGTTATACATTATATTTAACTAATATATATTACATGTAATAGTAAAATTGTTAAAAAACATTTACATTTTCATTATTTTATAATATCTCTCTCTATAAAATTGTAAAATAGGAATTAATGTAAAAGTGTGTATAAATTATGTCAGGTTTTTGGCATGTAAAATGTTACAAATATTATGGATAATTGTATACATATTCTGTTCTGCCTTTTATATATACATTCATTATTTATATGTGAATATGTACTAATGTTATTACTAAGATAATCTTACATTTATTATTGTACGGTTAAAATTTTTATTTCAAATAACTGAAGATATAGTGCTCATACGGGTGACAGGGGTTCGATTATAGCCTGTAATAAATACTAATACCATTTCTTGCTTTTCTTAATAATTTCCTGATATTCTGTTTTTTTTTGTCAAGTAAAAATGCAAAATCTCCAAGAAAAATCTAATATTAATATTACACAATTATCAACTTTCCGTGTCTTCAATACACCTTGGCTCTTCTCCAAGACTACTACAGCATTTCCAAAGAAGTTTTTCGAATCATGAATATGTAAATAGCATGTGTGTGTGTGTATTATTGCAAAATGGAAAGAGAAAATGACAGCGAGTTACATTAGCGCAACAGAAAAATTGCATTACAGAGCCTCACTCTCTTTAATCTGGGTGTTGAGGCCTAATGGAAATTAAATAATTGTGTCAGAAATATTTGTAGCTCTATATTTAGCCAGGACAGTCCAGCCCCAAACAGAACACTATCCTGAACTCTCACTTTTTCTCCAGCTGTACAGTGGAGCAGATGTGGAAAAACCACCACACACACACACACACACACACAAGCGTTTCATTCACGTGCTTGTCAAACATGCAGATCTCACGCTTGCAGCCTCAGCTACACGGCACTCCGGAAGTATTTCAAGTATTTGGATGATTATATTGTTAGTCTTGACCTGCAATCTAGTATTACTTTGTATATAGAAACATTGCGCTTATCACTTCTAGATCTTGAAAAGCACATGCAAATACACATATTTTGTGCATTGCCCAGATTGCTGCCAACAAAACAGTCTGAAGCGTGTAACGGCCCTTCATAGTGATAAACAGTATATATCATAAAATTGTTCTGATAACTGCCAGTGATGGGCCACTGATCATTTTCCCCATAACTCTACACCTCTTCATCTCACAATAAAACACAAAAAAGTGTGTATTATAGTTTCTGAATGTCTCAACACTTCCAAGTGATTTCAGGCTCCATGCCTTTTCGTGTTATTCCTTGGAATGTTTTTTTAGACAATGATATGGGGTTGTAAAAATGTAAGCAAAAATAAAACTGAAAAAAGAAGTATTAAACATTAAACAGAAGAAATGATTCCATTTTCAAGACATGCATAGAGTGTGTTGAATGTGTGTGTCGCAATAGAAAGACAGTTTATAAATACATGACAGGTGCCCATATAACAATGTGGGAGCTTTGTTCCTTCGCAGTGTTCTGGAGATAAAGTTTAGTGTTATTTTAGTGCATGAGAGCGGAAAACATTTAGATAGGCCAATGCATAATGCATGTGCTATCAGATATAAAATGCAAGAGTTGTTCTGACAGATTAAAAGCCAGCGTTTGCAAGTCGGTTGTTTTCTGATGTGCAAAAGACATAAAATATCTGCTTTACAAGAAAGACTGCCTCGTGAGGAGAAACACACGCTTCCACTGTCTATCAGTCAAAACCACACAGCATACAACAACAGCGGAGGTGCACCTTCTCTGCTAAAATACCTGTTTGCTAATAAGTTACTAACACAATTCTAACTCAATTTTTCATATTTTTTTAGTTGTCACAGTTCAGTCTCCCCTGAAAAGCATGGCAACTTACAGAGAGTTCAACAGCATTATTTGGCCTATATTAGCTGGCAGTAGTTTCTTAAAGAGACGAAGAAGCACAATAAAGACCATGTGAACAGTGTGATGGACATAATCTCACTCATGTTATACAAGCCAACAGAAATAACATATTATTGTAAAATGTGGTTCTTAACAATTGACAGTAAGTTAAAGCACGGTATGCAAATAAACTATATGTATGTCCAATAATATTAATTCACCTCACCTTAATTTTGAAGAGATGCTATGCACGACCTTAAACACACTTGCATTTACTATTACAGAAGAGTCAGAGAATAAACTGTTGAAGTCAAGAAGGTGAAGTCAGACAGAAATCGAAGAGAAATATTAATCCTGACTGCTGTGCTGACCCCTAATAGCCTTTTTAAAGATAATCAAGATTATGGTCACCCAACCCCTTTTTGTCATGATTGTATTTAAACAAAAAGAAAGACAATTAGTCATTAATTAATACATTAAACATAATCATCCATTTACCCTCTTGCTGCATCAAATCCAACGCAATGTGAAAACGCAGATTGATTTGTCATTCCTGCAAGCCGTTCGTTGTTTCCATGCGGACCACGTATTCAAAACAAAAAAGATTCGCTTTGACATTGAGCATATCCGTTTCTTTTTGCAATAATGAGAGAGCAACCCCCTCAGCCAAAGAGCAGTCTGTGAGGAAAGAAACGGGAACCGCAAGAGGTCATAAATCGCGTGTAGCTCATGGGCGTAAATGATTGCGTTGGAAAGACCGGTTCGTTCGAAAGAATCGGTTCGTTCGGATCTCTCAACTCAATGGTCATTTTGAAAGGCGATTCGCCAATTCGTTCCATAGCTCACAGTGCTTCGGAAGCCCTAGCGATGTAGTTTTTTTTGTAGATAAATGCATATTTGGTTAAATGTTGTTTATATTACTATGTTTCCCAACAAATTATATACACAAGGAGGTTTTTGTTAGCCAGTAATTTTAGCCAAACTTTAATGGTAGTTTTATGTGAAAATAAATATCCTAAATGAATGAATGAATAAATAAATAAAACATTAGAAAATAAAATATTATAACATTAAAATAATAAAATAATAATAAACTGTAAAAAAGTGTAGCCTAATCGTATTAAAATAAAACAAACAAAATAGAATAGTGGAGAAAGGTGTCATTTATCTGTTGATATTATATTTGATCATAATATATTCTCTAAAAGCCCTTTTTTCTTAAAAAAAATTTACATTTAAAACATGCTAAAATGTAATAAAATTATATAAATATGGACTAATATATGTTTTCCAACTGTCACTTAATAAAAAATATTATTATATTACTTTACCCAGTTATAAAGCTATATTTAGTTCCTTTATGAAATGATCTGTCAGTGAAATCATTTGCTCTGCTGCTTCGAGAACTGAATCATTAAAACGAACCGGCTCAAAGAAATGATTCTATTGCGAATCGAACATCTAGGCATGGATACACCACCCAAGTCAATGGAATGCCAACCATGTGCTTTAAAGAGGGCCATCGCTGCCTCTAATACATCCCATAAACACATCAGCAAAGAAAGAAACACGCACTCTGCGTGGTGCGCGCGTGATCCACCCAGATTTGTGAAGGCGACTCGATGTCACAACAAGACACGAGATTAAGCAGTCATCCCGTTGCACATTGAGGAAACCTGTTGTTTTTTATTAGTATCAAATGAAATATTACAGAAAAGGTAGTATCTAAACGTTGTGTTATTTGCATTACAATATTATTGTATAGCCTATAACGGCTTAATCTTTGGCGTCTCGTCAGGAAGCATCAATAATGATTTTCGTTTTAACCCTATCATGCATAATCAATAATCAATACCCTATGAGCTGTAATGACTTTAATCTGTCATTTTACAGACAGCAGCTGGGCGGGAGAACTTTAACATCCCAGTGTCTTCCAATGCCAAAAGGTGTTCACTTGTATTTAGATCAATGCAGTGAGCACAAAAGAATAGACAATAGATAAAGAGGAAACTTACCCAGCGGCTACGCCAGCATCCCCGATAAAAGGATCAATACTGTAACCAAATGTACCCACTATCAGGCATTGCGACCAATCTTACGGCAGTAGTATCCTTTACAGGCGGAGCACACAGAAGATGCGCTTTGGCAGAGGAGGTGGAGGGACCGACTGAGACTCATTACAATGTGCTGCGCTAGGGGGAGTTATTAGAGTTAGCCTCTAACGTGTATGTGTGTGCGTGCGTGTGCGTGCGTGTGTGTGTGTGTGTGCGTGTGCGTGTGCGTGTGTGTGTGTGTGTGTAAATGTTGTACATTTGTGCGTATAGTGTTATTAGCACTTTGGATGTAATTTCACCATGCAAATTAAGCTATTTGAATCTGAATCACTAGTTACTGACTAATTTATGCATTAGAGGGGACTTTTCCTCCAGTATTTTCAAATCAATACTAAGCGTTTTACATCGTTCCGCCAGTAGGTGGAGACAAGTTACCGTTTTTAAAGGGATCATTCACCCAAAAATGAAAATTCTGTCATTAATTACTCGCTCTGGTGTCCTTCCACACTCGTAAAGCTCTAAACACACTGCACGATTTTCCACTGTCCCAGATGAAAGATTGGCATCGTGAAAAAATCATGAAGATTCCTGTGATCTTGACTCCTAATCGGTGGTCCTGTGTCATACAGTGAGAAAGGTTAAAAGATGTAGCTTCTCATAGCTATGTAAAATTATGGTCAAACCCAGTGCTTGAAGTGGAAAAAAAATAAGTTCTGGTACTCACCCCACCCAACCAATCCCCATTTAATTATTTATTTATTTATATTAAATAAATAAGTAATTTTTAATGATTCACAATGTATGTATAGTGCCACAATCAATCAATAATTAAACAAACGTTTTTAATACAAATTAGCAGTTGTCAAGTTGCAATACCAAATCAGGGCCACAGGGAGACAACAAAGACCACTAAATCGCCTGATTTTATACGGTTCCATTCAGAATGACTAAATCTCTGACCACCGCATAATCAGTATTCGTTATAAAACACTCTTGCTTTTAAGCCAAATACACACTGAAAAGAATATTCGTTTACTGGATCCTTGGATTTTCCAGGAGTTTACGGATTAAAATTATGTGATTGCAAAAGCTTGCTTCTTTTCATTTTAAGATATGATTTTCGTTATAAAGTACTGATTCAAATTATTAATTAATAATTAATTATTATTCTAATACTCCGCACGCCTCCCCTTACATGCTCTCTTGCACCACACAATGAAGAAGACTGACTCTGCTTGCGTTCATTCACATGATTGGTCGAGATGAAAGGCGATCCCGTCTGGGTAGTGTGATTTACATTGTTTCTATATAATTACTAATCATTTATGGGATCATATAGCCTAATCACCCAGACCCTGACAATTTTACTCTGAGTAATGGCAACATGTCAGAAGTGCCGGTACGCACACAAAAAGTGCAGGTACACCAGGAGCGTAGCCAGAAAGGAGACTCTGGGTGTGCATCAGAAAAACTGGGTGTGCCACATTTATTGTCAGATTAATGCGCAAAAAAAACAAAAAAACAAGCATGCTTATTGGGTATTAATATGTTAGTTTAACCATTTCATTTTTGTGTAGGCTACATGTGTCTGTTAACCTATTCTCTGTTTTGGATGTCTTTGAAAATCACTATTTTATATCTGCAACAAAGTGAGTGTGTGTGTGTGTGTGTGTGTGTGTGTGTGTGTGTGTGTGTGTGTGTGTGTGTGTGTGTGTGTGTGTGTGTGTTAGCATGCGTGCTGTATATTTAGTATTATTAAACCTTTCATTTCTGCGTATGTCTGTGTTTGTATGCTTACTGTTTATTAAGCATTTTTAAACCTTTCATTTCTGCGTGTGTGTGTGTGTGTGTGTATGTGACAGAGAGAGAGACAGTTTTAATGAATTCTCCATTGTGAATGTGTTCAATTGTCAGCCCTGCAACAGCTCCTGGAGACTAAGAGACAGATTTCATCTCTCAAACCCCAATCAAACACAGCTGAACCAGCTAATCACAGTCTTCAAGGCTACTGGTTAATTTCAGACAGGTGTGTTGGAGCAGGGTTGTAACTGAAATCTGCAGGATGGTAGCTCCAGGAGCAGTGTTGGAGATCCCTGATATAAACTCTTAAAAAGAGAAGACTTGCAAAGAGTATTGTCACCTGTCATTTATTTCACATATCTATATCTGCAACAAAATATGTGTGCATGTATGTCCGTATGAGTGTGTCTGTGTGTGTATCTGTGTAAGCAAGCTTAATGATTATTAATATGATAGTTTAACCATTTAATTTCTATTTATGTGTGTGTGTGTTTCTGTGAGCCTATTGTCCATTTTCGATGAGTTTCACTGTCAGCCATGTTGGCCTAGACCCTAAAAGCATACCACCTTAGGCCTTAAAATTCTTGAACCCTGGTTATCGCTGCTTGCAGCTATATTTTTGTTGTTGTTGTGTTTTCCATTTTCTCGCTCAAGAGGGTCACCGACAATCACATACAGTATAACCTACAACAGCTCTTTAACTGCGCTCTAGTCAAACGCGCTCCCTGTAGCCTAATCATTAACTACACACATCATAACCCCCTTTTAGGCAAGTACAATTTAAGTCACATATTTGAATAAGACTAAACTCCTATTTAACCTGATGATCACAGGTTTAATAAAAATACATTTTAAGTTTCTAATCATAACTCCGCATTTCCACGTTATTCAAACAACGAACAAATTACAGTGAGCAAAGCACATTTACTTTATCAAAGAATAATCATTGACTTCAGTGACTAGGCTATTATGTAAAACAGCTGTAGCTGCTCTACTAAATAAAAACAAAATGCTTTTAAATAATCCCTCCTTTTATTAAATCATTATCATTTTGCACATCCTGCAATGGTGACTTTAACTGTACATGGGCCTACATATAATGTTCCTTTTAAATTACTTTTGGTGCAATAAACAATCTTGAATAGATGTCTTGCAAGACACATTAGAGAAAGCAGTAAAATATTTGTTATACATTACATTCAGGATCGCCAACAGCATAGCACAGTATTTAATGGTGCCTGTTAGCTGCTCAAAGGGCGAGACGGCGTGGTCTGGCCTTGAATGCCTCAATTATGTTATTATTATTTATTTATTTTTGAAAATAATTAAAAATTTTAATTAAATTTTAAATTAACAAATATTGTAAGCACTGCTTAAATCTGTAAATTGTGAGGTCCCGGAACAAAGCGGGGTAATGAATCCGTCCGGCAAGTTTTTTTATATTATTATTGAACTTTCAATACAAAATTCAACAGCCAGTTCATATATATATATATATGCATTTATGTAGGCTACACAGAGAAACAATACATAGAGAAACAAGATCGCTTTTTGCCGTCTCGTGCAGTCTCCGTGAAATGGAGCGTCACAGCAATGAACCAGCGAAGCGATAAAATCTTTAAATACGTAGTCGGAATGAAAAGGTGCATTTCTTTATTAAAGTCAGCGTCGCATTCTGCAACTTTATCTTTTCAGCCGACACTGACTGAGAAGAAATCACTAGTTTATTAACGAATAATTCAAATGTTTTATTTTGCCTTTCCCCAACATTCATAATCATTAGCCTACTTTTTGCCGTTGCACAAGCGTCGCTTTTCAATAGGCTATGATATATATTAAAGGATGGTTAGTAGCCTAAATTATTATATTAATCAATTTATGTGTGACTAGTGAAAACTTTAGTCGACAGGCCTTCTTGGCACAAGGAACCGATCATTTTTAAATAAAATGCTGTCAATTCGAAAAGTGCGCCTGCTAATCACGTCACGTTATATTGCAATGCAGAGTTATGAATGCGTAATAATAAGTAAAATGTTTTTAATTTATTTCATTTCTTATGGGTGCAATGGCGGTGCTTTGGTCTTTCTTATGCTGAAGCATCTGCTAGCCCCTCCTTTGCGCTGCCCATGTTTATTACGATTAAAAAATAATAATTCTGCATCTGTTTTAGGTGTGCCAGCTGCCACTGTGGGTGGCACCGGCACACCCTGGCACACACAGCTCGCCCCTGAGGTACACTAAAGGCTAAAATATAGAAGTGCCGGTATTAACCGGCTGTCAGACTTTGTCTTCCTTTTCCTTGTGTTTCCACACCCTTATATGGTCCTTCCTGTTTCCTGTCATTAGTTCATTCATCCCCATCTGTGTTTGATTTGCTCCTCACCTGATGCTGTTTCCCTTGTTTGTGTTATGTGTTCATAAGCCCTGAGTTTTCCCTGAGTCCTGGTCCGTCAACTCGTCTATGTACGTTGATGTAGTTGTGTGTCTTGTGTTCCTTCATTAAATCCCATTATTTACCTTACCTCTCGTCTCCCGCGTCCTTCCCGCTACACGACCGTGACAGATTGACGGACCAAAAGAAAGATGGAGGAGCACCGCCGCCGCCCGCAGCTGATCTTGGTCTGCCGTTCGCGGGGGTCCTTCGACGCCGCCCGCGGCTCGCCCAGCCCGCCGTTCGCGGGAAGTCAGCGGCCGTTCGCGGCTCACGTAAGCCCGCCGTTCGCGGGAAGTCAGCGGCCGTTCGCGGCTCACGTAAGCCCGCCGTTGGCAGGAAGTCATCGGCCGTTTGCGGCTCACGTAAGTCCGCTAGCCACCGCAAGCCCACCTCCCGATGCTCATGTGCCCCTGGGTTTGTTGGTGACATACGAGGGGATGGATTGGAGGCCAGCCCAAGTGCCTGCTCCTCGCCAGCGCCCTCCGGTGCCTGCTCCTCGCCAGCGCCCTCCGGTGCCTACTCCTCGCAAGTGCTCTCAAGTTTCCCCGCTGGTTCCGTCCAGCACTCCAGAGCGCCCACGAGTCAGCGCCACCAGCGCCCAGAGTCAGCGCCACCCGAGCGCCCACGAGAGTCAGCGCCACCCGAGCGCCCACGAGAGTCAGCACCACCCGAGCGCCCACGAGAGTCAGAGCTTCCAGAGCGCCCCCAAGAGTTGGTCCCGTCCAGCTCACCTTGGCCCACGCTGGTCCCGTCCAGCTCACCTGGGCCTCCGCTGGTCCCATCCAGCTCACCTTGGCCCACGCTGGTCCCGTCCAGCTCACCTTTGCCTCCGCTGGTCCCGTCCAGCTCACCTTTACCTCCGCTGGTCCCGTCCAGCTCATCTTGGCCCACGCTGGTCCCGTCCAGCTCACCTGGGCCTCCGCTGGTCCCGTCCAGCTCCCCTTGGCCTCCGCTGGTCCCGTCCAGCGCCCCTTCTGCGCTTCCCGAGCGCCCCCCTGAGATGGGGAGCTTCCCCAAGAAAATTTGGGGGCTACCCTCCATGGCCTCCCATGCTTCCTGCTCCGCCACGGAGGCATCCCAAGCTCCCTGCTCCGCCTTGGCCGCATCCCAAGCTCCTTGCTCCGCCATGGCCGCCCGAGCACCCTGCTCCGCCATGGCCGCCCGAGCACCCTGCTCCGCCATGGCCGCCCGAGCACCCGGATCCGCCGTGGCTGCCGGATCCGCCGTGGCCGCCTGAGTCCCCGGATCCGCCATGGGTCCCGGAACGGGCACCGCCCTGGAGGCCACCTGTCCGGTCTCCAGGTCCTTGAGGCCTCCAGAGCGCCCACCCCCCCTCCCCTTTCGATGTTGTACGGCGCGGGACGCGCCTATTGGAAGGGGTAATGTTAGACTTTGTCTTCCTTTTCCTTGTGTTTCCACACCCTTATATGGTCCTTTCTGTTTCCTGTCATTAGTTCATTCATCCCCATCTGTGTTTGATTTGCTCCTCACCTGATGCTGTTTCCCTTGTTTGTGTTATGTGTTCATAAGCCCTGAGTTTTCCCTGAGTCCTGGTCCGTCAACTCGTCTATGTACGTTGATGTAGTTGTGTGTCTTGTGTTCCTTCATTAAATCCCATTATTTACCTTACCTCTCGTCTCCCGCGTCCTTCCCGCTACACGACCGTGACACCGGCCCACTTTAAGCACTGGTCAAACGACTGATTATTTTAACAATACCCTTACTACGTTTCTGTGCCTTGATCATATTAGGATTCTTGCTGTTTATGGGAGGGTCAGAAAGCTCTCGGAATTCATCAAAAATATCTTAATTTGTGTTCCGAAGATGAATAAAGAACCACATGGAACCACATGAGGGACTAATTAATTACAGAATGTTTTGGGTGAACCATCCCTTTAAGAGTGAGTAATTAAATCATTCATTCAAATCCTTCGTTTAAACACATGTCCTGATTTAGGCCCTGTACCAAATGGAATACTTCATGTGCACTTGCGGTCTTACGGACTTACAATGGCCACCATGTGCGCGTGTCCGTTAAGTCCACAAGACCGTAGGGTGTCCCATTCCTAATTTTAGCATTCAGAATGCTAAAGGCGTTCGATCCACACTTCTGCCGACCCCTCACTGGGGCAAGCTCCACAGCAGACTTCTACCCGACAGTCAAAGCGGCATTACGCCTCGAAAGTGCAGACTCAGAGGAAGACCGTGAGGGTTTAGTGTCCATTTGGGACAGGGCCTTAGAAACACATCAAGTGACCTTCATTTTGAGAGTGTCAGTGGATCCTTTCATTCAAAACAGTGATCCATTTAGGAACTATACTTGTGTGTTGCTCTGAGACATGCGGTTGAATTTGATTATTCTGCTTGGCTTCATTTGGATCTACTTTGGTCTGCGTGACAAAATGAACTAAGTAACTGGCGGTTGTGTCAAAGATTTAAGTTAGGGTTCTCTATATTAATTGTTTGTTTGTTAAAACTAAAAGCAATGGCAAAGTCGCAATTGTTGGTTTGCGGCCTATATTCAAATCAACGCACAGTAATTGTACTCCATTAGTTATGTATATTAATCAGGTCAAATCTTACATCCACATCTTTTGTCTTTCTCTCTTTCTCTCTGTTTTCTTTACATATCCCTGTCTACAGTTTTAACCGACTTAATGATTGCATCCAGCTATGATACTCCATAAAACTGATGAAGCGAGAGAGATGCAGAGAGAGCTTGCTGCCATTAAATATAGCTCCATCCCCCACATATTCTCTCGACTGCTCATGCCTCTAAAAGCTTTTCTTCAGTGTTCACTCACAATGGTCACCGAAATAATGTTGTTTGGACTAATTGTCCAAAAATCTCAAAGAATAATCACAAAATTATAAAATATAAGCTATACATTAATATAAGAATACGTCTACACTCTCCAAATACACATATTAACCTATTGTGCATTGCCTATTAGGCCTGTGTCTCTGTAATAGTGTTAGCCTTGATTACTGTGTTTGCTAAATGACTACTAATATATGAGGACTGACAGGTTGACTTTTAATACTGAGAGCCTTTTAGAAAAGGTTCCTGAAATCTTGCCCTGAAAGGCCAATGCACTTCAGAGTTTAGATGCAATCCTGATAAAACTCACCCGTGACTCTCTAATGATCCTGAAGACTGATTAGCATGCTCTCGTGTGTTTGATTAGGGTTAAAGCTAGACACTGCAGAAAAGTGATATTGTGGGCCAGATTTGAGGATCCCTGATTTAGAGTTATATATAAACAATTCATTCTCTCTTTTTAGCAGTTTGTACAATTGAATTTGCTTTTTGATTGATACACCTTAATGTAGTCACTTTCTATTTCCCAGCCAGAATAAATGCAGCCTTTTTAATCAGTCCTTGCAATATTTTGTGATGTTCATGTAAAACGTCTTAGAAAATGCATTGACATTCTTTTTTACAATCTCAGAAAAAAGGTCAAAAAGTTGTCAGTACCTTAAGGAACACTTTTGCTTATTTAAGTAATGACACAGAAGTAGTGTACTATCTTAACTACTTCTTTATCTTTTTTGCTTTTCTTAACTTTTACTCTACATTGAAGAGAAAGTGAACTCTTTAAAGAAGAAGATACAAACCTAGCCTATTACTTCTCATCATTGACCAATAGGGGGCAGCAACGCTTTTTATACATTATTTCACTGTTGGAAGCTAGACTTGGACTTCTATAAACTATTTGAAACAAAAGCACTGTGGTTGTTTGATGACAAATAAAAGTTCATATTTCTCTGTGAGTTTCGCCCACGTCTACCCTGATATATGTTTAATAGTTAAAATATATGTTTAAATAAATCGTAATCTGATGCCAAGCTTATAATAATAATAATAACAATAATTAATAATAATAATAATAAGTGATGTATCTTCATTTGCAATCGTTATTATTTTACAGACCCATCAGATAAATGAAGTGACACTGGGTTTGTCCACTAAGTGGCACTAGTGGGTTGTTTTTATATCCTGTTTTTTGAATCACTGACATTAATGCAATTTTTATATATCTCTAGTGGTCTATTATCAGACAAATAACATGCAGTGATTTATGTGCCCAAACCCACGTGTATAATGAATGATATTTGTCTATGATTGCTTGAACCGGCCTAAAGTTATTTGGACACGTATGAATATAAAAAGAGAGTCAGGAGACGTGGGCCTATTACAACATTTGTGATTGATTTGTTTAATCACTAAAAGTGTGATTTTGTAATTATTTTATTGTTGTCCTTATAATTTCAATAAATACTTCTGTTCTAAGTGACACCAAAAAAATAGTTTGAGTCACTGATAATATTATTTAATGATTCTATAACAATATATTGTGTCAGTCGTGAAACATACAACTGTGTGAATCCACTCCGTGAATACTAAAGTAAAAATTAAAAATATTGATATTGTGTTCTCAAATGCAGTAGCGTTCATACATTTACCAAATGCCTTTTATAATCACGGTTAACCTACAGCGTAACCGCTAATTTATTGTGTTTGAAAATCTATTTATTTTTATTCTAAAGCTCTTACAAAACCCTGGTAGCCTGTGTTTGGTCCTGTGCAAATATCAGAAGGAAGGTTACAAATCTGTAATCTCCAATGCATGCATCAACAAATGCATTCGCTGACTATGTCAGTGTGTCATTGTGTGATGAAAATCTGATCATTGTATGTCTGACGCGTGCACAGATGGTCCGGCATGCGCGCGCAGCCGGGTCGCATTGTTCTGAGTGTGACACTTTCTATGCGCGAGTTAATGAGAACAGACTGACTCTCGTTTTCCCCTCTAAGCTGTTTTTTTCTAGTCTTTTCTTTATAAACATCCTTATCATCCATCCATTTCCGTCTGGCCACAAATAATTTCACCAAACAGACAGATTGACCCGGGACATGATTAGATAGATAGATAGATAGATAGATAGATAGATAGATAGATAGATAGATAGATAGATAGATAGATAGATAGATAGATAGATAGATAGATAGATAGATAGATAGATAGATAGATAGATAGATAGATAGATAGATAGATAGATAGATAGATAGATAGATAGATAGATAGATAGATAGATAGAAAGATAGATAGATTTTCACGACTCTGAGTAGACATGGAGAAATATTGCATACGTGTTTGGTTGTCATCTTCGCTCTTTTTGTTTAGTGAATATTATCTAAGACACTTGTAGAGATGACAGTTTGGCTCTTTGCATGAAGGGTCAACGTCTAATCTGGCTACCTGAGTTTAAGGCTAATGTATTCGACCCTTCCCGTGACATACACCCAGACATATGGCACTACAGCGGGGCTGAGGGTCATTCATTACATATTCCACTAACGAGGCCTGTTCACGTCCAGCATGAACACACAGACTGATCAGCCTGTTTGCTTGGGTGAAGAACAGAATGTAACTTCTGGGATGTGTTGTGTTAGACCTACACGTTAAATGTCTAATTTTTGAAAAATAAAATAGCCTATTTTTTATCTTCCAAACACATTTCCACAAACTAACAGTTTCATTTGTGATTGAGTGAAATAAAGTTGAGAAATATATCCAAGACTTTTAGACACTTAACCTATAAGCATACACTCACGCGCACATGCTCTCTTGCTCTTTCCCACGGGACGCAGCAGACGGGTCGTAATTTGGTTGCCTTGGCCCGTCTGGACTAGCACCTGTCTCCTCTCTGGGGAGAAAGTCGCCTTTGGGTCGTGAGCAGAGCGGACTGTGCATGTGTTGTGTGACAGCATGAAAAGGTCTTTTTTCATGGCGTTTTAATAGGTAAATAATGTTTTACGACAGAGAATTTCACAATGTGAGCCTATAGCCTAGTTGTCTGAAATGACGCGCGTGAAAGGATATGAATAGAGAACATCGCATTGGCACAATATTTTTAATTTCATTTTGTTTTATACAAAAACTACAACAGACGAATCAATCAGCATTTAATTCATATTTTTTTACTATGTATTCTAAAATATGTATTCTAAAATAGTTATGACAAACTGCGTTACAAACCAGTGCACTGGCTATTCCACTACAAAATGACGGACAAAACCCTGAATTAACAGGGTGATCTTTGGATAAGAGGCAGATGTGAGATAATTTGCCCACTATAAAATTTCCAAAAGGTTCACAAGAATCACGTAAACAAATAATCTCTATAAATAGTTTCTAAAAGAAAAATAAACTACCTTGAGATCATTTGGTCGCAGCAGAGAGAGCGTCTATGGTAGCTTAGACTTGGAAGGCAGGCAACACGCTTTTTATGTCTATGGCCAAATTATTTATCTGACATTGATTATGATGTATTTAAATGAGTGTAATTGTTTTTAAACCACCCCAAGTCATCAGGTACCCAAAGCGCTATCTATGAGCACTTTGTAAACAAAAATAAACAATACAGCAATAGATCTTATCCGATGGGAAGTGCTTCTCGTTATCATAGGACAGGACATCAACAGCAACACCATTATATTAATAACTGTAGTGCACACACAGCGAAGGCCCTCCTACTCCAAAGAAAACTGCCAATGAAAAGTGCAAGTTAACAGCAACAGTAAACCCAAACTCTGCGACATCAGTCTAAAATAGGACAAATAATAAAACATTACATATTTACATATATACGTAAACACTTTAGATATGCTATTTTAAGGACACTCACATAACTTAATTTACTTCATAAATAAATAAACAAGAAAATATAAATGAACAGCTAATAAGGTTACGATCTGTTTCAGCACATAGAAGTAGCCTATACATTTCTCCACACGGTTGGTAGCCTAGCTTGATTTATAACAATGTTGCGAAAGATAGTTGTTTCGTTTATGTGATGTAGCCTATTAAGATCCAACCCAAGTCAAATCTCTCCACAGCAAATTATTGCCACAGATGTGCTCATGCTGTGGGATGTTGAACAGGATAAGCTAATCTTTGAAAAGCTATCCTAAACTACAGTAGCAATCAAAAACAACAAGCTTCACTTATTGCGATAGGCTACGTAACATTTTCGGTAGCTAACGTTTTACAATAACTAAAATACTTCCTCCCATCCTTTTGTTCCGATTTCCCTTTTGTAATTAGTGGAGACAGACAGCAAAACATGGCCTATATCTGAAATGTTACCCTTTTTTCTCTCTTTTTTTGAATGGGCTATTTGTGTGAAAGCTGGAATATGCCACTTCTTCATGCCTATAAAAGTATTCTTTATGCACACTTGTATGGTTTTGTAAATGTTCGTTTAAACGTCCAACACGTGGTTAAGATAAGAAATGTAACAGATAGCTAGGCGAAGTATTTCTATCTTGGACAGCTTCTTGTCGGGTGGAAGTGTTGGTAGCAGCTTTCTCAGCTCAGCGAACGCTACATTGAACGCTTCCACTCTGATGCGCTCGCGCGTGGCATGCGCAGAACGGTATTTGGAAGTCGCGCGCCTCCGCCGTCTCTTCTCCTCTCTGGTGAGCGCAGCTGGCACAAGCGCGCGAGTCTTGCCATCCTCGGTCTGTAAGGGCTCGTGAGCCATGCACTCCACCTTCATGACGTTCAGACATTCCGTGTCCGCCAGTGTCCAGGTGAGGTCAGGATCCGTCTGATCGGGACTCAGCATCATTTTCAGATCCGTTTGATCAAGGCTTCAGTGCACGGATTGCTAACTGCCCTGGTGAATAAGACACAAAGCAAAGGATTTGTTTTTATAAATATAAATCTGTATAATGCATTCAGTGCAGTAACTGAAATAAACAACAAAGAATAATTCAACTATTATATCTCATGAAATTATAGTTAATGTCTAAACTAAATTATTGTATTTTCTCAGTTTAGAAATGTAACACTCATGGGTTATTGGTTTCTGTTTCTTTAAAACGGTTCAGTTGCTACTAAATGTTTGTGAATGGATGTCAGTGTGCATTTAATTAATTAATTAATTTTAGCAATTTAGCTCACTCAGCACACATTACCATCAGTAGATGATTATAAATATTCACCGGTTCCATGCAAAAGTTAATGGAAATCAATTATTGCCACAAAACCAAAGTCATAGCTGACCATCTGTCGCAAATGCAAATGCAAAAGCAAAGCCTATAGCTCCAGATGACACATGGGTGCGTGACTCTGAAGTCATGGATTCAATCACAGGGAACATTTAAAAGAAAAAAGGTATAAGATGGTTTAATGTGTATTTTGTGTATTTGTGTATATTATACTGTCCAGGTTACATTTATTTGAGCGATGCTATTGAACATTGTAACATTGAACTTGTTTAATCACTTGAATTATATAGAAGATCGAATTGAAATCCTAAAAACAAAGTGGAAATTATTGTGATGGATGAATACTAATATGTTGTTAGGCTATCATAAAAAGGTGACCGTTTTTGATATCATTGCAAGAGCTGCTTTTATAGACTTTTGCTATAGCTAATAATTCAATATAATGGCATTTACAACATGAAGATGAGTGAAAAGTATAATCAACATTTTATGAAATAGATTTGAAACTCACCTCTGTTGATGATGAATTGGATTAGAATCAATTTATTCCCTCAAATCCTTTTTATCAAGTCTGTTTTCAGTCAGTGATTCATGCTCATCTGTCCATTGTGCTTTCTGGATATTTATTTCAGCATCAGCATCATCAGCATTTCTCAGTGATACTTTCCTCGCCAACGAAGACGAAGATTTGTGTTGTTATATCATGAATTTTCCGCAAGCAGAATGACAGAAATATATAATTATCAGAACCGGTAACGCACGCTCTGAGATGTGTTGCCCTCTGACCCGTGTGTGGATAACAATGGACACGCGTCCTCAGATAAGATCGAATAGATACGAAAGTGTCGTCTCAGGCTGTCCTTTCTGTTTCCCGTGGATTAGGACAACACTGCTCCAGCCATCCTTACAGCCACGCGTGCTTGTCCTCGTGCCTCTGATGATTTGAGAGATAACATTCCGCCGGCTCCCTTTAAAGTCTCCCTCTCTCGCTCGCTGGCTCTCTCGCTCCCTCTTACAAATCATTCACTTTATGCACTTATCCACGACGGTCACACCTCCGTCCCACCCCCTCCGTTCTCTCTCCTTCCACTCAGCGAGTTCTTGCTCGAGCAGATTGAAAGGCGCGCCTGAGGCTAGAGCTGGACGCAAGTGTTTGGCAGTAACGCATGGGTTGTACGCCTGGGTTAAAGTGGTGCAAGTGTTTGTAAAAGTGTCTGATACTAATCTGGAGATTTTATCTGAATTAAGGGTTTGGTAATTATATTTTAAGGAAATGTATTTTTAGTAGGGTGACGTTTTGGATGACAGGAGTATCGCGAAGCCTAGTTTTTTTAATTCTTAAACATTTTTATGACCTAAATTGAGAGACACATTTGAGAAAATACTAATAAAAACGACCGGTAATACAACAGGGATACTAAAGTGAACTGCCGCAAAGAAACACTATAAAGATAATACAAATTGTGAAAATTTGAAAGGAAATTGTCACGTGATAGTAAAAATGCAGTCTCCTTTATACGTGAAAATAAGTTTTAATCTAAAAACTCTGATCATATCCATGTTGTGTTGTCAACTGTCTGTTTATAAACGTATTTTTTGTAAGATTTTTTTGTTAGCTTTTTACTTTGCCACCAGCTGTTACCTTTGTTTGCCTTACATGATATTAAGTCTATAATTTGAACCAAATCTGAGCTCTCCAGAAGTCACAATAATGATTTAAGCATTGATGGGCCACACACATAAATGTTTTTATTATTATTATTATTATTATTGCAATTAAGGTCCCACGAGGAACCTTTAACATTCATGTACCCAAAAGGATCTATATAGTGAAAAAAGTTTCTTCAGATTTCAAAAAGATTCTTCAGAAAAAAAGGCTCTTTGAACTGTTTCCTGAAATATTATTTTTGGGGAACCAATAATGATTCTTCTATGGCATGGCTGCAAAAAAACACCTTTTGGAAGTTTTTTTTAAGGATGTAGTACATAAGAAAGTATTTTAGTATAAATCAACCCATGATCTTTCAAAGATAAATCCTTCTACTTTCCAGTAACAAATGCAAATAATAAATGAAAATACACTTAATGATTTGTTGTGAAATGCAAGATTGTGTGATTACAGGATATAGCCTTGAAGAGGCTGATTTGGCAAAGATATTTCTCATAAATATATTGATCATTTCTCATAAAAGACAGGGGAACGGGGTGTTTGATGTATTGCTAAACTTCTCGTAAAAGACCTGTAAAGAGTATTTCACTTTAATAGGCACAGCAATAGCAAATAGATCCACCTAGTCTGTGTATGTGATCCAAAAATACATTTGTAGTATAATCCGTAAAATGAATAGGCTATAGTTCAATACCAAGTTTGATGAGAAAAAAATCTTTAATACAAAATGAAATCATTGGAATTCTTTATGATCCACAAATCATCCTCATACCGATTATGTTTTAGACTATTATTGATCATGGCTGATGAGATGTATTAGATTCCATTAAAACCTCTTATTTCTGTCCTCTGTTTGTGAACAAAGTCAGCTGGTCCGCTATTTCCTGCAACACACCCCTCCCCTCCTCACACATACACATATAAATACACAGAGTCAAATGTGAGAAAGAGGCATATGGCTTCCAGAGTCACCCATCCCCCCTCTGCTGCCCTTTTTTGCCTGGTGCATGTGTTCAGATGTGGGCATTGCTTTGGGAAGGGGCAAAGACCTCACTGACTGAATTAAGGTCTACTCTATGTGTGTGTGCTGGGGCAGCTGGCTGATGTTGCTGGAAGGATGGAAAGACGGATGGGTGGATGGAGAGATGGATGGAGGCAGGATGTCTGACCCAGGGCCAGTGGAGGGGTATGAAAATAGTAAGACCCAGAAAAAGAGGAAAAAAAACATTAGAGGGGAGGACATGGAGACAGAAGAGTACTGGGCACAAAGAGGGATAAAGACAATGGGATTAAATATTTTGACTTGAAAGAGTCAAATGAAGATAATATGTTTTGGGCAATATTATGACATGAATCTGTTTGCAAAGGCTTTGGTTTTTATAATTTGGTTTAGCCAGATTATGCCGTCACTGGAGGGAACATATGTTGTCCTGTGTGTTTAGTTTCAGGAGGGCTGGTGGAGATCATAAGTATTGATCTCTGTTGTTCATGGTGAAAGAACAATGGATTGCAGCTCATTTCACGGCTTAATTCAGTCCAAGTACACGGTCAATAAGAATACCTTCTGCCGGGCCAAGCTGTGAGGCATGTTTATTTAAATCACATAAAACAAATTTCCAATGCTTTATTGTGATGTGAAGTGCAAAATATTCCCCATCTGCATCATCTCCACATTTCTCCCTTATGCATACAAAATACTTAAAAAAAAAATTCAATAGCACCATATAGCTGATATAAATTGTTATTCAGCAAAATAGACTGACTAACTTACATTTTAAGCTCAAAATTGGCAGTTGTTTTTTGTCCCGCCAAAACAGTACTAAACATACAGTGCACAATTAACCATAATGTGACTCTGAACAACACACACAGGTCAGGTGCTTCGTTCCTTTATGAATCAGTGTTTTTGAAAGAATCAGTTGAATCAATGACTCCTTGACTCACTCATAAAGACAGCCACTTGTCACCACCGTTGGCGTATCAATGTAATCTTCAAGAAAGTTAATACATCACAATGGCACAGATTGACAGCCTGTACAAAAGTTAGCATTTATATTTGTACTGTATAACTGAATACAAAATAGCATATTAGCATAATTTAAAATATATTTAAAAAATGTTTTCTCTTGATATGCCATTCAACTGCACTCTCAACACTTAGTACTTAATTAGCACTAAATTGGCATCTGTGGTTTAACCTTTCACTTCAATGGAACTTTTCGGTTTAAGGTTCTTTATAGTGGAAGAATGTTATTCAGAATTCTAAACTGTTTTTTTACACTAAGGAAAAGATGTGTTTCTTTGGAGAACTGTTCACTGAAAGGTACATCTATGGCATTGCTTAACATTTGAGAGCTGGAATTAACTTTTTTTCTTATTTTTTGGCATTTGGTGGAAATGCTAACTAAGCAAACGTTTGCATGCACATAGAACTGTAGTGATCTAAATAACTTGCCATGGAGGACAAATTAATTTAAATGGATGGTTTCATTCAGAAAATCATATAATGATCTATGTCATTAAGATAAGTACTTAACATCTTTACTTTAGGTTGAATGAGTTTGAACATGGATTGCTATACCGAGGGTAGTCTAAACTCAGCTGCGTGACTGACCC
Source organism: Gymnocypris eckloni scoliostomus (assembly GCA_027564155.1). Taxonomy (NCBI): domain Eukaryota; kingdom Metazoa; phylum Chordata; class Actinopteri; order Cypriniformes; family Cyprinidae; genus Gymnocypris; species Gymnocypris eckloni. The sequence goes on along the minus strand of CM050425.1, from coordinate 6,802,528 downwards.
AGGCGCTGGATAGCACCCATTACAGCTCCAATGAGAGCCAGCTGCAGCTCATCAGCACAGGACACCTGAGCTCAGCCCTGCCTGGACATACTGCCCTTTACACACAATAACACTGGTGCACACAGACGCACAATGTTACGCACATGCACATGCATGCATATAGGCTTCTCAAGGACACCATCTAACGTGGTTTTAGGGTTTATTGTTGGCGTTAATCTGACAGGAGCACAAAGAGTTACTATCCTTGTATGAGACAGAGAGACGGGAAAGATGAGCGATGGCATATATTTTCTTCTTTCTCACCTCTCCAGGGTGAGCTCAGATCAGTGCACCTCCTCCTCCCCCATGAATTGGGATCAGGTGGGGATCAGCTGGACCTTTGAGAAGGGGGGCAGAGGGTTTATGTGTGTGTGTGTGTGTGTTTTGGTAGTGGTGCTGATGAGCAGAGGAGGGTAGGGTGCCAGGCAGGCCGGGGGCCAATGTTGCACCTGTGAGAGATCCTGGAGGCAAATCTGGGTGGATGCATGGACATGATTGGAAAGGTCCATCGTTGCACCTGCACAGAGACGATTGAAGAGTTTGACAAGCCCAGAAAAATAAAAAAACAACAACCTAACTTTGGCTTTCATGATACGTCCAAGAAGTGTGCTGGATGTGTGGCTGCACTCCTGGGCGGAAAGAATGAATTGGTCAGTCCTTTCCCTTCCAAGAACAATCTTTGAGGTGTAAATAACTGAGACAAAGAGGGAGTTAAGAGAGTACCCAACACTTTCTCCCTTTTTGCTTTTCTCTGTCTCTCTCTTTTTTCCCTCCCAATTCGTCTCCAGGGACTGAACCAGCCTGGCTTGAACTGGACACCATCTGCTATAATGTGACAGAATGGAACCCCCAAATACTTTCATTTAATTCTGCTTTGTGTGTGTGTGTGTGTGTGTACACATGAGAAGAAAGCTATTATCTATGTTTTTTTTTTTAAATACAGCTTTGCTTCTGTAAATATATGCTCTTGTATACATACCCACATCAGTACATGTACACTAAAGGTTTGTGGGTCATGTCTGCACCCACATTTTGTTCCCTTGGGTCCTTTGTTGAATTTAAAGACCATCTGTTTTTATCTAAAAAGCTTTCTCTTTTTCTCTTTGCTATTTTAGCCCTGTTTTGTGTTTTTATTAGTTTAAAGTGTGTGTGATTAAAATAAAGTGTTTCGTTGCTATACAAGCATCTAAGATTATGAGAAATGTGAAAGAATCAGCACCATGGACAGTGCTGGAGAACCACAAGCATTGCCATAATGAAAGGATTGGTTTAATTGTTTTATTTATTTTTACAGAGGTCTGTGAATGCATACAATGAACTTCATAAGAGTAAAACAGGAAGTGTCCGATTTAACTGAACTTTAGGTTGGTTCGAATCCTGTTTAATATAAAAGAGTAAAGCCATGAAGCACTTCTGCAACTCAATCAATTTAGAACCCTTATGGTGGTTTTGCAAATGCAAATTATTTTTTATTAAATGCTAATTATTCAATTGAATAATTTATTAGCTTCAAAGCTGCTAGAGGGTATGATGGGAAATTGACAAAAGCATTTGAAAAATGTGTCTGATAAAATGTGCCATACTATAATATTCTAAAGTCAGAGTCTGCTTCTGCTATATACAGTCGTTTGATATTATATTCAATAGAGTGTAGAATGAGAATGAAAGATGTTAAACTAGCATTTTAGTTGTAGCTTTGTCGTTAGCATGTTTAGAGAGAGACAGTCCTGGAGGGGATATTTTAATGTCCCATCAGGACCTAATCTACGAGATTAATTACTGAGGATCACTTTTTCACCCCTACATAAAGGCAGTGTTTTGTCTTAGTTGTTGCTGTATGATCAAGATTGATCTCTCCATTGAAAGCTCAACACTCCTACCACCAACAGGAGAACTCTCTCGTTCCACCTACTATATTACAAAAATCTTACAGACCACCAAACCTTTGACCAGTAATATACATATTAGTACATTATGTACTGCATGTAGATTTCATGCTATATTATATTCAATCTACAGAAAAGCACAAATTTTGTGGTGTCACGGTGACTAGTCAAAAAGAGAGAGAGAATACAGGCTTGCAAAAAGTGAACTGAAGGAAAAACAACTGCAGTGGTCATAGTGAGAAATTAGAAGACAGTGAAAGGCTATGCGAGGACAGATCTGTCCTTTCAAAGCAAAATGACAGATTCTAACAGGCACATACATAAACTTGTACTTATGTGTCGGTGCATCAACACTGTGTTATTGTTGAGTGTTTGATGTGGACTCGACCTCATCTTCGTTGTCCATGAGACTGTTAGTTTTCTCTCTGCATTCACATCATGTCTCGTCTCTGTCATGTCTGTGCAGCCGTGTGGTTTGTGGATGATGGGAGTGGAGTGGACACATGGATATGAGGAACTGGTGCCTTGCCTGAGGAGAACTGTAGTAGCAGCTGCCAGTGTGACTTTCTTTCTTTCTTTCTTTCTCTATCTATCTATCTATCTATCTATCTATCTATCTATCTATCTATCTATCTATCTATCTATCTATCTATCTATCTATCTATCTATCTATCTATCTATCTATCTATCTATCTATCTATCTATCTATCTATCTCTCTCTCTCTCTCTCTCTCTCTCTCTCTCTCTCTATCTATCTATCTATCTCTCTCTCTCTCTCTCTCTCTCTCTCTCTCTCTATCTATCTATCTATCTGTTGGTCTTTCTTTTTCTTTCTTTCTTTCTTTCTTTCTTTCTTTCTTTCTTTCTTTCTTTCTTTCTTTCTTTCTTTCTTTCTTTCTCATTCAGTTCATTTGCCTCACACTATTCACACTATTTCCCCTGGGCCTTTCCTCTACGACCATAATCATCCCTCTAATGAAGAGTGGCAATCCCTATGATGAAGGCCCTTCCCCTTTCTCCTCTTTCTCTCCCCCAACCCCAATTTTACTGTCTGTCCACTTTTTTTATACAGGTGACTGGGTGTTTTGTTTGGGTGCTGCTACTTCTATTTTGCGATATAATATGGATCAGCTGTCACGTGACTGGTTTTTGCACTGGCCTGGAGTATCTTGTGTTATGTGTATTTATGATGGAAATATACGAGTCTTGTGTGAGTGAGTGTGTGTTATGTGTATTTATGATGGAAGGTTGCCGTGGTAATGATGCCCAAGGGACAGGGGTAAGATGTAAATTGGGTGATCATCACTGAATGTAAAGTGAAATCTGCAGTGTACCACGGGAGTCTGAGTAAGAGAGACAGACAGAGTGAAAGAGAGAGGGGTCATGTCCTGCAGGCGCTCAGGGTCTAAGATGCTGAATTTCCCAGATGAAAGAGAAAACAGGGCCTGTGTTTTTTGTGTGAGTGTGTATGTGTGCCTATGATACAGTCAGACTATACAACATGTCTTGACATGACTGCTCAAAGTCCATAATCTTAATTGGCTCTCTCTTGAGATTATGAGTGCTGGTTAATTGGAAAAACACCCTCACTTGCATTTATACCCCAGAATATTGTATAATAATTGTATTCCTCAAATTAATATAAACAATTAAATACATAAATAAATAAAAACTAAATATGACTAGACAGATTAGCCAATTCCATTCAATTTATATGTCAGGTTATTTTTTCTTGATTATTCCTTTACAACACACACACACACACACACACACACACACACACACACACACACACACACACACACACACATAATTGAATTAATGCATTTTTAGTGAATATTAGATATTATTCTATTATTATTAAATATATATTCATATATATTAATAATATTATAGTTAAAACATAATATTAAATCATATTTATAAATACTATCTTAATATTATTAAAATAATATTATAATAACAAATAGCAGTGGGCTTCAGCTTCCATGTTTGAGAGCTTTTCTATTCTCGGAGGCTGCAGGCAACATGTGTACCTAACAAAGAAGCTGCAATTTCTGGCATAACTAAACATGCACCAGTGGATGTGAACAGAACTAAATACCGTAATGCCTTTTTAAGAGGGGAGAAACAGAGGAAGAGGAAAAGAATATAAAAATTATACATTTTCACTTGCACAATACTGATATGATTTAAATAAGATAGGATAGGAATAGGATGATTTGCAGTGGACATTGTAAATACAGTGTTAGACAACATAACAAACATATTGTTATGTAAAAACGGCACATGAAACAACACACATATTTAAATCGGTCTCATTTGATGTACAGAAATGTCAGCAAGAGAAGGTTGTCGTGAAAAGGAAAGGTCATTTCTGTGTACTTACTTTTCTCTCTCCCACTCTGTTTCTTTTTTTCTTTAACCAGCCAATGATGTCTCAATGTTTTATTTGTTTTCTTCTTCCTCTTCCTGAGTTTGTCCAGTTGCCAGGTAACCCTGGGTCACATCTGGGGTCTAAATCGAGCGTTTTCTCTTCCTAGTTATCAGAGAGATGGGCTGTAATTTATTAGTTTGATAAAAAAAGAGAAAGGTATTATACAGCACCGCCAATCTCCACAGAGCTTGTTTGGAATTCATGCCCTATCCCATTTCCGGTGCATTCCTTGCGGCATCTCTGAGCCATTCATCTTTAAATTGACCACCTGAGCCAGGTTTCTGCATATTCAGTTGAAGAAAAGCACACTAGGCTTGGGCAGCCAGCCTTGTAGATTCAACATGTGCCGTAGCTTAATGGAAATAGGATTTTAAAGGGATTTTTGAAGCAATTTTTTATTTATTTAATCAATTATATTATGCCTGACATTGAAGCCCATTTATAACACAAAAATATAAATAAATAAAATAATAAAAAATACAATAAAATACAAAATAAAATAAAGTAAAATAAAATACAGTACAATAAAAAAGAAAAATACTACTAATAATACAAATCATGCTTTGGTAAATCATGCTTATGACATAAAAGGTTGAAATTATGACATAAAAAGCAAAAATTATTTATGCCATAACTGTGACTTTGTCATGATTATGAATGTTGTATAATTATGTCTTTTATAGAATAATTTGCTTTTTAATCACATAATTTTAACTTTGTCATAACTGACTTTTCTGTCATTATTGTGAATTTATTGTCATATTTATAACTTTTTATCTCACCATTTCGACTTGCAGTATTTGACTTCATCTCAGTTTTTACTCATGTGATAGTTATGATTTCAGTTTCAACATAATTGTCTTAATTATTACTTTTTATATAATAATTCACTTTTTATTTTCCCTGATTAGTTTTTATTAGTGCTATCAAACGATTAATCACGATTAATCGCATCTGAAATAAAAGTTTTTGTTTAAATAATGTATATGTGGGTGCTGTGTATATTTATTATGTATATATAAATACACACACACACACACATGCATATATTTAAAATACATATATTGTTTATATATTAAAATATTTATGTATAATTATAAATTATATATAAATATTTTCAAATATTGTATATGTGTGTATTTACATATACATAATACATATACACAGTACACACACATACATACATTATGTTAACAAACATTGGATGCAATCAATTGTGATTAATAGTTTGGCAGCACTAGTTTTTGTCTCAATTTTGTCATAATTATAGCTTTTTATCTGTTTCAGTTTGTCTTAATTATGCCTTTTATCTGACATTATGTAGGCCTATTTGTTTACCTTAATTTGTACATAATTATGACTTTTTATCTCATTATTTCAACTTATGTCTCATGATGTCATAATTGACTTTTATGTCATAATTATTACTTTTAATCTTATGAATTACATAGTATGTCATAATTTTAACTTGTCATAATTATGATTTACCAAAGCATATTTTGTTTTTGTATGTGGTAGAAATATTCTTCCATATAGAGGAGCCGCACTTGCCCAGAAAGAAAAAAAACTGCCAGAGGGTGTTGCCAAAATGGCTGCTGAATGAACTGACTTGCCTTAATAGATGGGGACTTTGAAATTCAAATGATATCACCGACAGTCACTGTTGATCTTGTCACCATAAATCGCCAACTTTCATTGAAAATGAATGACTTCCGGTCGTTTGGCCGCTGCAAATGGCTGTGTGTGGATGCTCCTTGAAAAAGTGCCAGAGATCTGGAAGCAGTATGGTTGTGAAATGCCAGAAAGACACATACTCTGGCATTTGGGAAGGTGCACAGATGCAGTCCGTGAGTGTTGAAGGTGAAAGACAGCCAAGTAGAGAAGCGCAGGGATTTGTTTAAAAGCTTCTGTCATCCTCCCCTGAGTGTCAGTTGCATGTCCCTGCTTAGATCATTAATTACTGGGAAATGTCGTGGAACTGGTTATACATAACAAAACGCACAATCCACCACAAAGAGTAAACAAGCAGACAAAGATCTGAAATGTTCATGCACCATGGTAAAACTGTACTTAAGTCCAGAAAAGTTATTTCCTCCTATCTGTCTTAGCAGCAGATGCACATCCGCAAACTTGCCAATCAGTTCAGAACTGCACACATATAAATGAAATTACAGAACATATTACACCTCCAAAGCTGTGTGTATGCTGGGTAAAATTCATTTTCAAGCATTTGCACACCTGCTCCATTGTGGCTCTGGCTGCTGTTATGATCACAACTTGCAATTGGCTATTTATAGAGATCTCCTGCTCCAATCTGAGGAGCAGATGATGCATCTATCACAGAGAGGTGTTTATGAAGAGGGTTAACCATCCCAGGTTTGCCCACAAGTCCCCAGTATAAGTGGCGCTTGAATTGATGTCCCTCGCTGTGAATTATTACACCCTAAACTGACAGGTTTCCAATGATTATGGCAATACTCTGATTAGAGAGAAATATAAACAAAAACAAATGCACCTGTATTTTCACAGGAGAACTGCATCCGAGTCCCGTGAGACCTGTAAAATGGACGCCCAGTTTCCACCTCAAGGCAATTATGTGCCATCTGCTCTAGTCCGTGTTGCGCAGGGCCGCTTTGTTTTTCGGGTTGTTGATGTAGAATTACGCGCTTTAAATTGACATAATCCATGACAGATTGTGATTGACGGCCGCAAAATTAATCATATGGCTAAAGCGAGTGGTCAGTTACTTTCAGAGAGTAAAACAAACACCTGGAGCGCATATCATCAGCCAAAACTGAAGACACGACATGATATGACGCTATCTGTTATTTCTATTCCATGGACAGGTTGGGAAATTTTTCTTGCTTGACATTCTTTTCCATGGTTTTGCGTCTCCTGTTGTAATTGTAGATTTATTGGATATCAAGCCTCCTTTGGCAGTGAACATCTGGGCATCTACAGCAATAACGGCAACATTTATGCTTGCATCTCAAACACCTGCGAAATTTCACTGAGATGTATGAATATATTGAATTCAATATATGAGTGAATTTGAATATGTAATTTTTTCCTCAAGTACAAATCGATTTTTGTGTTATATTATAAATGTGGTTGTTCAAAAGTCTAAGAATACTAAGAATGCATTCGAATATATTCCACATTATTTTTGAATGTGGAAGTAAGCTTTTTTTATGTGCAAAACTTCTGATTTATTAGCCACTATAGGCAGAACTAGAAGAATTAAGTGCAATAAAGCTATTTGAAAACCACTGTGTTTATGGTTGTGATAATGAATACAATTCACATCATAACACATCAGTTTGCAATATAAATAATCTTAACTGGTAAAATATCTGTAAGCAAATGAAACCGGAAGCCTTTTATATTACAAGTTATGAATGTTTGTGTCCTTTCTTACTTTAAAAATAAAGTGGATAGTTGTTATACGTTTTCTGCTAATCACTTTATTTCAATTAGGCCATTTATTTAGCTGTTTTTCAGTTATATGAGAAATAAAGCTTCTTAATTTGCTTTTTGTAGTCGAGACAAACCTGAAGACAACGGTGATCACCACTAGTGGGTAACACTATACACCCAGTGGTAGGCCCAGTAATTTGCTACCGCAGCAGGACCCGGCGCAGGAGTGTAGTTGAGACAAGCCCTGATACCCCACCATCACACAGAGAGAAGAAAAAGCTGTTTCTGTATTTGATATCACTTGAGTTGTTATTAAGCAAGATAAGACATGCACATGCTCTGTGATGTGTTCAAAACAAACACACTTACTCTCTGCGGATTTCATCAGAATGTCAGCCCAAAGCAGGAGAGGAGAGTGGGCTTTCGCTTTGGCAATTCACAGCCCCAATTAACAATTTTCAATGAAGTTGAAAGTCATGTCAATACTAACAGTTTAAAAGGATAATATACTTAGGCATGCATAATAATTTGCTTGAGCCAACGGGAATTAGTATTCTTAATTTGTTGCTTAATTGAAGAAGAACATTAGGCTACCAGACTTACTCAATTAAGAACGGCGAGATGATTATAAACTGCACTGCAGTATATTGATTGCTGATAGCAGCTTCCTGTTCCAATGGATTTTGCAGTCACAGATGCACACTGAGCAAAGATAAAAAGCACTGAATCCACAGAATCCAGACTTCCTACATTCTTGTCATTTTCTTTTACAAAATACAAGCATGTGGTAAGGAGACTAACAAACAATGAACTCTGCATGGTAGGAAATTTCACAACACGAAAACCAAGTTGGCCGCATGACACTTTTTGGTGGACTGTTGTTGTTGTCGTTTTTAATGAAGAAAAACAACCTATAAATCTTTATAGCCCAACTGTATGAGACATTTGCTCTGGTAACTGAGAAAGTGGAGTATGTGCTGCCACCTAGCGCCTCGATAGAGTTTCACATCTGCAGCTAAGCAACGCTAACAGTGGAGTTCTATATAACCGAGAGACTGATTACATTACATTATAATATATAAAACTATTAATATTTTATTTTGTTAAATAAAAAACAATGCTCTCAAAGTGTAATTAACTTTCCTTTAATGTATCTCATAAAACTGCACTCATAACATAACAGACATAACATGTATTTGTATCTATGTGCCACAATTGTATAACATTATAGTATGGTACACTGATATACACTATACTGTTCAAACATTTAAGTGTTTTTAAATGTTTCTGAAAGAAGTATCTTCTGCTCATCGAGGCTGCATTTGTTTGATCAAATATAAAGTAATATTCTGCAATATATTATTACAATATAACTGTTGTTTAATATATTTTAAAATGTAATTTATTCCTGTGATGGCAAAGTGGATTTTTGTAGAATAATTATTTATTTACAAATAGAAATCTCTTGCAACGTTCTAAATGGTTTACTATCACTTTTTATTATTTTAATGCATCCATGATTTATAAATGTACCACAAACATTGAAACGGTATATTTTCCATATATTTGTATATTTTACATATATCCTCTACTTACATTTAATCTCTTTTCTGATCCCGTGTTTCTGTCTTTATTAGCTCTTCCCCTGTCTCTTCTTTCTCCTTTTCACTTTTCTCATTCCCTCCTACATTCTTCTCCTTTTCTCCCAGGCTCTCGTCTCCTCCATCACCCTCTCCTCTCTCTCCTTCCACTGGTTCCTCTTCATCTTCCTTCTCCCTTTCCCCTTCTCCCACCCCATCCCCAATCTCCCTCTCTTTTACTTTTCCCTGCTCTTCTATTTCTCCATGTGCACCCTCGGCCACAATGCCTTCCCATCCTTCGGTCTGCAGTTCCAGTTGTTCCACTCTTTGCATCATTTTTCGGGCAGTAGACTCCAGTTCAGCTATCAGCCGAGCCAGTTTGGTCTGCAGGGTCTCCAGGATGACCTCTAAGCGCTTCACCTTGTCCTCTGTTTTCTCCACCTCTCCCTCCCCTTCATCTGTCTCTTCCAGCATCCCCATCTTTGTCAGGATCTGACGACCCTTCTCCTCCAACAGGCGTTTGGCTGCAGGGTACTCGAGAAGTGTTTCAGTCAGGTCCTCTTTCGATAGGCTGAAGAGATCTGAGTAACCAATGCTGCAAATGTTGGCTGTTCGTCTATTTCCTGATTTGTTACCTGTGCATTAATGATAATTGTGATGAATTTGTGTCACAACCCGAATTAAATTTGAATAAAATGAAAACTTAATTCACAAGACTTATTCACAATAGAACATACAAAACATACAAAACATATTTTGTTATGTATAAATTACTGTACACATTGTTTCCATGACATTTTCATGGAAGAAAGAAAATAATAAAGTAATAAGGTTGCAACTGCAAAAAAATACGTTTAAAAAGGTAATTATTTTACTTAAACATTTTGGAAAAAGTGTAATCTCTTTGCATGCATAGGGAAGAAGGATGTTTATTTCTAAGTCCTTAAAGGAAAGTCTTGAGAACAATTTTCATATTTACAAAATAATAAAAAGCATTTTAGCAGTTGTCGTGGAAGGAAATTATAAAAACTTTAGCCATCAAAATGATGATGGATAAACTGTTGTTATTGAATATAAGGAATGTGATTATACTAAATGTATTGAATACTTTACTCATCTTTATCATTTCCTACCTTTTATATTCAAGATACTGATTTCTCCAAAGAAGTTTCCTTCCCCCAGAACAGCAAACTGAGTGACTCCATCATCTGCAACTACTGCCAGCTTCCCCTCTTTAATGATGTACATCTCATGACCTACATCCCCCTTCTTGCAAACATACTCTCCTGGGCTATACACCTAAAGAGGATAGCAATGATTAGAGTATGTTTTGGATGATTTACTAATAAATGATATTGTCCAATAATGACAACAGTATTAACAGTATTGCTGAGGTAAAATATATGCAAGTCTCAGTTCAACTGGCCTAACTCTAGGGTTAGACTTAATCCTGTTCAGGTGTGCCCCTGTTTTCTAACCTGTGGGGTGAGTTTAAGCACCAGCTGCTCCAACAGACTGTTCTCACAGTTCTGAAAGATGGTGACTTTGGACAGAGTTGGCAGATGCACGCTCACGGCAATTGCTGTCTGAAGTGTAATTGGAATATACTGAAGAATCTCATTCTCCCGTGTGATTTTTCTGTTCCAGACACATGAGAAAATTTGGATGGAACAAACATTTAGATGATATCAATGAGAGAGGAACAGCTTTAAGGGATTTGATCTCATGTTACGAAAGAAAATGGCTAAAGAGAAAAGCTAGCATTGTTTTTCAGTTGCCATTTGATGTAATAGGCTATTTTGTTTTATTTTTACAGTTTAGCAATCTTTTACATTTACACTACTTTTCAAATGTGTTGGGGTGATACGACTGTTGTTTGGAAGAAGTCGCACCAAGGCTGCATTTATTGAATCAAAAAGTAAAAGGTTAATATTGTGAATTATTATTTAAAATAATATATTTTACTATATATGTTATATCTTATCTTCATGTAGTTCAAATCTATTAACATAGGCCTGTTTACTAACATCGTTTGATCATAAAATGAAATTGCTTGCTGATACATTTTTATATAATTTATCTTTATTTGGAGCACTATTTGTGTACAATGCACATTTCTTAATATTAGCCTAAAATGTATTTTAATGTCACTATTGATTAGGACGGTATGACCTTTGGATAATATAACGGTCTTTAAATGCAAGATATTTCAAGTGCACCTAAAGTATAGTCTTCTTACAATAGTTCCACTTTAGCACAATCATATCTTCATTAGCCTATATCTTTAGTTGGATTTCGGCATACTTCCACACAATTAAAGTGCATTAAGTACACAATTAGTTGTTCCAATTTAGCAGACTTTAAGTATTTAGTATACCACAAGTGCAATCGCAGAGTATTTTATTAAGCACATAAATATGTAAATGTATATTATAGCATGAAATAAATGTATTTTAAATACATTTTAGTATCTTTATTTTTCACTAGGGTAGATGTTGCTTAAGTGTCTTTAAATTCTGCTGTTTGGGCTCACACACTATAACGGAAAGACCCACTTGTTGATGTGGAGATGCTGGTACCAGTCGTTGACGCGTTTCTGCAGTTCTTTGCTGATGCGCCGGCTGCGCAGGTAACCCTTCACAAGTTCGTGATTGGGGAAAAACATGTTGTCACGATTACGCAAGCTTGATATCACGTCCCCCATGCTCCCCACGAAAGAAGCAAACACCAGCACGGCGATCAACATGTCTGCGACCAAAAACAGATACTCTTCTTCGCGTTCGGGCGGCGGAGTATCACCCACTGTGGTGAGGATGAGAGTGGAAAACCAGAAGCAGTAGAAGTACTGGCGTCTCGCGGCAGCAAATTCCGGGTCGGAGATGTTGGGATAGACCCATGGATCCGCACCGAAGCCTATGTAATTAGACAGAGAGAAGTAGACGCAGGCGTTCCAGTGGATGAGTACGAAAATATACAGCATGAGTTTGGCGACGCGGAAGGTGTTTGGATAGGATGTGCGCGTTTCCATGCGGTCCAGGGCCTCGTTCATGCGGCCCGTTCGCAGGAAGCGGTTGACCCGAACTAGAGGTGTGTGGATTCCCAGTTTTAGGTAGAGTAGATCAGTGGGCAATAGGGAGGCAATGTCCCACTTGAAGCGAGAAGAGCGCATGTAACGCTTTTTTAAAAGGGACAGGTCTCGCACCAGGATACCCTGCTCCTGAAAACCTGTAAAAGAGGAAAGCCTTTTACGAAATTATGTCTTGAGAATTTCCAGTGGCGATCTGAGGAACAACAAATGGTGCTCCTTTTCATATGTACAGTGACAAAAAAAGTGAAGTCATTCTATATTTGAAGCAAAGTTGAAAATTAAATAATATGAACTAATTATAGGACTTATAAACAAATAAAGCAGGAAGATGCACACTTACCTGTGCGAACCCCAATAACCGTATCAAACACATAGAACAAGTCACAGATATAATCCAAGGTGAGCCATGTTGCCACAAACTCCTCCTCAATTGCATAGAAGCATGTCCTTTGAATAATACACAGATATTTTAACAAGCTCTCATGTCAAAGTCTCCCTGTATTGACTTAGCAAATTAGGACTTGAAATCTAAAATAGCCCTATATCTGCAAATGTTATATAATTTTAAGAATTAAAATGTTAGTGTCTTTGTTAATGTTGTCATTTCAGTTATACATTATTTTTCTAAAATTATGTAAAATAAATAAATTCAAAGTGATTTATTAAAAATATACAGATGTAGTTTAACACCAATCAGTAAAACCTCAGTGTTTTCCTACCTGAATATTATTATGACCCAGTTGTAGCAGATAGGGAGTATCATAATTTGCAACCATGTATAATAAAACTCTTCAGATGGATCAATGATCCATTCCTTCCAGCTGAAAGATTACAACATTTTGTGTTAGTGTTTTTGTATAGTGTACTTTTCATCCAAACCCCTTAAAATGGAAAGAACTGTACTTGTGTTTATGTGTGTGTATTTGGAGCATGGTTTGTTGTCAGACTTAAACTTCATATAATTTTTACATTATAATATTACAGTAACAAATTTGACAACTAAATATTTGAACTAAAACTCACTTTAATTTTGTAGTCTCTTCTTTCTTCTTCTCTTTTGGTTCTTGTACTTTATTCTCTTCCTCTTTACCATTCTTATTCATGCGTTGCCATGAGAAAAGCCTTACCCAGCGATTTGTGTTCATATTTAGCATTTACAAAGAAAATATGAAGCTAAGTAAGTTTATAACAACATTACAAGACAGACGAAGACCATTGTTTGACCACAAAGCTGTGTCGTCATAGCAACAAGCAGCCCCACCCATATAACACAGGTACTATGATGCTTATTTCCATGACACCATTTCTCCAGAGGAACAGGCAATCGGTTTCCTCCTGGCTCAGCTATCTGTGTGAACCATTTAGACTTCTGCAAACACTGTGGGGTAGCTAAGCAAAGGTAACGGAAATTAAAAATAGTAGCCTATAAATGATCCATCAAGTATCTAATACCTGAATCTTTCAGCTTACAAACTCAAAGAATAGCTATATTATATTTGAATACTGTATAATATATGCAGTATAGTAGTAAGCATATAGGCTATGTACTATTATCAATAAAGTATTTTGAAAGTGATTAAAAAAAAAAGATTTTATCTGTATCAGGCAGGAAAAATACATCATATTTCCACTTGGTGGAAGCATTTATACCAAAGATTTTTTGTTCTGTATGCATTTTACCTACCATTTGGCCAACTCATGAATATTAATTACGCACCGTGTCTGGTCGCCCATTAAAGGTCACAAACCAACGCAACGTCATCTCAATCTAATAAATATTCATAAGCCGCTTTATCAATTCTCCAATTTCCCCGGCGGTGGCGCTCCGAGCAAAACAACAGACTTTTCGGCATGGCCGCCACCCTCCGGTTTTACGTCACAGCGTCCCGTGCGCGTGGGTGTGTCCGTGGAATCTGAGAAAGATGGCTGCGGGACGAAAGGAGAGGTTTACCAATCTGAGATTCGCTGTTTCTGGATAGACAGGTTACGGCGGAGGACGAAGTGGAAAACAGCACTCGCTTGCGTAAGTGCTTTTTGCTCAGGTTTTAACGGTCGAATCGCGCTGTGTGGTCTCGTCACCGTTCCCTTCCCGCTTGGCTCGCGAGCTCAACGGACAGCGTCAAATCATATCTGACCCGTTGCGAGCTCACTGTGTGTGCGGCTAACGGTGAAACTCCACACATATGAGACGAGAAATATCACTGGCAGTGGAAGACAATATGCGTAAGTTATAACTTAACGTTACTCTAAAAACCATGCTAATGTTGAAGCGTCAAGAATTAGGGTTGATTTGTGTTATCCACTTGACATAACCATATAGAATAACGGTTCTTAACCGCTCGGTTTCTAGTTTAACGTTATGTGTTTAAAGCGACACATCACTGCGTGGGAATGTGCAACGTTACTCGTACTGAAAGTGAGAAAGACGGAGCTGCATTGGCATAAACTTGAATATGTGATTGACAGCTGGTTAACGTTAGGTATTTGTAGGTCAGCTTCTTGGTACGAACCATTAAAGCGATTTTGTTGTCGTGTTTTTACTGTGCTGCTATAAGTGGCTTTTGACCTGCATGATTATGGTAAATGGTGTGGTGGTTCCAGTTTTAACCTGTAAAATGTTCATGTTGTCATAAGTGATTAACCTCAGGCTTCAAAATGACTGTTATGTTGTTGTGTAACGAGTACTCTACACATGACTGTGGGGCAGGTGAGAATTATGGTGCATTATTTCAGTCCAAATCATATATAATCACGTGGTCTATCTTCTGTAACTAATCTAACCTGTTTTTAAATGAGTCAAACCACAAGTCTGATTATGATAGCTTATTCACACAAATGTGATGTGTGGTTGAAAACAATCTCTCCTGAATATGATTATGGCTACAACACTGGGTGGCAGCAATGGAAGCTGCTCTTTTGAGCTTGAATGTGTCATTCATATAATAGTCACTGCATTTATCAGTAAATGTGAGAGTAGACAGTATTCCTGGTTCCTAGATTGAATAAATGCTCTGTATTTATAATAGGATATAACGGCAGGGTTATTAGTGGAAATTGAGTTTTTGAGGGGTCTGCAGAAAAGTAATGATGCTCTAGGTTCTCAGCCTTATCTCCGTTGATAGTGTATTATTCAATGGTTAACAGGTTGTATCTTAGTATTTCATTATTTCAGGTGTAGGTGCTGGAATTCTTCTCAGCTACTAATTATTGATTAATTGTATCTAAGACAGTATTGATGATTCCCATTAGGGGTCGACCGATATGTGTTTTTCAGGGCCGATACCGATACCGATTATTACAGATCAAGTAGACCGATAACCGATATTTTGAACCGATATACGTGTCTGGTGTAAAAATGAAAATGAATGCCAAAATTAATAATAACAAGAGCTCTGACAAAAAAACTTTCTTTAAATGCTTTTAAACATGTCTTTAATTCTGAAAACTGTTAATAACAACATTAAATAAACAGTAATATTAATAATATTAATAATAACATAAATACAGAGATCACCCAGAAGCATTCTGTAAACATTTTGTAAAACTTAAAGTAAAAGCGTATTTAGCGTGTGTGTGATTATTCTCAACAAAAGTTGTAATAATTGTTGTAGTTGTATTACGTATACAGTTATATATTCGGCTAAACCGAACTTATATTTTGACAGGTTGCCATGAGGACTTTTTAAGTTTCTGTAGATGTATGTATATGATATACGATCGCTTTACTCAAATGAAACCGTCAAATGCTCATGAAGTGACTCTGCGAGCAGTTCTGGGGATGTTGTTCATGTATTTATGTCCTCATTTAGTGAGACACAGACACAGAAGGTGAAGTCACCGCGAGCATCACGCGCTTCAGTATGTATGTGTGCAGTAAATGCAGTCTGTGTCCTTCATTAACAAAGATGATGAACATGCAGGATTCATATTTAAAGTGTTTTGCGGCTTAATATTTATATATACTAGTCCATAGCGAGTCGATTTAAGTGTACTGACCTACTTTTGATTAATTCATCCAAACTTGACACATTCCGTGACATTCCGCGTTATACGGTAAATTCCATTATATGACTGCATTCCGCGATTCGCCCGCATTTTCTCATTTTCGCTTATATTGAGGTGTTTTGCAACTTCAGCAACGCCTGCTGCTGCTTTACCTTTGAGAGACAACTGATGCGTGATCACTGAGGCAGCTCCAGTTAG
Source organism: Gymnocypris eckloni scoliostomus (assembly GCA_027564155.1). Taxonomy (NCBI): domain Eukaryota; kingdom Metazoa; phylum Chordata; class Actinopteri; order Cypriniformes; family Cyprinidae; genus Gymnocypris; species Gymnocypris eckloni. The sequence continues at coordinate 6,785,878 of CM050425.1, read as the reverse complement.
CATGTGCTTTCGGTGTGAGACTGCCTTCAGTTTTCCGTTGATTGATCGGACTCGTGACTCTCTACATATCAGATGTGGGCGGAGATTGCTCTCAGAGATTGAGAGATCGCCTCACTCTCACAGAGTGTTGAGCTCAGACAGGCTGCATCGAGCCAAATAGTGCATTTAAACATTACATAGTTTCACCTGTATTATTTATTCACCAATAAATAATGTCACCTGTAAATAGTATGTTTGTTTGCATAAAAAAAAATACAAAATAATAATAATAATAATAATCGGCAAATCTGTTTTTAAAATGGCCGATATCGATAATCGGTAAAATGCTTAATATCGGCGCCGATAATCGGTCGACCCCTAATTCCCATCCTTTATCTTATTGTAACAAATTCTGTGTAAAGCCCATTTTTGCTAATATTTTTATTTGGAAAAGCTGATGTCTATAATGATTAAGACCAGTTTTATTTTAGTATAGTGAGATAAAAGTTTTCATTAATATTATGTTTTTTTTCACGTTTTCTGATTCATGTAATTTTTTGTTAAATATTTAGTAATTTTGTTGTGTTTTTGTCATTTTTGTATGTCCATATAGTTTTATACATTTGTAAGTATAGTTTTTCAAACTAAATGGAAATTGCTGCCTTGGCAGCTAGCTGAGTTGAGTATAATGTTTTTTTTAAATATTTCATATCCCTTTTTTATTGTTTTAGTTGTCTGCATTAACTCATTCAATCATACCTTTGCTCCATAATGTCTATATAATATCAGCTACTAGAGCAGTGTTTCTGTTCCATAAAACCATATAAGCTTTTGTACACTAGTGAAGATATACTTCAGACTGTCTTCGTCTGTTTTTTCCTCTCTCCACCCTCTGCACACACATACACACAATTGATGGAGTCGTTTTGACCCATTGTGTTCAGGGTTATTTCCCTTCAGAAAATGGTGCAGCAGTCCTAAACTCATTTCAGTGTCTGAATGACTGAACTTTGAACCCTTGATGATTATAACCCTAGGAATGAATGTGACCTGTAGTGCAAACAAACTTGCACTTGTTCTCTCTCTCTCGCTCTCTCTCGCTCTCTCTCGCTCTCTCTCGCTCTCTCGCTCTGTTCTGTTGTTCTCCTTATTATTTCCAACCATCAGTGGTCAACGCTCTCGAGTTGGATTCCAGTGAATTTAGTCATTTATAGTTTCGTATGATTCACCTTTTACATTTTGCCTCAATTGGCATACAATTTGAAGCATGCCAAAAGAGAAGTAAATGCGGGGCCTATAACTTGAACCATAAGGAACTATAAGCATTTGGTGGCAAAGACACGTTTCAGATGTCCTTTTCTTTTAAATAACCTCTGCTCAGATTAGCAGAGTAATGCGAATGTAGTAGAAAACAGCCTTGTTTAAGCATACTACTGTATTTTTAGTGGTAGTGTGCAATGTCTTGATTGAGTGATTATTGAAGAGCAGAACTGTTATCTTATTAACCCCTTTTCTTTTTACTTAGTGGTAGCAGCACAGATCCGTAACCATTAGGTTAGGTCCACCTCATCAGTTTAAAGAATGCACTGATGTGAATCACACTTGCATGTTTACCTGCTCCTTATCTGCTAACCTACCAATTAGACTTTACCTGTGAGCTGCCAAGACAGACACCTGGCTAATGATTCATTGTCCTCAGGGCTATGAGAGAGAGAGAGAGAGCCCTCTCCATTTACTTCTCATTCTCTCTCTTTTTCTCTCCACCTCTTTTCCCCTTCTGTCACATTCTCAAACAGCCTCGCTTGCACTATAATATAGGTCGACATGTATTGGATCAGATTCCCGCCTAAAGTATTGCAGTCACAGATACAAAAATAAAAAATAGCAAAATTTTCTGAATAGCAAACAATGGTCACGGATAGAAAAATAATAAGCGTACATCAAAAAATTAATAACGGATTTTTTTAAATAAGCATGAATCAAAACTTTAAACATATTAAAATCATATTGCACAAATTTGAAATATTAATGCAAAATTATATTTTTCTGCTCATATTTAAATCTTTTGTATGTTTATGCTCTTTTTCCTTCGCGTGTTTCCACGTTCTTCACTTGCTTTCCTAAATGTTGCGGTTAGAGTTTCATGTAAATCAGGGCAGGTTTAAGCGTCATCATTGGTCCACTAGTTCTTGATTGCCAGCTCCTCCTCAGCCAATCAGACGAAGAGGGGCGATGATGTCACGCCTGTACGCCTCATTGCTGCCAATGATCAGTGTTGTTTACTCGTACAGGTGAAAATGGATAGCCTAACTGTTAGCTGGGAAACATCTTTCCATACAGGACAGTGGATACCGTTATATGTGTCTGTCTGTCACTGCTGTACGCCTACCTGACGATTCATTAACGTTAAATGAGCCATCCTAGGGACCCGTATATATTCACCAGTATTTGCCAGCTCATGAAGGACCAGCCACTAAAATCGTGAAGTCACGTTTCTAAACTAGCTTTAAAGTAGAACTAAACTAGTAGTCTTATATTTGCTGGATAGAAACTGTACACTTGTAAGTAGATGTTGTTTGACTTGGTCTGGAACATTGGACCCTGCTGTAGATTAATTTGCCTGTGACTAATACTTTCCAATTTACAGTACCAAGAAGCCTTTGTATCCCCTTGAGTTTGTGACACATGGCTCCTCCCTTGTACAGGGGCCCTTCCTCAAGAGACAGCCTCTATAGCATGTTATTGGAATTGTGAACTGTCTTTCTTGCGATGAGGGAGTTCTCGTAGGGAAGGAAGCCTTACTTCTTGTCACGGTCAAGGATGTTTTTAGTGAATGGCAGGGTGGAGTGTCTATATGTGTTTGGTGCTTCCTTCAAAATGGCTTTTGAATTTGTGTTTGAATATTTTGACCCATTTCTCAAATCTGCTTTTTTGTCCTCCCTTCTCAAAAAATCCTAAAACAATATGAAGCGTCACTGCTTCGGATAACACAGGATATACAGAAGGCTGCCACTTGCAGTATTTAGAGTTGTGAGTGCTTTTGCCTGTTGTATTATGGGTGTAGTTGTTTCACCAGACACCATATTGATTAGATAGTGAACCTGATATGGAGATCTACTGGTGTGCTTCATTCTACTAGTGTGCTTTATTTATGATTAAACCTTTCATTCCTTTCTGCTTTCAAGCATTAATTATTTATCTCAGGGAGCTATGCTAAAATTCTGGTTAGGAGTAGTTTGAAGCTCAGTGGTCCTTTTATTGGTGATGATTTTTTATGGAGGTCCTAATCAGGACGCTCATGAATAAGTACATTTGCCCAGTAGCCCAAACATATTAAATTAAGGCAGATATTAAATGTCCATTAATCAGATGAAGAATCCTATTATGGGGAATGCTTTAATGATTAATATTTATTAAATGACTTGATTGGCTGCTCCAAGAAGTTTACCAAGCAACATCTGCATGACTCGATTAATATTCACACCTTGTACCATAACTTTGCTTCAGATATACATGCATGATGTGTTTTGGTCAGAAATGGCAAAATGGAATGAACAGATCCCAGGAGCCTTGATGTTCGTTTTCCCCGTTTGCAAATGTGAGGATTGGGCCAGATGTGTAATAAAATGTATTTGTAATACAATTCCTGAAATAAGTGGTCTTTTTAATTAAAGTAAGAATTTATGCTACAGTGCAAAAGTTTATGGTTTGTAAACTTTTTTTAATGTTTTTGTAGTCTTTTTATGTTCTCTAAGGCTACATTTATTTGATCATGAATACAATAAAAACAGTAATATTGTGAAATTTATATTTGAATTTAAAACAAGTATTTTCTATAGTATATTTAAAAAAGGAAATGTATTCCTGTGAGGGCAACATGTCCGTTACTCCAGTCCCTGTAACGTTTGAGCAATTAAATGTGTCCTTGCCAGAAAAAGAGAATTGCTCATTCAAAACCTTAAAACAGTATAGTATATACTAATCATATTATCATGCATGTTAATCGATTCTCAAAATAGTCGCAGGCTCGCAGCCCTCATGGAATTGTTTTGTAAATGTTTTTTACTCCTGTGATTGCAAAGCTGACTTTTCAGCATCCATTACTGACATTAGTGTATATATTAATCCTATTAATATGTACGTGTGCTAATCAATTCTCAAAATAGTTGCCCTAATAGAATTTGTTGTGTGCCTTGCCCTGGCTTTCGATCTCCCACAGAATCTAACCTTTATACTGACTGGCTGTACTGTTTTAGTTTTTACCTGCAGGTGTGAATGTGTCATCAATGACCTCTTGCTCTCTTTCTGTCCCTGCAGGTGTGTGTGGAGGAGTCTATGTATCGGTATGGAGTATAGTGCCGACAGCAAACTGGATGACAGGGAGTGCAGACAAGCCTCGCATGCTCACAGACTGATCACTGGTGTACAGTGACTGTTGCTGCAGACTTCAGCAGGATTCCATCCTTTCTATGATTTTACCTCTTTTTTCTTCAAGCTGGACTCTTCATTTCTTGATATTTGGACGCCTTTTGTGAGCTGCCTTACCCCTCCCCCCTTCCTCTTTTCCCTTTTCTCTCCCTCTCCAGACTTCTTTTCCCTCTCTCCCCTTTATTCTTTCCCTTTTGACCTTTTGATGAAATTTGGATCAGCCTGTGTGCTAAGATGAGTTGGCTGAGTCGTTTAAATCCAAGAGGTCCAGGCACTCGGACCGGTCGACATGCAGCCCCATCCAGCCCATGCACTGCCGACCCTGAGACTTGTCTTATGGTGTTTGAAAACCACTGGAGACAGGTGAGACACAGCATAGTCTTATTTTCCTTCATAGTAATTGTGTAAATAAACTCCTTTCTACAACTGCAATCATGTAAATTGAATTTTGTGTTTTTACTTGTTAAAGAAGTATGAACTATCAGCCAGAGGGCAGAAGGCATGTAATTGTTTACAACAGGTTTTTCAGCAATGTTTTGATTTTGTTGATAAAACGGAGAGCTTGTGAATTCAAGTATCAATTTAAAAATTATAATAATGTGGGTTAAAATGAACTCTTGGCATGCTGCTCTGACTAAAAGGCTCATAGTTGTCTTTCCATATGAATACGTCAAAAACACTTGGTTTATTTGGTTGGTTTGCAATTTGGAAATGTGTTTTATGAAAAAACAAATGCCTTTATAGTTTTATGTCTTTAGGGCATGTCAGTAACCCTTAATGCTCAAATATAATACACACAGTAGGTACACCCACACAACAGGTTTACCTCTTTGGTAGGGCTGGGTGATAAATAAATTGTATCAATTAACTCGAATGTGTAGTTTACGTCGAGTTGTTTGAATGAAAATCGGTTTTCTCTTTAACATCCGCCGATGCTCCCCTCTGGGCTCCCGTAGTTCTGAATGGGTTCAGCACTCCCCCTGCGGTTTTCCATATGTTGGGCCAATAGACAATAGGTTTGTTCGACTTGATGCAGCGCTGCGCAGAATTATCACTGTGTACCGCGAGAGCAATAAAAGAGCAGACGGATCATTATGCTTTCGTATCGCTCTCGCGGTACTTTGATGTCACACAGTGATCATTCTGCACAGCGCTGCTTCAAGTCGAACACTCCTGATGCCATTATCCCATCACCGATGGCCGATAGACATCAAGATGTTGAGACAGCATCCTAATCCCCCCCATATCCGTCGCATGCCAATAGTGTTCGGAAAGAAAATGACGTGTTTTTTGAGTGCTTAAACTCGCGCTAGATTTAAGTCAGTCATAATGTTCTTTGACAATGCAAGTTCTTTGCTCACATTCTCTGTATTCACTGTTTAAAAATAACTGTGGAAGGTGTAGGTAATAAAACAAATTCATCCATTACCTCATCCGTGAACATCCTCCTTCATAGCGTCATCAAGCTTCGCCTTTATTGTTTTGAAAATGCAACCTCTTGTGGCGAAAACTTACTTATTGTCCCTTTAATTTTGAACATTTTCTTTGTAATCTGCAGATTGATTTTAAGTAGGGGGAAAAAATGTATTGAAATCGTAAATCGGATTTTTTGTGAAGAAATCTGGGATTTTTTTATTTGCCCATATCGCCCAGCCCTACTCCTTGGTGTACGTCAGTGCTCTCTTATATGGATTGTTTTCCACTACATCAATATAGACACCTATTCCTCTTTGACCTTGCCACAAATAGAATCGAACTGTTCCTTGTTTTTTGTCAGGTGTCAGGGGTGTTGAAACGGAGAGAGTCTTCAGTGGGTGGTTATGCCGATGATCTCACTGCAGTTCGCAATCACACTGATCAGATGCTGTGCCTGCTAGCTGAAGAGAGACCAGCAGGGGGAGACATTGACTCACCAGGTTAAAACACTGTCCCGTGAGCTCGATGGAGCATACATTTGTACTGTTTCACAGTTTAGCTTAATACATGTGAGGCTGTTTTATGTGATATTGGATTATAAAATGTCTGCAGCAATGGGTCCTATTCTGAAGATGGTGATGGCGGAGAACATCCTGGATGATTTGGTACAGTGGCATTTGCATCGTGGTCTGGATCCAGACAGCCAGCAGGAGCTGATTAAATTGTTTGAGATGCTGATCGGACAGTCACATCAGCCCCTGCTCCTGCACAGTGCAGTGCTACAACCGCTCCTAAGCCTGCTGGGAGCATGTGTGGATTCCCAGCTGGGCTGCCCTGCTGCCCTAGAGTCCAGCCTCGTACTGCTGCTAAATCAGGTGTTTGACAGGCAGATGCTAACACCTGCTTGAAAAATTCATTTTTAGTTATAGGCCTGCACTGCAGACTTGTCATTTGTGCATTTTCCCATCTTTAAATTGATTCCACAGAATTTTTCAGATTACTATCATTGAACCGGTCTTTGTCCTTGCGTTCCAGTAGTTCCTGAGTAAACATTTTAGCAACAACATTGATGACAACAATATCTTTCCAGGACCAACAAAACATTCTAAATTAGAATATGATTACAATCAGCACAGAAACAAAACTCCATGTTGGTCTTCTCAGGACTCAAAATATTTGACAGATCTTGACATAAACCATCCTTGCTATTTTAAAATTCTCCACTCAAATGAGTAAAGCTAATTAAGTTGCAATAAATTTTTCCAAATGGAAATGCTATTATTTGTTATTTGAAAAAGCAGGCCAGAAATGTAATATGAGCCCAAGCATGAAGGGTTCATACAGATGTGATGTACAATGATTTTGTGCATAATTGAATATTAATGTGCTTTTCTAATTTGTAACTAAATAATTAATTTGTTTGTGTCAGGTATGTGTGTGCATGGCGAAGGAAACTGCAGTTTTGGAGTTGATATTTAGGTGTGGACCGGTGCAGCAGGGTCCCACTAACCTGCTGATCTTCTCCCTGTTGGTGCCATTTATTCATCGAGATGGCTCTCTGGGGCAGCAGGCCCGTGACGCGCTGCTGCTCGTCATGGCAACCTCTGCCAGCAACCATGCTGTTGCACGTCACATTGCAGAGAACTCCTACTTCTGCCCAGTAAGCATGAATGTGTTGTTGTGTGTGCATTATATATATATATATAATTCATATCCTCCTGTTTTTTTTCTAGCATGTCTTTAATATATCCTTTCTGTTCATGTTAAGATGTGCCTTTTTTGTTTGTGCCATGCAATTTAAATGTCGCTTATTCATTTCTTGAGTGGCTCTTGGAGCTGTTTCAGTGTAGATATAAAGTCCTGTAGTATTTTCTCTGGGCTGCATTGGTTACTGTGGAATGAAAAGGCCATTTGTCAGTGGATGTGCTGCTTTCCTCTCCTCTGTCCTCTATTCTCTTGAGAATAATATATGAGCGTTCATCTGACCCACTTAACACATGCGACTGGAGGTCTCATCTAGGACTCCATGCTGCTGCAGTACCTCAACATTTTCCTCTCTCACTTTATTTATTAATTTTTTACTTTGTCTATTTCTATGCTAGAGATGCATAGGTCTAGCTGGTAGTTTCTCTGGTGGCCTGTTTTGTGGCTCTAGAAGACAGTGAAGTTCCAGATATAAAACTAGCTCTGATGAATGATGTTCTTCACCATACTTGAGCATTAAGGTGTTTACCATTATTCATGTTCACATTTGACAATCTAGTAATTTCAATAGCAATACCTTTGGTCAGGAAATTGCAAATTAGTCTCCATTTTGAAGACTAAATTTTGCAGAATGACTGTATCATCATTCCTTGTTAAGATGTTGGAATAACAATAACTGTGCTTGAAATAAGAGCTGTATATTTTGTTGTAGTTTAGCAAAGAAAAAGGAAGATCCTGTGTGTTACAGTGATTTTACCATAATGTGTTATTACACAGGGTGAAGCAGCGGTGAACTTAATGTTTATTTACAACTTATAAAGTTCATTAGTCAAATAGAATTGTTGCAACTTTTCAAATGTATAGGCTTCATTTGCTTTGTGTTTTCAGATGTGCGTATTGCAAATGTTTTTTCATTCAGTTTATGTTTAAAATGCAGGGATTGCTTGGTGAACCCTATTGCTCTGTTTCCCAGGTGCTAGCGACAGGGTTGAGTGGACTGTATTCATCCCTGCCACGGAAGATTGAGGTACGGGGCGACGACTGGCACGCCCTGCGGAGGGAGGACTGGATGGGCGTCTCCTCTCTAGTGCTGTTCATGAACAGTCTTGAATTCTGTAACGCTGTAGTACAGGTGGCACACCCACTTGTGCGCTGCCAACTCCTTGACTACCTCCACAACGGCTTCCTGGTTCCAGTCATTGGCCCCGCTCTTCACAAGGTGAACCACACTGAACTGGGCTGAAGACGTGAGCCATATTTGGCATAGATGGCAGTTTCCATGTTCATTCATTATAAAACAATGTTTTGAATAGTATTTGTTTTCTCTCATTTTGATTTCTCTCTTTCTCTTTCATGGTTCCTCTGTCAGTCGTCAGCGGATGAAATGATAGCAAGCACGGCATATCTAGACTTGTTTTTACACAGTATCACAGAAACTTCCCTCCTTAAGACCTTCCTGCGCTTCATTCTGTTGCATCGCCATGACAACGACACCATCCTTGATACTCTACTCACACGCATCAGCAGCAATTCACGGGTTAGTTTGGCATACGCTACAGCTAGGGTGCAGATATCGATAGAAAAGACACTGTTTTGTCAGTGCTGTAGGCTTAGCATTGAAGAGGCAGTATATTCCTGGGAATGGGGAGTGACTAATGTTGCATTGTTTTTTCTTTCTCTCGTTGAAGCTTTGCATGGTCTCTTTGAGTCTGTTCAAGACATTGCTCAGTCTCAACTGTGAAGACCTCATGCTCCAGCTTGTTCTCAGGTATTTTGTGTGCTTGGGTGTGTGACTCAATTTGCAATCAAGAAAGCCTACAAAATAAGCTTTGGCTGTTTATAGATGGTTTGTACAATGCATTTTGCAAATTGCAATGCATTACATAGACCAGTGGTTCCCAACCTGGGGGGCGCCAGAGTTCACAGCGGGGGGGCGAGGGAGCAGATGTACTTTCAGGTAGGGCTGGGCTATAAAACGAGAACTATAATTATAGTGATATAATTTTCCTTGATAAAACAAGTTAGATAAATATTCAATGTAATGTTTACGTGGCAACAGCGGAACAAAACCGCACTGCTCATTTGAACCGCGCCATACGGACCATATCCGCTCGGTTCAAACAGCGGCACAGCGCAGAGCGAGCTGACTAGAGCAGATGTTTTTACTGACCGATCACGCAACCACTAAACAGCGCTGTGAGATCCAGTGAGATGCGCTTGAATTCAGCGAATAACACACATGACTGATATAAACTAGTATCAGTCGATGTCAGTCAACTGATTTAAACTAGTTTAAATCCAGATACAAATGCACCGACAAACAGCAGAAAAACACTGTGCAACGATACAGTCAGAAGGCTTTTCAATCTACAAATCGCCATCGTTTACCATGGATTTATACAGTAGTAACACTAACTGCACCCTGGTATTGTGGCAGAAATATGGGGTATTTATATCAAATGTATTATATTAATGTAGATGTGTATTAAATGAGTAATGGAAGTAAAGTATATTTGTGAATATGGTATAGGCTAGCGTTTGTAATTTTATAATATATGTATTTAGACTACTTTTTACATATAAATAGGCTACCTAGAAACCATATAGTTGCATTTTACCACAGTATTGAGGTGCTATATGTGTGGTTTTAACTCTAGTTATCATAATGTAAGTGTATGCTACTATGGGTGAAAAAAAGGTTGGGAACTACTGACATAGACCACCGTTAAAGGTTTGGGACCAGTAAGATTTAAAGAAATGTAATACTTTTATTTCATAATAATGTATTCAATTGATTAAAAGTGTCAGTAAAAATATAATGTTACAAGTGATTTCTATTTTAAATCCATTTTAAATAGTTTTCATAGTTGCTACAAAAAAATATAATAATTTCAACATTGATGATAATAAAAAATGTTACTTGAGTGCCAAAACAACATATTACGGTAATTTATGACTAAAGACTAAAATAATTATTTGTGTGTAAAAAATAAAACCGTTTATTTAATGTTTGTCTCTAGGTATCTGTTGCCATGCACGCATGTAATGCTGAGTCAGCGAAGGGCAGTCAGAGAAACAGACCTCTATGGCAAATCAGCTGACAAGTTCCTTTCCCTCATACCAGAATGCTGCCGAATCACTGCATTACCATCTAGTGAGCGGGATGATGAACCTGCCTTTTGGGGAAAGGGTAAGACCATGTCAGGCACATTTACAGATGTGCGTTTAAACTGCGCTGGAAAAACTTTGCTGCTGTTCATGTAGTATATGTATATTAGTGATGCGCGGATGAGCTCAAATGTAACCTGAATCCGCAGCTTCAAATAAATTATCCACCCGCCAACTGCCCGCACCTATATTTTTGTCTGATTTAGATAACCACACCCGACCCGATCGTCACATTCAGAGTTCAAACAGTCTTGAAAAACCTGGAAAAGTCATGGAGTTTTAAAATGGCAATTTTCAGGCCTGGAAAGTTTTTGAAAAAATAAATAAACCCAGGAAGTTTTGGAGAAGTCAAGTTTTACAATTCTCTAGAATAGTTTAATCAGGTTCTGAATTTTAGTGCGGAATTGCGCATATCACATTACACATTCCCACAGCTTTCGACTTTAAAATGAGGGAAATTCCTGCAAAACATTTATTCAATATATTGTGTAGGTTGGATGAGTAAATAAATTCACACAAACCGTCAGATCAAATCAGTCATTTGAAAACAGCGTGAGTGATTCAGCTGGACCGCGTCTTCTCTCTATGACCTTCTCTTCATATCGGCGCATCTAGAGCTGAACGCTGCGATACAAGACTTTAGCTCATGTTTCGGTACAGTTGACAGAATTTTCAATTGCCTAATCGGTCATTCTTGCATCGTCATAAAAAAAATATTATTTGCACATCTTTTTAAGCCTTAAACCAAATTGAGTATGGTACCAAACAAACAAAGCTTGTTGCGCTTAAGTGGCCAAATACACACAAAAGGACATCAAAATGGTCGTCCTGGTGACTATCCCCATAAGCGCTGTCGGTTTTGTGTTAAGATAATGTAAACAGTTGCGTATCAGTATTGGATCTGTGAAATAGGTCTTGTGACAGCTGCCTATAATAAAACTGTGCCGTCTGTTATTAATGTTAATCAAACAACAAAAGACAGAGAGAATCCCTCACTGCTCTTGACTGATTAATGTTTTGTTGAATAACTTTAATGTTCATTTACAGTTTATTCAAATTCTGTAGCCTATTTAACACACGTTCATATTTTAGAAAATGTAGTTATTATTTGCATCATTAAGGATTTCTCTTATACACCCGCGACCCACCTGCAAATAATCAGAATGCAATTTTTATTACCCCACTCACCCAATTATCCGCAGCGCCCATATAATCGCCATCCGCGCATCACTAATGTATATTCTTTTTTTTTTTAGGTAGTCCCACTTCAGAGTCACCAGTTCACCCCAGACCCAGCACTCCTTCCCGCCTCGCTCTCTTTATTCGACAGCAAAGCTCAGGAGGCCAAGCCAACCTCCCCTCGTCTGGCTCGGAGAACGCTCCCTCTTCTCCTCGTGGTAGTGTTTCCTCCCCTCTGTCTCCTGACAGCCCCATGCGCCAACTCCAAGATTCCTCAGAAGGAGAGACTGGCTACCTGGAGTACCTGCGTGATGCTCGGAAAGGCATTGAGCTCTGCTCCTGGGCCTGTCGAGACTGGTCAGCCCCTTACGATGGAGAAAATCCCTCTCCAAACTCTGCTCCTCCTCCACCTCCCCCTCCTACATCCAACCCCTCCCTCAGTATGGTACAAGAGCATTTCTCCATAATGGACCCCGCTCAGCAGAGGGCAGCAGTAGTGGCTGCAGCACGTGCCGAGTGGAGCAGTTCAGATCGAGATAGTGGAGAGTGGGATGTTACCATCAGCAAGAACTGTATCAGTCTCACACCCCGCAGTAAGAAACGCAGCCTTCTTGCCAGTTCTATACATCTCCAGTCTTCTGCTTCAATCTCTTCAGAAATAACAGGTGCTGTGGAAACCGTATCCCAACACTTTCATTCGGCACCTCATCCAGCGCTCTATAACGGGATGGGGCAGGTGGAGCTCACAGACAGTGTGGATGATAGAGTGGAAGTTAAGAAAGTGAAAAGGGAGTCTGATGTAAATAACAGCGTGGTGGAGTCAGGCATGAATGGGTCGATGGGTATAGGCCCGGTTGACTACAATGATTTCCATGTAGGATCGGCAATGAAGTTATCTCTGGTGCAGGTGAAGCCACATCTTCAACATCAAACCTCCATGCCCTCTTCTACCCAAGAGTCTCTACAAAGCGAGAACCAGAGATTGTCTCCTGTTTCTGCCTTGACCGAGACTTCCACAGTTCCCCATGAAAGCAGGGGTCCTGAGTCCGTTGAGCGTCTGATTGAGGAGTTGCTGGAGCGGGCACCGTCGGAGCCATTGTCTGGAGACACAAAATGCCAGGGAATCAGTATTGAGGCTTTTCACCAGGAGCTGAGGGAGTTGGAGGAACGTGTAAGGGAGAGGAGGGTTCTTTCACGCAGCTCGGATGAGTCCTCTCGAGAATCTCGCACTGCTCTTGCTCCCAGCCTGACAGATGAGGACTGCCTTCCAGTGGAGACTGAGCAGCGTTCCAGTGAAACGAAGCCTGACAGCTCTGCTCCTGAGGTGTTTAGCCCCGCACGACCCCTCGGACAACCTCTTGCTCAACCGTACACAGGTTCTCGATGTAGAGATGACCAAATTAAAGATTTGAGTGCTTATGTTACTTTTGCAAGTTCAGCAAGTGCTAACCATAAGTCACTGGTTCCGCTTCTCCCTCTGTGTAGGTCCATTTATAACAGTCCTGTTCAGTAAACTGGAGAGTATGATGCAGAACTCCCTATATGTGAACATTTTGCTGACGGGTGTTGTGTTCCAGCTGGCCTGTTACCCTCAGCCTCTCCTCCGCTCTTTCCTCCTCAACACCAACATGGTGTTTCAGCCCAGCGTTAAATCACTCATTCAGGTAATGCAGCAATGCATAACAAAGAAATATGACAAATCCATCTGCATGACTGCTTGATACAAAATATGCAAAGACTGAATCACTCTCAGTTGCTCTTTTTATTGGTTTGTACATTTTCTGATCAAAAATATGAAATCAAAATTTATTTTTGACTACTACTTTTTGTCTTTGGTGCTTATTTGAGCTTTTATGGTGTTTAATGTTCTAGCTGTTTAATGTTCTAGGGATAAAGTTTGAGTAAGCAATTACTTTCAAATTTGATTTGACTGGAACTTAAGTTTATAAACAAATACATTGCATCAAAAAAAATTCCAAACATGTTGATTTTTACTTGACTCTTACTTCTTTTTTTTCTACACTTCAGGTGCTAGGATCAGTAAAAAATCGCATTGAAACATTTGCAGCAGCACACGAGGATTTCCCTGCCATGTTAAGAAAGGCTCGTCGCTTTCTGGTTGCAAGAGGAAAATTAGACTGGTCTGACTCACCCATGGGAGTGCCCAACCTCCGTCGATCAGAC